>LR990539.1:10000000-12508933 GCA_905147745.2 Phlogophora meticulosa
GAAAAAAACTAAACCCTTATATCATGAGGGTTTCGCTTTTTTTCCTTTTGAAGTGATCTTATAAGGCTTATAAGATCACTTTGTTGCGTCTCTATGTTTGTCTGTCATGAAAAAAAGAGAAAGATTAAAAAAACATTTATATAGCACATGTTTTTTTTTTAATAAAACGTTGCCCCAAACTAGGAATTTCTCCTGTGTCGTGGGTGCGTTTACAAACATTCGAACTCACATGTACAAAGAGCCAGACCCGGAACAACTACCTGCAGTAGGCCATTCAAATATTTATTCCGTGCGGGAATCGAACACTGAATATGGAAAACAAAATAATTATAATGAAGATTTCTTCTATAGGTTTTAATTTGAAGGTATTTTTAAATACGTAGGGCCTTTGGAGCTTCGTTCCATGGTACTGTGCAAGTTCGACTCACACTTGGCCGGATTTTTGGAGTAGATAAAGTTTTTTGTAAAAGTTTTTTTTTTAAGTAGGTACAAAGTAAAGTTTGTCCTTCAATTCTATTGAACCAAGTATCTACCGATTCCCATAATGAACGAACTATCGACATACGAGATTTTTTTACGGAACCCTCGCTGCGAGAGTAAGACACGCACTTTTCCGGTTTTTTTAATACTTTATTCCGAAAGTGTATTTTGCTTGCATGCTACTCTTTGACTCCTTAATTATTAAGCTTGGTGAATTATATATTGTTGCTTCGTTAGCCTCGTGGTCGCAAGTACTACTGTTGAGTATGCAAGTAGGTGCGCAAGTGCTGTTGGGCTTTTACTGCTGGAATTTCTCAATAGCAGCCCAGACCTTAGATTTGTGCTTGGTTCGTGGCGAAAGGCCTCGCCTCCCCTATTCTATGGGACTTAAAATATCTATCAAAAAGCTGTTATTCTGTAGGAACACCTTAGCCTAACCCTTCAGGAATATAAACGAGATGTTACTTTGTTGTTTGTCTATTTACATGACGGGTTCTTACCAAAGAGCTTCGAAAGCATCTTACCTTTTAAAGTGCAATAAAACAACAATGCTTGGTGGAAAAATTACGTCACTCAATAATTCACGGGTAATGTATACAACACATACACATACAGAAACTTTCGCCTTTTCCCATGGGGGTAAACAGCAAGCACAGAACGCAACCTGCTACGATCCTTACATACTTCTTTCGCTTCGCTTACGTTCATAAAACAAACAGACCCACATTCCGGCCTCGCCGACGAGGCGCCCTTAGCGAGCGGTCGTTTAAATGTAACTTATAGTTAGCACTGGCTGGGGGCCTTCTTGTAAGGTCACCACAGGATCGACCGGTTAAGCAGTAAACAGCCTTATAGTGCTGAACTGCGAGGGGCCCAACCTAAAAACAAAAAAAAAAATATACGTTCATACACGCGCGCCGTTAGCGAGTACTACGCACCTGATCTTTTTGAAGAAAATCACCAATAAGGTCAGTGTATGTCCTTTTAGTGGGTCCCCCTCCCAGCGATTTCACTTACATTTGCCCTATAACCTTTGGTTACCCGTCAAAAGATTCTTCTCCTAGATCTGAAAAGATTTTCCTTCTTCTAAAACCAACGGTTTTGGCCCAAAAACCGTCTGTTGTAGCACCCTTTGTAACTTTCAAATTACGTAATATAGTATTATATAATATTCCTTGTATTCGTGACGAACAATGACAAAGAGCTCCATTACTACAAATACGCTTTTAATCCTACAGACATAGTTAATCCCTTGCTCGAATTTTCCGCCACCCACGCCTACTCTACATACTAAACCAAGTAATCTTTTACCCTCAAATAACAAAGGGCTTACAATAAACTTTGACAACAATATATCCTATCATCCTTCTTATTTCTGTTGGCCTGGTACTTTGATATCGTGTACTTTTGCTGTCCCCAGCTCAGTGGTACAAAAAATAAATAAATATAATGCTGGACAATCCACACAGCATCATCTAGCCCAGCAGAGCTTGTGTTATGGGTACTAGATGACTGATACACTTATACAATACATTACATAGATATATATTTGTATTATACATAGCAAACCTAGCTCAGGCAGGTCTACATTATAGTTAGAATTAATTTTCCTCTATGACGATTAATGTAAATCTTAGTTTTACTTATATTTTGAATAAATTTTATTTATTTATTTATTTTAGCAAATACCCAGAACACCCGGAACAAATCTTTGTAGATCGTACAAACATTTGTCCCAGGGCGGAAATCGAACCCGCCTGCGAAAAGGTCCTTCCAGGCGGACCTGCGCCTGCCGCGCCATCTTGATTTTATTCCGGTTGTTCCAGCTGATCTTGTAAATGCTCTGTACCTACTCAATTTCCTTATCGTCACTTCACTTGAGCATAAAAATATTTTCTATGCTCACCTAATTAAAGATATATCCTCCAAATTTTTATATCCTAGCAACATAAACTGAATTTATAAAGAGATAAAAAAAAACGTTTCTGTGTTTTAATTTTATAAAATAGTTTTGCCCCGCGATTTCACCCACTCTTATCTTATTTTTTTCGTATTGTTATTTTTTTTCTTATCATATTGGGGGCGGAGACAAATCTAACAAATTGAAGATGTAATGGTGTAACTAACCCGACTTTGTTCTATATATATACTCGTAGATAGGATATAAGATGTGAAAGTATATATGTTTGTAAATTTGTCAAAGAAACGATTTTGATGAAAGTTGGCGCACAGGTAGATGATGACCTCGATTCGGAATACTTCTTATCTCGGTAGTACGATCCTGTGGAATAATATCCAACTATAAAGCTGGTGAAACTCTTGGCAAAAGCTACATAGTTTATGCTTTTGCGTAATCCCGGCCCGACTTGTCAATATGAAAATGTTAGAACGAACTTATGGAAATGTGCACCAATCACTTAAGATTTTACGGATAGTATGATTTTTCACGGCACGGTAGGCGCAGTGGCTGGGATATTGGCCGCTGCGCTGCACGGAATAAATATTTGTATGCCTTACAGATGGTTGTTCCGGGTCCTGGCTGTTTGCGTATGTGAGTTTAAAACCCACGGTAAAGTGGAAATTTGATAGTAACGTTTTTTTTTGTTCAGAAAAGAAAACTAGGTATTGTACACACCATATTGGATTTCCTCTATCCCTCCGAACTAAGCTTCACTCTCAGAATGGGCCACAAACCGACGATCCCTGCTCACCCCATCTCAATACTAAGTCGATATCAATACACTGCATACCTAATACCCTTCAGACTCGAGGAATGCTGGGTCTCCTAATTTGCATACTGAGTAATTTCGAACGTACGTTTGGATTGTAGGCAGCCAACATCCATATTGGTTTAGGGCCGCTATCCTCAAAATTTACATGGGATAGGGCGTTTTATAGCGGTTTTTAGGGCTTTGGATTGTTCAGAAATGTTAGAGGATTTGGTATTGAAGATTTAGTTTCCAGTGTCTACGATTATCTGGTAAGAGTAGGTACCTACGTGCTAGTATGTGGTTATACTAGATTCACGGATCAGAATCTCACTGGATTTAAATACATCTGGTGAAATATTCGTGTACATTTCGTCCCGACCCTTCGTGGAACACATTTGTCACATAAATTTGAAGATCCACAATTTTTTTTTAACAAATAACACGTATTCCTTGACTGGACTGCGCAAGCAAAAAGTTGCTCAGACACTCGTGGTGCAATCATAACAGGTGCACGGGTCCATTCGGTCCATGGATGGTGACCATTATTTATATGCTGGATGCGTACATCGTCACGGACAGTCAGAAGCCCGAACCTGACAGCCATTCTTAACAATGTCTTGTATATTTCCAGTCTAAACCAATCTTATCGTGTTACACAGTAATGTCTGTAGGCGTTAGATAGTTAGTTCCATGTAAATTTTGCTTTGCCACTGCAATCGTTAAGAATATGATGGGAGAAGGCTGGAGAGATTTCGAGGCTGGAGGCGGGCAATCGAAAGCAACGTCTGCAGAGGCTGTCCCCCTTAAAAATAGTGACGTAACTACTCATCTATCTTCACACTATAGCCATAAGCTCAATAAGTATCTTCTACCATTGAACCACCCTGATTTTGCATGGGTTAAAACATACGCACAAAAATACTATCCAAATCTTCTTTCTTCAGACTTATGAATATTTTTTTTAAAGTCTAAACTCTTAGATACAATATTTATTCTGACAAGTACGAACACAACAAAAAAATCTACCAAATCGGTTAAGCCATTCTCAAACGACGACACGTGACGACACGGTTGGCGCGGTGGTTGAGCCATCGGCTGCTGCGCCGCGTGTTGTGGGTTCGATCCCCACACGGAACAAATATTTGTATGACCTACAGGTAGTTGTTTCGGGTCTGGCTGTTTGTGTATGTGAGTTTAAATGTTTGTAAACGCACCCACGATACAGGAGAAATTCCTAGTGTGGGGCAATGTTTTTTATAGAAGAGAAGTGAAGAGAGAGAAATGCTGATCTTCCATAAATGCGGCAATTGTTTTTTATTCAGAGAAGAAGATATAAGGTAGAATATATTTGGGAACTAACTCACACTTTATATAGTAACGGTACAGTACTTACCTCTGAGTACATTATTATCGGTCGATCCCAGTATCGTGGGATCGGATCTAAATTACGGTCGAAAATCACTATTTTATCTTCCTATCTCAAATGCAATTAATATTCCTACCAGCCCATAAAATAACCCATAGACAAGCGAAACTCTATTAGTATATGGCATTAACTCCGTTCTGAACGACCAATTTAAATCCAAATCGGGAAACCCAATCGAAATTAACTTAGGGCAGTTTTACAGTTCATCTTTCCCTCTCTTTTTGTACATGACTTGGGTTGGTAATCACCGGCATTCGTGACTTGTTTGGTGATTATGCCAATGACCTATAATTATGTAGATTGGATAAGTAGATGGTTTCAAGCAATAACGGGATAACAAGTCGTCGGAAAATTTGGGAAGGAAAAGATTATGATAATTTAATTTGTGTTTTAATTAATCTTATTTTCTTGCTATGTACATGAATAAGATCTTAACAATTATTGAGCTTTTACCCTACTCTTACTTTTTTTTTCAAGATCTTTTCAAAAGCTGTTTTTACACGTATGGAGAATGTTTTGAAACTAGATGGTACCAACATTTTCCGATATCTGATAAGAAATGCTAAAACTAAATCAGGGGGTCATAGGCTGACGGTTTTATGTGATTCTGATGTCTATGATATTATGTGAGTGTTACAATGCAGGGTAATATTTAAACAAGCCTTTTCAAGAAAGAGCCTTATCAGGTATGAGTTAACATGTCCTTAGAGACTGCTTGCAATGCATTGAATGAACAGCTCAATATTATAGAATCAGTGCCTCACCCCCCAACCACTATCACCAGCCCCAACGTTCAGGCACTCCCATTACACGATGATTAATTTGATATCACCAATAGGACTGATTGAACTGTTTCATGCGTTGGTAAATGAGGTTGATTATGGAGTCACCAAACAGGGGCAATAAATAAGTAAGAACCTCTTTCCATTTTCTGAATATAATTGTTTCATCGTCTTTTGCTCCTACCAGGGTACCAGGAGTAGAAAGAAAGTAGTTGGTCTTAGATTGCGATTGATTGAGTAAAACAACAAACAATTAAGGCCACAGGCTTTCAGAAACCGGGTTAGTCTATTCTTATTTATATAATGTTCTAAAAATTCGAAGTATTTTCACCAAACATTCAGAACCAACTTCAAAGCCAAGTTCGAAAAAGCTCAAGCGCTTAAATATAAGGCAGAATTATGTAAAACAATCCTTGAACTATTACAAGATTTCTTGAAGTATATGAAGTCTATAACAAATTGAAAACTTGAAGATCTTCATCTTAAAATAACGTATAGAGTAAAATAATGCTTTACCTATTAATATGCTTATCAGTTACTAGTTTTTATCAGCCTATGGAGGTCGGTAGTTATCTCACGGGAATTTACTAGTGGCGTAAAAAGTTCTGTGTCCAAACCCAGGTTGGTTTACCGTCTATCCGTGAGGCGTGCAATCGTGAAAAACAAACAAAACTCACAATCGAAGTTATAATATAGGTGAGGATTACTATATTTTGTTTTTCTTGACCCGTGGGCGTTGTTAAAACCGGTCAACAGCATTTGTTTTTTCAAAAGAAAGAAGGATTGGTGATTTTGTAATTAATAATTTAAAATATTAAAACAACGTACATTTTCTTTTGGTTACAAACTATCGGTATACAGAATCTCTATGCAATATAAAAAAAAAAAACTCACATCACCAATCCGTCTATCAAACACGCTTTATGCCGTAAATTTCACGAACATCTTGAGATGATAAGATGATCAAAAACATTGCATAACATGTCGAAAACCCTTCAATTGACCTCCACGACTTTCATAAGCCGGCTCATCGTTTGTTTTCCACAAGATCAGCAAATAACTTTACTTTCGCGTAAATAAGCAGTATATTTTCCGTTTCGACACGTCATCTCGGCGGAGAAGTTCGTGATAAATACCCTCGCGAAGTTGTGACGTGTGCTCGAATTTGTGACGTATGGTCTAAGTTCGTATGTGTATCGTATCGGTGTGTTAATCGAAGAGTTGTCTGAAGGGTGGTTTGGTTTTGTATTAGAGAGTTTTAGATGGAGGGAAGTATGAAGTCCTTTTAAGGATCAGAGGGGCTATTGCTGTATTTTTTAAGAATGTTCGCGTAATGTCAGTCTCAATCTGTCAAAATTACGTCTAATTTACCTACATTTTCGACAAGTATTTGTTTTTGATTATCGCTAAGATTTTGAACGTTTATAAATACGGGAATTGGCCTTCAGGTCACGTTTCACACAAAGGAATGTATTTTTGGTTATTGGGGAACTATTTTTTTCCCCTCTCTGTGCATCGTAAAGCACGATAGTTTGTCATAGCTATTATTCGTATATCATCAACGTTACGGGTAGTCGTAACTCCTAAAGTCCGACTACCAGTCTTACCAGTCTTATCATGTTACCCAGTAACTGGGTTGTGGTGGTCAGATAGGCGGTTGCTTCATGTAAAATACAGCTGGTCGATTCTATGGCGAAAAGTGGTAAATGTGAAGTGACGTGTTAATCCCTAGCATTAGTATGGGATAGCAACTCACTTCATCTTCACTTTACCTGCTTTTTCCCGGGTGATTTTTACAGAAAAGCACTGCAGATATTCAGGTACATCCGATAAGACTGGAAGCTGAACCTAACATACTTGGGGAAAGGCTAGGCAGATGATGATGGAGAACGATTAGGGTTCCTAAAATTCGAGCCCTCGGACCCCGGTACCGCTACTGGTATATAACTTTTTTAATTACGGTAAAAGGATATATATTTAAAGCGTGGTAAAACAATTCTTAGTGGGTAGTAAGTTCGTTAGCGTGTTTTGATGACTTTTTATTTACTCTCTCATTTTTTCAACAGCCTCTTCGATGGATTTTGCGCCAAGAAAGTCTTTTAATACCATTAGTAATCAACATTTTTCAGAAAAATAAGTGTTTTTCATGAACAAATTATAAGATGTAACCATTTTCCGTGTCATACCTATACATTTTTCCACAATTAATTTTGTTTAAAGGAAAAAGTGAAAACGTGAACGTCAACGTGGATATAATTGGAAAAGGTCTAGGAAAAGAAAGTTACATGACGAAAATTATTAACAATTTCTGAAGTTTTTAATTGATGTTTCTTTTCAAACAAATAATTGCACAATTTTTTGTTTCACTTTCCTATTTAACGTTTGGGAAAAATTTATTAGTCGTCTTATAACTTATAATTATATCATCAGCATCCAAAAATCTTACTTTTGTTGTGCTCAACAGGTTTCACGATAGGTTCCAAACAGCCTTGTGGAATGCAATAAAGAATAAAGTATTGAGTATCCTCACCCCGGCGGTATCTCAATTTATTTGGGGTCAGCGCAACATACTGGCGGGACTTAACGCACTGACGGCACGGTTGGCGCAGTGTCTGTGCGATTTTTTGTTGCGCTATGTGTCGCGGGTTTGATTCCTGTACGGTACAAATACTTGTATGGCCTACAGGTCGTTGGTCCGGGTCGGGCTGTTTGTGTATGCGAGTGTAAATTTTTGTAAACGCACCCACAGTACAGGAGAAAATTCAAGTGTGGGGCAAAGTTTAAGAAAATACATATATTTTTGGCCCAAAGATCTCTAGCTTAGCCGTAGACTTAATAGTCACCTCCTTTATATCATCCATTACACAACCCTTCCATCAATTCTTTGGTCTTCCTTCTAGTCTTATCCTACCATCCACATTCATACTCAAAACGTTCCTCATGAAATATTCCTCATCATCACACTAGTAAAATTTTACGTGTGAAAGATTTTCGTTCCATGTCTGCATGTTTGTTACTCCTTCACGTTGAAATGGCAAAACAGATTTCGATAAAATTTGTTAAGACGGTAGCTCATACTCTGGATTAACACAAATACTACTTTTATCCCAAAGAAGTGAAGAATTCCTGCGTGCATTTCAAATCGTCTCATGTTGACTTTATAACTGCTTTATGTAGCTAGTAAAACTACTAATAATAATTATAAAACAAGAAGATTCCTTTTAGATTGTAGTTTAAATATGTCAAACTAAAATGACGTCATAGGCAGCATTAGTAGCATACCTTGGAAACAATTTGTTCCCCCACTTTGATAAAATATTCTACTCTGGATCAAAAGCATTTGAAACGGTACGAAATCATTTGGATTTTGAATGGTTGGTTTGTTATTACGATTGTTAAATTTATGATTCCTTTCTTCTTTGTTTGTTGTGTTGATGCAGGATCATCGCTTTAGTGTTCCACCCCCCCCCCCCCCGCACTCCCCCCTCATACCTGAGGCGGCCAGCAGAGGCGAGCCGGCACTAGCCGGGGATCATGAACGGCGCACTAGTTCCCATGATCCTTGGTTCAAGTGTAGGATGAGAACACCGGGGTGGTCAGTGGTTTAGTCAGTAAGAGTCTGACAAACCCTTCCGCCCGCCCCAGGGCGGAGGACATTCATGAGGATTTTCCACCTCGGCAACAAAAAAAAAGGATCATGGCCTATCATACTTCTTAGATTTGAACAGTTGGTTGACAAATAGCCCATTCAAGTCGGTGAATAGCCAATCAGTTTGCTTAGAGAGGCTGAGTATTGGTCCTAAAAAAGTATCGCCGTGTTTTTTTCGGCGATTTTTACTCAACATGGTTATGTAACCTTTTTGGTGTGAGTCCGACTATAAACTGGCCAGTTTTTTTGTATGTTTCAAAATTTAAGTAACTTTGCACTTTGCAATGCGTTATGAAATCTCATTCTCTTACCAGGCAAGCATGAACTTAAGACAGAAACTTACCAATGAATAATTACGAACTAAACATTAACCTAATTCGTTGACCTGACAGGGTTCAAACGAAGTCCTGTATTAACATGTCCATTACAGAGGCGATTCGTGAATAATTTATGGGTACCTACTGCTAATATAGTAAACACATTTGTGGAAATATTTTAACCTTTGACTCCCTGTAATATTACACAAACACCGCGTTGTTATGGTAACGTACATGGCCACTGTAATCATGTTATTTTGGCGGAACACTTTTGCCGGAACCGTGAATTCGAATGATTGGTTAGTCAAAAATACAAATATCACATAGAAAGTACTTTGGTATAAATTTATGAGGCAAGCACAATTGGAATGAACAAAGTGACAAAAATGAATAAATAATATGTTGTGTTGGGGTTGGCTTCCAGTCTTACCAGATGCCGCAGTGTTTGATATGGAGCGACTACCTATTTGACCTCCACAACCCAGTCACTGGTCAACACAAAACTTCTGGGCAAGACTGGTTGTCAGACTTTCGGGCTTCTGACTACCCTCGTGATTTTTATTTCATGTAGTGGCTTTCTTACAGCCGTCTTGGGTGACAAAAAGTGTCACCTTTTTATTGCTAAGACATCTAGGCATACATTCTACAGTTGATCTCACTACTTCTATCTCTATCTCTCTCTGTCCCTCTATCTTATCGTAGATATGCTATAGATGCCGCAAATCGATTAAAATGTCCACAGGATACCAATTCTCTGCTTTACCGGAATTTTCTGGCTTCTAAACACCCCAAATGACTGTCATAGTCATGAATATAACAATAAACAATAACAGGAGATGAGAACCAATACAAATATCAGTGAAATACCAGCCGTACTGTTTATTTTAATTGTCAAATAAGCACTGGTACACAGCCTTTGGACCGAGGCCAATTGAGCAGCGATGCGTTGTACTAAATGTTAATGAGCTTAAACATTATCTCTGTACTAAATGCATATTGTTTTGCGGCTGTGTGCTTACCTCTGTAGTCGGATTAAAAGATTGCAGCCTTTTTTGCTTGTTTTGTGGTTTCGCAGTAAGCAAGGGTAATGCTGTACCGGCCTGTACGTTCAGAGAGGTCCACAATGGCTTTTAGAAGCTGTCATATGAATATATCAAGCGCTGTTTTAAAGTGTCTCGTAGGTCTAGTCGTCACAAGCATGAGGTCTTGTGTTTGGTACCCGGGCCGAGCAATTTGTTATTGAGATTTACGTTACGAATTTCTCAGTAGCTGCTCGGAGTCTGGATGTGTGCCCGGTTGATGGCAATAAACTCACCCCCTATTACATGGGACTTAAACTGGTGAAATGTGGGTGTACTGGTACAACTCCGCTCACCCCTTCGGGGAATACAGCCGTGATGTTACGTTTTATGTTGTTTAAACACAGTTTGTGAGAAACTAAGCTCAAGGGAAATATTTTGTTTGACAAAATTCTTTCCCAGTTTTCAGACACAGGACTTCGTTTGAACCCTGTCAGGGTTCAAACGAAGTCCTGTATTAACATGTCCATTACAGAGGCGATTCGTGAATAATTTATGGGTACCTACTGCTAATATAGTAAACACATTTGTGGAAATATTTTAACCTTTGACTCCCTGTAATATTACACAAACACCGCGTTGTTATGGTAACGTACATGGCCACTGTAATCATGTTATTTTGGCGGAACACTTTTGCCGGAACCGTGAATTCGAATGATTGGTTAGTCAAAAATACAAATATCACATAGAAAGTACTTTGGTATAAATTTATGAGGCAAGCACAATTGGAATGAACAAAGTGACAAAAATGAATAAATAATATGTTGTGTTGGGGTTGGCTTCCAGTCTTCTATAAATTTCTTTAAACGTATTTCTATAAACGTCTTGGTATAAATTTATGAGGCAAGCACAATTGGAATGAACAAAGTGACAAAAATGAATAAATAATATGTTGTGTTGGGGTTGGCTTCCAGTCTTACCAGATGCCGCAGTGTTTGATATGGAGCGACTACCTATTTGACCTCCACAACCCAGTCACTGGTCAACACAAAACTTCTGGGCAAGACTGGTTGTCAGACTTTCGGGCTTCTGACTACCCTCGTGATTTTTATTTCATGTAGTGGCTTTCTTACAGCCGTCTTGGGTGACAAAAAGTGTCACCTTTTTATTGCTAAGACATCTAGGCATACATTCTACAGTTGATCTCACTACTTCTATCTCTATCTCTCTCTGTCCCTCTATCTTATCGTAGATATGCTATAGATGCCGCAAATCGATTAAAATGTCCACAGGATACCAATTCTCTGCTTTACCGGAATTTTCTGGCTTCTAAACACCCCAAATGACTGTCATAGTCATGAATATAACAATAAACAATAACAGGAGATGAGAACCAATACAAATATCAGTGAAATACCAGCCGTACTGTTTATTTTAATTGTCAAATAAGCACTGGTACACAGCCTTTGGACCGAGGCCAATTGAGCAGCGATGCGTTGTACTAAATGTTAATGAGCTTAAACATTATCTCTGTACTAAATGCATATTGTTTTGCGGCTGTGTGCTTACCTCTGTAGTCGGATTAAAAGATTGCAGCCTTTTTTGCTTGTTTTGTGGTTTCGCAGTAAGCAAGGGTAATGCTGTACCGGCCTGTACGTTCAGAGAGGTCCACAATGGCTTTTAGAAGCTGTCATATGAATATATCAAGCGCTGTTTTAAAGTGTCTCGTAGGTCTAGTCGTCACAAGCATGAGGTCTTGTGTTTGGTACCCGGGCCGAGCAATTTGTTATTGAGATTTACGTTACGAATTTCTCAGTAGCTGCTCGGAGTCTGGATGTGTGCCCGGTTGATGGCAATAAACTCACCCCCTATTACATGGGACTTAAACTGGTGAAATGTGGGTGTACTGGTACAACTCCGCTCACCCCTTCGGGGAATACAGCCGTGATGTTACGTTTTATGTTGTTTAAACACAGTTTGTGAGAAACTAAGCTCAAGGGAAATATTTTGTTTGACAAAATTCTTTCCCAGTTTTCAGACACAGGACTTCGTTTGAACCCTGTCAGGGTTCAAACGAAGTCCTGTATTAACATGTCCATTACAGAGGCGATTCGTGAATAATTTATGGGTACCTACTGCTAATATAGTAAACACATTTGTGGAAATATTTTAACCTTTGACTCCCTGTAATATTACACAAACACCGCGTTGTTATGGTAACGTACATGGCCACTGTAATCATGTTATTTTGGCGGAACACTTTTGCCGGAACCGTGAATTCGAATGATTGGTTAGTCAAAAATACAAATATCACATAGAAAGTACTTTGGTATAAATTTATGAGGCAAGCACAATTGGAATGAACAAAGTGACAAAAATGAATAAATAATATGTTGTGTTGGGGTTGGCTTCCAGTCTTACCAGATGCCGCAGTGTTTGATATGGAGCGACTACCTATTTGACCTCCACAACCCAGTCACTGGTCAACACAAAACTTCTGGGCAAGACTGGTTGTCAGACTTTCGGGCTTCTGACTACCCGGAAAGACTGTCAAAGATCTACAAAAGACAGCCGGGACCAGCGGCTTAGCGTGCTTTACTAGGCACGAAGGAATCTCGATATGCTACGAACAGTCACCCATCCACAGACCGACCTCGGCAAGCGTAGCTTAAACTGCAATCAATCCGTGTCGGTGTTTTTATTTAGTCACGAGCTACTCCGAGAGTAGTTCAACTGTATATTTCCACAAAAAAAACGAAATAACCAATCGGATTTCGTAACGTAGTAATTTTTGCACCACCGCTTGTAGTAGTAACTAAGTTGAGCATTGACGGAGCTATCCTCGTGATTTTTATTTCATGTAGTGGCTTTCTTACAGCCGTCTTGGGTGACAAAAAGTGTCACCTTTTTATTGCTAAGACATCTAGGCATACATTCTACAGTTGATCTCACTACTTCTATCTCTATCTCTCTCTGTCCCTCTATCTTATCGTAGATATGCTATAGATGCCGCAAATCGATTAAAATGTCCACAGGATACCAATTCTCTGCTTTACCGGAATTTTCTGGCTTCTAAACACCCCAAATGACTGTCATAGTCATGAATATAACAATAAACAATAACAGGAGATGAGAACCAATACAAATATCAGTGAAATACCAGCCGTACTGTTTATTTTAATTGTCAAATAAGCACTGGTACACAGCCTTTGGACCGAGGCCAATTGAGCAGCGATGCGTTGTACTAAATGTTAATGAGCTTAAACATTATCTCTGTACTAAATGCATATTGTTTTGCGGCTGTGTGCTTACCTCTGTAGTCGGATTAAAAGATTGCAGCCTTTTTTGCTTGTTTTGTGGTTTCGCAGTAAGCAAGGGTAATGCTGTACCGGCCTGTACGTTCAGAGAGGTCCACAATGGCTTTTAGAAGCTGTCATATGAATATATCAAGCGCTGTTTTAAAGTGTCTCGTAGGTCTAGTCGTCACAAGCATGAGGTCTTGTGTTTGGTACCCGGGCCGAGCAATTTGTTATTGAGATTTACGTTACGAATTTCTCAGTAGCTGCTCGGAGTCTGGATGTGTGCCCGGTTGATGGCAATAAACTCACCCCCTATTACATGGGACTTAAACTGGTGAAATGTGGGTGTACTGGTACAACTCCGCTCACCCCTTCGGGGAATACAGCCGTGATGTTACGTTTTATGTTGTTTAAACACAGTTTGTGAGAAACTAAGCTCAAGGAAAATATTTTGTTTGACAAAATTCTTTCCCAGTTTTCAGACCTGAAATAAAAAATAAAGGAAGGGTGGTAACGATTTTCCAGTAGTTTTAAAGGCTCTTATGACACGATTCACAGTATTTGACTTTACTTTAAGCGTCATATACGAATAGGAACACTGTTCACAAATGAAACGCTTACTCACATTCGCTTATACGAATATGAACACAAATAACAGGAAACTAAGGTTCATTTTCGTCTGGACATCTTACTTTACTTAGTAGAGTGAAAGTGCGACCCATGAATCTTAGGCTTATGGACCAGAATATATTTATATAGGCTCAGCTAGTTTTATTCTAATGGTGTAATATTTTTATTGCTTTGTAAATTTAGTACCTAGATTACTATCATCTATTTCATGATTTTGTGTATGTATACAGGTCATCAATGTTTCAAATTTCTTTGATAGTTTCTCAACTTTATCGCAAAAGAAATAAGATTCACGTTCAATTGTTAATATCTGACAACTTAGGGTAGCTTGATGTGGTGTCTGTACGTAAGAACTTTTCAGGGTTCGATGAAAGAACCTCTTTTTTACAAACTACAAAGAAGTCATAGGTGATTTCCAATTCCGCTTTAGAAATAGAATTAGAACCGTAACATACATAATTAATAGTTGAGTACGCCTACAGTATTGATTGTATTACATAAACTAGCTTCGGCCCCGACTTTGTACACATGGAATTTAGAATCAAGTATCTTTATTATATATTTAAATTCTGCGGTAAGATGGAGCATATATTTTAAGTTTCACCGCTCGCAATGTTTATTTTTTACTAGCCAACAGTCTTATTGTGTCCCACTGCTGGGCAAATGTGCCTCCCCAAAGTCTTTCCAAATAGCTATTCTTTTCCCGCGCCTTCTCGTGACTGCCCTCATAATACGCGTCCAGGTCATCTCGCCACCACCAGCAACAGATTGGTCAAAACTGCATTGAATTCCATCCTATTGTATGGAATTCAATGCAGTATGACCATTCTAAAACTATTGTTTTAGAATGGTGCATGTACAGAGGTCAGCACACACGCTACCCCAATCTGTCAATATTATTTGATTGTTTTTCAATTTTAAGCTATTGCATAGCTTTTATCGCGGGTTTTGAGCGCGGCGACCGAATCAAGAAATTCCGTAACGATAATAAACCTAACACCCCCCACTCCGACCGGCACAGCGGTGCGGCGTTGAAAGACGTGCATCGTCTAACGGCGTTTCAGTTCGGCAGACTTCGGCACGGTGTTGGTGTGCGTGCGACTAGACGTATGCGTATAGACTATACTACATAAATATTATAATTGCGTAAGTTGATAAAAAATGCTATGCAATAGCTTTCTTTAATCTTTTTTTTAATATCTATAATGTTTAGACATCGACCTGTTACAATTATACTATACGAGCTTCCGCCCGCGGCTTTGCTCGCGTGTTTTATTGGTTTAAAGTAGCCTATGTCCTTCTCCGGGGTGCAATCTATCTCTCTGCCAAATTTTATCGAAATCCGTTCAGTGGTTTAGGCGTAAAAGACACACAAACAGACACACACACTTTCCAGTACACTACTTCGAGAACGCTGGGTTCCTATATTTCCTACCCACTAAAATAATTTCTATTTTTTTTCTTTTATACGTTTTTAATGGCCGATGACAAATCGTTCACGATAATGGTATCTTTCTATCGACCTTCACTATGACAGTAATTGATTATTATCGATGTTATTTTGTTGTCAGTAAAAATATTATTTCTGAGCATTTCATGTTTATACTAAGTTGCTTTATTTGTATGAGTGTATGAGTTGTATGAGTGGGTGGCAATCCAACAGTCGACCGCAGATCGACCAATGATGGTCTGTGTGTGGTCTAGAAGTACCAGGAACACATAGAATGAAGCGGCTATTACGGATTAACTGCTTGGTCTTCACATCAGTTATTTGCACCGTGCAAAGATATGTATTTGTGGTATATACCGTTATGCGTGATGTTTGTATGCCAAATGGAATACTGGCTTGAATAAAATTTTAGTTATGGATGGATTCGAACACTCAAGCGATTTTGACTTAAATCGTTCAAAAATAGAACGTGCCCTTTACAGATTTGTTAGGGACTCGCTAATGTAAAGGCATGCACTAAATACATAAAATTAAGCATCTATTATTAAATATTGTAAGCTCGTGACTCAGTCCTATGAGGCAGTATTCTCCGAAATTAACTGCAGCTCCTACCAGAAAAACCAGGCTGTAACATGCCAAGTTGTTAATACCAGATTTAGGCATTAATATCATTTCCTTCGTTTTTATTTAATTAAAGAACTATTGCTCCACACTAGGAATTTATTGGGTCGTGGGTGCGTTTATAAACATTTAAACTCACATATACAACCAGCCAGACATACAGACGGCCATAGAAATATTTGTTCCGTGCGGGAATCTAACCCACGACATGCAGCGCAGCAGTCGATCGCTCAGTCACTGCGCCAACCGTGCCCTCGACATCAATAGACTGATAATATACTCTCAACTGCAAGACATGCATCCGTTACACATGAAAACATGATTTTCTCTAAAATACACACACTAAAATGTCAGTTTTGGCAAGCGAAGCCGCTGGCTCGTTATTCCCTGATATTAATGAGAGCTATACACCTGGGACTCCTGGGAGCGAGCTCAAATAAACATCTGCTATATTAAATATTGATCCAGAGCCAGAATATGTGGAAATGGCTGCAATCCCACGAGGACACATTGATGTATCAAGTTTTATGTAGTAGAAGTACTAGGGGTTCATAACGAGACGGAGGTGAGGGATCGATTTAACTGACATTTGCTGATAGAATTGAACAGTTGCATTCGCTTGTAAGACTTTGTTAAAGTGGAGGAGGTAGGTCATTAAAAAAGTCGCAGTTATTCAGAAGTGTACTTTAATATAAGTACGATAGTGTCTACTTTTGATTATTTCGATTATTTATTTACAACTAATTCACATTCACACGTCAAAAATTTGTTTGCTTCATTACATTCTTGAAATATCTATTTTAAGAGATACCTCCTCGAAGATGCAGACCAGCATCGTCACACGTTAATACCAGACTCTAAAAAAAAGTAAAACAAGTGAAATCAGCACACATTGAGACAGTTTAAAAAAATGTGTTTTAGTAAAAAAACAATTATCACGTTTTAATGTACAGTCCCGACCATAAATACTACGATAGATCTTTTCTCAAAACAATCGTAATTCCGGGGAAATACTTTGATAAGAAGGTTAAGCTAAGCTTGCCGAGGTCAGTCTGTAGATAGGTGACCGTTCATTATATATCGAGACTCCTCTGAGCGCACGTTAAGCCGTTGGTCCTGGCTGTCATTTGTAGACCTTTGACCATCGTTACGGGCAGTGAGAAGCCCGAAAGTCTAATAACCAGTCTTACCAAAGGGTATCGTGTTGCCCAGTAACTGGGTTATGGAGGTCAGATAGGCAGTCCCTCTATGTAAAATACCAACGCCAACGTATTTGGGAAAAGGTGATGATGATCTACTACTTAAAAGTCGGGGCCGCTACCACTAGGCCAGCAAACTAAAAACTACACTTTACATAAAAAATAATCTTTAATAAGAATTGTAATCGTACCGGTCATATTTATTAGGCATTCTTGCGTATATGTGTTGGGAAATCATGACGGGGTTATCAGTACTTTTGGATCTATCCGCTTTCTGGTCAGCGACTGACGCCACAGTGGTCGATGTTTTTGCCCTGGCAAGACTTTGCAAGTACGACTCGTAAAGACTCATTCCTGGCAACACTGAATTATCTTCCGCTGGTTCCAGTGGTACATTTATAGGGTCGAAAGGTAATGTTAGCATGTATTTCCCAACGTCTGCGTCGTAAGGCCGGTTCTCAGGTTCATCTTTGGTGACGTTCGGTGGTATCTTTGAAGTATCTGTCGTGGTTGGAGGTTCCGTGGTCGAAGGTTTGATGTCCTCGTCCCAGATGACGGAGTCGAGCCACAGAACGAAGCTGGCGACTTTTGGGAAGGCGTGTGTCTTGGTGTAGAGGGCGCAAGTGTTGAGGAACGAAGATATGGCTACTAAGGTATTGTTCTGGATGACTGCACCACCGTTGTCTCTCTGTAATAAATAAATAAACACATAATAAATAAATAATGCTGGACAATCCACACAGCATCATCTAGCCCCAAGCTAAGCAGAGCTTGTGTTATGGGTACTAGATGACTGATATACTTAATACAATACATTACATAGATAGATTTTTGTTATTATACATAGCAAATACCCAGAACACCCGGAAAAAACCTTTGTAAATCGTACAAACATTTGTCCCAAGGCGGGAATCGGACTCGCAACCTCCTGCGTCGCAGGCGGACCTTCGCCCGCTGTGCCACATAGGTCGTCAACAAATATAAATATTTGTTTTATCAGTAAGTTAACCATATCTCTAACTAAGTATATTAAAGCATATGTAGCTCCCAGACATCTATGAAAAATTAAAACGTAAGCAGGATAATATATTCTTGATTTATAAGAACACTTACTGGTAGACAGACTTTTGAAAGAAAAAGTAAGGAGGAAAACATTTATTTGGCAACAGGTTTCGAAACTTGCTGGGTAAATAGAAACTAAAAAAAAAATCATGCTTTAAAATTATAGTTGAAATATCTGATGCAGAATACGGTTGGCATCTATCTGGCATTATCTTCTATGATTTTCCAAACCTTTTCCAAACTGCCTCATTGGTCTAGTGGTCATAAGTCCTACTGCAAAGCATGTGTTCCTTTGTTCGATTACCAGGGACGGCAAAGTGTTATTTGGTTTTTCCATCAAGAAATTTCTTAGTAGCAGCCTGGAGTCTGGATTTGTGGCCAGTTAACGGCTTATTGCCTTCCCTACTCGCCCCCTAATATGGATGTATTATAAGTGAACCGCAGCCTATTGTATTGTTTGACGGGCCGGTATCCGCAACCCCACGACTCTGCGCGTATTTTGGGTAACGGGTGGGACAATACCTTTCACCACCCCAGTTCCTCGAGAAAGAAAGGCCAGCAACGATCTTACGTTGCTAGCGATCACCTCAGCCTAACACCTCGGAGATTACAGGCATGATGTTATGTTATGTATGCCGAAACATTTGCACTTAATATAAAATGTTTCGTCGCCCACCAGAGAATATCGCATTTCTTCTCAGATTGTGACTCCATAAAACAACTGCATATTTTAGTCCCATTATTTTTTATTCTTCGTCACAATGACATTTATGAATGATCTCGTGAAACAATGTAACGGAACGATCTACATGATTTATATGTTTTTGCTTCCGTGAGCATATCGAGCCCGTTTAATTTTATTGTGTCCATTAACACCGTTCGTACTTTGCTCTTTTTATTGGTTCGCGATATTCGGAACGTAGAATATCGTTAACATCCAAGTATTTTTGCATATTTAGTAGATGTATGTTTGTAGTTTTGTGTACGTACTATAGAAGTTCACTTCTGCTTAATATGAGGAATTCAACCGTGATGTTAAGATGTTATATAATAAATATGGGTGTTTTTATTAAGGAACTGTGTTCTTAAAATAAATGTGTTCATGAATGATATATAGCCTCAAGGTAAGCAGAGCTTGTGTTATGGGTATTAGATGACTGATATACTTAATACAATAGGTACATTACATAGATAGATATTTTTATTATACATAGCAAATACCCAGAACACCCGGAACTAATCTTTGTATATCGTACAAACATTTGTCCCAAGGCGGGAATCGAAACCGCAACCTCCAGCGTCGCAAGCGGACCTTCGCCCGCCGCGCTACATCGGTCGTCAATGTTGTTTTTTTGTTTCTTTTGGACTTTAGGCACTGCCATTTTGGAAGGGACGAGATGATAAAGTCACTCATTTATGAATCACGATGTGTATGTGTGTCAGCATCCTCCTGCCCGTATCTCAATTTATTAAGGGTCGGTTCCGTACATCTCTATTTGCCGTCAAATCAATATTCATCTCCTTTCTAGACATATCATCATTCACACAATCCACCCATCATATCTGTTGTCTTCCTCAACTCTTGTCACCTTCTCATTACTAACTATTGAGTAGAAAATAGTAAGGAAACAAAGTAGGTGCTCTGGACCGTTTTTCCAGAAAATACGAGGCAATTTTCCTTAAAAATCATTAATTTACTTAGTTCACTATCGCCTTCGGTACTTTTCTCAATTTCGCTGATAGAATTATCGGCCCTTTCATAGACTGATCAACAAAAAAGCTATCATATTTCACCCTTTATCCCATGGGGACGACATTCAAGTATGGGATAAAAAATAACGTGTTTTCCCTTGACAGAGGCCCCTGACAGAGGATTCCTTATGGCGAAATTTATTGGTCCTTACCCCGGATTGAGTAAAATAAATGGACTTACGAATTCGTTTTATTAGGTAGGATTAAGTGAGCCAATGAGGCGGCAGAGTTTGGAGGAGACATTTTCATCTTAGCCAAAAGGCCCTGTATTGAATGAGTTTTTGAACAAGAAATTGAAAAACTTAACTTATATGTATTTTGAACATGAAATGGCGCTTAGCTTGAATGAGGATGAAGGAGTATTAGAACAATAGACAACACGGGTGGCGCTGTGGCTTAGCGAGTGGCTGCTGCGCTGTGTGTCGCGTGTTCGATTCTCGCAAGGTACAAATATTTGTATGGCCAACACGTTGTTGTTCCGGGTGTTTGTGTTGTGGCTGTTTGTGTACGTGAGTTTAAGTGTTTGTAAACTCACCCACGATACAGGAGAAATTCCTAGTGTGGGGCAACGTTTTTTTTAAAGAAAGAAAAGTAAATAGCCTCAAACATTACAGGTATACAATATGGGAACAAAAATATGACTGTAAATAAATATCAAATAAATCTTAACATCGAAATAAAATAAAACATTTTAAAACAGACTAAATAGTAGTAATGGTCCGAAAATGGGTTTCCCGATCTTTGACTAGTAATAGTAAATAAACAGTGTGCAGACTGAAAATGCCATAACATATTCTGACAGCACGGTTGGCGCAGTGGCTGAGTGATCTACTGCCGCGCCGCGTGTCGTGGGTTTGATTCCCGCACGGAACAAATATTTGTATGGCCTACAAGTAGTTGTTCCGGTTCTGGCTGTTTGTGTATGTGACTTTAAATGTGTGTAGTCGCACCCAGGACACAGGAGAAATCCATCAAATCAAGTGTGGGGGCAACGTTATTCTAAAAACTAAAATGAAAATAATAATACGAAATTATTTGTTCGTGTTATAGTCGTCTTTACAATGCATATTGTGCGCAAGTGATTACCAGTCTGTTTCCTAGTAATATTTGTTTAGCGGAGCAATATTTGCTAAATATTGAATTATTATATGACAAGCAAATGCTCGTCAGTCAGGGAGACTGTAATGTAATGCTCGAAATCGAAAAAGAGAGGGAAAATCGGTGAGGTAACACCTCAATGTAGTTCTATTTAAGGGTTAAAAAGGTTCATTCAATACGATCTATGATATGCAAAGGCGTAGGTAATGAATCATGTACCTAAAAAAAAAAAGTAAAGTACCAGCCTATTACTGTCCCACTGCAGGGCAAAGGCCTCTTCTCATACAGAGGCATGAGCATTTATCACCACGCTTGCTCAAGAGGGGTTGGCGACTTCAGACTTATATTAATTACATAAGTCCAGGTTTCCTCACGATGTTCATGTACCTATTTCTGTGCAAATCTACACCTAATCTCCACTTCAATCCTGAAATGATGAAGACCTTCGCGAAGTGAATGTCTACCAAAACATTTAGTCGGTAAAGCCATTAATCTGATTAAGATTAACTTAAGAAAACATTAATTTTCGATTAAGAATGTTACACAAGTATCGATTTTCCTGTATTCGGAGGCGACCCAGTTCCAACCTTTCTTATAATTACTGTTTGATGTTCAAATTCTTTGTTTACTTTCGGTAAAGTTGAGATTGTTTCAATTACCTTGAAATTGTTTCCTAATCTTTCCTAAACTTTCTACTTCCCATTGCTTTTGTAAAAGAGGATTTAAGGTATTGTGTCGTTAGATTGGGCTTATCATTTACATAGATACGAGTAAGTAATAGATTGGTGCATAAATATTATGCACCAAGAGGATTAAGCAGTGTCTCATCATGGGCGCCATATTGAATCCGTTAAGACTTAGGAAGCTAGATTTAGGAATTCAAACTAGCCCAATAAAAATAGACGTTTATCCCCAATAAAGTACACTACTTTTCACACCTTCAGTGAGATAATAAAAAACGATTTTCGAATGAGTTCTTTGCGATGACTCAACAGTTTTGTACAATCTTTTAATTTAGGTTCCAAATTCAATATACATTATCGACTAGTGCCAGACATGACCCAGGGCTGTAACGACTTACTTTGGGTTAGTTTTGCCAAACATATAATTTGAAATTGTCAAGCAGGTGGTCTGAAAATGATATTAACTTACCCTGCAAAAATGCCTGTTAGGATCCTGTACACCTCCTACACATACGTAGTGTCCTGGTACCATCTTCGTGTCAGTCTCGCATATTTCAGGATCAATTATTGGGGAGTTGACTGCTCGCATGTGCTGAAAATGAAAACAAGAGATTATTAATTTAGGTCGTTTTTGGTTTCAATAACATTCCAAACATTTGTTGCAAAGGTTGGGTTGGCAACCAGGTTCCCTGATCATTATTTCAATTGCTTTTGATAACTTAAACACAGAGTTGAAAAGTTGTATGTGCCTGTCCACGAAAACGCCAAAACAAAGAGTCTAATAACGGTTAAAAAAAGGTCGTTTTTATCGTCAAGAAAAATGCTCTAGCCCTCAACCCCCAGTACAGTACACACTTTTTCATAAAAAAAAAATACATTTTTCATTCCGAAAAATATAAGAACTAAGCCACATTGTACGTTCTCCGGAAATTCATATATGCCAAGCGTTTTCCTCGCCATTGTTCAACGCAGTCCAACCTTTTCTTCACATATTTTTTTATCTGACTTCATAATATAAATGGTTGGCCCAACAATCTTTGGACTCATAACGTGATCTCGTATTTTAATGGTGAATTGTTTATTGCTTTTCTGATATTGATAAAGGCCTGGTAAGTTTTGTCTACCTTGAATAATACTGATCACAGTGGCAAGGACTGGCCCTTTCTAGCAAAGATAAATACAGGTTGACTTTCATTTTGCTGGCCATTTTATAGTAGGTGAAAGATGGCTTTTACTATGGGACTGCAGGGCAGACTTAGAATCGTAGAAAAAAAAGAGGTACATTTTGTCGAGAGAAATTTTTAACGGCTTCTCCTTTAAACTGTAAAAAATCTGATTTCTTTCTAACCTAACATATTGTATAATGTTATATTCATTTGAATGTTCATCTCTTGAAAGATTACCAATTATTAAATAGTTGATAGAAAATATTAAGTATGCGGATGGAATACTAGAATAGATAGGTACATCTTCTATCTTAGAAAAAGTCTCGAATAAGTATGCTAAGTCGTATATATAGTAGCACAAAAGCATGCTAATTTCGTGATAATGGTAGCATACACAATAAAATGGCACGTGTAGGTAGGTATGTTTATGAAAAGAATACATACATTTTACACACTAGGAGAGCATACTCAGAAGCAAACCAGAATGCTTTTGTTTAGTAGAATTAAGAGAGTGTCACAGCCAGGTAGTTTTAATGCTCACCCCATTAGGAGTCCATGCGATGATGGCGGCTAGGTATCCGAGCGTGACGTCATCCTCAGCGGCCGGCAGCCTCACGCTTTGCACTTGGGAGCTAAACACCATCGGAGTTTCTAGCTTGATTGCAGACACGTGAAGGTCGAAATTGTTGATCAGCATTTTTATCTGGAATTAAACAATAACATTTTAATAGAAGTGTGCAAATATTTGTCTTTACATTCGAGGTGGGATTGCAGTACTTTTTTTTGTTTTCGATTTGAAACCTTCAAAAGGCGCCCCGCTTTTGATTGATAGAATTGACTTGACTTTTTAATAACTAGCTTTATTTCATTAAAATTATACAATTATTTATATATGAAGAAATAAAATAAAATAAATAATCATAGGGCATCAAAAAATTCATCCCCATCGTTGTCAACGGGAAAAGTGCCCAGAAGGTAGGCAGCATTGCCACGTTGAATGGAAATTCTGATTCTTTGGCCAAAAAAAGGCCAGCCCCTCTGGTCACGTTAAGAGTCGACCAAAGGCTTCGCGATTTCTCGATTTTTTTTGTTTCGTTTTAATTAATTGATTTATTAAGAGAGTACGTAATGAAGCCGAGAGTGTGATGCTGTGGTTCAGTTAAACATTTCAATTGCGTCTAAGTAAAGACCGACATTTAAGCTTGATTTCTAACGATGAACTTTACGATAGGAGTGTAGATCATAACATGTTTTATAGCACGCTTTAAGATTGTTTTGTTTCTTTTGAATAAATACGAAAAGAAAATCTAAAAACGTCAGAGATACTAGTAGAAATAAAAGACAGCTAAATTAAGTTTTTTATTTCCGGAGAACAGCTGGTAGCGTAATTTGTTTCAGTCAGGTAGGTAGTAAAAGTTTAATTCGTGGAGTTATTACGTAGTAAATAGTTTTATCAATTCTCCGAAAATGCTTAGCATATTATTAGAAACGGTTTAAGTACCGCTTGGCTACGATCGACGGTAAATTATTGTTATAAAGTTGTTGTTTCTCATAAGTACCACAGTTTGTATTGCGACAAGAACCTAGATGAAGGTACCAGGGCAGCATAGCACAAAAGAGAACAAACCTATGTAGTGTTTGGTACAAGACTGTCAATGATGATGATGACTTTAGTGGGGAGGGCCATATGACAGTCATTCCCTGAAAATTACAGCTAGTAACACCTAAAACCGTCCGAAGAAAAGCAAGCAGGATATGATTAAATAATACGAAAATCAATCAAACATATAATATAAATTTTCCTGTAATGTTTTTGAGATTATCATGTCAACATCATGTAAAGTTATTAGGAAACATAATGAATATGTCAGAATAGACAAGATAAACTTGAGTTCAGTAAACTATTCGATCAAAACACTAGTGTTAAGGTTTGATCATAGCGCTTTCCAGCTGGATCAGTGTTCGTAGTAGACAGACGCCACAGGCCATACGTAAATATTATATGAATAGTGCTCAAATGGAACCTGCTAACGCTATCTGCTCGCCTAGTACATGTCGTTCATTTTAGTTGACCTGTTTCGATGACATGCGATTTTCGTAGCTTAATTACTGATCTAAAAATGGATAAATCAGTGTATTTGATAGTATTTGTTAATTGAACCTTCTTACTGCTGAAATTCATTTACTGCAGTGTGACAAGAAGATATACTTGACCGTCATCAAAAGACCAGTTTTATAAACATACGGGTCCTAGCTTTATCTTAAATGATAATCAACACGACTATAAATTAAGCTTCAAACGAGCCACAATAAGAGTCCCATTTCGTCGTTCCGAATTCAGGTTTTTACCTCACAATCCTCTTTTTTAGCGGCTTTTTAACCAAAATCCGACGCCCGAAGATGCTCATACGCCGAACGACAATAAACGAAGCCTGTAACTGACTCATTACCAGCCCCTCCGGTGTCGCAGTAAAGATTTTACGCTCGGAATAAATACGTCTGATATCACCGCTCATTTGGTTACGTTGTAACGTTTTCATGATACCGTTATTACCTTTTGGTTTTGGGAATAAGTTCATGTTGTTACCACTGCGAATGGTTTTTGTTTTTGCTGATTTGTTCCGGGTGTTCTGAGTATTTGCTATGTATAATAAAAAAATCTATCTATGTAATGCATTAGATTAAGTATATCAGTCATCTAGTACCCATAACACAAGCACTGCTTAGCTTGGGGCTAGATGATGCTGTGTGGATTATCCATTATTATTTATTGTGTTCCCAGGTTTTCTGAAGATTAAATTTCTTTTGGGTTTCATTCATTTTAAGGAGTAACTGTAGCAACCTCTCCTCATATACCTGGAATATCGCTTTCCTCTTGTAACAAAAACATTTTCTAGAGAATGGCCCGAACTTTAAAACAAGCATTTTTTAAACTAATCAAGACAAAAGGGGCTCATGGCTAAGTACTGACAGCCTCACTGGTCGATCTTAGATTATTCTAAGCTTGCAAAGATCAATCTGTGGATAGGTTTTACTGGAAGATATTTGACAGTCGTTACGGGTAATCCTCCCGAAAGTCTGTCAACCGGATTTAACAATGGGTATATTGTAGCCCAGTTACTGGGTAGTGGATAGTCAAATGGCAGTAAACAACTGTCCTTCAGTGGTTAGACTGGAAGCCGACTCAACACTGATAAAAGGCTAGGAATAAATAAATAAATAAATAATGCTGGGCAATCCACACAGCATCATCTAGCCCCAAGCTGAGCTTGCAAGCAGAGCTTGGTTATTGGTACCAGATGACAAATATACTTAATACAGCCCGCTGCGCCACATCGGTCATCAAAAAATGATGATATGAATAAGGGAAGATGATGATATGAAAAGCTTATGTATGGAATAGCATGCAATTTTCACCGATGTATTACTAGAGGTCTAAAAAAAACGTAACAGCAAAAAAAATAGGAAGTGGTGAAGGGTGCCCACCAAAAGACAGACTGTCTTTTGTAAACGTTTGACGTTCAATAACTGCTTGATTCTCAGCATTATTTGAATAATGATTTTAAAAATATAAGCTCCAATTTTTAGACACTTGATTCTAAATTCGAAAAAGCTAGTAGTGTATAAAAATTCATGCATCCGCTTAGATGGAAGCGAACCCCAACATAGTTGGGAAGCAGACAAGGCAGTAGATGATATTGAATCATATTTCACTTAGTTATCATTCCTAAGAAGCCAGTTAAATACAAGTATACCAACAAAGATCTAACGAAGCAAACTGAGGGAAAGGAAATGGATCAACAAAGAAACTCGCGTAAAACTCAGTTAAGTAGAAAAAGATAATGAGATGACAGCGATGGATAAATTAGTGGTGCGACATTTTGTCGGCCCGGTAACGGTAAGGGACCTTTCATAATATAATTATTATGTAAGAATTGGAACTTGGTAGTTATCGTAGAAGCTTATTGGTAATGTTAATATTTGTGACCTCAATACGGATAGCTAACATAAATTCGGAGTGTGGAAGTAGGTTGGATTACTGGTATGATTATTGGTAGAACTACAGAATTTTGAAATCTGTTCGGTTTGATTGGGTATCGAGTTTTATAGTCAGTACTATCTACTTATGGAACTGTATAAAGTTAAAGTCAAGAACATTAAAAAGGCACATTTGATCGTCAACTTTTAAATTAGTATAAAATACTAAAATGATTCTATTTGCCCTTTCAAAAAGGTAGTTTAGTGTGGAGAGTGGAAAAAAAATCCAAACTTACTCTTTTAAATTCTCTTTTTCATAGTATTTCTATTTAAAATGATTTAATCAATAATGTAAATGTAAATTTAATAATAATGACGGCACGGTTGGCGCAGTGACTGAGCGATCGACTGCTGCGCCGCGTGTCGTGGGTTCAATTCCCGCACGGTACAAATATTTGTATGACCTACAGGTAGATGCTCCGGGTCTGGCTGTTTGTGTATGTGAGTTTGAATGTTTGTAAACGCAACCACGATACTGGAGAAATTCCTAGTGTGGGGTAACGTTTTAAAAAAAAAAAAAATCTTCATCTACACTAATATTATAAAAATATTGTTTGTATAAATGTTTTTTGTATATATGTATACTCAAAACAGCAATAACCGATTTGAAAAAATCACCAATCGACAGTTACCTTATTGGCAAGTAAGATAGGCAATTTTTTTTCTCAAATCTACTCTTCATTGTGGTGAAGCGGATTTTAAAGTTAGAAGGGAAACGTACGACGCAGTCGAAGTGTTCATAAAACACTTTTGATCTTATTTCGAAGAATAAGGTAATATTTTCAATTTAAGTTAAATTACTTTGGCTGTAAAAACCCCATTACATAGGAATACAAAAAAAAACAACTGATGACATATGACGACACGGTTGGTGCAGAGGCTGAGAGATTGGCTGCTGCGCTGCAAGTCGAAGGGTTCGATCCTCGCTCGGAACAAATATTTGTATGGCCTACAGGTAGTTGTTCCGGGTCTGGCTGTTTGTGTATGTGAGTTTAAATGTTTGTAAACGCACCCACGATACAGGAGAGTAGTGGGGCAACGTTTAAAAAAAAAAATGATTGTGCTAAAGGTAAGGTACACCTCTGCCTGACCCTTCGAGGAAAACCGGCGTGCTGTTATATTTTTACTTTGACAATATGTATTTTATCTTCGGTCCAATTACCAAACTTACAAATAAACACAACAAAAATATAAAAAGCAGGAAAAACAGGTAACAAGAATGTCCACACAACAAAACTTAACCTTATTCTGTTAGCAGCTCATAAAAAAAAAAAACTTTACCGTATAGAGAGCCCCAGCTTTGTTGTTATAGGAGCTGCCTACCCTCACAGTGAAATCGCTGAGATTCTTGTGAGTCACATACGATGTTATGATGCTCCTGAAAACAAAAGAACATTCCTTATCATAAATTATCTAGAGAACAATGGTTTTACAAATTTGAGTTCGGTTTCAAAATGGGTGCTAGGAGATTGAAATTAATTAAATTTTCTGGTGTAGACTTTGTCCAAATTGAGGACACTCGAAAACGATTTTGAATCGGTTCGGTGATCCCAACCGATTTGAAATTCTATTTCTATCATTATATTGTATTGATTCAAGTTTTTCTAATTAATAAGACAGATATGTGTTGCTGGGGAGCTTTTTGCGCTGGTTTTACTTCCCAGCAGAAATCATAGGAATTTCTTTTCTTTTTTTTTTTTGTTTCTTACAGAAAACGTTGCCCCACACTAGGAATTTCTAGGAAGGTCATACAAATATTTGTTCCGTGCGGGGATCGAACCCACAACACGCGGCGCAGCAGCCGATGGCTCAACCACTGCGCCATACGTGTCGTCAAATTTATTGGCATTTGACGTTTTACTGATTCTCAGCCTAATTTTCAATAAAGTATTTTTAAAGGCAAAGCCAAATAATACATTGAACATAAAACTAATATACTAAAATGATTCTAGTTGCACATTCCAAAAGATAGTTTCGCGAAGTGAAGAATGGGCAAGTAACTCCACACTTACTCTTTTAAAGTAGCTTTTTTACAATATTTTTTTGTCCACTAATAAGACAATTAAATGTATAAACGATGTACCTACCCAGAATAAAGCCACTATGCCAAAATATGTACGTTTAATTGATAACATGAGATAGTACACAAGACTGAAAAGAGATGAAGACTTTTAGTGCGATAGAAAGAAAAGAGAGGTTTTATTCAACGATACTCGTAATTACATTTGAATTAATCTAGTAACAATATTGCTAATTGTGTATTATTTGTAACGTGACAAAAAGGTCATATCTTTCATCCTTTTCTCAAACAATAACATGTACACAAAATATGTACATAAAATACATTTTACCTCGTAAAAATTCTAAACAAATGACACTCAATATTATCACATTATGTCTTATCGTGTCCAAACATGGCATGTCCTACAAATAATATAACAGCTATTAATACATCTACCCTTAAGGGGTTTATTTTGAGCATTACTTTGTATCGCTCGTTTTTTCCACTTTTATCCTGCCTATTACTACTTGTCAGGTATGGGCTTTACCCAGAGGGTTGGCCTTTTGACGATTCGGGTGTTGGCTTAGGGCTGGCATTGAAATATGGCATGTAGGGTTTTATTTATAATCTTGAAAGAAAAACTAGTGAGACTCCCCTCTAGTAGCAATGCGTTGTAAAGCTTAGTTAATCGTATTTTCAAATATTTTATTAACTAGGGCTAATGCTAGACCTGGTTCATAAGTAGTGGTATTCACATAATAATTTTCATAATTCCAAAATCTAAAATGTGGTGATTAATTCAACCCACATCAGAATAAGTACGACTTTCATTTATAGCTACTTAAGTAGGCCAGTTACGGTGATTTTACATACAAAGATTTGGTCCGGGTGTTCTGGGTATTTGCTATGTATAGTAAACATTTCTGTCTATGTAATGTATTGTATTAAGTATATCAGTAATTTAGTACCCAGAACACAAGCTCTGCTTAGCTTGGGGCTAGATGATGCTGTGTGGATTGTCCAGCATTATTTATTTATTTATTTAACATTTCCTGTAATTAATACGATTCTATTTCAATATTTACTTCTACGATTTCTTAGGAAAACTGCCAAAACCACACACATAAATAGTCTTTTAAATCTCAGTATTCCTTACCTACATAAAACTACACAGATTCGGCGACCCTATATTGTATACTTTCCGTATAAAAGGACCACGGCGTATCTTTCCCACATTGTTGGTCCTTCCGAGGATATTAGAGGGCTCTTACATAAACCGACTTGGATATTAGCGGATCCAAACGTAAACCCTGATGTTTAGTGACACAGTAAAATAGGATGATTTATGTATCTTCAGACGTTTATTTTCTTTGGAAGTCGGATTATTAGATATAAGGTTTTCTATTACCGAAAGTTGATGCTTGTTGACAAGCCCTTATACATTCGACTTGGTTTTGTTCTGTAATTACAAAAAAAGGGTCGTGTTTCGTCGGTGGATAGGGGCCCGCTTTTCAAAGAACACGTCTTTCCCGACTTAGGTAGGTACTTTAGGAACCTAACGTTGTATATTTGTTTTTTTTACAGGAGAGAATCGAGACTATCTTTAAAGTTTGACCAAATTACACAGTAAGCCAAAATTTCATAAAAAATGGTTGTTTTTTATTGTTTTATTTACTTGTTTTATGTTTCTATGTTAATAATTGTAATATTGGTCTTGTACCGTTTTAATTAAATATAAATAAATAAATAAATCTAAATCTTGAACTACTTTAGTAATTTCGGAGGTTATTCCGAACAAATATTCTGATCTTTATTTATAAAATCTTGTTTTATAAATGAAGATGTATTCCTAAAAGTAATTAGTTATTTAATACTGCCATACTACCTATCAGCCAACGGCTGTCACTCTATCTTCTTCTTATATTTAACATGAATTAGTGTTTATCTCTCTATACGCCATTAAATTATTAACTATCAATGGATTTAATTTGAAAAGCTCTACAGTACCTACTCAAGTGACATTTCTAATTTTAAAATTTGACCTTTTTAGAACCTAATTGATCTTTGACATTTGACTACCCACTGGGCCCAACAAATCTAAGAAAAATGACCTACGATGAAGGCATAGGTGAACACGATGGAAGGTTGACAGAGACACGAGGATGTATAGTGGTAGGTGGTGGTGGTATGGTGTGTCATATCAGCCGGTACATAAAATCAGCCGCCGAACTTCGGTCGCGTAACTTCGGCATAGTGTATTTAGACACTAAGCCCGCGATCCAGTCCGCAATTCCAAAGCCTCCACCCGACGGACGCTTTACTTACGAATTTATACGGTTCGTGTTTCGATTACATGCAAATCAGCATTCGGTAATATTACTCTTACCGTTCGGTGAACACCCTACTTTCATGCAGACTCTTGTCATTTGAGAGGAATCGAGAATTGTACACCATACTTAGGCACAGAGGAGCTCGTGGCTAAAACCACCGCACGGGTTGATCGAAAGTTAAGCTACGATTGCCGAGGTCAGTCTGTGGATGGGTGACCGTTCGTAACATATCGAGACTCCTCCGTGCCTCAGAAAGCACGCTAAGCCGTTGGTCCCGGCAGTCATTTAGATCTTTGACAGTCGTTACGGGTAGTCAGAAACCCGAAAGTCTGACAACCAGTCTTACCAAGGGGTATCGTATTGCCCAGTAACTGGGTTATGGAGGTCAGATACGCAGTCGCTCCATGTAAAATACTGGTATTCAGATGCATCCGGTTAGACTGGTAGCCGACCCCAACATAGTTGGTAAAAGGCTAGACAGATGATGAGATGATGATGATTTAATATTTATTTTTACAATTTAAGATTTAATTTAACAATTAAAACATAAATTTAAAGGGTATACTCTAGAGGAAGTCCTATTGTCACCAAATTAGGATCTGATGATGGAATCCTGAATGTATCTTAAAACACACAAACTTACTTTTGCATTTAAAGTACAAACTTACTTTAGTAAGTTTGTTTGTTACCCTTTCACGCCTAAACCACTGAACAGATTTCAATAAAATTTGGCAGAGAGATAGATTGCACCCCGGGGAAGGACATAGGCTACTTTTTTATCAACAAACCACGCGGGCGAAGCCACGTGAGGAAGCTAGTATTATAACAAGGAAAAAGCCCAGGTGGACAGACATTTAATATTAACATAAAAATGAAAATGTTATAGTGGGTAGGATTCTGTTGGTAAGAGCCTCATAATAATAACTACCTGAAAATGTAATTATAACTTTTAAAACTGGCGAAGAGTAAGCTGTACTCGGCCAGCGAGGGTTCTGTCGATAGGAATAGAATTGAATAATCTTTATTGTTCACTATAAATACTAACAAACAATGATTTAAGAACTACAATGGGAAATGTTATTGCATTTAAAAGTTTAATTAAAATTATTATTATTTTCAGTCTTCGTTTGGAAAAAAAAGAAAAATAACGATGACGATGACGGGGATAGTATTTTTACACTTTTCTTCATAAATTAAAGTACTGTAAAGTGCAAGTAAAGCCTTCTTAAATGATACCGCTCATATCAGTTACTATTGTAATGAAAACAATTAATATTATTAGAATTCTATTTCTTTTAAGGTAGACAAGCAAGTCTTATTACTTTTGTAAATATAAGCAACATTGATAGTCAAGCTCGGACTATGTAAAGTTCATGTTTTACCATTTTGATACGTAACCCTAAAAGATAACAGTCAGGCTAAAACCTTTTCAGCACATAATAGGCGAGGTAGATTTGCAAACATTTGTTTATCATGAGGCAAAGGCAAAAGGCAATACCACCAACGCAATGCGTAAGTTGAATGAGTCAAAATTGTGTATCTCTGTCTCTCCTGTTTAATTTTGGATGTAAGAGCGAGACGGCAACACAACCCTTGGAGTGTTAGCTGTATAAATGAGTATTTGCAATTGACTAAGGGATTCGTAATCTTGTCTTAATTTAACGTAAACAGTATCCCTAATTTGTACATTAACAGCAAAGATAAACGTTTTAATTGGCTGTTTGAAGTGCCATTTATTGGAAGCCATTGAAATAATTGGAGGTACAGTTTAACGATGTATTAAATTATTAGGATATTATTATTAATCATTTATTTCAGAATAATTCAATAAATAAATAAATTCATATTAGGAGCAAACGTGTCTCTCATGCAATGCAGGTTCCAAAGTAAAAAAAAATAAGACTCCTGATTTCGCGCTCAGTCTAAAGCAAAGTAAGTAAAGCTGCCTAATTGACTTGAACATAACTTTAGCCCCACAAGAAAGAAAAGGTTGTTAAGGTTGACTTATTTTGTTAACCCAGCCAGTGCATTTGAATATTCACCAGCCAATTTTTAACTGATTTCCAAAAAGGAGAAGATTCTAAGTTCCACTATATGTTTGTATTTTTTGTATCTTCGTTGATTTCTTCATCAGTTGTGAACTGATTCTGTTTTTTTTTTAATCTATATTTCATATTTATTTTAAAAATTAAAACATAAATTATAAGGGTATACTCTCGAGGTGGTCCCAGTGTCACCAAATTAAGATTTGATGATGGAATCCTGGAATCTTTAAATTTTGAACTAATATTATAAATGCGAAAGTAAGTTGGTTTGTTACCTTTTCACGCCTAAACCACTGCACGTATTTCAATAAAATTTGGCAGAGAGATAGATTGCGCCCCGGGGACATAGGCTAGTTTTTTTTATCAACAAACCTTTTTTATCCAAAACCCGAATTTTCGTCGGGTTTTTCATCCTTATTTTGGTATTTCCTGATAGTTTTTATGCTCTATACTGTAAAAATCATTATAAAATCAATTTTTAAATCTAGCCTAATGAGATTTTTAATTTAAAGGTAAATCATTTACGTCTCTTATTAAACATATCATTGGGTTAGGTAGAAATCATATTTTTTTACAGTTTAAGTAAAAATAACAACAGAAAAAAAAACGTAGAAACTAGAAAAAGTCGACGAAAAAATTCAAAGCTGGAGGCGTCCAGAATCATGTACTCATGATGTGAGTGCACATCGATATCCCTTACACCCTATATTTTCATATACATTACCTACTAATGTTAGAAGCTTCCTCTTGCTCTCTTTTACCCATTTTCATTCCAAAAACATTAATCAGGCTTCCTATAAAACAAAAGCCCTCTCTAACAAGACTATCCACTTTTCTACAGCCAGTTAACTAGATAGGTAGGTACATATTTGGTCTGTCAAACGGACCTGTTTGCACTGGTCGGGACCAACCCTATAGGCAGGTACAATTCAATTATTGACCTTAATAACAATGGCGCAACCAATTACATACTTTACCTTTATCGTTATGCCTGAAGGAACGTTCGAGTAACGTATTTGCTGAGGTCATTTCGTGGCCTCTTTAAATACGGAGAAAGTTCTTAAAAAGACAGCGGGTTTAAACGGTACCTCTATATAAGAGCACTGCGTACCAGCTTATTTCAAAAGCATCTTAGAGCGTGACTTTTCGAAAATTAAATACTATGAAGGATTTATAAATTCTAGGGCAATTTACTTTATTTTTTTTAAGCTTGATACACACTATTAATTTCTCCTGTAACGTGGGTGCGTTTACAAACATTCAAACTCACATACACAAACAGCCAGACCCGGAACAACTACCTGTAGGTCATACAAATATTTGTTCCATGCGGGAATCGACCCCACGACACGCGGCGCACCAGTCAATAGAGAGTGACAATTTGGAAACCGTTAGTTACCGAAATTGTTTTTCTTTTTTCTTTTTTAAACTTTACCCCACACTAGGAATTTCTCCTGTGTCGTGGGTGCGTTTACAAACATTCAAACTCACATACACAAACAGCCAGACCCGGAACAACTACCTGTAGGTCATATAAATATTTGATCCGTGCGGGAATCGAACCCACGACACGCGGCGCAGCAGTCGATCGCTCAGCCACTGCGCCAACCGTGCCGTCACCGTGTATTTGGTTGTCATTTAAAAGGTAATATTTAGACAATTTGTAATTGATTCTCTTTGACATTTGTAATTGGAGATGTTATATAAATTATTGATTTAGTAAGTACTTTCTTTTTTTGACATTGAAATATAACCATTTTGTTAAAATTGGTTAAATTTGAATCATCATTATTGTCATACAATTTCATGCCGAATTTAGTAGGCGGAAAATGATGAAATATAGTGTTATAAATTTTGTAAAATACCATATTTCAGGCAAACAAATGAATGTATCTAATATCAGTCTTAGCCTTAGCCTATTTGACTGCCTCGTTGGTCTAGTAGTGGCAAGTTCTACTGCTGAGCATGAGGTCTTAAGTTCGATTGCTGCGTCGGGCAAAGTGTTATTATTGGGTTTTTCCATCTGGAATTCTTCAGTAACAGCGCGAAGTGTGAATTTCTGCCCGGTCAGTTGCAATAGGCTTGCCCAGGAGGAGTCGACCCTATTGCCAATAAACCTGGTACTACAATGCCAAACTCCAATATTACTTTGCCCTTTGCACTCGTCTGTTTAACTTACAAATTTTAATCCACTAAAAACGTCAGTCTACTGTACCAGCCTATTACTGTCCCACTGCAGGGCAAAGGCCTCTTCTCATACAGAGAAGGCACGAGCATTCATCACCACGCTTGCTCAAGACGGGTTGGCGACTTCAGACTTATTGATTATATAAGTCCAGGTCCTCACAATGTTCTCCTTCACCGTCTATCCGTTCATCAGCCTACTGGCCTTTGCTAAAATAATTATAGAAGAGTGAAACACGCGCTTGGAACAGATATTTAATTAACATTTCCCATTCAAAATGTCGATGGCAATTTTGTGAGAGACAGGCCTAATATTAAGTAGTTAAGAGTATATTCAGATGGTCACGTTGAGAGGATGAATGAAAGACGACTAACAAAAGTTTAAAATAAGGCAGATGTAAGCGGATACGCTGGGAGGGGACGCCCTAGTAGGACATACACTGACCTTATTGGTTCTTTAAAAAGGTCAGGCGAGTAGTACTCTCAATCGGCGTGCGTGTTTGATCAGATGTATTCACGTTCATGAACGTGAGCTAAGTGAAAGGAGTATGTTAGGATCGTAGGGGGTGGCGTTCTGTGGTTTCTCCTACCTCCATAGAAAAACGCGTGAGTTTATGTATATATGTATGTAGTCTGTTCCAAGACAATGTTATAAAAATGTAACGATTTGGTTTTTTGAATACTTAACACATTGCCTGCCACGCCATAAACGCGTAAAACTACCTACTAACTATCAACTATTAGTCTGGCATGTAACGGGCCAAAATTTATATATAATATATTTTCATTCAACACTAGAGATTATTTTTTATAGAAGAAAGAAACAAAAAAAAACATTTATTGACAGCAGTTTGAAACATGCAAAGTAAATAAATATTAAAATCAAAAATAAAAAATCAAAAAAGCAGTTGACTCTATCGTCGAATTCAAGAATAAGAAACGCCAAAATTTCAATGATCGATTCGAATTTAAATCAAGAGTAACCGCGCAAATCGGGTAAAGAATTTGGGTTTAACTATATGGAATTTCTTAGAGGCGGGCTGTGGTCTAGATTTTTGACTGGTGAATGACATAGGCTGTATGCATGTGATTAAACATACCGGGAAAATGTGTATCTGCGATATTTCTCTGACTACATCTACGGGAAAACAAGCTTATTGTTTTGTTACTGAACATAATATGCTGTCAGAAATTAAACTCAGCTACATAATACAGATCAAACATAATTAACTGAAATCTGTACAGATTACGTTATTATGGTTGGAGATGAATGACTATTAATGTCAGGGAAAAGACAATAGGCGTGTTATGTTACGAGTTACTTCGAAATCGTTAGTGTTGTTTACGATACTTCAATCTTGTTGTTAGTGATTCGCGATGTTTTATTTTGTTATAAAATACTCGTAAGTTGGTACGCCAGTCGAATTTTACTCATGACCCGATATCAAAGCCAAAAGAATATTCAACGGGATTTAAGTTTTGAACCGTGTATTTTTATTAACTAGCTGTCTATTCCGCGACTTCATCCGTGTGTATTTATGTATAATCGCCAATTTGATTTCATGTGTTTTTGTGCGGTAGTGTAATTCTTTTTCGTAAATACAAGCTTAGATTACTCCACATAACATCAGTTAACTACCAGTGAATGTCCTGTTAAAATCGGTGCAACCGTTTTGGAGATTAGAAGGAACAAGCAGTCAGACAAAAATTTTTTTTTTGTCTATATTATGTACTTTCAGAGTAAATAAGAATAAGCTGTTATTTTGTCATTACATACCCCTAATGTTTATTATTTATAGTAAAGTTTTTAATATAGGCATAGACTAGGAGTCAAAATCAAAATGACGTTCTGCGTATGTATGCTCGCCTAGTCAGCCACAATTGGTGCCTGATTACAGTGAACTTCCATTACTAAAATATAGGGGTGAAAATCGTAACAAGTTTCCTCTTTTCTTGAGTTCCTGGTTACTTAATAATTATATACAGAATATTTCATATTTCAATATAAATAAAGTGTGAATAGTTTCGTAATATATCTTTTAAAATAAACTTGTTTCTATCTCTTTTCTTTCAGGAAATAAATATATAAATAGAGAGAGAGACAAAAAATACTTACGGTTCAAAGCATTTGGACAGGGTCAGTAGCCAGTATTGGTTGAGTACGATGCCGCTGCAGATGTAGGTGTCGTTCTTGGTCAGGGAAGCGGCGTAGGGATGCTCGAAGACCTGTGTCACGGTCGCTCCTATTCTCTCCAGACTCACGTTCACGTCATGGTCGCCTGGTAGGGAAAGGTATTGTTAGTGAGTTTTCTCTGGAACCCCTGAGTCATTTTGTAGTAAATAGGGATCTAGGAGTGGTCTCTTAAAAGGTAACGGGGCCCCTTCTACATATTTGCTGATGGTGATCACAGGGGTGGTTTTAGTGAGGTAAGAATCCCATACTCCCTGGTCTTATAACCAAAAGACCAGGCGCCTTTTGAAGGTTTCCCCCCGTTAACAAAAAAAAATAGGGCTTAGTTAAATAAAATTTTGAACTAGATGGATATTATTAACATGTTATATATTTTAGGTTTACTTTAAGGTAAAATATCGAGAAGCTTCTTCTGGTAATGCTTCGAATTTAACATCTACTGGTAACCACAATCTGTGGAAACTCAGACGAACGAAGCTTTCAAAGGAGAATACGTGATATTTGTGTTAATTGCTCTATGTAACGTTCTAGAGATTTTGTTTGATGTCAAACTTATGCATCACTTATCGTCATCATTATTCCAAGTGATACCATCAAAGTATCAATTAAAATAAAGACGTGATCTTATCTGCCAAAGCTAAAGTTAAAACTGTACTTTGAATTTGAACTCTTCAATGAGAGCGATTTATTTATATGATCTCCTGGTACCTACAGCTGTAAACTCGACTCCCAAAGTGCATAACTGGGCACTTTGGTAGTCAAGTTTCCACCCAAAATAGTTATTTTGGGTGGAAACTCGGGCCCTGCTAATCGGGTGGCGATGATTTCAAATTGCAAAATTCAGTGTTAACTACCAAACTGCTAAAACTATTGCAATTTGACCCTTTAGTGTGGTCAATGATATTTTCTCCCACACCTATTTTCATTATAAAACAACTCGATATAATTTTAGCAACATATGTTTTGAAATCGCAAGCAAAACTAACCCTTATTACAATTACTAAAAGACTTATAGTTGCGTGAATTTTGTTTCATAATATACTGTGTTGAGATAATCAGACTCGGCAGGTAGCGGTCCAGGCATAAGATTTATGAAAGGGGAGGAACATTAGAAAAATAGGTCGTTTATTCAATAAAAGGACTGTATCTATGGTTCGGGATGAATGCGTATCTAAAGTATGCTGGTGTGATTCATCATATAATAGAATAGAAATCTATTATATTTATTACTTTTTAAGAACATTGCGTGTACGGAGTTGTCTGTAGTTAAAGTTTTTTTTGTGGAAAAGATGTGCAGCTAGCTTTAACAGTAGAATTTCGACTACTGAGTGCTTATTGTACACTGTTAAAACTTACAAATAACTAAAATTGCTTTAAGAGGCTTAACGTGCTTTCCGAAGCACGGAAATGACTTGGTATTTGTGTTATTAATTAATTAAATAAATAAATAAAATAAATTAATAAATAATGCTGGACAATCCACACAGCATCATCTAGCCCCAAGCTAAGCAGAGCTTGTGTTATGGGTACTAGATGACCGATATACTTAATACAATACATTACATAGATAGATATTTTTTTATTATACATAGAAAATACCCAGAACACCCGGAACAAATCTTTGTAGATCGTACAAACATTTGTCCCAGGGCGGGAATCGAACCCGCAACCTCCTGCGTCGCAGGCGGACCTTCGCCCGCCGCGCCACATCGGTCGTCTAATTATTAATTTATAGCTAGTTAAATTACAATAATTAACATAGAGACAAAATGTAGATTTAATCCATAATAACGTAAATTGCTTCGCAAAATTATATTAAAAACTAATAATATGTCACCCATCCGGGGATCAACCTAGGCCAGATTTACTTAGCCTTAAGGATCAATCAGTGAGACTGTTATTACTTAGCTCCAAGTCCGTCTAGTCAGATGTGAAACATGCCACGTAAATAAATCGGTAACAAATATTTAAATCAAACATTTTCCCTAACAGACCCGTACGTAATAATCGTTAACATTGCACCCGCATTCAGCGCAAAATACGAAACAAAAAACAAGACAGCAGCTTTGTTCACTTTACTCTCATCTACAACACTAAATGAAAAACTGTTTTTATTATGTTACAAGTTTTGTGAGACAGATTTATCTAATGGTCGGGCAAACTTACACAATAACTGAGACTGAAAACTAGTTACTAGTTACATTAATTATTATAAGTTATATGGTCATGATGGCCCAGTGTAAACCACTGGGCCTCGCCTCTTGTGCCCGAGGTTGTGGGTTCAAACCTGGGCAAGTACCAATGTGAGTTTTTCAATTCATATGTACTTTCTAAGTATCTCTTGGACATCACTGACATCGGTGAAGGAAAACATCGTGAGGAAACCTGGACTTATATTTAATATAAGTCTGAAATCGCCAACCCGTCTTGAGCAAGCGTGATGATTAATGCTCGTGCCTCCTCTGATAAGAAGAGGCCTTTGTCCTGCAGTGGGACAGTAATAAGCTGGTACTTTACTTTTATTTTTATATGGTTCACACTATCGTTCATCAAGACCTAAAAAAAGTTGAAACTAACGGCCTTCGACTGCCATCATTTTTACAGCTAGATCACAACAGAGACAACTCAAATAAATACATTTTTCAGTACGTAAATGAAGCAAACGTATTTGTTGATTTTAAGTTACTGAAATTATGAAACGTTGTTGTAGATTGTTACTGTATATTAACTGGACTAGAAATCGATACATTTTATTTAATTTAGACAAATTATTGTTTGTGAGTTTCTAACTAAAAATACTGGAAATTTGATATGAAAAAGTCATACTGTTACTTGTACAGATTTGAACCCACAATCTTATGCTTGAGAGGCGAGCCACTAAACAAAATATTGAAATATATGTTTTTTGTTTGTTGTTTTTTTTTTTTAAACGTTGCCCGACACTAAGAATTTCTCCTGTATTGTGGGTGCGTTTACAAACATTTAAACTCACATACACAAACAGCCAGACCCGGAACAACTACCTGTAGGTCATACAAATATTTGTTCCGTGCGGGGATCGAACCCACAAAACGCGGCGCAGCAGCCGATGGCTTAACCACTGCGCCAACCGTGTCGTCAAGGTTGATCAAAGGTTAAGCTTGCCAGCCCAGGCCAGTCTGAGAATGGGTTTTTTTAAATTCATTACAATCGCGACTCCTCCGTGACTCGGAAAGCACGTTAAGCCGATGGTTCCGGCTATAATTTGTAGATAGACAGTCGTTACGGGCAGTAAAAAACTGAAAGTTTGACAGCCAGTCTTACCAAGGGGTATCGTGTTACCCAGTTACTGAAATATGGAGGTCAGATAGGCAGTCGCTCTATGCAAAATTCTGGTATTCAGCTGCATCCGGTTAGACTGGAAGCCGACCCCAACATAGTTGTAAAAAAGGATGGGCAGGTGACTAGATAAGGTTAAAACTAAATAACCAAGCGCAAGCCGAGCGAGCAAACGGAGCGATGCTGAAGTTACGAAGTTGTAGATATTTTTATCTCACGAAGGCTGATTGGCCATCACTGTATGTCTGTCACACGCACACAATGTTTCTACGTGCGTAAGCTTGGGAGCGCTCAGTATTGGCTGAACCGACTTCACGCACACATAAACAATGTGTACGTACATCTAAGACTCTGACACACGCACTCAAAGGCAACCGGCCTTCGTGACATAGAACATCTGTACCTTAGTCCCATCTACCTAGCCTTTTCCCAACTATTTTGAGGTCATATTTCATATTTATTTATTTGCATACCATAATGTGTATAATAGGTGTTTAGGTCAGCTTCTAGTATAACCGGATGCAGCTGAAGACCAGTATTTTACATACAGCGAGTGCCTATCTGAACTCCATATACAAGTTACTGGGCAACACTACACCCCTAGACCCTAAACACGCACTCAAAGGCAACCCGCCTTCGTGAGATGAAACTTCTATACTAAATTTTGACAAGCTGACCAAATGTTAGATTAGAACTGTAACAAGACACGATTGACTCGAGCTAAACAATTCGGCGGATATCCATTCGCCCTTAATACATTAACGATAAAACGGCTAGCTGCTATGTAAGGCTGGGAATTCTACAATTTGGCTTTGAAATACGCTATACATAACATCATACTTCACTTTTCAGGGGATTTTTCATTGTTTCAGAGTGTTATACTAATTACAGTGTCTCATGTGTCATAAAGTTTGAGCCAATGTCCAGATAGGGCACAACTCAAATCTTAAGGATACTGAGGACTATCACAATGCCTCTGTTCCCCGAAGGGTTAGGCAACTATACATAACATCATGCTTAAGTTTTCAGGGGATTTTTCAGTGTGCAGGGTGTGTTAAACTGATTATATGGTCTCATGTGTTATAAGGTTTGAGCCAATGTCCAGATAGGGCACAACTCAAAGCACCAGGTTACTGAGGATTATCACAACATCACACCTCTGTTCCCTGAAGGGTAAAGCAGAGGTATACAAGTAGATAGTACACCCACATTTCGCCAGTAACATTAAAGTCCCATGTAATAAGGTGAGCCTATTGCTAACACCCAGGCAAAAATCCAGAATCAAGACTGTTACTTAGAAATTATACACGGAAAAACGCAAAAACCCAATAAGGCATGGAATCATTAGAATAATGTCAGTCAGACTAACATAGAAACATCAACCATACAATATGCATCCGTGTTAGTCCAACCAAACCTAAAACAATATTTTTGCCGTACCACTATCGCCCCAAGCCAGCTCCTCTTGTTAGTTTTAGGATTTGGCAACGCTGAGACTCTGGGAGTTATGATAATCGATGAGAATCAACTTCATCTTATAGTGGAGAGTCCTCTATCTGTTAGCGCAGCCGGAGTTAGGCCAAACAACTCCTAGATTTGATAAGAAACTTATACAAGCGGCTGGGATTCAGATTAGTGAAGGTGAATTAAGGTGACTTAAGCCACTGGTGGACACTTTGAGTCTTCGTAGATTTGTTTGCCTTACAAAAGACACCATAGAATTTGATACAAGGTACGAAAAAGGTGACCTAACGGGTTCAGTCAGGTCCAGTGGTTTGCGCAACATTAATTAGCCGACTTAATAAGGAGGAGGTTCTATTTTCGTTGTAAGCACACAAATGTTCAGAGGCGGACTAAGTAACTACATAATGCCAATGGCATTTTCTACCAGTCAACCTTTGCGATAGTTTCCTTTTTTCATGTAGGTACACCGAATTTTCCTTCAATAGTGGTCGAAGTGAATATTATTTCTTTCCTGGAAAGTTGCAAAGTTGGTCTCGCAGAATTTTTTGCTAAAATTCCATTGAAGGTAATCTACTTCGTATATATGTTTTACATATATTGATTTTAACTGTAATTCTCACTTGCTATGTGAAAAAATACATGATTGTCAATACTTCCTATATCTAAAAAAAAAGGAATGCATTCCATAAAATCTTATATTAGTCCTACAAGCTATCACGCCACCTCTCTCTAATCAACCATCTCACTCACTCACTCCATTACCTGTGATTAGCACACCTATCCTAAAAATCACAGCTGTAATCTGTCAGCCAGGCATCTACAACGAACGCTAAATCAACGTTAGTTGCCTCTGTCGGTACCAGGCGCACATAGCAACACAGGAGTGGATTGGGCGCCTAAATAGATTACTCGTGTACCGGTGATTGCCTAAGTCGGTTGTGTGAAGCAATAAGCTTTCACATTAATGGGATAACAGGAATGTTTGGGCGAATTTCGGTATCCACAAAAGATTATTACAGATTATGGAACAGAAACGGTATTACATGAGCAGATGGGCTGAAACAAGTGACTATTATGAGAGCAGAGAAAACACAATATTGAAAATTATACAATAAAACTGTGACAGGCTGGTCTGTACATTGTAGATATTGAAGAAAAACTAATATGGGGAGTCTATTGGAGCAATAGAAGCCAAAACTGTCTATCTGTCTGTCTGTCCACTCGTCACGCAAAAACTACTGCTTGGAATTGAATGCAGTTTTCTTCGATGTATTGCTTGAGGACTAACTTAAAATATAGGCTCCATTTTTTAGTCCAAAGTCACGGGCAAAAGCTAGTTAGTTATATTGATAGGATAATAGGATTAGTGCCCTGAAACAGTGACGCAATTTCGCAGCAGATCACGAAGGAGATGGCGGGATAACCTGGATGCCTTCGTTAAGAACTGCGACCGATGGAAGGAATGGAAGGAAACTTTTGCCTAGCAGTAGGACACAAGGAAGCAAGGAAAAAAGGAAATAATAATATAATGTTTTCGACTCGAAGGACCAATAAAAGTTGTCATGAAAATGTTATTCGAAAAATCATAAAATTCAACGATAAAGACACACATGTTCGCCACTATTTTCCAAAGAGTTGGGCAGAGGTGTATAGATATTACACCTACATTTCCCCAGTTATGTTTCGAACGACAATATATAAACGCCTGCAGTCACAACATAGTTCTTTCACTCAAACATTGTTCACTCCGCCTCCGAAAACTACAAACTCAAGCAAAAAAGAGACATCAACTTCTGTTCAACAATTTAATTTAGCAGAACATTAACACCGAATTATCAAAAACATTCTGCGGGCGCCCAACATACAAGTAGTTTTCTTAACTCCTCATCATACGCGGTCGAAACAGCTGTTCCAAAAACTAAAAACTCGCGAGTATATTGTTTGATATACGCTCCGGATTCTCCCCAAAAGTGGGAACTAAGCAAATAAGTGGCGAAATGGTCCGAATTTTTTCGCCCCCCGAATAAAGTTTTGGGCGAAAGTTGGACCGCAATTTGGTGCGGAGTGTCCGAAAGTTGCGAATTTTATTACCTACTCGTACGTGAAATTTTTAGTTTTGGTGACTTTTATTTTTATTTTACTTGAGAATGACTTTGAAATCCATTCTTTAACTATTTTTTTGATTCTGCCTCTCTACACTTAGCCAACTTACGAGAACCCATAACAGTTTAAATCCGGGCATGTACCAATGTGATTTAATCTATTTATATGTGTTTGGAAACACGTAAGAATAAAAAATATACATAAAATATACTATGAAGGATAAAAACGCAAACCCGCCTTAATTAAGCGTGGTGGTTAATGCTCGCGCTTTTTCTGTAGGAGAAGAGGCCTTTTTGGGAGATAAAATTATTTATAAGATCACTAGTCAGTAGGTACTCGATCTGCCAAGTCTCAAAGCTAATTTAAAAAAAAAGTTAAAATAGCTAACATAAACGAATTGCCTTACGTCAATAAGCCTTAAAGAAAAATCGTGCTTGACTCACTTGAAGATAAATCTGGTGTTCATTTAAACTGTCAATAAAGGTCTGTTTAAAAACTTGAAACAAAAAAGAGAGTAATTTAAAAGTTAACCCTTTGAGATGAACGTTGTCTTCAGTTCTATCAATCAATCAAAGGAGCAGCTTAGATTTTTTTTTAATAAAAGCATTGTAAGTACTTGTCAGCTTATAGAACTTTTTTACTATTTTAGAAGACTTGCTCTTCTTTAAAAAACGAGTTTCGTAAGACAAGTGATATATCTGAAAAAAGTGCATGAATGATTTTTATTTCATTGTTACGGCCAGTGTCTTATGCTCTGGATAAATGCTAATAAAATAACATGAAATCTGATGTATCCTACATCGCGATGTTAAAGTTATCTGAGCTATTCAAAATATATGCAAGAACCCGACTACAACCGTCCGGGCAGTAGCCCACCAGACAGAACACCCGTCTTGTCGGAAAATCTTCCTTTTCAATGGTAGATGAGGAACTTTACACCCTGTTCCTTATACACCCAAACTGGTGACCTGAACATGGACCTCAGCCCAGCTTTGGTGAAGAGCAACATCAACCTGACGTCATCATCTCTTCCTCAAGCTTTCGAGAAGTGAGGAAATGAACCCAAATAACCTTATCAGACAGAGGTGAAACATATTATTATATATGTTATTTACATTATAAATGTTATTTATTATACATATTATATATGTTATTTAGATGTAGTTTAAGATTTAGAAATATTGTGTTAATTTTTAGGATGTAGATTAAGGTTTAATATGTAAGGCCACACTGTCGCATTGGATCGTTGATCTGTAATGGTAGTTGTAGGTAAGATTGTATAAATAAATAAATATAAATAAATAAATAAAAAATATTTTTGTAGCGAGGATTTGACCAAATTGCGTTAATTGAGGTGCTACTGGTTAAGTAATAATTGCTGCACGAGTCGATCATCAAGGTTAAGCAACGCTTGCATAGTTCAGCCTGTCGATTTGTAACCATCCATTACATCATATCGAGACCCCCTCGTGCCACTTAAAGCACGTTAAGCAAAAGCACATTAAGCCACATGGCAGTCATTCTTAGATCCTTAATAAACAGTTGTTTAAGGTAGCCAGAACTTAAAGTCTGACAACCAGCCTTACCAAGAGTAAGGCTGGTTGTCAGACTTTTCAGGTTGCGCAGTTCCGATAGGCAGTCGTTCCAAGTAACATAACTGATATACAGCTAAATCTTGTTAGGCGTTGGGAAAAGGCTAGATAGATGATGACACATTCAAAAATCTGTCAGCACTCCAAAACAAACAATTATTTATAAGTAGATCCGCTGAAGACTTCGTTACCCAGCTCTCATGTACAACTAACAAAAACCAAACAAAATTGAGGCGACTTTATAATCTCTTGTTGGGAATTGTTTTCACAGTATGATATTGCGAACTCCCTCCGATATAGTAAAGTTAAACACGCACGTATCTGAACGAAGTTTACCTCTTATGATCGAGTGAAGTACACTAGATTTCATTGTGTTTTAATAACAATGTAAAGTATTTATTATTATACGCCTAGGCATTTCGTGCGAGACCATACAGTACGAGATGGCTTCCAGTCTAACCGGATGCAGCTGAACACCAGTATTTTACATGGACCGACTGCCTATATGTCCTCCACAGCCCAGTTATTGGACAACACAATACCCCTTGGTAACACTGGTTGTCAGACTTTCGGACCTCTAACTAATGACTGCCGGAACCAATGGCTTAACATGCTTTCCGAGGCAAGAAGTAGTCTCGATATGTTACTAACGATCATCCATCCACAGACTGACCTCTGTAAACGTAGCTTAACCTTCGTCAACCCGTGTGGCTGTTTCTATAAGCCTCGGCATTTCCCAACCATGTTGGGGTCGGCTTCTAGTCTAACCTGATGCAGCTGGAGTCCAATATTTTACATGGCGACTGCCTATCTGACCTCCACAGCCCAGTTATTGGGCAGCACTCTTCGTAAGACTGGTACAGTTAATTTTTTTATTTTTTTATTACACTTTTAGGTAACTTACAGCTTTTACTGACAGATGGTTTGTAAAAGTTACAGTAAAGTTACGGTATAGGCTGATTATGTAACGAAAGTTGAACGTAATGAGAGAATTTTCAGCAGAATTTCAGTAAAATTCAACAACACCTTTGCTTGCATGTTCAACGTTTTTCTTATCAGATTTTGTTTTCACATCAAAACTCATGCAAACCGAAAACAAACCATTTTCATCAGATTATCACAAATTGTACTGTATTTCTTTTAAATTTAAGGGACACAGATTTCTGAAATAACTTCGAAATAATCGCTTTTTATGTCTTTAAGGGTTTACTTGTGCAATGACACTAATATTGAAATTAAGTAATGAGACAGATTATTATTTTAGTTACCTACTGGGTAATTGGGTTCATTATTTGAACAATATTTTCTGCATCTTTACCGGGTCTTACAATACCAGCAGAATATTTATTATGAGACTTCTCAGTAACATTAGTGTTACTTAACTACTATTAAACCGATTTCAAAAAAGGAGGAGGTTCCATGTTTGAGTGTATTTTTTTTGTATAATCACTAATTTCTCCGTAAATATTGTGAACCGATTTAAAAAATTATTATTTTATTGGACAGAATGATGTGCGAGGTTAGTCTCAGTTAATTTTGGTCAAGTTCTGCCGAGCTCATTTGCTACGTGAATAACACTGACTTCCTAAACTACAGTTATTTTACAGTTTTTATTGTTTTTTGAAGTCGGTTGGCTCAGAACAACAGTTTTTTGTTCACACAGGAAAAAAAAAATGTACAGACAAATTTTCAATCAACAAAAGTGTACATACCCGATGACTCCTGTTCGTCCTCTTCTTGATACAACTTTCCATTTACTCCGAAAGCGCACAGTACGAACAGTAGCACCCACATACTCGCAGCTAGTGTTTCAATTTCCATCGATTCGTGATTAGGTTTGCTTCGATTAGCACCACAGAGTTACAAACGAATGGAGGCGGTGGTAAAACGTAAAAAATAAACTACATATGGTTGTCATATTTCTTTTGGTTTCGTTTATTTGATCATCATTTGATGGAAGTGTTGGTTTTTGTTGGTTTACGGTTAGCGAGTGACTCTGTTGGGTGCCAATATAAAGAGGGATAGTGTTGTTAGAGTTACGAAGAATAGTGTTAGAGCAGTCTTAAACTAATATTATTATTAAACTTTACTGGAGCTTGTGTGTATTTCCATTTTTTCCGGGTTCATATTTTCCTGGAATCAAGCAACGCTCTGAAAATATATTCAATTCGGTCGTTTAACACTCAGAGCGTGCTATATAGAGAGATATGCTCACTTCCTCATTCATAATCATGTAATTCCTCAGAAATGTAACGATTTAGGGTTTTATTCAAGGCTAAAAAACCGTGCACGAGCCTTTGAATAACTTACGTTCACAAAAGAAATGCGTACTTGAGCACCAGATTTTCGAACATCTTTCTTTATTAACTAGAAGAGGGGAAGGTTCCCAATACGGCTCATATTTTTTGCCTGTCGGCCTGAATTTGTTTTATTATGTAAGGCAATGAATTATAATTTTGCAGATAAAAAAATCTGCGAGTCCAGTACTAAACTATTCATAGGTGTGTACCAGGGCATCAAAACACGCAGGATGTTTTCATCTCGCTGCCAATGTTTGTGTCAACAGTCGATACTAGAACGGCAGTTTGGGGGAAATTGCTCCGCGAACGAGCTATAGTGTTTCCTTTACGATGCCACACAGATATCGCCGATACACATACAAGCAACTTTTTGTACTTATTGCCTCACCACGTCAATTTGCTTAAGGCTTCGGTAAATGTTTATCGTTTGAAGGGAAGTCGCTATCTTTTACTCTCTTGGAAAATGTGATTTTTTGGTGACGGAAATACCGATTTTATGGTTCCAATCTTTTATGGCGTCCTGGTAGTAAAAGGAAATTGTACCGGTTTGTTGAGAGTCTGTCTATCTATATTTCCTTATCTTGTCCTGTTTTATACCATGAATAATCATTGAAATCATTTAAGTTTCAGTTTTGAAGTAAAGGGTTCGTTTGTTTTTGTTAAGTTAGAAGGCGATTTGCATACCATAGTGTTTAGGATTCCTTATCCAAACGAGTGCCCTTATTAAGCCTCCGCTGTCCATCCGGATATCTGTCAGCGGGCTGTATCTCATGAACCGGTTAGAATTGCCACTAAATTAATAAAAACTAAATTGGCCCCCGATATAAGAAACGTGAATTCTTCGGCAATTTTTGCTCTACCATGCCAATCGCTTTAAACCATAGTAGGTAGACACATCTTTTACGGTGACACGGAGCCTCTCGTGTATGACTCCGACTTACTCTTGGCCGATTTTTAGATCTAATTAATACTAACCGAGCGATTAAATACGAGTATGATTAATAAGATAAGCGTCTTGTATTGTATTGTTTTGTTTCACGGGCAGATATCCGCAACTCCACGAGTATGCGCGTATTTTGCGTAAGGAGATGAGCGTCTTACCCATTGTATGTTCAGTGAACAACGTCATTATTATCCGTTTACGATTGGCTGATCGATATCTTTGTGTGTAATCCGTAGTGCTTGATTGCCCACGAAACAACACATGAATAAATGATTTTATCACTTAGCTCCCGTTCAGGAAGCTACCACGTAGATTTAGTAACGAATATGGGATTAATTCATATCCCTCGAGTTTTGTGCTCGGCAGCTACTTACGTAATTAAATATCTCTATCTCTCTCGAACTACCTTGTTGGTCTTGTGGTCGCTAGCGGTACTAGCATGAGATCCCTGGATGTGTAAAGTTTTATTAGTATTTCCACTAGGAATATTGTGATCGCAAGCTATATATACTGTTGAATATAAGGTCCTATGTCGGTTTTTGTGTTATACGGTTTTTCCATTTGGCATATCTTAGTAAAAACCCGGAGTCTAGATTTGTGTCCCAATAGTTCCCCCCCCCCCATCTCTCCCATAGGGAGGGGAACGGAGTCTATTGGTTAATTATTAACAACGGTTTTGTAATATTAATTGCATAATACGTTATGTGTTATTCCATTTGGAAGTTCTCAGTAGCGGCCCGGAGTCTGGAATTGTGCTCAGTTGATGGCAAATGGCTCGCCCCCTATCACATGGGACTTAAACATAACTGTCAAAATGTGGGTGTGCTATAGGTACAGTACACCTCTGCCTAACCCTTCGAGGTGGGTCATGTTATACTATGTTATGTTATAACCAAAGCTTTATAACCAAAAAAAAATGTATGTGCTAAGCAGCAACTGTCAAGTAGAGGGATTTATTTGCTGCGTTTATTTATTCAAACGGGTGAAATTCTTTTTAAATATAGTAAATTGGTAGCTTTTGTTTGTATAAATACCAGTATTCTTTCTTTCTTTTTTTGAAAAACGTTACGTACGTTTTGGAAGTACATATGTCCTTAGAATAATGAATTGGATTCGTAATCTTCTAAAATCTCTCATGCTGTAACCAACTGAAACCGTAAAGTTTGTTTAACGAATCATAGTCTAAGTTAAATCAACTTGGACCTTTTTTGTTCAAAGAACATGAGTCTATCATCTACTGTTCTAACTTATGAACTCCCAGCCTCTTGTGTCGCGATAACATCTCTTTTTATAATTTAAACCCAAAAACTTTTAATACAAGATACAATCCCTCATTAGATCGGGTCTTTTGATACAAAATCTTTCACATTTGCCTCTCGGCTCTGAGGACCATCCCAAGATAAACCGAAGGGATGTAATACGTTGTCACCCGAGTAGACGCTTGTTAAGATAACGGCCCATTAACGCCCAGAGTGGCTATTAAGGCCAGGGAGTCAGTTACGAGCTATTGAGACAGATTTCGTTTTTCATGTTATGTTTGTAGGTAAGGATATGGTCAATTGGGTACCTGGCTGTATAACTTAACGGTGTATGCCGGTGTCAATAGTTGGAATGGCTTAAGGGCTTCGGTTACCTTGAACACTTTGAATTGGCCTGGTCGTATATATGCACCTTCCCGTCAGTTCAAAGACGGCGTTCCCCCCTTGGGACAAATGTTTGTACGATCGTCAAAGAATTGTTCCGGGTGTTCTGGGTATTTACTATGTATAATAAAAAATATCTATCTATGTAATGTATTGTATAGCGTATATCAGTCATCTAGCACCCATAACACCAGCTCTGCTTAGCTTGGGGCTAGATGATGCTGTGTGGATTGTCCAGCATTATTTATTTTTATTTTATTCATTTACCAAACAAAGTATGCGTCACTTTTATGGAAGAAAGAAAAAGCAATTGTTTAGGCACAGGCACGCAATACTAAAGAAAGAAAAAAACAAATAAAAAGTTAATTATGTGACTCGCGGCTGCGCCAATTGACGACACGGTTGGTGCAGTGACTGAGCGATTGGATGCTGAGTTGCGTGTCTTGGGTTCGATCCCCGCACGGAACAAATATTTTTACGGCCTATAGGTAGTTGTTCCGGGTCTGGCTGTTTGTGTATGTGAGTTTAAATGTTTGTAAACGCACCTACGATACAGGAAGAATTCTTAGTGTGGGGCAACGTTTTTATAAGCCGACCCCAACATAGTTGAGAAAAGGCTAGACAGACAAACTGATGAGGATGATGATGATCTAACGTAATTTTGGAGTCTTTCCTATAGTGAAATTTCGCACCAGTTAGTCTCAGTGTCCCTCTTTAGTAATTAATCTTAGACTTACTTATGTTAAACGTAAACATCGTGAAGCTCTAACCTAATGGTTTAGAACCGCTAACGAGGAGCGAGCGAGTATGATAATTAATCGCCCTTCATTATTTGTATAAGAAGTAGCCTTGGGCTTGCAGTGGATTATATACGTACACACTAGGGTTTTAGACATATTTTCCCACGTGACTACGGAATATTTGAGCATTCTTTTTTCCTGAAAAGTGTATCACAAACGCATAGAGCTTCTGGATTTCCTACACTATAGGGTAGGCAGGAACTACAGAACGCCACCTGCGCCGATGCTCTTTTTTTTGGTAGGAAAGTAGTAGGAATTTAGATAAGTACGAGTAGTAAGTATGGGAAATCATCCAATGAATTCTCCCGTTCTGGGTGGAACGGGAGGATGTGTCAGACTTTTACTGACTAAAACCCATCCGTTTTCCGTCCTTGCCTATTACGTTCCGAGGTCATAGTAACTCTTTTGAACATACCGCAACACCTGCTACGATCCATACATACTCCTTTTGCTTCTTTTACGTCTATATATCATGGCTACATACATATATCTGAAACTCTCGAGTGTTACGATATCCGAACAATTTGCCAGATAATCGTCAGCCGGCCGTCCCCAAAAGGTGATTGGATCGATTCAGTTACATGAAACCTGAGCTATGCAAGGGTACGAGAATGGGGGCTTTTGACGTCGTTAATGGAGATCAAGAGGACCAGAAAGTGATGGGGAATTGTTGATTCAATATTAATTGGTGTTTAATTGTTGGGTTTGTGTATCATGTGAGGTCTGCTTAGCTAAGATGAGATGTCACTATGTATTATTGGTTCGATTTCCGCCTTGGGACAAATGTGTGTACGATCTAAAAATATATTTGTCCGGCTGTTCTGGTTATTTGCCATGTATAATAAAAAAAAACTGTCTATGTAATGTATTGTATTAAGTATATCAGTTATCTAGTACCCATAACATAAGCTCTGCTTAGCTTGGGGCTAGATGATGCTGTGTGGATTGTCCAGCATTATTTATTATTATTTTTAACATTTTGACACCCTTGTTGAAACATTAACTGGTTAGATTAAATCCCATGCGTGTTTAGCGCGCTTTCACCAATCATGCCATTACTCTCACTGCGAAGAGTATAATTTGATCGTTTTTTCTACCTTCCAATAGTCAGACAAAGACAAAAGCTAATGTCTTGCACAGAGACCAGCACATCAAGCTACCCCAATAGGTTTCCAATTTTATTATAAATGAATAAGATTCATGTTCAATTGGGAAAAAATGTCAATTTGAGGTACTATAAAAAAAAAATATTATGTTCCCAATATTTACAGCCGAGTGGTGAAAGATTTAAAAAAACTAAGTGAAGACTAAATGAAAGAAGTATTAGGTCCCAACACTATCTGTGTTCGGACCTAATACTTCTTTCATAATCTCTTCCTTAACTAATTCCGATTCGAAAACATTACAACAATGCAACTCGATATATTTAGGATTTTTGGTCCAGTCGTTTAGTAGCAGTACAGTACACACGTACTGAAGAATTATGTATACAAGTGGTCGAAACTCGATCGTTTTTACTTTCTGCACCTTATATCCATAAAAACGCACGCAAAATACGCGCTACGTCGTGGAGTTGCGGAAATCGGCCCGTCTAACATTAACAACAATCCATAAAAACGTTAATTATTTATCAATGCACTAGCGGCCCGCTCTGGCTTCGCACGGGTATAAAATATATTTATATTATACATATAAAGCTTCCTCTTCAATCACTCTATCCATTAAAAGAAACTGCATCAAAATTCGTTTCGTAGTTTTAAAGATTTAAGCATACATAGGGATATAGGGACAGAGAAAGCGACTTTGTTTTATACTAAGTATCAATGCCCATCATTCGTGAGCCGATGGAAGTCTTCGCTTCATGTATCTATTGAAAAATATGATCAAATTCAGATTCTTTATTGCCAACTAAGTGTACAGATTTTTTTAGATGTTAATATTAGGTAGGTTCTTAGAACTTAGTTGCTTGTTATTTTTAACTATTTAAATTGCAATGCCTTAATTGCTTTGCCTTGCCATTGCAATTTAAATGGTTAAAAATATAGAAAAAGATAAATATACACACCCAATATTATAGTTATATGTACAGTTACATCATATTATATTAATTATAATTATTCATACATTTTATAGTATATCATCGTATTCTTCATATTTATATCCCATTAAATTAAGTAAGTATCACAATAATTTTAATTTAAAGTAATTATTTTTCTTCAAGGAATTCTTTGACAGAGTAATATGCCGTTTTAATCAGGAAGTTTTTTAGCTTCCTTTTAAAAATACTAATTTTAAGTAGGCTGTTAATGTCTATTGGTAACTTATCATATATATTTTTATGCCCATACAAAATTTACTATTGCTATACACTGCAGTATGATATGTCCTATTGCGCAATGTATTTCTAAGTCTACTGTCAGTTAACCAAACTTATCCGAAGACGATGAAAAAGGCCAAAAGAAAAATCGTCGATTTGTCCATACACATAATAATATTACCTCGCAAATAACCGGATCATCCTTCATCTATCCTCCCAAATAAATCAGCCTATCTATTCACATCATTCCAGGTACATATTTTAGCCGTTCCAGGCTCATCACTCTCTTTGAGCCTAGATTCACGTTACAGATTACTTGCTATTATCCCTAAATCTATTGCCTGGTAGTCTTGTAGCCCTAGTAACTCGTGTACATGACAGGTGAAAACAGAAGGTATTGTTGGAATACTTGAATAATACAAATAATAATAAATGAAATAATGGGCTTGATTCAGAAAGCAGTTCTTCTGGACCCGGCGCGTATTGTTACGCGACTCTCTCTGGAGCCCTGACCGCCGGTAGCTTGGACCCTGTTCCCGATACCGGTGGGCTACTACTTTTTTAAATTTTTAAATGATTTTGTTTTATATTGAAATATTTAAAAATGTTATTAGTAAGTAAGTTAATGTGGGAAATTAAATAACACTAATATATATAAATAATATCCAACTTCAGTTGATTTATCACATTTATTATATTTACTACCTTTTGCTCGCGGTTTTGCCAGCGGTCTATAGATGGTCGGTAATTATACGACAGGAACGTATTACCGGGATCATGGTCTATCCGTGTGTCAATTGTTTTAATTTAAATTTTATTTCAGCCGTGACGGTGTGTAACATAACAAACAAACTCAACTCACTTGTATGAAATTTGATATAGAAATAGTTTCAGACTCTGGGAAGGACATAGGATAGTTTTTAATCCGCGATAACGAATATTCACGTGGATGGCGTTGCGGGCAAAAGCTAGTATTGTATATTAGTTAGTAACATGAACATTATCAAAATCCATTCAGAATATGTAATGCCACTTCCCTGTCGAACCCCCATCCCCCAGCGTCCCCAAAGACGTTTTATTTTTTTCTCTTTATTTCTTATTTGTATTGACAAATAAAATATACATACAAAATGTTTGCCAGACTGTTTGACGGCAAATAAAATTAATTAATAATGAATTTTATTATTATTATTAAAATTCCAGTAAGCCAAGGTCTTTAAACTATCGTGTCTAGCGTAAATAAAATTTGAACAATATAAAGCCTGTCATAAAACATAGTTTAACGACAAATTTCAATTTTGAAATCGTTCGAACGAAGTTAACGTCAGCCATTCATGATTGGTCGATTCCTGCATGTCTTCTCTCTGCTTCACTTGTCACCGCCTTAATGGGCTCGGGCCTTCAATGTCTTGGGTGATGGCCTGTAATATGATGACCAGTACCACCTGCCTGCAGCCTTTGGTCGAAATCGCTTAGTAAAAACTATTTTACTAATTGGCAAAGAGTAGCCCATTCTAAGAGCGGTATTTCTGTACAAGTTACGGTTCATAATCATTTATTTCTCTAAGATTTACATAATCACTTATCGAGAAACAATGTTTTATTACTTAAAATTAATTATAAAAGTCCAGGGCGCACGTCGCACAGATATTTATTTGCTACTTTAATAAATCTGGGTAAGTGGGTACATCGAAAACAGATACTTAAACGCGCTCGACCTTGGTCGAACGTCAAGTTCACACAACACACCTTCTGAATCTCCTATCACGTGACAACAGGTAACAACTATCCCTGTAAATGCTTAGGTAGGTAGGTAGGTACCTAGAGATACGTGCGACCGCGTCCTACGTGCCGGTCCGCTGTCAAAAGCAATTGATCATTTTACATCGACGCCGACGCTGAAAACCGTTATTACAGAAACGTGACTACGCTAAATTTTATACACGGGTTAGGGGCCCGTGGGGCTAGGGTTACCATTTCGAAATTTGAAAAGTCCTGACTAATATCCGGGCACTTGCAAAAGAAGGTCGAACATTTTTCTTTTCTAAATTCAAAATTCGTTTGACGTTATAATATCGAAAAGAAAAAGAAAAACTATCTCTTTAAATTGAAAGTCCAGACAAATGACAACGCAGAAAAAAGACGGGGGACCAGAAATGTACGAACAAATCCAGCAGGATGGCAACCCTACGTGGGTTTCTATTGATTTAAAATTAAGGAAGTTTCTTGGGTATTAAAAATGTATGAGATTTTTGTTGCGTAATCACGATATTGGTGTGGGTTGAACCAATGTTTGTGTGAATAAATTGGGGAACCTTTTTACATGTTGACTGTAAACGTCAGCCCCCTACGCTCGTACTAGACAGAAAAAAACGACTATGATACGATAATATATAATATAATTATCCTACTTTTGTGCTTTAGCTTCCAAAATTAAACAAATGATTGCTTGAAAAAAATATCTTTAGCACCCACACATAAAGTCCAGTTTAGCGCTACAGCTTCACGAACTTTTATGACTTTTTTATAAGAGTAGTCATTGTTGCCGATACCCTTGTTAAAATAAGTTTAGACTACTTTTATCTCTTTCTCTCTTATAAAACAAGAAAGGGACGGACATTTATAAGAGCTGTCAATTTAAGGTGAACTGAAATAACCAAACAAATATAGTTGATATTTAAAAGGCATCGACCAAAAACATGCTCAAGTTCAAAGCATAAACTAATTTGACATCTCTAACTCAATACATAACTGTCGCCGTCCTTTTCTCAGGCTATCTGTCAGAAAGAGACGTCAATACTCTAATTCAAGGTTAGTTTGTGAACAAGGGAATCAGCACCATTGTGTAATTGACTTAATTTAACAAAACATTACGCCTGTATGCCTAACCTATAGTACTGTAGCGACATCTATCTCCCAAGATTCGAACTAAATCTGACGTTTCCTACATCGCGATATTAAAGTTATCCGAGCGATTGAACCGTCGAGCAGTAGCCCACCAGACACAACACCCGTCTGGTCGGAGGATCCTCCCTTTTCTATGGTGGATGTGGTACTATACACCCTGTTCCTCATACCCCCAAAGTACCTCCACATTCCACCTCGTAATAATCACATGCCACTATTGTTTACACCAAGGCAATTATTGCATTCAAACTTTGGTAGTTGTACCATTTTATGACGCGTTGCTTGTCCAGCCCGTATTTGCGCGGCCAAATATTACATTCAACTCTGTTGAACGTTTTCACAAAAAATCCCATGTGTTATTAGGGTTCCCGGCGCTAAAAAAAAACAATTCTTTGCGATATTACTTTTTGTCTGTTTTGTCACAGAGATTTTTCTCGAAATATATGAAACGGAGGAATTTTAATTTGGCTATAATGTTGGGTTTTCGTAACGTGAGTTAGATGTTGATATTGACTGGTCTTTATCCCTTGACTACTTTCTCATAACTCATTGTTTTGGTTTAGTTTTGTTAAATTCCTTGAATTGTATACTTGGTAAAACTTGATTGGACTCGCCCACCGCGGGTTTCGCATCTTGGTGACATGAATATTTTTATATTTTTAAATATTTATATCTTTTGCAACACCAAATCTTAGTTTGTTTGTAAGGATTTGTTGCTCATAACTAAAACAATGGTTCTGGATAGAGGCATCGTTTTACATTCCCTACCATATACGCATAATCCTCCATGTACGGGACTTATTTGTTACTTTACCATTTTGCTACGAAACCCTAAAAAATATGTGTATGTATAGATGTTACATCATTGACAGCAAATACGTTTAGTAATTTATAGGTAAACTAGCGGACCGATCAGACTTCGTCCTGCCCGTACAGCGCCACCTACCGGGTCCAATTGTAAATCTAAACCATTCTCGAATCTCCACGAACACACACAAAAAATTTCATCAAAATTGGTTCAGTCGTTTAGGAGGAGTTCAGTCACATACACACGCACACAAGAAATATATATATTAAGATAATGCTGGACAATCCACACAGCATCATCTGGCCCCAAGCTAGGCAGAGCTTGTATTATGGGTACTAGATGATTGATATACTTAATACAATACATTACATAGATAGATATACACAGCAAATACCCAGAACATCCGGAACAATTTTTTGTAGATTGTACAAACATTTGTCCCAACGCGGGAATTGAACCCGCAACCTGCGTCGCAGGCGGACCTTCACCCGCGGGGCCACATCGGTCGTCAATCAATAGGTAACCAAGTGTTCAAGTGTATTTCACTAAGACATGGTAATGAGCATAATGAAGAGGACATAGCTGAAATCAATAACGACGGCTATTCAAAGCTGGTTGCATATTAATATTGTTTGTGTTGATTGAAATTTAGTAATCAATAGTATGAGATATACAGCATAATTGACTTAGTAGAGCATACTACTCTAATAGGTGATTCATCATCATCATCATCATCCTCCTGCCCTTATCCCAATTTATTTGGGGTCGGCGCAGCATGTCTTCTTCTTCCATACATCTCTATTTGCCGTCATCTCATGGGTCACCTCTTTTCTTGCCATATCCTCTTTCACACAATCCATCCATCTTTTCTTTGGTCTTCCTCTACTCATGTAACCCTGCACATTCATACTCAAAACTTTCCTCACAACATGGTCCTCATTCCTTCGCATCACATGCCCATACCATGACAACCGATTTCCACACAACTTCTCGGTCACAGGCGCAACTTTAAGACTTCCTCTTACATACTCATTTCTTATTTTATCCATTCGCGTAACACCACACATCCCCCTCAGCATTCTCATCTCAGCGATTATTGATTATAAATGGTCATGATGGCCCAGTGGTTTAGGCCTCGCCTCTTGTGCACGAGGTTGTGGGTTCAAACCTGGGCAAGTACCATATGTGAGTTTTTCAATTCATTTGTACTTTCTAATTTAATCTTGGACATCACTGACGTCTGACCGTCTTGAGCAAACGTAGTGATTAATGCTCGTGCCTTCTCTGTATGAGAAGAGGCCTTTGCTCTGCAGTGGGACAGTAATAGGCTGGTACAGGTGATTATTATCAACTACAAAAACAAATTCAAAGTGCATTGCAGAAGTTTAAGAAGAACACGATCACGTGTTATTGGGCTTTTATCAGTAGCAACCCGGAGTCTGGATGAGTGCCCGGTTGATGGCAATATGCTCTCTCCCTATAACATTAGACTTAGACATAGTTACTGGTGTAATGTAGGTTTTCTGTAGGTACACTTCTGCCCAACCCTTCGGGGAACAAGCGTGATATTATATTTGTAACAAAAAGAGAATAAGATATCTCTGAGAATGTAGAAAGAAGGAAATGATAAGATGTTATCATTATCATTGTCAGTATCACCTTCATCATCTGCCGAGTCTCTCAACTATTGAGGTTGACTCCAGTCTAAGGGGATGCAGCTGTAATTCAATATTTCACATGGAACGACTGCCTATCTTACAATCTATAGATAAAAATAAATAATATTGTACGGACTGTTTGGAATGTCAAAATCACAGCTTTTTATTAAATGCGTTGCATGCAAAATAAAATCAGATTTAAATGTTTTGTCAGTCTGTATGTTCCGTTAAATATCTGAAATGGCTGTACCGAATTTGACGTTACTTTCGTAGGCAGATAACTGATGTTATAAGGAGTAACACGGACTTCTTTTATTTTAATAAGAATCAGGGGACCGCGCCAAAACAAAAGAATAATAATGTAATTCCACGAGGATGAAGACGGATAATAGGGAGTCTAACCATTTTTATTTGCATGTATCTGGTTTTATTTGCAATTATCCGGTTCATACATATAGGTACGTATAATATTTATCTTACCTCTTTCAAATCATAATAACAATTTCCCCAAGTAACGAAAGCTTACTAAAATCATAAAATAAATACAGAGTTCACAAGACACGCTGTATAAATCTCACAAAGATTGGATTTGTGATGTTTTTGTTAGTGATCAGCTTAACCTGGATTTTTGTGACGTGGCTTTCATAGTTTTACAGATGGGTATGTGCTGGTACATACCTATATATCTAGTTGAGCTACCTATGTTATGTATATCTAGGCAACTGGGCCTAACCCAGTTGTGCCTATTGGCCTAGCTTTGTTCTGTCTCCTGCGTGATATGGAGGGAAGCGGAAATTATGTATTTTTCTCACTCCTCTGCTGTTCTTTTCTGATTAATTTCGTTACGGGATCCGAGACAGTTAAATCGTTGTCAGACTGGTTGTCTGGCTTTCGGGTTTCTGACTACCCGTAACGGCTGTCAAAGATTTACAAATTACAACCGGGTCCAACGGCTTACGTGCTTTCCGAGGCACGGTGGAATCTTGATATGTTACACGTGTACCTGTTAATTACACACAACGTGACACGAGAAATTCATATATTAAAGATAACATTGAAACAACAGAAGCTCATACGTTTTCAAATAAGATTTATTAGTCGGTATACGGAAATGACCCCTCGCCACTAGTATAGCACCCCATCATTTGAATTGAATTGAATTGAATTTAACACTCACACCCTCCTATACGGGTAAATAGTACTTGTTAAAAACTTTTAACAATAAAGAAACCAACTTCCAAAAACTCCCTATTAGCCCTAAAAAGTATAAAATAATAATAAATCAAATTTACTTAATCTGGAAAATCTGGACTCCAAAAATTGTTAAATTTTGTTATAGGTTAGGTAGGTTAGGTTATAGAGGTTAGATTTTGATCTATATGAAATTAATATGGGACCATTTCGAAATAAAACTCTTTCGAATAAAAAATAATTTTGCAAAAACGTCTATATATATTTTTTTATAAACGTTGCCCCACACTAGGAATTTCTCCTGTATCGTGGGTGCGTTTACAAACATTTAAACTCACATACACAAACAGCCAGACCCGGAACAACTACCTGTAGGCCATACAAATATTTGTTCCGTGCGGGGATCGAACCCGCGACACGCAGCGCAGCAGCTAATCGCTTAGCCACTGCGCCAACCGTGTCGTCAATTTCAAATTTCAAATCAAATGTCAAATTTGACGGAGTAATGCCCGAACATACATAAAAAAAAATACAAACATCCGAATTGAGAACTTCCTCCATTTTTGAAAGTCGGTTAAAAATAAAACTTATCATGAACAAGCCTATTATTGTACTGAAAGCATGAGAATTGACCATCACCCTTGCTCAAAGTGGATTGGCGATTTCAGACTTCATCATCATCATCCTCTTGCCCTTATCCCAATTTCATTTGGGGTCGGCGCAGCATGTCTTCTTCTTCCATACATCTCTATTTCCCGTCATCTCAGAAATCAGAAATCTCAGGCGATTTCAGACTTCGCGTTACCTATTTAAAGTACCCGACTTTTGTTAATATCTCAAGGTAGCTTTAAAGCTAAAGAAGAATGACTGCAGAATGCTTCTCGCCTGGTATAATTTATCCATATCCGGCTGTAAGGAGGGATCAGCTGGAGGGATAATACTAGACTAGGATTTTATGATGAGAAAGATTGTGTGTAAATGGTTGGTAAGATTTTTTCTTAGACTTTCTTTTACTTGAGTATAAAATATCTAGTACGTATGTTTCGTTCATGTAAAGCACGGATGAATGGTCATCAATACGACACGACGGCATGGTCGGCGCAGTGGCTGAGTGATCGGCTGATGCACTGCTTGTCGTGGGTTCGATCCCCGCATGGAACAAATATTTGTATGACCTACAGGTAGTTGATTGTATGTGAGTTTAAATGTTTGTAAACGTACCCACGATACAGGAGAAATTCCTAGTGTAGACCAACGTCTAAAAAAAAACCATTGTAGGTATTCTTATGACCAGTATTTGTAGAGACATAATCACTGCAAGTCGAAAAGCTAATGTAGCGACATATATAACGCCACATACGAATTAAACTGAAATCAAAATCAAAATTCATTTATTCAAATTAGGCTGAGAATCAGCACTTTTTGAACGTCAAAACGTTTACATAAGACAGTCCCCCAAAACGCCCACCCTTCACCACTTCCTAGTGTTTTTGCTGGAAAGAAGAAGTGGCGGAACAAACTCCCCAGCAACACGTCTGTCTGATAGGTTTGAAGAACTTGAAGCTGTACAACTTATGTCAAAAAAATAATAATTCTTATAAAATACCTTTAAATGAGCAATTCTTGTATATATATAATCCGAATCTCGGAAACGGCTCCAATGATTTTCATGAAATTTAATATGCAGGGGGTTTCGGAGGCGATAAATCAATTTAGATAGGTTTCTGGTTTATTTTTAGAAAACTTTTTTTATCCGAGCAAAGCGGTCATCAAGGTTATTTTATATCAACACCAGAACCCGACAACGACCGTCGGGTCACCTTACACAACACCCTTCTGGTCGGAATATCCTCCCTTTTCTATGTAGGGTGAAGAATTTAACGCCTTGTTCCCCACACCTCTTAACTAAATTGAAAAGAATAGGTTCAAAGTGAACTTTGTAAATGTAACCTCTACTATAGTATGCCTGTAACTTTAACTTTAAGTTAAATGTAACTGCGAATAAAATTGATCAAGGAAGAGAGATCACACATTTTGGCTCCCGTTGATGGTGACTAAAATACTCGTACATTATCAAGAGGAAAGCTAACAGTATGCCTAACACGAATTCTTGACGTAAACGGAAAGTCAATTCAGACGACTATCACTAGGTATGAATGTATGAGACAAGCACAATAATCAGCAACCATAGATATTTATGAAGTCATTAAAAGAAATTGTTATTATATTCGACGCTACAAGGCATTTTTACCAGCGGTGGATAGTATATGCTACTAAAAAAATAAATTAAAGATTCGAAACGGGTATTTTCAAATTTTTAAATCGTTCTATTTGACGTTGCGTGAGCGCCATGCATTCGTGCCAGGAACACTGTTTGCAATACTCTTGATACTGCATCTTGGTCGCCATTTACTAAATTCAAAATGTGTGATCTCTCTTCCCTGCTCATTCTTATTCGTAGCCCACAGTTGCTCCAAAATGGGCCATTGTGTAGACGAGTCATTACAGCAATATTCTCCAAACTGAATACTGTTACATGTGGCGAAGCTAACGACGTCTTATGACGTCATCACCGTGACGTAGCGTGCCGTCTTAATGACGTATAATATTCAGGACGTTCGCTTGAGATAAGCAGTGTGTAAACTATAGTCTAGATACTCGATAGATCTATAACTAGAACAACTTAAACATGATACCGATATTGACATTTTAATTGGTGGTTGTGGCCGTAACCATTGAAGTAAAATTAATTGCATGACATCGAACATTTGCTAGTTTCGCACATAATGAAATATTGATTGAAAGAATAGTGTAATGGAAATGTTATATCGTTGTGGCAGAGCTGTTAACGGAGGAGAAGGACGCTTTGCTCATCTTCTGTGACAATGCGTTACCTACTAATACTAACAGCCTTTATTTCTCATCAATATGTCTACTGCTGGCCAAAGATTCCTACAACGATCGGTCCTGAACTGTCATTATCATTTTATACGTCATTAAGACAGCACGCTACGTCACGGTGATTTGCACCCTGTGGGCGATCGGTGTTTCCTAACCGAATAGAGAAGAAAGACTAGAACAAACTCACAGGCCATTTTCTCTTTTTGTCGGTAAATAGGTTCTCAAATTTTACGTGAGAAAGGAAGGCACAAAGAATCAACTTGTAAGACACTCAATCTTCTCAAAGTGATCCCACAGATTACGCGCTTTAATCCGAAGAACCTTTAAGAAGTTTAATTGAAAAGATTAAAGTATTATCTGGATTTAATTTTAGCGCTACGCGAACGCTCGCGGGAGTGGTCTCCTGTGACAGAAAATCTTACGTTGGAAATTCTGCATATAATCGTGGGACACTACTCTTAAATGACCTTATAAATAAACGCAGAGTAAATTGATTACCAATGTAATATAAAGATTTACCATAATTACATTTTTCGAGTCTTAAGTTTGGTACAACTTTAGGTCAGTTTAGGTCATCATCATCATCATCTGCCTAACCTTTTCCCAACTATTTTGTGGTTGGCTATCAGTCTAACCGAATGCACCTGAATACCAGTATATTACATGGAGCGACAGCCTATGTGACCTCCACAACCACGAAACCATTAGGTAAAACTGGTTGTCATACTTTCGAGTTTCTAACTACTCGTATTGACTGTCAGATATTTACAAATGACAACAGGAACCAACGGCTTAACGTGCTTTCCGTAGCCCTTTAGCATAACTTTAGGTACCAATGTTATATCTCACAAAGGTTGGTGGTTTTTGAGCGTGTGCGTAGGATTTTAGATACACCTACACATTGTTACTGTGTGAGTGAAGGCGGCTCAGCCAATACTGAGCGCTCCTGAGCTTACGGGCTTAAGAATATTGTGTACGTCCATCAGTCACACACACTTAAGGCCAACCGGCCTTCGTGAGATAGAAGAGAACATCTGTATTACGTAGGCGTTTATTTATAAAGGAGTGTATTTTCAGTACTTTGAGATTGTCATACCTGTCCTCCCCTCCAATTTCCCCCCTTAAAGATGAGATTTCCAAAAAAAACTTCTTAGCGGATGCTTACATTATAAAATAAACCTATATTCAATCACCTTAACAGAAAGCATTAAGAAGTTTAATTAAAAAGTTGTAATTATTATCCAGACTTAAATTTTAATATGTCTCTATCATTTGGAGGAACTCAACTATAAACTCTACACTAAGACGTAAAACATACGAGTAAGTTATATCTGTCAAGACCTAACTCGTGACGTGTAAGTTAACCCACGTTACGAGATCAAGTAATCAAGTACAGGTTTCAGATAAATTGCCTCGTAAAGTTAGCTTACAGCCTGTGACATTTGTAGCTTAGATGTTGGTCAAACTGGTCGTTACGGCACTCTGCAGAACACACAAGGAATCATATCATTTTGAAAATACAGGAATATTTATAACAAAAGTCCGCGTGCCATTGCTAGTTATCGCCTGAGGTATGTGTGTGGTGGCACCGGGGAGGGCGCGTTTGACAAGAGGGCTGACTGATCGGCTTGACGTGACGGTTGTACTCGTATATCTCCCCGTCCTGCCACTCACATACCTCAGGTAGTGACCAGCCAGACTATAACATCACAACTGCCTTAAGACCTCAGATATTAAAATCCCATACATTGAACTAAATCTCAGTTACCACCTTGTCTAGTGATTACAAAAGCTACTGCAGAATTTGAGGTTCTGGGTTCTATTCCCAGTTAGGACAAAGTAATATTAGGTTTTTTTGATCTGGAATTTTGCAGCAGTAGTTGCAAGTCGAAGCATCATGACCTAAAGGGCTGCTACTTAAAATTGTAGGTTCAATCGGACGGCACGGTTGGTGCAGTGACTGAGCGATTGGCTGATGCACTGCGTGTCTGGGATTCGATTCCCGCACGGAACAAATATGTGTATGGCCTGCCGAGTCTAGCTGTATGCTATGTGAGTTTATATAACGCACCCACGATACCAACACGAGAAATTTCTAATATGGGGCAACGTTTTCAAAAAATAAAACTAATCAAAAAGCAGCAAGATACTCGCAAAAACAACAAACCATCTATTTTATCTCAACCACCCACTTAGCAGGTGAGTTTACCACTTCACCTTACATTCAAGATAGCCTTTAAAAAGTAACGTAGCGTTAAAACAAATTGTCTATGGGCGTACCATATAAAACTAAATAAGCACCTCCCTACGAAACCGTTACCGTTGGTACGAACTAAAGTTGGTAGCTTGCTGTAATGGCCGACATTTTGGCGGGAAAATGGTACCTACTGTGCCTCGCGGACGAGAATATTATTCCTTTATTTAATTAATGGATTATCTCTCCGTTTCAGAGATATGTTAATTCTTATATAGGTTACGTTTTATGTCGTATCTTTATTAGTTCGTATATCGTGTTGCTGGAAATCTTTCATTTTCATATTTATGTTTTTTTAAAGCATCGATGGATTGATTGTGATGGACGAACTCGTGACTAAATACAAACAGCCGTACGGGTTGATCGAAGGTTAAGCTACGCTTGCAGAGGTCAGTCGGTGGATGGGTGACTGTTCGTAACATATCGAGACTCCTCTGTGCCTCGGAAAGTACATTAAGCCAATGGTCTCGGCTGTCATTTGTAGATCTTTGACAGTCGTTACGGGTAGTCAGAAGTCTGAAGGTCTGACAACCAGTGTCCAGTCTTACCAAGGGGTATCGTGTTGCCTATTAACTGGGTTGTGGAGGTCAGATAGGCAGTCGCTCCATGTAAAATACTGGTATTCAGCTTCGGTTAAACTGGAAGCCGACCCCAACATTTACTTGGGTAAAAGGCTAGGCAGATGATATTGTCAGCATCTATGTGTCAAGTTTTGAAAATATTGATAGTGGATGGTATTTTATCATACCGACGAGCACATTTAGCTCAATGCGGTGCTCGCGATTTCCGTTCGGTAGCCATCAATAGACTTGTTTCCTGATACGGTCATGTTTGTGGGTCTGCGAAAGACAGAATAGCAAGAAAAGTTAATTAAGTTGCAATGACTAAATGCTGTACTAAATATAAAAAATAAATCTTTCTTGGTTTTGCCAAATCTGAGGTGGTTAGGGTCTCATATTGCTTTGATTCTTAAGAAGTTGTAGTCAACAACTTTTAAATAAAGCGGAACTATATAACTATACATGAAGATTTTTTTCTTTTCTTTTTTTAAAACGTTGCCCCACACTGGGAATTTCTCCTGTGTCGTGGGTGCGTTTACAAACATTTAAAGTCACATACACGAACAGCCAGACCCGTAAAAATTACCTGTAGGCCATACAAATATTTGTTGCGTGCGAGAATCGAACCCACGACACGCGGCGCAGCAGTCGATCGCTCAGCCACTGCGCCAACCGTGTCATCGTGTGTCGTTTCACGCCAAGATGACATTGTAAACTAAAAAAATAACCTTTTGTTTTGTTTTGTTTTACTCCTCCTTCAAATATGTAAACAATCCACATTTAAATCGTTATGTATTTCCAGTGATCGTTCCTGGACACTGTTAATCCATCATCGCTCAACAACAAACGATATAAAATTCATTTCAGAGTTATCAACGAATGGCTATGACGTATCGTGGCTTATCGGTGGCACCGGCCGCCATTGTGGTTTTTTTTCTGCAGTTATACATAATTCTTTGTTTAAAATTGGTGTGTTTTTGCGGGATTTTTGATTATGTTTCTTAGGATTTACTGTTTACTAACTGCCGTATTCATAATAAACATAGTAGTAGTAGTCATGTAGTGATCTGTGGGTTTAAACTTGTTAGTTATCCTGATTTTGCGATGTAGCTTCAAAAAAAATTTAACCTCCGTGATTTTGGAAAGAAGACTAACACCCATATATTAAGTGCAATTTGCGCTACAACTTAAAAAAAAATCCATAGCCATAGCAATAGCCATTTTTAAATCTGCATCATTTAAACATATCCATAATATACGAGTATATATAAGAAAAAAAAAAAAATTTGGGGTAGACCACCCTTATCACTTAGAGGTATGAAAAATAGATTGGCCGATTCTCAAACCTACCCAATATGGACACAAAATGTCATACAAATCGGTTCAGCCGTTTCGGAGGAGTTTGGTAACAAACAATGCAACACAAGAATTTTATATACTAGAGATATACACACATAGACTTGCTTAAGGAATAAGTGTTTTGTTAAATAAACAAAATAAACTATCAGCGTATAAAAGTAACAGAGGATCTAGTGCCACTCCTAGTCATGACACAAGTCATCACTAGGAGTGGCACGAGATCCTCAAGACTGTCTCATGTCATCTTGGATGAATTACCTGTAGGCCATACAAATATTTGTTCCGTGCGGGAATCGAACCCACGACACGCGGCGCAGCAGTTGATCACCCAGCCACTGCGCCAACCATGTCGTCAAAAATCTCGTACGACCATGTTAGAAAACCAGACCAGATTCCTCAATCAGCAAGACTGTGTCCGTTAACCAAATATTTGTTCCATGATTTGTCTAAGCATATCCCCATTGTTTTCAGAAGTTGGTTGTCGGTAGTCCGAACCAACGGAACTGGCGCGGCATCCTCATAGCCCTGCTCGTGATAGTGGCGGTGCTCGCCCTGATCGTGACGTCAGTGGTGCTGCTGACACCGCCTGATGAAGGGCCCAGGGTGAAGGGGAGACGACTGCGAATTCAGGACCTGTTGACTGAGGACCTCACGCCTGTAAGGTGGAACGGGTCGTGGATATCTGGTGAGTGGGTTGTTGTTACTTTTCTTTGTAGGGCTTCGCACTGATTTTATCAGCTGTGATAAATAAATAAATAAATAATGCTGGACAATCCACACAGCATCATCTAACCCCAAGCTAAGCAGAGCTTGTGTTATGGGTACTAGATAACTGATATACTTAATACAATACATTACATAGACAGATATTTCTTTTTTTATTCATAGCAAATACCCAGAACACCTGAAACACATATTTGTAGATCGTACAAACATTTGTCCCAAAGCGGGAATCGAATCAATTATACATAGTGGCATCTCATCTTAGCTAAGTAGACCTCACATGATACACAAACCCAACAATTAAACACCAATTAATATTGAAATTTATTTAGATTGCGTCTATATTTTGAACGTTTTTCATTGACGGCACGGTTGGCGCAGTGGCTGAGCGATCGACTGCTGCGCCGCGTGTCGTGGGTTCGACCCCGCACAGAACAAATATTTGTATGACCTACAGGTACTTGTTCCGAGTGTGGCTGTTTATATATGTATCTCTATATGTTTGTAAACGCACCCACGCCGCAGGAGAAATTCAAAATGGGGGAAAAGTTTAAAAAAAAAGTATTTATACTTCTGATCTGGGTGCTTTTTACTAATTGAGGTTAGTATACAACTAACCTACATAGCTGTTTATTCACTGCGTCATTGATTAAATGTGATCGTCATTTTTCTTGCCGATAAAGGAAAACCATTGTTTATTTACAAAGTGAGATATTTACGTTGTCCAAAGTCAAACCATTCAACCGTTACTTATTTTCCAAAGCACAAAATAAATATTGACTCCATATTAGTTTTCCGTCCATACAAAAGTGCCTTTATATGTTTCTTTCAATATTAGTTTTATGAACAAACTTTTGCGATACAGATATCAAAGGAACTAACCACAAAAAAATACTGAGAATCCTGCGAAAATAACAAAGAAATAGATTTAAAGATTTATCACCTTTCAGGCGATGCTGACGTACTAAATCTCGTGTCTAGGTATTTTGTTCGAACCTTTAGTATTACAATATTGATGCTCTATTTTGAAGGATAAATAGGGTTAGTATACCGAAGCTTTTTAAAGATGTTTTTGTCAGTGATTCGTTTATCTAGTGACAAAAGACTGACACTACTGACAGGCATACAAACAGATTTTGATTTTCATTTTGAACAGATGACCAGAGGTCGTAATTAGGTAGAGTTATTTATGTACTTGCATCGAAATGTTGATATTAATATGGATCTTTCATTCCAGGAAGATCCATATTAATATCAACATTTCGATGCAAGTACATAAATAACTTTACCTTATTCGGACCTCTGGTGATGACATGACGCAATTGCAGCTGGTCGTTTTCCCGCATTCGGGCTAGCGACCATAAGATGCTTGGGGCATTTGTATCTTATGGGACAAGCCCGCCACACCATTCCCAAAACAGTGCATCTCCTAAAATTAGAATCATTAGTGGCGACTACGAGAAAAGTGTCGATACAATGAAGCCCGACGAGTCCCGCAGAAACGATCCAACTGTCTTGGATCCTACAACGAAATTGGGACTTGAGGCGCTGTTTGTGGAGCCGCTTCCTATGCCCGGTATTTCACGTCTCTTGTTTGATAAATAAAGATGATTAATATGTGCTCATGCACCTATCGCCAGCGCTGTAGAGATGCATAGCCGAAATCGTAATTACTTAAGTACTTTTTGCAAAAACTAACTGTTTATTGAAAATTCACAAAGCTTGTAACTAGCTCCTATCACGTTTGTGTTAAGGCAAAAATAGACCTTACGAAAATATACCTTGACATCTTATGACGTCAGTCAATCATTACTGTAATAAGCCAACCATGCTCCGCTGTGGCTGTCTTTTGTTTTTTATTGAAATTTCGCAAACACTTACGTATTCATAGTATGTATCAACATTTTTGAGTAATAATAAACCTGTCAACATTTAATGACAATGTATCGACTGCTTTTTGAGTTTTACGACCACACAAATAAGGATGCTGTATCACTACATAGCATGAAACAAAGTCTGCGGTCGTGTCTTTACGCGATAAACTTAAAAACGTCTGAACGGATTTACATGTGGTTTTGACCAATAGAAAGAGTGAGAAACGAGAAAGGTTTTCACATAAAATTTGTCACGACCGAAGCCGGGGCGGATCTCTAGTTTTTATATATATATATAGATTATGACAGCCGACTTTTTGCCCAACGAATAAATAATTAATTAATGGTTGATGTAATAAATATTTATGCTTTCGAAATTGAATGAATAATTTTACACTAACGGAAATCAACATGGATGTGGTGGAATACCGAATAAAATTAATTAACAACTTGATACGTATACTAACTTTTTATTTATTGGTGCTACTTTTGAGTGAGATTTAATATTTAATAAATAAATAATGCCGGACAATCCACACAGCATCATCTAGCCCCAAGCTAAACAGAGCTTGTGTTATGGGTATTAGATGACTGATATACTTAATACAATACATTAAACATATAAATATTTTTTTATTATACATAGCAAATACCCAGAACACACGGAACAAATCTTTGTAGATCGTACAAACATTTGTCCCAAGGCGGGAATCGAGCCCGCAACCTCACCAACCGCAACCTCACGTATACTACTATATCACTCTAGTATAGTAATAGTTATAGTTACATCGATGATGATCGATTTACTTATTAGTATTTTATGCACAAATAAAACTAACCGTATGAGGCAACTATGCACTTTCTTTCTTTTGCTTAGGCTCTAAGGTACACTTACCTTAGAGCCTAAGCAGACGGCGTTCTATTCACGCGCCGATGACGCTCTTCTATGCGCTGCAAAAGCAACAACCGCCACGTTTTCTAATCAAAAGACGCGAAGGGTTGTGAAGGTCAGATAGGCAGTCATTAAGGTCCAGTCTATATAACATAACATGTTATAAAACATACATAGTTATAAAACGTTTTGCAATTAGCAACAACAATAAACATGTTATATAACTATGTCATGTAACATGTTTTATGTTATATAACATGTTATGTTATATAGTCTGGACGCACCTTTACATGTGCAATACTGGTGTTCAGCTGCATCCATTTTGCACTGAAAGTCGACCACGACTAAGTTGGGAGAAGGTAAGGCAGATGGTGAATACTTGAGTATCTTTTACGGTAAAGATGAAAATTATATTAACGTACCTATACCAGTAAAAAAAAATAAGTGTCTGTTTGTAATACCAAAATAAACAGCTTTTTACTTAATGCATATGAAAGTTTATACGACAGTTATATCAAAACACAAAGTTTCAACATTTTCTGGTCAGTTGTTCCGGCTATTCTAGGAAACGACTGGACAAATTTTCAAAGGGAGATAGATAGCTGAAGTTATAAGGAGTAACTATTTTTACGTTAGAGCCGTAAGCGATTGAAACACTAGGGCCATGGGGTCCGTGTGCCCTTTTTTTTGGCCAAAGAATCAGCATAGCCATTCAACGTGGCAATGCTGCCAACCTTCGGGGCACTTTTCTCGTTGACCACTGTCAACGAGAAAAGTGCCCCGAAGGTTGGCAAGGTTGGCATCGAAAAATTCATCCGCATCACTATGCGGATGAATTTTTCGATGCCCTATGATTATTTCTTTATTTTATGTTTTCATGTATTAAAAGTAGTATCGTTGATAAAAAAATAAAAAAGAATCATTATGTATACTTTTATTTTAGAACAAGAATTAGAGGTCTACGCAAATAAAAAAAAAAAAAAATTTCATACTATTCGGAAGAAATCGCGGGTAACATCTAGTCTTCAATAAAGTTACAATGTAACGTTTGTTATAGTTTTCAAGATGGATGTAGTGAGTAAGTAGGTAGTAAAGAAATATGGCAGTGTACTCCCTGGCTGGAGAGTGTGTTCAGGGCAGATCTTACTGCCAAGATTCCAATGTTTGCGTCCTCGACACATCGACTTGTTCCAGCTAGAACCCCGATAAAATCTTTAAGAGGTGTTTAAGTTGGCAGGGGTAAAAAATATAGGTGTAATAGTTTATTGGAGGTCATAAAGAGTTGAAGCTACGCCTGCCGAAGTCCTTTCCTGGATACCTGTCCAAGAACCGACTTCACCATCCTCATTCGATTATTTTTATGTTTTTTGTTCCGTGGTAGAAAATACTCATGATGATGATAGTCAGTCAGTGGTTTGTCAGACTCTTACTTACTTTACTTACCCCACACTAGTAACTAAAAACCACCCCTATGTTCTATCTCACACCTACGCCATTTGTCGCGGGAACGTACGATCCTTCCGCAACATCTTTATTCGACCGTCCCTCAACATATCCAGACCAATCCGTGTCTTGGAAAGCACGCTAAACCGTTGGTGCCGGCTGTCATTTGTAGAGCTTTGACGGTCGTTTTTTAATCGCAAGCCCGAAAATCTTACAACCATTCTTACCAAGGGGTATCAATTTGCCCAGTATCTGGGTTGTGAAGGTTAGACAGGCAGTCCAGGCACTACATGTACAATACTGGTGCTCAGTTGCATTCGCTTACATTCAAAGCTGACCACCACAAAGTTGGGGAAAAGTAAGGCAGATGGCGTAGGGAAACTTAAGTAGCAGTGGGCGCAGACTTGATGCCAAACCAGCTGTTGGGGCGAAGGGGGTCCACAAATGGTTGTAGGGGTCAGGTAGGGGACAATCTGACCCCAACATAGTTGGGAAAGGGCTAGGCAGATGATGATAGGTAAGGGTAAAAGAATAACATCTGAAAAATTCAAGCACTTCGATAGAAAGACTTAATTAAACCCACAACCTCATGTCCAATTGAAAAGCCAGCGTCTGACACTAGGTGGGTGGCATTTTTGCTATATTGGACCTATTTGGCGCAGCTGAAAAGCACATAATTATTATTACCAGTACTCGCTCACTGGTAGGACTGTTTTAACTTCCTACACTCCTTTTCCAAATAAGCTTTAAGTATGCCAAATCTCACAGTCGCGCGATATTGTTTTTAGAATAAGTTAGATTATATGATACTTAAATATAAATAAAATTTGGTAAATTTCATTGGTGGTCTAAAAACTAATAATTATATCATCACCACCCAAATATCTTACTTTTGCTGTGCCCAACAGGGTCCACGATTGTTTCCAAAAAAATGTTTACCACCTAAGCCTACATTGTGGAATGAAATAAAGAGTATTGAGTGTAAGCAATATTCTTCAAAACATGCAGTTTTTTTGTAATTTAAGTTTAAGTTTTGTTTGCCCAGCATAGTGCTAAATGATTTTTCATTATTCTTAGACTAAAGTTCAATTTCCGTGAATTCTAATTTGACTGAAATCTACCTTTGAGCTTCCGTGAGCAAAGCAGACGTTGGAAATCGTATTTCATTTCACGGAATCGATAGTATAACTACCGGCAGTGAACGTCGTAGACTCTACGAATTTCTCTATTGACTCATCGACATTTTCCGTGAATGCATATTAATTTATTCTCATTTATAGCTAAATTACCGTCGATTCTGTGAATGAACCAAATCTGTTTTACTAAAACATTCATAAAGCTGAGGAGCTGCCGTTGATTGGGAAATATTTAATAATAATTAATTATACCAGCTTGTTGCAGTTCCACTCAATATCCCAGCCACTGCGCCTACCGTGTCGTGAAAAATCATACTATCCGTAAAATCTTAAGTAATTGGTGCACGAACCCACGACACGCAGCTGAGCAGCATCAATCAGTTACTGCGCCAAGAGTGTCCTCTTCGCATACAGAGATGGCACGAGCGTTATAGTTCGAGCGTATATAGTTCAATGCAGTTTGGCGATTTTAGGTTTTATTAATTAATTATAAGTTCAGTTTTCCCTTCGATATTTTCCTTCACCGAGGATGATGATGAGTTGTCTAAGATACACTAAGAAAGTACTTTTAAATTAAACTGGCACATTCGTACCTGAATTTGATTCTACATCTTCGTGCATGAGATGCGACGCCTTGACCACACTTTCAAATTTCTTAAGTGAATTAAAACCCTTAGACTTTTACTCAAATTTAGATCAAAGCTTTAATCATAGCTTTCAATGAAGTTTTCATCGGTGAAAACTGCATTCAATTCCATGTAGTAGCTTTTGCGTGATGTTCATTTTTTTTTTTAACAATTTAAACTGCCCTACACTAGGAATTTCTCCTGTGTCGTGGGTGCGGTTACAAACATTTAAAGTCACATATACGAACATCCAGACCCGAAACAACTACCTGTGAGCGATAAAAATATTTGATCAGCTCGGGAATCGAACACACGACACGCAGCACGCCAGTCGATCGCTTAGTCACTGCGCCAACCATGCCGTGGAACATACAGATAGTCTTTCATGTCATTATCTTGTGAGAACACATTATTCATTCATTCAATACTTTAAACGAAAACAGACTCACCGACTCAGTTTCGAAACGGGTTAACCCTTAAAATCTGTGGCACAAAACTTCTCCAAAAACACTTTAAGCCAACCCCCGCATCGCAACGTCAAGATCTTTCAAGTATCCTACATAAGATCTCTGGCACAGAAACGTCATGCGTACCTACGTAGTGCGCTACTCCAGTACTTGCAAGTACTACTCCCCCTCTTTGAAAGTACTTCACCCCCTTACTAGTACTGTATCCCTAGTACCTTTGGGGAACTTTTAAGAGGACTTTTAGAACTGAGACTGTTGAAACCGTGAGCGTATGTGAAAATTCTGTTAGTTTACTTTTACTTCTGAGCAACTTTGTTGGATTCTAAATATCTTGGTGTGCGTTTGTGATCGGAGCGGTGCAGTGTATGGTAGGTACTTAAAAAAATACCGTCGTCCCGTTACGGTGCTTCTGCAGCGAAAAGCCTCTTCTCATACAGAGAACACACGATCATTAGTCACCACGCATGCTCAAAACAGGTTGGTGATTTAAGACTTATATTAAAAAACTAACCGGCCCGGCAAATGTTGTTTTGCCATTTAAAGACAAAAAAATGGTAAAACAAAATAAAAAGAAATGTTTGGTGTAGACCAGCCTTATCAAACATAGATGTTGGCCGATTCTCAGACCCACCCGATATGCACACAAAATTTCATAAAAATCGGTCCAGCCGTTTCAGAGGAGTTTGGTAACAAACATTGCGACCCGAGAATTTAATATATTAGATTATAAATTCAGGTTCAGTCACGATGTTTTTCTTCACCGAAGTCGTGACGTCAACATAAACTGAGCGAGAACTTCTAATTATAGAGTTAGTAGAACTAAATAATAATTTTTTACCTTAAAAATGTAAGTAATATGTATGGAAAAATAATGTTAAAGTAAATGAGGCTGCATACTTTATTATTTGGGTACCTTTCACCTCATTTTTTATAAAGAACTGAGCAAAGCTCAATATGAGAATCGTATATATTGTTTAATAATCGCATGTTTTTGACATATGTTGTATACATATAAGTTCTTCAAACCTATCAGACAGACGTGTTCCTGGAGAGTTGCTCCACTTCTTCTTCCCAGTAAAACACTAGGAAGTGGTCGAGGGTGGGCGTTTTGGAGGACTGTCTTTTGTAAACGTTTTGACGATCAAAAAGTGCCGATTCTCAGCCTAATTTAAATAAATGATTTATGTTTTTTTTTTGTTTCGTATAGTCATCAAATTAATCTAAAGTATACAGCAATTTTCGATTCGTAAGCCACATAAATAAAACAAAACACTACTTTTTTATTTAAAAAATGCGCATTCATAAATCTCATACGTCAACAAAATGCAATGCGGCAAACGTCAAATGTTCTAAAATCCATTCCATTTTCGGGATATACCGTTTTTATTCAACGCGAGGTACCTTCTATGGAAGGCTTTTACTTCCTTTGACATTTGCTCACTGCAGACGAACAATATGTCACATTTTTTCGTCGCCGCGCTTCTAAACTTTGAAAGGCAAATATATTTGTTTAAATTGAAAATAGGTGTTTGTAAAAGTTGTGGTTTTCTATAGTTTTGTCAACACCCATTGGAAAAAGGCGTAAGTTTTATTTGTATTCGGATTCTTAAAGATGAATGTTTTTGGATAAATCTGCTTTTGTGGCCGTAATGCAAATACTTAATAATATACAGATATATATTTTAAATATTTTTTGTCACTTATTCTTTTTTTTATGTTTTCTATGTTTAGTATTGTGTCGTGTGCCTGAGCCTGTGCTGAATAAATGTTTTTTCTTTCTTTTCTGTATTTTACTTAGTTTTAAAGTCTTCTTTACGTTCAGTACACACATAAATAAACTCACGCCTTCTTCTCATGGGGGTTGATAAAAACGACAGAATTTCACTAGCTACAATCATTACATACTCCTTTTGATTTGTATCGTGAGTTTAGTTCTTCAGGAAAAATAATAATTGTGAAGATTTTATTCAAATTCTGATTTACGTTTTGTGTCATAAAAATTAAGTAAACCGTTATAAAGTAAGGAAAGTAAAAAGGTACGTAGGTAAGTTATCGCAGGTAATACCGAAGTTTTATGGTACTCATTAATCATTTCAGATTTAATAGCAAACCGTATTTATAATTAATTCGTTCGCCATTATGCCTTTACAAACAATAATACCGAACCTAGGTCCGTAAAACAATGCCAAAATTACCTAAATACTTTAGGGCGAATACCTAAATTAATTGCTTTCAGGTTAACTTATTACCGAAAAGTAAAAAATACAAATAAAAAAATAAATTAGAGTTACGACTTCGGTTTGGTTATGATTTCAAACGAAGGTACTATTTGGTTTTCATGATTAATTAATTAGTCTTCAAACATTTTAGCAGTTATAGTAAAGTGCTTTGCGGTCGCTTTCACAAAGAAAGAACAAACAATCATCACCATACTTGCTCTATGCGGTATTCCGGTATAAATCTTGATTTTATCCTGATATTTTGTTACACATTCTTTTTTTTTTAAACTTTACCCCACACTAGGAATTTCTCCTGTATCGTGGGTGCGTTTACAAATATTTAAACTCACATACACAAACAGCTACACCCGGAACAAATACCTGTAGGCCATACAAATATTTGGCCCGTGCCTGAATCGAACCTTTGACACGCAGTGCAGCAGGCAATCGCTTAGCCACTGCGCCAACCGTGCCATTGGCCAGTAGAACGAATTATTTTCCCGACTGTACAATGTACATGCATTCTAACGGTCAGCCGCTAGACATAGATCGATTGCATTCTGCAAACTCAACCAAATGAATTACATAAACGCGTGAACTTGCGGTCACTGCACACCGAATGATTAGTTATCGCTTTATCCCGTTAATATCGGTATCACTAACCGCCGCGCTGCTGGCGTGATCAAACCGACCGAATTCTAGGAACGAAATACATAATCGTACACTATATATATGTATACATACATTATTTATTCTTGGCCAAGTTATTTAAATTTGAATTGTAATATTCAATTTAATTTTGATTTAAATTTTATTTTAAATCCTTATAACTACTACTAAGTTAGTCTTAAGTTAATTAATTTGACGGCACGGTTGGCGCAGTGGCTGAGCGATTGACTGATGTGCTGCGTGTCGTGGGTTCGATTCCCGCACGGAACAAATATTTGTTTGGCCGACAGGTAGTTGTTCCGGGTCTGGCTGTTTGTGTATGTGACTTGGAGTGTTTGTAAACGCACCCACGACACAGGAGAAATTCCTAGTGTGGGGCAACGTTTTTTTTAAATTTGCTACTAACAAAATATGGATATACCTAGTCTGAAATAAACAATTCTAAATTAAGATTGAATTCCTTTCATTTCAATATGTAGTATTGTCATTGTGAGCCTGAGTCTGTGCAAAATCAATGTTTTTTTCTTTCTTTCTTTCCTTACCTTTTGGGAAACACAAAAATAATGTTATGTTATGTTTAAATTACCATCTAGTAATTACTATGGGTACATACACATACGGATTGTCCGACTAGTTTAAAACTCGTCTGAAGTTATTACTTAATCTCAAGTTGGTCGATGGCGATGTTTGGTTCGCTGCTCCGCTTCCGGACCAGTGAGTTAGTGCGCTGTGTATTAGTCTTTCAATTCCGATATAATACGATTTTAAGAACCGACGTAGTTGCCGCTACTTCTGATTAAACACGTAAAGAGAATCGCAATAAGTTCTGAGTTGCTCTGAAAGTTCAGAATCGACAGACAGACAGGTCCTCTCAAATTCTTCCTCTCAAGACCACCTCAGAGACTAATCTGCATTGTTAACATATGATCGATCTGACCAAGACAGTGTGGACTTTACAAGAGACTGTGACGTCTTAGTTTGTTTTCAGCTTGGAAGCATTGACCTTATCTTGTTCTAATTTTAAATTTACAGGAATATATATATTTTAACAATTATGAAATATTAAAAAAAACACACGAAATCTTTACGCCTTTAACCCCAAGTGACCGACTCACAATATAGTTTCTATTGTATCTCGTTTTCTGGCAGTTAAGATGTTAACACGATTTTACTCATGATTATATGGGAATGGTAGACAACATAAGATCAATGAATTAAAACTATTTTTACATAGTTATAAGCCTAATATGCTCTTAGTTTTTGGTTCGTGTACTGTGACGGCTTTTGCTGAAATAAAGAATTTATTTCTTTAAGATTTATTTCATGCAAACTATCCAACAGGCCCAAATATTTGAACAGAATGTTGATGAAACAATATTTCTTTGATCACAACCATACATAAATACTTACTTGGAACCCTACAAGCACTTCCACGAAATTCCAACCATTCATTACGAACTTTAATCGCCCGTCCGTGTTACACCTCTACTCACATGATTTATTAACATCGGTAATTTGGTAATGTATCTCCGGTAATTTTAGACCATTTATCTTGGAACACATTAACGGCTCATACGTAAACATTTAACGCATTTATTTTTGGGTAAACTCTTCGCTTTTCCGGTATTTGTTATTCGGGAATAATAGCGGTATTTGGGACTAGAAATTTCGGGTATTTCAATGGAGTTGTTCATAAATCGTATTTTTTGTTTTGTTGGGGTTGATAGCTACTAGTCAGCTACGGTTACTGTTAGTTAGCCGGTTCCCTATCCATTAGCATAAAATTTTAAGACCTAATATAACTTAGCATAATGTTGTTTGGCATAATTATTTTTTCGCATAATATAATTACGCATAACAGCTCATGCATAATTTTTTTAAGCATTATGTCTGTAACCATAATAATGATTAGGCATAATATTTTAAAGCATAAACTTATTAAGCATAAAGTTCTAAAGCATAACTTTTTTAAGCATAAAGTTCTAAAGCATAACTTTTTTAAGCATAATATCCTAAAGCATAAAAGTTAAGCATAAATAACGCATAAAAATACTAAAACATATTTTGCTAAAATAATATTAAATTATAAAATAATATTAAAATATATTTTGCTTGCATGCTTGCTTGCAAGCAAGCATGCAGCATGCAAGCAAGCATTCAGCATGCAAGCAAGCATGCAGCATGCAAGCAAGCATGCAGCATGCAGGCAAGCATGCAACATGCAAGCAAGCAAGCAAGCAGCATGCAGCAGGCAGGGTTTCTGTGACGGCTCCGGCGCTGCTGCCCTCCGGCGGCCCCACGCGTGCTAATCGTCGCAGACGGCTTTCGCTCACCACCGCAGCTTCGGCTTGTTGGCCGGCACCGCCGGCCAGCCTCAGCCGCGGCGGCTCGCTCGCAGCCGCCTGCTCCTCAGCCCGCGGGCCGCCTCGCCCCTACGCGCCTACGCGATTTTAAATAACACTCTAGGGGTAGGACAAACAAGACTACGTGAAGTCGGTTTTGCAGCAATTCGGTTCTGTGACTAACTTTTGTTGCACAGCATATTAATTTAAATTAGGCCTACTAACGTTATGCTAAAAGTCTTTAGGCCTACTAACGTTATGCTAATAGTCATTAGGCCTACTAATGTTATGCTAATCAAATTTATGCCAAAACAAATTAGTCTTTAACATGATTATGCCAACATAAAATGTATGCCTAAAAAAATTATGCCAAAGTATTATTATGCCAAAACAAATTGTGCCAAAATCGTTATGCCGAAGTATATTAGGACAAAAAACATTATGCGAAAAGAAGGGATCCCTAGTTAGCCATGTACATGATTGAAAACTACTTTTAGATGATCTTCTATACAAGTGTCTGTTTGTAATGTTAAAATAACAGATTTTAGCTAAATGCATATGAACGTTTATACGATAATTATTCCAAAAAAACAATTTTAAAAATTTTAGTTATTCCGCCTGTTTGTTTGTTGGAGGTAATATCCGTAAAAGCTAAACTGATTTGGAAGAGACTTGCACTGTCAGATAACTGATGTTTAAAGAAGTAGTTTAGGCTGGGTTTATTAAATAAAGCTAATTATAACTAGTTTCTAATACAAGCGCTCTGTTCTAAACATTCCTTCTAAATTCAAATGGTGATTTATTTTTAAAACAGAAAAGTTCGTTTTCGAATTTATTGTGCGCGTCAAGTGACTGCACACAATACATTCAAAACCGAACTCTTTGGTGTTGGTTCTCTTCTTTAGGAGTTCGAAGCGACAACAGAATAGCAATTACAATTTCACCTGCACGTAGCGCCATCAAGGTAAACTTAGTAATTGCCTTGCTTATTAATGTTAATGTAATAGCAAAAAGTTTTTAATAGGTACAATACAAAGCAAGTTTAAGTACAAAGGTGTGTCGAGTCTTTCGTTGTGTCTTTGGTCTGAGTTTTAAACTTGAACATTTATGTTTTTAATTTATTTTCTTAATGGTTGTGTTGTGTGCTTCTAGAAGGCATGTGTGAGGGGTCAGATAAGGTTAGGCTGGCAACATTAAACTGAACGGCCGCGGTCAGCAACCTTCGAAGCCTATGAAAACTCGTTTTTTTGTAATAATTTACACAGAAGTGAGTACACAGACCTTAGCATATCTAGGGATTCTTTAACTGGGTCAAACATTATAATACTCTGTGCTATATTTAAAATCTGTTTACATTTTACCGTTTTATTTCGAAAGCGTAAAGACTTTTTGTGTGTTAAATTATTGCAATGCGTTATTTTTCCAAAAACAAATATTTTTTTGATTAAGTACTTACGTGTTTGGAAACCAAATGTTTTCACAGCTCAACTTTTTATCTGCTCTCTGTGATAATCACCTATTCGAGGCACGAAACTCTCATCATATACGTAATGTAACATCGCGCCTGTTTACTCCGGAGGGTTGGGCCAAGGTGCACCTAAGCAACACCCACATTTCATGAGTTATGTTTAAGTCCGGGCACAAATCTAGGCACCGGGAAAAAAATCCTATTGGGAAAAATCAATAACACTGCCTGACCCAGGAATCGAACCCAGGACCTCATCGTATACGTAATTGAGTAATAATTCCATCGTGTTACCGTCCTACTGCAGTGTAAGTAAGGCACCAACGCTTTTTCGTACGTTGACAATTTCTGACAAAAAATCCTACAAGTCCAGGTCTCCTCACGATGTTTTCCTTCACGGATTTCAGTGATGTCCACGATAAAATTAGAAAGTGAATATTATAAATTGAAAAAGTCAAATTGGTTTTTTCCCAGATTTGAACCCACAACCTCGTTGATAAGAGGCGTGTCCGTAACCACTGGCCCATGAAGACATAAATGTGTGAAACAATAGAATTGCTCAATCCCTCGACCATCGCCGACTTATTCCCAGCGAATTCAAATTGCACAATACAATATTTATTCATAGAAACCGTCGTTCAGGACAAAGTTCTGTTCTTTTTTTAAAAGCTTTTCGACTTTTTTTGTTTTTCTAACACTAATGGTTTCACGAAGGTCGCTACGTTGGCATAAGTCAATGGTATTTTTAGAGTACTGTAACGAAATAGAGCCAATGACCCTAGTCTAATGCCATCCGTGTGTCTGACACAGGGCTATATCTTATAAACAATATCAAGTAGCCTGTTGAAAGTATCACAAAACGATACGTTTGTGAAAACCTCTTTATTCAGGTTTCGCACCAATATGGTATATCTGTCACAATAACTTTTTAAAATATTTTTTTTATTAAATGGCCTTTTTTTTTTTGTGGTGGGAAAATCATCTTATGACATCCCCCGCTCTTGGGCGGGGCGGGAGATAGTGTCAGACTTTTACTGACTTAACTTTTACCCACTCCTGTTCCTTCGTTGCCTTTCGTACCAGGGCCGAGTCTTCCTTTCAGAATCAGACCCTTGGCCCCGGTAGGCTTCGACCCTGCTGGGTCCCTACAGTTGCTGATATCTCCTTGAGGCGCGCGTGGAACAGTACGCGCCGTCGACGACTTGGGCTCGGTCCGGATGGTAACCAGACGGTTTGACGACGAGCCACCCATTGCTCGCCGTCCGCAAGCCCGCGCCTACGGTGGCCGGTAATCAGAATCGGGGTCCCGGCGGCGGTTGGGGCGTGAGGACCGTTGCCTCACGCGATCGGCCGCCTCCTTTGCTAGCATTACTGCTTCGCAGAAGGAGGCGACCGCCTGCCACTCCTCCTCGCTCCGGACCATGGCCTGTACCAAGGCCCGGCGCGAGAGATCGCCGCTGCAAATTGCTCCCACGAGGACACGGCTCTTCCCAAGCGGGGCACACTTCTCTACTGTGTGCTCCACCGTGTCCTCCGGGCGGTCTGCGCAATGGTGACACCCGGGCGTTTCATCCGCACGAATCCGGTGCAGGAACCTCCCGAACTTACCATGTCCGGTGAGGACCTGCGTCATGCGGAAGGTAAGGACGCCGTGTTGCCTTTCCAGACACACAATTATGGCGTGCCCAAGTATTAAATGGCCTTGCACTTTGGAATAGTTATTAAACGTGTCCCTTTAATAGCTAGTGAAAAATTTAATAATATACTGTTATGTTCATTGCAATGGCCACCGAACTATGGGGTTCTTTCGATGTGGGGAAAAAGTGAAGTTGTGTATAATTATGAAAGGGCTTTATTTGCGTAATCATGCTTTTTCTTATCGTTTATGCGGCATAGTTTTTGACTTGTTATGAAAATTGTCCCCCTTCCCCTTGTCTCCGAAGTTTGCAAAGCAAAAGTGTGAAATAAATCTGGTTGATAGCGCAAAAATCCTTTATAAACAAACTTGAGTCTACGATTACAAAAACGTCAAATGTGCGTTTAAAAATGTTAAAATATTATAACTACTACCAGGGTACGGAACCTGCGGTAGGCGAGTCTCATTCGCACTTGACCGGTTATACAGAAACTTTTAAATTTAAATAAAAAAAAACCATGGGTAAGGTACGTAAATACTTTTTGTTTTAAGTATAAGTACCTTTTTTGCCTAAGTGGTATCGAGAATTGAGCTCTTGGCTCTAATTTCCATTAAAGAATCAAAAGTACTAGAAACGGGACTAACCGGAGAGTAGTAAGTATGGGAATTAAATATTTCAACCTTTGTTAAAATACATCGGACTTTGTTTGCCAAATTGTTTTATTACGATTTATCTACACGAAATTGCTGGTCGCACGGTCCTGCATCTAAATTAGATTGATTGAGCTAATTAATTTTCCTATTACGTCCGTTAATTAAATTATTTAGTGATATATTAGTTCTCTAATTCAAAACCGACCCTTGTGTGACTTATCCGCAGAAATGTCCACTACTGAAATTGAGTTTTTGTAAATATTATAAAGTCGGTTGTAGAATTTCTTTCCACTTACCATTTGGACCCGGATCGAGACCTTACAACTATTACTAACTATAGGGCTCTGTTGATTACGTTATAATTATTTAGCGTAGCTACGTCTTGACATTAGCTCGTCCAAAACAAATCTGACACGTCCTAAACAAACGGCACGCCCTTTTCTATATTTAAAACGATTCCAAAATCGATTGTGTGTTCGAATCCAACCAGTACTAATATATTCTTCCAGCCAGTATGCCATTAGGTTCAATTTAGCATACAAACGACACATATGCTCTTATGAATAAAAGTATCGGCGTAGTCCATCAACGAGACATTTATTAATTATCATTGGAACCGAACACTCAGGATCTTCCCACCTTTACCTAATACAGACGTATTTGTACCCTACCTTATTTGTTTTTTATTTGCGCTGGTAAATATACCTATACTAAAGTTTGATACATAATCAATAAAAACCCGAAAAATAATACATACTTTATTACTTTCATTACCAAATAAAAAGAAAGTATAAAAAGGGACAAAAAGTGTTGCTACGTTTTATTTAACTTTTATTCAATCCTTCTTTAATTTAATGGTTGTATGAAAATTAAACCTCATGCCCCGCTGGTACCAGGATTCCATAAAGACGCAGTACATAACAAGTTGTAGCAACAATACTGGCGTGGGAATGTAACTGGTGTTTTATATGTGTATTTCTAAGAATATTACTTTGTTGATATGACATTAACTACACTTCTGATATTATTTGAAGCAGCTGTAGTTTCACATTTAAACGGTGTTTACTGGCTGTAGAAAAAGAAAATGGTGACCATTTTTTTTTAACATTTGTGGTTGTTCACCGCATTGCAAAAGTTAGTTTGCGTATGCCAAAGAGTGCATGAAGCGATATGGGGCGCAGCATTCTTAGCAAAAAACAGACCGAATACGGAATACTATGGTTCGTTTCAAGACGGGCATAGAGGGCAGCGTCGAGACTAGAAAAAGGTCGCGTATCATGCGACTTTGTTCGAGATGGTACGGCAAAAGAGTACCTGGAAGGCTATGGGAGGCCTTTGTCCAGCAATGGATCGAAATCTTGTCAAGTGTAAAAAAAGTCTTGGAAAATTCTAGACCAATTAGTTTATTTGGATATAGATAATAAGGGTTTATTGGTTGGCCACAAAACCCTAACCTTAGTATCCATATCCAAATATATCTAGTGGTCGGAAGCGCTATTTCTGAGCACGAGGTCCTGTATTCCATTTCCGGGTCGAGCAAAGTGTTATTGGGTTTTTCCATTTTAAAATTCTCACTTACAGCCCACAATTCTGGATTTATGCCCGGTTGATGGCAATAGGCCTCTGCCTAACCTTTCGGGGATAACAGACGTGATGTTAAATGGCCTATCAAATAGTGGTCAAAGCTTTTTCCTTCAATGCATGAATTAGTGGCCTTTGCCCTTTGTGCTTTGTGCTGGAAATGCCTGCAAGCATTTAATCATGCCCCGCTGGTACCAGGATCTCATAAGACTGCAGTGCATTATTTATGGGAGCACTAGCGGTGCGGGAACGCCGCTCCGGAGTGATTTCAGAGTCGATTACTACCAACTTGGAATTTCATTGTCGACGCTGTTGCATTCTATTGTATGTATATATTTTATTTACTTTGTTATAAAGCTAGCATACGCTCTTGTGCGCTGTTGTATTTTAATACTAAGACAATAGAAGAACCAATTACATTAAAGCCGAAAATCGTTTGTAATGTATTGTGGATGATAGTAATGAACTTTAAATCAAATCGGTAAGAGAAAATAAATATAACACACAAAATTCATATTCCTCCAGTTTTAAGTAATAAATAATCTTTATTTATATAAAACAGATTGCAGTACATGTAACAGTTTATATTTACAAAATAGATGGTATTTTATCTCCGGAAATCATGTGGGTGACGTGCTGATCTCCTTGCTAAGCTATGAAATAGCCTGTATTAAGGAGTAACAGTTCCGATCGCCTGTAATTGTGATACTACAATTTTATTTTACAATTACACGAATAGTTAAGATTTCTTTTTTATATAAATTAGGTTAATAATGTTGATTGCAGAAAGATGGAATATGTTTGGTAGAAAATTAAGCTACAGAGTGCATTAAACTTGTGTTTAGATGTGTGTAATGTGTGATTTTGAATTAATTTGATCTTGATTTCCACTATTTTTTGCAACGCAACATATCATCAAGCCATACCTGAAGGATTAAATAAGGGCGTCCCTATAAACACCCCCAGTGTGCCAGTTATGTTCAAGTCTTGTGTAATAGGGGGCGAGCCTAATGCCATCAACCGGCACAAATCCAGACTCCGGGCTGCTACTACGAAATTGCAGATGGAATAACTCAATAACACTTTGCAAGATCCGGAAATCGAACCCAGGACCTCGTACTCAGCAGTAGAGCTTCCAACGACCAACCGACTCCGATAGCTTTTTCCAAATGACTTCAAAAAAGGAGGAGGTATAATACTGACTGTATGTACTTTTTATAGTCCCAGCCTTTTCCCAACTATGTTGGGGTCGGCTACCAGTCTAACCAGATGCAGCTGAATACCAGTATTTTACATTGAGCGACTGCCTATCTGACCTCCACAACCCAGTTACTGGGCAACACGATACCCCTTGGTAAGACTGGTTGTCAGACTTTCGGGCTTCTGACTACCCATAACGACTTTCAAAGATCTACAAATGACAGCCGGGACCAACGGCTTAACGTGCTTTCCGAGGCACGGAGGAGTCTCGATATGTTACGAACGGTCACCCATCCACAGACCGACCTCGGCGAGCGTAGCTTAACCTTAGATCAACCCGTGCGGCTATTTTATTTAGCCACGAGCTAATCTTCCTTTTTTATAGTCAGTGTCATATAAGTAATCAAAGCGGTTGTCATGGTATGGACACGTGATGCGAAGGAATGAGGATCATGCTGTGAGGAAAGTTTTGAGTATGAATGTAGAGGGTTACAAGAGTAGAGGGAGACCCAGGAAACGATGGATGGATTGTGTGAAAGGTGATATGGCTAAGAAGGTGACTTCTGAGATGACGGCAAATAGAGATGTATGGAAGAAGAAGACATGCTGCGCTGACCTCACATAAATTGGGATAAGGGCAAGAGGGTGATGATGTCATATAAATAATCGAACAAAACATCCGAAGCCACCGACTTCCGAAACTACAGTTATTTTACACCTTTTACTGTTTTTTTTTGAGTAGATTGATTTTTTTATACAAATTAATTTTGAAATTTTCTTCTTTACAATCGCCAGTAACCATCCCAATGATATTTTACAAAAGCCTGATATAACGCCGTGACACGATGAAAAATAACGAAGCGGGCAAATATTGAAATTCACTTTTAATGAAAATGATAAATTGCTTTTTGTGTCACTTCACCGGGCCTACGGGCGACAACATGATTAAGCTCTTAGGCTACGTTTACACAGCGACAATAATATAAAAACAAGCACTCACACAATATACCTACCGTGTGTATCTAACCTAATGTCACACGTGTATAGATGCCAGCACGTAAAGCCAACCAAACTGTCAAATTTTCCCAATTTAAAATGAACCTTATTCTTTTGTAATAAAGTTGAAAAACTATCAAAGAAATTTGCCTACATGGGGTAGCTTGATGTGCTGGCTTCTGTACATCATCAGGCTATATTAATCCACTGCTGGACATAGCCCTCTCCTAATGAGCGCCATAGCGCCCTGTCTTCAGCTTGCCGCATCCAGCATCTGCCTGCAGTCTTTCGCAGATCGTCATCCCACCTGGTCAGAGGGCGTCCTACACTACGTTTCCCGAGTCGCGGTCTCCACTCAACACATACATACATACATACACACACAACACATACCTGTAAATTAATATAATAATCATTTTACTTGCATCACAAATATACAACCATACATAAAGGTTCTCCAAGTGCTTCAAATTAGTGCTTATTAGTTTATTATATAAATTATTATGTCGGTCACTTACTCCTTTCTTTTGTATGTGTAATGCTGACCTATTACCCAATTCACCGAGAAGGAGGGTAATGTTTTTAGAGTGTATATTTGGATGTATATATATTTCTTATCCACGCTCTGTAGCCTGCACAGCTTGTATATATTTGACTTTGTCAGACACTAGAAGAATCACGTTTAATATACATACCTTGGGACTTAAAAATAACGGACGAAATGTGAGTGTACTATATGTAGGTACACTCCTGCCTATCCGTTTGTGAAATAAAGCGCGATATTTTCAATAATGGAAGATCCGTCGGTCTAATTTTGCTGTGCTTCTATACAATCTAAATAAACAATCAATGTGCTTGGCACAAATGATTTTAAATTGGAAATATTCATTACTAATATAATATTCATGTTTTTTTTTAACTGAAGGAATGAGCATCATATTTTGAGGAAAGGTTTGAGTATGAATGTGTAGGGTTATATGAGTAGAGGGACACCAAAGAAAAGATGGATGGATTTTGTGAAAGATGATATGGCTACAAAGGAGGCTACTCTTGAGATGACGGCAAATAGAGATGTATGGAAGAAGAAAACATGCTGCGTGGACCCTAAATAAATTGGGAGATGATGATTTTTTTAAACTGAATTCATATCTATGCATGATATTAATTGTGTTTGCCTCAAAATCCTAAATGCCCAGTAATATAAGCATTTTAAAATCGACGAATTGACGTTACCATTACGTCAAACTAGTTGTATTTAAAATTTTAAAATCGTTCCAATTGACGTTACCATTCGCACGGGGCACACACATAGTTCCTTTCAGTTTTAGAAAAGCATCCAACAAAAGCTACGACGACACAGGGCGTCCGGTCCAAATGTAGCAACCTTGACTTCTCACTAGAAGTGACAGATCTGTTTTTGCACCTGAAATAGCTCTTTGTCTGCGAGGTCAGGGTTCCGTAGGTTTTTGGCCTTTTCACGTGGAACGAGATTCTAGTCTAGTGGTTAAGGCTTTGAGGCATTCATTAAAGTGTTGAGTAGATTTCTCTCCACACAAATAAAAGCGTGGTAGTTGATGGAAACATACCTCATCATTTGCCTAGCCTTATTCCAACTACGCCTTGCGGTCTGTCCAGATGCAGCTTAATACTAAAGTAAGACTTGGAAATTAGCCACAGTAACTGGATAGGATCCAATGTCACCTACGACTCTAAGACATGACAAAAAAATTGTGTACCTTGAATAAAATAACCTACAAAGTGGATTCTTGTACAGTTTATTATATTTAGGCACCACCATAGTGCATTTTTCAGTGTTTTATGTGATATTAGAAGAAAGAAGTTATTAAAAGAGAATTATTTTTAGAATTACGAGTAGGTATTAAAAGTTATATGGAGTCTTATATGGAGCGACTGCTCATATGACCTCCACTTCCCAGTAACTGGCAAACACAATGAAAATATATTCGGAAATACTAACCTACGTCTATTAAATGATTTGGGCACAGTACGTCACCCCATCTGTGAGTAGATATAGTGTCAGGTTTGATTTGAAATTGCCGGTATTATCTTTTTGTAAAAGTAAGGGGGGCTCCGGAGACCTTAAATAATTCATCATGTTATCAGGCAGCGGTACCTATGATTGTGAAACTAATTGTAGATATTACGATCACATTAAGAAGTTCCATTAACTGGAGATTAAGGTAAGGATACTCGTCTTGATAGTTTGCAGAGGCGATTATTGGAACTGTACCACCGCACTCGATAAGCGAGTGAAGCCAGTATACCGCGGTAGTTAGTGGTATGAAGCTAGCACCAAAAAGCCAGGGAAAATTCCAGGTCGGTTATATTTTGATCGGTAATGCAGTTAAGATTACGCTTTGATTACTTTTACGAGCCGAGCGAGTGGAGCACGCTTTCTCACGAGACGAGTGAGCGAAGTGAGCGCTTTCAAAAATCAGAGATCATAGTAAGCCCAGTTTTGATACAAATGATAATACATACGTATACGATAAGCAAGTTCTCAAGACGTATTTTTCTAGCATTCTATTTTCTCGCTTTTTTATCGAAAACAGACTTCTTGAGAAGTTTAATATAAGTTGAATACAAAACAGTACTACAGACGAACAGATATTCACTTTTCAGTCGACAGTATTAGATAGAAATCCTATAGAGACTACCAGGAAACTAGGATTCAAGTAGTGTGCAATCACTCGACTTAGCAATTCACGAGAAAGGCTTACCTACACTTTAGGTATTGCTACTTGCATCGGGAATGACGGGAGACTGATTTATTCTAGTTTACATAACTTTGCATCTGTTTCCCTGGCAGCGTAGATACTGTAGTACATACATACATAGTTGTGTTAGTCTACCTGTGTCGGACAGCTACTAACAATTTATCATAGGTACCTTAAACAAGCCTGAACATACAGAGCCCAGCTGCACATCAAGCTACACCAAAATGTCAATTTTCTTTGATAGTTTTTCAACTTTATCTCGTAAGAAATAAGGTTAATGTTCGATTTGGAAAATTTGGCACTTTGGGGTAGCTTGATGTGCTGGTCTGTATATCCAAAAAAATTAACTTGGTCGGTTAGGGATAACTTGTGCAATTTTTTACTTTGTACGACATTATCTGTAGCAACACATATAGGCTTCTGTCTAAAACAGAACACCTTACACTTTGAACTTTAATTTGTACTGTATACTCATGTTTCTACACATACATATGTTATTATCTTTTTCAACCGACGAAAGGAAAAGAAGGAGGTCCCAATTCGACGCGTTTTTTTATTGTTTCACCACGCATTACTTTTTACTGTGTAGTTCGATTCGATGATACTTTTTTTATTGCATAGGGTACTTCAAAGTTGGTTCCGTTCAAAAGACATGGTTAAACTACTGTCCTAGGCATGTACACAATATTCTCATTAGCTCGTAACATTAAAATATTCATTCAACAATTATTACGTGTTTATTGTTCTCCTAAAACTTTCATAAAAAAAATCACTCCTAAGTGTACAAAATGGGGTCAAATAGATTTTTCACCTACTCAAAATTGTAAAAGGTGACGGACGAGTAGTTGGCATTAGGGTATAATATCTTAGATTAATTACAAACCGACCCACTAAAAAGCGAGAAATATACACTATTCAACAAAAACAATCATATCTTTTATCTTTATGTACAGCAGTATCTTAAGATTTTCCATTGTTGAAACTACACTATCTTTTACACCACAATATCACCCATTTCAAAGCTTCATGCACAATATAATATTCTGAGCGTACAAAGACTTGTAAAACAATTATATTCATACGTTCATTCTCATTCATTCGAATGAATGCATTCATACCGCACATCGCAGGGAAACAATGGAACTGCAACTTTATTTTCGAAGCCCGGCTTCATATTGGAAGCCTTACAATGGCCGTGTCGGCCACACATTAACTAGGAAACCGGACGGTGTAAATTTATTTTAGTGGTGAGAACGGTACAAGAACTTAATTCAATTTGTTTTAATTGTTTGTGTTTCGTCTGAACTGGATTTATGAAAAGACAACATAACATAACATAACACATAACATCACGCCTGTATTCCCAGGAGGGATGGGCAGAGATGTAGCTAAAGTACTACAAAATAGTTGGGAAAAGGCCAGGAAGGGTGATGACATATTCTGTAACCTGTATTTGGCCTTCAAAGTTAAAGTGCGTGAGCATGTTCGTAAGAAGTTGGCAGTTGTTTCATCACAGCGCTAATGTTTTCTCATTAACTGTTCTTATTGTTTATGTATGTGTTTGTGTATATGTTTATTTGTGTATATATTCTATGTAGGTATTATATTTATAGTTTATAATAATATATATATTTCTTTTCACTTTTCTTTTAAGAAATTGCACCTGCCACTGTTTGTCTCTGCATCACCCAAAGGTTGACTGGTAGAAAATGCCTATGGCATTAAGTCCGCCTCTGTACATTTGTGTGCTTAAAGTATTAAATAAATAAATAAATATTTGGATTCCTCGATAGATTATGTAGAGGTCTGGTGTGACCCATATTTTACCAGTTATGTTTTTAAGTCCCATGTAAAAGGTGGTGGGCCTATCGCCAACAACCAGGCACACATCCAGACTCCAAGCTGCTACTGAGTAAGTCCTAATGAAAAATCCCAATAACACAATGCTCCACCCGGAAATCAAACCCTACCTCATCATCTGCCAAGCCTTTTTCCAACTATGTTGGAGTCAGCTTCCAATCTAACCGGATGTAGCTGAATACCAGTATTTTACATGGAGCGATTGCCTATCCGACATCCACAACCCAGTTACTGAGCAACACAATACCCCTTGGTAAGACTGGTAGTCAGACTTTCGGGCTTCTGACTACCCGTAATGACTGTCAAAGATCAACAAACGACAGCCGGGACCAACGGCTCAACGTGTTTTTCGAGGCACGGTGGAGTCTTGATATATTACGAACGGTTACCCATCCACAGACTGACCTCGGCAAGTTTAGATTAACCTTTGATTAAGCCATGCGGCTGTTTTTATTTAGCCATGAGCTCCTCTTATTTTATTTTTTAATTAATATTCCACAATGGTAATTAAACTTATAAACTAAGTAACTGTTTGACTGTGGGGCAAGTGGCTTTTTTATATTGATCGTCAGTGTACCTAGTTTACTTATCGTAAGTACATGATTCGATCAACTAAGTTCAACTTAGTAAGTAAGTGCACTTATTGAATAATTTATATAACCACTCCATAAAGCTGCGAGCTCCGACTCCAAAGCAGGTTGATTTATTTTTACCAATAAAACTTCAGTATAACCAACAAGTGAAGCTTAATAAAAGGTTGTGAAACTGCAGTTGAACCAAGAGTATATGGAATACGTAAACGAAGCAAACGAACTAAGGCCTGGTCCACACTGCTGCATTTTTAACTGGTTTTTATTAGCTTGACCTGTGTGTAGGTAATTCGGAATCTTACATGAATCTTTTAGCATAATTTTCACCAATTTCAAGATGTTTGATACACTTTAAAATTTGCACACGTATCAAGGGCTGATGACAATACAATTGTTTGAAACATAAGACACTAAAAATCTACTTTTGATGTCGTATTGAGACTAAAAACTAAGAAAATAAATTACAGTTTAAAGAAAAAAAGTTACAATTTTTTTTATCAACAAAATAATTAAATTATAGTAAAAAACGTTTAGTTAATGGCTGGTTGCTGTGTCTACTTAATATCCTAATTAACATTATAAATGGGAATGTAAGTTTGTTTGTTTCGGTTTCAAGCAAAAATTACTTAACCGATCATCATGAAACTTTGTTCATCTTACATTGTGATCATACTTTGTGATGTTTTGTATTTTCGGATTAGAAGTAACATTGGACACATTTTATTGAAAAAAAAAAACATGTCAAAACAACGATTGCCGGATTAGCTAGTGCAATCACGTTTTGACAACCGTAACGTGAATTTAAGGTCGGAGCGACCATGACTCGAAACCAATCAGAATTAATACTTAAAATACTAAAGCTGAAGAGTTTTCTTGTCTTAATCTCTGGATCTACCAGTTGGATTTTAAGATTTTCTTTTGCATTTAATAGCCCAATTCTTGAGTAAGGAATAACATACGCTGCGACCCGGACCAGGTAAAACCGCGAGTAACAGCTAGTAACAATATAGTCTAAGCAGCGTCGCAAGTCGGCGTCTAGGCGCAGGCGGCGTTTTGACTGATGAGAGATAAAGAGAGAGAGCGCATTGCCTTTCCTGCTTTCTTCTTAAGTGTGTGAGTGATACTCCTCACTGACAAATGTGTGTGTACTGATCCGGCAAACCCAACCTGAAGCAGGTTTGCCAACTCAGTCTGACTCTTCTATTTATGCAAGCCCTTTGAAAAACAAAATCTTTTAAAAATTCTCTCTTACAAAATAACCTCAAAGCAAACGAAATAAATTACAATTACACAGGTTTACCAAATAAATCCTTTCAAAAAGGAACAATTTAAGAAGTAAATTTTTTTCCTCAAGTCAGACCTTATGGATTATGGTAATAAGGGGACTGTTGGCACTCGCTCGTACGAATTAGGTCATACGTGGGTCGCGTTTGTTCGCGTATGAGAGTGATTATTAATTTTAAGTGAATCAATACCGTCTCTCTATACACTTTTTTAATAAAGGTTTGAATACTAACTAACTTCATTATCGGAAGTGTCGAAAGTGAGTGGATTTTAAAGTTCGTGAGCACATTCGTAAGAAGTTGGCAGCAGTGACGTCACAGCGCTAATGTTTTCCATTAACTGTATTCATTGTTTTTTTTTTTAATGGCCATCTCGCAGTTTATCCTTAAGGGATATCTACTGCTGAACCGAACTTTCCTGTTAATAATTAATTAGAAATTAAGGCATCCAGCCAGGACGTCAAAACTTAAAAACTAAGCGACCAATCGCTAAGGGCACCCCCTGCGGGGTACGAGCCTCGGCTTGGGACGTCGCTGGGAGAGGACAGCAGGGGACAGGCTGGATCGAATAGATGTATTAATTGTTAAACTATAGTCGTAATATATAGCTTATTTTGTTCTTTTTTCAATTTCTTTTTCTTTATTCCCTTTTTTTTAATTTGCACCTAACACTGTTTGTCTCTGCATCAGTCGAATGTTAACTGGTAGAATATGCTGATGGCATTAAGCCCACCTCTGTACATTAAATGTAGTTTTGTGTGCTTAAAGCATTAAATAAATAAATAAACAGTTTTGGATAAAGATTTTACTAATTTGTCCAAGGGCCTGGCTTAATAATTTCAAAGTTGTTTTCGGCTGTCATTGATAGATCTTTGACAGTTGCTACGGTTTTTTTTTATGGGAAGAGCCCGTCACACTATTCCCAAACCACTGCAACTGGTTATTTATTATATCAGTCATCTAGTACCCATAACAGAAGCTCTGTTTAGCTTGGGGCTAGATGATGCTGTGTGGATTATCCAGCTTTATTATGCAGCAGTCATGATCGACCTTGAAGCGATCTTTAAGATAAATGGGTGGTGGATTTTGGGATTGAACAGAATACTATAGAGCATAGGAAGAGTTCTTTGACGTATGTTTTTATTTTAAAAACTATTTAGTATGCTAAGAATAGCAAATGCTCGATTTGAAATAGGGAACATCATCATCATCCTCTTGCCCTTATCCCAATTTCATTTGGGGTCGGCGCAGCATGTCTTCTTCTTCCATACATCTCTATTTCCCGTCATCTCAGAAGTCACCTCCTTCTTAGCCATATCAACTTTCACACAATCCATCCATCGTTTCCTGGGTCTCCCTCTACTCTTGTAACCCTCTACATTCATACTCAAAACTTTCCTCACAACATGATCCTCATTCCTTCGCATCATGTGTCCATACCATGACAGCCGATTTCCACACAACTTCTCTGTCACAGGCGCCACTTTCAGACTTCCTCTTATATACTCTTTTCTTATTCTATCCATTCGCGTAACACCACACAACCCCCTTAGCATTCTCATCTCAGCTGCATGCAACTGCCTTTCATTCATTCCTTTTGTGGCCCAACATTCTGATCCATACAAGACAGCAGGTCTAATCATTGACTTATAGATCTTCCCTTTAAGTTTAAGGGGAACGTGGGAATGGCAAGTTGTTCCCGTTACCTGCCGCCATTTCATCCACCCTGTGTTTATTCTGTGCTTGACAGTCCGATCTATTCCTCCGTCACTTTGCACTTGGGAACGAGATTTTAATATGATTAATGATAGAACAGAATTGAATAGAATATCATTTATTTGCCTACTTTTTGTTTTACAAAATATGTCTCTGTAGCCGGTGGTACGTGCAGAGGTGAATCTGCTAACTTAATGTGCTAGTGAATCTCCATTTGCTGTGTTCTGATATTCGTTATGAAAAAGCGAACGAGATTTTAATATGATTAATGATCTTATCACACAACTAGACCCAATTGACCGCGCCAGTGTTTACGTCTGACTTGTTCACTATGTATGGGATCTCCATATATATAGTTTGTCTAATCTACTGGACTGATTTTGATTAATGGAACTTTTATTGATCCAATGGACAAACAATATATATGGGTACCGAAGCTTATGGTTAAAACACATTATTTTACAAATGTAAATGGTCTGTTGAATTACTTGAAATATATACACTCATGGACATAATTAGAGGAACGGAACAAAAATACTCCAAAACTCCACCATATGACTCTCTTCCGACAATGTTACACTGAGCGTATCTTTATCCGGGTCATCTCCAAACTTTCACTCTTCTATCATCTGGCTTAAGACAATTGACGGCACGGTTGGCGCAGTGGCTGAGCGATCGGCTGCTGCGCCGCGTGTCGGGGGTTCGATTCCCGCACGGAACAAATATTTGTATGGCCTACAGTTAGTTGTTCCGGGTCTGGCTGTTTGTGTATGTCGCCACGACACAGGAGAAAATCCTAGTGTGTTATAAAAATAAAGAATAAAGATAAAGAAAGAAAACCTAGACTCGTCAGTGAATAATATTTTCCCCCAGTCGGCATCATTCCAATTTTGGTATGAGCGAACAAAGTTAGCCCGAGCTACTCGATGATCTGTTCTAAGTAAGGGTCAAGCTGGCAAGTATGGCTTTATTCCAGCTTCTTTAAGTCTTCTTCTTACGGTTTTAGTGCTAATTGTATTTTACATTTTATTCAAGACTTCCGCGAGTTCGACTTCGTCCATGTGTAATTTGACATAACTTCATGGGTGTTATTTATTTTTGAGCGAGACCCTAATTCTCCGAATTAAAGTAGCCTTAGGTTTTCCTTATTGCGTCAGCTATCTGCCAGTGAAAGTCTCGTCAAAATCGGTCCAGCCAGACAGACAGGCAAGAAAAAATAGTGTTTTTTTTGTATAAATTTAACCACCTAATAAACTTACATATATATGCATGTAGTAAAAAGCTATTGTTTTGATATTACAAACAGACACTTCAATTTTATTTACTTATTTAGATGAGTCAAGGATTTCCCTACACCGATATCAGCGATATCCAAGATAAACTTGGAAAATACATATGAATAGAAAAAGTACTTGCCCGGATTGGACCCTAGTGGGTTCTGAACCTCTGTGGGTTAAAGTCCGGGCAAGTACTTTTTCTGTCCATATGTATTATCTGGGCAAGTACTTTCCACTGGTTGAACCAACCAAAGTCAAAACGTCATTAACGTTAAAATACAGGTTGATTAAAAAAAATAGCAAAAAATAAATTTACCTAAAAATGAATTGTAATAAGAAAGCTAATAAACGTACTGTCTCGAAAAGCTGTCGCAACGCGGCCCAAAAATAAAATGAATGTTGTAAAGTGACGTTGAAATTAGTGGCTTGGCTGACAGATGGGACTCTTCTTTATTTATTATAAAATTCTTTGTATATAAGATCTTTTGTTAAGGCAAAAGAAAAGAACGCTAGGCGTTTATTGTTGTATTGTAAAGCATGTTCGCTTTTTGTATCAGGGAAAGGTGTGTCTTTGTGTTGGCACACCTGGTTCCATTTTAGTCTTCACAAATTACGGTATCCAGTAAATTTTTGATTTTCTACCCTGTTGCACAAAATAGCATGCTTAGTAAACCGTCTCGAGAATCTCCTTTGATGTAAGTCACACTTAAGTTGTGTTTTGCACAAGACTTACTTGTACTTGTTTTCTTTATAAGTAATTAAATAAAAATGCTAATTATGTGCAAATCGCTAGACAAGTATTGTCATTGTCATCATTATATTGTTACTGTCATCATTATTATTATTTCTTTCTATTTTCGTTGATAGGACGAATAAAAGACGAATAAGGCAGATGTAAGTGGAAACGCCGGGAGAGGACGCCTTTGACCCGATGTATGAATGTGAGCGAAGCGCTTTCGCTCCTTACATACTCCTTTGAGTATGTAAGGATCGTGGTGGGTAGTGGCTTCGGCGTTCTGTGGCTTCTGCCTACCCCCATGCGAGAAAGGTGTGAGTTTAGTATGTATGTTTTCGATGTTTAGTTTTATCATTGTGTGACTGAGTCTGTTCTAAAGAAGTGTGTTTTCTTTCTTTTTTATTTAGGTCGAATTCATTTGTGCCTATTTCAATTCAGCCAGAACTTTTATGACGAGAACTGTATAACTACTAAAGAAAAAACTACTCCCACTTATCGACAATCTGACCCAATAAACACATGTTTACTGGGTCAACCCACCAGTTCTATTTCATAACCAAAAAATTGAAGAAAGAAAGAAAAAACATTTATTCAGCACAGGTTCAGGCACACAACGACAACACTAAACATAGAAAAACATTAAAAAAAACGAGTAACAAGAAATACATTAAAAACATATATATATGTCAGTATATATTAGTCATGTTATAATTATGTGCCTTCAGTTGCGCTAAAAGGGTCCAGTTCAGCAAAAATGCCAGACATCTAGTGACTTTTTAAATTGCCATTTAAAAAGGTAAAAAAAATAAGGCTGTAAACATATTTACGACACGTGTCTTCGGTAACAAGGGTAGGTATGACAGGTATTTCCGGTGACATGTCAGTTCTGTAGTGTACGTGTCAGCATCTAAATTGATATTTGGAAGTTACAAAGGCAAGTTGGGACTTGACAGGAGATCAAGTATCTTGAAATTCAAGTTACCTGTACGTAAATGTGTTTTCGATGCCTCAGAAAATGGATATGTCTTTTCTGTGTTCCGTCTACCCTACAATGGACGTTTCGTTAACTTTGTATTGACATCGTCTATTTCTTGATGTTAAATATATTTATTATCACTTTCACTGACACTGAGATGAAGTTGACATTTTGAAAATAAATAAATAAATAATGCTGGACAATCCACAAAGCATCATCTAGCCCCAAACTAAGCAGAGCTTGTGTTATGGGTACTAGATGACTGATATACTTAATACAATACATTACATAGATAGATATTTTTATTATACAAAGCAAATACCCAGAACACCCGGAACAAACATTTGTCTCAAGGCGGGAATCGAACCCGCAACCTCCTGCGTCGCAGGCAGACCTTTGCCCGCCGAGCCACATAGGTCGTCAATGAAATTTTCATATAAAATAATACCACGCGTATAGCCGGACTGCCATAATTAAAAAGCCAGCGTACGTGTAGTATGACGGTCCGTCGATAACCGGTACCGTTCACAGGCGGACTGTCATGTCAAATCAGTCCGGTTACCTGTATTATGACAGTTCGCCCATAGCCGGTACCGTCTACAGACGGAATGTCGTATCAAACACGAAAAGAAATACGCCTCTGGCCGTGACGTCAGTGAAAGTGTTAAATAATTAATATACTAGTAATCTTAAAAACTAGTAAAGCTGTAAACTAGTTAACTAGCAAACTAGAAAACTAGTGAAATAGTTAACTAGTAAACTAGAAAACCTGTACACTAGTGAACTATCAAACTAGTTAACTACCAAAGTAGTAAGCTAGTAAACTACTACCGTGGTGCAAAAAATGATGAAAGTTCAAAAAGGCATGAGTCTGTCTCAGACAGATTGATAAGTTCTAAATATTATAATGTTATACATTTTATTATACTGGTACAATATTTTTTAACACATCAATAAAATAAACCAAACTCGTAATGAAATAAAAGTAAACGAAGAAATTAAATGTTTATTTATTAGACATTTACGTTGAAGGATATCCGTGACCAGGGGTTGTAAACGTTTGGTAATGGCCGAACGTAAAATGAACTTAATTTTATATTTTGTCTTTATTGTTTTTAAGCAGTAAACAATGTCTAGTAAACCTATTTAATTTACTGTTTAAACCTTGGTTTACGGTTTATTCGGGGTTATTGAAAACAAGCCTGTTTGAGCCGTTTGGGGTCGAAACACTAGGGCCATGGGGTCCGTGTGCCCATTTAGTTTTTCAAGAAATCGCGAAGCGTTTGGTCGACTCTTTCCGTGACCAGAGGGCTGGCCTTTTTTGGCCTAAGAATCAGCATTGCCATTCAACGTGGCAATGCTACCAGCCTTCTGGGTACTTTTCAGTGGTGTGGATGAATTTTTTGATGCCCTGTGATACCGTTTTTTTTTCTTTTAATGTATTAATTTTCTTTTATGACACTAAGTCATAAAGTTTAAATTTGTAAATAGTTTTAAGTCTCTAAGAAATAAATATTGTTTATTGTTGTTTATTATTAATAGCCTGCAAAAGAACAATTTGTATTAAAACTATATTTTTATTGCAACCTAACTAAGCAAAGGGATCTTTCTAAGAACTTTACAAGCAAACCATTTATTTTGAAGACAAGAAATATTCTTAAGAAGTTTGGAGAACGTTGGTAGTTTCTTAACTAAAGGCTGTTGTTTAAGAGTTTGAGAATTTTCCACTACAATAATTGTCTTAACAACCTTATAGTTTTATAAACGCTATTAAAAGCGATTTCTATACACCTTTGTAGTTTAAGCTATGTACATATGCCAGCACATCAAGCTACCCCAAAATGTCATATTTACCCAATTGAACTTGAGCCTTATTTCTTTTGCGATTAAGTTGAAAAACTATCAAATAAATTTGACGGAATAGGGTAGTTTAATGTGCTGGCCTTTGTACAAGCTAGCAAAAAGTTAAATATTTAAACTTCAATATCTTCGATTCAGTGAATCAATCTTCAAGCAACCTTAGTTCACTTGTTTTAAGCCAGATAAGACACTATCAAAGTAAATGAATTGAAAAAAAGTTTACTTCTTCTTCTTAGCGTGTCGATGGTTATCTACACAGTCGGCCCAGAAATGCTATGAGCTTGGCACCATCACGCATCTGTAGCGTCCATCAAATCCTGCAGCGCACATGTCTCAGGGCATGTTACCAGGTGTCCCATCGTTTGCGGAGTAGCACCACACTTGCACACCGGGCTAGCGGCGTCTATAAGTTTCTACCTGATCATACTCTCTACCAAATGCAAAAATCGTCATCGTGGATTTTGCTAATTGTACCATCACTTGAGTTTAAAAGTGAACTGAAAATTCATTGTTACAAGTAGTGGATTCTATACCCCTTCTTTTTAAGGATGGGAGATCATCTAATGATATATCCTGTTCTGGGTGCAAAGGGAGGGCGTGTCAGACTTTTACTGACTTATACCCATCCGTGTTCCGTCCTTGCCCTTTACGTTTCGGGGTCACGGCAACTCTTTCAAACATCTCGCAACCCCGGCAGGCTTCTGCCCCCTATTGAGCCCCGCCAATTCTATTGACACGTCTCCATGAGGCGCGCGCGGAAGACAACGCGCCGTTGACTCGGGCCTGGTCTCTGATCGGAAGGCGAGCTACCCAGTGTTCGTTACCCTCAGGCCCGCGGATTGGATAACCTGTCACGGCTTCGTGTCGCTGTTTCAGGGCACCAATTCTGCGCTTTATGGGCCCATAGCTTGTTCGGCCTGCGGCAGACATGTCCTGCCCAGTCCCATTTAAGTTGGTGCCTAAATAAAGAAAACAAATCAGGAAATCAAGTAAAAAACCATGCATGTACCAGCCTTAATTTATCAAGAACATTTTAAATCGGAGGGCAGGTTTCAAACTGGCTCAATTTAAAATCTTTTGTTTAATTCAAGTCCTCACCGCCAAAACTCAAACGCTATCAAACCTTTCATATTCCGGCTCACTTAAAATTCTTTTGACAAGCACCGCATATGTTCGCTCATGCATATAATCCGCAACACTTAACATTAAGTTCCGCTTTTGTGCGGCTCCGTACGGTTCGTACGGCCCGTACGTACAGCCGGACCGGTTTTTACTGAAACAAGGTCAAGAGGAAAATTACGGAATTTCAAACGAGTTGGAATTCGTTGCGTTCGTTCGTATTTAGTTTCGAGAGTAGGTTATTTATTTCAAGCAATATATATTGGGCTGTTTGTATATTGAGACAGAAGAAAATCTCACCCATGCATTCTTCCACACTCCTGATTGGACCACGGCCACCAATTCGGCTAATTATTATTTTGTTGTGTTTATTATAGAAATATAATGGTTTTTATAAAAAAAACTAAGAAATTTGCGCGAAACATTTTTGGCAGTTCGGGCTCCGCGGGTGACACAGCGGGTCGCGCTTGTAGTAAATAAAAGCTTAAACCACGCACCAATTAAAGGTGGACGTACGGTGGTTGTGACCTAAAAACGTACGTCGGACAGTCGCTGATTAAATTAACCGACTGCTAACTAGAATTGAGATCTCTTTTTTACCCTTACTGTCTCTTTTCTTAATTTTTTTTTTATTTAAAAAAAAAAACGTTGCCCCTTGGAACTGCCAACTAGGAATGTCTCCTGAGTCGTGGGTGCGTTTACAAACATTTAAACTCACATACACAATCATCCAGACCCGGAACAACTACCTGTAGGCCATACAAATATTTGTTCCGTGTGGGAATCGAACCCACGACACGCGGCGCGGCAGTCGATCGCTCAGCCACTGCGCCAACCGTGCCGTCAAACGTAAAACCACACGGTGTTCTTTTTCTAACTTAGGCAGAGCTCTGAAAGACTTGCATAGTTTCCTAATTGGTCATGCTCCAGCCAGCCATTGGCTCATCACTTCGCAGACTACGACTTAACTCGTGCTGACAAAAGTTTCCTATTTTATTAATGGCGAGACAGTTCCGTGTCAGTGTCGCTGTTTTTTTTCACCAATGCCAATGATGTCTTAGGTAAATACTAGTACAGACGCCAGCACATCAAGCATCCCAATCTGTCAAATTGCTTTAATAGTTTTAAAACTTTATTACAAAAGAGTAAGGTTCACGTTCAATTGAGAAAATTTGACTGTTTGGAATAGCTTGATGTGCTGGCGTAGTACATTGCTAAATCGTAGGAACAAACAACGAACACTAATACCGTCAATAACGAGAGTATTTTTTATCCAATAGCAAGTCTCTTTTCTTATACAATAAAACTTTGTCCCAAACTAAGAATTTCTCCTGTATCGTGAGTACATTTCCAAACATTTAATCTCACATAGACAAACAGCCAGACTCGGTACAATTACCTTTAGGCCATTCAAATATTAGTTAGAAAACCCGCGGCACGCAGCACGCAGGCGATCGCTCAACCACTGCGCCAAACATGCCGTCCAATCACTCGTTTCCTATCTTTATTAGTGCAGGTACACGGAGAGGACCAACGTTTTAATTACGAACATTTCTGAATTTATTGGCTACTCAGAAGAAAGTTCACAGTCGTACGAAGCCAATGGAACCAATATCGGCGCAGTGATTGTCAATAAAACCGCTGTCGGTATTACTTCGGCTGGTTCGTACGAGGATATAGAAGGCTGGATGTGGCTTGTGGTCAAGACTGCGAATATAGTAGGATCTAGTGTGTCAAAATAAAAATTCATTTATTCAAATTAGGCTGAGAATCAGCACTTTTTGAACGTCAAAAAGTTTACAAAAGACAGTCCCCCAAAACGTCCACCCTTCACCACTTCCTAGTGTTTTCAAACTCTCCAGCAACACGTCTGTTTGATAGATTTGAAAACTTGAATCTATACAGCATATGTCAAAAAAATAATAATTATGTCAATCATCTTTATAAATTATTAAATTAAATAATTTGCCACATGTTAGCTAGCACACACCAATATGCCAAAATAAATAAATAAAACTAATATATAGTAAAATCGACAATTAACTCAAGCAAAGCCAGCTAAACTGAATAATGTGTTTTTGGCAGTGTGAAGTTACACAATAAAACACAGTGCCCGGTTTTCGAGGAACTTGTCAGAGAGCGAGCTAACTCGTTTTCACAAAAGTTTTTATTTTGTTTTTACGGTGTCGCAGTCAATGTGTTAACAAGTTATCCAGCCAGGTTATCTAATAAAGACTTAAAAAGCTGGTTGAAGTACGAGTACACTGAAAAAAAACAGAAATAACATAAAAAAAGATTAAAAGTATCATTGAAAGTTTTATAATGAAGGACGTGGCTGTGCAGCCAGTCTTTAATAATCATTTTTCCAGTCGTCAGCGAAAGAAGAAGTAATTTGGCGAGGATTCGTTTCTTAACGTCATATATTGGTTTGTTTGTAGGTTTAGTTAGTGAGGGTATTTCAATGTAAAATAGGTAGGTAAATAATAATTCGTTTGTTTACCTACCTATTATATGTATATTAGTACACAGGCCAGCACATCAAGCTACCCCAATGTGTCAAATTTATTTGAAAGATTTTCAAATTTATTATAAAGAAATAAGGCTCATGTTCAATTGGGAAAATCTGGCAATTTGGGGTAGCTTGATGTGCTGGCATCTTTACACCTTAGCCGTACACTTCGGAGAATACCAGTGTGATATCTGTTGTCACCAAAGAAAAAAAACTGCCAACGCAGCAAATGTCACTTCCGAATTCTTTATATCCATGTTTCCAATTTTACAACTGGACAAAAGGCAAGAATGAAATTTAGTACCGACATCGTGTGAGACTTTACGTGGTTTCACATACTTACATGGAAATGCATTCAAGTTATATACCTACCCACAAATTCGTTTCTATTCCACGTTTAGTTGTACATTTAGTTGTGTTGTGTTGTCTAAATGTATTTGAATAGTACACAACGATCAAGTCATCCAAAGGTTGTCTGTTAGAGATCGCGTTAAGGCCGCCCATTGTAACACCCTATTTAGCTCTTAAACTCATTATTTGCAGTTTTCACAATTATGAGTATTCCATACTATTTTTTTCTAAAGATTTATAGTTTGGTACAACACGTGTAAGTAGTACAGTTCTGACGATAGACACTTGAAATATCTTAATAACCATACATTCATACAAACATCCTTTTACATGGGGGTAGGCAGAAAATACACAACGCCACATGGCACGAACCCTAAATGCATCTTTTGCTTCATACGTTCGTTTACACCTGGTTGGTTTATACATCTGGACGTGCACGCTCGCCGGTTGCAAGCACTACGCACCTGGCCCTTTTGAAAAACATCACCAACAAGGTCAGGGTTCTTGGTTGTCCTCTCCCAGCATTTCCGCTTACATCTGCCTTATAAATTACCTTTTTCCTTATAAATAAACTTTTGTTAGTCGTCTTTCATTCATCCTAAATTAAAATCCTAAATTCAAAATAAAAAAACAACCTGCAGCCTGTTACTATCCAACTGCTTAAACTCCTCTCTTCAAACAGAATAACCACAAGCATTAATCAATGCTGTAAGTACACAAAACAACTTAAATAACTAAGTTATGTTAAGTAATATAGGCACTTCATTTTTACAAAGTAATAATGGAGGTATTATTTATTTTAGTTTTACTTTTTATCTGAAGTTTCGTAGCGCAATGCTACGCTGGTGCTACGCCGTAGCAATATTGCTACAAGACCCGCCGCATGTTTGTTAAGAAAGCCTTGGATAAATAGAATTTTTGTTCTCATGGAAAATAATGGTAACAATTTCTGAGGAAAAAATATAAAGTTTCTTATAGAGGTACGAGCCGGTACAGCTAACCTAACGATCGCTGCTGAGAAAGGTAGCGATCAGAATTTATGCAATAATTTCTTTCATAATCTATATAACAACATATTATATATTGCAACATTGTGTCACTACACATATATAAGCCTCGTCCAATCAATCCAACGGATACCTTCACTGACATCGGTATAGAAAAATCGTGAGGAAACTTAGACTTAGAATAAATATATAAGTCTCCAATCGCCAACCTGCCTTGAACAAGCGTAGATATCAATGCTCGTGCCTCCTTTGTTTGACAAGAGGCCTTTGCCTTGCAGTGGGATAGTAACAGGCTAGAATAATTTTAATTACTGTTGCATATATACATACATCAATTTACGACTTTTTCCCATGGCGGTAGGCTGAAAGTATAGAACGCCACCTGGTACGATCCTTATGTACTCTTTTTTCTTCGTTTACGTTCATACATCTGGTCGTACACACACGCTGGTTGCAAGTGCTACGCTTCTGACCTTTTTGAAGACCATTCAAACAACCAATAAGGTCAGTGTACGTCGTTCTAGGGCGTCCCCTCCCGGCGTTTCCACTTACATCTGCCTTATACCTTTAGTAGTCGTCTTTCATTCATCTTCTGAACTTTACCAAACCATGTAAGCATACTCTACATTTTATGGTATATTCAGAACTTAACCAAAGAAAAAGTGAAAGAAGTTGTCTACGTTTTCTTCAGTAGAAGTCCATAACACATTATTTATTTATTCTTTACTTCCGTGCCAACTAACTAGCAGCGCCACCTAACGGAGTTTGGCAGCATTAATATAATTTCCACAATTCCGGCCGTCCATCGAGTGCATCTGTTCCGCTCATGGTTGCTATCTATCTCTGAGTTAGGGTTGTCACTTTTTTTACAGTATTAACTAAATTCACCATGGTTTTGCATTCAATGGACAGGCCTAGTCATTTCTGTGTGGTTCTTTCCTTAAAAGACCATCTCAGAAATTTATCTGCATGGTCCTCATGTGATCTGAACAGGATAATAGCTTGATTTTAAAAGAGGCTGCGAGCTCTGAGTTTATTTCGGTGTCTCTTCTCAGAGTAGTCAGATAGGGAAACTACCTATAGTATAATGATTATTTTATGATATGTTTTAAAAACATATTTACGGAAATATATATCATTTCATCATTTCATTTCAATAGGATCTAAAATTTACGATCGTTCTATATACTTCATCACTCTGCGTTCCATTGCGATGTTTCCTTGCCTTCTACGTCTACCATACGTACCATAGTAACGATTTAAATTTCAACACGTCCACATAGTTTTGAAAGCACACCTTTTCTTCACCCGCTAAAACCCTACCTTTTACTAACTGTTACTGATCTACTACTGCTAAATTGTAATTTGTCATAATACCAATACCAATCCACTACAGCTTTTGAACATTTCAAAATCTTTCGCATTGACGTTAACGTCCAGATTTCGTGCTAGGTACATTAGTCTGCCTTTGACTCCAAATCTATTTGATATTACTCTCTCTATACACTGTATAAGACTCGTGGATTGATAAAAAGAGCCGCACGGGTCTATTGCTTGCCAAAGTCAGACTGTGGATGGGTGACCGTTCATTAGATATCGAGACTCCTCCGTACCTCGGAAAGCACGTAAAGCCGTTGGTCCTGGCTGTCATTTGTAAATCTTTGGCAGCCGTAACGGTAGTCAGAAGCCCCAAAATCTGACAACTAGTCTTACCACCATTGCCCGGCAAATCGGTTGTGGAGGTCAGTATAGGCAGTTGGCAGTCTATGTAAAATAATCGTATTGGGTGCATGGTTGGGAAAAGGCTAGGCAGATGATGACACTGTATAAGACCCTAATTTGATCGATAATTCGACAACGTCGGTTGGGTGGCCAACCAGCATGATCGGATTATTGACCATAATTCCAGTTCCCTGCAGTAACAACATTATTAAGCGTTTTACCAAGCCAGGCATCAAACCAGGAAGCTCGCCGCGCTAACTAATTTTCAATGTTGTGGCTTCCACCGGATGCACCGTCTCCGGACAGAGCTGCTATCTCTCAGTAGTGGTGGGGTTGCAGGGTTGCCACGATCTTCATTTGTTTAATTTCTGGCGCATGCTTGTTTAAAAAATATCAATAATATTGTAGCGACATCTATCTCGCCACATACGAACTAAATCTGACATATCCTAGATCGCGATATTAAAGTTATCCTCGCGATTGAATTTATATACAATAACCCGATAACGACTGTTGGGCAGAAGCCCACCAGATACAATACTTGTCTGGTTGGAGGATCCTTCTTTTTCAATGGTGGATTATATATTGAGTGTGCAAGTCACAATTTTATGTACAGAGGCCATCTTATGTACATCAAGGTACCACAATATGTCAAATTTCTTTGATAGGTTTTCAATTTTATTGCAAAAAAATAAGGTTCATTTTAATTGGTAATATTTGACACTTTGGGGTAGGTTGATATGCTGGCGGTTGTCCAACAATAACATTGGTCAGGTAGAGGTCCTTCAATATGTCTAGGTATCCAGCCCACTACAGCCACCCAAACACATTGTCGAAATTACTTTCTTTTCATGTTCTCCAATGGTTCTGCACCCACCGTGGGTTGTCTTTGGATACACCTGCATGGTGCATACCAGGACAATCCAGTTAGTTGGTGCCTCATTCCATTTTAAGAGTCATTCCATTCAAGTACTTAGTACCGAAAGTATTTAATCAAATTGATTTTTTAAGAAATAATTCTAAGCTAAGTAAAGGTGTGTTAAAATCTAAATTAAGAAATCGTTATCTCGAGAACGAAGATGCGTCGTCGGGTATCTTGGATCGAAATTCATTGTTTACTAATGAGTGAACATTGAGTTTTGAACTAGGATGACCGGCTGGTTAATTTAAGTCTACATCTAAAATGTTAATGTTAAGATAGTAATGTATAGTTTAATTTTAGTTTTTGTGAATATCATACGAGCGCTTCTCGCCATCAAACTGCCAAGTTTGGCGAGACAAAATATTGTAAGATAAAATTAAATATTAAGAAATAAATAATAAAAAAAAAAAAAAAAAAAAGTTGAGTCAGTCCATTTCAAGTTCAACAAAATCATAAAAAAACCTTGACTTCCCCGAAGTATTAGGCAGAGATACATACAGCACACCCAGCTATCACCAGTTTATTTGTTAAGTCCCATGTGGTAGAAGGCGAGCCTATTGTAATCAACCGGGCACACAACCAGACTCCGGCCTGTTACTTAGAAATGTCAATAACACACTGCTCGACCCGGTTATCAAATAACAAAAAAACTAAAATCATGTGAATGTAAAAAATGAAATAATATTCCCTTGCGTATATGCACATTTCAAATGCATCCATAATTTTTTCTTCTGACAACCCTAACCCAGGCTAGAGCAGCCAGTTATTTGTAATACATAGTTGTCTCGTAAATCTGAGTTTATCGCTGAACTTCATTTTTATCACCATCTGGGAAATAAGGGTCAACTCACAAATGAGTTTAATGCTGTTTTCCCAAACTATAAGTTTTTGAGAAGATTTTATTACTTTTTGATGAGTTTTGATAGGTTTCGGTTAGGCTTATGACCTTTTTGGGGGGTTCGAATCGAGTTTTCAAATCTATGTTTTGTTTGGTGTAAAGGCATGCACGCATGCAGCAAGACACGTTAATTCTATTTGGAAATATTTACTGAGTCTTTAAAAAAAATGTTGAACCTCAAATGATGGCCGCTTTTTTTTATTAATTGAGCCTCTGTGGTTCTAAAAAGTATCTCTACCGCTAAATTTGTTCAGCAGAAAATTTCTACAGTGGTTCGTTTTATTGAAAGGTGTTAATAAATCTATTATTACCTCTTTTATATCTAATCTGCCTTCATTATACTACATTGATCTGTTCACATTTTGTAATTACAGAGGATAAAATTAGTTTTGACCTTACCAAATTCCATTTATTTACAAATCTCTTTTGATTGTTAAAGGATTGGTAAATATTTTGGACGCACAAGTCAATTATACAGTTAATCAAAAGTGCTCAAAATGAAGTTGATTTTATTGGTTTTAAGGCTCAAAACACACAATCATTATTTTAGAGTGTCTATTAATATTTTTAGAAGATCAAAGTGAGATTTATTTGGGGTTCGATTAAATACGTGAATCATTACTATAATTAATATATGCAATGTATTTATTGATTTTTAACGTGTCTTTAATAAAATCTTTTTCTTCCTTCCATTTCTTCTTTCATCTTAACAATATTTATTGGTAAACCAATTTTTATTTACACCAACCATACCAGCTTCGGGCTGTTACCTACTGTTATTTACATACATACATAAACTCACGCCTTTTTCGCATGGGCGTAAGCAGTAACAATAGACAATAACCTGCTACGATCCGTACATAGTACGTTTGCTTCGTTTATGTTCATACATCTGGTCATACACGTACGCTGGTTGCGAGTACTACGCGCCTAACTTTTCGGACCAATGAGTTAGGTGATGCTTTTTGATGACGGAGCCATTTAACACAGGTATACATTTTACGTAAAAAGAGGTCCCTATGTAAGATATACCGTAAAATTTGTACAACTTTCTGCAATAAACCTTTTTATTTTTATTTTTTCAGTCCATTATAACCCCAAAACACGTGAAAACCAAAAATATTATCATAAAAAAAGATTTCATAATACCATTATAGTCCCTTTAAAAACGCTCGTCTCCAACGTTATAAAATTAGGGTTTCCGACAGAAAGCAGAAAATTGTCTATGTTTAACGAAACCCAGTTGAATAATTAAAAGTGGTTAGCGGGCGAGGGTTGGTTCGTGCGTCGTTTACTCGCAGGGTTAAGGCCGGGAGCACACTAGAGAAAAATGCGTGGTTTGAAACGCACTGCGTGGAATGTAAGCGTTGTTTAAGGAAGGCTGTGTAAGAGCTTAAAGGGTTAAAGGCTAAGGCGACTTTATGGATAGAGGCAGGGTGTAAACTATGTATTTAAATGGTGGAAGGGACAGCGATATACGCCTGACACATTATCTACAGATGTACAATTTTAAGTAAAACAATAAAATTATTTAAGTGCGGTGCGGCCGTATGTTGGCGCCAATATTGGCGTTGCCTATATTGGCGCAAACATAACTCTTTTTAGTTAACGGTTGTACTAAATACACTCCTCATAAAATGTCCATACCGGGGGCCTTGTATGGAAATCGATTTCTATGGAGCTAACTCCAAAAAATAGAAAAAAAGACGAGGAAAATTTTCAACGTTTGGGGCGTTCAGACTCATGTACTGAACTTGTGGTATTAGGTTGTGGGTCGATGTCCCTTGCACCCTGTAGATGACATAAGGCTCACATAGTGTGCAGCGGTTCAAGACACATAGAAAGCCAACGTATCTCAAACAATACTTGACCCATATAAATTGACTGGATGTGAAAAATTAAACCCACTACTACAGCGTACCTTTATTTTTCAGCACATACTGCTTCCGTCGAAATCCACCCCAAAACAGCCCTAAAATACACCATTGCGCCCCCATCACTTACCACCCTACATAGATTTTCGAAAAATCCTTCTAGCAAATCACTCCACGCTTGCAAAGCCACTGATGGGACTAACAGCCATTTGATACTCTCTTATACATATAGATGGCGCCACTTCAAAGGAAATACGTTCAACTGATTGGGACGGATCAATCAGGACGAATCTTTCCCCTTTTCTTCCTCTATTCCGTTGTTTCGCGTATTTGTTTCGGCATTCATCCTTCTTGCGCTGTCAGAAACAATGGTACCTCTTTTCTTATTGACAGCTGTCGGGAAGGTTCAATATGGGGTTTGTTTAGAGCTAAATGCTTTTGTGCGTGCTTTTTGTTTAGTTGGGTTTATTTATATTACAAAGCGTTTTATACCATTTATACATACCAAGAAATATAATAGTACTTTTTTCTAAATGCATATGAAAGTATCTGTTGAAATTTGATTTTTGTCTGTCTGGTTGTTTGTTCGGGCTAACCTCCGAAAACGCTTAACTGATTTTGACGGGACTTTCAGATATCTAATTTTATAAGGATTAACAGAGTTTTTTTTTGTTCTTAAGAAGTTCCGCACAAAAAATTAAAGTCGCAAACACACCAATATTTAAAAAATACTGGTTGATTCAACAAAAATCACCTCGTGAAATGTTGGGTGTGGTCAGTGTTCCATGGCTTGGTTGGCATGGCATGGTGTGGCAGTGTGAACATATTATTAATATAAGTCTGAAATCACCAACCCACCTTAAGGAAGTGTGGTGATTAATGCTCATGCCTTCTCTGTATGTGAAAAGGCATTTGCCCTGCAGTGGGGCAGTAAGGCGATTGGCACACTGAACCTCATCACGCAGCGGGGTGCGCGGCGTCGAACGACGAACACTGCGCGCGAATGCGTTTCCTGTGTTCTTTACAAACACAGATACTTGCAAACAACGTAAGAACACGCACTCCTACGCTACGTTTCGTGATGCTGTGCAATGTGCCAATCGCCTTATAGTCTGGTAGACATTAAGCAAATTCCTAATTATTCACGTCGAAGACCCTACAGATAAGCCTGTCCAATCTTATATATAAATTAAATAATTATGTCGCTAGGACCACTACCAGTAGCGTATATCCAAGTTTGTAGCTTCGAAAGACCCGTGCTAACTTTGCAGCACTCGAAAAACCAAGAATATTTCGTATTTTTTTCGTATTCTCAATATAAGTCCCAAACTATGCGTTTATTTTAAAATATTTTCATTACGTTTTTAAATTAGATTAAACTTGTTACAACTTGAGACCATCACGGTCTCAAATCAGCTCTGTCTGGCTTGAGAAGTAATCATAGTAATGGTTTTGAATTCCCAATAGGTACATTTTGTTAAGTTTAAGCTGTCAGCACCGCGGCTCCTAAACTCCCAGTGAAAAAACCTTCAAAGTTATTCAAACACCACAACGAAATACAACCACGATTCAGAACTTCTGACCACAAACAGGAGGTCTCGTACCAAAGGGAGGATCATAACTAATCCCTTTTGATATCACCACAAATATTCGAGGTCAAAGTCAATGGTAACTTCTTGACCAAAATAAGTGTGAGTTCATAACAGATACATACATCCTTACCATGGCTTTTTTTTTTAAATACGTTGCCCCACACTAGGAATTTCTCCTGTATCGTGGGTGCGTTTACAAACATTTAAACTCACATACACAAACAGCCAGACCCGGAACAACTACCTGTAGGTCATACAAATATTTGTTCCGTGCGGGGATCGAACCCACAACACGCGGCGCAGCAGCCGATGGCTCAACCACTGTGCCAACCTTGTCGTCAAATCAAATGACCATTGGTCGCAAACGCTACTGTTGAGCCTGTTGATCCTGGGTTTGTTTCCCGGGTCGGTCAATGTGTTATTTGGTTTTCTCATCTGAAATTTCTCAGTAGCAGCCTAGAATGATGGCAATATGCTCGTTTTCTATTAAATGGGACTTAAACATAACTTGTAAAATGACTGTGTACTACAGGCGCTTCTCAGCCTTACCAAAAATAAGAACTATTTATAAACAGACTCCTTGGGTATTACGTAGCCTTTAGCTTACAACTTATCGAGCCCTTTGTCGTGTTACCCCACATGTTTTCAAGGTATATTACCTCCTTGCGTATTTCCCGATTTCTGTAGAGTCTGGCAACTCTTTTGGCGCTCCGTCGTAACCCCTTTTGCTCCACTGGGCCGATGTGTTCGTCCGTGACGTTGGTTTCGCCTGCTGACGTTAAAACTCGAAGTTTGTGAAAATAAATGTGTTGACTAGATTTTCCCACATATAATGTTAGCTCCTAGATGGAATTTAAACATAATTGTTGAAATGTGGGTGTCAAAGTTCATTCATTCAAATTACGCTGAGAATCAGCACTTTTTGAACGTCAAAATTTACATAAGAAAATCCCCCAAAACCACTTCCTAGTGTTTTTGCTGGGAAGAAGAAGTGGCGGAACGAACTCCCCAGCTACAATGTAATCCATGTTTGGTCCAGAACAATTAATTTAATGTATTTTTTTTAAATGATGATTAGGTAAATAACTAAATCTAAACTAAATCTCGCAACACAGGTTGGTGATAGTGGAGGCTAAAGTACGTGTCCCCATCAGACATAACAAAGAACGACCCCCACCAAAAACCAAATGGCGTATGATAGAAAATGAGGAGTGCGGCAGATTGTTCAAAAACCAAGTCGTGGACAAAATGATTGAAATGAAAGATATGGAAGGGAAGTCTGTGAACGAATGCTGGAATGAGATGGCAGATTGTATAAGAAGAGTAGCAAAAGATATATTTGGAGAATCGAAAGGTATAATAGATAAGGATACATGGTGGTGGAATGAGGAAGTGCAAAAGTTACTTAAAGAGAAAAAAGTTGCGTTTAAAGAATGGCAGGGTGTGGAAAATGGGAACGATGGTTTGAAAGAAGAAAAGAATACAATATACAAAGAATGGAAGAGAAAAGCAAAAAAGGCGGTAGCAGTTGCTAGGGCTAAGGCACAGGAGAAGTTGTATGACTCACTAGATAGCCCTAGAGGCCAGAAGGAGCTCTATCGGATTACGAAAGCAAGGGAAAAAAGGACAAGAGATATTACTCATATTTTTTTTTTTTTTGGAATGGATGGCTGGAATGGATGGCTGGAATGAGATGGCAGATTGTATAAGAAGAGTAGCAAAAGATATATTTGGAGAATCGAAAGGTATAATAGATAAGGATACATGGTGGTGGAATGAGGAAGTGCAAAAGTTACTTAAAGAGAAAAAAGTTGCGTTTAAAGAATGGCAGGGTGTGGAAAATGGGAACGATGGTTTGAAAGAAGAAAAGAATACAATATACAAAGAATGGAAGAGAAAAGCAAAAAAGGCGGTAGCAGTTGCTAGGGCTAAGGCACAGGAGAAGTTGTATGACTCACTAGATAGCCCTAGAGGCCAGAAGGAGCTCTATCGGATTACGAAAGCAAGGGAAAAAAGGACAAGAGATATTACTCATATAAAATGTATGAAAGATGATGTAGGTAAGGTTCTGTGCAATGGTGATGAAATAAAAGAGCGATGGAAGGTTTATTTTGATAAGCTTATGAATGAAGAGAATGAATGGAATGGTATGGTACATGAGGCACCAGTAAATGAGGGTTTGGTAAGACAAGTTAGCATGGATGAAGTAAGGCAAGCAGTAAGAAGTATGAAAAATGGAAAGGCCATGGGCCCAGATGATATACCAGTAGAAGTATGGAAGGAACTAAAAGAAGATGGATGTACGTGGCTGACTTTATTCTTCAATAAGTTGTTGCATGAGGAAGTGATCCCACAAGAGTGGTGCAATAGTTCACTAGTGCCCATCTTCAAAAATAAAGGGGATGTACAGGACTGCAACAACTATCGAGGGATAAAGCTCCTGTCGCATAGTATGAAAGTATGGGAGAAGGTGATAGAGAAAAGATTACGAGAAGAGAGTGAGATTTCCCAAAATCAGTTCGGGTTTATGCAAGGTAGAGGAACAATGGACGCCACCTTTGCACTCCGCCAGTTGTGCGAGAAGTATAGATGTGCACATAAAAACTTGCACATGGTGTTCATTGACCTAGAAAAAGCGTATGATAGGGTGCCTCGGGAAGTGTTGTGGTGGGCCTTGAAGGAGAAAGGTGTGCCTGGGAAGTATGTTGAGTTGATTCGTGCGATGTACAGCCGATCTAGTACCTATGTCCGGTCGTCTGCAGGTAACACTGACAAGTTCAGTGTGGCTGTAGGATTGCACCAAGGGTCGGCCTTAAGCCCTTACCTCTTCCTGTTAATAATGGACGCACTGACGTCGGAAATACAGGAAGAGGCACCCTGGTGCATGCTATTTGCCGACGACATTGTCCTTGTCAGTGAAGATGGACCTGAGATCCAGGGTAGATTGGAGAAATGGCAACAGAAGCTGGAGAGTGTAGGCTTGAAAATCAGCAGAACCAAGACAGAATATATGTTCTGCGATTTCGGCGGTCTCTCCAGCCCTGAAGCCATTGCGCTTGATGGCGTGCTCCTTCCGATCTGCTCCGACTTTCGGTATCTCGGTTCACTAGTGCAAAGTGACGGAGGAATAGATCGGACTGTCAAGCACAGAATAAACACAGGGTGGATGAAATGGCGGCAGGTAACGGGAACAACTTGCGATTCCCACGTTCCCCTTAAACTTAAAGGGAAGATCTATAAGTCAATGATAAGACCTGCCGTCTTGTATGGATCAGAATGTTGGGCCACAAAAGGACTGAATGAAAGGCAGTTGCATGCAGCTGAGATGAGAATGCTAAGGGGGATGTGTGGTGTTACGCGAATGGATAGAATAAGAAATGAGTATATAAGAGGAAGTCTGAAAGTGGCGCCTGTGACAGAGAAGTTGTGTGGAAATCGGCTGTCATGGTATGGGCATGTGATGCGAAGGAATGAGGATCATGTTGTGAGGAAAGTTTTGAGTATGAATGTAGAGGGTTACAAGAGTAGAGGGAGACCCAGGAAACGATGGATGGATTGTGTGAAAGTTGATATGGCTAAGAAGGAGGTGACTTCTGAGATGACGGGAAATAGAGATGTATGGAAGAAGAAGACATGCTGCGCCGACCCCAAATGAAAAATTGGGATAAGGGCAAGAGGATGATGATGATGATTAGGTAAATAACATTTTAGTATCTGATTGTAATGTTAAAATTACAGCTTTTTACTAAATGGAAATAATGTACCTTGTAATACAACAAACAATATACAAAATTTTTGTGGGTTGCCTGTCTGTTTCTTTGATCTAGTCTCCGGAACCGCTGAGCCAACTGGACGGCAAATAGCTAGTGTTATAAAGAGTATCTTATGACTAGAATAGATTTACTACTTTTATTTTACAGAGAAATAAAGAATAGAGATATAAAATGTATTGAAGAAGAAGACATGCTCCGCCAACCTCAAATAAATTGGCATAAGGGCAGGAGAATGATGAACTGGGGTTCCGCGTAGATCTGAAAACCCTTGTTTTTTTTTAATTCCACGCGAACAATGTCGCAGTAACAGCTAGTCTTGAATAAAACAAACAAAATTCCTAACTCTGAAACAGCCATTAAAATAATATTCGCCTGTTTATTTACATATGAATACGGGCCCGGTATCCGCTTCCGATTCCCTCCATAATTGAATTGAACCCGTTAATATTCCCACGTATTTGAATGTACTGCCTTCCAATTCAATGGAAACCAATTGGAATCAATTGAAAGTACTCGTTTCTTAATGAAATTCATGTTCGTGTATTGTTTGTGAGCTTTTCAGAGAATAAAGGGGATTCTTGTTTAAAGCATATTAAGTTGAATTTGGAAGTCGAACGAAAGTTTTTGAGTTGAAAATTTCTTTAGCCGCGTTCAGTGACTTTTGGTGGTGGCAAACTTATGAGTTCGCGTTACCGACATGCTAATGCGACGTGATGTGACGTTATTTAGATTTTAATCCAACTTGTTCTTGTTTTGGGATATGTAAACAACTATAGGGTAGTATCCTTAAAAATTCTGGTTGGTCCGAAAGTTGGATTACTCTACAATACGTGACACGTGTTTTTTCTTTTGTCACGTAAACCAAAAATGACGACGATATAGTGCGTTGAAATTGTGCGTGACGTCACGCCGTGCTACACTTTTAACGTAACAGTGACGTATCAAGCCCCTTCTCCTGAATTTTGCTGTGCTATATCATTGTCACTTTTTATTGATTTGAGTAAGCAAAAAATACGTGTCCAATATTTTTTGGTAATCTTACTGACGGACTTAATAGAGTTAATATATTTTTACCTAGGACACATCCCTATTCTTATGTAAATGCGACACTTTCACGTGAATAAACAGTTTTTTTTTCTTTCTTTACGTGTTGCGTCAATAGTAAACAAAGTTATCCTATTTTTTTTCTGTCGGCAGTCCCCATGACCGTCCATCTTATTGTACTCAGTGCCTGTAGGTTTTTACTAAAATGAGTTTAATTTTTATAGTAAGGGATAATAAAAAACAATGTATTGAAGTACAGTTAGGTTTACTTGCGAATTATAAATCTGGCTCTGCTCTCTAACGAGCAGCTTGGGCTGTATAAGGAAACCTTAATTTCAGAACTTAATTGCTCTGTTGCGAAAAAGAGATGCAACATTCGTCCTATATAGCTCCGCCTCTTTCTCGCACTGGGCAGTGATAACTTTAATACTTTATACGGCCTCTGGCCTTTCCCGGAAAACCAGTACGAGAAACATTTAACACAGTCACCACAAAGGGAACGTAAATGGTCAGAGTCACCCAATCGCCATTTTGTTATCTCTTCAAAGTTCCGGAACAGGATAAATATAAACTAATCTTAAAGAAAAGATTAGATTGTTTGTTTGTAACAAATGAACTCAAAAACTTCTTAATCGTTTCAAAAAATGTTTTAACTATTATAGAAAGCTACAATCTTAAATAATAGGTCTTTACCTATGAAATTGCCGTTTTGTATGAAAAAATTTAAATGATTTTTTTTCATGTATTTTTTATTTGTATTAATCGAAGTAATCACCCATGCAATCAATGCATCTTTGCCAACGCAGTGGCAGTTTATTGATGCCCTTCTTAAAGAAATCAGCTGGACGGGAGGCAACAAATTCTTCAAAGGCATTTTGTACTGCCTCTCGGGTATTAAATTTTTTTCCCGCCAAGAAGTTATCCAAATTCTGGAAAAAGTAGTAGTCTGTAGGCGCAAGGTCTGGTGAGTAGGGCGGATGACGGAGAGCTTCCGACCCCAGTTCTTGCAACTTGGAGACCGTCTGCTGTGCAGTATGAGGTCGCGCGTTGTCGTGCAGGAGCAGCGGAGACGAGCGATTGACCAATGCTGGTTGGAGATGTGCCAGCTTCTCCATCATTGTGTTCAATTCTTCACAGTACACATCTGCAGTAATGCTCACCCCGTTTGGTAAGAAGCTGTGTTGAATCACACCGGCGCTAGACCACCAAACAGTGACCATCACTTTTCTTGGGGTAAGTTTTCGTTTAGGGCATTGTTTAGGTGCTGAACCAGGATCCAACCAACTTGCTGAGCGCTTGCGGTTATCAAACAGAATCCATTTTTCATCGCAGGTAACAATGCGGTTCAAAATTCCTTCATTTGTGTGTCTGTTGAGTGCAAGGCACGTCTCGACGCGTACTTCGCGCTGGCGATCATTGAGTTCGTGGGGCACCCATTTGTCAAGCTTTTTTACCTTGCCAATTTGACGCAAATGGACCAATATTGTTTTGACGCTAACGTCGAAAGCTGCTGCTAATTCAGCCGTAGATTATGTATCATCAGCTTCCACAATCGCCTTTAATTCGTCATTGTCGACCAAAGTCTTCGGACAACCGCGAGGTTCATTTTTCAGGTCGAAATTTCCAGAACGGAAGCGAGCAAACCAATAACAGGTAGTGCGTTGGTTTGTAGTGTTAGCTCCGTAAACATCGTTGATGTTGCGTGCCGCTTGTGCCGCGTTGCTGCCACGACGGTACTCATATTCCATAATTACTCGAATTTTTAACGTATCCATGATGACGAAAAAGATTTAAATGCGATGAAAATGTAACACTAATCAATAAACAAATGACTACTTTTGGAAAAAAAAATCTATGTTTTTAAAATAAAATTAATTTGAAATTAGAATTCTTAGCCAAACAAAAAATATTTTGATTTGAAATGGCCAGTACTGCAGAACGGCAATTTCATAGGTAAAGACCTAATATAAGGTAATTAAATAAATTATAAATCAATAAATATAATTATATAGTAAGTGAATGAATCTCAAATTGCACCTGCCACTGTTTGTCTCTGCATAACCCAAAGGTTGACTGGTAGGAAAATGCCTATGGCATTAAGTCCGCCTCTGTACATTTGTGTGCTTAAAGTATTAAATAAATAAATAAATAAAATACTAACTACAATATAAAATATTTCAAGCAGAAGACAAATTAATAACGCGCTCTTCCTCTCCGTATTTATTTAAAAATTTGCTGTGCCCGACAGGGTCCATGATTGTTTCTATTAATATTTGTAATTATTATTTTACCACCTGTAAGTGTAGATCATGGATTGCAATAAATGATTTGATTACATAATCAGCAAGTAACATGGACTATATTTTATTTTCAAAACTAAGCTTTAAAAGAGTTTATCGAAATCCATTAGGATGAAGTCGCGGGCGAAAGCTAGTCTGGAATAAAGGGTGGAAGTGTCATCGATGCACAACCTGATATCATCAGTTCAATAAATGATTCTAGATCCCCAGCGCTGAAAATTTTCATCGCCTTTTTACTAATTATTCACGTAAATAACGTAAAATTTACACGAATCGGCAAACGTAGTGTAGGACGCCCTCTGACCAGGTGGGATGACGATCTGCGAAAGACTGCAGGCAGATGCTGGATGCGGCAAGCTGAAGACAGGGCGCTATGGCGTTCATTAGGAGAGGGTATGTCCAACAGTGGACGATAAATGAAACGTAAAATTTTGGAAAATCCCGATGAAACATTTCAACGCTAGGTGGACCAGAATCTGGTTATCTGCTGTCCCGATTCCGATGTCCCTTCTAACCTGTGACTGCCAGTATACTTAAAAAAATACTCAAATCCAAAAAATCTGTAGAAGATAAACAAAAGAACTATTGAACGTATATCTATAGTCTATACCGACATACATTTAACCGGTTGTTCAAAACACGTGGTTAAACAACTGTAGCGCAAACTAATTCAATATGCACTAATTTCTGTGTGAGTACAGCCTCAGGAAATGTACGCGGTGTGTATTTAAGTACCCACGTTATATTATGGTTATGTGGTTTTTAGGGCGTCTGGGGATAAAAGGAGAATTTGTTTTGCCGCTACGCAGCTGTGTTTCTGAGGCTCTATAAACACGGCGTTTTTTTCACGCGCGGATGACGCGGGTTTTAGCGCTGAATAGAATAGAATAGAATATTTATTTGCGTAAAACATGGTATACAGGGTTGTTAAATGCAAATTGAGGCACAAGCATGTTTAGCTAGGTTAAAACATAGCATGCAAAATTTTAAAAACAAGGAACAAAAGCAAGTAAATCATCAACATTTTTTGTTTATAAATTCATTTAGATTATAAAAACTACACTCAAGTAACCACTTATGCAAGTTAATTTTAAATAATTTTGTATTTAAAGTTTTAAAATGCCTTGGTATTTTATTATAAACGCACACACACATTGCCAAGCAGTTACTATTGTACTTAGACAGTCTAGGCAAATCATTTAACACAAGCTTATATGGATCTCGCCGGTTCCGAGGATTGACATCATTTGCAGTCTTAAATAGTTGCTTATTTTTTATAACAAACACACATATTTCATATATGTAAAGCGACGGTAACGGTAACAAACCAAGTTTTTTAAATATTGGTCGACATGAGTCGTCAGGCTTAAATCCACAAATTGCTCTCATGCACTTTTTTTGAGCGATGAATGCTCTTTGGAGGTCAGTGCTGTTACCCCATATTATTAGTCCATAACGTAACAACGATTCGACGTACGCGTGGTATGAAACTGTAAACGTTAATGTCGCTGCTTTTTCGAGGTAAAATACTTTTGGAAAGACGCGCATTTTCTAGTACGCCCGTATTAAAAACGTCATCTACATAGGTCTTTTGTGCTTAGCACAAATGCTTGACGTAAACGTAACGTCATTCCAAACGATTTTAAATCGTAAAATAATCCTAAAATAACGTAATTTTCATGGTTACAAATAAAAAAATACGCACGCGAGATAAGTAAAGATAAAAAAAACCTTTCGTCTCGTGTGCCAGTTGTCTGTATTTTATTTTAAATGATTGATTTTAAGAAAACTTACTGCTGAGTAAGAAATTTTATTTAGAAGAAAGCCAATCACAGTTTACTAAGTAATTACAGTCATCTGCCTAGCTCTTTCCCAACTATGTATATTTTAATCAGCTTTTGGTCTAACCGGGTGCAGCTGAATACTAACACTTTACATAATAATGGCTACTGGGTATCACGATACCCTACGGTAAGACTGCTTGTCAGACTCCCGGGCTTCTGACTACCGTAACGACTGCCAAATATCTACGATTGACAGCCAGGACCAACGGATTCAAGTGCTTTTTGAGGCATGGAAGGGTCTTGGCATGTAATAGATGGTCACCCATCCTCGGACCGATCTCTGCAAGTGTAGCTTAACCTTCGCTACGCATCCACAAGCTCCAACAACCAACCAGTTGAACTACCAAAAATATACCAGAAACTACTAAGTTATACAAGCCAAAAGAACATTGAACCCATATTTGTCGAAGTAATATTGTGAAAGCAAAGTTTTTGTTTGTGAAGGATTGACGCGTAAACTTAGATACGAAAAATACTTGTTTTCTACACTGTCTGAATATTATAGTATATAGAATGCGAATGGCTGGTTCATTCTCGATTCGTAATTCTCACTGGAATATTTCGCTTTTTTGGTATAAATGTAGCCTATGTGGTATGAGGTATGAGTTACTTCCTTAACAAATTCGAATATCGAAATATATAAATATATAAATATATAAATATATAAATATATAAATATATAAATATATAAATATATAAATATATAAATATATAAATATATAAATATATAAATATATAAATATATAAATATATAAATATATAAATATATAATCGAAATCTGTTTAGCTGTTTCACCGTCAAGGAGTAACAAACATACCTACATCCTCACAATATAATAAACTAGCTACCGCCCGCGGCTTCGCCCGTGTGGTTTGTTAATAAAAAGTAGCCTATGTCCTTAACCGGGGTGCAATCTATCTCCCTACCGAATTTTATCGAAATCCGTTTAGTGGTTTAGGCGTGAAAAGGTAACAAACAAACTTACTTTCGCATTTGTAATATTAGTTAGGATAATGCATTCAGGGTATTTTTGCGACTGCCGCGCTTCTGCAGTGCCTCAGAAATGTCTGTCAATGCACGCACTTACAGCTTCGATGCTTTGTGGCGTAAGAAATCTCCCTCGTTGCTCCACAGGCAGCGTGGCAGTCCCAACACTATCCTGTAATCGATAGCCGCCCGGGCAGACAGCCCGCTAGTATGGGCGCTAACTAACCGCACCCGATCTGTTCTAGTAATTAAGTACTAACATAGACTTAAGTTATACTGTTACTAACACAGTTGGACCTAATTGTAGTCTGATAAAAAATAAATAATAAAAATAAAAAAACAAGTGGACTCAGCTGTCATTGTACCGATTGTCGTAACAGCCAATGGCCTGCTGGCTAAAAGCTACGACGACCATCTATTGAGGCTGTCGTTACACGGTTGGATCAAAGGCCTGATACAGAAGACAGTACTCCTGGATACGGCTCGCATTGTGAGGAGGTTCCTGTCTCTGCAACCCTAACCGCCGGTAGCTTGGACCCTGCTCCCGCCATCGGTGGACCACTATTTTTTATATTTATAAAAATGACATTTTTAAATACTTAGATATAAATCTAAGTATTTAAAAATGTCATATATAAGAATGTTTATTGAATAAAGGAGATATCTAAAAATAACAAACTTACACATTTATAATATTACTAGCTGCGCCCCGTGGTATTAAAGTGAACATGAGCCGATACGAAATTCCCATAGGAATACTTAAATTTTTCGTCTAAAAAGTAACCAATGTGTTAATCCAGAGTATGACAAATTTCATCAACATCCGTTCAGCCGTTTTAACGTGGAGGAGTAACAGACATGCACGCACACATACCGACATTCACATTTATTAGTGAGATTCCCAGATTTGATTAGGTGCCATCAAAATTTGTGACTCCTATGACGGCTCGGTTGGTGCAGTGGTTGAGCGATCGACTGCTACGCTGCGTGTCATGGGTTCGATTCCCGCACGGAACAAACATTTGTATGGCCTACAGGTAGTTGTTCCAGGTCTGGCTATTTGTGGTTGTGACTTTATATGTTCGTAAACTCACGATACAGGAGAAATACCTAGTGTGGGGCACGTTTAAAAAAAATAATGTTTTGTTCATGTTTTGAAAGTGTGGGACTCAAGTATTCACATAATTACGCCACGTGCGAACATTCGTGACACCAACAGACAACACGTCAGCCTCGCAAGCAAATAGATACGATAAAGAGCTGCGCGTTTTAGGGTGGACGGGACATCGAATTACAACCTGATACCATGAGTTCAGTGAGTTTAGTAGTATGAGTGAGTACGAGGTTGTGGGTTCAAACCTGGGCAAGTACCAATGTGAGTTTTTCAATTCATATGTACTTCTAAGTTTATCTTGGACATCACTGACATCGGCGAAGGAAAACATCGTGAGGAAACCTGGACTTATATAATTAATTTAAGTCTGAAATCGCCAACCCGTCTTGAGCAAGCGTGGTCATTAGTGCTCGTGCCTTCTCTGTATGAGAAGAGGCCTTTGCCCTGCAGTGGGACAATAATAGGCTGGTACTACTACTACCATGTGTTCAGTATATGATTATAGATCCCCAGCACTGAACATTTTCATCGCCTTTTTACTAATTATTCACACCCGAAAATAAACGTAAAGTTCGAAGGAAAAAGTACGAAATCCACTCGGATGAAATCGCTGACGTCGTGCTGTTATTAATATACGAGGAATAGAAAATAAAGCGCCATCATGAAAGCAGGCACCAGTTAACATCGGCTCAATAAGTTGGCACCGATGCTTAATGTACCATAAAATATGTTTATGTGGCACTGTGTCGTTAAGAGCCGGTGCCGACATGTTTTTATATTCATTTTAATATCTTTTTTAATAGCAGATGCTATTTTGTTTTGCATAGTGATTTAACTAAGGATTTAACACCTTATTCAAGTATCTAAAGCTTGCATTACTGGACTGGAAAGGGTAATTAATGCTAGATAAAACATTTCTAGACGAAAATGTAGTGTTTCGTACCTTTGACGGCCCGGTTGGCGCAGTTCCTGAGCGATCGTGTTTGACAGTGAATGATTTTCGGAAAGTTCGGGTACTCGTAACCTGCGTGCGTGTATAATCTGTTGTATGAATGTTAATAACACAAAAGGAGTGTATAAGCAGTTGGCGTTCTGCCTTGCTCTATAATAAAAAGGCGTTAGTTATTCTCGGGCTGCTTACTAAACACTAAAATTAAATACTTCTATCTTTGTACACCATTTTACATCTGACAACGTTTACGACTACACAAACACTTTTTATATTACAGACTATAATTTGCCCGCGGTTTCATTCACGTGTCGGTCGGTAACTATCCAAAGGAAACATACTACCGGGATAGAAATATTCTATGTCCTAATCCAGGTATACACAGGTAACCAGGTATACCTGTGTGTCAAATTTTGTCATGACTGAAACCGCAACAAACTAAGAAACCGTGAGTCGGTTTGTTCATAACATTTGTTAGGATTTGTAGTCATGTGGATTGTTCGGTACTAGTATGCAAACCTGTCAAACTAACAATGGTTGTATTTCCGTGCCTTTATGTCTGAGTTTTACTAGATCAGTTTTTCACGCTGGAATACCAAAATTTTTCTAGTAAGGTAGCAAGCTCGTCACTCTATCCTCATTGCCGTACGAACCTAAAAAAAATAATTCGAATCTTAGTAAATATTGAAGTCACCAATAGCTGCAAACCATACTTTCAGGAACTAAAGATTTTATCCCTACCCGGTCTGTATATACTTGAAGTTTGTAAGTTTGTGCGAAAGTACCCAGAATTCTTCACAAAAAGGGAAGACATACAAACGAAGATTATTTTAAGGCATAAAAATAGACTAAACCTACCAAAATCGCGACTAAAAATGCACTCTAATAGTACCTTAGTAATGTCCATAAAAATATATAATAAGCTACCCGAAGTAATAAAGAATGTAAAAAAATACAACATCTTTATCAATAAATTGAAGCTTTTTCTTGTAAGCAAATGCTACTATAGTATAAGTGAATACTTAGATGATAAATTATAAGTAGCTTCATGTAAGTATGAAGTTACTTAATTTATATATAATTTGCCAACAAATAAATACTCAGTATGGACATACACATAAATACAAAAAAATAAATTTTTAAATAATAAAATAAAAGAAGCGCCAAATAAATTATACCTCACCTAATAATATATTACACCTCATACCTCACTTATTTACTACAATTAAACACACAGTGTTCTTCCTCCTCTCTCCTACTTACTTTTACTTTGCTGTGCCCTGTCGGGGTCTACAACGGCTCTTAGCTTTAAGCCTTTCATTAACATCTTATTTTATACCTTGTGGAACGCAAATAAATATGAATATGAATATGAACCTAGTCAGTATTATTTATAAGCCGGTATATTACGAGCTTGCCATCTTAGCTTTAATTCTCTCTGACGACCCATGTGGCGAAGCCGGCGAAGGTCCGCCTGCGACGCAGGAGGGTTCGATTCTCGCCTTGGGACAAATGTTTGTACGATCTACAAAGATTTGTTCCGGGTGTTCTAGGTATTTGCTATGTATAATAAAAAATATATATCCAAGTAATGTATTGTATTAAGTATGTCAGTCATCTAGTACCCATAACACTGCTTAGCTTGGGGCTAGATGATGCTGTGTGGATTGTCCAGCATTATTTATTTATTTATTTTATTTTATTACAAGGTTTGTGTAACCCAGGCACTGATCCCCAGTTCCCCACCCACCCTTCAGCGTCTTACCCACGGTTATAGTGGATAGTAACAACACCCAAGGTAGTAGTGTTTTGTTTTCTCAAATCGCGTCAAAACTATTCAAACATCGAATTGTGTTATAATACCAAAGGGTCTTTGAACTTCATAGTCAATTGGTCGGTGACATGCTCCTACAAATAGGACTAAATTCTGGCAACACTCCAGAATACCGCAGAGCCAGTGAACAAGATTGCGCTGGTAACAATTTTGCAGGAAAATGAACCGTTGAACAAGACATACGCATTTTCATTAGTGGCCATGTTGGTTTGACCATGTAGTTTTGTTACTATTAGAAAAAGTCTTGCAGGAAAGAAAAGAAAGAAATGTTGATTTCCCACAGGGTTTTTGTACGTCCTTAGTAGAAAATAAAAAACTGCTGAAAACAAGGAAATCTTAATTATAATTTTGTAGCACAATTAAGGGGTGTCAAAGGTTTTTATTGATTATTGGAATGTCCCATGGTATAAAATAAGTTTACTAACATAGTTTTTAAGAAATTTGGTCAATAACGGAACACGAAATGACTTCGAAGATGAACCACTTTCTTCTCCGGTTCTCCCTCAAGTATTACATATAATACAGAAAGTAAAAGAAAGGAGCTCGCGGCTCAACAAAAACAGCCTGTCTATCGTAGGTTACGCTACGCTTGCCGAGGTCAGTCTGTGGATGGGTCACCGTTCATTACATATCGAGACTCCTCCGTGCCTCGGAAAGCACGTTAAGCCGTTGGTCCCGGCTGTCATTTGTAACTCTTTGACAGTCGTTACTGGTAGTCAGAGGCCCGAAAATCTGACAACCAGTCTTACCAAGAGGTATCGTGTTGCCCAGTGACTGGGTTGTGGAGGCCAGATAGGCAGTCACTTCCATGCAAAGTACTGGTATTCAGCTGCATCCGGTTAGACTGGAAGCTGACCCCAACATGGTTGGGAAAAGGCTAGGCAGATGATGAAGGGGTTTTTGCCCGCAGCCCTAATAGTTTTTCCAAAATAAAATTAAAGTTTACTTCTTAGAACATCAGCTATCTGTCAGTGAAAGCCCTGTCAAAATCTATCTAGCCGTTTATGGTACAGTCATTTGATAAAAAAATAGGGGATTATCTGGAAAGTTATCGTTAGTTTTGAAAATTCTCGTGCCGGCGGCATATTTTCTCGGCATATTGGAAAAATGGCGTCTATTTACAGTTTTTTGACCATAACTGGACGACGACGACGGCAACAATAACGACGGTGGCAAAGTTAAAATTCGAAAAGAGCACATCAAAATCTATAAAAATTACTCATTTTCTAAACTCCCGGAGAACTTTCCAGGCAAAACTACCAATAACTATTTAGGAGATAACCTGAAACAAACAGACAGACATACAAAAATGTATTTGTATAGATAAGTATAGATCAGCAAGATTATAAGTAAGGGGCGGGATTTATTATTTTGTTACTATAATTTAGAAACTCAAAACCCACTGACATACGCCGGACATTTGACGATCCGGTATCAAAGGGTATAATATGGGCTTATCCCCTTCGAACCGGATCAAAGCCATATGTTGCTTAGCAGCAAAAAACTTGTGATGATAGTGGGTTTTCTCAGGATGGGACCTTTTATAACCATAATGGTATGATGGTAAAATGTTATTATTTATTTTAATTTAAAATTTATATAAATACAATTATAATATAAAACTAACTATTTACACACATTCAAAAACAAAATAAAATAAAAAGCCAACCAAGAAACTAAGGCGTCAAAGTACTCCTCCGCATCGTTATCATCTGGAAACGTGCCCAAAAGACTGGCAGCATTGCCACGTTGGATGGCAATACTAATTCTTTGGCCAAAAAATGAGCCAGCCCTTTGGTCACGTGAAGTGTCGATCAGAAAAAAAAATCTCCTTGTAAAGGAAGGCCCCATGACCCGAGCGTTTCAACCCCAAACGGCTCAAAACTGTAGTAACCAATAAGGTAACAGTATTTGCGCCGTTTGAGGGGCTCAGCAACAGCCCCGGCAACGCCAGTACAGCCTGCCGTGCTTGAAAAATGAGATGGCGCAAGGGTGCCGACACAGGTTGCGTCCCACACCAAAGGCCTACCCATCTTCCAAAGCAATATGTTGGTTGGTTCGTATTTAACTATCATCCAAATGTTTAAACTGAATATTTGCTAACGTGCTATCGAGCGCTGCTTTATCTTAAGTGTTAAATCAACAGATGGTTTCGCGTAGATGGTTTGGTCACGTTGCATTGAGAGGATGAACGAACGATGACTAACAAAATGTAAAGTAACTAGATACGCCTGAAGGGTACGCCCTAGAAGAAGTAGACTGACCTTATCGGTGATGTTGTTCAGAAAGGTCTGGTATATATATGTATGTTTATCAGAGACTACGCCCTGGCTGGAGGCCTTAATTTCTAATTAAGCCCCCCACAGGAAAGTTCGGTTAAGCAGTCGATATCCCTAAAGGATAAATTGCGAGATGCACATTCCAAAAAAAAAATAAGGTATCCCTTTTCAAACCGGATAAAACATTCATCGATGCCGTCTAATTACATTGAGTAATAATAAAATGCTTGTCGTAAAAGACATATGAAATCAAACTCAATTTTCTTTCATGTAAGCGCTATGGATATACAAGTTTAATTATTTCAATAGAAACATTTATATTCACTACGCGTTGCTGAGATTTGGCGATAAAAACAACGTAAAATCGTTCGTGACAGTGTGACAGCTATCGTCAGGTTATAGACACAGAAAAGTACAGAAGGTTGACTCCATCGACCTGCTTCACGTTTAGCGAGTCCACGGATACTTGCGACTGGCACTTGTTTTCAGACGCAGGCTAGACAGAAACGTCGTACTGCGAGGACTGGGCGTAGTTGTGGTGTCTTTTAAATTGACTTTCGTACAAAATGTGAGTAAGTTTCGCAATGCTAAACATATAGGACACACAGAGGTGATGAGGGTCAGATGGGGTGAGAATAAGGCACAGACGTAGCAGGGGTGCGAATAGAGCGCGGGGTTTATGCTACGTAGTCTCTGATGTCGCATTAAATGACCGCGTCTTGATTCTTCCATAAAATTTGAAAAGTCGCGTCCTCGGCTCGTCTGGCTTCCTCCTTATCTTGTGTGTACGTCTTTTAAACTACTTTGAGAGTTACAATTGAACTTCTGCGCTACTCTATGGTACACGATTATAAATGTAGGCTTAGTTCCAACTGGGTATTGCGTGTTTACCGTTATATTACTTTTGAAATAATCTTGATTGTAGCAATATGAGCGTGTTTATACATGTTTTATTTTTTTAATGCTTTCCATGGCATCATTTTTGGGCAGCTTTTTGTTTATACCCATTTTATTTTTAATATAAACAATGAGGTCGTAATAGCAGTTAGGCCTGTTGTTCAGACACGTTTTTTCGCCGACGCTTGTAAGCTTTAATGGCTGTGTCGGTCATCTGTGTTCAAGTTAAGGTGAACTAAAATGAAATGATGATGAAATGATATTTTTTTCTGTGAATAGGTTTTAAAAATTTTTAGGAATAATTACAGAGAGTTAGACAAGGTTGGTGTTTCCCTACCTGACTACTGTGAGAAAAAACTCGGAACTAGGAGGTAGCAGTCTCTTTTAAAGTCCAGGACCATGGCGATTAGTATCTGAGATGATCTTATGAGGAAAGAACCAAACAGATACGCGTGGGCATGTCCTGTCAGTGCAAGTACTAGTGAGAAATCCTAGACCCTAACTACGAATATCTACTGTATCGTGGGTGCGTTAACACATTCACTGCCCAGTTCAAAAATACGATTTAAATAGTAAGTCATAATGTTTCAAAAATTACATAATGCGTAGGTATATGGCAGGGGGTGATGGGTATGTTCACATCTCATCTGAAGCTTTTTACACGTACGACTCGGGAAGCGAGTCTGGATACATGAACAAACTATTTTTCGACCCGGGAGCCGGGTGCTGGGCACTAAAAGTGTTAAAAAACATTTAAACTCTCATACACAAAAAGCCAGCCCTGGAACAACCACCTGTAAGTTATAGAAAAAAATGTTCCGAGCGGGGATCGAACCCGCGACACGCAGCGCAGCAGCCAATCGCTCTGCCACTGCGCCAACCGTGCCGTCAATTTATCTTGACACCTGTTAAAATGAAAATGATGTTAAAAGCTATCACATTCACGCCATTCATTCAGCCAATGAGTAGGGTCACAGTTATCGGTAAAACAGAGGTAATTGACGTGTAAGCTTACCGTAATACCGGTATTAACGATTACTTATTTATTATATACAGGGTAAAAAAAACCATATGTATATTTTTTTTGTGTATTTATTTTCATTTGTTTTTGATGTCAGTGCCCAAAACGACGGTAAAGTTTGACAGATAATTTAATTTGACCCTGTTTATACATAAATTCACGTTTTTCCCATTGGCAGAAACAGGCAGAGTATGGAAACAACAGAACGCCGTTCTTTTTTTTTTAAATGGACATCTCGCAGTATATCCGCCACCTGCTACGATCTTTACATACTTATTTTGCTTTGTTTATGTTCAAACAAACTCGTGCTAGGGCTACTGGGCCCCAGCACGAGTTTCTTCCGAGAAGTTCATATATGCAAGCTTGGCGAGTCCTACGTACATTAATAATGTTATATTAATGTACGTTGGACTCGCCACGACTGCCCCGGCTGGAGGCCTTAATTCCTAATTAAGCCCCCCACAGGAAAGTTCGGTTAACCAGTAGATTATCCCTAAACGATAAACAGCGAGAAGCCCACTCAAAAAAAACAAAATCGCCACGACTATTTTTACAAAACTTAGCTTATTTCCTGCAAAGCAAACAAAGAAGGTAATATATCTAAGCACACTAAAGCCGAGAAATAATATATGCACGATCGCACTATTCTTTGAGAGTATCCATTGAAAATGACAAACAACAAAAATAAGTAAATGTATTTTGTACGTCAAGGTCTCAGGATATCTTGATAATTTATCACATAACCTCGTGGTTTATATTTTTATACTAGCTGTTACTCGCGACTTCGTCCGTGTAGGATTTAATATTGTTTTTTGTTTTCCCGGGAAACTCATTCCTTTTCCAAAATAAAAGTAGCTTAAGTTACCTCTAATGACAACTCCCAGTGGAACTTCCGTCAAAAAAAATAGACAGAAAAAGTTTCAAGAATTACCATTAATACCTACTTTCATATGCTTTTAGTAAAAAGCTATTATTTTGACATTACAAACAGTCACTTAAATATTTTGTATTTGTATGTATGTAGTATGTCCGTATAAATATCGTGTACCAACTTGCAATGTTGCAACGTTTGTTACAAATATACTTATGTAAATAACAAAACTTATTTAACTACCGTCGCCACATCTGGAATAACTGAACCACTTTGACAGCTCGACCACAACCGCAATATTCTAAAATTCGAATTCCGACTTCGGCTTCCAAATTGAAACGCCACGTAGCACCTCGTGGCGTGCATCGAATAACAAAATAACCGTAGAAACGTTATCGATTAAAACAAAATCACATTGAATTAAATAATTCGATCGTAAATTGTGGAATAATTACAATGATTGGTCGATAATAACGTGAAATTGGCATCAGTCCGCTGGTCACACCGTAATCGATTTTAATCGCTAGCCTCGCGTGATTTGTGTAATAAACAAATATCCTTTGTGGCTGAACTAAGTACGTAATAATATTTTATTGATGTCATTACCGTTGGCTGTTGGACGCCTGTTTGTGTTGATTCTATTTGTGGTCAGTTCCACTGGGGACGTGAATAGTTTCCACAAGTTATTTTATACTCGTAGGTTAGTTTTAAAGCTTTCACAGTTTTATGAAAGTCAATCATATTTTCACTGCATTCTTTATTATGATGATGATATATTATATTGTATTAATAATATAATAAAATATAATAATATAATCTTTTTTGTTTTTTTAAATGTATAAACAAAGCGTGCTATTATTATTTATTTAAACAATGCCTTTTATTTGTTACAAAATTAAAAATATTCTTCCGTAACTTAACAAAAATATCAGGTACGTTATAAAAAAATAAAGATTCAACATTCAAAACAATACTGCCATTTTATTTAACATAAAAAAAACAACTATAAGTTTATTAGTTATAACTGAAATCATTTTCAGTTTTGTATAGGTACCAGGAAACCAGGAATAGTGAAGAGTTATCTGATTCCAGATTGTCCTCGCGACGCAATCCATCCGGATATTACGTTCGCCACATCGGCGACAAAGATTTTTGCTTACTTAGGGATGCTTGAAAACGCTGTGAGAAATGGATTCTCTATCTATCTCAGGTTTTGTTGGAGAAGGAAATCTTTTTCGGAGGTTCGCATAAATTCAAATATCTTTATGAAACGTTTATAAAAAAAGTGATTTGGTTACCGTCCAAAATTAACTAGAAAATACTGTTTGAAAGTTATTTTGGGGCTGACCTTAGCCCTTTTTATTCGGTCATTGGTTAAAATTCGGTCACGTGGCGTGAAGGTCTAATTTAGGCGATAAACGTGTGAAAATAAAGAGAAAAGAAACTTTATTGCGTCACGGCTGGCTACCAGCAAAACTTTTGCAGTAACATTCGACGTTATCCGAAGCATTTACCGAACGACAAATTAGGAGCACAGAGGAAAATCTCTTGTGACTTTCCTTACCTCGTTTCCTCATTAGGGACAATAAAGAAATCACGTTTTCCCCTTACTTTTCCCTTTCACCCAAGCCTTAACCGTAATTAGGGAATTACGCTACGGTGTAATACGAGGCCGTACGGTGTAGTACAATGGAGTGTAATTATACAGACATTCGGCAGAGTGTCGGTGACGTGGTGAGATAACCCACCGGGAAACTGAACGGACCACGGACTAATTATAGTTTGAATGATCCATTTGCTGAACAGTTGTACAGATCTCTTTTAAGTAGTATGGCATGACGTATCACAAAACTGCATAACAATTCGTAGCAGAGCATAACATTAACTATCAAAATAAAATAAGTAATGCTGGACAATCCACACAGCATCATGTATCCCCAAGCTAAGCAGAGCTTGTGTTATGGGTACTAGATGACTGATATACTTATTACAACACATTACATAAACAGATATTTTTTATTATACATAGCAAATACCCAGAACAAATCTTTGTAGATCTTACAAACATTTGTCCCATTTGAACCCGCAACCTCCTGCGTCGCAGGCGGACCTTCGCCCGCCGCGCCTCATTTGTTTGGCGATTGTTGTTCATTGTCTGCTTATTACTTATCGGAAACGTCAAGTTGTGAACCTACTTGGGTGCAGTCGATACAGGAAGTGGCAGCACTGAGTTGATGGTTGCCATGGTAGACATGGCTGTTTGACTTTGGAAGCGGTGGAACGTACAGGTTGGAACGTTCGTTTTGGGCTTTTGGATGGAGTCACGGCTGCGAGAGGTTATTCTGCCATCCTGTATCGAACTCACCGCGTTTATCATATTGTAATCCGATTCCATCTGCCTAATCGAGTGATATTGCTTGATTATGTTTACCTTAGTGGATTAATACACGTCTGTATTAAGCGTTGTGACTATCATTTCGATCATACACCATGTCTAATCATCCTGACGACGTGGTGTTTCCATGTGCTTCCGACATAATTACGTATGTGTATACATGTCACTTTTCGTCACTATCTGTGTGACCTCTTTTTTCTAAACTAAGCAACGGATTTCCACCATCATTAAGTCAGTTGAGTCATAACATACCTCTGTGTGTATAACAAATGAAATTAAAATTAAAACTTTCATATTTTAAAACCTTGAAGTTTTTTTTAATCGAGTCGACTCGCTAGTCTATACTTATATTATAAAGAAGTAAAATTTGTTTGTCAGTTTGGATGTAGGGGCTAATCTCCGGAACTTATGATCCAATCTTGACGGCACAGTTGGCACAGTGGCTGAGCGATCGACTGCTGTGCCGCGTGTCGTGGGTTCGATTCCCGCACGGAACAAATATTTGTACGGTCTACAAGTAGTTTGTCCAGGTCTGTCCACCCACGATGCAGGATAAATTCCTAGTGTGGAGCAACGTTTTTATTTATACAAATAAAAAAAAAAACATTAAAAAGATTATTATAAAAATATGACAAGATTTAAAAGCTATGGCAATTCATTCATATTCATGTTATGGATACTAAAAAATAGTATTCGTTTCGCAGCGCTGTAAAACCTTAACTAGAAAATATAATTTTATCCCAAAAAAGTGCTATAGGCTATTATTATTTTCAAAATTAAGCTTTGACAGGGGTGGAGGAGATGTTAAAGTTCGAAGGGGAAATTACGAAATCCTCGCAGACGAAGTCGCGGGTGAAGTGTATAAAGTAGTAGTCTATAAATAACACTAACAATTTATGATGCTAATCAAAGATTACTGTAATTAGGGTTTAATTGCGTAATCTGGCAATCGTTGCCCACGTGGTCGAGATAAGCAGCGGTCCGGGAAACTGAGCAAACCGCGGAGTAATTATACACCATGACATTTATAATAATTAGTATTAATGTTTGCTAATCTTGTTAGGTAAAAAACGCTACTGATTGCATGAGGTCCTGATTTCGAGTAAAAGTGTTGTTGGGTTTTTTCAACTATATAATATAAATAAAAATAAATAATGCTGGACAATCCACACAGCATACTCTAGCCCCAAGCTAAGCAGAGCTTGTGTTATGGGTACTATATGACCGATATACTTAATACATTACATACATAGACATTTTTATTATACATAGCAAATACCCAGAACACCTGGAACGAATCTTTGTAGATCGTACAAACATTTGTCCCAGGGCGGGAATCGAACCCGCTACCTCCTGCTTCGCAGGCGGCCCTTCGCCCGCCGCGCCACTTATTGTTACTTTAAGTTTTCTTTGAATCACGTTATTAATATTCTGCCTGTATTCTGGAATTAAAATGATGTCCAGTAGAATAGGGAAAAATATAATAAGTCTATTTGGTCCGTCAGTTAGATTACCAAAAAACATTGGACACGTAATTTTTGCTCACTCAATCAATAAAAAGTGACAAAGATAGCACATCAAAGTTCAGGAGAAGGGGCTTGTGACGTCACTTTTACTTAAAAAGTGTAGCACGGCGTGACGTCACGCGAAATTTCAACGTACTATATCGTGGTCATTTTTGGTTTACGGGACAAAAGCAAAAATATGTGTCCAGTATTTTTGAGTAATCCAACTTTTGGACCAAACAGATTTTTTAAGGCCACTAGCCTATGCCTATTCTTATGGATGTACGTCACTTTCCCGTGAATACACAGTTTTTCTCTCTTTCTTTCTTTCCTACTCTATCCGCGGAGTGACACGCACTTTTCTGGTGACAAGGTTCTTTTCTTTGGCAACATTAATATTATAAAATGGAAAGGAAAGGAGTATATAAGGATCGTAACGGGTGACGTTCTGTAGGTTCCGCCTGTATGTATGTATAAATATAATCACTAACCTAGCCTAGCCTTTTCCCAACTATGTTGGGGTCGGCTTCCAGCCTAACTGGATGCGGCTAAATACCAGTATTTTAGACGGATCGACTGCCTATCTGACCTCCATAACCCAGTTACTGGGCAACACTATACCCCTTGGTAAAACTGGTTGTCAGAGTTTCAGGCTTCTGACTACCCGTAACGACTGTCAAAGTTCTATAAATTACATTTAAAAAAAATAAGATTTACTGCCGTATATACTATATACCGGTTTATTAGCATTTAGTAAAAACAAGTATTATTTATTTGTATTATTTGTATGTATAGATTAATAGTTAACAGTATTTAACTACTATACCACGTATAACATTGATCACGAACGTGTAGATAGTATTAAATTTTCGGGCGGACATTAGTAGCGACAAACGATACGGTTAATGCCTTTAGTACCATTAAACCGTACATTTACCAACTAGCATAATAATGCTAGTTGGTAAATGTACGGTTATTATTATTAGTATTTTTTTTTTTGTATTTTGTTTTTTTTTTGTATTAGTTATTAGTAATAACTAATACATATACGAGATATGTAGAGTGGCTCGTGGCTAAATAAGAGCTATACCGTTCAGCTACGCTTGCTGAGGTTGGACTGTGGATGGGTGACGTGATCATTTGTAGATCTTTGACAGATGTTCAGAATTACAGCGATGCGGTATTTTTTAACGCAGCATTATGCATAGATATTTGTTTTTTTTTGTATTTGTTGGTAGTTTTAGTTTTTGTAAACGTGTGCGTGTGCCTTTGGTTTTGATTTATTTGCTAATAATAGGTCTTTACCTATGAAATTGCCGTTTTGTATGAAAAAATTTAAATGAATTTTTTTCATGTATTTTTTATTTGTATTAATCGAAGTAATCACCCATGCAATCAATGCATCATTGCCAACGCAGTGGCAGTTTATTGATGCCCTTCTTAAAGAAATCATCTGGACGGGAGGCAACAAATTCTTCAAAGGCATTTTGTACTGCCTCTCGGGTATTGAATTTTTTTCCCGCCAAGAAGTTATCCAAATTCAGGAAAAAGTAGTAGTCTGTAGGCGCAAGGTCTGGTGAGTAGGGCGGATGACGGAGAGCTTCCAACCCCAGTTCTTGCAACTTGGAGACCGTCTGCTGTGCAGTATGAGGTCGCGCGTTGTCGTGCAGGAGCAGCGGAGACGAGCGATTGACCAATGCTGGTTGGAGATGTGCCAGCTTCTCCATCATTGTGTTCAATTCTTCACAGTACACATCTGCAGTAATGCTCACCCCGTTTGGTAAGAAGCTGTGTTGAATCACACCGGCGCTAGACCACCAAACAGTGACCATCACTTTTCTTGGGGTAAGTTTTCGTTTAGGGCATTGTTTAGGTGCTGAACCAGGATCCAACCAACTTGCTGAGCGCTTGCAGTTATCAAACAGAATCCATTTTTCATCGCAGGTAACAATGCGGTTCAAAATTCCTTCATTTGTGTGTCTGTTGAGCAGTGCAAGGCACGTCTCGACGCGTACTTCGCGCTGGCGATCATTGAGTTCGTGGGGCACCCATTTGTCAAGCTTTTTTACCTTGCCAATTTGACGCAAATGGACCAATATTGTTTTGACGCTAACGTCGAAAGCTGCTGCTAATTCAGCCGTAGATTGTGTATCATCAGCTTCCACAATCGCCTTTAATTCGTCATTGTCGACCAAAGTCTTCGGACGACCGCGAGGTTCATTTTTCAGGTCGAAATTTCCAGAACGGAAGCGAGCAAACCAATAACAGGTAGTGCGTTGGTTTGTAGTGTTAGCTCCGTAAACGTCGTTGATGTTGCGTGCCGCTTGTGCCGCGTTGCTGCCACGACGGTACTCATATTCCATAATTACTCGAATTTTTAACGTATCCATGATGACGAAAAAGATTTAAATGCGATGAAAATGTAACACTAATCAATAAACAAATGACTACTTTTGGAAAAAAAAATCCATGTTTTTAAAATAAAATTAATTTGAAATTAGAATTCTTAGCCAAACAAAAAATATTTTGATTTGAAATGGCCAGTACTGCAGAACGGCAATTTCATAGGTAAAGACCTAATATTTAAATATATCGTATAAATGGCCATTTTTTCTTTTACGTTGACTTAAAAGCTTGAGTTTTAAAAAGCCCCTTGGGACTGTAAACCTACGTTTTTGTTATTTATTTCAAGTTGAGATAAAAGGGCCTTGACAGACAGACTGACATCAAAGAGATCCTAAAAAGTATAAGGGTATAAATATTTATTCCTTTTAAGGTACGGAACTCTAAAGATAAATAAACAGCAAGTACTTAAATATAAAGATAGTTTGAAACCCTGTCAAATACATACCGTACATGCAGCCTAATGTTATTTTTGTTTGTTTAGTTTTGGTTTTTTATGTTTATATTACCTGTGCGTGTTCCAAACAATTTCTTTCTTTTCTTTCTTTTCTTTCTTTTCTTTCTTTTCTTTCTTCTTTCTTTTCTTTCTTTTCTTTCTTTTCTTTCTTTTCTTTCTTTTCTTTCTTTTCTTTCTTTTCTTTCTTTTCTTTCTTTTCTTTCTTTTCTTTCTTTTCTTTCTTTTCTTTCTTTTCTTTCTTTTCTTTCTTTTCTTTCTTTTCTTTCTTTTCTTTCTTTTCTTTCTTTTCTTTCTTTTCTTTCTTTTCTTTCTTTTCTTTCTTTTCTTTCTTTTCTTTCTTTTCTTTCTTTTCTTTCTTTTCTTTCTTTTCTTTCTTTTCTTTCTTTTCTTTCTTTTCTTTCTTTTCTTTCTTTTCTTTCTTTTCTTTCTTTTCTTTCTTTTCTTTCTTTTCTTTCTTTTCTTTCTTTTCTTTTTTTTTCTTTCTTTTCTTTCTTTTCTTTCTTTTCTTTCTTTTCTTTCTTTTCTTTCTTTTCTTTCTTTTCTTTCTTTTCTTTCTTTTCGAAAAACTCAACAGCACATATACATACAAACCACAAACGAAATACTCTGTGTTTCGTGTTCGTGGTCTCTCTTTAAATGCAGACATAGACATATCGGGTCCACCCATCTACCTCCACCCTACCTCAAACTATCAAGTGCGACAAGCCATTAGGCTAATGTCTCAAGTACCATTATCCAACACATTTAGTTACCAGAACTGTTTGTATACACGTCTTTGTACATTGTATAGCCAAGTGTACTGGTGTACATAGTTGCAATCGGTTTACGGTCAATGTATACGGAGCGTAATGAGTTTCTCTGCATGCAGTTTGGACATAATTATCTTAGCTGCAGTGTGTTTCTAAGCTAAATAATACTTAGAAATAAATTTAATTGAAGTGTATGTTAGTAATGGCAAAATAACAGCCTTTTAATAAATGCATATGGAAGTTTATACAATAGAAATAAAAATATCTCTCTTATTTGTTTATTTGAGGTAATATGCTAAATGGCCAAATTTGATAGGAATTTCAGTGACTTTTGCATTTCTTACTTACCTACCTACCGTACTTAAAGCTATCTAACCTGATGTTTTATGTACTAATGCTACTTTTAATGGAATTAGGTAACCGCGCAAGAAATGAAAACCTTTGTTTTGTTAAATTCCACGTGGATATATCGCAGGCACAGCTTTTATATAATATAATGAGATATCTACCAGCCTGTTACTATCCCAGTGTAGGGCAACGGCCCCTTATCATACAGAAAAGTCACGAGACTTAATCACAACGGTTATTCAAGGCAGGTTGGCTATTTCACACTTATTTCTTACCCTTCACCGATGACAGTGATCTCTAAGATAAACTTAGGAAGATTATAAATGAATTGATAAAGTCCGAGTTGTACTTGCCTAAATTTGAATCCACAAGCTTGTGCATGAGACGCGAGGCAAATAAGACCATTGGGCCATCACGATATATAGGTATTTAACAATAGACTTGTTGGTATTTAATGTTGTCTAACTGGATCTTTGGTGTGAGTGTGTTGGTAGAGGAGTTTGATAGAAGGTTAAGCTACGCTTCCCGAGATCAGTCTGTGGATGGGTGACCGTTCGTAACATATTGAGAGTCCTACGTGCATTGGAAATACTTTAAGCTGATCTCGGCAAGCGTAGCTTAACTTTCGATCAACCGGTGGAGCTATTTTTATTTAGCCACATTTTATTAAGTTATGCGAACATAAATATATCTATTTTTGTTTTCGTTATTTTAAAGTCTCCTCTATAGTCAAGGTTATTCATTCAAATGAGGTCTACAGTCCTATAAAGTATGCCCTTCGTTCTACCTACTGTCTAGTGGAATAATGTTGTATAAGCCTTGATACCAAACCTTTTTATCAGTTGTACGCACAGTAATTTAACAACTCGTCAATGTTTGTTTCGATAACCTTGAAACTTTGGTTTTAAGTAGATTGCTCGATAATCCTCTTAGTTTGATTGCCCTGAATATTTTATTGAACCAATTCGATTAACGAAGGAGTCGAATTGGTATAAACCCTGCTGTTATATTTCACCCCTTCTTATCTTAGAAGGGGTGAAGTTTATACATGGAATAATGAGAGCGGTTTATTGTAGCTGTTTTAGTGGCTGTTAATCCTGGTTTAGTTTATGCAGCGATTCGGATCCATGTATTAAAATAAGTTCGTTTAAGTTGTACTTAGACAGATGTGTTGCTGGGGAATTAGTTGCGCCACTTCTTCTTCCCAGCAATAGCACTAGGAAGTGAGGAAAAAAGAGCGTTATGGAGGACTAATTAATGTATTTTTGTCGTTCAAAAAGTGCTGATTCTCAGCCTACTTTGAATGAAACAAAATATTAATAAAATATATTTCAAACGATTGTTTTTGTGTGTAGATCTGCTCGAACTCATTAACTGTGATAGCTATACAGTTAAAATTATCAAAGAGTGTTTATTACTATTGCAGCATATTACAAAAAAAGACCTTTGACCCCGCCTTTAAACATTCTTTTTTTTTCATAGTGAGAAAATTTTAACTATAAATAATAAATAATGCTGAACAATCCACACAGCATCATCTAGCCCCAAGTTAAGCAGAGCTTGTGTTATGGGTGCTAGATGACTGATATACTTAATACAATACAATAAATAGATAGATATTTTTTATTATACATAGCAAATACCCAGAACACCCGGAACAAATCTTTGTAGATCGTACAAATATTTGTCCAAAGGCGGGAATCGAACCCGCCACCTCCTGCGTCGCAAGCGGACCTTCGCCCGCCGCGCCACATAGGTCGTCAACTGTTTAGCTATCACGGTTTATGAGTTCCAGCAGATGTCAGTCCGCTGACAGACAGTAGGAAGGGCACCGAAGGTTTAGTAAAAAGGCCCCGTTGGGTACGGAACTCTAAAAACTAAGCTACCTACCTACTATCATATAAATTTACGTTAACAGTTTTCCTTTGTTTGTTTCAGGTGATGAATTTATTTTTCGCGACACATTCGGAGGCATCAGCCTCATGTTCGCAGCCAACCAAACCTCCAAAACGCTAATGCCGAATACTACGTTTGTAAGTATATATAATTTCACATTTTTTATTTGAAAATGTCTTGTTGGCCCAGTGGTTTAGGCCTCGCCTCTTGTGCACCAGGTTATGGGTTCAACCCTGGGCAAGTACCAATACGACTTTTTCAATTCATAGGTACTTTCTAAGTATTCGAAGACATCGTGAGGAAACCTGGACTTATAATTAATTTAAGTCTGACATCACAAACCCGTCTTGAGCAAGCGTGGTGATTAATGCTCGTGCTTTCTCTGTATGAGAAGGGGCCTTTGACCTGCAGTGGGACAGTAATAGGCTGGTATTATTATTTGAAATGGGTTTGCTATTCTAGTCTAGGTCAGAGGTGATAGGGAAAAAGTAAAAGATGGAGTGAGCTTACCCAGAAGAAGCCTGTTCACTCTAACTTTGAAGAGATTCTGGTTGAATACGTTCGGAAAAACAAACGCAGGCAGTGAGTTCCACTCATTTTTCTGTCCGTCACTCAGTCTTGAAGAAAACATCAACATCGTTTAATTAATTAATCTAAACATAACATAACATCACGCCTGTTATCCCTGAAGGGTTAGGCAGTAGTATACCCTATAGTACACCCACATATCGACAGTTATGTTTAAGTCCCATGTAATAAAGGGCAAGTTTATTGCCATCAGTCGGGCACAAATCCATACTCCCCAATAACACTTCATCTGACCCAGGTATGAATCCCAGGAACTCATGTTCAGCGGTAAATAAATATATAATAAAAACTGTGTATTTTAAAATGTAATATTATAAAGAGGAATGATTTGATTGCTTGTTTTTAGTGGATAAACTCAAAAAAGCTACAATATCAGCGTGTATTTTTATTTTAAAATTACTTCGCACGAATCTGAAAAAAATAACATATTGTTTTAACCTTATAGGTCATTTCAGACTATAATACCACCAATATCGCTGAGGAAACAGTAACCACCTCCGCCCCATTTCAAGCATTATTTTGAAAATACAATATTACCCTAGTTCCTTGTTGATTATGGAGCTTGCAATGGGTGAAATAATTTTAGTATCCTTTAAGTAGTTTTTGATTTTATCCATTACAAACAAACAAATCTGTCCTCTTTATAATATTAGTTTACATATAGGAATGACGCAGTATGCTGTACTACCTATATAGCGAAATAGTGAACTGCGGTTAAAAGCAAATTAAACACTGCCTGCTGGCACTTCACAGCCACACAAAAGAATAATAAACAACAAGCAAGTCAAAAGCAGCAATCCAGCTTAACGAGTCAATTATCGAACGAACAAAACACTCGATTTTAGTACGATAAAAACTGTTTTCAATGGACTGAAAGTGTACGAATAAGGCAAGGTCACTCAATATCCTAAGTGTCACGGACAGGGCCGCAGAATAAATTGATGTCCGGCCAACAAGTGGCTCGAGGGGTGAAGAGGGTAAGGGAGGGCGGGGGGTTCCGATCCATTGCCTCCTTGTGTATTCGATGGAAAACTTATTTTTGCAACGTACGCACGATTGAGTTAACATATTGCGGTATTGGCGGGCGCCTGTTTATTTTTGGAAGCTATTTCATTTTTGGAATGTGACTGTGATTGGTGTTTTTGGGTATGTTGTTTAAGAGGTGAGGAGGAAGGATCCTCTGACCAGACGGGTGATGTGTCTGGTGGGCTACTGCCCATCGGTTTTTGTCGGGCTCTTATATATGTATATACTCAGTCGCGTGGATAACTTTAATATCGCGATGTAGGAGACTTCAGAAAAACCCAACCTGCGTATCGAACTCAGGACCTCATGCGTCATGCTTAGTGGTTTATCTTGAATAGAATAAAAAAAAAAACAAGTCTTGTACTTACACAGTCACCAATTACAGGTTAACCAGGATTCTAAAAGTAGGTGTTAACAGAAGAAATTTATATCTAGAAATTATGGGAATAAATTACTTACTTAACACCTTACACGTCAGGTGACCGACAAACAATACCGTTTCTATTGCATCTCGTTACCTGGCAGTTAAGGTGTTAAGCATAAGATATAGAACATAACGTTGACGTAAATAGCTTACTGCAAGATGCCTCGTATCCACCATTTTGGCAAGGAAAGGTCGACATTGTTGCTTACCCCGTTTTAGGCCAAATTGACATTTAAATGGAGCTAAAAACCTAAAAAGAAAACCCTTTTAAAGTTGAAGTCGGTAGAATATGCCCCCCTTCCCTCTCTTCCACACTGAGATGGGACCCATTATTACGACACACAAAATAAAATGACAGACTTCCCAAAAAGGTATCGCAAATGTAAACAAGTCCTTGGTAATTGAAAACAATTACTTGTCAGCCCTAGCATCCCAACGTAACTAAAACAAATATTGCCAAAAGGCTGAAAGCTAGCAACTAGGGTTGTCACAGTCGACCGACAGACGTAAACAAACGGAGACGGTGGTCGTACTGGTCGCAATACAATTACACTGTGGAGCAAATGCCAGTGAAATGTCTCGACAGTGTAATGGGTGGTTCCGCAGAAGTGTAATTTTGTATGTAAATGGAAGTTTGTGGGAATATTGTGCAAATCTGGTCCTGTTTACAGGTGTTTATTCTTTTTCCTAACTTTTGAGGCGTTTTCTGGACCTGATCTTTTTCTGTGGAAATTTTCGTCTCGTTCTAGTTATTCTCTTCTTCGAGGAACTTTTAGCCAATAGCTTGTATCATCACCTAACTTATGGGACGGAAAATGTTTCAACCAAACTTCAAACCAATCAACGAATCGCTAATAATCAAAAAACCTTTATTTGCATTAAAACATGATCAAATAATAATTTTAGTAATATGTACATGTAAAAAAAGGAAAGATACACACAGCGTTAAAAAATTCGTCCGCATCACTGTCAATGGGGGAAATGACCAATAGGCTGGCAGCATTGCCTTACTGGTCTCCCAGGTAACGGGAAGAGTCGACCAACTGCACGGCGATGACCTGAAAAACCTGATGGGCTCACGGACCATGGGCTTAATGTTTCTAAATCCAATAAGGTTGCTATATTTTTGCAGTAGCCACTCTAGTATTTGTTATAACATTAAATCTAACGAAACCTAAGTTCCAACTCACACACACAATGACATTTGCCTTACCTATTAGTAAAGCAAATGTCATTGTGTGTGTGTGTCTGTTTTCTCCTCTGAAGAGATAAAAATTATGGCGCTGTGAGTCACCGAGAAATTCATTGAAGCGAGTATAACGTAGGTGGTGTGACCAATTCTGTATTATTCACGACTGGACAGATTTTCGTTAAGGAGCAGGAGCGAGCAGCGCTTGGTATTACGTACACTAATATAACAATGTTTGTGTGTATGTATGAACAGGAACAGATGTATGAACGTAAACTAAGCAAGAGGAGTATGAAAGGATCGTAGCACGTGGCGTTCTGTAGTTTCTTCCTACCCTCATGGAAAAAAGGCGATTCTCTTTCTCAGTTCATTATCCTTGAATTCGTCGAAATGTGGCGCCGAAATTAAGATCAAGATTGTAATCGTGATACCACTTTATTTATTATTTATTTGTTACAGCTACCCAAATCTGGTAAAAATACTTGAAAGTTTTTCAACATTATTGCAATAGCGTACGGTTCATATTCTTAATGCCATAAGCGTTTTCTACCAGTCATCGACCAACAAACATGGCGAGATTCAGACTGTGTTATTGGTCATTCTTGACACAGTTTATAATTTACATCTAATCCCATACTTTACTTTACATACCATTGCCATTCAACGTGGCAATCCTGCCAGCCTTGTGGGCACTTTTCCCGTTGACAGTGATGCGGATGAATTTTTCGATGCCCTGTGATTATTTATTTTATATATATATATATATATATATATATATCAGAATGTTGGGCCACAAAAGGAATAAATGAAAGGTTGCATGCAGCTGAGATGAGAATGCTAAGGGGGATGTGTGGTGTTACGCGAATGGATTGAATAAGAAATGAGTATGTAACATTTTTTTTTGGCTTAAAATGGCAAAACTACCAGTCTGGCCAGCTAGTTTTTATATGAAAACAAATTCGGGTTAGTTACTCAACTCAAGAACGGCCGGACGGATTTTATGATCTTTGATTTATTAGATTTGTCTTCACTCCGAATAGCAGAATAACTATTAAAAATCTGAAAAATTCACAGGAAAAAAATGTGAATACGAAGTTATATAAAAATGTATACAAAGTATTTTGCTGATGTAAAAATGAATAGGGTTAAATTATTAGGATGCCGCTAAATCATTATACCTAAGTAGGGACTTTATATAACATCTAATAGATAATAACAAAATTAACTTTAATTTTATCATTAAAAACAAAATGGCAGCAAAGTATTGAGTAAGAAAAAACTTTACCCATCACTTCATCATTGTTAATTCGTTTAAAATCGTATAATTTCCTTCTGACGTTCGCCCATTCTTTGGAAGTCCATTAAAAATTATAATAATCTTGTATTCCTCAAAGTTTTTGATGGGCACGCAATTTTATTCGTGAAACGTTGTTTATGGGAAAAGTTGTATATTTAAGCTTAGTAGGCCCATAATACTATTATATCTTTAAAGGAGCCTCCATGGAATTTTTAACCTTTTTAGTCATGTCCCTTTTGGCCCTCTTCAATCCTATGTCAGTTCTTCACCTCCATCAAAAAGTGACATCGCCATAAAAACACCTGTGAGTAGTTATGGGATCCTAGACTGTATGACTTCTTTAGATCAGTTCAGACTAAGCTATAATATAGTGGGTCGAAGAAACATCTACGCACAAACTCGTACAATAGGTTCAATGCTGGATGAGTAACTTTCCACCCTGCTCCTCATACCCCTAAGGCGTATTTGCATTGATTACTAGCTGCACCCCACGGTGTTAAAATTCACTATCATCAAACGATCGGCGTTAAAAAGTGGTTAACTTTTCTGTAATTTTCCAATTTCACTCACACACACAAGTATTAGAAATGTTAAAAAAAAGATTAATGAAATCGGTAAAGTCGTTCTGAAGTTATAGCGTTACCTGACCAAGGGAAACAGGGATTCATTTATAGCGTTACCTGACTAAGGGAAACAGGGATGCATTTTTATATATTATATAGATATAATTTGTTCCTAGATAATGCTGTTTTCACCTTACATGCCAAACGGCTGACTAGTCTCTTTCAAATTTGGAATAGTGTTTTCTCATTGATACCATAGACTTATAATTATCCAAGAAGGTTCGAATGCTTACTGTACCAGCAACAATTGACGCACAGCTTGTCAAATATTCACACAATTATAATCAACCATGTCTGCTTACCCCACGAAGTACACGAAACCACTCTAACTTAAGGTTTTCACATTAAAACTTATCTTGTTTGTCCCTAATTGAATATTTTCTGTTTGCTTAGGCCCTAAGCCTCAGACGGAGTTTGTTAACATTTTTAATAACGTTCCCTTCCGAGAGGTTGTCAAGAAATAGTTGAGCAAGAACGGTAATTAGATGCGTAAGTAGAAAATTACTTTTACCTTCCTTCGTCGTCAGAATATTTTCTCTATACTAGACGTCGCTCAGTAATGACAGCCGCATGGGATGTTATCAGCGGAAAGCAATGCTTGACGAGGTCAGTCTGCGGATGGGTGACCACTTATCACACCCTTTCCTGCCTTGGTATGCAGGTTAAGCAGTTCTTACCGGATGTTATTCTTAGATCTTTGACTCTCATTACGGGTAATCCGCAGAAGCCCGAAAGTTTTATAAAAAGAGTAGCGTATTACCCAGTATCTGTAATGGAGGTCAGATAGACAGTCGTTCCATGTAAAATACAAGTAACATGGTAGAGAAAAGACAAGGCAGATGATGAAGTTTGACACGCTAATGCGAAATGTTATTATATATCGCTGTGGGTTAGGATAAAGATAATTTTATTTTGCAAAGATCGGTGTAAAAGTTGTCAATTTTTTTAACAAATTCTGACGCTTTTTACCGTGGAGGCTTGCAAAGAACACACAAAAATGCACTAACTAAAAAAATATTAAAGTCATTTACATCATAGTAACCTTTCACAACTAAAAAGCTTCGTAGTCTTTTTTTTAATAATGAAAGCTTCAACTCTTCAGCACTTCGGTATTTTGTTGAACATTAATTTCACTGCTATGATTCGTCATTTTATATGGTTTGCGATGTTACATATTTGAGCCGTTGGGTTTGAAACACTAAAGGTCATTCGGTCTGTGTGCCCATTTACTTTTTCGGGACATCGCGAAGCGTTTGGTCGACTCTTCAAGTGACCAGAGGGCTGGCCTTTTTTTGGCAAATAATCAGCATTTCAACGTGGCAATGCTGCCAGCCTTTTGGGCACTTTTCCCGTTGACATTGATGCGGATTTATTTTTTATGCCCTGTGTTTTTTTTTTGTTTTTTTTTCATGCAGATACATAATAGTTTCAGAGATTGCTTTTTTACGAAAACGTTACTCATGTGTTTTTCATTTTCATTTTTTACAGGGTTTCCTATCCATGAATATGAACCCGTTACATAGTTTGCCCAAAGTGGAAGTTTTTCACATAACATCACGCCTGTATTCCTCAAAGCATTAGGCAGAGCACCTTTAGTAGTAACCACATTACACCAGTTATGTTTTTAGTCCCATGTAATAGGGGGGTAAGTTGTTCACATTCATGGTTAAAACACCTTTTAAAAATGATTTTACTGATAAAAAAAGTTGCCCACTATACTTAACGCAGTAAAATAAATCCAATTACAGAAAACACACTTCTAAAATCTAAAAGAAATACTCTGTCCAATGAGGTCCTCGCAAAAAATACTAAAGCCAATCTATCCTCAGTTTCAGTCGTAGTAAATTTGTATTAGCTAAACTCCTCCAGATGGCTGCTAATGAAGATTTCTGCTTCAATTCTGTCCGTACCATTGACAATAACGAATCGCACCTGCCGCCTTATTAGGTGGGACTGTGACGTAATTGGACTATTTCTTATTTTTATTACTTTTCATGTTATTTATGAGGTTTCTAGCCAGTTTCTGTTCTGGAAGGATGAGAATAAACGCAAGGATATAGTTAGAGTGAACAAGAAGATATGCAACCTCTTTTTGCATTTTTATTGTTCGTTATTTGAAATGCATTTGGTCTAAGTGAAAGATGAAATCGCTAGGAAGAAGGAGATTATTGAGATATACATATATGTTTAGGAGAAGAAAATACGCAGCCGTCCTATCTACTAGATACCTATAATAAAATGGTAACAGGCCAATGTCTGAACATTATAGGTATTGAAGAAAAAATAATATGTGTGTCTTTATTAGAGGAATAGAAGAAAAAACGACAGTTTAAAAAATATTGGTCTTTCTATCTGGCTGTATGTTTTAAAGCGCAAAAACGACTGCATGGAATGGAATGCAGTTTACACCAACGTATTGCTAGAGGCCTAACTTAAAATATAGACTCAATTTTAGCACTCTAAATTCCTCGCGTATTAAGTCGCGGGCTAAAGCTAGTCTTATAAAGGAAATACCTTAACGGTATCAATCACAAAATCGATCGTTAATTCGCAATTAGCAAATCAGTACCAACAAACATACCAGGACAGCATAAACATAAAGGAGTCTACTCAAAACCGTCGTAAAACATAACAGCCTTGAAGACAAATAAATACCGTAACAATATTACCGAGCACGACCACGTGAATCGATTCATTCCAATTTGATAACATCGATACCTGTTTTACGATGCTCTTTATGGGCTTAGGCATCGGTTCTCGTTTCCTGGTATCGAATATGGGGTATAATTCGATACTGCTCTCTAATATGGGTATCGCGTGTCGAATGACATGCGAATTACGGTCTAATGTTGACACAGAGGAAGGAATGCAGTAGGCTAATGCTTTGTTTACTGGCTACGGATTTAAACTGTGGCGTCAATACGTACTGTTGTTACTTTCGTTCGAAAACGAATTTAATATTTGATCGTCCGTCAAATTGTGAGTTGACATAGAAACAGAAAACGGTATGGCTGGCACGAATGATTGACGTCATCATAACGTCAATTCGAAAGATTTTAAAATTTAAAATAGTCGTTTCGATAGTATGTTATGAGGACCTGGGTTAGATTCCCAGGTTGCACAAACTCTTATTTGGTGATTCTATTGCGTTATTACTTCTGAAATGGTTCAGTAGTAGCCGGAAATGTGGATTCGTGCCCGCTTGATGGCGGTAGGCTTGCCCCATCTTACACGGAACATAACTGACGGAATGTTGGTTTATTGTAGGTACAGAGACCAGGACATCAAGCTACCAATGTGTCAAATTTCTTTGATAGGTTTTCAACTTTATTACAAAAGAATAAGGTTCATATTCGATTAGGAAAATTTGACAGTTTGGGGTAGCTTGATGTGCTGGCGTCTGTACACTCTGTCTAACGCTTCCGGGAATACATCATCTGCCTAGCTTTTTCCCAACTATGTTGGGGTCGCCTTCCAGTCTAACCGGATGCAGCTGAATACCAGTGTTTTACATGGAGCGACTGCCTATCTGACCTCCACAACCCAGTTACTAGGCAACATGATACCCCTTGGTAAGACTGGTTGTCAGACTTTCGGGTTTCTGACTACCCGTAACGACTGTCAAAGATCTACAAAGGACAACCGGGACCAACGGTTTAACGTGCTTTCCGAGGCACGGAGGAGTCCCGATATGTTACGAACGGTCACCCATCCACAGACTGACCTCGACAAGCGTAGCTTAACCTTCGATCAACCCGTGCGGCTTTTTTTTATGTAGCCACGAGCTCATCTATTAAGTTTCTGGGAGTAAATCAACCCATAATCACGTGATAAGCCCTACTTATTTGTAATCATTTGTTTCAGAGGGTGCTAGAACCAGCTTCGTTCTCCGTGTCTGCCGACCGCCGGTTCCTCCTACTCGCACAAAACGTGCGCAAGATTCACACTCACTCCTACCTCGCACGATACACCGTCTATGATATACTGACCACGTAAGTACTACATTTTATTTATTTACACAAAGCACCACATGGATATTAATAAAGATTAAAAAACCCGTGTCAGACTTTCGTTCGAATGGCTTAACGTGTTTGCCGAGGTATGGAGGAGTCTGGATATGTAATTAACGGTCACCCATCTACAGTTTGACCATGGAAAGCGTAGCTTAATCATCGATCGACTCGTGTGGCTGTTTTTATTTAGCCACGAGCTTCTCACCCACTTGGCGCATCCGTAAGGCACATAATCATTTTTATTACTTCTGTTATTGGAACTTACTCCCTAAGAATCATACAAGAACGGCTGCATGGAAATTTAAATAAATGTGAAATTAATACAAGCGACAACTCAAACTCATATTGGATGTATTTTTTTATTTTTACTCAATCTCCTATGGCAGAAGAAGTAGATCATTGTCTAAAACACAACTCCTTACGCTGCAAACTCCAATATATTCTGTATACTTTATTTAACAAATAAATTAATTTTAATGTTTTTTATCTTTTACGCCTGTATTTCCCGTAAGATTAGACAGTGCGGATGTACCTATTGTACAGATGCCAGTACATGAAGCTACCCCAAACTATCAAACTGTCCCAATCGAACATGGACCTTATTCTTCTGTAATAAAGTAAATAAATTTGACTTATTGGGGTAACTTGTGCTGGCCTCTGTACACCCGTTTTTCCTTTTATATTTAAGTCTGATGTAGAAGGGGGCGAGCCTATTGCCGTCAACTGACTCCGGGCTGCTAGAAGTAGTACTTGTGACCGCTGGATTAAAGGAACAGTTCATGCCCGTCATTCGTCAATACCTACAAGCTATATAGATAACAAAATATAACGTTGTTTTTATTTTATTTAATTTGGAACAATAAACAATTACACAATGGATAATGCAAACAAACAATAAAATTATACTTAAGACTAACATTTATGTAGTCAACATAGTTATTCACAGCGTACAGGCAGAATATTATTAATGTGCTTCAAAAAAAACTTAAAGTAACAATTGCACACGGAACAAATGTCCGCTTGCGACGCAGGAGGTCGCGGGTTCGATTCCCGCCTTGGGACAAATGTTTGTACGATGGTACAAACATTTGTTCCGGGTGTTCTGGGTATTTCGGATGTTTAACAAAAAAAAACCTATCTATGTAATTTAAGAATATCGGTCATCTAGTACCCATAACACAAGCTCTGCTTAGCTTGGGGTACATGATGCTGTGTGGATTGTCCAGAATTTTTTATTTATTTATTCAATACTACAAAAAAACAGTCGTAACAAGTATACCAAACAGAAACCAAAATAGATTTTACAATTACAATCGTAAGATTTTGCGGTTTTCTTGGTTGCTTTGATGGCAGAATTTGTAATACTTCCAGAAGTTGCACAGAATATGTCAATTTCAAGAAAATACCCATTATAGTGATCGGTTAGACGCCGCAATGGTGCTCATACACCAGCATTTGTTCGACATGCTCACAGCTACGGTGGTGAAGTTATTTCTCTAGCTAAGCTAAGCTAGCTGTTACTTATGCATAAGTAGAGCTCGTTAAATTGTATAAAGTTACATTATTTTATGTACCGCAAGTAAAGACTTGGACACACTAGAGATAAGACCACCAATAAAACCTTCCAGATAAAGAGTAATAATACCAGCCTGTAGTATCAGGGAGTAGTCCCACAGCTGGGCAAAAGCCTCTTCTGACACAAAAAAGGCACGAGCATTAATCACCACGCTTGCCCAAGATAGGTTGGCGATTTCTGACTTAGTAGTCTTGATATGGAGGGAAGTGGAAATGATGTATTTTTCTAACTCCTCCACTGTTCTTTTCTGATTAATTTCGTTGAAGGATCCAAGACAGCTCAATCGTTTCTCCGGGATTCATCGGGCTTCATTTTCTTGACGCTTTTCTGGTGGTCACTTTTGATTCTAGTTTCCAAGAGTTGCAGTGGTTTGAGAATAGTGTGGCGGGCATGTCCTAAAAAAAACCATCATCGCTGAATTTGGGTTGCTTGCTAAGCTGTGCTGCGCTTAACAATACCTGGTCGTTCAGACGCACACCACAGTGTGCCCCTAACCTAACCAAAACATTATTTAGTCCACCACGTCTAAGTATTGCGGCATTATTAATTATTAAACAAAATTAACAAAGTGCTAACGAGCTCACAAAGTTGTGGGTTGTGTTAAAACTTTCCTTAATTTGTTGTGCTTTTTGTCCATTTGGACGACTCACTTATTGTTGTGTGGGTAGTAATTAACTAGAGTTCGGACGCGTTATCGAAGTTCTTAATTACATATTGTTTGTATAGGTGTAGTGTAACGGTATTGTGGGACACGTGGCTACGTAATAACGTGGCCGGTTGGAGATCGGATACCATTAATTTTTTAAACTAGGAACTTCTCTTGTGTCGTGGGTGCGTTAACAAACGCTTAAAGTCACACACACAAAACGTCAGACCCGGAACAACTGGAAGCCAACCCCTGCATAATATGACAGGTCTTTCACTAGCTGACGTTGTGTGGAATAAGTAATGATAATTTTGTTTTATAAAAACACCCTTGGAATTATGAAAAAAATGCGATGCAAATACGAAAGTACACTTCCACGCAGACTAAGTCACGGCTACAACTAGTTATTAATAAACCTCAAAAATACTCATTGTATTAGTGCGTACTGTAAAGGCAAATAAGACACACTTCATAATACCTACACAAGTTTCCAAAATTCTGAAACTCGACAGTATGACTGGCTATCACTAAGGTGGTCAACGGAAACATCATGCCAGTAATCCCCGAAGGGTAAGGCAGAGGCGTACCTAATACCTATAGTACACCCTCATTTCGCCAGTTATTATCAAGTCCCATGTCATAAAGGGCGAGCCTCTTGCCATCAACCGGTCACAAATCCAGGCTCCTCCGCCTCAGCAGTAGTGCTTCCGACCACAAGACCAATGAGGCGGTTCCAATTCTAGTAATGAATAAAAGTCGTAGAGCTCCTGACTTTCGGAGTTTAGCTACACGACTACTGACCAATGCGTGCACTGACTAGACAGGACTACTCAACAAAGACCATCTCATACACTAATCTGTATGGGCCTCACTTAATCCACCCAAGATAACGTCATCATCTGCCTAGCCTTTTTCGCAACTATGTTGGGGTTGGCTTCCAGTCTGCTGAATACCTGTATTTGACATGGAGCGACTGCCTATCTGACCTCCACCGCCCAGTTATTGGTCAACACGGTACTCCTTCGTTATATGTACTACCAAAATAATGACTGGATTTTCAAAGACAGGTTTTTTCCCTAGTGTATTCTGACAGGAAACACCGACCTCATCTAGTTTTAAATTTAATATTTTTTTTCTCCTTTTCACAGATTTCGGACAGATTCCTTTCACCGCACTTTATAGGCTTTTCAATTTGGTCGTAAAGAGGTGGAAATCTGCGTATTTCCGCATTTAGCGTGAAGTCCTTTTTCCAATTAAATTCCAAATGTTTTGTAATAAGTTTTTGCCGAAAAGGTTTTATAGTAAATAGCATAACCAAATAGAGTTCTTGATAGCTAAGTGGTTGCATTTGGACGTAATAAGCTACTGTGTTATTGACATTCGTTTGATTTGTGTACTTCGGACCCCCCAAAGCTGCCTTAGTGGTCTAGTGTTCATGAGGTCTTGGGTTCGATTCCGGAGTCGAGCTAAGTCTTATTGGGTTTTAACATGTGGAACTTCACAATTACAGCGTAGAGTTTGATTTAGTGTCCGGCTAATTGCAACAGGCACGCTCCCTTTACATGAGACTTAGCATATCTAGCGAAGTGTGTAGATGTAATATAATCACATCTCTGCCTAACCCTCCAGGGAACACAAGCGTGATGTTACGTTCAAAACTATTTCCAACTGCTATATTGACTGCGGTCTAAATAAAACTGACATAACATACGGAACCATAATTGAACAGCACGATAAAAGAACAAAGCATCAACAACCCAAAAGCGTACTTTTCTCAAATGTTTTCAATTTTTAAAGCGGCTACGTACTGGTTAGTTCGATACGTTCCCGCGAGTGTCTAAGTCAGTGGCTCCCAACCTTTTTCTGACCTGGGACTTGATCTTTGTTGTTATAAAGGTTGAAGAAAACTGACACTAACTGTAGGTATTGTAATACAATACAACCTTTGGAATATAAAATTCGGTTTGCATCAATTTATAAATATAAAAATGAATCCCTGTTTCCGTTGGTCAAGCCATAGCTTGAGAACACTTTATCGATATCGTTCATGTTTTTTAAAGATTTCTAGTACTTTTTAGAAAGTTCTTACGGAAAGAAAATTGCGCAGTTGAAATTGAAAAAAGTCATTGCGGGTTTGACAGGACAACATCTGTCAGGTCAGCTAGTGTTATATATGTAGATATGCTCGCTTACTAGCCGACAACGTCACTTGTCCGACCGTGTATGAGAATAATATACGAGAATATTTGCGTTCAACTATCCGCTTCTTAATTCATATTCATAACAATATAATTAGGCGTACACTTTGTGACCCAAGCTGTTTAAATATTATGTGGGTTCCTACTTAGACATGAACACGACAGTAATAATATATTGTAGTTAACTCAAGTTAGTGTAAACTAATACTTCAAAAAAGGTTATAATCTTTATAAAGCCGAACAAATTAATTAAAATTTGCATGCAAATAGAATAAGATCATCATTTTGTAACCAGCATTGCAATAACTAAAGTGTATTGTCTATTTCTGTTAACTGGACATCATCATGACTTCTAGACATGTTTTTTTTAGTGGATTGTTAATTCTCAGGACTTGACTAAATAAGTTAATTCATAAAACTTAAAAGCAAACCAACATTGTGATTTGCAGCTAACAGGGTTCGTGTACAAAAACCGACACTCATATCTTGTAAAATGTGTGATGTGCATGAGCGAATAAATAAATAAATCAGCATTTAAATACCCAAGGAATTAATTAAAACTTTGAAAAATCAACCAATGTAGTATATTTTAAACCTTTCGCGGGCCATTTTCTTGCGGACCACTGGAGGTCTGCGAATCACTGGTTGAGAACCAATGATCTAAGCGAACTTCTTGTTTTGCGCGCCTACCGCTACAAAAACTCTAATATTTCAAAATTCATTATCAATTCAAGAGTTCGCGAGCTCTCCCTTGAATTTTGTTTCGTAAAAGTCTTTGAATTATGTAATGAAACATCTGTTCTTGAATTCTGAAGAATAAAGGGATGGGTAGGCAGTAGGTATCTTTAGCATCAAATTTTCGGTTCGTAAAGCTATTTAACAAAAATAATAGAAAGAAAGAAAGAAAGAAAAAACATATAGGCTCAGGCACACAACGACACAATACTAAAACATAAAAAAAATAAAAATAAACAGAGTCAGTACGCCTGTATTCCCCGAAGGGTTGGGCAGAAGTGCACCTATACTAACACCCACATTTCGGCAGTTATGTTTAAGTCATGTATCATGGGGCGAGCCCATTGCCATCAACTGGGCACAAATCCTGACTCCGGACTGTTAATGAGTGAATTCCTATTGGAAAAACATTATAACGCTTTTCCCGACCTGGGAATCGAACCCAGGACCCCACGATCTGCAGTCACGCTTGACCACTAGACCCACGAAGCAGTAAAATACAGTAGAATACATCGAACAATAAATAAGATAAACATAGCCACAGTTTCCAATTACTCATTGGTATATTATTCAACAAAGCACCAGCCTTTGCAACAATATTATAAACCGATTTATAAATTTAAAAAAAATATTAAAGTGGCGTCCAACCAATAAATCTTTTTCATTTTATGTAACCCTGGTACCTAGTTACAAATAGCCACCATTATGTGCGGGCTAACAATTGAAAAATTACTCCCCTGCAGTGTTATTCTGTGAAAATCTCACCGTAAAAATAAATGTAGGTGAAGTGAGCTGTCATTCCATACGATTAACAGGTCACTTCACGCTCACTCAATACAACTTTACGAGGGGAGATTTTTACAGAATAGACCGGGTGTTTGAAGAAAGAGCTTTTGATAACTGAGTTAAAGTTAGTTTTCAAATGATGCCACGATTGTCTCGTGGTCGCAAATGTGACTGCTGCGCGTGGGGTTAAGGGTTCGAATCTCTAGTTTGGCAAAGTGTTATTGGGTTTTTCCATCTGAAATTTCTCGGTAACAGCCCTATCTGAGACCTAGTAACTCCATTTCGTTTGAATTTACAGAACTTTTTTTTTAGAACGGCTGTATTATTTTACATTTTATTAACAAAAATACGTTTGTGTCCTAAAGCTTTACATTTACTCGTCGGGGTTAAAATAAGCAATCTCCAAACATAACTAGTCTTTGGTGTCTATTTATAAGCGCAATTATCATTATCATGTGCCAATCCTTTTCCTTACTATGTGAGGGTCGGCTTCCAGTCTAACCGGATACAGCTAATACCAGTATTTTACATGAAGCGACTGCCCATCTAACCTCCACAACCAAGCTACTGGGGAACACGATACTCCTTGGTAAGACTGGTTGTTAGACTTTCGGACTTCTGTCTACTCGTAACGCCCTGTCAAAAATGGACAGTTGACAACCGGGATCAACTACTCAACGTGATTTCCATGGCACGGAGTCTCCACAGATCAATATAAAATGGACAGACACCCATCTACAATCCGCTCCGATTAACCCATGTGACTATTTTTATGACGCTACGAGCTTCAATCATTTATAATCACAAATATAACTGTCAATACATAGTATTGTCTATGAATTGACAGTTATATTTGTGTTTATGAATGATTTAAACCTAAGTTCTCTCACTATCACAAACCACAACAGAATACTCGATCCCAAATCGATCCCTACAAATCTTTACACTAATAATTAATCCCTCGAATACCGCAGTCGTTGATGGTCGGTTAGTTTGTCACAATAACTAGATGGTGACAAAGACTTATTGTTTGCCCAATAGATTGCTCGAATTTGATTTAAACTTTCTATCGATTATTGAAGTTAAACTCTATTTGTGAGCACACACAGTAGATGTTTGTACAGAAGGTCGCTTCCGTAAAGCAAATTAAATCGCACGTACACAGACACACGCTTTACTAACATTGACGGCTGGTATAAGTTTAAGATAGCCTATTCCATATTCAAATCTACATTTCCCGCGTATGATATTTCCACTTTATGACACAAACAAAGATTAACTTTGTGTTAAAGTAAATTGAGTCTATTTCACAATAAAAGTACAGTTGAAAATGTTATAAAAATCGTTGAAGTGCTACAATTTCAACAGTTATTATGCCTTTTTTATGACAAACTGACCTCTTTGTGTGAGTGTTAATGTTATTTCTTTCCAGAAACACATTTTGGGTTTCATATAAGGAAGCTACTTTAGTAACATATATATCGCCACATTTGCACTAAACTGACGTCTCCCATCGCGAAAGCGATATCGAAATAGATAACTTTCACATCGCGTTTAGTGTATAAAAAATGCTCGTGGGGCAGTAGCCCACCAGGCACGACACCTTGCTTGGAGGCTACTCCTTTTTCAATGGAGGATGAGGAACATTCCTCCCTGTTCCTCATTAAATTCCCCAAAACTAAATTGTTAACGCGAATTATTTGTGCGTGCGTCTATTTTCGCCCGTTGTATTGAGCCTTCTGTGCCTACCTATATAGTGATCCTGTATTTGGTTATTTCTCTTCGCCATTCTGTTCAACAAAAGAAACTTTTTTTATGCTTTAAAAGTATTTCAAAGCCCGCGGTTTCGTGTTTTGTGAATTGCCTTTTTGTATCCGATTTTAGTCGATTGGTAAAAGGATGTTCTTTATCGATTTGAATTGTGTTCTGGAAGGTAATTACTAAAGTTCTGTTGAATATAGCTTTGGGTTGTAAACGTTTATGTTAGGTAACTTAACGCTGTTTTCGTACTAGTATTATGTAGCTAAAATTTCAAACTACAGGCTAGTTCTAATTTTTTAATAAGTTGTTGTTGAACACTACCAATAGCATATATCCAAGTTCGCAGCTTCGAAAGACCTGTGCTTACTTTGCAGCGCTTGAAAAACCGTGAAATTTTGGCACTATTTAGTATATAGCAATATTTTGATGTTTACAATTCTAAAGTAGACTAAAATTGCTACAATTTAAGATCAGGTTCAGCTCTGGCGGTTCAACGCTTATGGAGATACAGCTCTCCAAGATTTACATTTTTTTACAAATAAAGTGGAATTTTAAGGTTGCTGCAAAGGTTGCACAGGTGTTCCGAAGTTGCAAATTTCGATATACTCAACTGGAATTGGTCCAAACAACATATTAAAAAATCAGAACAGGCAAAATACCGGCTGGTATTTTGCGATTTTAATGTTTCTTACGACTGGCCCATAGTTACCTTAGTTGGTGCCTATTGGCCAGTCTTAAGGAACTTTGCAAAATGTCGGTAATGAAAAATGAACTAAGTATTTTTATCCAAAGAAGTGATGACGAATTATTTATTGGGACTGGCACAGGATACAAACAAAATAAACAGCACACGAAATAAAACCACAGTCTTAAAATTAAACAAAAAGGTCCTCTACTCGGCCAGAAGGCCGGTACCTCAGTATGGCGCAACATTAAAATAACTGTCGAAAAGCTGGCATCCTGATACACTGTGGAGCTACGTGCAGAGTACGAATAAAAATAAATAAATATTAACAATTTAAATAAAGAGTGTCACGTCAACGCCCAGCAAAACTATTCATCCATGCTTTTATATTTCTGCACGTTGATACAATTTTATTTGCTCTTATTATTTATTATTCTCGTGAAGCGTACGTTTCTACGATATGGTAAAGTTTTGAGTATGATTTTGGTTATAAGAGTCACCAGAGACACGATGAATGGATCGTGTTGAATAAGATATGGCTAGAAAGGAGATGACGATTGTGATGGCGGCAAAACGAGATGTGTGAATGAAGAAGACATGCTGCGCCGTCCTCAAATAAATTAGTTTATTTTCGAACGGCGCATTATCCAGCGCATTCAGGTTTAATTGAACTCGTGAGTAGCTTTTATTTAATTATTTCTGGCATTAAAAAATCACTGAATGTCCATTTTCTTAACGTAACCGAATAAAAGATCCAAATTGTAAAATGCTCGTTCATAATAAAGTATATCAACAAATACCTATACAAACAACAGTACAACGGCCGTAATCGCAGGTACCAGGCAAGCATAAAACCTAATATGTTCATAAATCGGGCCTTTAACACTACGTTCGGCGTACTAAGGTATTTCGCTAGAATATACAAGACACGTAAAGGATTCTCCGCTCTATCTCATATATAATAAGCTTGGTTATAAATTGTGATTGTTTATTTACTGGGTCTCCTGGATACATACAAATCATGTAGTTCGCAGGAAGGAGTAACGTAAGAGATTTGGTATGTTAACACACTTCATATTTTAGAGTCAGGTTTCATGTTTTCACATTTTTCAGTCTCATTTTACATTTTTGTTGAAAAATTCGCTATTGGAATGGGTTTATCGAATCGATTGCCTTCAATTCTGGATTATAAAATGGGACTTTCGAGCCATAATCATTGATCAGTTTCGGTCAAATAAAGAAAGAAAAACATTTACTAAACACAGGGTCCACACAACGACACAATACTACTAAACATATGTACTAAGATGATCTCTTAGTATACGTACTTCAAGTAGCTTATTCAACGGAAAATCCAACCAAAATAAGTAATGGACTATTAACCCAAAAGGCAATGAAAAAGATCTCCATTCATCCATTTTAATTCACAAAGATTACCCAACATTTCTTTAACATTTTCGCGAAATCAATGCCGTTTTAAAACATGGCCGACTAATGTATATTTAAAAAGTGAAAGAGATGCAAAGGCGACGTTACAAAGCTTTTGTTCGGCCTTCAGCCACTTCCCTTGGGCCTATTGTTGATAAAATAAAAAAGTATTCCACCATTGCGCGGGAAAACACGGCTTTGTGACTAATGTCTTGGATGGTAGTGGATACAAGCTTGTTTATTAAATCTCTTCATGAATATGTGAGCCTGGTACTTTTTTATGACTTACTAGCACTTTGTCCGCGACTTCTCTCGCGTGTTTTTTGTATATTCCCTTACAAATAACGTTCTTTGTGTATATTTTCATGTTCGTAGGCCCGGCTGCTGTTGTCAGTCAGTCATTCAGTCCGTTTCTCCTTTTATAAATAGAATAGATTTTGAAGGATTTTGTTTGAAGTAACTATGAACTTAATTTTAGATACAAAACGACATTTTGTGAATAGAAACTGGCTTTTGGTTCATAATTTACATTTCAACCCCCTTATATTTACAGGGTGGGAAAGTCATGGACGCACAACCTTTTCAATACATGATTGTAGAACGCGCTGAACTGAAAAATTGAATTGTAAAAATATTTTTGACTATTTATTATACGAAGATTTTTTCCTGAAACTTTCACACAACCATATGTGGTTAATATTTTGAAAAGTAGATGGTACTAGCACTCCCTATCTGACTGATAACTTACAACAAATGCCATATGTATATAAACATATGTACGAGTACATACATATACAAAACAGTTGCTCACTTAAAGGTATTAGATTAAAATATCACGTGAGTATGATGTGTGTCGCCAACAGTAACAGCCAATATACTTATCACTTTTATTCCACTATGTATAAAAGAGCCCTCATATAAGTCGAGAGTACAGAACCAAGTCAAATAATAACCTTCAACAATACCTACCCAGACTTCCAATTGCATTCTTGAACTGAAGCAAATATTTTTACATCATTACAATTCATAAATTCGTACCGAAGTTTCTCACCCAAAGCTCAAGGAGTAATGGAGCGGGCGAGGTTTCCTATCAAGCTTGTCTTGGATGCTCTGACGTTATAAAATCTCTTGTTAAACTTGTGAGCCTGGTACTTTCTGATTGAAAAAGGGAGAGAACTCATCTGAACAGCCAGTTGAGTGAACGGGTGCTATTTTACCAATTTAATCAGTATTATTAACGCTTATGTATTTATTGGTATGTAGCATGAAAATTAATTTAGTTACTAAGTTAAAAAAGTAAATTTCACGTGAGGGGTGGGAGGATATTAGGTCAGTTCGTGGATGGGAGACCGTTGATTACATATCGAGACTCCTCCGTGCCTCGGATAAGCACTTTAAGCCGTTGGTACCGGCTGTCACTTGTAGATCTTTGACAGTCGTTACGGGTAGTCAGAAGCCCGAAAGTTTAACAATCAGTCTTACCAAGGGGTCTCGTTTTGCCCAGGAACTGGGTCGTTGAGTTCAGATAGGCAGTCACTCCACGCCAAATACTGGTATTCAGTTGCGTCCGGTTATACTATAATATGTTACGAAAGCATTAATTAGTGTAATTTTAGGTTTTACTTTTTAATTTTTAACTGTAAAACAAATTTAAGTTAATTTTATATAAGGTTAGGTTGTATCGTTTTAGTTATCAGTAATTTTAATATTAATGTAGGTACCTATTGTGTAATTGTTAGTAATGTAATATTATTTTAAACAGTTAATAATTATTACAAGTTTTCTTAGCTATCGCATTAGGTTTGTAACCTGTAATGATAGTATAAGAGTTTTAAATAAGTAAATTAAAAAAATAATACTGGAGGCCGACCCCAACATATTTGGTTAAAGGGACATGATTACTGACCAATGTATCTCAAATAGCAGCATAAGCCATAGACCATCCCCAGAATATTGCTTTAGTCATAATTCAGCTACAATGCTCGAACTCAACATCAGAAACGTTTTTCCGCCATTTAAATTCATATATTCCCGTCAGACGGAATTCCGGGCTGAGCTCAAGGGGTACGAGTGAGGTTTTCTATCAAGCCTGCCCCACGGCGAAGTCGGGTAACGCGATAGGATGGCGAATATATTACCATTATACGACCGATGTGGCGCGGCGGGCGAAGGTCCGTCTGCGACGCAGGAGGTTGCGGGTTCGATTCCCGCCTTGGGACAAATGTTTGTACGATCTACAAATATTTGTTCTGGGTGTTCTGGGTATTTGTTATGTATAATAAAAAATATATATCTATGTAATGTATTGTATTAAGTATATCAGTCATCTAGTACCCATAACACAAGCTCTGCTTAGCTTGGGGCTAGATGATGCTGTGTGGATTGTCCAGCATTATTTATTTATTTATTTATTATATCCACTTTGAAAATAGTAAGGGAATGTCACGGAAAAGTCATTATTTGTGGAAGGTCAGGGATTCTAATACGTGTTACAATACTAAGTTTACGGAAAGGAAGGAAGGGTAAGGAACGGAAGTTTGATTCAGCGTGATCGTGATCATACATAGAACTATAACATTAAACATAAACAAAACGGATCACGACTGTATGTTATACGAGTATGTCTTATTACACTCAAACTGCCGTCAAATTTAGTATGGGTCATAATAAATTTGACGGCACGGTTGGCGCAGTTGCTGAGTGATTGGTTGCTACGCTGCGTGTCGCGGGTTCGTTTCCCGCACGGAACAAATATTAATAGTAATTGTTCCGGGTCTGGCTATTTGTGTATGTGAGTTTGAATGTTTTTAATCGCGTAAAGTACTTTTTTTTATATTATAGATGCGAAAGTAACTCTGATTGTTTGTCTGTTTGTTTTGTTTGTTACCTTTCACAACTAAACTGTTGATTGGATCGTAATGATATTTGATATGCAAATAGTTTGAAACCCTAGGAAGGGCATGGCGTAGTTTTGAATCCGCGAAATTGTCTGCATCTGCGATAATCGACATTCGCCCGGATGATGGCGCGGGCTAAAAAATGTACCGTAAATAAGAAGTTCAACCGGTCGATTCCATAAAAATCTTCCCATAAGAACTTGGTTAAAGTCAACCGTTAGTATCTTACTTTAGCTGGACAACACAGCCAGCATACATAATTTCTCACTTCAGCCAAGTTTTCTTTCTGCAGCTTGTATCGAAAAAACAAAAGAAGGTCAAAACCTACATCACTAACTCTTTCTTATTTTGTCCTCAGAGAATCCTACCCCCTAACTCCACTACCAGACGAAGTAGGAGGAGGTGTGATCACGGAGGGTCCCTCACTTCTCCTAGCCACCTGGACGCCGAAGGGTCATGGGCTGATCACAGTCAAAGACTATGACATATACTACAGACCAGCACCTCGGTCTTCCACGGGCTATCGAGTGACAGAATCCGGTGTGCCTGGGACGATACACAATGGTGTTCCCGATTGGTTGTATGAAGGTTAGTTCTTATAATTATAACTTTCATGTTAATATTAGGTCTTTACCTATGAAATTGCCGTTCTGCAGTACTGGCCATTTCAAATCAAAATATTTTTTGTTTGGCTAAGAATTCTAATTTCAAATTAATTTATTTTAAAAACATGGATTTTTTTTTCCAAAAGTAGTCATTTGTTTATTGATTAGTGTTACATTTTCATCGCGTTTAAATCTTTTTCGTCATCATGGATACGTTAAAAATTCGAGTAATTATGGAATATGAGTACCGTCGTGGCAGCAACGCGGCACAAGCGGCACGCAACATCAACGACGTTTACGGAGCTAACACTACAAACCAACGCACTACCTGTTATTGGTTTGCTCGCTTCCGTTCTGGAAATTTCGACCTGAAAAATGAACCTCGCGGTCGTCCGAAGACTTTGGTCGACAATGACGAATTAAAGGCGATTGTGGAAGCTGATGATACACAATCTACGGCTGAATTAGCAGCAGCTTTCGACGTTAGCGTCAAAACAATATTGGTCCATTTGCGTCAAATTGGCAAGGTAAAAAAGCTTGACAAATGGGTGCCCCACGAACTCAATGATCGCCAGCGCGAAGTACGCGTCGAGACGTGCCTTGCACTGCTCAACAGACACACAAATGAAGGAATTTTGAACCGCATTGTTACCTGCGATGAAAAATGGATTCTGTTTGATAACCGCAAGCGCTCAGCAAGTTGGTTGGATCCTGGTTCAGCACCTAAACAATGCCCTAAACGAAAACTTACCCCAAGAAAAGTGATGGTCCCTGTTTGGTGGTCTAGCGCCGGTGTGATTCAACACAGCTTCTTACCAAACGGGGTGAGCATTACTGCAGATGTGTACTGTGAAGAATTGAACACAATGATGGAGAAGCTGGCACATCTCCAACCAGCATTGGTCAATCGCTCGTCTCCGCTGCTCCTGCACGACAACGCGCGACCTCATACTGCACAGCAGACGGTCTCCAAGTTGCAAGAACTGGGGTTGGAAGCTCTCCGTCATCCGCCCTACTCACCAGACCTTGCGCCTACAGACTACTACTTTTTCCAGAATTTGGATAACTTCTTGGCGGGAAAAAAATTCAATACCCGAGAGGCAGTACAAAATGCCTTTGAAGAATTTGTTGCCTCCCGTCCAGCTGATTTCTTTAAGAAGGGCATCAATAAACTGCCACTGCGTTGGCAAAGATGCATTGATTGCATGGGTGATTACTTCGATTAATACAAATAAAAAATACATGAAAAAAAATCATTTAAATTTTTTCATACAAAACGGCAATTTCATAGGTAAAGACCTATTATTTATGTTTTACTAGCTGACCCAGCAAACGTTGTTTTGCCATATAAGATGTTGGGGTGGACCACCCTTATCACTTTGGGGTGTGAAAAATAGCTGTTGGCCGATTCTCAGACCTACCCGATATGCACACAAAATTTCATACCAATCGATCCAGCCGTTTCGGAGGAGTTTGGTAAGTAACATTGTGACGGGAGAATTTTATATATTAGAAGATTATATTTTCAAAAAGTGTGTAGTACTCACAACCGGCGTGCGATTGTTACCAGATGTATGAAGGTACACGAGCCAAAAAGACTACTCCTTTTGCTTTAGGAGCGTAGCATGTGGCGTTCTGTATTTTCTGCCTACTTACCCATGGGAAAAAGTCGCGAGTTTATGTATAAATGTATGTATGTGTACCACGGACTACCTACACACCTATCTTTTCTACTTCTCTTTCAAGCCTATTCAGAGTTGGTCTGTAAGAGATCGCTTTTTACGATAAGGCCTTCCATTGTAACAACGTACGTAGCTCTTAAAGATATTATTTGATGTTTTTTTATGGTGTTCAATAAAGAGCATTATATTCTATTCTATTATTTTAGCTTTTCCAACTGTCGTTTGTGCTTCGGGATTTCTCAAATACTTACTTCCGAAGTCGTAAGAAGGTGAAGACAGAAAATAATTTAAAATCAGGTCAAAAACTACGTAATTAATTATTTTAAAGTTCTATACACTCCACTTCTTATAATCCTCATTCTTAAGTTCTGTTGAGCTACAAACGCGTGTACTGACCGGACAGGTCCAGTCATATATGTGTGGTTCAGGCTTCGCATCTCATGCACCAAGCTGTGGGTTCGAATCTAGACCAAATCAAGGACAAATCTAACTAATATAAAATAAATAAAAATAAATAAATAATGTTGGACTATCCACACAGCATCTAGCCCCAAGCTAAGCAGAGCTTGTGTTATGGGTACTAGATGACTGATATACTTAATACAGTACATTACATAGATAGATATTTTTTATTATACATAGCAAATACCCAGAACACCCGGAACAAATATTTGTAGATCGTACAAACATTTGTCCCGAGCCGGGAATCGAACCCGCAACCTCTTGCGTTGCAGACATATACATACATATAATATGACTTTTCCATACAAAATGTGTACACGCCTATATATCAAGCTATACATTTCCCGTATTAGCTGACCGCTCATGGTATGGAAATCCTATACAATGAGAGATCAGCATAAAATAGAAATGTGTGCTTGATATGTAGCCGGGTGTACCTACTTTTAAATGTATCCTGGACGTCGCTGACAGTGGTGAATGAAAACATTGGGAGTCGACAATCCGCCTTGAGTGAATATGGTTATTAATGCTCGCTCCTTCTTTGTATGATAAGAGGCCCTCTGCCCTGCAGTGGGACAATAATATTTGAAGAAGACCTATCAAAGGCGTCCTTAATTTTCGTCACTCTTGAGAAATATGACTTTGAGCGTACTGTGCATTCACAGTCCAAAGAGCGCTATTTCTATAGAAATCTCGACTAATAACAACAAAAGCTATTCTTACTTTTATCGCATCTGAAATAGACCGAGTTCCCGAAAATTTTCAAATATTTTCACACACCAAACAGACACTTCAATTTCATGGTTGGCAAGGCGTATCTGTATAATGCTTACGTCATAACCGTTCATTTCCACAAAGGAAAATCTGGAAGACTTTTGGTACAGCGAAACCAGTGTTGCTAGTCAATTTTAATTTTTCCGTGGCGATTTTGTTATTTTTTACGTAGTGTAGGGAAAGTAGTAGATTAAGTGCGATGTGCTCTTGAAATATACTTTATTGTTTTATAATTATAGTTATTGAGGTATTTGGTTCTATTTTCAAATTCGTTCTTTAAAATAAAACATTCCGTTCATGTAAATAAATATTTGCCTATGGCATTAAGTCCGCCTCTGTACATTTGTGTGCTTAAAGTATTAAATAAATAAATATCTGTCGTTTCATAATAATATAGAATATTAGTAATCGTCTTCTAGCTAACCTTTTCACTTCTATGTTGGGGTCAAGCTGCATTCTAAGCAGATGCAGCTGAATACTAGTATTTTACATGGAGCGACTGCCTATCTGTCGTTCATAATCCACGTACTGGGTAACACGATACTCCTTGATTCTATTCGATTTTTGAAAACTCGTTACAACTTTCAAAGATCTACGAATGCCAGCCGGAACCAACGACTTTTGAAGCCGTAAAAAACCCTAAAGGATTATAGGCCAACCGTGACGTAGCCTGTGGTAGCTACGCGGGGCGGGAGGGGTGTGGTCACGTGATGCGAAATCTCAGTCATTGGCCCGCTGACAGGCGTCAACACGGGAATACGGCAACACTTCTATCTTATCTTTCATTATCATCTGCTTAGCCTTTTCCCAACTATGTTAGGGTCGGCTTCCAGTCTAACCGGGTGCAGCTGAATACCAGTATTTTACATGGTGCGACTGCCTATCTGACCTCCACAATACAGTTCCTGAGCAACACGATACCCCTTGGTAATACTGGTTGTCAGACTTTCGGGCTTCTGGCTACCCGCAACGACTGTCAAAAATCTACAAATGACAGCCGGGACCAACGGCTTAACGTGCTTCGCGAGACACGGAGGATCTACGATCACGATTCACGGCTTCTATTGCTCTCTATTATTATTGGTATTATTAAGTAAGTCGATACTAAAATTGAAACATTGCACACTAATTTGCAATACAAAAATCATAACAATCTCTTTGGCAATCAGAGAACTTACAATTTACAATTTCCAATATCAATGTAGAATTAAATTACTGCTTATTGAACTGTGTGTCCATGAATTCAGATATTTATCGACGATTCGCTTTTACAGTATGGCGGCCTCTCATTCAGCTCAATATTGTGATTCTAATAAATTTTCGATCGATAACCTTGTCGTTTATTCCTTGAGAAAATTCAATTCAATTTTGTGGGTATCTAGTTGAACGAACTCCGGTAGGAATGTTATTTTTATTGATATTAGGGTAGTTCTGTGTTGGTGATAACGTTTGGCCAATATCTGTGGTAGTTGAGAAAGATTCGTTGTAAGCTGTCGATTTTGACAGGTAGGCAAGATAATGTGGAATATTTGTTGGTTCATTTTTAGGGTTGCGCACGCAAAAAACGATTTTATAGTGCTAAAGTTTCTATTTCATTAGCTAAGAAGGTAGTCAAACGATTTTAAATGTATCAAGTGGTTGATAGACGTTTATGTCACTACTTATTACCGATACAAACCATCTCCAGATTGTCCTGCTTTTGATATCAAATTGCTCTATTTGGTACATAATAGCTGGGTTTAGCAGTGTGTATTGAGATAGGGTTGATATTGCAAGTGAAATTATATGCCCGCATTGCTGGAATGTCTTAGTGACCTATAATCTCTGTTTCTGTAATATCGGGTTATACCTTGCTACTTGCTAGGCTCGCTATCGGAGTGTACGATCCTCCAGTGATCTAATGCCCTATGATCTAGTCGCTCGGCTTGCACGTGGTTGCTCAGAGTTCCAACCAAACCTTACCTATTTGGTCAGGGTAACCTAATTTAGTTCTTGCGATCAATTTATATTATAACGTAAAACACTTCAAAATAAATGGATTTTTATTTAATTAACATTATATCCATTGATTGAAGGCAGCTAAATAAAAACAGCCGCACGGGTTGATCGAAGGTTAAGCTACGCTTGCCGAGGTCAGTCTGTGGATGGGTGACCGTTCTTAACATATCGAGACTCCTTCGTGCCTCGGAAAACACGTTAAGCCGTTGGTCCCGGCTGATCTTTACGCAAAATACGCGCGTCGTGGAGTTGCGGAAATCGGCCCGTCTAACAATACAATACAATGGTCCCGGCTGTCATTTGTTGATCTTTGACAGTCGTTACGGGTAGTCAGAAGCCCGTGAGTCTGACAACCAGTCTTACCAAGGGGTATCGTGTTGCCCAGTAACTGGGTTGTGGAGGTCAGATAGGCAGTCGCTCCATGTAAAATACTGGTATTCAGCTGCATCCGGTTAGAAAGGTTGCAGACCCCAACATAGTTGGGAAGAGGCTTGGCAGATGATGATGATGATCCAATGATTGAAGGCAAAAAGAGTATTAAAATGTGAAGATTCTTTAGGAAATCAAATCAAATCATCTGTTGGAATATGTTTATGTGCGTTCATGATTAACGAGATCTTAGGAATCATTATTATCTTGAGTAAGCTTGTAGGAATCATTATTATCCTCCATCACCCCTGCACAGCTTGCATCCCCTAACAAACAATGGGACACCCTATAAATATTACAAATGGTCGCTTCAGGAATAAGATATGAGGTCAGTAGTCACAGTCTCCGTCTGGCTCCAACTAGAACAAACTGGAAATACTAATTCATTAGCAAGATTAAGAAAATTCTATCTGACCTTATTTTTTGTACAAACTGTATCTTTTTACAATATGTTTTGTACAATATGCATCAAATATACAAAGGTGGACTGAATATTTTAGGTATTCTCCAACCAAACGGTAGTGAAGAGATAACGTCGCAAATGTTTTGTTTGCTATCTGTGAAGACGAAGAAAAAAAAACACAATTTAAAGTAAAATAGGCACAAAAGTAAATATATAGGTTTAAAGCACACGAATTTTCATATTTATTTAATCCATACTAATATCATAAACGCGAAAGTTACTCTGTTTGGTGGTTATCGTGACTTATCGACTGATCGGATTGCAATTATATTTGGTATGAAGAGAGTTTTAGACCCTGTGAAGGACATAGTGTAGTTTTTAATCCGCGACATCGCCTGCACTCACGATAAACGACATACACGCGGACGAAATCGTGGCAAAATGTAGTATAGGTAATATACATACCGTACATAATACACATAATACATTTATGAAGTAACTAGCTTCCGCCCGCGACTTTGCACGCGTGGTTTGTTAATAAAAAGTAGCCTATGTGCAATATGTGTAAGTGCCCCGGGGTGCAATCTATCTCTCTGCCAAATCTTATCGAAATCTGTACAGTGGTTTAGGCGTGAAAAGGTAACAAACAAACTTACTTTCGCATTTATAATATTAGGTCTTTACCTATGAAATTGCCGTTCTGCAGTACTGGCCATTTCAAATCAAAATATTTTTTGTTTGGCTAAGAATTCTAATTTCAAATTAATTTTATTTTAAAAACATGGATTTTTTTTTCCAAAAGTAGTCATTTGTTTATTGATTAGTGTTACATTTTCATCGCATTTAAATCTTTTTCGTCATCATGGATACGTTAAAAATTCGAGTAATTATGGAATATGAGTACCGTCGTGGCAGCAACGCGGCACAAGCGGCACGCAACATCAACGACGTTTACGGAGCTAACACTACAACCCAACGCACTACCTGTTATTGGTTTGCTCGCTTCCGTTCTGGAAATTTCGACCTGAAAAATGAACCTCGCGGTCGTCCGAAGACTTTGGTCGACAATGACGAATTAAAGGCGATTGTGGAAGCTGATGATACACAATCTACGGCTGAATTAGCAGCAGCTTTCGACGCTAGCGTCAAAACAATATTGGTCCATTTGCGTCAAATTGGCAAGGTAAAAAAGCTTGACAAATGGGTGCCCCACGAACTCAATGATCGCCAGCGCGAAGTACGCGTCGAGACGTGCCTTGCACTGCTCAACAGACACACAAATGAAGGAATTTTGAACCGCATTGTTACCTGCGATGAAAAATGGATTCTGTTTGATAACCGCAAGCGCTCAGCAAGTTGGTTGGATCCTGGTTCAGCACCTAAACAATGCCCTAAACGAAAACTTACCCCAAGAAAAGTGATGGTCACTGTTTGGTGGTCTAGCGCCGGTGTGATTCAACACAGCTTCTTACCAAACGGGGTGAGCATTACTGCAGATGTGTACTGTGAAGAATTGAACACAATGATGGAGAAGCTGGCACATCTCCAACCAGCATTGGTCAATCGCTCGTCTCCGCTGCTCCTGCACGACAACGCGCGACCTCATACTGCACAGCAGACGGTCTCCAAGTTGCAAGAACTGGGGTTGGAAGCTCTCCGTCATCCGTCCTACTCACCAGACCTTGCGCCTACAGACTACTACTTTTTCCAGAATTTGGATAACTTCTTGGCGGGAAAAAAATTCAATACCCGAGAGGCAGTACAAAATGCCTTTGAAGAATTTGTTGTCTCCCGTCCAGCTGATTTCTTTAAGAAGGGCATCAATAAACTGCCACTGCGTTGGCAAAGATGCATTGATTGCATGGGTAATTTCTTCGATTAATACAAATAAAAAATACATGAAAAAAATTCATTTAAATTTTTTCATACAAAACGGCAATTTCATAGGTAAAGACCTATTATTATAGTTAGGATAGATTTATACCTCTGCTAATTGTCATGAAAATAAGTCCGCAATTTCTTTGGAGATAGAATGAAGATAAACTTCTACAGTCACAGTACGTTATGCCCAACCATTTCATTCCAAATCCGAGCCCACCTTTCCAACCAGAAATAACTGCCGAAATTTCGCATAAAACACGTTTCACCCCTCCAGCGCATCTCTAGTGGCACTGGCACACGCCAAGGAATGTGCCAGACTGGCAACTGGCACAACCTGACAACTGGCACGCAAATGAGCCGAGTGCAACCCCTCATTAAGATAAAGGTGGGCGCTCATTTACAAGCCGCCTAACGGAATAAAATGATCATTCCAACCCTAGGGGGTGTAAAATTATAACATCTTGTGGATTCGGATTTCTGGTGTTCTGTATCGTCGGTGTATCTTTATGGGCGATCTTTAAGCGTAGAATGCGCTGTATTTAGATTTGTGGTACCTATTGTGATTTTTGTATCCTTCTTTTTCTTTTCCGTATTGTCGTGATGGCCCAGTGGTTAAAGCTTCGCCTCTCATCCAAGAAATTGCGGGTTCGAATCCGGACAAATACCAATATCAGTTTTTAAATTCATATGTACTTTCTAAGTTTATATCAGACATTATTGACATCGGTGAAGGAAAATATCATGAGGAAACCTGGACTTATTTTGTATAATTACTTATAGTCCGAAATCACCAACCTGCCTTCAGCAAGCGTGGTGATTAATGCTCGTACCTTATCTGTATGAGAAGAGTTCTTTGTTCTGCAATGGGACAGTAACAGGCTGATATTTTTTCCTTTATTCTTTTCACTTACATATTAATTACATTTTTAATTATTTCAATGCAAAAATAAAAAATAATCATTTGAAAATAAAACAAAATGGTAGCCCACTGGCATTGGGAACTAGTTCCAAGCTACCGGCGATCAGGGCTCTTGAGAAAGGAACCTCCTAACGATACGGCCCGGGTCCAGGAGTACTGCTTTCCGGATCAACCTATGATCCAGATGCCTAACAAGATCCTCCTCAGGTGTTGGTCGAAGCTCCTGGCTATTATATCATTGGCCGTCACAACTATCGGCACAATCACTGATGATTCACATCCTACATATCGACCACCTAGCAGGCCAGATCAAGATACTTAATCTGATTCTCTTTCTCAACGGGCTGGTATGTCAACTGTTTGTCTCTGTATCACCCAAAGGTTGACTGGTAGAAAATGCCTATGGCATTAAGTCCGCCTCTGTACATTTGTGTGCTTAAAGTATTAAATAAATAAATATTTTAACTGTGATTTTTGCGTTAAAAATAAGCACTTGCGCTAAATTGCGTCGCTTCGTGAAGTAACTATTTATGATACGAAACAGAAAACACTCACCCATACTTTTCCTAGAGTGTTATAACGTAATAGAATCTAAAAACCCACTTACTATACGCCTCCCACAATACCGTCCAAAGATATAGGGTACTATTCTCGGACGGCCGGGCATACGACGACACTAATTGACCTAGACATGCGAACCTTGACTTTAGGCTCAGATGGCTGACAGTATTCCGCTATATTTGAGTCTGACTAAACCAGACTTGGTTTGTTTTGTATCAATAATACTTTTCAACAGTCCGAGATGATGTGAAAAGTAGGATTAAGGTTTTAAATTCAATTTAGTTTGTTGTATAGACTCCAATTTTTAATTTTATTTATTTCAGGGATCACCAACGAGAAATACATTACAATTAAATATAACAAAATTATAACTTATACAGTACACTATCCTGTAATGCACACTCAATTACAGGTGACCACAACTTATATGTTGTCGAGTATAAATAAATAAATAAATAAATAACTAAAAATAACTAAAATTTGACCTACAGTGGGAATCGGACAGTAACAGGCTGGTTACTGTCCCACTGTAGGGCAATTAATCTCATACAGATGCAGGTATTATATTATAATTCTAAGTCAAAAATATGTTGTTTTGTACTCTCTAAATAAATGGCAAAACATGCAGATCTACTTGTTATTTTAAGAACTCGCACATATTATTTCACACAAATAAATATATTTTCTATTGTATTCATTTTTATTCTATTTTCGTATTCAATTCAGCACGCGTAGCATGACCGATTCTATATGTATTCTACCAAGAATAGACCACGTTCTTTCTTTCCAACTTGATATCGCTTCTACCCGAGCACGGGGCGCCCCGTGGACTGTAGCGAATTGGAAACTTTCTTCTCTTCAGTTTTAACATCGCTATGACCAGGAAGCTGAGGATCGATTCCCGTATTTTTAGAAATATCCACATTCTATTCTCAGTCTCATTCTGTCAAAAATACGTCATATCTATCTGCATTTTAAAAATGGTTTTGAAATTGATTGTCGCTTTTAATTACGCATATACGAGTATATTCAGGTCTAATTACTGTAATATGTAGGTAGTATTGTTCTCGTATTTGGATCCCAGGGCAAACGGAATTATTATTCAAGTAGACTTGGAATAATTCATTGTTCTATATCGATCAAATTCTTACTAACGTGCTTTCCGAGGCATGGAGGAGTCTCTACGTTAAGAACGGTCACCCATCCACAGACTGCCAGAATTTTGCAAGCGTAGCTTAACCTTCGATCGGCCCGTGGCTGCTTTCAATACTCAATACGTTTATTGCATTCCACAATGTGAACTTAGGTGGTAGGTTGTACATAAAGATGCATATAATAGTTTTGGAGCATTGTGGTTTTTTTTTTTTTTAGGTAGGGCCACTCGCAGTTCAGCGCTATAAGGCTGTTTACTGCTTAGCCGGTCGATCCTGTGGTGACCTTACAAGAAGGCCCCCAGCCAGGGCTAACTACAAGTTACATTTAAACGACCGCTCGCTAAGGGCGCCCCCTGTGGGGCTCGAACCTCGGCTTAGGGCGTCCGTCGTTGAATACTTAACAAAAACAAAGGCTGGGTCTCGTTATTATTATGTCGGGGGGGTTTTTTATACTACTGACTCAGCTACGCGGGCTGGCCTTGTAGAGTCTAAAGATTGAATTTACATTTAACTAATTAGGGCGTCGCGCGTCGCGGGCCTCGTCGGCGAGGCCGGAATGTGGGTCGGTTTGTGCGTGTGTATTTCCTAAGAGTGCTAGTTTCCCTACTGCTCTCCTGGATGACGGTTATGTCGTCGTCTGGCTCGACTAGGGTATGCCTTGGGCGGCGAATCTTACCAATTTTGGTAGGGAAGTATTGGGAGGCCGAGACGACAAGTGGGTTTGGGTGTCGCTCGGCTGATTCGAAAAAGCGCCCAGTAAGACGCTTCATGAATTGCTTGATGGTGAGGATTTTTAAATCTACGTGGAGTCTTACGTTCCTAACGAACCACGGGGCTCCCGTAGTTCGACGGAGAAAACGGTTCTGCAAAACCTGCATCCCATGGATATAGGAAGGCCTTGCATGTGCGAATATGGCACACGCGTAGGTCATAATAGGCCTGATGCACGTGGTGTAAAGTCGCATCTTGCACCGAAGTGACAATTTGCTGCGTGCATTTATCATGGGATGTAACCTCCCTAGAGCGAATGCGGCGCGCGAGCGCACCATCATTATGTGCGTCCGGAAGGTAAGGTGTCGGTCAAGGATGACCTCCAGGTACTTAGCTTGCTCCCCCCAGGGGATCGGCTTGTCGTACATGGTGATCGGGGGAGGAGGGGATGGGTTTTTACCCTTCCTGGAGTATAAAACCGCCTGGCTCTTGTCGGGGTTCACCTCGATTCTCCATTTCCTGAACCAGACGCTTAGGGCGTTGGCAGAGGATTGGAGGGCCTTAGCAATAGCTGGACACTTTAAGCCAGAGTAGTAGATGGCCGTGTCGTCAGCAAATAGGGCAATGTTTGCCTTAACTACTGAGGGGAGGTCGCTGGTGTACAGCGTGAAAAGTAGTGGGGAGAGAACTGAGCCTTGCGGGACTCCTGCGCGGATGGGACGAGGCGTAGAGTACGCCCCTTCTATGCGATAACGGAAGGTTCGGTTCGACAAATAGTCCCGTAGTATGAGTACGAGACGCTCTGGCACACCGAGCTGGTACAGCTTGTATACCAACCCGTTGTGCCAGACCTTGTCAAACGCTTTCGCGATGTCAAAATATAATACTCCTGTCATCATGCCGCGTTGGAAGCGGCCGCTGATGTGCTCGACGATTCGGTGCACCTGTTGTGCACACGAATGCTGGGTTCGAAAACCAAACTGTTCCATCGGAATTAAGCTCTTTGTTTCGACCTTGAGCCGCTTAAGAATAAGCTTTTCGTAGACTTTGCCGAGAACGTTGAGGAGACTGATTGGGCGATAGCTGCCTGGGGAGGTCTTAGGCTTGCCCGGTTACCGATGTCGGGGATACCGATGACGGTAGCTTCTTTCCACTTCTGAGGGAAGATATTATTGGTTAACGCGCTATTGAAGATAGTGGTCATTAGAATGACTAAAGGGGCGGGGAAGAGTTTAAATACTCTATTGGTGAGCAAGTCAGAGCCAGGGGCTTTGCGAGCTTTGAGGCCGTTGATTATATCCTGCACCTCGTCTGGAGTGACTGGGGGCAGGGGATTTTCGGGGTCCTCTGAAGGAGGGAGAGAGGTCCTTTGCTCCACTTCAGCGTCTACCCTGGCTATGAAAGCTGGGTCTGCTGGCTGTGAACTGGGGGAGCATTGGGCCTCGAGACTGGGGAGCATTGTGGGCCCTTTAGTGACTCTTTAACTAAAATACTAGACCGTCTTAGTTCAGTAGTCGTAAGCACTACTGCTGAAAATGAGGGGTTCGATTCAGGGATCGGGCAAAGTGTTATTGAGTTTTTCCATCTGGGATTTCTCAGGACCAACCCGAAATCTGGATTAATACCCGTTTCATGGCAATAGGCTCGCCCCTATTAAATGGTTCTTAAATATAATTGGCGAAATGTGGGTATACTATACTACACCTCTGCCTAGCTCTTCGTAGAATACAAGCGTGATGTTATGTTTGTGGTTACCAAAACTACGTTCTGTCTGACCTCTCATAAAAATCGTCCTCCGTAAGGCTCTCAGCTCACAGAACAGTTACGCTAAAATATGTAGGTGTAAGCAGTAGGTACGCCAACAATCCGGAAAATTAAATACAGGAATATATAGAAAAGGAAGACTCACCATCAATGGTATGTCCTCACTAAATTCCCTCGGCATCTCGACAATTTCATAGTTATTTTTCGCAAACACGCCGTAAAGGGGTCGCTACCTTTTCTGTGAAAGGGTTTCAAAAAAGCGGAATTCCTTTGGGAGTTAGTGTGTTAAGTTATAGTTTTAAGCGCAGTTCAGACTATCTCGCTATATAGACATGCTTTTTTTATCCTGTTTAAAAATTTAAAAACATAGTTTAAAAAACTAAAAACCACGCTTTTTTAGAAAATCCAACTAAAATATAGAAAATAAAATTTAATAAATTTGGATTAAGAAAAGTGTAAATTAGAAAAAAATGTATATTAATGGAAAAAAGCGTGGGGTGCACAGTGTCAATAGTTATAAACATTTTCTATTTTTCCATGGTTACTGTCATTCACAGTGGGCTCCATGTATCGGCGTGTATTCTTCAATATTAACACTCTCCTCTATTTTACACACTTTATATTAGCTTCACTTGTATGTATGTTTGTAACCGACTCCTTTAGACGCTATTTTGACCCACTTTAAACAAAGTGAGCTCGTGGCTAAATAAAAACAGCCGCTCGGGTTGATTGAAGGTTAAGCTATGCTTGTCGATGTCAGTTTGTAGATAAAGGACCGTTCGTGACATGTTGAGACTCCTCCGTGCCTCGGAAAGCACGTTAAGCTGCTGGTCCCGGCTGTCATTTGTAGATCTTTGACAGTCGTTACGGTTAGTCAGAAGCCCGAAAGTCTTACAACCACTCTTGCCAAGGGGTATCGTGTTGCCTAGTAACTGGGTTGTGGAGTTCAGATATGCAGTCGCTCCATGTAAAATACTCCATGTAATACTAGTATTCAGCTGCATCCGGTTAGACTGGAAGCCGACCCCAACATAGTTAGGAAATGGCTGGGTTGATGATGTTAATAAAAAATACTTAAATAAAACGCATTCACAGTCGGTACGTCACAAGTATGTATAAGTTCTACATACGCGTGACATCATGCAACATTTTAACAAAATGTATCTTTAGAAAACATAAAAAATACGAGTACAATATTTTTTAATAAACTACCTGACGTACAAAAACATTAGTCACCGTCTCTATTGTCAGGCGTTTTTAAAACCATGAATTATAAAAACATTTATAATTCCCCAATTTCAATGCGTATGCATATTTTTTTACTGCTGTTATTTATGATTTATTTCACACAAAATATGTCTATCAACAAAGTGAATAATTGCTCCCATATCGGTCGGTATGAAATATACTCTGTTTACAATCTGCATATTTTAAGCTGTCTGCTATGTAACATGCAATGTAAATTACTACAAAACAAGCAAAATATGTTTTTTAAACTAGGTGGGCGTTTCACTATCTCTATTTACAAGTTCAGCCATTATTTAGGTCAGATCATGCGAGGAGCATGTAGACTGAGATGGCCTTTTGAGGAAGGTATCACCTAGATGAGTGGACCAGTCCCGTCAATGCAAGCATTTATCAATAATCGTACTATCTGAGATGGTCTTTTGAGGAAAGAACCACAGGGATATGAGTGGACCTATCCTTTTAGAGTTCGCATTTGTCAGTAATCGTAGAGCTCAACTCAGAACTGGGAGAAGAACAAGCCAAGAGCGAGTCGGGCTCGCACATGAAGGTACTGTCAAACAAGATTAAAAAAAAAAATGTTTTCCGTCGAGTCCGTTTAATTTTAATTGTATTCTATTTCTATTATTTGTTGTTGCTATGGCGGCGATAAGAATACACAGTGTCAAAATTTAATCTGTCTACCTATAACGGTTTATATTATACAGACCGCCAACAAACAGACGGACGGTCGGACAGCAGAGGCTTAGTAATAGGGTCCCGTTGGCATCCTTTGAGTACGGAGCCCTAAAAAATAGCAATAACAGCAAATAATCCTGGGTATTTCACGCAAAACATTAATCTTTTCAGTTCTACAGAACCATCATCACTTTCCCTGTGACAATTTATTCAGCAGATGTCTGCGCGCCGTATCTTATCTGTGGAACGTCATCGAGACGTCTCGTGAGCGCGCACCTTAATTATGGAATCCTTAAACTTTTTAATAGAAAGACTTGGAATGAAGTGAGGTACAGGCTTTATAGGACTTTGGAGTGCTATTTCTGGAGTAGATTTAATTTTGACACTGAATTTCTTGGTTTAGATTGAGGTAAGTAAGAATACGAACAAGAAAAAAATAACTTTATTTGTTCATTGTTACAAATAATAATAAAAAATATGATCTTTTTTTTGTTATGACTTATAACAAATATATGTATAACTAGCTACGTACATAATATTAAACAAGGTTTGTTTAGCCGGTGGTCCCAAAACTAAGTTTATAGGAAGTCTCCATGGTATTTTTTTTTAATGGAGCGTTTTGCACCAATGATACTGAACGCGATCAGGACATCTAAACCACGCTTGACACCTGTCAGTGTCAACACTGATAGGTGTGAAACGTGGTTTTGATGCTCTGGTCGGGTTTATTGACACTGGTGAAATTCGCCATAACTACTTTACAGAAGTTTTAATATCAGACTAAATTACGTCAAAAACAAAATATGAAATTACATCGTATGTAAGTTATACAATTTTATTTCATATTTTATTTCTTATATAAGTCTAAACTAATATTATTCAGAGGAAAGATTTTGTTGTTTGTATGTTTGTCTGTAAGCATAAATAAGCTCTAACACTACTTAACCGATATTTCTTTAAAAAACTTTCACCTTTAGTAAGATACATTATCAGCGAGTACCCGCTTTTCCTGTTTGTAATATTAGTTTTGATAAAGAAATTTCATATTTTTTTACCAACAAGCTAAAACCGTGCGTACCAGGGTGTCGCTAGTTAATAACAATAATTTGCCCTACTATTTATTAATAGTAGGTACGCAACCCTTTGCTTTCATAGACAGAATTTCCACTCTATTGTACAAGGTATCCCTCTGATAAATAATATTTATAGTTCCCCCACTATCTAAGTGGGGTTGCCTGCTTACAGAGGTAAAATAAACATGGTTGCCGCAGATAATATAAGCATTAATAGCTCGTTGTGGGAAATTATCTCCTTATAGTTTGAATATTCAGAGACGTAGTGTGAAATCAAAACAATATTTGGTTTTAATGTTACACTACACACTTTCAATCTGAATGGTTTAGTTTATTATTTTAGACTCTTAGAATAGGGTAGTTTCGTTAAAAAATCTGATTGGTCCGAAAGTTGGATTACTCAAAAATACTGGACACGTATTTTTTCTTTTGTCACGTATACCAAAAATGACGACGGTATAGGGCGTTGAAATTGCGCGTGACGTCACAAGCCCCTTCTCCTGAACTTTGATGTGCTATATCTTTGTCACTTTTTATTGAATTAAGTAAGCAAAAAATACGTGTCCAATATTTTTTGGTAATCTTACTGACGGACTAAATAGACTTAATATATTTTTACCTAGGACACATCCCTATTCTGTACATCCTGAACGAATAAATAATAGTAATGCTGGACAAAATCATCTAGCCCCAAGCTAAGCAGAGGATCATGTTGTAAGGAAAGTTTTGAGTATGAATGTGGAGGGTTACAAAAGTAGAGGGAGACCAAAGAAACGATGGATGGATTGTGTGAAAGATCGGTCGTCATCTCAGAAATCACCTCCTTCCTAGCCATATCGGCTAGGAAGGAGGTGATTTCTGAGATGACGACCAATAGAAATGTATAGAGGAAGAAGTCAAGCTGCGCCGACCGCAAGTAAATGGGCATAAGGGCATGTCAATGATGAGAATACTGTGCAGTCAATAGTCTAGCACAAATGTAGCATCAATTTCGCAATTTTTGGTGTTGTTCTATGGCATGGTTGGCGCAGTGGCTGGGAGATTGACTGCAGCGCCGCGTGTCGTGGGCTCGATTCCCGCACGGAACAAACATTTGTATAGCCTACAGATAGTTGTTCCGAGTCTGGCTGTTCGTGCATGTCACTATAAATGTTTGTAAACGCACCCATGATACTGGAGGAAGTTCCTAGTGTGGGGCAAAGTTTTTTATATAAGAAAAATAAACAAATTTAAAATAAAAAAAGCCTGTTTGTTATCAGTGCTTGTCTCACATATTTAAAAGTAAATGCTACATTTTTTTTTTTAATTGAAAATTAGTAGGGTATGAAAAATAGATGTTATCCGATTCGCAGACCTAACTGATATGCATACAAAATTGAGATTGACACGAGAATTTTATATATTAGAAGAAGATATTAGTTTCTTCTTAATCTAGACTATGGAGGTCTAGTTTTTATGGTGTACACTAAATAGTACTTATTCTATTATATTTTCTTTTTATATTTTCTCTTTTTTATCTACATTTACAGGGTATATTTTGTTTGATTCAGAATGTATGGGAAGAAGCAATTAAGCCTCAGTCGGTTCAAAATGGATTTTATCCTTATTAGAAACAGGTTCGGATTACGGCATTTTTTTTTTCTCATTTTCTTACCGACAATTTTTTTTAAATATCTTTGAATGCAGTTAGCAATTTTTCAAAGAGTTAAAACAGTCTTTTTAGAAGTTTTCCTGTACCTACAGCGGTTAGTTAATGTAGCTGCCGTTACCGACCCATCTCAAAAATCCATTCTGTATATAGCGGTTATCTGCGGTAACAATCGCGCTCCACAGAAACTTCTTTTTTTCTTTTGAGTAGAAAATTCGTTCAGACGTACTCGTAGATAGTAGACGTGATTTAGTAACAAAATTGCAGACAGAAATGAAAACTTAAAACTTTAGAATAACTGTGTTTTTAACATACGTCACATTAGCATGTCGGTGACGCGTACCCATAAGTTTTGCCCCTACCAAAAATCGTTCAACGTGGCTGGTGAAGTTTTCACTAAGAACATAACATCACGCTTGTTTTACCCCGAAGAGTTAAGCAAAGTTGTACCTGCATATAGTACTTTGGGGGTATGAGGAACAGAGTGTAAAGTTCCTCATCCACCATAGAAAAGGGAGGATCCTCCGACCAGACGTGTGTTGTGTCTGGTGGGCAACTGCCCGACGGTTGCTTTTTTTTTTTTTTTGGAATGGGCATCTCGCAGTTTATCCTTCAAGGATATTTACTGCTCAACCGAACTTTCCTGTGGGGGGCTTAATTAAAATTAAAGCCTCCAGCCAGGCATAAAAACTTATAAGCTAAGCGACTATCGCTAAGGGCACCCCCTGCGGGGTACGAACCTCGGCTTAGGACGTCGCTGAAGAGGACAGCAAGGGACAGGCTGGATCTGATTGTTCCATTATTTAGGGACATTTTAAACATTAATCGGCTCAGCTTCGCGGGCTGGCTCTAGCAAAGGGTCGGGAGGGGAGCATTGACGGGGTCGTCGCGACGGGCCTCGGCGGCGAGGACGGAATGTCCGTTTTTGTTTGCGAAACCGACGGTTGTTGTCGGGCTCGTTTATATATACTCAGTCGCGTGGATAACTTTAATATCGCGATGTAGGACATCGTTCATTTAGTTCGTATGTGGTGAGATAGATGTCGCTACAGTACAGTTCGGCAATTATGTTTAAGTCCCATGTAATAGGAAGCGATCCAATTGACATCTACTGGACACGCATTGACATCTACTGGGCACGCATTAACATCTACTGGGGACTCAACCAGACTCAGAACTGCTACTGAGAAATTTCTAATGGAAAAACCCTATATCACTTTACCAAACGAGGGAAACGAACACAGGACCTCGCGCTCATCAGAAGCGCTTGCAGCCACTGGACCAACAAGGCAGTCAAAAAAGTTTTACTTAAATTAATTATAGTGCAGTGAGTTTCGCTGTCAACCTACCCAGAATAAAATAGGAAGTCGGCTTTGTAGCGTAATGTCAACACTATAGCATATATAAATACGGGCCTATTTACAGTACAGCAACAAGGCTGCTGACCTTTTGAATACTTTTATAAGGCTGGAGAGCAAGTGTGTTTTATTTTGTGGGATATTGTGCTAATGCAAGATTGGCGTATCTAAAGAAAAGCTGTTCTGAAATTGCCGGGTGAAAACCGAGTGTTGTATAAGGCGGGTCATAAAAATCACATCATCGTCTGCCTAATGTCTGACAACCAATGGTGAAGGTCCGCCTGCGACGCATTAGGTTGCGAGTTCGATTCCCGCCTTGGGACAAATGTATGTACGATCTACAAAGATTTGTTCCGTGTGTTCTGGGTATTTGCTATGTATAGTAAAAAAATACATATCTATGTAATGTATTGTATTAAGTATATCAGTCACCTAGTACCTAGGGCTAGATGATGCTGTGTGGATTGTCCAGCATTATTTTTTTATTTTATTTAGTAAACTTTTTCCTCACTCTGTTGAGGTCGGCTTTCATTCTTACAGGATGCAGCTGGATTACAGTATTTTACATGGGGCGATCGCCGATCTGACCTCCACAATCCACTTTCCTCGTTTAGTATTTATTCAGCTATTTCATTCTTATTCCGAGGAAAAAGTAATCTCTCTTCGCGTTTTACGGGTACTACAAGGATAATATTTTTGTGTGTGTGAGATTTTTTGCCGGCCTAATACGCAATTTTGATTCAATACCCAGTTTATATAAAAATACCCAGATCAAAAGTAATGTCATACAAATTTGTTTTGTTACTACAAAAAATAATAATTTAAAAGCCGTTTTCAAGTTTTATTCTACTTACACTGTTTTCCTTCAATACGTCTTATTTTTGTACATAAACCCCTATCAATGCCTGTGTCTTCGTGTAATGACAAAATAACAGCTTCTTTCCGAAATCACTAAAACACATTTTGACAGGATATTCACTGCTAGATAGCTAATGTTACAGGAAGTAAATAAGGCTACTTTTATTTTAGAAAAATAATTAAAGTTCTGCGCACAAAAATTAAAACCACGTTATTCGTAAAATTCCACGCGGATAAAGTCGCGGGCACGCCTAGTTTATAACTAAAGTAGCCTTAAGAAGCTTACTGTACACCCAGAATATTATATTTACGGAACATTTTTGTAATGCAGGACTACACCTGTGGCACAGAGTAAACACATGTAGGCTTATTTATGTGTTAAATAACTAGCTGACCTTCAGATAGGTTCACATACACCTGGTATTCGACCTGGGTGCTTTTTTCTTACATAATTTTACGGAAAGAAGGATTTATTTTAATATGGTAGATGCGTTTGTATGCTAAATGGAAGCTTATGGGCATACTGGCTGGAAGAATTTTAGTTCTAGGATTCAAACGATCAAGCGATTTTAGAACTGTTTAAAAATAGAACGTGCCATCAAACTAAGGACACAGCAGATTTATTTTGGACGCGCTCATATAAAGACGTACGCTAAATAAGCTATAACTAGCAACTCGCCCCGGCTTTGCACGAGTGCAAATTTTTTTTTTAATGAGATTTCAATCATAAATAACATGCTTTCCGACTTTTCCAAAAAAATCTTTCATACAAAACTAGTCCCTACAATTACGAATACAACATCAAATAAATCAACCAAATTGGTTTAGCCATTTTCAAGTGAAAGTCTTTCATATATCCGGCAATTGATTTTTATTTATAAGAAGATAGTAACATTAATACTTGTAAGGTCTCGACCTGGTGTTGTGAGGCAGTTCATACACACTGGTAAGATGCTTTTACGTACATTCACAAACCATAGAGACTATTTTTATTCCCAACATAGATTACCACCTACTTTCTCTGCTAATATAGTCTTAAGTCTCATTTTAGCTATGTTTGTATACACCTACCAGGCTACCATCTACGGTAGAGAGCCAAGTAAACAGAGCTTGTGACCTTTACAAGAACCGTGTACGGTCAGCAAACACACGGAAATGTTTTATTAATTCGACTAACTTTATGCACATAGTACGTAGAATTTAAATTTGGAACTCGTGAATAAAATGGCGACGGGTAAGTCGATCAGTGAAGTCCCATTTAGCGTCCCGGTCACGTTTTCATCGGCTACCGGTTCTTTTTATTCTGTGCCTAGTCAACCGCACGGGTATGGCTGCAATATGACTTTGCCAGCGCTTTTATGTTGTAGCAGTAAGGGTGGTTTTCGTAGTTCAGGTGTTACTGATGTAGCCGTGTCTACGTTTGGGAACACGTTTTGTTGCCACAATGCAAGTTCTAGCTGAAAATCAAATGTGTCTTTACCTCTAAAACTAGCTGTGCTTCGCGATTTCACCAGCACTTAAGTGTCATAGCGTGATGTTAAATATGTAGTTAGAGCCTTCCCCAAGAATTCGATATCAAATGCAAAAAGTCGGTCGGCCGGTCGGTCGTTCGGTCGTTAAATTCTCTTCCAACATACCTACAACAGGATATTTGTAATAAAAATATGTAGACAAAAGCGTTTTCAAAGATAGAGAGAGATAACAAAACAGCGAATCATACTCAGACTATATAATATTATAAATTTGAAAGTTTGTATGGATGGATGTTTGTTACTAAATCACGCCAGAATGGCTAGAGGGATCTGGATAAGATTGGGCATAGACATAGATTATAGTGTTAGATAGCACAATATAGGATTTTAGACCAGAAAATTTTAAGTACAATGGTAACGGCAGCTCAGGTTGACTTTTTAATCGCTGGTAACACCGCGGGGCGCAGCTAGTCACACAATTCACTGTCATCATCTGCCAGCCTTTTCCCTACTATATTGGGGTTGGCTTCTAGTCTAACCGGATGCAGCTGAATACCAGTGCTTTACATGGAGCGACTGCCTATCTGACCTCCACAACCCAGTTACTGGGCAACATGATACCCCTTGGTAAGACTGGTTGTCAGACTTATGGGTTTCTGACTACCCGTGACGATCTATGAATGGCAACCGCGACCAACGGCTTAACGTGCTTCATAAAATTCACTAGTATCCTTACTAAAATGAGGCGCAGTTCAGAAAACGCTACACTATTCCGCTATATAATAGCATATTGTATAATTTCTTTATATTACTTCGGAACTACTTAACAACACCTTTTTTATGTAAATGGCATACTATGTGTAATTAAGTCAAACTTAAAACAGGATAGTCTCTATCTCATACTTGACCTCAATATTTGTACTGCAAATTAAATGTTTATCTACAATAAGTTCCACAAATTTCTAACAGATGGCAGTGTAAGTTAACTTCCGAGGTGGTACTAAGTCAGCTACATAGTATGCTTTAGATAATAGCATAGTCGGAATTGACCTTTTTAAATGCGAACGTGCGCCTTATCCCCTCAACCGTTCAACATAAAACTTTGCATATACGGTGTCAGGGCTACAGAAAAAGACATAGGATAATTTTATCCCGGTTTTACATTCCCATGGGATAATTACCGACCTGCGCGCAGGCTTAGCTGGCGTGTATAATAAGTTAGTACCAGCCTATTACTGTCCCACTGCAGGGCAAAGGCCTCTTCTCATACAGATAAGGCAAGAGCATTAATCACCACGCTTGCTCAAGACGGGTTGGCGATTTCAGACTTATATTAATTATATAAGTCCAGGTTTCCTCACTATGTTTTCCTTCACCGATGTCAGTGATGTCCAAGATAAACTTAGAAAGTGTATAATAATAATCTAATTTTCTAGCGAGCAGACTTTACAGGATAAACTAACAAAGCGGTTTTCCAATCGAATGCTCACAGACTAAACCCTAACCGTTTTCACAAACAAAAGTATAACCAAATATTAATTAATTAACTTTCTGCTGACGCTACGTTCCTTTTTAGCAAACAACCGGCCCATTCAAGTGAAACTTTTTATGCTGACGCTACAACATCTCTGTATAGTTCTAACGAGAGGTAGCGTTGGAAAAAAACATGGCCGTCTGAAATTATACGCGAGAAGTACTAGGGCGTGAACAATGCAACCTTTTTTGCTGTCCGTACACTGTGTGTTTTAACTTTATAGCATTTTTAGTATAATGAAGGAACTGGTGTATTATTTTACATACTGGCTGCAAGAGAATACTCTGGTATAATGAGGGTGAGTTCTTATGTAGCCATGTTTCCATGTTTACCTTGGTGAGTAAAATACAAATCAGACATCTGATACTTCTACGTGTGTGTGGTTTTGTGAGAGGACTTAAGTTGCAGGTTTTTTTTTTAATAAATCAACGTCTGGTTCAAGGGAGACCTCTTTACCGTCTCCTCAGGGATGTGCCCTAATAGGCGTTGCACAGGGGGGGTCTTCGAGTGGTGTCTTAAGAGAGTCCATGTGCTGATGGTGATCACCGGGGTGGTTTTAGTGAGGTAGGAATCCCAGACTCCTTGGTCTTCTCCCCAAAAGTCCAGGCGCCTTTTGAAGGTTTCCCCCAACAAAAAAAGAGGTCTTGGATAAAGGATGACTTGTTTACATAATACAGGGTGGAAGGGAGATCGAAGTGTTGAAGCCGGAATCTTCGAAGCCGAAGAAAAGTGTACCTGAACTCGTGGTATCAGTTATCGTACGTAAAGCAAGCAAGCAGAAATGGATGCTCTATCTATATTTTTCCCTTTGAGTCAGTTCCTTGACAGCGTCTCAGTACCAGCATCATCTGCCTAGCCTTTCAATAAGCATGTTTGTTTCGGCTTCTGGAAGCCAAACCCAACATGCTTACTTACATACTGGCATTCAGCTGCATCTAGTTAGACTGGTCTAACTATATGCAGCTCTCAGCTCTGCCTATCTGACCTCCACAACCCCGTTACTAGGCACCACGATATCTCTTGGTAAGAGTGGTTGTAAGACTTTCGTGCTACTGACTACCCGTAACGGCTGTCAAATATCTATAAATGACAGCCGGGACCAACTGACAGCTTAACGTGTTTTTCGAGGCACGGACTATCTGACCTCCAAACCCCAGTAACTGGGTACAAAAGACTTACGTAAAGGTGTGTAAGCGTAGCATTAGACTGTTGCTGCTGTTAAGATTTTCAGGCTTTTTTTTGCTTAACATCTACCAAATTACAGCCAGGCCAGCTTGGTGACTTGTGAGAAACGGCAAGGTCTCGGTATTCAATGGATGGTCATCCCCCATCCACGGACTGACCTCGACGAATGTAACTAGCCCTTGCTTAACCTTGATTGACCCGTGAAGATGTCATTATTTATCCACAAGCCGCAGTAAACAGCAAAGATAAATTATAACCTTAATTCTTTTCTTCTGTACAAGTATTTGGAGAAACCTAAAACGCACAAACTTTTAGCCAAGTTAATATAAGTTTATACCAAAAGGAAACATTAGCATAAATAATTAACTTGGCTATTCTTTCCGAACACCGTAACTTGGTCCTGTAGAGGTTTCTAAGTTATTTAGACAAAAACTTCGGCTAATAATCTGGGTAGGTCCATTAAAATCTAATGGGGTTTGCAGCGTTATTTTGTTAAGTTCACTTCGAACGTCACAACCTCACTCAATGTGACCAAACTTACTAGTGAGTATTTTGCAAGCGTGCTCATTTGTTTTTAAAACAAATCACACACAATTTATATTCGCAATTCGAATAGAAGTGAAGATGGGAGAATTACACTAATCGAAAGGTATTTTTAAAGAACAGAAAGAAAGACAAAATATTTAAAGTAAATTAAAAATATACTATAAGTAAAAAGGCAAATAAGGCAATTGTAATAATCAAAGTATTTGTAAAAGTTTTGTTTAAATTATGTCAGTGAAGACAAACCCCAAATTAAGTGTATAACACGGATAAAATTGTCGGTAGTTGCACCTCGCCGTGACCGTGGCAAGCAAGATGCACGACTCAGCAATATTTTTCCAATATAGAGTTTAGAATAGAGTTTTTGGAAGACTGACAGACAAAAGTCATCGTTTATTATGGTACTGCATTCTAATGCTGTCTTAGGTGCCGTTTGTACAATAAAATTAATATTATTTAGGTGTTCCATGAATTGACCAGAGATTGAGCCAGGTGCCGTCAGTGGGATAGCTGCCACTGTTAAGGGGGCCTAGAGAAATCCCTTTTCCTTTAACGCCAACGAAAATACCAATTGTATGGAGTTGACATTATCTTTAGAGATGTCATTTGATTCCGTTCCACATTTGTAATGCCATTCCCATACATTTTGACGTTAGAGTCTGGCGTTTTCCGCTACAGAAAATCTTTGTCTAGGCCTGTAGATACCGTTCACCTGTGCTCTCAGTGGAATACTTCTATTTATCTAGCAGTTGTTTGTCTTTCAAGTACTAGGCTCACATAACATCTAGGCGTATCATAATTACAATGTAGGCTAAGTAATTAATGTCAATGACTGCGCGTAGACACGACCCGTTGCACCACATCTGTGCGGTATTATTAGATGCGAATATACAGGTTGTTGTATTAGGAGTTGACAGTTTGAATTGAATTTGCGTCGTTAATTTGTAAGTGAACAGGACTGTAATTACTTTCTTTTGGTTAGATTTGCATTACATATAAAATCACACTATCGAGCAGGTGGTGTGAAGATATTGTTATAAATTTGTGTCGAGCAGGAACCGATCCTGGGCTACAAAATACAACAGTCGCTTATCCACCACGTCAACCATTTCACTCTATTAAATGCTAAATATAAGTCAGCCTGTATATTACAGGGTGACTTGGCGCACTGACACGCTGCGGTACGCAATGACCTAGAAGCGATGCACCGCTGTCAACCATGAAGGTACGGTTCGCTGACATATCCGTCTGACTAGTCACATATTATTACATAGGCTAAATAATAAATAATAAATAATAATAAATGGCTTTAAAGAATCGTAACGATTCTTTAAAGCCATTTATTATTATTTATTATTTTATATTTTTGCTGGACAATTCACACAGCATCATCTAGCCCCAAGCTAAGCAGAGCTTATGTTATGGGTACTAGATGACTGATATACTTAATACAATACATTACGTAGATAGTTTTTTTTCTTTATACATAGCAAATACCCAGAACACCTGGAACAAATCTTTGTAGATCGTACCTGCGTCGCAGGCGGACCTTCGTCCGCTGCGCCACATAGGTCGTCAAATAGTTACTTAATAGTTATTATCCGAGACAAGATCTCTATTTTAATACTAAACACTGCAAAATGCAAATAGTTGGCTGTGCTACAAAAAGCTACCTAACTTAATTAGGACTTGGCAGGACACGTCTGCATTTCTGAAAGTTCTAATGACATGTAGCAAATTATTTAATTTAATGAAACCTATAAATTTATTAAATTAAACCTCAAACGGCGAAAATACAACAACCTAACTGGAAGTTATATGTTTGAGCCGTTTGGGGTTGAAACACTAGGGCCATGGGGTCCGTGTGCCCATTTAGTTTTTCGAGAAATCGCGAAACGTTTGGTCGACTCTTCACGTGACCAGAGGGCTGGCCTTTTTTTTGGCCAAAGAATCAGCATTGCCATTCAACGTGGCAATGCTGCCAGCCTTCTGGGCACTTTTCCCGTTGACAACAAATGACAACAATGCGGATGAATTTTTTGATGCCCTATGATTATTTATTTTATTTTATTTCTTCATATATTAATAATTGTATAACTTAATTATGTATGAAAATGATTGACATAATTATTATTTTTTGACATAATATGTTGTATATCTTCAAGTTCTTTAAAACTATTAGACAGACGTGTTGGTGAAGAGTTTGTTCCGCCACTTCATCTTTCCAGCAAAAACACTAGGAAGTGGTGAAGGGTGGGCGTTTTGGGGGACTGTCTTTTGTAAACGTTTTGACGTTCAAAAAGTGCTGATTCTCAGCCTAATTTGAATAAATGAATTTTGATTTTGATTGTAGGTAAATAATATTCTTAAATTGTGTTTCTGAACACAAACTAAAGATAAGACAAAGGTTATTGTTGGCATTTGCATCGTGTTTCATTAGAAATACGATGCTTTACAGTTTAACATCAAATTTCAATAATAATACAATGATAATTAATATATTCACACAGGTAATAAAGACTAACACCTCAATTAACTACGCTACCAAAAAAAGCAATATATAAGATATTACAATACAAAAGTACACATACTTCTGTTACTGTCAAAGGTGACGTGCAAATCCCAGCTGTGTCAGTGTCAGTCAAGCTGTCAGCTATCATCACAAGCACTTTGCTGGAACTGCAGCTTGCGCACCCGAAGCAGTTCAGCAAGTCTCAGCAAATCGTTTCTTTACTAAAACAAAAACATTGCCTCACGCTAGCAATTTCTCCTGTATCGTACAAACATTTAAAGTCACATACTCAACAGCTAGACCAGAATCAGCTACCTCTAGGCCATACATATATTTGTTCCGTGCGGGAATCGAACCCAAGACACTTAGCGCAGCAGCCATTCTCTCAGCCACTGCGCCAACCATGCCGTCCTAATCATAACTTAATCTACATTTAAATTAATCGTTATCTTAAATTCAACTTTATCTTAAATTAATCTTTATCTTCAACGAATCTTAATCTTAAATTAATCTTTAACCAAATATAAATCACCCTATAAACACAAGACTTGAGCCACACTGGCACGCTGCGGTACGCAGTGACGTAGAAGCGATGCACCGCTGTGAGTTCTGTGCCGGCATGGTTCGCTGACACCACTGACATACTCACTACATTAGTAAATGTTGTGCTATCTGTACCATCTGACAAATGCGTCAACTAACTGGACTGGAGAGACATGAAAACCCAGTGAGAGTCATGATGGCCCAGTGGTTTAGGCCTCGCCTCTTGTGCACGAGGTTGTGGGTTCAAACCTGGGCAAGTACCAATGTGAGTTTTTCAATTCATATGTACATTCCAAGTTTATCTTGTACATCACTGACATCGGTGTAGGAAAAGAATCGTGAGGAAACCTGGACTTATATTATTAATATAAGTCTGAAATCGCCAACCCGTCTTGGGTATGCGTGGTGATTAATGCTCGTGCCTTCTCTGTATGAGAAGTAGCCTTTGCCTTGCAGTGGGACAGTAATAGGCTGGTACTTTACTTTACTTTTTACTGGACAGGTCCACTGAAATCTGTGCGGTCGTTTCCTCGCAAGACAGTCTCGGACACTAATCTGCATGGTCCGCTTCACATCGACCTGGCGAAGAATGTCTGTTTGTTTCGGTGCCTCTTCACAGAATCACATCAACTTAATCCAGTTCCAATTTATTAGGAAATAACATGCAGTATGCATGACAGAACAGAGCTAGGCCAATAGGCACAAAGGCACGTTTACAACTGGGTTAGGCCCAGTTGCCAAGCACTGCGGTTTAAAATTAACACTGATATTAATGACGAGCTGTTACATTTGATTCCAATAGCAAAAACGCTTGAACAGCCAAACCCGGAACTACCTATAGGCCATACAAATATTTGTTCTATGTTGGGTTTGGCTTCCAGTCTAACCGGATGCATCTGATTACCAGTATTTTGAGGTTTAAGATCATTTATTCTCATAAGAATTACACTATTCACTTACATGAGAATATTAAAACTCAATACTTTAAAATGTCAAATAAAGTTGGGGGGGTATTCCAAAATTAGGCATCGGTTATATGTTTTGCAGGTAGATTAAAAAACATTGTGGACTGAGAATGTTCGTTCGATACATGTAAACAAGTATCCGTGTAACAGAGAAACGGTAACTGGATGTGGCTCGACATTATTGTAGGGAAAGTAGATTTTTACTATAAACTGTTTAAGTAGCTATTTTACATGGAGCGACTGCCTACCTGACCTCCAAAACCTAGTATAATCACCGGCAAATAAGATGGCAAAAGTCGTTAGATGCGCACAAGTCGTTTTTTAGGTCTCTTTGGTGGTCAAGCGGGACGCGCACGACAGTGCACGAAAATTGAACCCTTTGTTTTTGTTGTGTTAAACTTAAGTGTTGTTATTGTTTTTAAATTTAGGATAGAGTTCCTGAAAAGGCATAGCATACGAGGAAAGTATGCTCAAACCAGAGTTATACAAATTAATAAAATTGGAAAAAGAACAATTTAAAACATACAGCATTGACCAAACACTTGCAGAACACAACCATAGTGTTCTGCGATTGCGACTTTCAATATGATGCCAGGGGTAGTTTTATTAACGGATAGTGACGACGACTAGTTAATATTTTTTTTTTTTATATAAACTTTTTTGAATTTTAAATGCACGTTATTTATAACTCCTAATAAACTTGAATTCCGCTCTTTAACTTTGTTCTATACAGACATGATTAAATATAAATGATGGCAATAACAATAGAATAATGACGATCAATAAAAGTTACCACTTTTTTGTGCCACTAAGTGTACGATGCGCGAACTTACCCCCACTACGCCAAAATCTTGCCATCTTACGTGCTGATGATTATAACTGGGAAACGCGACACCTCTTGGTAAGACTGGTTGTCAGACTTTCGGGGTTAACACGTTGAACGCCAAATGACCGACAAACAATACATTTTCTATTGCGTCTCGTTGTTTGGTAGTTAAGGTGTTAATTAATAATATTCTGTGTCGACATAAAAATGCGATAGGAAATATTTACAGTGAACATTGCTTGAAAATGTCGCGTTATTAATTTGAAAGTCATTCCCAATAGCGTTCAGCTGAAAAATTAATATTCAATGCTAAAAATGAAAAGAGGAAAATGTCGTACTTGTTATTTCAATTTCAGTTCAGCAACTGCCTCGTTGGTCTAGTGGTTGGTAGCGCTACTGCTGAGCTTGAGGTCATATTCATATTCATATTTATTTTCGTTCCAACGGGTATAAAATAAGATGTTAATGAAAGGCTTAAAGCTAAGAGCCGTTGTAGACCCCGACAGGGCACAGCAAAGTAAAAGTAAGTAGGAGAGGGGAGGAAGAACACTGTGTGTTTAATTATAGTAAATAAGTAATAGGTGAGGTATAATTTATTTGGCGCTTCTTTTATTTTATTATTTAACAAATTTTTTTTTTTGTATTAATAGGTCCTGGGTTCGATTCCCAGCTCGAGTTTAGTGTTATTGGGTTTTTTCATATGAAATTTCTTAGTAACAGCCCGGAGTGCCCGGTTGCTGGCAATTGGCTCGCTCACCATTACATGGGATTTAAACATTACTGACCAAATGTGAGTGTACTATAGGTACTACCCTGCTTAACTCTTACATGTAGACACGCGTGATCTTGATGTGTCAGTAAACAATTTGTTTGAAGTCTGAGTTTTACGGTTCCACCTTTTCAATATAGGTTCCGTGTTTATAGCCCAACCCGTCGCCTCCACATTGACAATTATTTAAATATCCTTTTTAGGGTTCCCTACTAAAGCGGTAAAAAGGAACCGTTATGGTGCGGCTTCCTCTTATTGACACGCTATCAAATTGAGGAGTAAATAATGTATGTAAGATGCCCGCTATGGATAGACGGACAGCGGCGGCAGCTTAATAATAGGGCCCTTTAGAAACTATACCCTAATAATAAAATAATCGGGTGATATTTTTTACGTGTGTTTATATTCCTACCTATTGTATTTTTTTCTTTGTGATAACTATAGGAAACTGTACTGTACACGTACTTTTATTCATATTTATTATTTTGTTGCAATGTGGTTTCGTAACGAAAATGCTGCCGTGAACTCCACATAAATAAATCGGCAAACGAGTCAATTGATCCCGCAAAAATAAACTGTACTTACAAATTTAATCATGAAAAAAAAGAAAGATTAAAAAAGAAAATGTATTGACAAAAATGGAAAAGATAATGCTCAGATGGTTTGGTCACGTTGAGAGGATGAATAAAAGACGACTAACAAAAGGTATTTCTAAGGCAGATGTAAGCGAAAACGCCGCTGTTGGGAGGTGACGCCCTAGAAGGACATACACTGACCTTATTGGTGATGTTCTTCAAAAAGGTCAGGTCCGTAGTACTCGCAACTGGCGTGCGTGTATGACCAGATGTATGAACGTGGGTGAAGCGAAAGGATATAAGGATTGTGGTGGTGTTCTGTGGCTTCTGCCTACCCTGCTGGGAATAAGGCATGCACATATATATATGTACTCAATTTTTTACTGTATTGCATTCCACAATGTACGTTTAGGTGGTAAACATTTGCCAAAAGAAACAATCGTTGACCTTGTTGGGCACAGCAAAGTCTGTCAATGATTTCAATTCTGTACTTTTGTTACAGAAGAAATCCTGGGATCCCGAACAGCGCTCTGGATGTCAGCAGACGGCCACATGGTGCTGTATGCCACCTTCAACGACAGCCTGGTGCATGAACAGAAGTACCCGTGGTATGGAGCTGCACTCGACACTGATGACCCTGCCAAGGTAATTTGAATCTTATGTAAGGAATGATTAAGTTATTCTTTATGTGTAGATTGATTAATGTGTGAGACTTCGTTCTTATCTATAATAAGATTTGGATGTCCTTTAAGAACACATGATGGAAGGCTTAGTTACAACTCTTCAGAAATATTATGGGGAAACACTGATCGGTGATGCTAACAGTATCTTGTGTCATGACTAGGGTGGCCAACCGTACTATAAACTATAGTATTGTACTGTATTTTGGATCTGCGTACTAAATACTGTTGAAGAAATATATAGTACCCAAAAATACTATATTTTCAACACCGAAATTTAACAATTGTCATATATTAAATATTTTATTTTAATAATATATGAACCTTTTCATTAACTTTTGACTAGTTTTGAATCGTTTTTACAAAAACAAATAAGTACAAATATCTTCGTCTCCATTTTACAATTTCCATAAAATACTATTTTTTTTTAGTGTAATATATTTTTATAGCTTTTTCTGAAAAGTACTATATTTCACTGAAAAAATGTTGGCAACCCTAGTCATGACCCTCATTAATATGCTACTACTAGCTTTTGACCGTGAAATCACGTGCGTGGAGGTTGGACGAAATAACCTGTAAGAACTTTCTCAATAAAACAATATAAATAAAATTACAGCTGTTTCATTCATTTTTATCCTGGTAAATGTTCCATTTTGTATAAACCGTTTTTTTTTTTAATATTGTGGTCAGTCCCATAGTGCAGGTTAAATTTCCAGTAGTACTTCTGTTCTGCGCGGGAAAACACTGTAACGTAGTGTACGTAAAGTACTGTAACGTGTACGCGTTTAAAATCAAAAGATTAAAACTTACCTTTGACCAGAATACTTCCGTTCTCTCCTCCCAGACGTACCCGGAGATCAGAAGTGTGAGGTACCCAAAGCCGGGCACCAACAACCCGACGGTGACGCTGACAGTGGCCGACATCGCAGATCCGAAGCACATCCGCACACGACATCTCACGCCTCCTAAAGTTATTATTGAAAATGGGTAAGTAGACTATAAAAGACCTTATAGACAGAACAAAGAGTAAATGCAACATTTGTGGAGATGATTGTTACTGTCCTCGTTGTACGAGTACCAACGCCAGCACATCAAGCTAGCCCAAACTTTCAAATTTTCCCAATTGAACATGAACCTTATCCTTTTACAATAAAGTTGAAAAACTATCAAAGAAATTTGACAGATTGGGTTAGCTTGATATCCTGGCCTCTGTACTCTCATACGGTGCATTCAAATTCAGCTCAGTCAGTATTTAATCGCTAATCGAATGACGCTGTAGAAATTAATGCGTTGAAGGGGTCTCGGATAGACCCACTAATTTAATTAATCTGCAACTGATGATGTCGAACTCTTTGTAAATTAAGTATCATTAGTATTGTTCTCAAATAAGTGACAGGTTATGGTTTTATCGGGAATGAAGTTTGTTTAAATCTATGCAAGGACATCGACATACAAACGACTGACGACACGGTTGGCGCAGTGGTTGAGCCATCGGCTGCTGCGCCGCGTGTTGTGGGTTCGATCCCCGCACGGAACAAATATTTGTATGACCTACAGGTAGTTGTTCCGGGTCTGGCTGTTTGTGTATGTGAGTTTAAATGTTTGTGAACGCACACGATACAGGAGAAATTCCTAGTGTGGGGCAATTTTTTTTTTTTTTCTTAAAAAAAAAACGGATTTCTGGATCCCCCAGCGTTGACATTTTTCTTTCTAAAGTTTTTTTTTTATTTAAACTGTAAATAATCCTTATTTTTTCCAATGAGAATTTTGTTAGAGACGTAAAGTATTAGCTTCTGAAGTAAAAATCTCATTGGGTTAAATAGAAAATTAAGATATTTTTTCATGAGTTTTACTCTTTTTGAAAAAGCAAATCAGAAAAAATACGTAAATTTGGAAAAACCGTCGAAAAATTTCAAAGTTGTGATATCGGAATCATATACTGGGCTCATGATATCAGTTTGTGTGTCAATGTACCTTCCACTCTGAATAAATATCTGAACCAAAGTTACCCGGAATTCAATTTTATAATGATAGCTGTCAACAGCTCTTAACCTCTTAGATTCTATTCAGTGTTCCAATATCAGTGTCAATGTACAGACGCTAGGACATCATGTTATCGCAGACAGTAACATTATTCCAGTTGTTTCTTTTGTAATAAATTTGAAAAACTATCAAAGAAAATTGATTGGCGTAGCTTGATGTGCTGACCTCTGTACCTAGATCTCCATATAAAACGTAGTCTGTGAAGTAAACTCGAGTGCTTTAAAGCAGTGTAAGCCGTAAACCGAGCTGGATAAACGAACTGAACCCCATAAAATATACAAAGTGGGTAGGTTTCGTATTAAAACTTCAATATTTTGAATCGACCCTCATTTACATTGTGAGTTTACTGGTGAAAGAGCTCGATCGTGTTTGTTTTACTGGTAGTTTGTGAAGGTACGTTGTGATTTTTCGTTTCTTTTGTAAGTGGTCATAAAACTTTGTATAGAATAGAATACTTTTTATTTTACACCATAAAAAATCGCAAATAATGAGTTTAGGAGCCACATAGCTAGAATATGGTGATGATCATGATGGCCCAGTGGTTTAGGCCTCGCCTCTTGTGCACGCCGTTGTGGGTTCAAACCTGGGCAAGTACCAAAGTGAGTTTTTCAATTCATTATGTACTTTCTAAGTTTATCTTGGACATCACTGACATCGGTGAAGGAAAACATCGTGAGGAAACCTGGACTTACCTATATAAGTCTAAAATCGCCAACCCGTGTTGAGCAAGCGTGGTGATTAATGCTCGTGCCTTCTCTGTATGAGAGGAGGCCTTTGCCCTGCAGTGGGACAGTAATAGGCTGGTACTTTAACTTTATAGCTAGAATAGGCGGCCTTATCGCTAAAATTGATCTCTTAAAGATAACATTTAGATGGCCTTGATAGAGAAGGAGAAAATATATGTTGGTAGATCGTGGTGTACCTACTATTAAAGGTTGATCAACAACATATGTCTTATTAATATGTAACTTACTTAGCCCATGATTGATTGATTTGATGAGCTCGTGGCTAAACAAACAGCCGCACGGGTTGATCGTAGGTTAAGCTACGCTTGCCGAGGTCAGTCTGTGGATGTGTGACATATCGTAATATATCGAGACTCCTTCGTCGACCACCTTCCCGACGTTGAAACTTTTCTTCAGATTTTTTATGTATTTTTCAAATGTTTTTTTTTCTTTAAACTGTGTTATTCTGTGCTCAATTACAAGTATATCATCTGTTTCAGAGACTACTACTTCACGAGCGCTCAATGGGTGTCCCTCACAGAAGTGTGCGTAGTCTGGCTGACCAGGATGCAGAACTTGTCGGTGGTCTCCGTCTGCAAGAGTCCTATGTGGTACTGTCAGGAGGTAAGGAACAGCTTAAATCTTCTTTATACATATATACTTGACGACCGATGTGGCGCGGCGGGCAAAGGTCCGCCTGCGACGCAGGAGGTTACGGGTTCGATTCCCGCCCTGGGATAAAATAAATAAATAATTAAATAAAATAAATAATGCTGGACAATCCACACAGCATCATCTAGCCCCAAGCTAAGCAGAGCTTGTGTTATGGGTACTAGATGACTGATATACTTAATACATACAATACATTACATAGATAAATATTTTTTATTATACATAGCAAATACCCAGAACACCCGGAACAAATATTTGTAGATCGTACAAACATTTAACATGTACGATCTACAAGTATCTATCTATGTAATGTATTGTATTTAAGTATATCAGTCATCTAGCACCCATAACACAAGCTCTGCTTAGCTTTGGGCTAGATGATGCTATGTGGATTGTCCAGCATTATTTATTTATTTATTTATAAAATCTCGCAGCACGATTTTTGTCCGGGCCATACTCCGGAACTCCTTAACCAATTTTTATGAAATTTAGCGTACTGTGTGTAATTTCGTCAAACATAAAAATAGGTTAGTTTTTATCTCAATACCACACTGTCAGCTGTTTTTTTAAGCATCGAAGCGATTTCGATTTTGAAATCGCACAGGTCCTATCTTTATATATTATTTTAACTATCAAACTTGTTAGTTTTACTTTTTCTCGTTTGTTTTCCAGTGCATGTCCCAAATAAGTGATTTTTCGTTCCTTCTTTTCTAAATAATTAGTGACTGCAATGTGAAGAGATTATAATAATGGTCAATTATTTTTAAGAGAGTTACCGTAGTGCTTCTGGCCAGCTGTTTTCTATTAGGAAATGACCAAATGGAACCATGCACCTACATAGTTTACAACGTTTTAAAAGTGCCCGTGTAGGGTTAGGTAAAATTAAATAACACTAATATGTCTTAAAAGTTTGATAAGTGGATTCAAATCAGACCATTTAAAAAGGCACTTGTGAACGTCAAATGTCAAATATACATAATTTCAGAATGGAAATAAAACTGAATACTTTACTTTTTTTTAATATTATGAATTCATAATTAAATGATACAAAGAAAGATGGATTGTGTGAAAGATGATATGGCTAGAAAAGAGGTGACTCTTGAGATGACGGCAAATAGAGATGTATGGAAGAAGAAAATATACTGCGTCGACCCCAAATAAATTGGGATAAGGGCAGGAGGATGATGATGATGATGATGAATTGAATGTGAAGACGACCTAGAATAAAAACTACTATAGTAAATAGGTAAAGTATTACAAATTAAGCAATGCAGCAAATAAGTTACTCATAAAATTGATACATGGTGCTCTCATATTGAAAAATATGGAAACCGTTGATAAATGAAGCAGTAAAAATAAAAATACAAGCATCGCTTTCTGACATAAAAACTATCTTTGACAACGCTCTTCCACGAAATATTTAAAAACAGATTCAATCTGAACATTACTGCTGAAGATTTTACAATTCAACTGTTTTGTATTTTAACTTCATATTTTCACTCGCTTTTTAAAAAAATGGCGTTGTAAAAATTTGTTTTTGTCATATCTTTTCAGTATTAAAGCCTTCATAAAATTTTATGTTAGGCTATAGACTGTGGTCATGAGTTATTTTTAATTTGTTTTGACTGTTGTACCAAACTTTAGCGCTGATTTTATTGAGTGGGACTAGCGGTTATATCTTATTTCATCGAAACTTGTTTCATCGATTATCATTTCGCAGAAAACTGTTTCACGATGATCATTTAGGAATCACATAATTTGTTTGATCGAAAAATCTATTTATATTTGTCTTAGTTCTAAGAATATCAAATCATAAATGGCAGAATTGTCAACAACATTTTTCACAACCTTTCATCGTTGTTACATTTCATCGAATATGTAAAACGTACCTTTAGTACACCCAGCCTTTTTTTCATCGAATTTGTGTTGCTTCGAATAGCTTATTCGGCCTGTGGTTTTGGAAGAATAGATCATAAGCATCATAAACGTGTGATCGTTGTTATACATTTTGGGGTGAAGGAGTTCTTATTGATAGTTAGAGATCAAACCGATTCGATGAATTAATTATATACGAAACGTCTTGGATGTAGCTTTTAGTGGCATGGTATTCATCGAATTATGCTTGTTACCATATTTTCCCTACCAATCAAATCTTTATTCTTCTTAAAATATTGTCTTTCCAACAGGTATACAGAATATCCTCAGGATTAGACGGCTGGGTAGAATCAGCCCCGTCTCCTCTCTGGTCTGCCGGTGGCGGTGCCTTGGTGACCCTGGCCCCAGTCAGGGACGGGCCAGCGGGTTTATTCCGTCATATAGTAAGGACAGAACACAATTCGCATGGACCCAGGGCCTTGCCACTCACACATGGCAGTTTTGATGTCGTGCAGCTGTTGGCTTGGGATCATGGTAATCAGCATATGTGAGTATTCCTTTGTTAGTTTTTAATGTTCTTACAATAGGGTAGATGACTTGATTTTTTTTAAAGATTTCTCGAAATTTAAAAATAGAAGAGCCACAGTAAAAAAAAAAATTTGAAGTCTCTTAAAAAATGCCGAAGTTGTAATTATTTTAAAATCTATGCTGAAAAGAGAGAATACTGCAAGCATCTGACGTCATTAAACAAAAACGCTATAGTGACTTCGCACCATTCAGTACAAAGGCCGTTCTAGGTAACAGGGATGGAAGAAAAACTTCATTTTTCCACCGATTTTTTTACTTTTTTGACTAATTCAATTTTCTGGAAATATTTTTAAAATAAATTTGTGTTCATGTATATTTTTGATAGGCGTCAAATATATATTAATACGTGAAGCGAAAACTTCAACGCCTTCTTTAAGAATATTGCGCGCACGGAGGAGTGTGGTATGTGGTATTCTTATTCGTATTTGACGGCACGGTTGGCGCAGTAGCTGAGCGATTGACTGCTGCGCTGTGTGTCGTGGGTTCGATCCCACACGGAACAAATATTTGTTTGGCCTACAGGTAGTTGATCCGGGTCTGGCTGTTTGTGTATGTGAGTTTAAATGTTTGTGAACGCACCCACGACACAGGAGAAATTCCTAGTGTGGGGCTACGTTTAAAAAAAATCTCTAATACCTTTAAAAGAGGAAATCTTGTATATATGTATGTATATATAATATATAACTGAATCTCTTTTTTCATGACATTTAGTTTTCAGGGGTTTTCGGTTGCGATAAATCGATCTAGCTAGGTTTCATTTTTAGAAAACGTCGTTTTATCTGTGCAAAGCTCGGTCATCCAGGTACTTAAAGTTTATACGGAGTAGGAGTGCAGAAAGATGAAATAGTCTTATTTCGAACACTAGGACTTATAAATAAAGACATTATTGTTGGTGGAGTAAACTTTTATATCTAGTTACACACTCTTCGGGATTTGCACCTTAAAATAGCTATTCTGGGTTCAACATTCAATAAAATCAGTAATTTGAATGGACTGTACTAGTACAGTCACGAGCATAAATATCTTACCCTGACACAAAATTCAAAAGCGATTTCCTAGTACAATAACGATCGAAACTTTGGGGAAGTCCCTATTTCATAATAGTCTGGTTTCGAGAATACTGTGTTTATAATACTTCTATCAATACTTTAGTAGAAAATCGCTTTAAAATTCTGAGTTAATGTAAGATATTTATGCTTGTGACTGTACCTAGTATTATTATTAGTCAGCCGTTGAAATTAGATAACACTGAAAATGCTTTAGCACAATGCTTATGTTAAGAAAATATCGTGTATTGTGTTAAATGGTTTCATTTTCAAAACCATAGGAGCCGTTATTTTACTATAATCTAAGAATAATTTTAAGAATAGTATTTAATTACTATGATTGGGTAAATAAGTAACATTATTGATAAATAAATGTATTCCAATATTTCTCAATAAACAAATTAATATGATTAATATAAACAGTCGTATAATTTTATTTTAACTTTATTCCAATATGTGGTCTTATTTAAAACAGGTTGTTTGTTTTTGTCATAAAACGAAGTCTTTGAATTTAGAAAATATGGCAAAACAAAGTTCGCCGGGTCAGCTTGTTTTACTATAATCTTGTTCCAGATACTACTTGGGCATCCCAGAAGGCAAACCAGGGCAACAGCACCTATACAGAGTATCGTCCGAGGCGCCGAGGCCGGGCTCCCCGCAGAAACTACCGTACTGTGTCACGTGTAACTCGCAGGTCAGTACATACCGATGTGGTTTTAGAACTAAACGTGTACCAGGAAGGCAGGAATGGTTAAGAGTTTGAACAGCCAAGGTCTAGCTTACCGCATGCACAGTACACACATCATACCCCAGGCGTTTATAATTTTATCTTCGGTGTTTTGAGTGATGACAGAATAAGTGTAGTTACACCCCATTCAGAATAACTCATGTTTTGATAACATAACTCGTTTGAGGTAAGACGAGGCCTTGATCAGCTCATGATAGCCTGTAAAACTCTAAGTGGTCGTATCGACTGCCCTGACCTCCATGGCCTTTTCTTTCCGTACACCGTCAAAACACCTTTTTTTTAAGGATGGGAAATCATCCAATGACTTCTCCCGTTCTTGGTAGAACGGCGTATCAGACTTTTACTGACTAAAACCCATCCATGTTCCGTCCTTGCCCTTTACGTTCCGGGGTCACGGTAACTCTTTCGAACATCCCGCAACCCCGGCAGGCTTTGGCGTCCTATTGGGCCCCACCAATTCAGCTGACACGTCTCCTTGAGGCGCGCGCGGAACACGACGCGCCGTTGACTCGGGCCTGGTCTCTGATCGGACGGCCAAACCCCTCTCAATCTGTTCGCGCAACCGACACCCAAAACCGTCGCTGGAGCCAAATCGCCTCTGTGTCTTGAGACTTACGTCTTTAAGGTTGCTCAACACACTCCTGGCCACCAACCCTGAATGTGATGTGTTTGAGGATGAACAGTGAGCATGATGTCAGTACGCAAGGGTGTCCGCAATCCCATCATCTAATTTGCCTAGCTTTTTCCCAGCTATGTTGGGGTCGGCTTCCAGTCTAAACGTATGCAGCTGAATACCAGTGTTTTACATGGAGCGACTGCCTATCTGACCTCCACAAACCAGTTACTGGGTACCACGATACCCCTTGGTAAGACTGGTGTCAGACTTTCGGGCTCCTGACTACCCGTAACGACTGTCAAAGATCTACAAATGACAGCCTAAACCAACGGCTTAGAGTGCTTTCCGAGGCATGGAGGTGTCTCGATATGTTACGGACGGTCACCCATCCACAGACTGACCTCGGCAAGCAAAGCTCAACCTTCGTTATTTAACCACAATCACCTCCACTATCCCATGTACTTGTAATTAAATTTTTGTGGTTACTATTGTCAAGTCTCCTTTCTTGTTGCTATATTAATTATTGTATTTGGTGCTGTACCGTTTTAATTAACTATAATTAAATTAATCATAACTAAACGAAAAGATTGTATATTTGACAAATTTTGCAGCTTTACACTTTCCTTCAGTGCCTTTCCTATTCTATTAAGTAAATAAACGGCAGCAAGCTTCGTATTTCTAATTAACATTAATTGTCCCAACGAAATTAGACCTAATATCAACAAGCTAAATTGACAGATTCCGGTAATAATAAGATTTCGTCTTCTTTATGAAAACATCTAAAGATAAAATAATACACGCTTACAATTCGATTGTTTTCTCTATTTTTCTGGTTAAGTAATATGAAAACAAATATCATGCATGATCAAACACTTTTGTAACCGAAGAAGCGGCTTTTATTGAAACAGTATTCGCTTCAGTGATTTCTGATATTGAGAAAACTATAGAGATACTTTTGTACTATGTAGTAATAGAACATAGAACTTTTAGGTCCTGGCTGTTACTTGTCGATCTTTGGCAGTCGATACAGGTAGTTAGTTTAGCCCAAAAGTCTGAAAACCAGTCTTACCATTACCAAGGGGCATCGTGTTGAACTTTAACTGGGTTGTGGAGGTCAAATAGACAGTCGCCCCAATAAAATACTGGTATTCAGCTGTATCCGGATAGACTGGAAGCCAACCCCAACATAGTTGGTTAAGTCTAGGCAAATGATGATGATGCTCTCTTTGGATCGTCATGGGAAGTACTGCCAACATCGGTACGTTCAGCAACAAAAGTTCGATTACCACTATTAGTTACATGCATCATCCAAATTAACATAAATATATACATAAATATATATTATCCGAGCATTTCATATACACTCACACTTACTCACAATATCTAAGAGTTATTTTTCCTTAATTCCCTTCAGTCCCGATTTTAGTGCCATATTTTGCTTGATAAATTAAGATTTACTCATAAAAGGGATGATAAGCATGTCGCTGAGACGAGCATGCTATCGACACAGAAAAACAACAGATTAATAACGAAACTTTTATTGAAGAAGTTTTATTACACACAAACATAATATTCGGTTACGTGATTCACCATTAAGACATAACAACCATTTTCTTTCTCAAATATTTTATTTTTAGTTTCATTGCCAACCTATTTTACCGCAGCATCTGCTCGATGTTGTCAAATTATATGTCACGCAAAGTACCTTAGTCATTACCAGAGGTCGGAATTAAGTAGTTATTTATCATTCATTTGCACATCATTCATTATTGTATAATTTTAAGTTACCCTTTTATTAAATTTTTCTGCATGTTTACATTGTCTACATTCAATTGCATAAGATAAGAATAAGTGGAAGCGCGGAGTCTCCTAACACAAGCAATTCCTTGCTTAAAAGGTGATCTCCAACATTAGTGTGTCTAACAAGCTTTTTGTAATTGAAATAAACAATTTTTTTTTATTTTTTTTATTTATGTACTTGCATCGAAATGTTGATATTAATATGGATCATCCCGGGATTTCCCCGGATTTATAATATAATCCCGTGTGGCCAACAACATTACAAATAAATAATAATAAAAACTAAGAGATAGATAAGACATTCGGACATCCGATGTCGGATGGTTTAAATTGTGTAAAAGTAAATATTTTTTTATTGAATTAATCAAGGGATTTTTCTGGTTTTTTATAATTAATCCCGAGATTTGAGGCATATCCACTTTATTCTTTTGGTGTATGAAATCAGTGTAAGTACATAAATAACTCTACCTAATTCCGACCTCTGGTCATTACAGCTCTATATTCTAGCCGGGCAATACTCATAATATAACATTATAAACGGCTTTTGACATCAATTTATACATGAAAAAATAAAATAAATGATCACAAGGGCATCGACAAATTCATCCACATCACTGTCAACGGGAAAAGTGCCCAGAAGGCTGACAGCATTGCCACGTTGAATGGCAATGCTGATTCTTTGGCCAAAAAAAGCCAGCCCTCTGGTCACGTGAAGGGTCGACGAAGTATCGCTATGTCTCGAAAAACCCGCTGTTCGATGTGTTTTGAATTAGGAACCACACCTTAAAGTTTGTATAAACCTTTTCGGTACCGAAAAAAAACCAAACATTTGAAAATCGAATAGGTTTTTATTGTCTCACAGAAGGTGTGAACAGTAGAGCATTGTCTTGGGGATAAAAGTGTGCTTGAATCCCGTGACATAAGTCACTACTTTATACCTTTCTTTATTCTAGTTGTCTGATATTTTTGCTGAACTGGGCCCTTTTATTGTAGCCGTAAAACACATACTTATTAATATTTTTATTTTTTATTATTTTTTCATTGCCTTTGTTTCGTTTAATTTCTTTTTTGTTTCCGATAAAGGGTCGTGACAGATAGATAAATGGACGAGAAAAAAAGACAAGGATCACTTTGTTGAAAATGTCTCGAATTGAAATTAAAACGATATATTCAGGTCTACAGACTCTTGAAGCTGTGAAAAAATAAAACGTCTAAGTTAGCTTAAAAAAGATACGACCGTTTATGTCACAAAAAACTTATATTTCGACACTCATGGGAATAAAAATGATTGATTGATGCAGCCATCCCCGTCAATCAACCTGGAGTACTACGGCAGCCTGGCATCTTCAGGAGACAGCACGTGGGGTGACGGCGACTGGGATGAGGAGCTGCCTGCCACCTCGCCTTCACCCAGCAAGAAGAAGAAGAAGAAGCACCCTGGTAAGAAGAACAATTAAGTTTGTTAATTAAAAACCTTAATTTAACATCATGCCTGTATTTCCTGAAGGGTTGGGCAGAGGTACACATGTAGCACCCACATTTCGCCAGTTACGTTTAAGTCTCATGTAATAGGGGGCGAGCCTATTGACATCAACCGGGCACAATTCCAGACTCCGGGCTGGTAATAAGAAAATTAATAAATCCTCAAAAGGCCTATAATCACTTTTAAAATATAGATATATACCCTACTTTATTCGACGACCTATGTGGCGCAGTGGGCGAGGGTCCGCCTGTGACGCAGGAGGTTGCGAGTTCGATTCCCGCCTTGGGACAAATGTTTGTACGATCTACAAATATTTGTTCCAGGTGTTCTGGGTATTTGCTATGTATAATAAAAAAATATCTATCTATGTAATGTATTGTATTAAGTATATCAGTCATCTAGTACCCATAATACAAGCTCTGCTTAGCTTGGGGCTAGATGATGCTGTGTGGATTGTCCAGCAATATTTATTATTATTATTATTTATACTACATACAATTTATTTGAATACTAAAAAGATAAATAAATCCCTAACTTATTATATCTTATTCTCAGTTCTACTTTATAAGATTGTAACTTGTCATAGCTAGAATTTGTTTTATATCATGTTTTTGTTCTTTTATTCACCATTTGGAGAAAAGGCTAGACAAATGTGCCTAGCCTATATTACGTGGAGCTACTGCCTATCTGACCTCTACAACCCAGTCAATAGGCAACACGATACTCCCTGGTAAGACTCGTTGTCAGACTTTCGTGCTTCTTACTACCCATAACGACTGTCAAAGATCTATAAATGTACACACCATAGTTTATGGTAAACGTGCTAAGAACTTTGGTTACAAGTTCTAAGAATAGAGGCTCTTGTAAAGCTTGAGGCCTTTTCGGATTCAAGCAAAAGCCTTTAGAAAAGAGCTCAAGTCTTTTGGAACACTCCTTGCGAATCCATCACCACCTTACCAAACTCCATTTACTTTCTCGTCCCATCTCCCTCAGATGGTATGCCTCAGAACCTGCCGTGCTTGTACCACGAGGCTCACTTCAGTCCGTCGACAGCCTACTTCGTGCTGGAGTGCTTAGGACCTGGAGTTCCTACCTTCAGTCTGCATAGGACTGCGCTGCCCGATCCAAGGCTGGTGGCTCACTTGGAGAATAATACTATTGTTAAGGTAAGGATTTTATACACTATTGTATTTATATACTATTGTTAAGGTAAGGATTTTGTTGATTATTGGATTTTACAATCATTATGTGGGTATCCATACAAAAAACCAAAGTACTACTGTTTTTTGTATGGTTACCATAAAAAAACATAATAATATATATAAAAACAGTAGTACTTTTGTTAAATTTGCTTAATTATTTCTAAGAAATCTCGTTGGGAATAAGCAAAATTTTTAAATCACTATAATTTGTATGAATTAGGTATAATCTTAAATTGCAAGACCATTCCATACAATTTAAGTTGTAACGCATTACGATACTAGCAACGGTCTGAATAAGGCAAAAAAATGTTGAATAATACAATTTCTTCGTTAGAGAATCATATCAAAGTTACATGTAATGTGTACAATGCATTTGCGATTTATACTTAATTATGCTAACGACTTTTAGAATTACGATTTCATAACTTTTGTTTTTACGGGGCGTATGAGACTTTTTTTTCTATTTTTTTAATGCCTTGAAACAAAAGTGCCATTTTCATTATTTTTATAACATACGAGAGATTATCTCGTGCCGTTATATTATAATATTTCATAAGAAGAAGACATATCGTAATAAACTTCGTTTTCAGAGGCACGTAAACATATTAGCACTAGAAGTTTCCGCTGGAAACTTTTTATTTTCAGTGCTCAAAGACCATTAGGTTTACAGCCTACCTTTTAAATATTCATGAACATAAAACTGTGTCGCCTACTTCATTAAACATGTTTGCTGAACATATATATCCTAGTCTCTAAAAAGTCGTATGACGCATTCTAAAAAGCACACAAAAACAATTTTAACAATAGGTATAAAGTCCCAAAATTACATATTTCAGTAGGAAATGTATTTTGAAATACGGGCATAAAATTGAAATGGTAGAAATTGGCAAGAAGGAAAATCCAGCTTAGCCATTATCCCGGATAATCTTGGCTTGTATCACGGATCGATGGTTAAAAGTACTTTTTGCTTCAGAAAGCTGAAATGGTTTCTTTGACTTTTTCTCAGAAAGCTGAAATGGTTTCTTCGACTTTTTCCATTTCTCAAACAAGGAATGTACTTCAGTAATAGGCCGTTTGTTTTGGGGTTGAAACACTAAGGCCATGGGGTCTGTGTGCCCATTTAGTATTACGGGACATCGCAAAGCGTATAGTCGACTCTTCACGTGACCAGAGAGCTGGCCTTATTTTTGGCCAAAGAATCAGCATTGCCATTCAACGTATTAATACCGCCAGCCTTTTGGGGTCTTTTCCCTTTGACAGTGACGCGGATGAATTTTTCAATGTCGTGTGACTTTTTTTTGAAATTACATCAGAAGCCCAGTTCTATTACTCAAAAGCCTTTCAGTACTGTTTTTAAGGCCGAGAACGGTTTATTATACAGTAGTGATGTTTCAGTTTCGTTACCAGTCAAAAGACCGCCATGACAGTCTTTTGTCGTGATGGCCCAGCTTAACACCTTAACTGCCAGACAACGAGACACAATAGAAAATGTTATGTTTGTCGGTCACCTGGCGTTTTAGGTGTTAAAGCATTGTAACGGATGTTTGTGTATGTGAGTTTAAATGTTTGTAAACGCACCCACGAAACAGGAGAAATTCCTAGTGTGGGGCTTTTTTAAATACAAAGTTTAAAATCGTAAGGCAACTAGGACTTTATAAGTCTGCAATCGCCAACTCGCTTTGAGCAAGCGTGAGGATTAACACTCGTGCCTTCTCTGCTTGAGAAGAGAGTTTCGCCCTACAGTGGGACAGTAACAGGTTGAATCACGTTAGTTTTGTTTTGGCGTGAAAATATGCATTCAGGAAATGGTACAACGCCAGCACATCAAGCAATCCTAAACTGTCCAATTTTCCTAGTTAAATATGAACCTTATTATTTTGTAACAAGGTTGAAAAACTCATCATCTGCTTAGCCTTTTCCTAACTTTGTTTGGGTCGGCTTCCATTCTAACTGGATGCAGCTGAATACCAGTATCAAAATCAAAATCAAAATCAAAATTCATTTATTCAAATTAGGCTGAGAATCAGCACTTTTTGAACGTCAAAGACGTTTACATAAGACAGTCCCCCAAAACGCCCACCCTTCACCACTTCCTAGTGTTTTTGCTGGGAAGAAGAAGTGGAGGAACAAACTCCCCAGCAACACGTCTGTCTGATAGGTTTGAAGAACCTGAAGCTATACAACACATTATGTCAAAAATAATAATTATGTCAATCATCTTTATACGTCATTCAATTAAATAATTTGCTACATGTTAGCTAGCACACACCAATATGCCAAAATAAATAAATAAAAAGTTATATATACCAAAATCGACAATTAACTCAAGCAAAGCCTGCTAAACTGAATACATAAAAAGCCTCCAAGGCAGTCCAAGGGCGTGCCCGCTGACATGTGCAATGCTGAATTATATCAATACAACTCATTCACACAATGTAATGAGAGGATCATGTCAATAACATAAAAATATGGATAGTAGAAGAAACATACACAAAAATAAAGAACTATTAAACAGTAAAAGAACATAGTAACATTGTCCTGCGTTCAACAAAGCGACCAACTATTCTTGTCTTCTAAATAGTCGTTGATCGAATAATATGCTTTAGAACAAAGGTTTGATTTAACTTTAGCTTTAAACGCGTTAAAAGGTAAATCCAGGAAAGAATGAGGTAGCATGTTATAAAAGCGGATACCGAGCCCCACAAATGAGCTCTGGACCTTATGAAGCCGGTGGAAAGGAGCGTACAGTTTGTGCTTATTTCTGGTATTAAAATTGTGGATGTCACTGTTTTTAGTGTACATATGTATATTTTGCCTAATGTATATTATGTTGGCAAAAATAAATTGAGAAGCCACTGTGAGAATACCAATCTCTTTAAATAGATCTCTTAAGGAGACTCTGGGCCCTAATTGGTATATTGGTATATTTATATATTTTACATGAACTGACTTCCTATCTGACCCCCACAACCCAGTTACTAGGCAACACGAAAGACAAAAAAGAAATAAAAAAAACACTATCAAAAAATAATAACAGATGCTATTACTGTATACCTAAACATTATTAAGTACATTTTATGTATCCAATAACACACAGAGCAAAACAGCTGAAAACCATTACTTTGTTTACTTACTTCCCTGCCCCTCCTTGTCCTATTTACTAACGCAGATTATCTCATCTCTCATATATTATGACCGGTTCGTTGATGCTTGGCTTCCAGTAGTAATACCCGTACTACCCATAACGACTGATGACCTATTAATGACGGCCTGGACCAACGGCTTAACGTGCTTTCCGAGGCACAGAGGAGTCTCGATATGTAATGAACGGTCACTCATCCACAGACTGACATCGGCAAGTGTAGCTCGACCCGTGCGGCTATTTTTATTTAGCCACGAGCTCCTCCTTATACTCATTTCTATCAGCTTTATTATAGCTAAGCTATATAATTCCGCCTTGCCCACCGTGGTGTCTTAACCTAATATACTTTGCGAAGTTATTAATGGTATCAAGTCATATATGATTCGTACAATGGCAAGAAACTAAGGTTCTACGAATGGTCTCTATAATTGAGGAAGTATGGGGGAAAAGATAATGAGAGAATGATAAGGATATTATACTCCGCGTGTTGTTGTTTGTGACTTAAGTCCCTATGTACTTGAGTCACGAACAAAATACGCAGTAGCTTCAATTCAAACTTTTTTTTAAATTGATCATATTACTATCCTATAGAATTTTAGTTTAAATTTATGAGCTAAGTACCAAGAGAATCCGATGCATGTATATAGCCGTTAGATATGAATTACTTTTCATTACTATAAATATAAATTAATAATATGCGCGACACGAGTCGAAGGTAAAGTATAGACATTTAGTAATGAACACAAACTGTGCATATTTCGTATTAGTACTATCATGTCGGGCAATCTTATTGGATTCTATCCATCGATGCAGCCGCGTTTGTGAGGTATCACGTTGCGTGACTTGGGTATCGAATCCAGGACCCAACGCTCAACAGTCGCGTTTGCGAGCACAAGACCGAAGTATACTTTATCTCACCTTTTGAAACAATCAGCTAACCGATCTTCTTTCGCAGGAAAAACTGGCCGCCATAGCATTGCCGACTCCTCGTACATTCTCGGTGCAGCTCTCCAGTGGTCACGCAGCCAGGGTGCGGCTGCTCCTCCCACCTGGGTTGAGAGAAGACGAGGTTACCAAGTACCCTCTTGTGATGAAAGTGTGAGTACAAATACTGTCTTCTTTCACTGCATCCTAAAACTATAGCAGAGATTACCCCATAATAGGAATGAATTTAATTAATTTTTCAATGCCCTATGATTATTTATTTTACTTTTTTTCTTCATATATTAATAATTGTATCATGATAGGGAACACACATATGCACTAGTGATGGGTAACTCATCATTTTTAAATGAGAATGATGTACCTCATTTTACCTCGCGAGGTACTCACGAGGTACCCCTCATTTGAGGTGAGGAGTCGTCCGTCGGCGTATTCGCCTCACTTCAATCATTCTATAAATTCTGTACAATTATGAAATAAGTCCGTCGGTCCATTGGCTCACTAAGCTCACTCAATACCTCAATACACACATGCGCATAAATACACTCACACACACTACATGCTACTGTCCCGTAGTGTTTTCACACAACACACACAAGTTTGTATACATGTGATATGTATACAAGTACCTATCTACGTAAGTACTAACAATAAATAAAAAAATAAATAATTCTGGACAATGCACACAGCATCATCTAGCCCCAAGCTAAGCAGAGCTTGTGTTATGGGTACTAGATGACTGATATACTTAATACAATACATTACATGGATAGATATTTTTTATTATACATAGCAAATAACCAGAACACCCGGAACAAATCTTTGTAGATCGTACAAACATTTGTCCCAAGGCGGGAATCGAACCCGCAACCTCCTGCGTCGCAAGCGGACCTTCGCCCGCTGCACCACATCGGTCGTCGACAATAGTTTCTAACTTGTATCTTTACTAACGTAAATAGACTTACCCGAGTCTGAAATAGTCGCAATTTACCAGCAAGTGTTAAATATTATAAGGACACGCAAATTCACGAGAAATAAAGCTCTTCTCGAACTTGCTTAAACTGTTATATCGAAGAGATACGCGGAAGAGTCGTTTGGAATAATCTCCGATCCCAATGCGATAAAGAACCCTGTCAGGTACCAGACTCCCGAACCAAATTCAGACATCAGAAAACCACTGCACATCTAAAATATTCGTATTTTCCCACATAATGAAACTGTAAATGTAAAATATAACCGCACTTACTTTTTATAAGACTGTTAGTCTATTCGTGGCCGATAGCTGCGCCATTACAGTCATTGTTACAGAAGTAATAAGAGCCGTAATGGCCTGAGATCTCACAAATCATTTGGACAATAGACTCTGAAAATATATATCTGATGCTTAACATTCCCTGTAAGTAATAAGAACATTTATGGACGGATTTATTACTGTCATTACACAGTCCTCAAATAATACGAATTTCTAAGCAGTCTATTGTGATTTTCAAATTAAAAGTTCCGTTTATTCTTTTTTTTTCGATCTACTATCTCATAATCTTGGTCGTCAAAGACTTTTTTGTTACTGAATAAACAATTTATTTAGGTGATTTTGATAAAACCAGAAATCCGAACAATTTAAAAAGTTACAAACAATACACAACCTGTGGGCGTCTCCGCTTTTCTTGACTGTCAAAGGAGTTTTTATACGACTGCCAATATTAAGAACGAACACCGAGCACTGGTAAAACAGCCATCTTGCAAATCGAGCAGTTGACTTTGAATGACGATGAAGTGCGTATGCAACCACGTGCCCGATGGAAGTTATATTTTGGATGCGTCCCTCTTAATCTAACCGGTCTACAATTATTTTGTGGAGTGTTTGATTCAATCAGCAAGAATCATAAGTAACGTGATTGTAACAAGTGTTTTCTGATTGAAATACTGTCTTCCTACCCTACCTGAACACGGAAAACACATTGTATGGAACTCGAATCACTTTATAATAATGAATACAATACAAAAACATTTACGCCGCTATGGCCAACCAACATTTATAAATCCCTAAGGCATCATCTCCATAAACGAAGTAATCAGGGCGATAGTCTCGCCAGACCATCAACTAGGAACTCTATGAAGCAATCTCCACACGGTGATGTTCCCGGCGATAATTTGTTGGCATGGCCAGAACGTTGCCGCAATTCTCTCTTAGAGAGAGCGCGTGAGTTAGAAATCCAACCACAGACCAAGTGGATGAGGAACCACAGAGATATACTTGCAAGTGACATTGCTGCCTCTTGGAGTTTAATCTTAGCCATTTATAGTTACACCAAGCCTCACTTACGGGGGCACACAACGGTCACGAAGACACTAAGCAACAAAATACGATCTAGAGGGATGTGGCCGCTTTAATTTAGATCGAATTTTGTCTGAAACATTATAAAAGTTATTAGAAACTTCTAGACACACTTACCGAGGTTTCTTATTGTGCCGTTATTCATAATTCCTTCTTAGTCACGAGATAATATTATTTCAAGGAGTGGCGCTAGTCGACCGTTGTACGCCCTTTTAAGTTTGACTGATAAGAAAATTTGCGCTTATCTTCTTTCAAATCCACGTAATTGTTGAACATTTAACTGTGACTCACTAGATGTGGAAGCGGTAGCTGCAATGCTCTACATACATTTTGCTGCCCTGGTACTTTTACCTGCTTCAATATCATCTTTTGACCAACAGTCACGGGGCACCAGGTACACAACTGGTGACGGAGCGTTGGTCTCTCGATTGGGGCTCCTTAGCAGCTGGTGCAGGAGCCATCCTCGCCTCAGTGGACGCGAGGGGAGCAGGAGGCAGGGGACTCGGTGCTCATCACGCGTTACATCGCCGGCTCGGGACTGTCGAGCTCCAAGACCAGTTGGAAGTTGCAGAGTAAGTTATTAGAAATAGTAGTAATATTAATGATGACTGTAAACACTTACGATCGCATATAAAAGAGAAAGCAATATGTATGTGAGGACTACCCCATATACATATTGCGAAAAATCCGAGCCTCTTTTGTTCTTGTTTTCTCTGTCTCTTTCATATTCAAAAAACTGACACAAACAGCACGATGTAAAACATTCTATTAGTATTTAACGTATTTAAAAAAATGTCTTAGAAGTAAAAAAAATATCCTTACAATTATCATACGTTGGCCGTATGAGGATATTTTTTGTAGCTAGTGTGTCTTTTAGAACAGACTGAAAAGGCTGGGTTCAGCATTCTGAACCAATATACTCTTGGCAGCGATAATTAATTCAGAACTGTAGCAAGACTCTGAATTTTGCTTGCGCAAACAAATCTAACTGTACAGGTGACGTCCTCACAAATGGGCTTATGGTACACACTGTAAAATTACCGGCCCAGATCTTGAACGCTGACTTTGAGTTGAGCAGTAGTCGATTTTAGTATAAAGTGTGTACCTTCCCCCAACCTCCTGCAGCATTCAAAATCCGTGCCAGTGCCTTAAAAGTACAGCATATTTGTATAAGTGTGTAGTAACCAATCCATATTTACCTAGATTTGATTTCCTCCACCAGGTACCTCCGTGACTCCCTCCACTTCATAGACGCGCGTCGTGTGGCCGTGTGGGGGCGCGCACACGGCGGGTTCCTAGCGGCCCTAGCGTTAGCTAGCACGCTGAACGTGTTCCATTGCGGCATCGCGCTCACGCCCATCGTTCGCTGGCGGTACTATGGTCAGTAATGGATTATTAAATATTACCTCAATAGAAACTGTAGTCTTTTAGTGCCATCTTGAACGTTATCAGGAATGTGTGATTCGTTTAAACGCGTTTGAAGCATGAGTTTCTTAAATATTTAGGTATTATGTCTATTTATATGTTGAAATTTCAAAGCACTCAGGGCCTAAAAACCACCATGGGATTGCAATTTAGGGATTTATTACTTCAGCATAAAGTTCAGTTTGCGTTACAACATTTTTCATTTGTATTAGTCATTATGAAAATGACTTACTTCTAATACTTTGTAGAAGGTTCTTACGGAAAGAAAAATTAAGATAATTGCGGATAAAATTGAAAAAAATCACAAAACTTAAAGACTATTTTAACAAATGTTGAATGTGAATTTTAACCGCAGGTAAAATCATGGGGCGCAGCTAGTAACTATAATAAAATGCGCTGATGTTTTCGCAATGTTGCATGCTGTAATCAAGATGGATGCTTGAGTATATACTCACATCATACTATAGAACTGTTTTACGTCCGTGACATCTCACAATCTCAGATTCAGTTGAAAACCAGCGTCAGGCCCTGGTTGTCTGGCATTTTTGCTGAACTGGACCTTTTTAGTGCAGCCGTAAGGCATATACTTAATAATATATGTATACTTACTCGTATATATATTTTTAATGTATTTCTTCTAACTCATTTTTTGTTTTTTTTTTGTTTTCTATGTTTAGTACTGTGTCTTTGTGTGCCTGAGCCTGTGCTGAATAAATGTTTTTTCTTTCTTTCTTTCTATATATGTACAGTGGTGGTCATACACTTATTACTCGTATTTAACTTATCTTCTAATATATATAAATCTCGTGTCACAATGTTTGTCCTCAATGGACTCCTAAACCACTTAACCGATTATAATAAAATTCGCACACCATGTGCAGTTCGATCCAACTTGAGAGATAGGATAGTTTAAATCTCAAATTATAGTCGCAATTTTAATTTATTGCTAATTATTTGTCTGTTATTATTTGACAGTCACAATTATCTGTTAACTCCAAATGATTCTAACAGATGTCGATACCTTTCGACTGGGTTGAGTAAGTAATCAATAGATGGCGCTGCTATGGTAAATCTACGAACGTGTTATATAAGTTTTTCAGATTTTTTTTCTTATATTTAAACGATTAAATTAGTATTTCAATTCTTATTTAAATTATTATTTAAACTCTACAATTTAAATATGTACATGTCATTTACAATGCGACTGCCGAACTTTCCAAGTCAAGTTGAGTTTTATAATAATCAGTGGGTGGTACCATACTCACCACTACTTTCAAAAACTTACAAAGCTCATATCAATGTTGAGCTTTGCAGTTCTGTTAAATCAATTAAGTAAATTTGTAAATATGTAAACAAAGGCAGTGATTTGGCCATATTTGAAGTACAAAACATAAATAAAAATGACGAAATAGCACGATACCAAATGGGCAGATACATTAGCAGCAATGAAGCTATTTGGCATATTCTCAGCTTTCCCATCCACGAAAGAGATCCTGCTGTCCAACATCTGGCAATACATCTTGAAAACGGTCAACGTGTATACTTCACTGAAGAAAATGTTCTCCAAAGAGCGTTCGAAGCTCCGAAAACGACTCTAACTGAATTTTTTATATTGTGTCAAAAACCTGATGTTTTTGGCCAATTCGCGAAGACATTGGTGTATGGTGATGTTCCACGTTATTTCACATGGAACAAATCCAGTAAAAAATGGGAGCCACGGAAACAAGGAAAACCACATCCTTCCATTACAGGCATATTCAAAGCTAAGACATTGGGGAGACTTTACACGGTACATCCAAAGCAACGCGAGTGCTTCTATTTACGTTTGTTATTGGTGAATGTTCCCGGACCAACGTCTTTTGAATTTTTACGAACAGTTAATGGTCGAGTATTCAATACATACCAGGATGCATGTCGTGAACGTGAAAGACGATAACCATTGGGACTTAACGCTTGCTGATGCTGCGTTGACATCAACACCGAATAACATTCGTCAGTTGTTTGCAATTATTTTGACGACATGTTATCCCTCGCAAGCACAAACTTTGTGGGAAAAATATAAAAATTGTATGACAGAAGACATCTTGCACCGAATTAGACAAACAAATCAATGCCAAAACATAGATTATACACCAGAGATGTACAATGAAGCATTGTTCTTGATCGAGGATTTATGTGTCCTTTTTTCAAATTTACCACTTAATCATTATGGTATGCCATCACCTAATCGTCCAGCCACCGACTTAGTCAATACCGATTTACAACGAGAAAATAAATATGACCATGGAAGTTTAGCAACAATTATCATGAACAGTGAACCATTACTGACAGCAGAACAAAAAAATATTTATGATCGGATTATGCTGCTGAAAAAGGCGGTTTTTTTTTCTTGGATGCACCCGGTGGAACTGGTAAGACATTTTTAATATCGTTGATTCTTGCCAAAATACGGTCGCAACAAAAAATCGCATTAGCAGTAGCATCGTCAGGCATTGCGGCTACTTTACTGGATGGTGGGCGAACAGCACATTCAACATTCAAGCTGCCATTGGACGTTCATAATAAACCAGATGCAATGTGTAACATCAAAAAGAATAGTGGAATAGCTGCAGTGTTGCGGAAGAGTTCTATAATAATTTGGGATGAGTGCACAATGGCACACAAATATTCACTTGAAGCATTAAACAGAACTATGCAAGATTTAAACAGCAATAATAAACTTTTCGGTGGTGCTATCTTACTTTTGTCTGGTGACTTCCGGCAGACCTTACCGGTTATACCTCGCTCTACTTTCGCGGATGAGATTAATGCATGTTTGAAACAATCATTCTTATGGCGAAGTGTTGAAACACTTCGATTGACCATAAATATGCGAGTACAATGGCAAAATGATCCATCAGCACAAATATTTTCCGAACAACTACTAGATATTGGGAACGGTGAAATAGAACTGCAACCAAATACGCAATGCATTAAACTACCAGACAATTTTTGCACTGTTGTTCAGGATAAAAATGAATTGATTCAGAGTATTTTCCCGGATATACAGAATAATTATTTGAATCATGAATGGCTTAGTCAACGGGCGATTTTGGCAGCCAAAAACGTTGATGTTGACGAAATTAACTTCCAGATACAACAGTTGTTACCAGGAGATCTGATGTCTTTTAAATCAATCGATACTGTTGTTGATGAAAATGAAAGTGTAAATTTTCCGATTGAATTTTTAAATTCATTAGATATCCCTGGAATGCCACCACATAATCTTCGATTAAAGATTGGTTCCCCTATTATTCTCCTCCGTAATTTGAATCCACCTCAATTATGTAACGGTACGCGTTTGGTCATCAAAAAGATCACCGGAAACATTCTTGAAGCAACCATTTTGGCTGGGAAGTTTAAAGGAATAGTGGTCCTGCTGCCACGTATTCCGATGATACCATCAGATTCTACCATACCCTTCAAAAGGCTACAGTTTCCAATTCGTTTAGCTTTCGCCATGTCTTTAAATAAATCTCAAGGTCAAATAATGTCCATTTGTGGTTTAGATTTGGAAAATCCATGTTTTTCTCATGGGCTATATGTTGCGTGTTCACGTGTTGGGAAACCGTCGAATCTATTTGTGTTAGCTAAAGACAGGTTAACCAAAAACATTGTGCACCGATTGGTGTTAAATTAAATTGAAATTGAAAGTATTTATAATTCAAAAAAATAGATATTAATGTTTAAAAGTTTAAGACTGTCTGCCTTGCCTACCTCATTCATGAGTTTAAGCGTCACATGTTATTTACTGTATTATACTGTAATATACTTATATTTGTTATAAAATTAAATGGAAATAATAAATGTGATAAATTTTTATTTTGTACCTATTGATTTCTGCTTAATATCAAGTGTAAGAACATTTTAATTAATTGTGTTCAACGTACTTCCCCTTCAAATCTCAATCCAGTGAATTTGTATACCAACATCAACATTTTCGTCTTTGTTCGTAAATGATTTCATTGTACTAAAGGGTTATAGCAGTAGAAAGTCAAATAAGGAGATCACCATATTTTTTTACAAATACTATCTGTGTGAAAAAGCATAGTGGACTCCGTGACTGATGTTCTCTTATTGTTCCTCTTAGATTGTTTACTATAATGTAATATAACAAAAACTTTAGCCACAGCAACGCGTGGCCGGGTCAGCTAGTATTATATATTTTTTAACACAATCACCGTCTTATTTACTAAAATTTTAAAATCTAAGTAGGTATCTACTGAAATAACTATCGAACACTTTAAGAATAGTTCTTAATTATTAGTCCAGCTTTATAACTATTTGAAATTGTAACTGTCGAAAATAAATTAAGTTAGGTAAATAGTAAGTGATTTTAATATTTACTCTTAATCCCGTTTACTGTATCCATGTAGCTATTTCATAACTTAATTAATTACTTTTGAGAAGGAACATAAAAGTACATATGACATTGTTTTTTTTAAATGTCTAGTACTACAAACCGTTCTTATTTTTTTTTTTTTAAAACGTTGCCCCACACTAGGAATTTCTCCTGTGTCGTGGGTGCGTTTACAAACATTTAAAATCACATACACAAACAGCCAGACCCGGAACAACTACCTGCAGGTCATACAAATATTTGTTCCGTGCGGGAATCGTACCCACGACACGCGGCGCGGCTGTCGATCGCCCAGCCACTGCGCCAACCGTGTCGTCACTTGGCTTATTGCCATAATTTTGTTCGCCATGCTTTTGGCAAAACATATTGCACTATTTTTTTTATTACCTACCAATGTTTTACAAAATAAACTAATAATTGATTGATCCTGCCCTGTCGAGCCAGCTTGTTACTCAGTAACTAATACGGCATGCGACCACGGCAGTAAAGTTTTCTCGTTTCATTATTTTCAAATTAGGTTTTATTTTTAACTTACGTAGAAAATACATATAAATAACATTTCGAATTGTTTTTACACGCAAAACAAAAAAATAAAAGAAACGGGAACAGGGTCCAAGCTACTGGTGGATCAGGGTTAGAGAGACAAGAACGTCCTCCCAATGAGAGCCGTATCGAGGAGTACTGCCTTCCGTATTAGGCCTTTGATCCAACCGCATAACGAGGGCCTCGATAAATTGTCGTCGAGGCTTTCACCCATCAGCCCATTGGCAGTTACGACGGTTGGCAGAATGACAGCCGGGTATTAACATTATTAATTAACTAGATGCGCCCCGCGGTGTCGTCCGCGGTTAAAATTCACATTCATTCATTCATCAAGGTAAAGTTTTCTTAAATTTTCTAAAAAAAAAAGAATTAACTAATTTGGTCCAGCAGCATTCACGCGTGATGTCGTGACCAAGGAAAATAGGGGTTAATTTTTATGTATACATATAGATAGTACGCGGGGACGCCCAAAAAGGATATACAATGACCTCATTGGTGATGATATTCAGAAAGGTCAGGTACGTAGTACTCGCAACTGCATAAACGTACAACGCTCCGCCAGGTGACGTTTTGTAATTTCTACGTACACACCCCCATGAGAAAAAGACGTGAGTGTGTGTGTATGTATGTGGAATTTATTTCATCATCCGCCTACCCTTTTCCCAATTGGGTTCGGGTGGACTTCTAGTCTAACCGGATGCAGCTCAGTACCAGTATTTCACATGGGGCGACTACCTATCTGGCCTCCTCAACCCAGTAACTGAGCAACACGATACCCCTTGGTAAGACTGGTGTCAAACTTTTGGGCTTGCACTGATTACGCGTAACGACGGTCAACGATCTACAAATGACAGCCAGGACCAACGGCTATATATAATGAACGGTCCCCCATCCACAGACTGACCCCGGGATGCGTAGCTAAACATTCGATCGGCCAGTGCAGCGTTTTTATTTAACCATGAGCGAGTATTTATTTGTAGGTAAAATTTGACGGCACGATTGGCGCAGTGATTGACTGCTGCGCCGCGTGTCATGGGTTCGATTCCCGCATGGAACAAATATTTGTATGTATGTATATATGTATCATATTTTTTACGATTCCTTGAACTTTTTAAACTTAATGTAGCTGAAGTAACTTATTTCTTTGTTCTTTAAACTAAACTTTAGTAATCTGTGCCGAAAAATTTGTTTGATAAAGTTTAAGGATCAAATTGTGAAAATGGGCTAGCTCTCAAACAATTTAGACATACACAGGGTCTGTGTGCCTATCTACATTCTTTGAGGCATCACCAAGCGGTTGGTAGACCCTTCACGTAAGCAGACAGCTGGCCTTTTTTGGTTTAAGAATTAGCATTTTACCATTCAACGTGGCAATACGGCAATGCTCGGACATTTTTCCCGTTGACAGCAATGAAGATGAATTTTTGATGCATTCCGATTACTTCAAACATTAACTTCCTTATGAGATTACTTTCATGATAAAAAAGTAATTTTTGAATATATCCCCGCAAGTGACAATTCGACTGTTCTCGTAGATCTACAACCACTTTTTTCCCTCCGACAGCCTCCGCCTACGCGGAACGCTACATGGGCTTCCCGAACGCGACCGGCAACTACCGAGGGTATGCCGACGCTGACGTCACCAAGCAAGCAGCAGCATTACACGATAAGATGCTGCTATTGGTGCACGGGACTGCAGACAATAATGTGCATGTACAGCAGAGCATGGCGCTCGCGAGGGCGCTGGCCGACCAGGGGAGCATGTTCCGGCAGCAGGTAAACTCCAATTACTCGATCAATTCGGTTTTGACAGTAAAGAAATCTTGTAAGGTGGCGGAGGTGATTAAAGTACCAGGACAACACACTGGAATAGAAGATGTCATCAGAACTTTATAACTATTTAGTATATGGATGCGAGGTTATGACAATCTTCACCATCTACTGCATTTTTAAATCAGACACCAGGTGGAAGATTCAAAGTTTACCAGTATATCTTACTTTTGCTGTGCCCAACAGGGTCCACGATTATTTACAAAAAAATGTTTACCACCCAATCCTACATTGTGGAATGCAATAAAGAATTGAGTATTGAGTAATAAATGAAAGGTTAAAAGTATATTCGACGAGAGACACAAAGCTTATCTAATAATAAATGTGATCTAATAATAAGTTTGTCCTAATAATGTTTGTGTTGTTATAGATAGTCTTGGGCATTCAAGTTGTGTCTTGCTTTTCCTGCTTGCTAATTTATTGAAGCAATATATTGGTAATTGGACTGGACGTCACGGTTGTTGAGCCATCGGCTGCTGAGCCGCGTGTTGTGGGTTCGATCCCCTCACGGAACAAATATTTGTATGACTTACAGGTAGTTGTTCCGGGTCTGGCCGTTTGTGTATGTGAGTTTAAATGTTTGTAAACCCCACGATAGTTATGTTTCGGCGGTCGGGATTTTAGTTAAAAAAATATTTATTTGTTACAATATTAATTTAATTACTTAATACAGGATATTGAGCTGGTGGCTAGTGTAAGACTGAATATAATACAAAAGAAAAACAAGTATCTCTGATTTCCAGTAAATGCATAGTTGCAATACGATGCATGGTGACGGTGGCTGTATACTCAGCGTAAACGTGTGTTACGAGGAGTTAACTCGATACAGGAGAAATTCCTAGTGTGGGGCAACGTTTTTTTTAAGAAAAAAAAAAACAACATGGCCCACTCCTCTCACAGAACAGCAGTAGAACATTTACTGATTATGGTTATTGTTAGACGGGCCGATTTCCGCAACTCCACGACGTAGCGCGTATTTTGCGTAAAGGGTGGGACAATACCTTATTCGATCCACCCCAGTTCCCCGAGAAAGGCCAGCAGCGCCCTGACGTTACTGGCGATCGCTCGGAGAGTAACCGGGTTACCGAAGTATTTAGCCTTGTATGCAGTAACCTCTGGACAGTGGAGAAGCACGTGGTCCGCCGTCTCGTCCACCTCCATGAATGCTCTGCACAGCGGGCTATCTGTAACTCCTATAGTAAATAGGTGCTTGTTAAATGACCCATGACCTGTGACAGCGGCTGTGACTGTGCGCAGCTGCTGCTTAGTCAGTTGTAGGGCCTGTTTTGTAAAGCGGCCGTCAATTGCAGGAAGTACCTCCCTGGACAGCCTGCAGTCTGTTTGGTCTGACCAAATTTTGTTGTGTTGAACCCTAGTGCGTTTCCTTACCAGAGTGCGTATATACATACCCAAAGGGGAGTGGTACGATGGGTTCCGGCCCCATTACTGCCATGCTAGATCCCCTTCTTGCGAGTTCGTCTGCAGCATCATTGCCACGAGAACCGCTGTGTACTGATTATGGTTAAACTTACTCTCTCTCTTTTAGATCTACCCCGATGAGAGCCACAGCCTGGACGGAGTCAAGCGGCACCTGTACCGCACGATGTCCGCGTTCCTGGACGACTGCTTCCGCAAGCAGGTGCCCCCGGAGACCAAGGCGGGGCTGAGAAACGGGGGGAACCTAGACTGAGACACGTGGAAAGACGAGGAGTTGTGCTCTTGGTAAGAAAGAATAATGTGGTGTTCGTATTAGCTTGTACCGGAATGAACTATATCAGAATGACTGTCTTTTTGGTCAGTCAGCTAGTTAAGTGCTGGGGCCGTTATGAAGTATTGTTGCTCTTATGGAACTGGACAGTCCAAAATAATGATGGTGCAATCGATTCACAGGCCTGCAAAATGAAGGTCATAACTTCCTCTCTGGAATTTGATAGCTGATTCTGGAGTATTTTGATGCGCTGATTACGAATATGTACTTAGTTTTTCTCCATCACCTCCTGATTTTTCAAAAAAGCTACAGATAGAAAATTGAGAAAAAAGACAAGTTTTCACTTAAAAAATTATATATTTAAAAAAGTACTTAATTTTTAACTTAAAAAACTATTAACACGTAATAACAACTTATTGCTGGGTTAAAATACACTTAAATTTTATTTGTGGAACCTGGTCCTTTTTTCCTGGAAGCTTCTGTTGTGCGATTTTCGCTTATATTTCCGGTTTGGATCATCACGCTTCAACAACCAACAATAGTCCGCCATCATGCTGACATTCCATCTTCCTTGATATCGGACTTCAAGCTCTTTTAAATCTTGGTGAAATCTTTCACCTTGTTCTTCGCTAACGGCTCCTAGATTTTCTGGGAAGTAATCAATGTGCGAATTCAGAAAATGAAGTTTAACGCTCATATTACAACCCATTACACCAAAATTCGTTATCATTTTGGCTACTGTTTCTTTATAGTCCGAGCTTTTATTGTTCCCCAAAAAGTTTTTTACCACTTCCTTAAATGATTTCCACGCTTGTAACTCGACAAGTTTAGGTTGCAAGATGCGCACTTCGACTGTTAGTTTTCTAATTCAGAGTAGGTACTTATACAAAAAAAACCTTTTGTTTTCTTCATTATACCCTTTTTGAACAACATTAACAACAATTAGGCAATATCACCTAAACATCGTGTATTAATGAGCTCATTACTAAATGAAGCCAAAATGACCCGTTTTCGAAATGGTTAATGCGAATTACTTACACTTATTATGTAGTAATTAACAAATTACTGATTTGCATTCATTTCTATGTCGTCTTAAACTAATTAAATGCAATAAAAATTAAGCTGAAGTAATTAAGTGACGTTTTATAGATTTTAAAATGTATGCGCTCAGACATTTTTAGTTAAAATCTTAAATATTCAATATCAAAGAATCCTGACGTGATAGAATTTTTTTATTATTTTTCTCGTAATCAGCACATCAGAAACTATAGAAAACGTTAATCAGATCTCAGAGAGGAAAACCATTGCAGACCTGTGTTATCTATAGCTGCATCTGTCGGTCACTGACCTTTCACGAGAAAATATAAAAAAAAACTTAAATAATTGCGCCAAAGAATATCAAGCATCCATTGCAGAACTCGTTTTTTATTTGTTTATAAACACCCGGAAACTAACACCCGGAAAAAACTTACAACAGGCAAATAAAACGTACCTGAAAACCATTAATCATTCAAGTGCTTTCAAGCTTAAAGCTTAACCGGACAATACGACGGCAATACTGCGACAAGTGGGACGGTACCAGGAATACATAAGTTACGAGAGGCCGGCAGTAACCCCGCATCAATGCCTTGAGGCCCCTACACAATGGCAATACGTACAGCTGACATACATGTTGCTACTGCGGCTTGTGGTAATCCGATCGTAGAGTAAACCGGCTAAAATGTATGTCAGCTGGGTCTTGAAAATAATGGTGGAACAGCTATCGATTGAAAATAATAATACCACATCTTCCTTTTACCAACTATGTTGTGGTCGGCTTCCAGTCTAACCTCCTGCCTATCTGACCTCCACAACCCAGTTACTGTTTATATAAGCTGTAGGACTTTAGGGGTTACAAACAAAAGTGAAAAAAAAATTGCAACGAAGACAAGTTCGGACCAACTAAGCTATAAAAACTATTATTCGAAGGAGCTCAGCTGTTTAACGACCTACCAAATGGCGTAAAATATTGTATTAATATTAACAAATTTAAACCTAAACTTAGAAATTACGTTTATAAAATGTAGTCATACCGCATAATAAATGTTAGCAATTACATAGGTACTTCCTATATATTCGTTTTGTATAACTTCTAGTCCGGTCAAATTAGACTAAAAAATAGGGGTGAGGTTACAAAAATTCCCACTTGGCTGAATATTGGTAGGATTGTTCAATACACTATTATAAAGGAAATGTGAAAAGTCATCATCGATCACGGCACGTGCAAAAAAATTTGCTCGGGGTCAAAGGGCACAAAAACGGGTTTTTCGCGATTTTCAGCAAAATGGTAAGTTTTATCATAAAATTAGCTCAGACAAAAATTGTAGATCAGATAATTATCTATAAAAATGTCCAGAAAAAGAGAAAGAGCCACCGTTTTTGAGATATAACGATTCAAAAAGTTGAAAGAGTTGTAATCGTCATAATTTCCACGCCACCTTTGAGGTGGTTTCCCCGGTAGGCCTATTCCACTGATCTTTTATGATTCTGTTCAATTTGAAACTATTGAATAACTGTATTTACTTAGAAATAAACAATTACTTTGTATCTCAAGTGTAAGTGAACCTATGAAATATGAGAATAAATTCTTTAAACCAAACGTACTTTTCGAGGCATACACCAGTCTTGGTGCGTAATGGATGGTCACCCATCCATGGAACGCCCTGGCAAGCGTCAAACCTTCAATCGACCCGTGCGGCTGTTATTATCTTCTCCTCGACCTACTTTCGTACCGTAGAAACTGTTGACATACATATGATATTTGATTGCTAAAACGATGAAAAAATGTATTCAGACTATTGTTGATTCTTCCACAAAAAAGAACATTTTTTTTTTGCAACCCCGATACGATTCTAACTTTTTTCATGCATTGGATCAACCAGTGTAACTAGGTACTAATCTTGAACCCTAAAACTGATTACTTATCCTAATTCACATTCGAACTAGTTATTTTTTTAATTTGCCGATAGATTCGACAACAACGTTTGATAAACTCAACATGTCATAATGAATTATTTTTTTTAACAGCTCACCAATACGAGCAGAGGACAACTCTGAGCCAGAAGATTCAGACGAGAGGTATGTGACAACCAAGAAATATATTAAATATTGGTAGTGTACCCCAATAGAAATAACGGGTTTCCCAAGGATGCATTTTAAGGCCATGTCTGATTTTGTTGCTTAAGTCTACCTAATCTGAATACAGATATTTTATAAGTATTTAATGTGGATAATTATGCCCTGTACTCGTTTTTATAAGTAAATGTAATGCAACCTATTATTCGAAGATTCGGCAGCATCTTTCTAAAGCCGGAAACAATTTACCGGACGCAAATTTGTGGCATACAGACACAGCTAATCGCGTCCGGTAATTTATTTAACGTTTTTAATAAATCATTTCATGGAACTCAATAAAGTTTGACGGCCGGTTGGCGCAGTGGCTGAGCGATCGACGGCTGCACTGTGTGTCGTGGGTTCGATTCCCGCACGGAACAAATATTTTTATGGCCTACAGGTAGTTGTTCCGGGTCTGGCTGTTCGTGTATGTGACTTTAAATGTTTGTAAACGCACCCACGACACAGGAGAAATTCCTAGTGTGGAGCAATGTTTAAAAAAAAACCCCGGTTTTTTTATTAATAAACTCTCGTTCTTTTCAGGTAATAATAAATCAAATAAGGACTAGCACCCGAAGAGAGAGTGTAGTGATAATCAAATAACCCGTAGTACAATTAACTTCATATCCAACGGTCAACAACTGCCACTATCATACATATACAGGTTTTAATATCATCGCAGTGATGGACGGAGCCAGGACATCGCTTTGCAAAGAGCAAAAACAAGTTGGAAAAAAGTTGAAGGTAGAAACGGTTGACAGTCATCCACGGTTGAAATATAGAGCAAGACAATTCTGAGATTATTTCTGCATTACCTACATATAAGTCGAAGGTTAAGCAGACACTGGCCCGAGACTGGTAATTAATCAAATATCGAGAACCTTCTGTGTCTCGGAAAGCCCGTCAACCCCTTGGACCCAGCTTTAAATTGTAGAACTTTGATAATCGTTACGAGTAATCCAAGGGGTCGGTGTTACTCAGTTGTTCCATACTGGTAAGATACTGGTAATTAGCTGCATAACGTGGCACTAAAAGCTAACCCTAATATGGAAGGGAAAAGGTAAAGGTGTATGCAGGAATAATCTCAATTTTTGCTCAAATATAACACTAAGCTACTACAGACGAGATTCTTAGCTGGAGTGACCCCGTGCAGTATGCCCTCTGATAAGGAAACTGCTCCACGTAGCAGTACTTTACTATGGATGAAGTGTTTTAGTCCAGATTGATTGTTTGAAAAGGGTAAAAATGGTTCTTATTAAATATTTGATGTGTGAAAGCTATCCTGGCTACGTTCATAGAATCATGAAAAGTATTGGGTCATTAATAAATATTCGGCCACGTTATTGTGCCGGCGTATTATTATTCGTATGGAAATATTGACATTAATGACAGATACGGTATGCATGATACGAATTCAGTCATGATTGAGAGGAACTGGATGGAAATCATTTAAAACGATAAATATTGGATGAAGAGAGTAAAACGTACTTTTAATTGTACATTTGATTCATTATTTAGTTTAATAATACGCTGTAATAATAGTGTGGGTGAACCATAACAGTAAATCATGTGAATTTTCTTAACATATTAAACATTCATACACAAAAAAAAATAACCTCAAATGAAAAGTAACGCCAACTATATTTAAGTATAAACGATATTTACAGCAGTAATTTTTACACAAACACATATCGGTAAACTCCAAGATTTCTTATTAATTAATCCTATTCAGAACTCAAAAAGAATTATTCGGAAATAATATCTATTTTAAATGTTTACTAATCGCTGCCTTATTTTCCGCACAAACACAAGATTCTTCCATTGTATCCTCTGTGCATGCATTAACGCGTCTTCTCATCATGTAGCTTATGAAACGCAATAAATATTTCATCTAGTGACTAATAAAGGAATTGATAAATAGTTCTTTAGTCAATCAGTTTGTGATCTAGTAGTTAAATTGTTATAACTAGCGGTACCTTTTCATGTATTCATTGTCATGTAGGCTCGAAGTAAGGTCCTTTTACTCGTATTATGTAGAATTTTCGTTGATCGAAAATGTCTTAAAAAGCGGTCAATATTTTTGGCACGGTCAGGTCCTCGGTGGTTTGAGCAATTGTTGGAAAATACTAGCTTATAATTGTACTTTGTGAATATTTGCAAAAAAAAGGTTGGCTATTACCAATACGCATATAGAATACTCACAGAATATTTATAAACAATATTGGCCCACTGGCAAAGGTGTCCCCGATTCTTTTCTTTCGATCTTTGTATTTTGCCTTCTGAGTCAGGATCGAATCAAAATCGTCACACCGGCGTTTCTTGGTATTGGAAATATTTCAGTAAGCAAATCTACCATGTGGTTAAGAGTTAAAACTTCGGTTTTCGGTCATTAGAACCGTTTTTAACTCATCTAGCATATGAAAGCCTAGATGGTTTTATGTAGTTTCAAACATTTTAACGTTGACTTCATACATTGCTTGCATATGAGATCAACGTTACGTGGGTATTTGGATTTTGAAATATATACTAACGTGAGTTCTTTCCTACTATTGCTGCGCTAACCAGGCCAAGACATGAAATATACTCGAGTCTGCATGAATCATACTTAAAGCCATTGCAATATTTTGCAATGTGAATAATTTAATTCGAATTATAATTTAATAATTAATTTTAATCGCATACGATGATGATGGTAAAGTGTAATTTCTAAATGACAAATAATTGTACAGATATTAATATAATATTTCCCATTTAGATAATATTGTAATACGCTTCTCGTGTATTTTACTAAATATATGGAAGAGTCTAAACTGAGAAAGAATGCACTGTGAATAATAAACGTGGTATTTCCATATAATTGGTAAAATATATTTATTTAATAAAAAAATATATCCAAACATTTGATCTTTAAGTATAAAATTGCTCACTCTCATCAACTTTTGCATGTTTCTAGTCACTTCATTTATAGTATTAATAGAATTTAATAATAAATTTTATTAAAGACCAATAGAACGTTAAAAATATTTTATTAAAGAAAATAAAAGTTTTAAAAACTAATTAGTGAAGATTTTGACAAACTAGTAAGATTTAGTGCATTAGTTACTTTAGTGAAGTTTGAAATTAAAAAAAGTTTTATTGAAATGTAATTAATATAGCAATAATTTAATAGATAAAATACCTCCTTTGTAAGTAAGCACTCTTCCGATAAAGCACTTGTATAAAAGGAATTTTGAAGCGTTGAAAATTATGAAGAAATCTATAGACACGAACAAATGCTGTTGCACAAACGACTCGGTTTACATTCAGATTTTAAGACGTTTCTGTGCACGAACAGCATCTGCTCAATACTTTCGTGAAAGCGTCTATACTTGACGAGAAACTTTCTTGTCTAGTCCCGTCGTTTGCACAGTTTTATTAAAGTTACAAGCGAAGACGTTCAAATCCGCTACATAGCAAAGACGCGTTACTGGCTTGAATTTATTTATAACGCGTTGTTTTATACGCTATCGTTATAACGCGTTGTAACAAAATCTGTCGCATCTCAACGCGGTGAAGGTTTCAGTTTTATTCCGCAACGCAAAGGGATATAGTAATAACTGTGCCGCTATCCCGTTGGGACCTATGTGAGTGAGAGCCAACATAACAAATGTTATACGTTTTGTACACATAGCGTGTTATTTTTTAGCGCTATACATAATACAAACCACAACTAACCCGGTCGTCTGTGCAAGTGCCCGAAATCTACGCGGTTAAAGAATACATTTTCAAGCGGCGTTTTATTGAAAAAATAATACGCCGCCAGAAAACTGGTTCTTTATTGTAGGTTGAAATGTTTCAAATAATGTTGAGTGAAGCAATGCTCGAAAAAGATTGTTCAAAAGAGTAAAGGAAAAGACCGAAGTGCCAAAAGCGTCGTTTTATCTCGTACGTTTCTGTGTAAGTAATTATTGTAAGTACATTAGATTCATACGGAAAATTCGATTACATTCTCATGTGTTTTTTTCGTCATTAGATTATTATTCCAGCCGAATACGCGGATCGTCGGTAAAAAGAATTTGTGTATCAGAATTGTTACATATTTTTTTCATTTGATTGTATGATGTTACGTCTTTTCCTTTGTAATAAATTGGGGAATAATTTCTTGATGTACAATGTGTTGTAAAAATATTTTATTGCGTATTTTATAAGCAAATTGTTTTGTGTTGTAATTATATATAAGTTGAATGTATAAATCTTATATCCTGTATCGAATGTATAAAAAGTTGAAAATTCAGATGTTTGAATGTGTATAAGACATGCCTTCGCGTCTGGCGTTGCTTGATGTCAGTTGGACGCCACGCTAGGTAGCGTCGCGTAGACGTGGTCGTATCGAACTTCACGTTGACGCGACATTAGCGTCACGGCGCAGGTTTACGCTAGATGCGAAGTGTCTTAGTCGAGTGTAAAATGTTAAAGGTTGGCATACACTAGCACGTTCGAGTAACACAAATAAAACGCACAGATTGTGATTTTTGCCTTATCGGTGTTCTCGCTGTTAATGTTTTTGTTTTTAAGCAACCAGTTTATTTGTATTGCTAAATATAATGAAAAATATATTGAAACAACAGCACATTGACACTCACTTTTGATCACTTCACGCTTACTAAGACTTCATCTTACTTTGCGCGGGAAGATTTTTACAGAATAGGCTCATTTATTTAACTATTGAAGAGTGTTTGTGGCTTGAACCATATCATGTCAAACGGTGTCCTGATGAGTTCACGAAACAGAATACTAAATCAATACACAAACATTGGCCTGCTTATTGAAAATATACTGAATATTATATCTAGCAGTACAAATGAATTAAAGGCAATGGTGCAATGGCTTTGTGATTACAATATAATAACTTTAAAAATAGTATTAAGCTGTTTAATTCGGAGCGTGGGCGCTGTTAAATGTAGTTATTTTTCAAACCATTATCGTAAATTTAATTAGTAAGTAATTGAAATACAACGCTATATTTTTATTAAAGTATCTCTGATTCTACTCTTAAAAGTGTGGTGCGATGCAATGTTAAAGATTGAAACGGGAACTTATAGCATCAATTGGCTGGTTGATGAAATATGACGCATTATGGTGAGCCTCTTGTCGCGGTCGTAAGAATTGCCAGTTGTTTTTCTAGTATTTTGGGCACGAAGTCCCTTAACGTGGGTTACTTAGTAGTAGTGAAATCGTCACGTAAGGAAAAAGCGTTATGCTCCCCATGCGACTTTCTTTTCTCTCTCCGTCTCTTTTTTTAATATACAAACGATGAATGAGCCTGCGTAGGAGAAAAATCTCGCCTGATGGATGAGGTCTAAAATGGAACGAGCGCGCTCAGAAGATGCCTCTTTGCTCTTGCTTTGAAGGTTGACTGTTGGATAGGTGATAGGAAATTGTGGAATTCCCTGTGAGCATCGGTGTTCCATGACGATGGCAGAGTTCCACAATTTGGGCGTGCATAATAAATGTAACGGAGAAACGCTGAGTACAACTTGTACTTGTTTTACTTTAACTTGTTTACTATACAGACCTTGTAGAAACTTGATCAAATTTCCGTGCGTTCAAGCGTTTTTGCCATGCCTACCATTAGAATCTCTGTTCTGTCTGTAAGTTAGGTTAATCACTTCTCCGGGACTCGTCAGGTTTCATTGTCTCGACGCTTTTCTGGTGGTCGCCACTGTTAATACTGGTTTTCAGGAGTTGCAGTGGTGTGGGAATAGTGTGGAGGGCTGATCTCAATTAAAAAAGTCCGGGTAAGTATGTAGTGAGTCTAGAAATCAGGTATGACCGGTGTTTTTACTATACGAATTTGAAAGGTTTGTGACATCTATAAGGCTAAACATTAATAATAGTAAAAAGCACAAAAAAAAGACGAGGAAAAATCTCTTCAAAAAAAATTCTCCTTATTATAAAAAAAATCACGTCTAAGCTCCTATACGTATTATAAATGCTAGTCCCATTTCAATGACTATCGAAAGTGGCTTAACATTGCAAAGTACTGCACCATTCTGCATACAAATTCAAATCTAGACATAAATAATATTTCTCTAATTACTTTCGCTTACCTTCAGATTTTAAATCGATGCCAAAATGATTTCTAATAAATAGCAGTATTGTACTTGTGTTATAATCATAGTTCGACTGTTATTTGATCAGATCAAAGTATTATTAGCTATTTAATATGATAGTGTAAAGTTAATTATTGTGTATAGTGTCAGTCAGCGATATGAATAAGAACGTTTTCTGTTGAAATACGTTGTGTCAGTGTAAATTTAATATCTTGGACGTCCGCAATGGACTCGCACCGTGAATAGTCGTGTCAGTAGCGACTAAAGTAAGACTTTTCAATACCTGCAGTTACTTGACAGAACTAATGTCCCATGTAATACCGAAAAATGTAGTGGTGCATAAATAACATTTTCTGTGCTAGAATCTACTCTGTAGGTAATTCTATTTACGTCGCAATGAGTTTTATTTATGTTTTGGTGACATTCGATCCTGTCAAGTTACTGCATCTAATTAAAAGTCGTACTGTAGAGGAGCTATATCTAATAAAATAGTGGGCGTTCAAGTTCCAGCTGTCATAGGCATAGTTACAGCAGAATACAGCATGCACAATAATGCAAGTTAAACTCGCAATACGCTTTAGCGAATTGTTAATGAAACTTTGCAAAAACCGATTTTCATCAAACATAGCTAAGAACGCTCCACCTTTCAAACAAAAAAAACAATTAAAATCAGTTCATCGGTTCGGAAGCTACGATGCCACAGGCGACACACACACACACAGACACGTCAAACTTATAACACCCCGTCGTGTTTGCGTCGGGGGTTAATGAATGCTTCGAAAATGACATCGAGGCTTAATGTCATATTTCAATAATAACGAATCCGATAGCGGTATGGAGAGCGCTACGTATACGCAAGTACTACGAAATTATAGCTGCGTAGTCAAGTACTACGTTATACTTGATCCTGGTGTAATTTGCGCTTATCTTTAAGTGACAGATTCAAAAAATATTACTGTACTTCTGACACAAGGTCACGTATAAATAAGTATGTACTTGTAATGGCGAGTTTCCCAATCACCATTAAAATAATTTATCACCCGGGAAACGAACTAGAGATATATCAGCATCTAAGTCTTGAGGGCCTTTTGAAATCTTTATAACTCGGCCAATCACTTATAACTACAAAAATAAAAAAAAAACAAGAAATATCCGACCCAATATACTTCCAAAAATATTACGTATTTTCAATATGACTACCCTTCACGGAGATGATAAAAAATAAATTTCCTTCTTCACTGATTTCTTATCTTTCGCAAAAATATTGACCTTTTGTCGAACTAATGAACAGGATACCAATAAAGGTAAAAACGGAATAAAAACGAGAAAAAGTAACATCTTTCAATATAAATTCTTTAGTAGGTAACTCGCTAGCGAGTCGAATTCACCCGTTGATATAAAAAATGTGAATAATATGTTAATTATTTGAAATGGAAACCGATTTCTTCGACTTGATTAAACCTTTTTCGATTTCCGATGTAAAAAAAGGTTTGACAGAACTTGGCGTATTATTTTCTTGCAGAAGATACGTAATAATACGCAGAAGCATGAAAGACGTGTAGTAGATTTTCTCATAAAATCCGTGAGAGATTGCTACGCGTGCTACGCCGCCTACGAGGCACTACGACACGCTACGACGCTGCTACGGCGTGTTTGCTATTTCCTAGTGCTTTGAGGTTGTACATTACATTGATTAGAATCGTGAACTAGGTTCGTTCGTCTTAAAATATTCGAATTCGCAATGAACTGCTCCTAAAGTGTAATTGTAACAACGCCATGGTTTTTGGAAAGTATCGAGACACGGATTAAGTATACAAGTTTATCTACTGTATAAGGCTGTATGTAGCCTACAGATTAAATCTCACTGTATCTATATACAGGGTAGTACGGACATCGACGCGCAAATAACTGATACCATAAATTAAGTACATGATTCAGTACCCCCCATCGTTTAAATTTTTCGTCGGTTTTAACTGCTTTATAAATGCTTTTCTGGTGTATTCTTTTTACTTTAAGCAGTAATAAAACATGATTTTTACCTAATCCAATTAGATTTTTATCGGGACACGGAGTTTTAACTTTCTGAACAAAATCGCATTGCGATGGATATAAATGATGATTATCTCATGAGTTTTTACTGTTAAAAAAAAACGCACATCAGAATTAAAGTCCAAAATACCGATTATTTTAATGTATAATATTTAGTTAATCCTGTTGTAATAATGTTTCATTGTTTAAACGTGTTATGTTTAATTGAAAATCTAATTAACACTTGGTTTTATTGTAACAATTGTATTAATTAATAATTATTATTAGCAAGACAACTGTTTATTTCCAAATCTTTTTAATTTAATCAAATATTCAGAGCATGTACGAGTATACTCGACAATGTGTAAGCTGTGGTTACCTGAAATTGAGAGTGGATTACAGGATTGTGTATACTGTATAAGTTATAATTATTTTGTAATATTTGATTGTCATCATTCTGAACGGATGTCATCTCACAAATAACATCACTGAATTCACCGAAGGTTAAGCAGAGATGTAGCTGTAGTATCTACCTTCTGACAGTTATGTTTGAGTCCGAAGTATTGGTGCCTCACTGGGCTAGTGGTTCTAAGCTCTACTGCTGAGCATGAGGTCTTGGTTTCGATTCCCGACTCAGTAGTAGGATTTTTGTGATTTTATTTTACGTCGCTATCTTTTACGTCACAATCTTTTTTATTTTACTGCCTCGTCGGTCTTGTGGCGTGGGTCCGCTTACCAGGTCGAGAATAGATTCATTGGGCTTTTCTATCAGGAATTGTTCAGTAGCTCGAGGTTTGAATTCGTACCCGGTTGAAGGCAATAGGCTCTTTCTCTATTGCATGGGATTATTGCAAACATAACTGGCAAAATATGGGTTTTATAGGTACCAACACCTCCAACCCTTTGGGGAAACAAGGGTGAAGTTGGGTCGGACAAAGTGTTATAGGGTATGGAATTTTTCAGTGGCAGCCTTAACACGTTGAACGCCAAACGACCGACAAACAATAAATAAATATAAATAAATAAATATTGCTGGACAATCCACACAGCATCATCTAGCCCCAAGCTAAGCAGAGCTTGTGTTATGGGTACTAGATGACTGATATACTTAATACAATACATTACATAGATAGATATTTTTTATTATACATAGCAAATACCCAGAACACCCGGAACAAATATTTGTAGATCGTACAAACATTTGTCCCAAGGCGGGTATCGAGCCCGCAACCTCTTGCGTCGCAGGCGGACCTTCGGCCGCCGCGCCACAACGGTCATCAAATACACAATACATTTTCTAGTGTGTCTCGTTGTTTGGCAGTTAAGGTGTTAAGTCTAGATTTGTGTCTCTGGTTGATATGATTGCTATCAATAATTACATGGGACAAAAATATAACTGGCGAAACGTGGGAGTACCATAAGAGTACACCTCTACGTAACCCTTTTTATAATACAGGCGTGATGTTATGTTGGTAGAGAGGATGTAATCTCTTTTACAAAATACAGATCTCGCCGACTGATACTAGACACACATCTATCTACTTCTAAGTATGTTATTGCTGCAAATTTTATTTACTTACTGTTATCAAACTATTGGATGAACTCATTCACTTCATTGAGACTTATCTATTGTACTATGAAATCAATAAATAGATATCATAAATGATTTGTGGTTTTATTTTTTACTGAATTCCCTCTTATTATTGATGTGACTCCCTGACATAGGTGTTTTACTACATATCTAGTAGTAGTATGGCAACATTGGAGAAGACCGCTATGCTTTGGGAACTTGGGTTCGACCCCCCAGGCACTGTTATTGGCTACTGTTTCGAATCCTTCTAAATCTTGTATCTTAATTGCAATCTAGAGATCGATTTTTGTTTGCAACCAATCAACGGCCGAGTTTACAATGTGTAACCTTAAGAAGGTCAATAATAAGAAGTTTTAAATCATGTTCAAATCATGATCTAAAACTTCTTCTACGTAACTGAAATTGGGAGCTAGTCGTTATATTCCATACACATAGAGAAAAGGACTGACCAAGACCCTCCAAAAAATTACCACACTGTAGAAGCAGACAAAGCGACAGTGCGGTAAGCTCTTTGTTTTGATAAGCAGCTTCGGACCGCACGTTCGCCTTAATGACTGTCTCACTCATTCTTCTCGATTCTTCATTCTGCTGTATAGGATTTGCCCTACTGTTGGTGCGTGCCGTGACTGGTTCAGCGAAGAAGCTAGTAAAAACATCAGTGGACTGTATTAACTGATATGTATTGTACGAAAGTACTAAGGTTTAGTACAATAGGAATAGGTCTACGGAACAAAAAGGAAATAAATATGGAATGAGCGAGCGCGGACGTTCGTCTAAGCGTGTATCAGCTGACTCCTTGTGAGTGATGAGTGCGCGCGAGCCGAGCGACCGTCGTCGGCCAGCTGATTTGACACCACTGACGCACACAATGTCGCATGCTGCCATGGAAACGAAATATACACTCACTATTCTCAGTGCTGACACTTTCCGCGGCAACACGATACCCGTTGGCAATACTGGTTGTCAGGCTTTCGGGTTTCTGACTACCCGTAACGACTGTCATAGATCTACAAATGACAATCGGGACCAACGGCTTAACGTGCTTACCGAGGTACGGAGGAGTCTCGATATGTTAGAAACGGTCACCTATCCGCAGACTGACCTCGGCAAGCGTAGCTTCGATCAACCTGTGCGGATGTTTTTATTTAGCGACCAGCTCCTCAGTAGATATGTATAAAGCCTATTTAGCACTACATTAGGTATCGCAATATAAACTAGCGTCGCTCTCACAGCCGCACGACAATTTCCGGCGCTTGCCTGCGCTTTTAGTCATCTCCGCGCGCCGTGTATCTACAGCGTACAGATGGAACGATAAAAGGATTTACAGTCGCGTTAAATAACATAGTTGCAGATTCTTTTAAAGGTAGAAGGTAGAAAGAGATTGTATATGCAAATAAATAAAATTGAAGAGTCTATTTGCAATAACATAATAACAGCTTTTTACTAAATGCAATATGAAAGTTACCATCATCATCTGCTTAGCCTTTTCCCAACTATGTCGGGGTCGGCTTCCAGTCTAACCGGATACAGCTGAATACCAGTGTTTTACATGGAGCAACTGCCCATCTCACCTCCACAACCCAGTAACTGGGTAACACGATACCGCTTGGTAATACTGGTTGTCAGACTTTCGGGTTTCTGACTACCCGTAACGACTGTCAAAGATCTACAAATGACAGCCGCGACCGACTGCTTAACGTGCTTTCCGAGACACGGAGGAGTCTCGATATGTTATGAACGGTCACCCATCCACAGACTGACCTCGGCAAGCGTAGCTTAACCTTCGATCAACCCGTGTGGCTGTTTTCATTTAGCCACGAGCTCCTCAAATGCAATATGAAAGTATACGGTAGTAATACGAAAAATTAAAATTTAAAATTTTAGTCTGGCTGTCTGTTTGTTTGAGGTAATCTCTGAAAAGGCTAGACCCTAATGGAGAGGACTTTCACTGGCAGATAGCTGATATTATAAGGGGTAAATTGGGCTTAGGCCTCGTTGGTCTAGTGGTTGGAAGCGCTACTGCCGAGCACGAGTTCGTGGGTTCAATTCCCCGGACGGGCAGTGTTATTAAAATATTCCATCTGGAATGTCTCAATAGCAGCCGTGAGTCCGGATTTGTGCCCGGTAAATGGCAATAGACTCATCCCCTATTACAAGGGACTTAAACCTAACTGGAAAAATGTGTGTGTACGCCTCTGCCTAACCCTTCGGAGATTACAGGCGTGATGTTAACCGAGGCTTACTTTTATTTTAGAAAAATAATTAAAGTTCCATAAATATCCACGCGGGCGAATTCGCGGGCAACAGCTACTTTATAATAACGAGGGGTTCGTGGCTAAATAATAAATTATAATAAATAAATAAATAATGCTGGACAATCCACACAGCATCATCTAGCCCCAAGCTAAGCAGAGCTTGTGTTATGGGTACTAGATGACTGATATACTTAATACAATACATTACATGGATAGATGTTTTTTCTATTATACATAGCAAATACCCAGAACAACCGGAACAAACCTTTATAGATCGTACAAACATTTGTCCCAAGGCGGGAATCGAACCAGCAACCTCCTGCGTCGCAGGCGGACCTTCGCCCGCTGCGCCACATAGGTCGTCAATAATAACAGCCACACGGGTCGCTGAAAGGTAAAGCTACGCTTGCCGAGGTGGGTCCGTGCACAGGAGATCACCCATTACATATACTTCAGAAAACGTACCATACGAGTTAAGTTCCAACTAATCTACACAAAAGATAAAACACCCCTTCACAATATCTCTAGAGACCAAATAAAAACCTAAGAACCGACTAAACACATTTCTTACCCTTATAAATAGAAACACAAAGAAACACTTCTAGCCTGAAAAACTAGACAAATCACTCGTCTGTCCAATAGACGGACTAAATGAGTTCTACTAAGTCCGGGGGACCCAGTTAGGTTTTAATTTACTATGTTCTGAAAGCAATTTATCATTTTGCACGAAGAAAATAAGATGAATCGCTTCATTCTATCTCGATTAGTTAGATGTTGGAAGTTTTGTTTGTTGAAATTGTACATGAAGAAAAGTTTCTGCAATTATCTGCCTAAGTAGTTCTCAGGTATCTTTAGTAAGTAGAGTAATTAATAAAGGTACTTTTGACCCTTCCAAGTCAATTAATCTAATTATTTTGTTGACGCATCATCTTCCCCCATCCGCTATAAAAACTTTTTACTTCACACACACTACAAACATCACCAGCTGGATGCTTCCAATCTAACCGGATGCAGTTAAATACCAGTATGTTACATGGAGCGACTGCCTACCTGACCTCTACAACCCAGTTACTTGGCAACACGATACCCCTTGCTAAGACTGGTTGTCAGACTTTCGGGCTTCTGACTACCCTGAACGACTATCAATGATCTACAAAAGAAAAAGAAAATCGGGAGCAACGGCTCAGCGTGCTTTCCGAGGTACGGAGGAGTCTCGATATGTTACAAAGGGTCACCCATCCACAGACTGCCTCGGCAAGCATAGCTTAACTCCTCCACGCACACTATAAGCAAAAAACATTCTATGAAATAACTAAGCCATAGCCGACCAAATTACCCTTTTAACCTTAAACAGATTGACCTTGACCTTCTGACAACTGAAGGTTATGGTGTCAAGTTTGTAGGTGTCCGCGACAGATTCAGAATTACCAGATACGACCTATGTGGGCCATGTACCTACACCGCTGACGATGAGAGCATTGAGGTGACAAAAGTGAGTACTAGTGAGAAGAAAAGTGCTTTAGTTTTATTACTTCAGAAGTTTAGAACATGTCAAATCAATTCAATACACTTTTACTTGTTAACACAGGTACTGAAATACAGATCTTATGTTTGATGAAGAGAGCGCTTTGTTATGCCAGGTGTACAAATGGTGAGCATCCAGCTCAAGATAACAAATTAAAGTTTAAAAAAAATGTATAAATTTGAGAATCCTGCATAATTATGGTATTCAATGTAATTATTCAATCAATCAATCAATCAGTTTATTTGTGAAACATAGGTATTACGTAGATGTTACATAAATAGGTGGTGCGCTATGTTTTGTCATAATTAAGACATACAAATTTAACCAAGCCAACAACTAAGTGACCCATTAGGTGTCATTACACTATGTCATTAAAAAAAATAAAAATAAAAAATAATCAAATACAATAAAATTAATAAATAGTCATAGTAAGTACTTCTTATCAAAAGGTACAAAATGCATTATTTTAATAATTGGTCGTTCAAAAATTCGTCTACATTATAATAACATTTGTCAATTAATAACACAGGTCTGCAATGGTTTTCCTCTCTGAGATCTGATTAACGTTTTCTATAGTTTCTGATGTGCTGATTACGAGAAAAATAATAAAAAAATTCTATCACGTCAGGATTCTTTGATATTGAATATTTAAGATTTTAACTAAAAATGTCTGAGCGCATACATTTTAAAATCTATAAAACGTCACTTAATTACTTCAGCTTAATTTTTATTGCATTTAATTAGTTTAAGACGACATAGAAATGAATGCAAATCAGTAATTTGTTAATTACTACATAACAAGTGTAAGTAATTCGCATTAACCATTTCGAAAACGGGTCATTTTGGCTTCATTTAGTAATGAGCTCATTAATACACGATGTTTAGGTGATATTGCCTAATTGTTGTTAATGTTGTTCAAAAAGGGTATAATGAAGAAAACAAAAGGTTTTTTTTGTATAAGTAGGTACCTACTCTGAATTAGAAAACTAACAGTCGAAGTGCGCATCTTGCAACCTAAACTTGTCGAGTTACAAGCGTGGAAATCATTTAAGGAAGTGGTAAAAAACTTTTTGGGGAACAATAAAAGCTCGGACTATAAAGAAATAGTAGCCAATATGATAACGAATTTTGGTGTAATGGGTTGTAATATGAGCGTTAAACTTCATTTTCTGAATTCGCACATTGATTACTTCCCAGAAAATCTAGGAGCCGTTAGCGAAGAACAAGGTGAAAGATTTCACCAAGATTTAAAAGAGCTTGAAGTCCGGTATCAAGGAAGATGGAATGTCAGCATGATGGCGGACTATTGTTGGTTGTTGAAGCGTGATGATCCAAACCGGAAATATAAGCGAAAATCGCACAACAGAAGCTTCCAGGAAAAAAGGACCAGGTTCCACAAATAAAATTTAAGTGTATTTTAACCCAGCAATAAGTTGTTATTACGTGTTAATAGTTTTTTAAGTTAAAAATTAAGTACTTTTTTAAATATATAATTTTTTAAGTGAAAACTTGTCTTTTTTCTCAATTTTCTATCTGTAGCTTTTTTGAAAAATCAGGAGGTGATGGAGAAAAACTAAGTACATATTCGTAATCAGCGCATCAAAATACTCCAGAATCAGCTATCAAATTCCAGAGAGGAAGTTATGACCTTCATTTTGCAGGCCTGTGCATAATTTGATAAGAGCTTTTTTAAACTTATTTAATGTCATGTTTTTTATGTCATCAGGAATTTTATTAAACACTTTAGGTGCCATACCAAAAAAACTTTTCCGCATCAATGCGGTCTTACATTTTAGATGACATAGTTTATTTACGTATTGGGCACGCAATGGAGTTTTTTTAGAAGAAGATATTTTTTCAAATAATTCCGTGTTTCTTTTCACAAACAACGCAGTTTCCAATATGTATAATGCTGGAAGGGTAAGTATTTTTAAAGACTTAACATTTTAAAACATTATCTAGCACATGGAGTGACAGCTAAAACAGATTGGACAATTAAAATAACCGACTGTGAGCCAAACACCTGTAAGCCAATTACGAGTCTTGACGTGTAGTGACAGAGAAGAATCTGAATCTTCACGGTGGAACGGACAACGACACACTAGTACAGTTTAAAGTAAAAAAGAGCAACCGCAAGCCGCACGGATTGAACGAAAGATAAGCTACGCTTGTCAAGGTCAGTCTGTGGATGGCTGACCGTTCGTAACATATCGAGAGTACTCCGTGCCTCGGAGAGCACTCTAAGCCATTGGTCCCGGCTGTCATTTGTAGATCTTTGACAGTCATTACGGGTAGTCAGAAGCGCGAAAGTCTGACAACCAGTCTTACCAAGGGGTATCGTATTGCCCATTAACTGGGTTGTGGCGGTCAGATAGGCAGTCGCTCCATGTAAAATACTGGTATTCAGCTGCATCCGGTTAGTCTGGAAGCTGACCCCAAGAGTTGGTATACACAGATTTTTATTAATATCTCTGATAAGTGTCGGTAGTATCATGCCTGTCTGAGATGTGTAGTTGCACCACACTGCGAAAGTTATCTTTAAGTTCCTTGTAATAGGGAGCAATTCTGCGTAACGCCTTTACTGCCATAAAACGAGACACAATAGGAAATGTATTGTTTGTCGGCCACTTGGCGTTTAAGGTGTTAATACCCGAAGTCTGGGCAAAAATCCTAAGAAATTTCTGCTGGAAAATCCCAATAATACTATCACATTCGAACAGAGGACCACAGCAATCATGTTAGCGTTTAACGGCCTAACAAGGCAGTGTAATACAAGCATGAAATACCTAAACCAAAAATAAAATGTATATTTTATGACGTCTTGTTTCACTGTAATATCAACGAAAATTTCATCATTTATTACATGAGAAGTAATGTGTAACATACATGTGTTGTAATAAATAACAGGCGTCCTGTTTAGACCGAAATAATATGTTAGCAGGGATGTTATAAAGCTTCGTAACCGTAACCGAAACTATCGGATATACGAAAAATAAAATATATTCGAAACTGTAACCGAATCTGATATAAAAGTTTCGAATAATTTTGGATAGGGGCGGACTTTATCAGATAGCTTTAAGGGTTCCATACCCAAAGGGTAAAACGGGACCCTATTACTAAGACTTCGCTGTCCGTTCGTCTGTCCGTCTGTCACCAGGCTGTATCTCATGAGCCGTGATAGTAAGTCAGTTGAAATTTTCACAGATTATGTATTTCTGTTGCCGCTATATAAAAAAATACTGAAAACTGAATAAAATAAATAATAGGTTATATATAGTATAGTATAATAGGGAATAATAGGTTTTACCTATGAAATTGCCGTTTTGTATGAAAAAATTTAAATGAATTTTTTTCATGTATTTTTTATTTGTATTAATCGAAGTAATCACCCATGCAATCAATGCATCTTTGCCAACGCAGTGGCAGTTTATTGATGCCCTTCTTAAAGAAATCAGCTGGACGGGAGGCAACAAATTCTTCAAAGGCATTTTGTACTGCCTCTCGGGTATTGAATTTTTTTCCCGCCAAGCAGTTATCCAAATTCTGGAAAAAGTAGTAGTCTGTAGGCGCAAGGTCTGGTGACTAGGGCGGATGACGGAGAGCTTCCAACCCCAGTTCTTGCAACTTGGAGACCGTCTGCTGTGCAGTATGAGGTCGCGCGTTGTCGTGCAGGAGCAGGGGAGACGAGCGATTGACCAATGCTGGTTGGAGATGTGCCAGCTTCTCCATCATTGTGTTCAATTCTTCACAGTACACATCTGCAGTAATGCTCACCCCGTTTGGTAAGAAGCTGTGTTGAATCACACCGGCGCTAGACCACCAAACAGTGACCATCACTTTTCTTGGGGTAAGTTTTCGTTTAGGGCATTGTTTAGGTGCTGAACCAGGATCCAACCAACTTGCTGAGCGCTTGCGGTTATCAAACAGAATCCATTTTTCATCGCAGGTAACAATGCGGTTCAAAATTCCTTCATTTGTGTGTCTGTTGAGCAGTGCAAGGCACGACTCGACGCGTACTTCGCGCTGGCGATCATTGAGTTCGTGGGGCACCCATTTGTCAAGCTTTTTTACCTTGCCAATTTGACGCAAATGGACCAATATTGTTTTGACGCTAACGTCGAAAGCTGCTGCTAATTCAGCCGTAGATTGTGTATCATCAGCTTCCACAATCGCCTTTAATTCGTCATTGTCGACCAAAGTCTTCGGACGACCGCGAGGTTCATTTTTCAGGTCGAAATTTCCAGAACGGAAGCGAGCAAACCAATAACAGGTAGTGCGTTGGTTTGTAGTGTTAGCTCCGTAAACGTCGTTGATGTTGCGTGCCGCTTGTGCCGCGTTGCTGCCACGACGGTACTCATATTCCATAATTACTCGAATTTTTAACGTATCCATGATGACGAAAAAGATTTAAATGCGATGAAAATGTAACACTAATCAATAAACAAATGACTACTTTTGGAAAAAAAAATCCATGTTTTTAAAATAAAATTAATTTGAAATTAGAATTCTTAGCCAAACAAAAAATATTTTGATTTGAAATGGCCAGTACTGCAGAACGGCAATTTCATAGGTAAAGACCTAATATTTATTATCATACAAAAATGAACGTGATGTTTTTGCCATTTTAATAGATAAAGGTACGAAACCCTTCGTGGACGAGTCCGACTCGAACTTGGCTGGTTTTTTATAAAGTTCAATCGTTACCTATTTGGATTTTCTTTTTACAATCACTCAGAAATCTCATATGTAACTAAAATTATCCGAAACTATCAGATAACCCGAAATAATTTCATATCCCTAGCCGTATCCGCAGCCGTATTCACATATCCAGATCCGAAATTTCATATCCATTTATGTGAGTTAGTATAAAACATGGTACGAAAAATTGTTTGCAATTTTGTTAGTGAGTGTATAGCATAAAATACCATGTCTGCCCTGTCTATCTGTATTCGCCTGTTCAGGTCGATTCACACTCGGCGTTCGAGATATTTTAGATTTTTGGCTAATAAAGGAATGACCTACGACCGCGACTTGATTGGTCCACGATAATGACCTCGAGTCCTTTGTTTTTAAAAGGCAAGAAAGTTTTAGAAAGATGTCAAAAATAACTTCAGTCTCAAAATCCATACCGCGGGGCAATATTGCGATACACACAATCAATTGCAATGCCTTTCATTTTGACAATTTAACAACATTAATTGCGCTATTTATGTTTCCAAGCATATCTCGGTTTCCTTCAAAATCCTTCGGATAGTGGAGAATGTGTGTTACGCAATTGGGGTACTGTTTGTACAGAGGCCAGCACATCGAGCTATCCTAACATGTCATATTTCTTTGATTATTCTTCAACTTTATATACGCAATATTTACGCAATAGAAATAAGGTTCAAATAAGGTGTTAAATTGGGAAAATCTGACACTTTGCGGTAGCTTGATGTTCTGGCCTCTGTACAAACAGTACCCCAATTGCGTAACACACATTCTGTACATGTAAATATTATTGTTTATGTTTCTATCATTTAAAGCTTATTTATCAAGCTCAGGCCCAAAGCTTCTCCATATCAGAATTAACAAAATACTATATTACTAAGTAGCTACGAGTATGTAAAATAATCACACTATTAGATGCTTTCAAGAAGCTTTTAACCCATTTCCTTTCGTTTGCAGTGAAAATAAACATAAATTGCGTATGATGTGTATTTTCTGTGTTTTAGAGACACAGGACAAACGTGTACTGGATCACTCTGTGAATATAAATAATGTATGTCGCAAAAAGAGAAAACTGGTACAGTTCTGTTCGGATCCCTTAGACCAGTGCTAAAGCCAAAGCCAGGGATAGGGCCAGGGTAGAACCGGGGCTAAGGCCAAGCCATTTCACAATTAATATATCTTTCGATAGAGTAAACCGTTCAGATTAAACAAAAATGAAATAAACTTCTGGTTTACGCAAAATGCGCGCACAGTCGTGGAGTTGCGGATATCGGCCCGTCAAACAATACAATATAAACCTCTGATTTACGCACCATATTTGTGTATAAATCCGAACTCCCGTACTCGTGATGCTGAGCATTCCGACACAGTGTAACTCGACCCTAACCACATCGTCGCCCTAGTTCAAGGTCACTTCGCCGGAACACGGATGACGTCATCAGTCTTGTTCGCGCGCCATGTTTACTTTGTTTTCACAGACTTTACGCTGAAATTGAGATAAGTGGGACACGCTTGTCTGGTTTTTTGGTATAGGGGTATGTAGAGGTCGAGACAAGAACATTCTATGTAAACACTGATCAGAATTTCTTTTTTTCTGTCGAGACTATGATAGCTAGCATTCCTTAGTAAAATGGAAGTGACCTACATGTTGAAGACGTAACTGTATTTAATGTCTTTCCATGTCTTATAAAACGCGGGATACTTATTCGATTAACGTTGGTTTTTCTCGACCACATCAAAAAAGCTCTCGCTAGTTTTTATTAAAATAATTAGTGTAGCGAAGAGAATACAGAAGCGTTGAAAAGAGCTGCCACTTACATTATTAAAAAAAAAACTATGAGGCTTTTTAGTTATGAAAGGTTAATTTATGTTATGTTGAATTTGTCCGTTAGGTGAAAACTTTGTTAAATTAGCGACCCTAACTGATCTAGTTCTTTCCTTCTTCCGTATTTATGCAATCAGAGTTTGATTGTCTGATTGAATCAGCACGTGTGACTTCTTTAATGTTTAGTCCTGAATGATGCATATGTTTTCATAAAAAACGTTGCCCCAAACTATTTTTTTTTTGTTGCAATACCATCTTTTTTGGCGAGTTGCCTATGCACGTGATATTGGATTCCCCGTCTAGATGTGCATCCCTTAGTTTATAACGCAGTTGGATGAAGCTTCAGATTGGTCTGAAGGAAATGCGTACCAGACTCCTTGTACATTCGGTAATATGCGATTTGTGGCTCCGCGATACCACATCATTCCTTGACACACAACTTGTGGAAACAGATGTATCTGACGAGGTCGTGCCTTGTGTAACTGTCAAAGAAAGATTTGCATTTTGCGACATTGTAGTCTCCCTCAGGGAACAACAAAGTTCGCGAAGTTTAACTGACCCAGCACACTTTGTAGTTCCCTGGGATTGATATGACGATCAGCAACCGAATTAACATGTCGTTTAATGCTTTGTCGCCATTTCATTGATAAGGACACGGTAATGACAATTCTTTTGCTACTGTCAGCCGACAAATGCAAAGGTATTTCAAATCATGAGTTCGTACCAAGATTAAGTTATTTTAGTGTGAGCTTATGGTGGTATTAACCAGGAATGAGGCCCTCCAAGGGACTGGATAAGATACTAGATAAGTTTTGTGTTGTCGAATAAAAATTCTTCACTCGGTGGTCGATAGAATTCGAAGAATTCAAGCGCAACTTGAATGCGCAAATTATTATTTTAAGACTAGTTTCGATACAATTTTTTATTTTTACTCACTGGTTAAGTTTTATTTCATTAAAATGATACAATTATTAATATATGAAGAAATAAAATAAAATAAATAATCACAGGGCATCGAAAAATTCATCCGCATCGTTGTCAACGGGAAACGTGCCCAGAAGGCTGGCAGCATTGCCACGTTGAATGGCAATGCTGATTCTTTGGCCGAAAAACTAAATGGGTACACGGACCCCATGGCCCTAGGGTTTCAACCCCAAACGACTCAAACATAACTACCAGTTAGATTGTTTTATTTTCGCCGTCTGAGGTTTTCTGCACCTGCAGCAGCCGCACCTGCACAGTCCACCGTACTAGGAAGATGGCATAGCACAAGGGTGTCGACACATGTTGCATCCCACACCAAAGGCCTACCCATCTTCCAAGGTATTATGGTAGTTCCATCTGGTCTCTTACCATCGTCGCGTGCCAAGCCACCAACCGCCGGGGTACCAGCTATTTTAGAACCCAGTTCTAAAATGGCAAGAACACGATACAATCGTCTCTTTTTACCACAAATTAATTGTGAGGTTTATTCGGACAAATGACGGCACGGTTGGCGCAGTGCCTGAGCGATTGACTGCTGGGCTGTGTGTCGTGGGTTCGATTCCCACACGGAACAAATAGTTGTATAGCCTACAGGTAGTTGTTCCGGGTCTGGCGGTTTGTGTATGTGAGTTTAAATGTTTGTGAATGCACCCACGATACAGGGGAAATTCCTAGTGTGGGGCAAAGTTTTAAAAAAATATATAGGACCGTTCCTCAGTACCGAATACTTTAGAAATTTATTAAAGCGGTATCTACAGAGATACCGTTAGAATAATAACGCATACAGATGCGTTATTATTCTAAGTCCGTAGGGTTATTGTTCACTCAATCGCTGTGAGACCAATCAATGATTTCCTGTAAGCCGGATTGCAATAGCAGAAACGATTGAAATCCGGTGATACTATTATTTGGGTCAGTAGGTCATCTCAGAGGCGGAGTTAAATAGCAATCATCATCAATTGTTTTGGTAGTTGCAGGTAGGTATCTGTTCCTCAGGACAGAAAATATTTTCCTTTGTTCAAACAACACAGTTTATCGTTAATTTGTAAATTGCAAAAGCCTGGAAACGAAAGCATTTCTAACTATGCCTTATACCGAATATGTTGCCACGTGGGCGTGTTAAAATACTGCAGCCTTACTCAGCAACCATTTTAAGAATATTTAGCTCATCAAAACTTATTTCACAGACGACCAAGTCCAACGATGTTGATGGATTACCTACACAAAACTGAACAGTATTGATACTATCCGCTTTTTCGATCAGAACATACTTGTTTACATTAGTATTCGGTACGTATTGTTGATTCATTATAAAGTTTGCAAGAAAACCGACCTGCGAACAGGATCGTTACCTGTGAATCTCGCTTTTGTTTTTTGCGTGAAGTTTCCACGTGCTCTGCTTCGGTGTTCGATGAACTTCTAGCGCACGCGGCGTCCTTCTTGTCCTTGACACCACGCAGATTTCAACGCGAATACGAGAATGCAGAACAGTCACCCGGCGACAGATTCATTGCGAAACAACCGTTATTTTAAAGTTAAGATTGAAAATACGATCAATAATTAATACACTACTAAATTGTCTAACACTTTGATGATTAATCTAAAAAAAAAGTTAGCCGATTAACCCAATACTTTTGGATTTCGACCGCACGCGGCGGACTACACAACGCTATGTACTTTGCAAGTGCAGCTGATCCCGCGTCCTTGCTAGGACAGATTAGTCAATACAACAACTGCAATTGTTACGCCATTTAATATCCGCATTATTGACCGCGCATACAAGGTATACGCTGCTTCTTCAAGCATAATGCTGTATGCTTTCCGAAGGCGCATCAAAAAAATCCTTAGCTCCAACTCAACGACCTTCTCTAGATCGTCTGTCACATGAAAAACACCTGGTTTCCCTTAAGGCTGCGTTTCCATTGAGGCGGAGCTGAGTTTATGGTGCGTGCACTAACCAATCGCATTTCTCGAAATCTCCGCTCCGCTTCAGTGGACAACATTCAACATTGTGGTTGGTTAATTCATCCACCGCTAAGCTGCGCTCCGCACAGCTCCGCCTCAGTGGAAACGCAGCCTTGGTCTACTATTAACCCATTGACCGCCCGAGTCAGATTTATCCAACCAATATTTTCGTGTTCATTCCGCCTGAGGCGTATTTATCGTCCTATTTGATTGCTAGGCTCTACTTTACAGTCTACCCAAAAATAGCAAATTTTGGGCAAGAGGATAATGTACTGACGATTTACACGCTTGGTGCTGGGGGCACGGAAACGGATATAAACTCAGGCGGTTAAAAGGTCAAATAAAACACATGCAACATGTTCATAATTTTATTAGTCCGACATTAAAATATCTATAAGTACAATAAACATTATCAATTTGTTCGCATTCCATAGTCCAGCCCATTCATATACGCAATATGAAAAAAATACTTGTAAAATAATATTAAAATCTATCATGATGTGGTTATATCAGTATAAAAATATTGTCGAGTTGTGTTGGCGTTGAGGTCGCTGGTCCCGCCGATAATTCTTCATTGACGATCTGCAAAGAAAGGAGATTTTAACTTTTTGTAAGGGAGAAAACTCAAAAAAGGTCAATATGTTTGAGTATATCACACAGAGTTGGAAGTCTTGTGTCCACCACCGATTAAAAATCATATATGCCTAACCTTTTTCCAACTATATTAGGGTCAGCTTCTAGTCCAACTGAATACAGCTGGTAATAGTATTTTACATGGAGCGACTCTCAAAATCTGGCAGATTATTCCTTAGCAAAATGTCTCCTGACACTGTATTTTTATATTTAGAATTGAAAATTTCTTTAGCCGCGTTGAGCTATTTTTGATAGGGGCAAAATTTATGTCGTATTTTTTTCGTGTCACCGACTTGCTAATGTGACATTGTCAGAAATACAGTTATTCCAAAGTTTTCTCGGCAGTCCCCCCCATGACATGCTGATATTATTAATAAGTATAGAATCAAATTTAGTTTCCTATTCACTACAATTTTAGCCTAGCCGCACATACCGTACTAACACCCCCCCCCCCCCCTCCCACCTCGCAGTTAAACGAGTCCTCTTTTAACCGCCACTCTTGATTAATGCATATCTATTTTTCATTATTAGCAATAGTCTAATCCTAGTCCAGTCGCGACCAAGATTTTTCCTATAAACAGGTATTTGCAACACCCTAGAAAAGCATCCCTCAATTTACATTCTGGTAACTCTATGCCGTTTACGTTAACTCACAGCAGCTGGTGTTAGCTCCCGCTGTTAGACGTGGCACTCTTGCTCATCAGTTTGGCGACCATCTCCTGAACACGCTTCATTTCTTCTAGTTGCGTCGTCAGCTGGTACAGCCGGTTCTCTCGTTCCAGGACAGTTTTTTCCAACTGTTTTATCACCTGAAAGGAAAAGAAATATTAAATTATCATGAGTATTTATAAAACGAACACTTTACACTTTTTCTATATACATAAGAACACGGTAAGTGGAAATGACGGTCGCAAAATACAGTTGGACTTGTTGACGCTAAGATAGATGGACTAAACTAAGGAGTCACGATTTAAATTATTGCTTAAGCAAGTATTGGCTATACGAGAATTTATGTACCAGTGAAACCAGTAACCGGTGTTAATATGTGACCAAATGTAAGAACGTAAACGAAACAAATTTAGTATGTAGAATCGTAGCAGGTGGCGTTCCTTAGTTTCTACCTACCTTCATGGGAAAATAGACGTGACTTTATTACGATATTTCAAATATAGAAAACAAAAGAAAAGGGAAGAAAAATGTTTATTTGTTTTTTTTTCATGTTTTTAAGTTAATGTATTAGGGCCGTAGCCTACTGGCCGCACGGCACGTAAGGGAATTTAGAAAGCGCAAATGATTTGAGATCTCATTTTATGATGTTCAGCGTTCACATTTCAGGATGCCACGGCATGCCAAAAGCATGCCAAGCCGAAGGATGCCCAAAGTCTGCCTGTGACATATCAATGAACAGTGATAAATAAGATTCGAAATTATCTAGATATTACAAAAATCAATCGTTATGCCGTGCCGCCAGTGGGCGCCGGGCCTTAGCCAATCATTATAATTGCTAGAAAACTATGTATTTTTCAACAATACCATTTTTCTCGAAGTTTTGGGAACTATTCTCCGGTTCCTAAAGAGGAATTCCTAATTTGAATGACTGAATTCTGATTTTGAGACAGAACAGAGCTAGGTCAATAGGCACAAAGGGACGTTTACAACTGGGTTAGGCCCAGTTGCCTAGCACCACGGTTTAAAATTAACACTGATATTAATGGGCCCTAAATGATAATGTTACATATGATTCCAATAGTAGGTATGGCAAAAACGCTTGAAAACACGGAAATTTGATCGAGTTTCTACAAGGTGCACACTATCTAACATTATACTGCGATCATTTTGCCAAAGAGTACACTCCCATAAGACATGTTACATTTGATTCCAATAGTAGGTTCTAGATTTTATACCGTATCCTTCTGATCGATCTCCCTCCGTAGCGCTGCGTCGTTGTTCGATGCCTCTTCTAGTTTCTTATCCCGCTGTTTCACTCGCTCTTCAAACTTTATGAGTACACCCGCCAACTCGCTGTTTTTACTAGTCTGTAAAGATATAAATAATAGGAATGTCTTAGTTATAAATATATTCAGTCCATTTAGTCCGCCAGTAAGATTACCAAAACATATTGTACATGTATTTTTTGCTTACTCAAATCATTAAAAAGTGACAATGATTTAGCTCAGGAGAAGGGGCTTGTGACAGTTATGTTAAAAGTGTAGCACGGCGTGACATCACACGCAATTTCAACGCACTATATCGTCGTCATTTTTGGTTTACGTGACAAAAGAAAACATAGGTATCCATTATTTTTGAGTAATCCAACTTTCGGACCAATCAGTATTTTTAAGGACACTACCCTTTTGTTTTGAAAGCTATCTTCGTCAGTTAAAAGGTAATGGTTTCCTTCTAGTATGTTTAAATGGAAGAAATTTTTAGTAAAGGGGATAAATAACTGACCTGTTGTTCCAATTTCTTCTGAATTGCTTTATTTTCAGATTCTGCAGCTTTAAGACGATCTTCAAATTCTTTTTCGCGAACTCTCATTTCACTTTCCAGACTCTGAAACATAAAACGAAGGTTGTAAAGTCTTAGTGTCAATATAGCAAAAAGGCGGTAAATATTTTAGTGATCCGGAATAAAAACTACTTTGTTCAATATTCTCTTTGCTAAACAGTAAGACATGTGTAAAAGTCACGGCGACTGTTTGTCTCTACATCACCCAAAGGTTGACTGGTAGAAAATGCCTATGACTAATTTGCACGCCGAATTTAAAGGCAGAATAAGAGATCTGTAACTATTTCGCATAAGAACTTTCTGTACCTTATTTACGCAAATAAATGGATTTGATTTGATGGCATTAAGTCCGCCTCTGTACATTTGTGTGCTTAAAGTATTAAATAATGGCATGTATTTAATGCGGCAACTAAGTAAAACGAATACAGGTTTAAAAAAAAAATAGAGTGGGTACCATATATAATGGGTTGGCAGCTAATAAGGAGTATCGTAATAAGTAATAGGTAGCATATTAATATATCAGTAATAAGCTCCGTTTTAATTTAAACTAGCATCAAGTTTTTCTTTTGGGAACAGAATTAATATCTAAGCGGAAACTTAATGGCGAAAACAAAATAGAAAATGGGCATTCATAAATAATATAAATCAGATTCTATTTGAAATTGTTTGTATGAAGAATAAATATTAACCTAACCTAACCTAACCTAACCTATGGGTTTTTAGACGGCACGAAATAGTTGGTAATATATTATCTTTGCCACCCTACTAACATTATTAGTCGCCAAGTCATTATTTATAGCTCCTCGCCTAATATTTTATTTGACTGGTATAGTTTATTTGCTACCTAAACGCAGCTGCTAGTTTTTAGTTTTTATAACACCTTTAATTTTGAACCTTACGTAATATAATAGTCGCGAAAATATTTAATCGCTGGCAAGTTATTTTATTTGTTGCAAACATTTAGTCGACTTTTAAGTTATTAGTCACTCGGAAAATAATAAGCTTTAAATAATTATTACATAAATAAAAGTTATCTGTAATGTGATGTAATGGGACTTAAACATAACTGGCGAAATGTGGGTGTTACTATAAGTGTACCTCTGCCCAACCCTTCGGGAATACAGGCGTGATGGTTTTTTAAATGTTTTTATCTGTAAGTAATGTATATATTTGCATTATTTTTGAAGTGAAAACTTCTTTAGCATCGTTGTGATTTGAAAGTTTATGAAACGAAAAAGCGACAGTAAAAAGAGACTGACACATAAATTCATAAGATTTAACGTGGGAGAAAATGGGATAGGAAGCATTATACAGTGTTTCTTATGTCGTGGTAATTTTATAAAATAATTATCCTCTTCCCAAAAATATTACATTCGTCTAATTATCTTGAAGCCAAAATTTTTGAAGGTTTCACTTTTACCACGTGTGCAATGCACACATTTTTTTTTTAATGATTATATGTTGTTTATTTTTCGAAAAACGATGTGCAATCAGTCTCATTTGAGGAAACTTTAACAGTAGGTACATACACCCACCGGAGTGGTCTCTTAAGAGGTAACGGGGCCCCTTCCATGTGCTGATGGTGATCACCGGGGTGGTTTTAGTGAGGTAAGAATCCCACACTCCCTGGTCTTTTCCCCTAAAGTCCAGGCGCCTTTGGAAGGTTTCCCCCCGTTAGCAAAAAAAAAAGGGTACATACACCCAATTGCGCGCGCATTTCTTTGTGTAGATTTTCCTTTTGATTTTCTTTGTCCAGTTTCTCAGCAGCTAACTTCGCTCGGAAGCCACGCAGCGTTACTTCTGCATCTTCTAGTTGCTTGTGGAGGTCCTCTATTGTTTTCTTGTGTCTAAAATATATAATTATTCATTAATGAATACTGAAAAATGACATAATTTTCCATAATAAACACAATAACAAAATGTTTGAATGCAAAAAGTGTGCTGCATCGGCCGGGAATCGAACCCGGGCCGCCCGCGTGGCAGGCGAGCATTCTACCACTGAACCACCGATGCTTATACATACATAGTTCAATTTACCTTTCACATTCGATATTAGAACGTTATTAGGTAAAAGTAATAGTTATTAGGATTGCGGACATTCACCTATTATGTAATTTCGCAATTCTGTCTAATAATGTACGCTCGGATGTGGTAACAGAAGTTATGTTTCATCAATTTTAATATTATTGCTTTAGCTTCACGCTTTTATAATTATCGAAGTATGAGCAAATGTTGACATATTTCTTGACATTTTAGCCGCAATATTACAGTCAAATAATACAAAAAATGTTTTTCTAGTAAATAATAATCAGATGAAATTTTTCTTAAGTAAAGAAAAAAGAAAGTACGACCATACAACATAATTATGTGTGAAAAATGTTAAATTTAAAGACTTTATTATTGTATTTAATTTCCAGAGCTATGTTTTTTTTTTATTATCACTTACTTTTATGAAAGCTGGGTAACCAGTAATTGGCGTACGTTTAAGTCCAAGACTTAACAAACCTATGTATACTTAAGATATGTTGTAGAAAAAAGCTGTTCGTGTAACTATACTAAATAAATAGCTGAAACCATTGGTGGCGCTGCTTGTTAACAATAAGTTAAAAGTTGAGCAAAAAGCAACCTTATGTCAGGTTCAATTTGTTATATAGTTTTTATTTATTTATTTTGGCATATTGATGTGTGCTAGCTAACATGTAGCAAATTATTTAATTTAATGATGTGTAAAGATGATTGACATAATTATTATTTTTTTGACATATGTTGTATAGCTTCAAGTTCTTCAAACTATCAGACAGACGTGTTGCTGGGGAGGTTGTTCCGCACTTCTTCCCAGCAAAAACACTAGGAAGTGGTGAAGGGTGGGCGTTTTGGGGGACTGTCTTTTACAAACGTTTTGACTTTCAAAAAGTGCTGATTCTCAGATTAATTTGAATAAATGAATTTTGATTTTGTTAGTTCCAAAAACTACCACCTCGCTAGTAAATTAGTTCGGCATTACATAGGAATGTCTACCTTTCATTTTGCATCTGTGTGGTGTACAGTACATCTTGTTGTGATGAATTAGTAGCTTGTAGCATCGCCAGCGCGTGTTGTAAAGACGCCATGTGTTCACTAGCACCCTGGAAACATTATTTATAAGTACTTAAAGTTTAACCAAATAGTATATAAGAGGAAGTCTGAAAGCGGCACCTGTGACAGAGAAGTTGTGTGGAAATCAGATGACATGGTATGGACATGTAATGCGGATCATGTTGTGAGGAAAGTTTTGAGAATGAATGTAGAGGGTTACAATATAAGTGTAGACGGAGACCTAGGAAACGATGGATGGATTGTGTGAAAGATGATATGGCTAAGAAGGAGGTGACTTCTGAGATGACGGCAAATAGAGATGTATGGAAGAAGAAGACATGCTGCGCCGACCTCAAATAAATTGGGATAAGGGCAAAAGGATAATGACTTAAAGTTTAACCAAATAACGCAAGATTGTTTCTTTATTTTTCATACAGAATGCAAAGGACATCGACACAACCTGAGTTCAGTACATGATACTGATATTATTTCTGATATTTTTAATGTAAGAACTGAACTTTTTATTAGACTTTTATTGGAAGAGATAGAAATCATGATTTTGTACATCTTAAAGTAAAAAAGAACACCAGAAAAAAACGTAAGCATTTGGAAAAGCCGACGAAATATTTCAACGCTGGGGGAACCAGAATCATGTACTGCTGTATCAGGTAGTACATCGATGTCCATTCTGTATATTCTAATATCATATTGAACCGTAAAAAATATCATCATTATCATCAGGCTAGTCCGCTGCTGGACATAGCACTCTCGTAATGAGCGCCATAGCGCCCTGTCTTCAGCTTGCCGCATCCAGCATCTACCTGCAGTCTTTCGCAGATCTTCATTCCACCTGGTCAGAGGGCGTCCTACACTACGTTTTCCGAGTCGCGGTCTCCACTCAAGAACACGTTTACCCCAGCGGTTGTCGGTTCTTCGCTAGATATGAGTAAAAAATATAATATTAGTTAATTAATTTACCTGTAAAGCCACAGAGTGCGAGTGCAGCCTCTGTTCTAAACACGTCATCTTGTAACCATACAACTCCATGACGCTAGAGGTCGCTATGTCCGATATCTGAAAATTATCATAAAAATAAGTTTGGTGTTAATCTGCATTGACACGTCGAGTGGTCATATTAATAGTGCCCAGGAACGTTACACAAATTACGCGCAGTGGTGGAGTTGACAATATCGGCCAGTCTAACAAATAGCGCACATGGCATTGGTATAACACCTATATAGGCTACTCCAAGTTTGAAGTAGAAACATTAAATCCACCCAAACTCTTTCACAAAGACCAACAAAGTATCTGCGATCTTTCTGAGAGTAGAGTACAGTTGGTATTAAAGTAGTGTAGCACCTTCCCGTCCCTGAGCTTCCCGTCCAGCGCGGCCACGAGCGTGTCCACGGCGTGCTCCTGCGCGGGCGCCAGGCGCGCGGCGCAGCAGGCGGGCTCGGCGCACGCGCCCCCCGCGCCCGCGCCCCCCGCGCCCCCCGCGCCCGACAGCGACACGTCCGACGTCGACTCCGACATGCCTTGCAGGGACTCGCCGAATACCTGCGAAATGAGAACAGACTCACTAAGCCAGTCCAAAGGCAGTGTCACTGAAAGATGATTACACTTTAGAATTCAGTAAAAAAACCCTTTTTCTCCAATAAATAAAACTTGCTGTGACTGACTCGAATCAGCTCTAGCAAAATTAGCTTGTTGAATTCATAGCTTTACAAATGGTAAAATTAGTAAGTAGTTTCACTGTACTATTCTCGTAAAAAAGCGGTTTTTGTTTATTTATTTATGACGGTCAGCGTCATGTTGACTGTCTTATCAAGCCAAGCTTGAAAAGTTGGGGAAATCACTACAAGCTAATGGACTTTTACACACTGTCCAAAAAGATATTATTTTTATAACAAATCAAATCAAAAGTACCAGTGATATGAGAACATTCAAGCAAGCAAGTTTGTAAAATTATGATTGTATTATTATTGGTTTATATTTTTATTTGTACCTGATTCATCTGGTCACAAGGAAAGTAATGATGTTTGACTAGCTGTAGTATCTGTCGTCGTCTCGGTCCGTTACTGCTTGACAGGCCAACGCAGAGGAGCTTCCTGACCTGTGTTAAAACAGTAAAAATAGACTTTTAGCTTTCGCCGTAATTTCAATTACATATATAATAGGTCTTTACCTATGAAATTGCCGTTTTGTATGAAAAAATTTAAATGAATTTTTTTCATGTATTTTTTATTTGTATTAATCGAAGTAATCACCCATGCAATCAATGCATCTTTGCCAACGCAGTGGCAGTTTATTGATGCCCTTCTTAAAGAAATCAGCTGGACGGGAGGCAACAAATTCTTCAAAGGCATTTTGTACTGCCTCTCGGGTATTAAATTTTTTTCCCTCCAAGAAGTTATCCAAATTCTGGAAAAAGTAGTAGTCTGTAGGCGCAAGGTCTGGTGAGTAGGGCGGATGACGGAGAGCTTCCAACCCCAGTTCTTGCAACTTGGAGACCGTCTGCTGTGCAGTATGAGGTCGCGCGTTGTCGTGCAGGAGCAGCGGAGACGAGCGATTGACCAATGCTGGTTGGAGATGTGCCAGCTTCTCCATCATTGTGTTCAATTCTTCACAGTACACATCTGCAGTAATGCTCACCCCGTTTGGTAAGAAGCTGTGTTGAATCACACCGGCGCTAGACCACCAAACAGTGACCATCACTTTTCTTGGGGTAAGTTTTCGTTTAGGGCATTGTTTAGGTGCTGAACCAGGATCCAACCAACTTGCTGAGCGCTTGCGGTTATCAAACAGAATCCATTTTTCATCGCAGGTAACAATGCGGTTCAAAATTCCTTCATTTGTGTGTCTGTTGAGCAGTGCAAGGCACGTCTCGACGCGTACTTCGCGCTGGCGATCATTGAGTTCGTGGGGCACCCATTTGTCAAGCTTTTTTACCTTGCCAATTTGACGCAAATGGACCAATATTGTTTTGACGCTAACGTCGAAAGCTGCTGCTAATTCAGCCGTAGATTGTGTATCATCAGCTTCCACAATCGCCTTTAATTCGTCATTGTCGACCAAAGTCTTCGGACGACCGCGAGGTTCATTTTTCAGGTCGAAATTTCCAGAACGGAAGCGAGCAAACCAATAACAGGTAGTGCGTTGGTTTGTAGTGTTAGCTCCGTAAACGTCGTTGATGTTGCGTGCCGCTTGTGCCGCGTTGCTGCCACGACGGTACTCATATTCCATAATTACTCGAATTTTTAACGTATCCATGATGACGAAAAAGATTTAAATGCGATGAAAATGTAACACTAATCAATAAACAAATGACTACTTTTGGAAAAAAAAATCCATGTTTTTAAAATAAAATTAATTTGAAATTAGAATTCTTAGCCAAACAAAAAATATTTTGATTTGAAATGGCCAGTACTGCAGAACGGCAATTTCATAGGTAAAGACCTAATATATAGCTCATAATTATGAGAGTGGTTTATTGGTCTTTCAAAATTTTATCATTGTTTTTCAGACATGTGAGTTCCATCAACCAGCACTGGGCCTGTATAGTTGATAACGGCCCACTCCCCCAAACTGATATGTGGCCTGTGTAGTGGGAATATTGTCAATCTAGCAATAAAATCTCCTGGCAACACTTGTTACTCTATAATTGGTATCTATGACACAAAACAGTGTACTATGTTCAATGGCGGACGCTTATTTTAAATTATCTGTAAGTTCGAGAACCGAAATATCTCAATCAAAGACTGAATAAAAGATATAGTAAGCTGATTATATCATGCATTTGTTTTACTGACCTGATGATGTGCTAACATGCGTGCTAGAGCAGATTCCCAGTGTCTGTCGAGAGGAGCTAGTGTTAGAGCAGTGCGGCATCCCACTACCACGGCTTGTTGAGATGCTTCGGCGCCAACTACCCCATTCTGTAGATATACAATAAATAACTTAGTAAATTAAAATCTCGTATCAGGCAACTAATGACATGTAACATGTTTGGCAATGTCGCACAATTCACATCGTTGCGAGGTGGTGCGCAAGCGCAACATGGTGACTACTGTATTGTTTAACAGTGGCAAACAAGTTGATCTCATGTTATGACCAATAATAAATAATATAATAATAAATAATGCTGGACAATCCACACAGCACCATCTAGCTCTAAGCTAAGCAGAGCTTGTGTTATGGGTACTAGATGACTGATATACTTAATACAATACATTACATAGATAGATTTTTTTTATTACACATAGCAAATACCCAGAACACCCGCAACAAATCTTTGTAGATCGTACGAACATTTGTCCCCAAGGCGGGAATCCAACCTGCAACCTCCTGCGTCGCAGGCGGACATTCGCCCGCCGCGTCACCAATATACATTTTATAGAATTAATTACCAAGTGGGTAAACTATACGATTTATACTCTACTGGATTTCGCCCGCGACTTCGTCTGTGAGCTTAACGGAAGCCTAACTTTTACAATGATATAAAAACAGAACTGAAATGACCTGTGATGTATATTGCAGTACGCTGTACAGTGTATCTTCGAAGGCGTCCGGTGTAACTTCTTGCAACACTCGTTCCTGTGTTTCTACAGACTCACAGAGAGCGCCGACTACTTGCAACTGTAAACAAAAATATATATTCCAATGTTACTAAGTTTATTGTAAATAAATGCTATGAAGAATGACAACATGATAGTCGACAATCACAGGTTCACAGTGGAAATCTAAATCCATAATTTTCAACACGATTTCAACTCAATTTAAACTATAGTTATATTGAATTCGTATACGCTTTAATGCTATACATAAACTCACATCTCTTTCGCATGGGGGTAGGTAGAAACTACGGAATGCCACTTGCTACAACCCTTACATACTCCTTTCATGCATCTGATCATATGCGCTTGACGGTTGCCAGTTCAGCACACTTGGCTATTCTGAAGAAGCCCTCTTCCTCCTGCTGGCAGGAGTATGTGGGTGACCCTCTCCAAGCGTTTCCACTCACATCTGTCTTATTTCGTTACACCTTTGTTATTCAATGCTATACCTTTCGTTAGTCGCTTTTCATTCATCCATTTAACATGATCAATCCAACACAGCATATTCTTTTCAAATTCTATTATTTCAATTTGCAACAAGTTACAATCAAATGAAGTAATGCAGACCGCTGACTTACCCACTGTAAGCCCGCCTTCCCCGGCTCCAACGAAGGCGGGACGAGGAGACCCGGCAATCCGTCGCTTATCACTGATATCAACTCTTGTGGCAGCCGACCCTCGTCTGAAATACATAACATATTTAGTACAATTTTGAATAGAACAACAATTTTGGTTAGAGCGCCATAATGGTGAGTCAGGCCATGGCCTACTGAATTACACATTTCGTTAAATACAGCAAGGAATTTAAGTAACATTTTAAGACTGGCATCCAAATTTTTGTGCGACTTCCAATTTTACAAGACTGTATTTCAGAGCAAGTTGCCTGTGGATAATCTTGGCTAGAAGGTTGTGTGTATATGCAAATAGTTGGTGTAATTACTATTATAATGAATGCAGACACAATTTTATTGGTAGTTTAGTTGAATTTCTTGAAAATTTGTGTCATGTGAAATTCGAGTACTTTGAGTATTGTTCTGAATTTAACGCAAAATACATCTGAATTGGTGTTTAATTCTTAACAATACACTATTCAGTTGCCAATCCAAATGGTTTGTTAACAATTTGAATTGGCATACAAAGTACACCAATTAAATTATGCATTAAATGATGTGAATTGACCATTTATTGCCTAATTTAAATGGTGTTTGGAAGAAATAATAAATATTTACCTCTGTATTGTGATACAATGGATGCAAATAGTTCTAGGGCTTCTGGCAGACACACGCGACTGGCTTTCATACAAAGACAGACTAGAGCACTGTGGTGGCAACGCAGGGAGTAGAGGTCTGCAAATAAAGTTATAAAAAATATTTATTGTCACATTTTAGTATGATAATCTGCTTTACTAGCTTAAGACTGGGAATGCATATGAGCGAACGTATTATGTATACAGGGTGGAAAGGACATGGACACACAAACTGATACCAAATTGTTGTGACCAAAATGTAAATTGTAACTTATTTTTTTTTATTTTTTTATTTTTTTAAAACTTTGCCCCACACTAGGAATTTCTCCTGTATCGTGGGTGCGTTTACAAACATTTAAACTCACATACACAAACAGCCAGACCCGGAACAACTGAACGGAACTACCTGTAGGTCATACATATATTTGTTCCGTGCGGGGATCGAACCCACAACACGCGGCGCAGCAGCCGATGGCTCAACCACTGCGCCAATCGTGTCGTCAAATATTATTATTATTATTATTATAAATAAATAAATATTGCTGGACAATCCACACAGCATCATCTAGTCCCAAGCTAAGCAGAGCTTGTGTTATGGGTACTAGATGACTGGTATACTTAATACAATACATTACATAGATAGATATTTTTTATTATACATAGCAAACACCCAGAACACCTGGAACAAATCTTTGTAGATCGTATAAACATTTGTTCCAAGGCGGGAATCGAACCCGCAACCTCCTGCGTCGCAGGCGGACCTTCGCCCGCTGCGCCACATCGGTCGTCATTCGTCATTCGTCGGTCGTCATTATGTTTTTTCTAATCTTGTGAGGCGGAATAAATATTTTATTATTATTATATTATTATACCATGAGTTCAGCACATGATTCGAGACAGAAATCGTCATTTTTTCAAGTTCTGTTTTTCTGATGTTCTTTTTTAATGTAATTAAAAAAGAACATCAGAAAAAACGTCAGAATCAGGAATAACCGACGAACAATTAACTTTTCAACTCTTGGCGAGTCCAGAATGACTTACTGACAGAAGTCATGGTATTAGTTTGTACTTCGCCGATGCCCCTTCCAACCTGTATAAGTCAGTGGGCGACACTTAAGTCAGCACTTAACAAATATCATAGAGTAGTTTGTTAAACTCATAGTCGATATCATTTTTCCCAAGTGGAGCGAAAGTTTTTTTCTGGGACTTGATGTAAGTATAGTTATTTTACAGGCAAAAACATACCTAAGCTGATCAACACGGTGAGAAACTTGAGCACATTCCGAAGGCAATTCGACGCGTTTTCTGGTTCACCAATATCATCTGGTGCGGCCTGGCAAAGTACTCTCACATCCTGGAAACAGGATTTACAATAAAATTAATTAAAGTATTTTTTTTTTGTAATGCAGCCAGCAGCATGGTTTTTCATTGAAATTATATTATATTGTTATGCTTGAGGTTTGTTAAGAAACTACTAAGAGATAGGATTAGGACAGGTTCTAGGATTTGCTCTTACAATTTACTGCTTTTTTGGGTTTAGGTATATGTGAATGGTAGCCCCCCCTCCTTCACATCCCTCTTAAGGTGACAACCTGGCCACAGTTGTAGGCATCCGCTAGATGTGGAAAGCGCGGTTCTATACGCTGGCTGCTTAACTGAGAACTCGTCACCTGCAGCAGCTGCGCGGTGCGGGAGGGGTGTCGCCGACTATCAGCGAGCCAATGTTGGAGCTCCCGTGTCACGTGACATCACCTCCCGCACCGCGCACCTACCTCAGGTGTCGTCTCCGTTAAGCGGTCGACCTATAGTCGTTGTAGCAACTTAACGCAAAATTGGCGCTTAGACGTGGGGTGTGGTTTCTATCCAGTCCTTACCAAACTATGTCCTACAGTGGACGACTGTCTGCTGAATGTAGAAGCTACATACTCTGACTAACACATAGTTGTCATCAATTAAATGTAGGTATTTCTTCCTTACCTTAAGTCCATCAGCAAGAGCATTAACAAAGTGCGGGTAGGTCAGCACGTAGCTTCGCAGGTTACTGTCTGAACACAGATCGTTCACGAATGTGTATGCGTGTAGTAGTTGGGTCGCATCTCCTTCACTGAAACACATAGTTTTTCGTCACTTAGATAGGTCCAACATAATCGGCTAAAGTGACATGACTTTCCTAATCTCGCCAAATGCACAATGAGAGAAAGAGACAGGTTGCTGAAAAACATCTTTTAAAAAATTACATTTAAAACAGATATTTATAGCGAAGGAAGTGGCTTATTGTTCCTAGACCAGATCGCCATGAAGGAGAAACAAAAAATAAATTCATAAGCAGAATAGATGCGGGTTGCATGAATCGGTGTTCTTTCAGGACAATGATCCTGGAAAATGTCCAATACTTAAGGATCGCTTACGATTCTTAAAAGCCTTTTTCTTTTGTCGAATTTGGATTACGGATGGCTAAGTGTCGTATTTTATTGCCTTTCTTTCTCTGCCCAAGCATTCGGGAAAATACCGGCGTGATTATGTGAAAAAAGAATATCGCGATCAGTGATTCTTGATTCGTCAAGAATGGTGTTTATACTGGTAACTTTGGGTCAGTCTTTTACAATAGATTGCTGTACTATTTTACTTCAATATAACGGAGACATACCTGATTGCCTTATTGAAAGTGCGCATAGTACAGCACAGATAACTATGCACATCAGGCTGACGAGTTGCGGCCGCACCTCGCGTTGCGCCAGACAGACATAGGAGCAGTCTGCATACTTCTACGCCGCCGTAGCCACCATCCTATAATGGGTAGAGGAATATTTAGATAGGAATTAGATAGATCTATATGAATTTTTGTTTGTAAATGAATTAATTTCCAGCAAGGCAAGGAGCTGAGACACAGTTAAAAGTCAAACACTCTAAAATCTGGTCATCAGCAATATAACAAAACACTTGAGCGCGGGTCAACAAGCATGACGCACGATTAGAAACCTAATGTTCGAATACAATTCACTTGTAGCTTTTGTTCCAATCTGTGGCCGGTACTAAAATTAAGTGTAAAAGTAATCACTGGCAGGAAGAGCTACATGTACTACAACTTCATGTTTACGTTTTGGTCCCCACTGGTAAGGACTGCACTACACAATGTCTTGCCTTTTAAGCAGATCCCTGTTGCATCTCAATTCACATATGTAATCTTTTGTCATGGGAAGAAGTCCTAGTACGAAAGTGTAATGGCAGTATTTTTCTAGGGAGTAATCATCATCTACCTAGCCTTTTCACAACGGGACAGCCAGTCTTACCAAGGGTTAAGACCGGCTATCAGACTTACAGGTTTCTGAGTACCCATAATGACTACCAAAGATCTACAAATGACAGCTGGGACCAACAGCTTAACATGCTTTCAAAGGAACGTAGGAGTTTGATATGTAATGAACAGAACAAAAACACTCATCCACAGAATAAAGACAAGAAATTAAAAGGTTTAAGTATTTTTTATAAGCACAAAAAAAAAACAAAATCATACCTTCAGACTAATAAGATGCACAACAAAATCCTTAGTATCAACGGTCCTCATCAATGCATATATTGCAGGCAGGTTTCCATAACAAACATTAACTAAGATAGTCAGAGACTTGTGACCGATGGTGCGATATTGAGGCTCTGCCATTGGCTGGGTTATCCATTCTGTTAGCTGCTTCATCAGGTTAGATAAGTAGGACTCTTGCCAACTGATCTTGATGCCATAAGAAATTTCCTGCAATGCATAAAGATGTGTAAGAAAATAAAATAGCATTACAGGACCAAGAGATCTGAGTTGTCCTATGAACTTTTCCATTCAATTATTCTTGATAAAGCGCAGGTTAGTTCTCTCTATGATAATAGGTATGTTTCCTATGTTTCCTAGGTAAAAATATATTAAGTCTATTTAGTCCATCAGTAAGATTACCAAACAATATTGGACACATAATTTTTGCTTACTTAATTCAATAAAAAGTGACAATGATATAGCACATCAAAGTTCAGGAGAAGGGGCTTGTGACGTCACGCCGTGCTACACTTTTCGTTAAGTGTAGCACGGCGTGACGTCACGCGCAATTTCAACGCACTATACCGTAAGAATACAGTCAAAAGAAAAAATACGTGTCCAGTATTTTTGAGTAATCCAACTTTCGGACCAATCAGATTTTTTAAGGACACTACCCTATTGTATTCTATTATAGAATAAAAGAAAGACACGACGCGATTATGTCCAGCATTATTTATTTATTAATTTCTCAGTAGCAGTCTAGAGTCTGATGCAGTCATCAGGTAACGCTCATCTCTCCTTGACCAAGATGCTGTTGCCAAGAACTTAGAAACTGAACTAAAACCTAAACTAAATGATTGTGAACTTACTTGCATAACAGAGAGTAGTTTGACTTTTTTATCATTAGATATTGAGTCAGATAATAATCTAGCCAGGATGGGCATGAACCTGAAAATGTATAAATTACAAATTAAATATATGAAATCCATAAACTATTTATATAGAGACGTTAGTAGCATCTAAAGGAAGTAAGCTGTGAATACCAGTATTTAATTTTTTAACATTTAAGTTCAGGTATATAATAAATACCTAAGCAACCAGTTGATCATCTGCCTAGCTATTTCCCCAAGTATGTTGCAGTCAGCTGTCAGTCATAATAGATGCAGCTGAGTGACCGGGTAACACAACAGCTCTTGGTAAGACTGGCTGCTGGACTTTCGGGCTTCAGACTAAGCAACCATAGATTGGTAAGGCATCTGGTTCAACTGGAACCCAAATTAACAGAATCAAAGACCTTTACTAACTTGTAAGTATGAGTTAAAGCATGCCGGGCACTGGGCTCAATAGCGGCCCTCGCCAGCACAGCGACGCCGGCCCAGTGTGGACCCCGTCCATGACACATCACACGCCATAGAGAGCTGAAGAATGAGCACACTTCTGAGCGACCCGGCGAAAATATTGAGAGGTCGCATGATGACGCTATTAGCTGAAAAAAGAAGGGAATCAAGTGCGTGATCCTCAGCTTTCCTTTAATTTGCTTTATTTTGATATTGTATAAACTAGTATAAAGTATTTATTTCCCACTGACCAAGAATTCTTTTTTTAAATTTTCGAGGATTGTACTCTATCTCTTTATCTGGCATCATTCATGCGGTTTAATGTGGTCATTTTATAAGTGTGGTGCAAGGTATGGTCTCGTAAACAACAAGAATAACTTACTCCAAGATATCGTGTCATCAAATTCACAGCAGATTCACTGTGTGTTGCTTCGAATTCACGAGCAGCAGTCACAAAAGCTTTCAAATTGCAGAACTTTCCACCTTCAGATGGATTACTGATATTTTCGAACCCGTCGACTTCCATTTCCATACCATACGGGTTTCAGTAAACTTTAAATAGTAAAAATCTTATTGCTGTGGATTACAAAGGCTAATTTATGCGATCAGCAAAAATTCTCGTCCGACATCAAAATGTTACCGATAAATGTAATACAAAAGTTAAAAAACTTATATTCACCACAAAATTCAATTTCAACTGTTTTCTGTGTCAATTCCTGTGAACGACAGACATTTTGCTTGTTTATAAAATTAAGCGTTCTGATTGGTCAGTGCGGAAAACCATAAGCAATATGAATATTAAAGTCGGATATTCTCGATACTGTCATGCCAAAATTGGTTGTAAGATCACACCAAGCTCTTCGTTTTGATGATGGATGGTTGTGCCATCAGCCATACAGGAAGAAGTACCCGCGTGTATGTTATTTACATCCAGTTGTATTTGTCATTGAAGATGGCTATGAGATCTAGAGCAGATTGCATAAATTGCAACAGAAGCTTTAGAATAAAGGCTAAAAAATAAGTAGATGTATAATGATTCACTAACCGAGAAGTGGTCCAGAAATGGGTAATTATGGAATGTGAGGAAAGTTTTAAGGTTGAAAGTTAGAAGAGTAGAGGAAAACCAAAGATATCATAGATGGATTTTGCGAAAGATGATAATAATATAGCTAGAAAATAAATTCCTATTGAGATAGATGACTTTAGAGTTTCATATTGCTCCTATCTTGCTGCTTATCTCGATACATTAACAATAACACACTGTAACCTAGATGTTTATGACCTACGGAATTTGGTTTAGAACTCAAAGGTTATTTCTCGATTATTGACTCTGTGTACTTTGCATTTTGTAAATTACTTTCATCTAATCTATGGTCTGGCCTGGCCTTGACGTTTATGGTTCTGTTGTTATTTTTTTACAAACAAATTTTATTTATAATTGAAGTACAATCTTCTTCACATTTTGTGTATGACAAATTCTAAACATGGGAGTAGAAATAGAAATCCTTACACCTGGAGACGGTACGTAATTTATCATTAAATCGTATCCACCCATCGCATAACCTAAAAAGATTGTTAACCTTTATAATTTATGAATTTATAGGTACTACATTCCCTAAGGCTGGTCAAACTGTAGTGGTTCACTACACAGGAACGCTAGAAAATGGCACGAAGTTTGATTCTTCTAGGGATAGAGGACAACCATTTAAATTTACACTGGGAAAAGGTGACGTTATTCAAGGATGGGACCAAGGTATTTGTAGGGTAAGCGCATCACACAATCTAATATCAGTTAGGATTTCTGTTCTTGGAATAATTTGTCGTTGGCTGCTGTACAAAGACGTTTAAGGTCCAACTGTCTGTCCTGCACCAAGTCATGTTCTAGATAGCCTTAACTGTATACTAACCTAATCAATCAACCCGTGCGTCTGTTTACTGTTATTTCTTAGCCGCAAGCACCGACACACTATCAATGAAGTTATACATAAGATAATATTTCTATTTACAGATGTCTGTTGGTGAACGATCAAAGTTAACCTGCTCTCCAGACTTTGGATATGGAGCTAGAGGCCATCCCGGAGTCATCCCACCGAATGCAACCTTAATATTTGACGTTGAACTAATACGTGTTGAATAGTGATAATGAACAACAGCTCTGCACATATATGATAGTCATGTGTTTCATAATATTGTTGAAAAAATCTCATTAAATGTTTATATTAATTGTTTATATAACAGTATTGGGTTTGTGACTTACTTGTGATGTTTATATTAAATCATATAATGTACAAATGCTCGGCTTATAAGGATTTTTAAGCATAGTTTGCTAGACTATTTATGAATAGCTATATGAGAGGAAACAAAAGTAAAATGAGGTATTTATTGATATTTTAAATGATGTCTCCAGCCAACAATTCGGAGTTCAAGCTGGAATGAGACATTCATAATTCAACAAAGATTTAAATAACATGAAGTTAAGGTGTTTTGAATTATGGTCAAGGCACAAACAGAGATTTGTAAGTCAGATTCTAACTGCTAGAATTTAGTAAATATTATTCAAGCTAAAATGTCTGATCGTTAGTTTTGAATAGATTTTTATGTCTATTGTAAAAAATAAAAATAATAGTTTCAATGAAGTCTTGAAAAGTATGCTTTGCCAGTATTACAAACGAAAGAGTTTATTTAATTAAAAACCTTTAAGGTCTTTTTACAGAATTTGTATCGACAATGTATTCAATTGACAGGACAATATTTATTAAAAGAATGGCAGTCTTAACAAACAATATTTTGTACCAATACCATAACTGTACTGGTCAGTCTTGCAAAAAGGTTTATATAATGTTCAAGTCTGGCCTATTATATTATCCCACTCTACAGGGAAAAGGCATCTTTTCTTATAGAGAAGTAATTGCCTAAGCTTTTTCACTTGCTAATGTTTTTAAATACTTAACACCTTAAACGCCAGGTGACCGACAAACAATACATTTTCTATTGTGTCTCGTTTTCTGGCAGCTAAGGTGTTTAAAAAATAAAATATTTGTTGTTTCATGTTTATTGATGTTGTGTAAGTAAATGTAAATTATCTATTGACCTTGTACTTGGCTAGTGGCCCACTTTTCAATATGGAATTGAATTGGTAATTTCCTATCAATTATTTTCAGTTGTACAAAACAAAATACGATCATTGTGATCAGATTTTGTTTGTATATTATGATAACTGTTGTCATGTGCCTGATATAACTGGTTAAACATCTCTGTATACTCCGAGAGATTGATATCTTAAATGCATTTTGTGATAGGAGCACTTACATAACGGTTTCTGGAAATAAATTATCGACTCATCACAAATTAAATGCAAGTTTCGGAACGTATCCAACCCAAATCTCTTCAAAGAGAGTAAACAGGCTTCTTCTGGGTCACTCTATTATTGACCTGTCTCTGTCACCTCTGAAAATAAGGCAAGTGATTTGTTGGCTGCTGAATTAATTCATCCAATCACAGTAGTTAAAGCATGATTTGTCATATTGCGATAATTTATATTCCAGAAACTGGGCTTTTGAACACTAATGACTATTTTGTGAATTTTCTTCTTAGATAAAGCTTATTTTTAACTCAATAATTCCAATGTCTTTTTTAAAAAGCTCTGTTTTATTATAAGTCGCACCTCCACTCAAATAGGGTCACAAAAAAAAAACTTTTATCATACCATTTCTTTCAGAAAACTTCAAAATCTTATCTTGGCAATAATACAAAGCAAGCTTATACTACTAAAATTAAAAATCAAGGAGACTAAAGAAAAAGAGAGAATAAATTTCAAAAATCCTTTGTCTCGAAAGTTTGTTTTTTTGACTTATGACACTATTTGAGAGGAGCTGTGAAATGTGTTTTAAAATATAATGCATTTATGTGTGGGCACAAGTTCTTTGTATCACGAAATAAATGGCCATCTCTACTTGTATTGCTAGAATACCCTTTCTATGCTGAATTGTTATCATGTTAATTTATTAATATTGTATGTAATAAAAGATTTTATTTAACTGGAAAATATATTTATTATTATGACTGTGTTAATAACCAATCTCCCTCCACCAACAGAAGTATCAAGTTGCCTAGTACACAGAAAACAACATTAAATCACACAATTTTCATCACAGGTAATAAATATGAATAAATAAGTAATACATAATATTATAGATAAGTATTGCAGTATGTACTTAATTACAGTTTTAGTTAGACAAAAAATAATATAAAATACTTATTATAAATATATTTGATTATTCCTATAAGACAATGATTAGACCTGCGGTCTTGTATGGATCAGAATGTTGGGCCACAAAAGGAATGAATGAAAGGCAGTTGCATGCAGCTGAGATGAGAATGCTAAGGGGGATGTGTGGTGTTATGCGATTGGATAGAATAAGAAATGAGTATATAAGAGGAAGTCTGAAAGTGGCGACAGAGAAGTTGTGTGGAAATCGGCTGTCATGGTATGGACATGTGATGCAAAGGAATGAGGATCATGTTGTGAGGAAAGTTTTGAGTATGAATGTAGAGGGAGACCCAGGAAACGATGGATGGATTGTGCGGAAGTTGATATGGCTAAGAAGGAGGTGACTTCTGAGATGATGGGAAATAGAGATGTATGGAAGAAGAAGACATGCTGCGCCGACCCCAAATGAAATTGGGATAAGTGCAAGAGGATGATGATTATATATGATTAAAAAAAGATAACAACTCAAACTACAACATAACTTCAAAAATAACTGGAAAAATATGGGTGTACTATAGGTTAACCTCTGTCTAACCCTTCGGGGTAAACAGGTGTTATGTTATATAGTAAAGATGTACAAACTATTCATTTTTGTAGACTAGCAAAAAGATCAGACTAGTTGACCCATTGAGTACTTTGTTCATATTTCCATGCATACTAGTCTACCCATCTCTACCACTTAGTTATATATATTATATATATATATATATTACAAGTAATATTTCTACTATAATATCATTCTTTGGTCAAAAATTTCCTAGCTTAGCATTTGATTTTTTATGTTAATCAACAGTAAAAATTAACACATAGCATAAAGGCACACGCATGTTCTACATGCCAAGCGTTTTTATTAAAAGCATTTTAATTCTTCTTTATTATAAATATATATTTATTTTTCAATATCCATGGTGCCATGAAATACATACAGGTGTTTCCATTTTAAAAGATTAAAATGTTTACTACGTGTTATGGTACTTGAATGAAAGCGATGCAACTATCATTGCATTCATTGTCACATTGGAGTGCAGGGCATGCGTTTGCTTGAGGAATATATGTGACAGTGGCATTCATAACGTTAATGCCCCTTTACCCTTTAAGACTTAGCCAAAACATATAATTGTCTATGATTCTTCTGGAAAATAATTCATCAATGGAACAACACAATTTTTAGTAAACACTGTACGGCATAATGCACAGGTTTCCAGTGCCCCATATGAGCAATTCATACAAAATATATGACCACAGGGTAAGACACAAGGTTGAAGTATCTCTTCCAAGCAGGCCACACAAGATTTACTACTATCTACTTCATTGGGGACTTCTTTCATTTGATCCATATGAGTTTTTGCTCTATATAAACTCTGGCCACAAGAAACAAAGGCATGCAATAAAGTGACAATACCAAGGAGTCTTAAATGTGCATAGTAAGCTGCAGCAGCCGGTCTGACATGCACATAATCTATACCAGTCACTGTTTTACCTATCTGTAGTGGCCCTCCACTCATATAAGCTATTCCTCTGTGAATACTTTGAATCTGAGGTACAATGCTGCTCAAAGTCTTCAGTCCAATTAAAGCAATGTTCTGTGCTTCTACAGTTAGAGATGAGTTTTGTTCAACACGCTTTTCTATACATTGAAGCAGATGCCTAGTGATATTTTCTCCAAATGTTGATAACAGGATGCTTAATAATCGGCCGTAGTAGGACGGCAACTTATTATAACTATCGTCGACTTGCACGATACCGGAGTATTCTTCTCCAAGAGTTTGAAGGTCCTTTAGTGTTGTGAGGGATCTGTACATAATAGAAGATAATGGTATCGCCTTGGAAGCGTTTCTTGCCGACATCAACTTAGATAAAGATTCAGCGAGCTGTTTCTCATAAAGATCGTCTTTTTGCCATGCTCGAAGAACTTCGGCGGGTTGGGCAGTGGGTAAGGCCATGTTTTTAATTGCAAAACACTCGCGATACAGTCAGTTATAATAATTTCAGTCTGGTGGCTACAATTAAATGCAATCAATCAGTCGTGATTTCGTGAATTTTTCAATGATAAGCCAGCCAATTGTTGTCATTGTTTACGTTACATGTACCTATGTCACTGTGTCAAAGACTGTCAGTCAAAACTTTTTTTTAGACTTGAGTTGTGGCCTTTTGAACTGTTCAGAGGAAGTTTAATTTACGATTACGATACTTTCCCGAATTAATTTAAGCAGAGAGATATGTTACTTACTTTAAAGCCAGGGTAACATTAAAGTAAGTAATATATCTCTCTGTTTTAATTAAAGTCTTCAAGACAGAAATACAGTTTTTTTTTATGTAGTGTGTCAGTGTGAGGGTTCCGTGTTCTGGGACTTCTGGGGCATGTTCGTATTGTAAATTGTTTGACGTTCTATGCCTCTAACTCTACTTCAAGTGGTTGTACGCTGTGTGTTTGGAGCAATACAAATGCCCCACTTAGAAGTAGGTATACACCAAGAAACTTAAGGAACAAATAAAACGATCCATTATTACAATTAGTGTATTTATTATAACACTATTACCAATACACAAATACAGTAATCCCAAATCAGTACAACATTCAAGAATTAGTGCAAAGTCCACATGAGTCCAAATGCATTTCCTTAATTCGGAAAAATACTGTCCAAAGTCAATATTATTCAACACACGTCTAACCACAGTTCACAAGAAAAACTTGCTGACTGCGTGGTCTCTTCTTCCCCGGCCTGAGTGGGATCCCCACTCGGCTCGCGGCTGTGATTGTCAGAAGAAGTGACGGTATGTGTTTTCGTGTATCCGTCAGGTGCGCCGACGCTTAGCTGGCGTTGTAGCAGGCGGTGTCGACGTGTTTGCCCTCCGGCGCCCGCGGCGTGAACCGCTGTCTTCATCTATCAATGGAGAGTCCCATGCTGTGGGGAAGACTAGTTAATGTACGTAAAACGTATAGTAGTAAGGAAAATGGAAGATTTGGTATGGTGATTCGTTATGGAGTAAAAACAACTTAACAAAATTAGAAGCTGGTTGGATTTGCTATAATAACACTGTTTCCGATTCTTAAAATCAAATCTACGGAGTACCTGTACTCGACAGGTTAAATTACTTTACCAAATTAAAAAAGATGAAAAAACCCAACCTGTCTTTATTATTAAGTATTTAAATAAATCTTCCTGTATTAAATTTATCTCCAAAAAGCTTTTTGTACTAAAAATTAATCCTGTATTAATTTTAACAAGTACTTTGTGAAATTCCTTACCTGCCACCGAGCTAACTTTGGATTTCGACACTTTATCTCTCTGTGATGTAGACTTTCTACTGCTAGAGCTGTCTCGAGGGCCAGATGCATTAGAGTCGCGAGAGTCCCTTCTTCGGTCTAGAAATAATAAATAAAAGAGTTTAAATATTATGTGTTAAGTACATTGACTGGAGTACAATGATTTACTACAGTAAAAAGAAAGTCCTAGAAATATACTCAAATTATTACAGTTAAAATATAGGCTGATTTTTTTGTCATTTAAAAAACCACTGAAAGGAACCATGTGTCAATTTTAATAAAAACACAAGTGCATTATAATTTATGTATTTGTAATTTTATTTTAACTATTTTAATTTAGCTCATTTTTTATTTCAGCATCTATAATAGGTATTTATATTATGTATCTACACTGGCTTGAAAAATATCTCTGTATACTTATACCGTCCATAGACAGTATTTCCTTACCATAATCTTTTTCAGACTTGATGCTGGGTGTATCGGTGGAGGCATGGGAACTGCCACTCTCTTTACGGGTCTTAGTGGCCAGTGCGCTTACGCTGTCTTTACGGCTGCCTGGTCAAGTAGATAATATGTTAAATATGTATAAATATAATTAATATTGACAATTAATTTGAATAGAGACAATAAAAGACAATTATTATTTACTATGTAAGAAAGTAAGAGTAGGACTGACCTTTTATGTTCAATTAAGTTCACTTGAGACATCACTTTCTGTAATGATCTTACAGAGATTTTATACTTTGATGACTAAAACAGCTCAGTGCAGTGATTGTGAGAGGTCAGTCCTAGTCTTATCTTCTTATCAAAGTAATTTTCTGCAGAAAATAATGAAATGATCATTCAATGAAACCTTATTTTCCAGTAAAAAACCATATCAATTAAATGTGCCCTTCAATATACCATATCACTAGCTACAAACACCACAAACCACAACAATAAAAAAAAAACAATTGGTAATAGACAAGTTCTACCTTTGGGTGTACTATCTTTAGATGCAGTGCCCCTAGAACTGCTTCTAGGTGTTGAAGGCTTAGGTGAAGGACTCCTCCCATCTAGATGTTAACATTTGAATGCATTATAAGCGTAAACATGATGGCCAGTTAGGCCATGCCACTGAAAATAGCAAAAGTTGGCGGCAAAATAAGTACCGCAGTCTTTCATATTAAGAACACCATAGATTACCTTCACTATCATCTGCTAATATGGTCTCCTTACACTTCTTTTGTTTCATTAGCGAACCGTACTCGCTTTCAGGTAAACTGAATGACATTTGATGATTTGGAAACGGAACTTGCTCCGTCTCTGCCAACATGGGCAAATCGTACAAACTTCCAATGTGCTTCCATATATCTTGGGTGGAAATCTCTTTAGTTATAGAGTTTGAAAGCTTCTCCCAAATGCAGGCCATGTTAAAATGTTTGTTTATACCAACCGGCTTGTGGTTAGCCATGGCGTAAAACAATTGAATCTCCATATCAACGTCCCATGTTAATGGGTCGCTGGTTTTCACTTCCGGCTCTTCCTCGCTTGAAACCATTATAATTCAACACACTAATCACAATAACGTTGTAAATTTCAGTAATTGCTTTAGAAATAATTGCACTGTTTACAATTTTATACAGCGTGACATTCCCCACTCTCCCAACAACTGACTATCGAAGTGTCAAACTGTCGACCGACGGACATCAGACAGTGACAGCAGTTTGACTTAACAACTTTCCAGCCAGAGACAATTACGCAACCATAGTGGGAAAATATCAATTCCGAAATGTCTGGAAAATGTGGTAACTTCAATTATTATTCTTCTTCTTTTAGTATTTACTTCAAATTATGTAAAGGTGGTGTATACTATTGTGAAAGTAAAAAAATAGTACAACACTAGTGTAAAGCATTTCATGAGGTCCTTATGCGTAATTATTAAGCATTTTTAATAGATCGAAACTCATGTAATCGCTACGTGACTAGATAAATGGTAATAATTTCACATTAACATTGCATTCATTTCATAGTGGTAAGGGTGATTTTATAGGGTTCCGGTCAACCAAACATCGTAAATTTGTTTACGATGTTTGGTTGACCGTACGCGAATATACCATTTATCTTACACTTAAATATAATAACTAAGTATGTATTCAATTTATTTACGTACGACAATATTGAATCAGAAATAATGTCTTTCTTCTGTTCGTCTGTTTGTCAATGAACTCCTCTTAAACAGCTAGACCGATTTTAAATATTATTTAGTTGTATGCTCTATTGCAACACTGAACTGAATGTGAATGTGTCAAATCAAGTCAAATTTGACAACGATTGTTGAACTTAGCGTTGTGGTTCTTTCAATATGTTGAAATTATAAATATATCACATCCTAATGATATTTAACCCTGTTTAATTTCAGCTGAGACCCTAATATAAGCCATGGCAAATCACTATGAGGTACCCAATTGGTAAGGGATATCTCCTGTCTTGAGGTATTGGCACACTTTGAGGGCATTGTTTGCCGGTCATAAATTTTAATTTGGTTTTAGGGCAGGAAAACCTCCTACCGGGCTTCACTTGGACGTTTTAAAGGGCGACAAATTGATACAGAAACTAATGCTCGATGAGAAGAAATGTTATTTGTTTGGTCGTAACCCACAGATGAATGATTTCTGCATTGACCATGCAAGTTGTTCTCGCGTGCATGCTGCATTTGTTTATCATAAACACTTGAACAGGGCATTCTTGGTTGACTTAGGCAGCAGTGAGTATGAATTCTAAGGTCCATGTAACACTAATTTGGGTGATACTTAAACTTATGTTTGGTTATAAATTCGAATTTTCTAGCTCATGGGACTTTTATCGGACAAATGCGTTTGGAGTCAAACAAGCCGACGCAGCTGCCCATAGATTCTAATTTCCACTTTGGAGCCTCTACAAGAAATTACATTATAAGGTAATATTGAGGTATTGATCATGTAAATCATGTTTCTGGAAGTAAGCCTGCATTTGTACTGACATAAGAATCAAATTTATTTTCTTTTTATGCCATCTAACTACAAATAACTCACTACCTTCTTGGTATCATGAGTAAAGTCCTTAGAATATTAAGGTATGATGCTGAAGTTTTAAACCTATTAAATTATTTGAGTTTTATGGTAGCTGCCTCTTTTAGTTTAATCTCTAGCGGTTTCAAAAGCCTAGGGTTCGATTCCAAGGTCAGATAAAGTGTTATTGGGTTTTTCCATTAGTAATTTCTCAGTCTCTAGTCTCGATTTATGCCCACTTGGAAATAGGCTCACAATATGTGGGTGTTGCTAAATGAACATTTCTGCCTAAACCTTTGGGAGATGCAGGTGTGATGTTGCATGTGTTATTTTGTTATGTTATAACAATAGTTTCCATACAGAGAGCGCCCTACAGGCAATTCTCGTGGCATAATGGAGGATTTGCCCAACACAGAACAAGAAGGTGCCTTACTGGGTCTGCCTGAAACCCAGACTGAATTAGATGTGAGTAATATTAAGATTTATTATTTCAATATACCGTAAAACGGGGTGAATCGAAAAGCCAGGGTGAATAGAAACAAACTTTAAATGAGATTTAATCGATGATTCATCATTATTAATTACTTACAAGGTGTTGAAATTAACCATTTCAATTCCTTAAAAAAAATAAGAGTCCTTATAGTAATAAACAATGTCTTACTAACGCGAAAATGCCCTTCAAAGTTTTGTTTCTATTTACTCTGGCTTTTCGATTCACCCCGTTTTACTGTACACTTTATTGTGTAACTTGCACAGTCCATGATGCCTGACACAGAAACTACACATAGTACTAGAGGGGCCTTTTTCAGGGAGGGTGTGTCACTGTCTACTGACTAAAACTCATCCGGGTTCCGTCCTTGCCCTTTACGTTCCGGGGTCACGGGCTTTTTCGAACATCCCGAAACCCACCGCAGGCTTCGGCCGCCTATTGGGCCCCGCCAATTCTGCTGACACGTCTCCTTGAGGTGCGCGTGGAACACGATGGGCCGTTGACTCTGGCCTGGTTTGATCGGACGGCGAGCTATCCAGTGCTCGTCTCCCGCAGGCCCGCGCCTACGTGGCCGGGATTCTGCCTGCGACTCCCTACGCCCTGGGGGTCTTTTGTGGCGGCTGGTGCGTGAGGCTTGCCTCTTCCTCACGCGTTCCGCCACCTCCTCTGCTCTGCCCAGGAGAGGCAAACCTCCACTGACTAGTTGGGGCCTAAACATGTATGTGTACAGCCACATCTAAGATGATTAAGCTTATGTAATATATTTATCTGCTTATAGAATCTCACGGAATTCAATACGGCACACAACAGAAGAATTTCCATGTTGGGTATATCAACTGAGGATGGTAGTGACGTCATAAAGGTATATTCTTTTACCAAAAAGGTTTTAACACTGGCTGACAATAAAACCTATTTATTAAACATCTGCCTTTTTAGCCTCCAACTGGCACAAAACGGTCAGTATCAATGACTGGTGGTATTGCCAAGAAACTGAAGCGTAATGTGTCGTTCAATGAAGAGGTGGACATAATCAATCCTGAGGATATAGACCCTACTATTGGCAGGTTCAGAAACCTGGTGAAGTCTACTATAGTGCCAAATCCTAACATTCAGCCAAAGAAATTGAAGTTGCAGAGTGCCGATGATAGTAAGTAGAAATCTCAGAACTATTGAGATGAGATAAGTATTTTAAGCCAACAGGTCACCTATGAAAACTGCCCTCATAATAGCAAATGCAGTAGAGTATAAAAAAATACATACTAACTTAACTTACTTGAGTTTTTCTCGTAACCACCATTTTGCAAGTACTGCATATGCTATTACGAGGGCAGAATAAGTGGCCAATGCCATTGATATATCTGCAATAATGCTTTACTCAAAATACGCGCTACGTCGTGGAGTTGCGGAAATCGGCCCGTCTAACAATACAACAAATCTGCAATAATGACTTTGCATTGCCTTTCAAGAAAAAAAATATGTCTCACTGCTTTGTATGTAATGTAGTTGTGATGTGTAAAGTATAGTCATACAGTAATGGACTGACAGAAACCACTGTTCTGTATGGCATGGTAGCCCATTGGTACCAGCTCCTTGAGGATAGTTCAGTTTTTATGAACCCAGGCACTTAGCTTGTATATAATTGACGACCGTTGTGGCGCGGCGGGCGAAGGTCCGCCTGCGACGCAAGAGGTTGCGGGTTCGATTCCTGCCTTGGGACAAATGTTTGTACGATCTACAAATATTTGTTCCGGGTGTTCTGGGTATTTGCTATGTATAATAAAAATATCTATCTATGTAATGTATTGTATTAAGTATATCAGTCATCTAGTACCCATAACACAAGCTCTGCTTAGCCTGGGGATAGATGATGCTGTGTGGATTGTCCAGCATTATTTATTATTTATAATTTATTTTATCAGCACTGCTCACAAAATGGTGAAGGACAACCATAGTGAGGAAATCGTAATGTTCTGGACCAAAAAATCGCAGTCTCCCACCCCCTTTCCTTCTCACAGAGAGGCTGATTATGCTAAGGGACTTACAAATGCCAGGGCATGACTTAACAAAAGAATTTTCAATAATTTGGTTAAGGATTTTATTTACTTAGTTTTATAATACGAACACCAAAAGCATATATATTTAAAATTATCGTAAATATGTTGTATTTGTATAATCTTATATATAAAATTATCGTGAAATTCGACTTGACCGATTTTCGTGAAATTTTGTGTCCATATCGGTTAGGGTCTGCGAATCCGACAACATCTATTTTTCATCTCCCTAAATGTTAAGGGAGGTCCACCCCAATTTTTTTAATTTAAGTATTTCTTTTAACGAATACACAATCTAAAGGTGTACATAACATTCACATATAAATTACAGCGCAGACTGATACTTTTACTTAACTAATAATAAAACAAAGAAACGAAATTAATATAACATATCAATGTTAACAAAAATTCCGTAATATAGGTAGGCATTGGTCCCGGCTGTCATTTAGAGATCTTTGACAGTCGTCACGGGTAGTCAAAAGCCCGAAAGTCTGACAACCAGTCTTACCAAGGGGTCTCGTGTTGCCTAGTAACTGGGTTGTGGAGGTCAGATAGGCAGTCACTCCATGTAAAATACTGGTATTCAGCAGCATCCGGTTAGACTGGAAGCCCCAGTTGGGAAAAGGCTACGCACATGATAGTGAAAGCTGATAAATATTAGTGACGAAGTCGCTGGCGAAGCGTGGGTACTTAAGAAACATTCTACCACCTATGTGGCGCGGCGGGCGAACGTCCGCCTGCGACGCAGGAGGTTGTGGGTTCGATTCCCGCCTTGGGACAAATGTTTGTACGATCTACAAAGATTGTTTCCGGGTGTCCTGGGTATTTGCCATGTATAATAAAAAAAATATATATCTATGTAATGTATTGTATTAAGTATATCAGTCATCTAGCACCCATAACACAAGCTCTGCTTAGCTTGGGGCTAGATGATGCTGTGTGGATTGTCCAGCATTATTTATTATTTATTTATTTACTTTTGCAGGTAATCACCACCATTCGCTAAGACTGCAGGAGATATCAAGAGGCAGTAACTTATACTCAGACCTGCCGGCGCCCAGCTCACATATTAGTCTTATTGGAGCCAGGTTTGTACATAACAATAAGTAAAGCATTTCTAAACATCTGTTTTAGCTCCTGCTGAGCATAATGTTTAGGTGTTATTGGGTTATTCATTACGCATTTCTCAGTAGCAGCCTGGAGTTAAGATCTCAAGCCACTAAATGGTAGACACGCGCAAAACAGTGCGTTATAAAGTGATGAAACATGACATTACATTTAGTACCGAGATATGTTTCTTTAGACTGAATCCAGACATGACGCGTAATGAAGCGCCACTCAATATGGTTATTGTAATGTAATGCTCGCGTAATAAAATGTAGAAGTACAATATACATGTATGTGTGTGTGTGTATAATTACATCAGATAAGATAGAGCGCACGAACGCGTCGCCACCGCGCGTCATGTTTGAGTGTCATGCGCCATGTTAAATTTGGTCGAGTCATGCGCAATGATACATTACGCGGTCGGGTTAGATGACACGCAATGCAACAATCGCATTACTTACATAAGTCTACTTAATGGCTTTCCCACTATTACATGTCTTTTAACCTTTAGAAGCCAGAGCATAAACGAACGCGCGTGCCTCCACTACGCCAAGCTTTTTTTAAATAAACATTTAATTTCATCATTGCTAAGATGGATAACTTGAATATCGCGATTTAGGATACATCAGATTTAGTTCGTATGTGGCGAGATAGATGTCGCTAAGTTATCAATATCCATGGCGTATTTACAATAGTTGAATGCAAACAAATACGCACGGGAGCTTTAATTTGAAGATGTTAAATAAACACATACAAAGGTATATAATTGTTTGTTTTGATTTTAGGTCAAATAAGTATACATATATACAAATAAGTTGCACCTACATGAAAAATTAGGTATATGTAGTGTAGTGTGTAGGTATTTCCAGGGGGGGGGGGGGCAGGGGAAGGCAGACGCCCCCTAGAAACCCCCCCCCCCTGGGTACACCCATGAACATTGGCGTACAGGGCATGCGTACGCTTGTCATGTACTCGTATATGTGACAATGGCGTTCAAATGGTTAAACAAAGCGAAACGTAGGTGTACTAATTAACATTCTCTTTCTCTAAAGTTATGCAATATTGTGGGTTATGTAAGCTAACATTCTCAGTCGACCAATTTTCAACGTTAATACCAAGGGCATAGAGTCGAAAAGTGTCTGACCGGGTATTTTTGCGGTTGTATCTAATGTCGGATGTAATTTTAGACTGGGGCTTTTGCTGCCCAATCCTGCGCCTGATGTCGAACTGGAAGGTCCAGAACCACACCTCAACATACATCCGCCTTTACCACATACAGGTAAACTAAATTATTACTTTTATTGTTCCCCTAAGGGTCTTCTTGGTCCAGTGGCCGTATATGCCTCCGCTGAGGTCCTGAATTCCCGAGTCGTGTAAAAGTGATATACGGATTTGTGCCCAGTTGATGGCAATTAGCTTCACCTCTTATTACATGGGCCTAAAACATAACTGGAATTTGTGACTGTGTATACCTCTGCCTAACACTTAAATTATCAAGATAATATTCTTATCACTTTACTTAACACTTAACTACATTGTAACGGTTTTCCTGAAAGAATTGGGCGTCCAGTCTTGATTGTGCTATGTACTAAATGTTGCCCAGTAACTGGGTTGTGGAGGTCAGACAGGCAGTCGCTCCATGTAAAGTACTGGTATTCAGTTGCATACGGTTAGACTGGGTTAAATAAATTTCTAAGAATACTTCTATGAATTTCACAATAATAATTGGTCTAGGAACGAGCGGTCTACACTAAAGAAATAATTAAAATTTTACATGTTCTAGCACCAGAAGATGCGGGCCCGTCGAGCGAGCCAAGAAAGAAGAAGTATGCCAAAGAAGCCTGGCCAGGACGGAAACCAGGCCTCATACCTGGCGTATGAGATTTGTACTAAGTGTCTCATTACACTGGCGGTGAAAATATTCATAATATGGCGCTAGAAAAGTCTAATATTGAATTTACTGTGACATCCTGCGCCTTGATTGCGTAACTCACTCGGAATGATAATATTTCACTTCCATTTGGACAACTTAACAAAAAAATATATACGTTGCTTTTCACACCACCTGCTCGATACCGTCAAATTATGGTATGTGAAATTTAAATGGTCATTTTCCCTCGGCAGAACGAATGCAGAAGATTATAAACCAGTTTGAGAGTTTTACTTAGCAAGAAAATTCAACTGATTCATAGAAAATGCAATATTGATTTGGTGAAAATGTAAGAAACAGTTGTTTTTTTAGGGACCCTATTACTAAAACTCCGCTGTCCGTCCGTCTGTCACCAGGCTGTATCTCAAGAACCGTGATAGTTAGACAGTTGAAATTTTCCCAGATGATGTATTTCTGTTGCCGCTATAACAAATACTAAATAATCCGATATACGCCAAACATAGCTAAGAACACTGAAGACACGACGAATTCACCGTTCAAACAAAAAAAAAACAATCAAAATCGGTTCATCCGTTCGGGAGCTACGATGCCACAGACTCACACACACACACACAAACACACACACACACACACACATACACACACATACACACATACACACACATACACACACACACACACACTCACTCACGCACACACACAGACACAGACACGTCAAACTATAAAAACCAGTCGTTTTTGCGTCGGGGGCTAAAACAGAATAAAATAAATGTTTAAGGGGGCCCATACAACAAACGTGATGTATTATTTCAATGCGCTCGCAATGCAATATGGCGCCCTTGACATAAGACACTGCTTTATCCCTTTGGTGCATCATCCACCATTATATCAAAAACTAAACGCCAGGTGACCGACAAACAATACATGTTCTGTTGTGTCCCGTTAAGGTGTTAATCTACTCAGCAGCAAAAGTTATGAAATACCTATTGTTGAATTGTGATAATGATAGTGCAATTCCGAGAGTGTTGCGCATGTTAGAAAAATGTACTGAATTATTATTTTATCGATAAATACACCGCCAGTGTAATTTGACTCTTATATAAGACGTTATAGTGACGCGAGTGCCGCTAAGAATGTGCATACGGTGTACAAAATAAACAAGTTCAGTCAACGCCATTTAAATGTTGAATTTAAATGTATAATGTATGAAACTTGTTGGTGTATGGAAGGCCAACGAAAAAGCAATTTTCTATCGGAATAATCATAGTAAAATATACGTAGTTAATTGTAAATTAATATTTCATTATACTTAGATAAATATTAGTCGGCGAAAGTGTCAATTAAAATTTTACTAAGAGGTATTGAATCCTTGTTAAGTTTCAGCCACTTTTTTACACTAGTTATTATTGTGTTGTATCACAAGAGTGTAATAGTTAAACACGTTTACATACTGATTTGTTGTTATAAATGTTATAATTTGCTTTGTTATTTATACTCGCCCCCGATTGCATGGGCCTGAAACATAAATGTGGGTGAATCATAGGTAGACCTCTGCCTTACCCCTCGTGGATCACAGGCGTGTTGTTATGTTATGTAATGAACGACATAGTTATACAAGTAGACAAAACGCTACGAGCTTTAATGACCATAAATACTTGCACGTAACAACAAATACTTTTTACAAGACTAGCAAGGGTATTTAAGTAATTGTAGGATATTGCTACATTTATAAGAACGATGTTAATGCCCGTCCACCTCATACAAACGGGTTGGAAGTGTCATCAACGCACGTACTGATACCATGAGTTCAATACATGATTCTGGATCCTCCTAATCATTCAATGACTTCTCCCGTTCTGGCTGGAATGGGAGGGCGTGTCAGACTTTTTTTGACCAAAACTCATTAGTGTTCCATCCTTGCCCTTTACGTTCGAGGGTCACGGTAACTCTTTCGAACATCTCGCAATCTTGGCAGGCTTCGGCCCCTAGTGGATCCCGTCAATGCTGCCGACAAGTCTCCTAAAGGCACGCGTGGAACACGACGCGCCTTCGACTTGGGCCTGGCCGTTGAAATTTTGTCGTCGTTTTTCTGATGATGAAAATTAAAACTAAAAAAATCATGATTTCTCTACCTAACCCAATGACATTTTTAATGGGAGACGGCAATTATTAATTTTTAAAAGCAATATCTTATTGGGTGAGATATAAATGATAATTTACTCATGCATTTTTACTGTTTTAAGTATAAAACACATAAAAACCGACAAAAAATTTCAATGCAGTGTGATCCAGAATCATGTACAGAGCCAGCACATCAAGCTATCCCACAATGTCTAATTTTCCCAATATAAAATGAACCTTATGCTTTTGCAATAAAGTTAAAAAACTATCAAATAAATTTGACACATTGCGGTAGCTTTATGTGCTGACCTCTGTACTGAAGTCATGGTAGACGTTTGTGTCGATGTACCTCCTACCCTGTTTATCCATAATCGCTTTATTAGCCCCAGGCAATACTAGAAAGGCCTATCCTATTTCGGCCATATGGCCATTAAGTTACTATAGAACGCTAGATAGAATTATTAAAATTTTACTTCCATTTAATTATATTCTTATTCACTAGTATTTATTACAAATGCAATAATGTTGTCAACATGTTTTTGGCGCTGACTGCACTTACAAGAAGTTGCTCATTTATTACGTAAACGGCAAACACATTTTTCACACTTTTTAAGTACATTTTAATGTAATGTAATGAATGACGTAGTGGTAAGTTACTTTTAAGAAAATTGTGAATGAATTATAAGAGAAAGTAATATGTCGATAAATTGTATTTTTGTAATTCAGTCGAATCAAAAGTCATTTAGTCAAATTACGTGATGGTATCCTTTTTTTTTGTTTCCGTGGTGGTAAATCCTCATGGATGGATCGCCCACCCAGGGCGGAGAGATCTGTCAGACCCTTATTGACTAAAAGCTCCCCGGTGTTCCATCTCACACCTACGCCGGGTGTCGCGGGAACGTACGATCCTTCCGCAACCCCCAGACGTGTTGGTACCCTGAGCTACTGAAAGTCATGGTTTCTATCTAACCCAATAACACTTTCTACATTACCCTAATATTATACAGAGGAAAGGTTTGTAACGAATAAACTCAAAAACTGCGTAACCATAAATCGCCAATAGGAAGCTACATTATCAGCTAATAACATAGGCTTTATTTTATTTTCATAAATGCGCTTTTAAGGGGGTTGTGGGGATGTTAAGGATCGAAGAGCGAAGTACGAAATCCTCGCTGACGAAGTCGGTAGTGTTACTGTATCAGTGCTATAATCATCAGCACGTAAGATGGCAAGATTTTGGCGTAGTGGGGGTAAGTTCGCGCATCGTACACTTAGTGGCACAAAAAAGTGGTAACTTTTATTGATCGTCATTATTCTATTGTGATTGCCATCATTTATATTTAATCATGTCTGTATAGAACAAAGTTAAAGAAGGGAGAGGAATTCAAGTTTATTAGGAGTTATAAATAACGTGCATTTAAAATTCAAAAAAGTTTATAAAAAAAAAAATATTAACTAGTCGTCGTCACTATCCGTTAATAAAACTACCCCTGGCATCATATTGAAAGTCGCAATCGCAGAACACTATGGTTGTGTTCTGCAAGTGTTCGGTCTGCGGTATGCTGTATGTTTTAAATTGTTCTTTTTCCAATTTTATTAATTTGTATAACTCTGGTTTGAGCATACTTTCCTCGTATGCCTTTTCAGGAACTCTATCCTAAATTTTAAAACAATAACAACACTTAAGTTTAACACAACAAAAACAAAGGGTTCAATTTTCGTGCACTCAAGTGTAATCGGGAGCGAACGGGACGAAGGCGCGGTGCGGGAGGCAAGGGTCGACTGATGCACCAATCGCGCGCTCGGATCGACGCTACCTCATATCCCGCGTCCCGCTCTTCTTTTGTAAAATTTAATTGGATTTCATAGAAATCATAACATTTTAAAGTGTAAAGTGAAAAATCGTATAAATTAGGAAAAAGACGGTAATACATTCCAACAATCGCAACGGGAGTCCAGTATCATGTACTGAACTCATGCTATCCGGTTCTGCGCCGATGTCATCATCATCGACATCAGTGCCAGAAGTCTCCCCAACGCCACCGCTGCAACGCCCACTGCAGATCTTAGAGGACGAGTATGAAGAATAGAGTGTAAAGTTCCTCCTCCAATCAGAGGGTTGTTGTGTCTGGTGGGCCGTAGGTCAACCCCACTGCTGCTGTCGGGTTTTCGTATAAATATTTATTATAATGTTAAAAACCTCGGATTACTTTGTAAATCTATTGTCACGATCTAGGTCATAGACATCTACACTGTAATGTATGTACTAAACAAGGCTTCGCCAGTTTAATTCGTATGTGGCGATATAGATGTCGCTACTAAGCTCATGTGCTTCTCAAAAGCCTAGAGGTCACTATATCTCTCCACTATATACTCCGTGAGATCGGTGGTAACACCAAGTCGTTGCTGGCATTTCTTGAGGAGTTGGGGTGGATCGGATAACATTTTATTTCCATATGGATAGTATAGGGATAGCATAGTGGTCCTATGCAAATCCACCCCTACACACTTAGATGTGGAGATACCGACACCAGCCCAATCTGAAATACAATGCAATAGTACTAGTACTCCGGATGAGCTTTTGGATAAAAAGCTCTACTACTGAATTCAGAACAAAACAAAATAACGATCCATATGTCCTCGTCGCGACAGATCACAGAGCACGAATGCATTGGCGGCCGCTGTTAAAAGATACGGCATTTGCTACACTTTTCATACAAACCGAGCCATGGTAACTGACAGTCCGTGGAAATTCTATCTATGTTCTGTGGCACAATCTCGATACTCGCACATAGATACACACTTGCAATAATAGAAAGGGGCAGAGAGCGCGAGAGAAAGTTGAATGAAGGGGGCATAACGCTTTTTCCTTACGTGACGATTTCTACCAGCCTACTTCTACCGCAAGCCCCGTTAAAGAACTTCGTTCCAATAATGTTGAAGATTACCACTCCTAACAAGATCAACATTTATATGATATTACCTCTAAATACCCACCAAAAGGTATTTCAGTCCAACTTACAATTTCAACTTTAAAAGAACGTGTTGTCACGTGACGTACTCATTAATTTCAACACGGTTGAGAGGCTCTCACGGAGGCTGTAGTTAAAACATTTCTTTTGATGCAATGTCTATAGGTATACCTTTAAGCTTTTGACATCAGCACGTTTGACGCTCATTACCTTGAGTTAAAGACGTCTTGTTGAAGAAATGCATTCAGCCTTTTTATAAAAAAAGTTGGTTTGATGGTCGTACTCGTAGTTTTCCAGTGAGAACTGCGTCTTGCTTTATTAAGGCTATTAGCCCCATGGACGCCATGGATTTGCCCAAGTTCTGAAAATGACAGGATTTACCTTCCTATTGCAGCATAAACTACAGTGGTATTCTGTATAAATCTCGCCATTAAAATGTAGGTGAAGCGCATTGTCATCTTATGGGGATTGACAGCAGTTCATTTCATGATCACCTAAGTTTTGACGGGGAGATTTTTACAGAATAAATAGGCTGCTGAATCAAAACTTTCCGTCGTAACTAAGCGCTCTTGCCGCTTATGCACTTGGTATAACCTTTGTATAAGATATCTATAGGTCACCATTTGTGTTAGGCCCACACGAGGCAACTTAAGTCGCTGACGATTACAATTACTTTGGAAGGTTTCTGTTCCAGGAATCGCACGAACGGTACGCCGAGCACCTACCTATTCATATTGGGAAATCCGTCAGGCAATACGTTCCTTAGTATGTTCCAATCCGACAGCTGGGACCAAGACAAATGGGATTATAGGTACTCGTAGGAAATGCCAGCCGGCCGATTCTGTAAAAATGAGATAAGCTGTGAAGTGTGCTGGGTGACATTGCTAGCTAAATTCATCCAGTAATTGAAGCTTAATAAAAACAGCCGCACGGGTGGATCGAGGGTTAAGCTACGCTTGCTGAGGTCAGACTGTGGGTGGGTGACCGTTTGTACCATATCGCGACTCCTACGTGCCTCGTAAAGTACGCTATGTCGTTGGTTCCTGCTGTCATTTGTAAATCTTTGACAGTCGTTACGGGTAGTCAGAAACCCGGAAGTCTGACAACCAAGGTAACCAAGGGGTACCGTGTTGGGCAACACGGTACCCCTTGGTTACTGCATGCAGTTACTGCGTGGTGGAGGTCAGATAGGCAGTCGCTCCATGTAAAATACTGGTATTTAGCTGCATCCGGTTAGACTGTAAGCCGACCCCAACATAGTTGGGAAAAGGCTAGGCAGATGATGAACTGAAATAATGTAAAATATTTACCGGGACTCAAATACAACAAATAACTAGGATACCACTTTGTAACGTTACATTACAGGGTAATGCTCCCGGTGAAGAGGCACCTTTAACACCTTAACTGCCAGGCAACGAGACAATAGAAAATGTATTATTTGTCAGTCACAATAATACATTTTCTATTGTGTCTCGTTGCCTGGCAGTTGAGGTGTTAACCCATTAATAATAATAATAAGAATTAATAATAATTTCTTTATGGTCAGGTAACTAAGGCCCATAAATAAAATACACATTATAGTCTTACAAACTCATAAACTAATACATAAATTAAAACACATGAGGTCGGCAACGTATTACGCTGAGTCATGAAGTAATTAGCCTTTCGCGAAAACACCGATACACAACTTCCTTCGGCATAAATTCCTCCTTCATAAAAGTCTCCAGATGGTCAGTTGGAACCCGCACCACAAAATATATGACTCCAACTTTTGAACTCTTTCGGAGTTCGTCTGGCTTCTCGGTAACCTCCCAAGTTGGATTTATCCAACCAATATTTTCGTTGGTCCATTCTCCCTTGAGGAGCTCGTGCCTAAATTAAAACAGCCGCACAGTTTGATCGAAGGTTAAACTACGCTTGCCGAGGTCAGTCTGTGGATGTGTGACCGTTCGTAACATATCGACACTCCTCCGTGCCTTGGAAAGCACGTTAAGCGGTTGGTCCCGGCTATCATTTGTAGATCTATGACAGTTGTTACGGGTGGTCAGAAGCCCGAAAGTCTGACAACCAGTCTTACCAAGGGTTATCGGCTTGCCCAGTACCTGGGGTTGTGGAGGTCAGATAGGCAGTCGCTCCATGCAAAATACAGGTATTCAGCTGCATCCGGTTAGACTGGAAGCCGACACCAACATAGTTGGGAAAAAGGCTAGGCAGAGGAATTCCCTGAGTCGTATTTATACGACAAAAAAACTGTTTTATTTGTCCAATTTTATTGTTAGTTTCTACTTTACAGTCTACCCAAATATAGCTAATTTTATAACGATGTATAAGCTGGGTGGCACGGAAACTGATATTTTAACTCGGGTGGTTAAAAGGTTTAACACTACCTATAGGTATGTACATAGGTGTCTAAGTAGACAAGTTAGCTAGGCAGCTCTAAGTTTTATGAATAAACACGTTGCTTGGTAAGAACCGAAAGTTTAAAACTATGATGCTTTGTATTCATGAAATTCAAAAAGTGTTTTGCATTTATTACAATGTAATTATTGTGTAAGTACCTTAAGATGTGGAGCTCGTGGCTAAATAAAAGCAGCCGCACGGGTTGATCGAAGCTTAAGCTGCGCTTGCCGAGGTCAGTCTGTGGATGGGTGAACATTTGTAACATATCGCGACTCCTCCGTGCCTCGGAAAGCACGTTAAGCCGTTGGTCCCGGTTGTCATTTGAAGATCTTGACAGTCGTTACGGGTAGTCAGAAAAGCGAAACTGACAAGACAACCAGTTTAACCAAGGGGTATCGCGTTGCCCAGTAACTGGGTTGTGGAGGTTAGATAGGCAGTCGCTCCATGTATTCAGCTGCATCAGGTACATAATTTTTAGTGTAGGAGCCTAAATACCTACTGTATTACAAGCAACTAAAAACAAATATATACGAGTATGTCGGTTTCTTATAGTATAGTAGATAGGTGAATAAATTATTTTACATCATCGATCAATACAACAAGAAATACACAAAATGTTGTATCCTCCAATGGAATCGTGTTTTATTTCTTTTAAAGCCTACATTTGATCTTTTTCTAGGTGTAAAAAAAATCAAACACGATTTCAATAAACAGCGAAAATATTCACATTTATCAAATACTTAATATTTTTCCGGTTTTTTGTCGAAAAAAATTACGACTTCATCCGAAGCTACTTTTAAATTTTGGTCTAAAAATCCATTTTCGGTCGGACACTAACCATTCATAATTACATTCCTACCTAGGTAACTACCTATTTTCTAAAGTAAAGTTTCCAAGCTTGCTACACAGAAATCCACCGTTTTTTTAGTCCGAGGGTCCTTACAGAATGGAAGCCCGCCCATTGAGCAGTACAGCAAAACGTTCATTTCTAAAGGACTCTTTCGAGCTTCACTTTATTATTGCAACTTCAATACGTTCTCGATGCCGAAGCAATCGACGGTCCGACTGAAAATTAAAGTAGAGCCGGTATTGGTATTGCTTCCGCTTTGGAAATGTTTTGGTCCCTTTTAGCGCAGCCGTAAGGCACATACTTAATAATATATGTATATTTACTCGTTATATTGTTAATGTATTTCTTGTTACTCGTTTTTTGTTATTTTTTTTTGTTTTCTATGTTTAGTATTGTGTCGTTGTGTTTATAATGTGTATTGTAATGTTTTTTCTTTCTTGGTATCAAAGTAGGTTGCAAAGGGGTTATAATGTGAGGGAAAATATGCTTTTCGGTTTTGTTATCAATATGTAAAGAAGAGGTGTGTCACCTATTTACTTACGCAGGTCTATGAGTGTTAAATTTGCAATGTTTTAAAATTAACGTATGAATGTTTTAGATTATGTCTATATCGCAAAATGTAGGTAACCTACTTGTAAAGTTAACTTTCTAAAAGATAACTCAATTGTTCATCTTTTAAAATATGTGTTTTAAGTAGGTAACTAGGCTTAGCTATATTCACTATAAGGTAGTAAAGTAACAAATAACTGTACACGTATGTTACTAAATGTAAATTGAATGTAGGCGCCTTGGGTTGACCTGTTAAGTCTACAAAATGTTAATAATTAATAAATAAATAAATGTTTGGCACTAAATCATTTTCCAAATTTGAATTTCTATGAACTTTTATGGTTAATATTTTTTATAAAAAAAACTATTTATATTCCAAATTACGCTGCAGAGAAAATTTCTAGGAAATAATGTTTTCAGATATATATTTTTTAAATTAATAAGTATCTATTCTACCGAGAATAGACAACGTTCTTTCTTTCCAACTTGACATCTGTGCTACCCGAGAACGGGGCGCCCCGTAGACAGTAGCGAATAGAAAAGTTTCTTATTTTCAGTTTTAACATCGCCATGCCTAGGACGGTAGAAATCTTTCAGCAATCTGTCTAATAGTTGTCTATTCTTCCGTCATCAAAACCCTTTTCTATGGTGGTCATGCTAAGCATAATGGAGTTATTAACTAACTGCTAATTTTAATAACGTTATTCAATTCAATACCTTAATTCCATCCTAATCTCAATACTCGTTCTTAAATTGCTGCTTCTGATTCGTCCTCTCGAGGTTACAGATTGCAAACACGGCCATATAGATTTAAAATATATTTTACCTATAGACAGTTACTTTATCAGCGTGTAACGTAGTCTACAATTTATTTTCTAAACTACTCTTTAAAGGCTAAACCCCTTTTGAAAGAGTAGTTTTGAAGGAATGTTAATGTTAAAGGAAAATGACGGAACCCGGACGGGACAAGCGCTAACTTTAAATCAGTTGCTATTGTGTTATGGCGGAATGTGTCCCGCACAATATCTGTATTTTAAAAACAAAGACACCTGCGTTTCTACTTTAAAAAGTTTGAACTAAAAACTCAGCTGTGTGCCTAAATCTCCTATTTATGTCATGCATTTTGGTCCTTTATATTATTCTTTACTGCTTATATTCCGAGAAAATCTGCTCTCTGAAAAATAATGTACGAATGAATAACTTCACTCACCAACAACAAGCCAACAGCAAACCTTTCAAGGCTAGGGGTCTTTGTACTCATCGTTTTAAATTACTTTTATTCAGGGACTATGGCTGAATACTGAAGAATCAGGTGTTCAGTACATTTCCAGTTTCTTAGATAGATGAAATGTATGGAGCAGCCGACTTTTTGGAACGAAGTTCTTAATTAATTATATGTTTATTTATGAATGGTTAAAATAAAATTTTATTACAATTCCTTTACTAATTAATCGAAAGGAACTTCATTGCATCCGGGTGTCCCTTGACACCTCTCAAGTTATTTTTTTTTTATATTTCAGGTTTGTTCTTTTAAAAACTAATCATAATAATGAGAACAATTATTAACCCTTAGGAGACATGCAGTCAACAAAAAATAAGGTTGAATATACTTAAAAAAATAAAATGAAAGTCTTATTACTTCTTACTTATGAGACCCAATAAACAATTATCTTATCTATCTATCTTTAGAAAAAGGTTGCCCCTCACTAAGAATTTCTCCTGTATCGTGGGTGCCTTTACAAACATTCAAACTCACATACAGAAAAAGCCAGACCCGGAACAACTACCTGCAGGCCATATAAATATTTTTTCCGTGCGGGAATCGAACTGAATCATCGAACAATCGAACGCAGCGCAGCAGTCAATCGCTAAGCCACTGCGCCAACCGTGCCGTCAAATTGATTAAAAAGGTATGAAAATAGAATTCTAGTTCCTACCATCTAGACAATAGGTTATAATAAACTACTTATACTTTACCAGATAGGAATGACTGATAAATAAGATTGATCACCATAATACTGTCACCGTAGACAATACATTATTTTATAATGGTGTTATTTTTATGGTGAAATCAGTTAATTATCTTATCAGTCATCACTCTCGCACACACTTATAGTCCAAACCCATATCTCTTCTTCCTTACACAGTATAGAAAAATACATGTTTTTTCTTTCTCTTTTCTTTCTTACCCTACAACTGCCTACAATCTACTTCCTACATATGTATATCCGACGACGAACATTGCGTGAAATCAACCCAAACATTCTTGAGACAACATCGAAGAGACTGAAAGTCGGTTAAGTAGGTACAAGTTGAACTCAGCTGTCAAGGGACTAATACTATTTTAAGACAAAGTACCCATGACTTTTATTTGGGTGGGAGGGAGCAAAAGATTTGAGAAGGCTTCATCCACGGGTGAATAAGTATCGAGCAGTATAGCTGTCCGAAGTGAATAAAAATATCGATTTTTTTTTTTGTAATAGGTACTTGATTGACGGCACGGAACTTTTGAAGAAGTGTAAAAAATCGCGATATATCCCCTAACATTTCGTTAACATACTGGCGACTTTCCATTTATTTTTAATAAAAATTAAAAAAATGTAATATTATAAATAATTAAAAAATTTCGTTTTGTGTTTAATACAATTCGAAAATTGCCTTCATCTCAGTCCCTACTTTTATAATCTTCATCTATATTGTTATATCTGTTAGAAAAGTTTTTTGTTACACAAAATCTTCAGACTCTCTGAGCACTCTTTTCAAATGAAGGTGGCGTATTGTGTCCAAAGTTTTGATTGAGTAGATTGTTAATCTAAGCTTAGATTTAAAAGCTTAGGTTGTCTACTGAAAAACTAAGAAATAATACCAGTCTGTTACTGCCCCACTGCTACTCACTGCTTGGGCAAGGAACGTGCATAAATTGCTACGCTTGCTCAAGGCGGGCTGGCGATTTCAGACCATCGTTAATATTATATCTTCAGGTTTCCTCACGATGTTTTCCTTCACCGATGTCAGTGCTCTCTAAGATAAATTTGGAGAATGAATAGGTTACTTTGGTACTTGCCCGGATTGAACCCACAACTCGTCCTTACCGCTAGGCCGACATCTTATTTAGGTTTAATTTAAGTTCTGGCAAAACTTAACCTTTTCACGTCGTGAGAATGAGATGAGAATCGCCGAAATCCGAAGTATCTTCTTTCAAAGATCTTCTTCTGCCTGCCCTTATTGCATGGTGCTTGGTATCGGCGTTAAAATATTTCTATCTTCCGTTCTCCTTTGCCAGCCGTCACGTTACCATTCACCCTCTTTTTCTTCATTATCATCCGTAATAATTTAAGGCAGGCGCCGTCGCAGCCAATGACCTTGGGAAGGTCACAGTGGGGGAAGAATAGTTGACGAATCGAATCCAAAAAACAAATGAAGTATTCTATTTTCCTTATAATGTGTGTTTATAAAAAATATTAATCAATTGTCTAGTTTTAGGGGGTTTATCAATCACACGTGACGATTGGGGGCGGAGAGCCCCCACCACCCCCACGACCCCCTTCGTACCGCCACTGGTTTCAGGACACAGTTAAGTTGAAGCAGGGAAAATCTGCTCAGGTAGGAGATTAACAGACCTTTCCAGCCTAGAGTGTAAGGGTAGAACTGTTCCACAAACGATGAGACACCGGATATATTGGCCTTAGTTCCCTAATACGTGTACACTAGGTATTTTCCCACCCGTACGCAAAATACGCGCTGAGACGTGGAGGACACCAACCTAAGATATTGACATGTCTGTATGTTTCTTTTCAAAATACTATCTTAGACACTAATCTGCATGGTCCTCACATGATCTGACCAAGATAATGTCTGGACTTTAAACTAGTCTGATTCTCATTTATTTATTTTTAAACATAAATTAATATCTCTAATTAATATCTATCTATATCAGTCTAACCGGATGCAGCTGAATACCAGTATTTTACAAGGAGCGACTGCCTATCTGACCTCCACAACCAACGTGATAAATAATACAATACCTGCGCGCTATAGGATTTCATGGATGCTATTGATGGTGCCAAAATCATGGCTAAGTTCTTGACCCACTTTATATAGATTGCAATCGACACGAATAAGATCACCCTAATACTACACTTTCAAACTCATCTCTAGAGAAAAACGCCATAATAACCGACTAAGAATAAGATCATCCCTAACGCTACAGCCACTTTCAATCTCATTTATTGATAAAACCGTCATAAATTGTGGTATTCATAAGAATATACCTTCCGAAATAATCATCAAGTACACATTCAACAAACAAATGAATGTCGAATAAACGAAACAACATCAATATTGGCATTCGATTGCAATTAACAGCATTCATTTCCGAACAAACAACAAACATTGTATCGGAAGCATTCAATTTAGTACATTAAAATAACATACAGGTATGTATGTAAGTAAAACCGTTTCCATAAAAAATGCTTATTAGTCTTTTGGCCACGGTTAAGGTCGCGGACTGGCTCTCAATATTTTTAATATGAGAATCAAAAGGACTCGCACCTCCTTCGTGTTTGCGCGTCAGATTTTCCTCCATAGAGTTTTCTTCTCTCCCAGTCAGTCGGTCCCGGACCGTTGCCCCGAACAGTCTTGTTTCGTGTTCCCTTGTGTACTAAAAACATTATTGTGTTTCAAACATAAATATTGTGTGAAATATCTGTGTTTATTGTGAATTTCTAATTGCTGTTCTTTGGATTTACTCATCGGTAAGTCTCATTTCATTTAACTTTCTTGCTTTTATCGTGTTTTTGTTGGTTACCTGTTGAATTTCGAACGGCAACATGGGAAAGAAACTAGGGATTGAAAACAATACATTAAGGTGGAACAATAAAACACAAAGATTGATAGATATTGTTTGTTATATGTTTTCGTTAATCTGTGATTTATTATGAGATAACTTTTTTTTTAATTTTGGCGATGCCGGCTTATCTTCTGATATTGATCCATTTATTTTTATGTTATTCTTTTTTGGGGTCTGTGGTGAGAATAAGTTTAAGACGGTTAAATCTGAGCTAAAATAACGAAGACGTGAGATCATTTATTTGTGTTTGTAAAAAGAAGTCTCTGGAAGAAAGAGCCGATTGCAAATATTCTTTCATTAAAAAGATAAGAGACATTAACTGCCGAAGGGTTGAATATGTATTTTATATTAAAACACGAGGGTTAAGTCGCGGTCAGACCCTAGCAGATAACAACAAGACATTTCTTAGGTATAGACCTAATAATCCTTGTTTATTTTATGATGTCTATTTTGACTCATGACTCTTATTTTACATCTTACTTACCTACTAATTAATTTTCGTGGTTATTTGGAGGACGTTCATACTCATCACAAAAGATCGGTTCCTGTACTAACCCAACAATATCAAGCAAAGATTTTTATTAGTCTATTATTTTGTTTTTTATTTCTTTGTGCACACTTGCTTTATACATTGCCAGAATCATAGACGTCGGGTTTGCTTGGCATATTTAAAAATAGAATAGAATGAAACAAAAGGCGGTCTTTTTTTATTGAAAGAAATGGCCGAAAATACTCATTGTTTGAACTTCGTTTAATATGGTTTGTTGTAGAAATATCCATTTTTTGTTATTTTCGACTAACGCGGCGTAGAAGAACATTAAATGCGATAACGCAGCAAGATATTGTGTAATTCTTATGGGCCTAGTTACAGCACCATCCCCTGCTAAACGGCCTTTTTCCAAATATACTGGTGTCAACTTCCAGTCTAGCCACATACAGCTGCACATCAGTATTTTACGAGTGGGTGATTAAATACCGCTTGGTAAGACGTTATCGTACTTTTAGAGGCACGGAGAAGTGTCCGGTTATCACTCATCCACGGACAGACCTCAGCAAGCGTAGTTTAACCGATCTTTGATCGAAATCGGATAAGCTGTTTTATTTAGCCACGAGACCCTAGACACAGGTCAGGTCGAGGTCTCGGTCATCTCTTTACTGCTTTTGCTCTTTATTTTCTTACTAAAGACAAAATAAGGAAGAACATAACAATAAGGAATAGTGTATTGAAGTAGTCAGTAATCAATCGACGGAGCTTTTTATGTCCAATATAAGCCATAAAGCTCAGGGAAAATAGATTAGTGTGTTGTTACACGAGTAACAACCGAACGGTGTTTCAGAAGCAGTTTTAGGGAGGGGAAAATGTACTATCAAGTTGGAAAATGGATGCCTTTTCGGCGAAATTATATTATGTAATTGTTTTGTTATTGTAGTTATGAATATTCTTTTATTTGCGGTGTCACTTGCAGAAGGCTTGCCGAGGTCAGTCCTCCGTGCATGGGTGACCGTTCGTAATATATCGAGACTCCTCCGTGCCTCTGAAAGCATGTTAAGCCGTTAGTCCCGGTTGTTATTTGACTGTTTGTGTTAGATCTTTGACTGTAGTTACGGGTGGTCAGAAGCCTGAAAGTCTGACAACCAGTCTTACCAAGGGGTATCGTGTTGCCCAGTAACTAGGTAATGGATCTCAGATAGGCAGTCACTTATGTAAAATACTGGTATTCAGCTGCATTCTGTTAGACTGGAAATTGACCCCGACATAGTTGGGAAAAGACTACGCAGATAATGATGAATACTTAGTATCTAACTATTATATAAATCTGAAGTCACTTCGAGCAAGCGTAGTGATCAATCTGGTTTATTTTCTGTATGACAAGTAGAGTCATTGGCCCTGAAGTAAGAATTAGTACCTTTTATTACAGTTTAGCTACTAACATTAAGATGGATTGCGCTAGACAGGATATTGCCTAGGACATGTAACTGACCTTATTGGTGATGTTCCTCAGAAAGGTCAAAATCGTAGTATTCGCAACGGCGTGCGTGTATGACCAGAGATGTATGAACTTAAACGATGCGAAAGGATCGTAGCAGGTGGCGTTCTGTAGTTTCTGCAAGCCCCCATGAGTAAAAACTTGTTTACGAAAGTATATTGTGTAACCTGATTTCTAGAATATTAATTTAATACCTATATAACTATTTTACGATTTGTTAATGATTAGCAACTTTATCTACGACTAGCTTTTACTGCGTCCGCGTAGATTTATTTACGTTTCCCTTCGAACTTTACCATCCTTTTCAAAGCTTAATATTGAAAATGAAATAAAGCTATTGTTACTCGCTGATATTGTATCTATCTATAGGTGAAAGAATCCATCACAAACAATCACATCTTTCCTCTTTATAACATTATTTTCTTTAAAAATGAAAAACATTGCCTCATACTAGAATATCCTGTATTGGAGGTGCTTTTACAGACCATCAAACTCACTCACACAGACAGCCAGACCCGGAACAAGTACCCGGGGCCATACAAATATTTGTTCCATACGGGAATCTAGCCCGCGACACGTAACGTAGCAGCCAATCGCTCAGCCACTGCGCCAACTGTGTCGTCGTATTACTTTAGATCTCCAACAAAAGGTATACGCATTTAGTAGATATACTCCTGCTCCTATATGACTAAACTAACTTATGAAGATGCTTATTCTCTGCTTGAGTGTGTGCAGGCGCCACAGGTGCTCCCAAAGATAAGGATCCTTAAGGTTAATAGCGCTGAACACTTTCTACTCGGCTGCATTTTGTCCCGCCAGCGTTTCCTTCACTTATCCGTTTCTCGATTGAGGTTGGTGAAGATGAGTTCAGTTTTTGAAGTGGAAACTCCTTCAGCCGCGTTGAGTGATTTTTGGTACAGAGGGGTGAAACATATGGGGTCGCGTTACCAACATGCTTATTGTCGCCTTAGAGTGAAATCCTCGTAGGTGCGAAAGACGTTACTTTAGTTTACCCGTAACAACTGTCAAAGATCTACAAATGACAACCGGGACCAACGGCTTAACGTGCTTTCCGAGGCAAGGAGCAGTCTCGATACGATCGGTCACCCATCCACAGACTGACCTCGGCAAGCGTATTTATTTCTTTGCAAACACGGTTAATTAATTGGTACACAGATATTGTCAAGGAAGTTGGTTCTCCATTTTCTGTCGTCACTTGGGCATGCAAATCATAATCATTTTGAAAAAACAATAAGAATATTATTATATTTCAATTTTACAAATTAATTCAGTTTAACTATACAGGCACTAAAACTCTTAAAACCTTCTTATATCTATCAGTTTGGCCAATAAATAAAAATATTACGTTTTTTATGTTTTTAATATAAGGCTGTTAGGCTTCGCGTTAGTGCCTCTCCGAAATATGAAAACGCGGTGGACGAGAAACTAAATTACGAATAGTAAATATTCGTTTCTAAATATTATGTTTAATTGTATTGAAGGCATAAGCTCACGCCTTTTTCCCATGGGGGTAGGCAGCAACTACAGAACGCCACCTGTTACGATCCTTACATACGGCTTTTGCTTCGATTGCGTTCATACATCTGGTCACATATTCACTCCGTGTGCGAGTTCTACGCATCTGACCTTATTGAAGAACATCAACAATAAGGTCAGTGTATGTCATTCTGATGTATAAAGATTATTGACATAATTAAATTATTATTGTTTTGACATAATATGTTGTATAGCTTCAAGTTCTTCAAACCTATCAGACAGACGTGTTGCTGGGGAGTTGGTTCCGCCACTTCTTCTTCTCAGCAAAAACACTAGGAAGTGATGAAGGGTGGCCGTTGTGGGGGTGTGCTGATTCTCAGCCTAATTTGAATAAATGAATTTTGATTTTCTAGGGCGTACCCCCTTAAAACGCGTAAACTAATAGTCATTGCACTCTTGGTTCCATGAATACGCAATTTGAATGCAATGTGAAACTTTGGACACTAGTTTTAAAATAAATTCATGGGACAAAAATTATGCCTTTGTCTTTTTTCGATGGGTCGATTCGAAATAGACCGGACATGGAAACAAAAGATTTTTTTAATAGATTTTTAACACTGAGCGGAGAAACTATATTATACGAGTACGTTACATTTGATAAAATCCAACTGACTCAACGTTTAATCAAGTTAGCAAAAAATAAGCCTCTATTTAAAGAACGTGTATAAACGACTGTGGCTTAAACCAATTCCCTGAAGCTACATCATCCCACCGTATCACTTTAAATCGACAGATTGCTAGCGTCCTCTTAGTTCTAAAAGTGCAGAAACTTCGAAATTAGATGTCTCTGGTCTGACAGCCTATTTTTATTTACACCAGCAAATATATGTATAATACCCAAATTAATGGCTACATATTTGACTTGGAAGCGTCGATCAGTAGTGCGAAATGTCCTTGAAAGGGAGGCGCGCACTCACACACTGGCGGCCCCATGACCTGAGCGTTTCTATAGCTTTTTTGTACACTTTAAAAGGCTACTCAGATTACAGATACCTAGATTCTAATTCCGCATACATTTGCACCGTCGTAATATATCGCTCGGTAAACTCGATAAACGTCGACGTGTAGTAACGGTTGCGTCACATTTCATATTATCTTTGATTGTATGAAAAGCCAACGTCATCAAGCGTCATTTATTTTGTATGAGAAAATAGTGTGCCGTGCAACAAAAAATTGAATACCCAGATCAACATCATCATCTGCCTAGCGTTTTCCCAACTATGTTGGGGTCGGCTTCCAGTCTAACCGGATACAGTGGAATATCAGTATTTTACATGGAGCGACAGCCTATCTGACCTCCACCACCCAGTGACTGGGCAACACGATACCCCTTGGTAAGACTGGTTGTCAGACTTTCGGGTTTCTGACTACCCGTAACGACTGTCAAAGATCTACAAATGACAACTGGGACCAACGGTTTAACGTGCTTTCCGAGGTACGGAGAAGTCACGATATGTTACCCATCCACAGGCTGACCTCGGCAAGCGTAGCTTAACCTTCGATAAACACGTGCGGCTGTTTTAATTTAGCCACGAGCTCCTCCTCCTCCTATTTGAATACCCAGATGTTCAGCTGAAAGTGTTAATAGTAGTGGTTTTTAAAACCAAACCAGAAATTTACACATATGTATGGTCACATCCAATACAAAAGCTCTCCTGGTATGCACAGCGATGTTTATTCAAGCTTGAACAAGTCAAATATTGACACACTGTTTTCACAAGAGTTATGTATGAAATGTTTTGATGTTTCGAATGTACGTAGCCGTTTCGGTGATTACCTCATACGAACAGACAACAGACAGACAAAAATAAAAAATTGGTAAACTTTCATATGCATTAAGTAAAAATTGTTATTGTTCTTTTAATATGAGAAACGGACACTTCAATTTTATTTATTTGTATAAATAATACGTAGTCCAACAATATTAGGTACTGAGCTACCAACGGCTGAAACATACTTCGAAAAAGTAGCACACCTGAAAGTTACATAGGTCTCTTAAAAAGACTTCAAAGAGGCTTTGTCAAGAAGATTATAATATGCATTATGGAGGACAAACAACTCATTCTAATCACTATTTGTTTTTAGTCTTGAGTATGAATCCGTCTGCTGCGCTGGTCCTTCTAACTTGGTCCTTCGAGACGAACTATTCTTGAACTTTCTACAAAACATTAATACCTCAAGTCCATTACTGTAATGCTAAGAGTATTAGCATTATTTATTATTCGAAACTTAAGTGAAACGTTCATAAATTCTTTAACTGGTTAAAATATATTGCGATACCTATTCTCTTAGAGTTTAAAGCTTTTAGAGCATTCGAAGGCATTTCAATGAGAGTTTTGAAATGAATGTTTTGTAATATTAAAAAGTTTCTCGGTAAATCATTTTCCCCAATATCTTTTATAACTAAACATAAGTTTCACAAGTAATATTGTTGCTACAGCAGTAAAGCTCCTGTGATGTACAGTCGCCAGCACATCAACTTATCCCAAACTGTAAAACTTTCCTTATTCAACATGAACCTTATTTGTTTGTAATAAAGTTGTTTTTTTTTTAAAGGAATTTGGCTATGTCTCGAATTATCTTGCTTTTAAGTTTGTTAGTTCGTGGGTCCGCCGCACAGGTTGATCTGAGGTTAAGCTTGAAGACCCCTATATGCCTCTGAAATCACAGTTCGTCTCGACTGTCATTCGTAGATCTTTGACAGATGTTACGGGACGTTAGATCGCAGAAGGTCTGACAACTGTTGTTACTAAAGAGTTTTTAAGTATCGTGTTGCACAGTAACTAGGTTGTGGAAGTCAGATAGTTAGACAGGAAGCCGACCCCAACTAAGTTTAGAAAATTAAATCCAATCTAGACAGATTATCATAATTGGTGTGCTTAAAATTGTTATATTCTATCGTATTTGGGTGGTGTCTAACAGAAACAATAGCAAGGTAAATTGCAACAAGTCTATAGCAAACCTTCATAGTAAGCAATAACGTTTCGCCTTTTTGCCAACTATGACCTGATGCCTAATTCATATGTAAAAGGCAATGTTTTAACTAAAAAATGTACTATAATATTACCGAGGCACTCTCTTAGCTAAAAGCCTCCCTATTTCGGATAGTAAATGGTAATTGCAGACATTTAGTTATGTAATTGATTTCTCTATCCACTAATTACTATTGCTGAAGGTTAGCCCTGACCATCTGGTAGCTTTACTTTTCTTTCTTTCTTTTGTTTTTAAAGACTTTGCCCTACCCTAGGAATTTCTCCCGTATCGTGGGTGCGTTTACAAACATTCAAACTCACATACACAAACGGAACTATCTGTAGGCCATACAAATATTTGTTCCGTGCGAATCGAACACACGACACGCAGCGCAGCAGCAAATCGCTCAGACACTGAGCCAACCGCGTCGTATCGCCGTGTCGTCGTGTCTCTGATGCTTACCTATGTATATACACGACTATGTTACATATTTCGAACAAAACTCGTACAATAAAATATTCCAGGAAAAAATATATTTTAGGAAAATTTACAATTATATAATTTTGCAAAGTGGTCCTTCTAGGAACTTACTGTTTTCCGGGTCCTTTTAAGAAATGGTATTTTCAGACTTGAAGAGTATTGTTGTTACAGTGGTCGTTTCACCTATCTTATTGTTAAAAATAAAGCAAAAGTGAATGACTAACGTACCTCGATGGCGGATGTGATTATTCCAATTGGTGGATCGTGTGTCCTGGGGATACACCGCTGACGATTGGATAATTGACTGTCACTTTAACCCATACTGGGATCGTACTCGACCGTCGCACAATGTATTTCTCTATTTCATCATCAGCTTTGTGTTTTCGCAGTTTCATTAGCGTCGGCTTCCAGTTTGACTGGATGCAGCTGTATACAAGTATTTTACATGTAGCTACTGCGTGTCTGACTTTAACAACCCACTTACTGGGTAAAACGATACCCATTGGCTTACCAATGGGTATCGTTTTACCCAGTAAGTGAAGAAGAAGAAGCCCGAAAGTTTGACAACCAATCTTAATTGGTTGTCAAACTTTCGGGCTTCTGACTGTCTACTCGTAACGACTGTCAAAGATCGCCAATTGGTGGCGCGACAACAGCTTAACGTGTCGAAATCAGGGAGGGGTCTCTATGTAATGGATGGTCACCCATCTACGGCAAGCGTTGCTTAATCTTGAAGATCGACCCGTTCAACTGTTCATACTTAGCCACGAGTCCCTTTTCTCTTTATACCATTCTTAATTTCACTGATAGCTGAGTGATTACGATTTCCGCACAGAATATTCCAATATGATATTTCAGGAGGGTTTCCACGAAATATCTATCGCCGGAAATATCTAGATAAAACCCGTTATCTCTGACTCACGCTCCAATGACTATCTTAATACTGATATTGTACTTTATGGCAAAACTTTCACACAATTATGGTTATGATGAAAGTAAGTGGTGAATTTTTTGTGTTATTTTTCTGTTATTATATTTAAGTTTTGAGTACTAGAGACCAAAGTAACGATGGATGGTTTGCGTGAAAGATGATATGGCTAGAAAGGATGTGACTTGGTTTGTTTTTTTTTCAATCAATCACACAGCATGATCCAGCCCCAAGCTATGGGGCTTGGTGTTATGGGTACTAGATGACTGATATATTTAATACAATACATAACATAGATAGATATTTTTATTATACATAGCAAATACCCAGAACACCCGGAACAAATCTTTGCAGATCGTACAAACATTTGTCCCAAGGCGGGAATCGAACCCACAACCTCTTGCGGCGCAGGCGGACCTTCGCCCACTGCGCCACATAGGTCGTCGTGTGATGAAATGTCCTCATGAAATGTATTGAAGAATAAGACATGCTGCGCAGACCCCAAATACGGTAAGGATAAGACAGGAAGATGATGATGTTTTTGTTGTTATGTATTTGTGATTAAAGTTATTACTTGTTATTTACATCAGACTTTTTATGTATCAGACACAAGAAATTTTGAAAAACATCATGAGCATTTTATGCAAATACTTTCGCCGTCAACAGCATAATACTTGGTCGTATGTTTTTAACCCTGTATTCCATGTTTATTAAGTAAAAAGGAAAACAACATTTATTTTCCACACTAATCAAATCATAGCACAGACATAATTAAAATAAATGGAGTGGGCTAGATGCTAAAATTAGGGCCGTCCTGTATTTCAAGAGTCCAGATTTACGTCAAGCGGCGACTGAGTTGGTTACAATTTATTAGTGAATGTCAACTAGAGATCATCATCCACCTAGCCTTTTCCCATCTATGTTGGGGTTGGCATCCAATCTAACCGGATGGGCAGCTGGGCAACATACCCCTTGGTAAGACTGGTTGTCAGACTTTCGGTTTTCTGACTACCCGTAACGACTATCAAAGATCTACAAATGACAGCCGAGACCAACGGCTTAACGTGCTTTCCGAGGCATGGAGGAGCCTCGATATGTTACGAACGGTCACCCATCCACAGACTGACCTTGGCAAGCGTAGCTTAACCTTTCATCAACCCGTGCGGCTGATTTTATTTAGCCACGAGCTCCTCATGTCGACTAGAGTCTGAATTAATGTCAACTAGAGATGTAATCAATATTGAGTACGTATGTAAATAAAAATATTACAATTTTAAACTATTTATTTTATCAGAATTTACGGTTTTTTTCTTACATAATACCATAATAAATTGATGTGCCTTTAAGCTGTTTTAAAGCTAAATATTTATAGGCTGAGAATTTACACGCTAACCTCCTCCATTCCATACTTCCCCACGGTAAAGTAGGATTTTAAGAGGTTTTTAATGTTGGGGGTTTTTGGTCTTCGAATGTTATCGCGTGTGTGTTCTTTGTGTGTGTACTTGCATGTGTGTGTGATTAGTGAGAATTGATATTATTATAAAACTTTTTAAAATAGAGTCTTTACTGTCCCCACTTCGCAGAGTTGTAGGAATGTAGCTTCATCATCAGGCTATACTAGTCCACTGCTGGGCATAGCCAGAGGGCTATGCCCAGCAGTGGACTAGTATAGCCTAAGTATTGTATAAGACAGGGCGCCTTGGCTCTCATTAGGAGAGCCTAATGAGCGCCAAGGCGCCCTGTCTTCAGCTTGCCGCATCAAGCATCTGCATGCAGTCTTTCGCAGATCGTCATCCCACCTGGTCAGAGGGCGTCCTACACTACGTTTGCCCAGTCGCGGACTCCACTCAAGAACACGTTTACCCCGGCGGTCGTCGGTTTTTCGCGAGATATGGCCAGCCCTGCCACTGGAACGTAGCTTAGTAGCACATAATATAATAAGTGGTCCTAATAGATTATAAAGTCTAAATAATATACGTATCTAATGCGGTCAGAAACTATGAACTCAAATATTGATTACAACAATCGGTAAAGTCGTAGTTAATACGTGTGTTTACATTATAATAGTAACATTGTAGGAAATCTACAAGTAAATCAAAATTAAATTAGCTCAAACCAATTTGCTTATGTAATTCAATTCAAATTCAAATCATTTATTTCAGATTTTAGGTATCCATATAGTGTTTGTATAACTTAGCCTAATGTTAGTATAATATTATTACAAATTAATTTCATCATCATCATCATCATCAGGCTATACTAGTCCACTGCTGGACATAGCCCTCTCCTAATGAGCGCCATAGCGCCCTGTCTTCAGCTTGCCGCATCCAACATCTGCCTGCAGTCTTTCGCAGATCGTCATCCCACCTGGTCAGAGGGCGTCCTACACTATGTTTGCCAAGTCGCGGTCTCCACTCAAGAACACGTTTACCCCGTTTACCAAATTAATTTAAATGATTGAATATAGATAGTAACAAAAACATCGCTATTTTTAGGGTTCCATACCCAAAGGGTGCTAACGGGATCCTATTACTAAAACTTCGCTGTAAATCTCGTCGTCTCGGCTGTCTGTCAATCGTAACAAGGGTTGCCAACCGTACTATAAAATATAGTATTGTACTGTTTTTCTGGTCTGCGTACTATATACTGTTGAAGAAACATATAGTACGCAAAAATACTATACTTTCAACACCGAAATCTAACAATTGTCACATGTTTTTTTTTAATTTTATTTTAAAAATATATGAACTTTTTCATTAACTTTTGACTAGTTTTGAATCGTTTTTACAAAAACAAATAAGTAATAATAACTTCATCTACATTTTACAATTTCCATAAAATACTATTTTTTTTAAATTATATATAAATATTTGTATCTCTCTGAAGAGAGCCTTTACCTCAGTGAGGGTAAACACTATTTTAAAGAATATCTTATAATGGAACAAAGGGTTAAAAAACCCTTATATGCTGTTAACCACAGAAGATACCGTGTGTTTTAAAAATACTTGTACAATGATGCCGAACCCCTAGTGTACGAGTCCGAATCATACTTGGGCGGTTTTTTTTGTTAATATTTATCTCTGAAATTCTCCAATTAGAGAGTGACTTAGCGAGTAATTACTGATTCTGTTTCAATCATGCACCCTTTGTGCCTGCCGTTGGTTATAATTACGAATTAGGTAACTGATTAGGCGTTTTATATTGTTAGCAACATTATTTATAATCTCTGACAGGCTTTGTTGAATAAAAGGTAAGTAAAGTAATTACTTATTTTACTGATTACAGGGTTTTGGGAAAAGAGATTTTGTGGAAATGTGCTTGTATTTGTACATACATACATTTTATCTTTACATTTTACATAATACAATTGCTTTTCGTGTCTGTATTTGGTGTGACCGCGTTGTTCTAAAAAAAAAATTTATAATCAATTAGTGAATTTATTCCGGGACATTTTTTTATTAAATCTTTTACCCACACTAGGAAATTCTCCTGTATCTTATCTACCTGTATCGTGGGCAAACAATTTTAAACGCACATACACAAACAGCCAGACCCGGAACAACTGCGTGCGAGATAAATATTTATTCCGTACAGGAATTGAACCCTCGACACGCAGCGTAGCAACTAATCGCTCAGCCACTACGCCAACTGTGCCATCGGTCACGGTGTATAGTATGTATTGGTAATAATTAAAATTACACCAATAAAGAAATCTCGATGTTATGTCGTGTCGTAAAAACCGTGCGAAGCAGGGGCGCATAGCTAGTTGAAAATATACAAAATTGTAGAAGTTACTCTCGATCAATCGCCAGTCGCCATACATTTTGAGAAATAAGCATATCCAACTGACTTGGCGTTCAACTTTGAAAGCGTTAGTTTACTAGTGAGTTCTGAGTTTTGTAGTGAAATAAGTTTATCTTGAATTGCATTTACTTCAGTAGTAAGTACGCTTTAGAAGATGTTCTGATATCGAAAGACGAAAAGGTCGGTAGCGACCTTTATCTCGCCACATACGAACTAAATCTGACGTGTACATCCTACAATCCTACATCGCGATATTAAAGTAATCCGAGTAATTGAACATATATACAAGAACCAGACAACAATCGTCGGGCAGTAGCCCACCAGACACAATACCCGTCTGGTCGGGGGTCCTCCCTTTTCTATACTGGATGAGGAGCTTTACACCCTGTTCCTCAATCCCCCATAGGTCCTTCTCTTCTAAAGAAACACCAAAGAATGGTAAATAGAAAGGACCATGTTTCCGTCCACATAATTCACGACAGCACAGTATGGCAGAGCGTATAGCACGGTAGGTTCATTAATGAACTAGCTCGTTATAAATACGGCGCCAATGAGCAATACTGCGCGTTTTAGCAATAAAGCCCGTTCTTCCTACCACTAGAGATGTCGGAAATTATAAAAAGTATCGATATTTATCGTATCGAATATTTAATCAAAATCGCTACAGGTTTCGATTATATTAAAAAAAACGGTTAAGTGCGAGGCGGATTGGTTCACGAAGGGTTACATTAACGATTTTCGAACTTTTAAATTAGCTTAGACTTATTTTTCAGAGAGTTTCAAAATATGTTGCATAAATGGCGATATCTTTTTATTGTGTTGCTTTAAAAACTTGATTTTTCAAGAGCTATAAGAGACTGTAGACTTATATATTTCATATTAATTACAACTTAATACCAATACGCATTCCTGAGAAAAGGGGTCTTTACAGAAAGTCATACAGACAGACAGACGGACCACAAAATTATCCTATAAGTGTTCCGTTTCTCCTCATACGGAACCCAAAAAAATCGGTACGTCGATATTTTTTGGGCAAATCAAATCATCAACAGCAATAAATACGCATGATTTTGGAAATTGATTAAAAAATAGATTGTGATACGTTTTTGATACTCATTGCTTAATAAAGATAGGTATACCAAATATAAGGAAGCAAGCCTACCTCGCACGTCACCCGTGGGCGTGACAAAGGATTATACCAGCTGGCTTGACACGCTGTGTGACAAAACAATGTTGATGAATTTTGTCACACGTGTCTTGATTAAATGGCTCGCAGTTTAGCTCGCACTGTGACGAGACACGTGTCATGAATTTTAACGAATTTCCTTTTACACGTTACCGTAATCTCAGAAATGACTCGGTTGCTTGAATGCTGATATATTATTATATTATCACTGCCTAGCCTTTTCCCAACTATGTTGCGGTTGGCTTCCACTCTAACTGGATGCACCTGAATACCAGTATTTTACAAGAGTGACTGCCTATCTGACCTCCACAACCTATTTATTGGGCAACACGATACCCCTTGGTAAGACTAGTTGTCAGACTTTCGGGCTTCTGACTACCCGTAACGACTGTCAAAGATCTACAAATGACAGCCGGGTCTAACGGCTTGACGCACTTTCCGAGGCGCGGAGGAGTCTCGATATATTACAAACGGTCACCCATCCACAAATTGACCTCGTCAAGCGTAGCTTAACTTTCGATCAACCCGTGTGGCTGGTTTATTTGTCCACAAACTGCACGAGCTCGTGGAATACGTATTTATTATATTCCAACATCAATAATTGTTTCTTGTGTTCTTCTGCTTCTGTTTCGCCCACTAAATGTTACAGATTGTAAACTCGGCCTTTGCCATTGGTTACAAACAAAGATCGATCTCTAGATTGGGATTGAGATACGTAATTGAAATCGGCTGTTAGTTGAATGACACCCACACACACACACACACACAGAGCACATCATTATGCTGGGTGGTGTATTCTACTTGCCACAGTCACGACGTGCATCTGCCGACAATTTACCGTGTTATACTTTAAGATTGGGCTTCGTCTACAACAATAACATTAGTAACATTATTCAAGCAAATTTTTCCCTAACATTATCATTAGAGTTTGTTTCATAATACGCTCGTCCTCTGGCAAATAAAATGTTTTTCTTTCTTTCATGAAGAGACTTTCAGCTTTGAACCAGCTTTGAAGTATCAACAATTTTTCAACCTTGATTTGAAGGTTGCTAATAAGCTAATCTGTACAGCCGTTTCTGCGTGAAGAAGTTACAAACATACACTCACACACACACGCACATGCTCACATACCAAAACGACAAAATTTCGCATTTATAATAATTACTAACTTTTGCCCGCGGTTTCGCTTGCGTTAGGATGTGGGGGGTTAGAAAGAGACAAAAAGTAGCCTATGTCACTCTTCATCCCTTCAACTATCTCCACTTAAAAAATCGCATCGATTCGTCACTCCATTTTGCCATGAAAGACTGACGAACAGACACACACACTTTCCCATTATAATATTAGTATGGATAGTGTGATTTCTGTAATTCACCAACAAGTAAATTCTGTAACTAAAATTCGTCAGCTGTTTTCATTTCACCTCTAAATCAGTTCGATTGTTCGTTTATAGCCTTTCATAAATGTACAGTAATAGGATGAGAATGTCTATATTTACCGATTTTATTGCAATTGACGTAAACTTTGACGTAAGTGGTTAGTGTTACCACTTAAATAGTTGCAGGGATTGTGTGGGTTTACAAAGTATTGCGCCTTATAAATGTTTACGGAAGAAAATGGTGGGTAAGTGTTATTTAGATGAATTATTTACTGTGGTTTTATTAACTTTTTTTCATGGGTGTCATTTTCATGTTGTGTCATGTTCATTGAAATCTAAGATGGCGTCGACGTAGTTCATTAACGATTATGGTGTAAAATTTAAATTTCGGCTGACTGATCGTCTGACTGAGTACTACTACTAACTACAACTTATAATTTTCCTCCATATTTATTTTATTTTATTACAAATCCTTTCAATAACCATCAATATCGATGTTCCACATCTGCCGGGTGTCCCGTGATAGCCAACTATCATTTTTTTATGTTGTTTTTTTGTGTCGTCAAACGATAAAAAATATTTTTGCAAACGTTTCCCCACTCTAGGAATTTCTCCTGTGTTGTGAGTGCGTTAACAAACATTTAAACTCACATACACCGACAGTTTCCAATCAAATCAAGCAATCAATCAATTAAATCTCAATTTATTTCTGTACCGTACGAACAACACGGCGGGAAAAACAGAACTAAAGTAAAGTGCACCGATTTTTCACCATATTGCTTTTTTATTTGACAAGCCGCGCGAAAAATTAGTTTTTTTTATCTCACAAAACGAAGTGTGCAAGGGTGGTATTTTTGGAGTAAAAACTCTTATACCCGCGTTGATTCTTGGTAGGGACCAAACTAATGGGTTCGTGTCACCAACATGGTATGTGTGCTAACACTATGGATTTCTGTTATCCGATTTTTTTTTGGGACGAGCCCGCCACACTATTCCCAAAAATCTACAACTCCTGTGAACCAGAATCAACAGTGGCGACCACCAGAAAACCGTCGGGACAATGAAGCCCGAACCCCGGAGAAACGATTCAACCGGCTTGGATTCCGCAACGAAATTAATCAGATCAGCGGAGGAGTTAGAAAAACATTATTGCAGTAGAAAAATAATATTTTCTGTAATCCGATTACTGCAAAATAAAAAAATAATGTGACGAATACATCACACTGACAGTTATTCCAAAGCTTTATCACCTCTCTCGGCAGTCTCCATTACTGTCTATTTTTTAAAATTATTTGTTTAATACTTTAAGCACACAAATGTACAGAGGCAGACTTAATGCCATAGGCATTTTCTACCATAATGTTATTATAGCGTAAATGAATATTTAAATGACATCTCCATACAGCTCGGAAAATAATATAAAATAATAATAATAAATACTAATTTATAATGTAACAAACAATAATTGTTAATGTAATAAATAATAATTTATAATGTAATAAATCTTTAAGAAAAAAAATCTTAGAATAAGTTATTTTTTAAGTAGAATAAGTATTGTATTTGCTGTGCCCAACAGGGTCCACGATTGTGTCCAATTTTTTCACCTACCACCTAATCATGTACATTGTGGAATGAAAAAAACAGTTGAGTATTGAGTATATACCAGTCAATCTTTGGGTGATGCAGAGACAAACAGTGGCACGTGCAATTTTTTTTCTGTCCTAATACGCCCTTTCAAAAGGTTTTACTAAGCTTACTGTATATCTCCTTATCTCCTTTGTTTGCTATACATATTCTAATAATAGCCTGTCATAGATACGGGGCTTAACCAAGATAGCCTGTCATGTTTGAATGATCGGCACTTTATTCAACTTTTATGGATATTTTTAGTATTTCCAATAATGTGGTACGATTTCATTTCATAGAATGATGGAGTGCCATTTGAAACGAAATTGGACACAGATTGCCGTTTGAAAAACTATTACAAAATTAATCTTATAAAAAAACAGGAGCTTGCCAAGGTTTGAAGAAAAAAATACATACGAAAATAACTTAGAATTGAGGAAAAAGCTGACGTCAATTCCTGCGCTGGGGGCTTCAGAAACGTCTACTGAAGTCATGGTATCAGAAGACCAATTCCTGTTATTAAAAAACATCCAAAATCTATCATCTAGTATCAATGTCAAAATCTTGTCAAAAATGTAGGTAAAGTAGAAGTAATTTTGATAGATCGAGACTAAAATTTGAATGTGAACGCTCTTTAAAATCCAAGATAAACTGAGAAAGTACGTAAGAATTGAAAAATTCACATGAGTACTTGCTCGGATTTGAACCTCTCGTGTACGAGAGACGAGACCTCAACCACTGGACCATTACGACAAATCAAGAAAAAAAAATCATGAAAAAAAAAGAACTCCATTTGCATGAAAAGTAATCTAGTCAAAGAAATATGCGCAACGTAGTTGCTTTTGCAGTCAACGCCCTATAAGCTTCGAAGCCAAGTAAATTATCTCTCTACATTTTCTGCCGTGTTCATAACTAGGTAAATAGGTAAGAACTTGACATAGAATAAGAATGTATAGAAGGGAAACTTATGTGGACATTATATATTTTTCATAACATCTAATGTCAAATTAAATGTCAAGAAGCCTAACCCGTAGTTAGTCATTACAGCCCTAGGATCTAGCCTATTCTTATTTCTGGATCTAGATCTATTGTATTGTATTGTTTGACGGGTCGATATACGCAAAGCGACGACTCTGCGCGTATTTTTAACGGGTGGGGCGATACCTTATTCGGTCCACCCCAGTTCCTTCAAGAAAGGACAGCAGCGATCTGACGTTGCTGGCGATCTCTCGGAGAGACACTGAGTTACCGAAGTATTTTGCCCTGTATGCAATGACCTCTGGGCAGTAGAGGAGCACGTGTGCTGATGATCGTTTTGAATTTAGAACCTCAACTAAAAGTTTGTTAGAAACGTAAAGGTAGGGTTAGGTACCGTAAAGAACTTATTTGAAAATCGAATTACTTTTAATATCCCACAGAAGATGTGAAATGCAGAGTACTCTCCTTGGGGTTAAAGGTGTCTTTGTCTAGGTTGAATCCTTTGTTGTATTTGTTGTTTGTTTGTTTGTTTGTTGTAGTCTTAACTTCCCTCGCTTTCTTCGAGAGTTAACTCTAGAATCTTTCGGTACGTTCGGGATTCAATATGGCGCCCGTAACATAAGTAACTTCTTTTGCCCATGGTGCATAATCTAATCTATTTCTAACATCTCCACTGTTTCTTCCATTTCATCTCAGGATCCGAGACGCTAAAAATCGTTTCTCCGGGACTCAAGAAGCTCCAATGAGTCGACGCGTTTTTGGTGGTTGCCACTATTGATTCTGTCTTTCAGGAGTTGAAGTGGTTTGGGACAAGTGTGGCGGGCATATGACCACAGTTTTGTCTTCAACGTAGTCAGAAAACGACAAAATGGTGTTAGCATTTGCCGATAATGGCGCCAATTAACTTCTTGATAAACTAATAAACTAAACTATGACATCACTTACTGACAAACAGCTCAGTGACAGTCAGCAATAGCCATCGAGAATTGGACTGAGACTTACCCTTAAAAAAATTACACACAAATAACACTGTCTGTTCATTTGATAGACTACTGCTGGCCGCACGATCGCTTTGTCTCTCTCACACTTTCTTGCAGCTGTAGGTATAGGGATCGCTCACAACATTCCACTATGTCTTTGTTAAGAACTAAGTTAGATATATTTATGCCTTGACATTCGCGTATTTTTCTCGATGCGTTCTGGAATGCCAAACATGTTTGTATTACTTCAACTTAAATTGACTGCTTTTATGTATATCCGTCCCTTTTGTTGTTTTATTAAAAATAAGGAAATAGCCTAAATTAATGAAATGACTTATGAACATGGGAACTCTACTTTTTATATTCTAAATCATTTGCTGATTGTTTCATCAGCTCAACCGCAAAAGAAAGGGTAGTATAAATCTGTCAATATAGAACTATTGTCAACTTAAATTTAAAAAATGGTACTTATGCCGTCATCGCTTTTTCTCATACTCAATATGCCATATTTACACCCGGCTACAACACTTGAACGTAACTTCTATTCAGTTTTCTTATTCTACAGTACTTACACGCTCAGTTGCCACCTTAGGCGGATTCCCACGTCTAGTGATTTTACCGACGAGCATTCGCTGTACACACGCGAGTTTACACCATATTGCTGACGGTATAAATATCAAAATCGTTGATTCGCGAATTTCTGAGGTCTTAAACTTGCGCTCTTGCGTTTTTGGTGCTTATGGTCTTAGCAATTCCGTGTAAAATCCATTGTGCAATGGGCATACGCTTCTGTAAAATTACGGGCACCATCGGGGAAAAGGTTTTCATTCAGGGTGGAAGCCACAGGTGGCAGTGACGTCAATCTGAAATAATAATAAAAAAAAAAATAACGCTGGACAATCCACATAGCATCATCTATGCCCAAGCTAAGCAGAGCTTGTGTTATGGGTACTAGATGACAGATATACTTAATACAATACATTACATAGATAGATATTTTTATCATACATAGCAAACACCCAGAACACCTGGAATAAATCTTTGTAGATCGTACAAACATTTGTCCCAAGGCGGGAATCGAACCCGCAACCTCCTGCATCGCAGGCAAAGATAAAAATACTAACCTTAGTTAGTATTTTTATCTTATCTTTATCGCAACGTAAACGATCCTCTTTGCGGAGAAACTCACAGTTAAAGTTGTCGTTGTCACCTGTTGACAGGCTGATGATGATAAGGTTTATGTTATAACAAGGAACTTAGATACAAACCTAACAAACTTTATGCTATCTTCCCATGGGGAAAGAACAGTCACATTAGAATAGATCAGAATAATGTTTATTTAACAACGTAAAAACTTACATATTATAACTTTAATAGCTAAGACGTTACAATTGGCGGTCTTATCGCTAAAAGAGATGTCCGTAGGCTGTGGCATTGTTTTTTTATTTCTAGTTCATCCAAATGAATTCGAAAGAGAAGAACAATAAAAATCCTATCTGAATATGATTTTTCCTTCAGTAAATACTTCTAGTTTCAGGTTGTGCGTCGATGTCCCTTCCACTCTTTATACCTAATAATAATAATAATACGATTGATACGTAACTATACACCTTCTGTCTACTTCTTCGAGGACCAGGTGTCATGTTATATAACGACCTAACGACCGATGTGGCGCGGCGGCTGAAGGTCCGCCTGCAGTGCAGGAGGTTGCGAGTCCGATTCCCGCCTTGGGACAAATGTTTGTGCGATGTACAAAGATTTGTTCCCGGAGTTCTGGGTATTTGCTATGTTAATAAAAAAAATCTATCTACGTAATGTATTGTATTAAGTATATCTGTCATCCAGTACCCATAAAACAAGCTCTGCTTAGCTTGGGGCTAGATGATGCTGTGTGGATTGTCCAGCATTATTTATTTATTGTTTATCTACAAGTATTTGTTCTTGGAGTTCTGGGTATTTGCTATGTATAAAAAAAAATATCTATCTATGTAATGTATTGTATTAAGAGTATCAGTCATCTAGTACCCATAATACAAGCTCTGCTTAGCTTGGGGCTAGATGATGCTGTGTGGATTGTCCAGCATTATTTATTTATTTATTTATTGTTTATCTACAAGTATTTGTTCCCGGAGTTCTGGGTATTGGCTATGTATAATAAAAAAAAACTATCTATGTAATGTATTGTATTAAGAGTATCAGTCATCTAGTACCCATAATACAAGCTCTGCTTAGCTTGGGGCTAGATGATGCTGTGTGGATTGTCCAGCATAATATATTATATTATTTATACGTGTATATCTGTGGATGTGTATCCTTATATTTTACGAGCCGTCAGTGCCCACGTGCAGTGTTGCGGAAGCTGGACATATTGCGTTATCTACCAGGTGACGTGTCGTGAGTTATAGTGTTAATATTGCCCCCATACATTTATAGTGGGTGTTAGAATATGTGGCTTTAGATGAAATAGGCCACATCTCATGGTAGTTCTTTTTAAAAATGGCCACATTGATACTTTGTGCCTGCAGCTCGGATTTCTTGATTACAACTTTCGAAGAATGGGGGAAATTCTGCTTTTTTCTTTTATGGTTAAGAATGTCGGAACTGTCAAGAAGTACTAGTACCAATATTTTTTAATTGTATTGATATGAAAACTTGTAAAATTTTACGTGGACGAAGTCGCAGACACAGCAAGTATTATTAATAAATATTTTTAACTATATATAGGAACTACTATGTATGTATGTTCTACCTCTTCATTGCCCTAAGGTTAGACTGGTACAAAATTAAGTCCGCCTTTGTACAATAATTTTTACATATTTTATTTAAATTAGTGTCATATTTTCTTTACAAAGGAAATCCATCCCATTATTGTAGACGTCAAAAGTTAACTTAATATATATTATAATTAAGTTGAAGGGATGGGCAGACGCCCACTCACATCCTATAGTTATGATATAAACAGCCAAGCTTAGCAATACAATTATGACGATATTATTACATTCATTAATCATCTGCCTTGCCTTTGACGCAGCTGAATACCAGTATTTTACTCAGAGCCTATCTGACCTCGACAACCCTAATAGGGTAAAACGATACGCCTTAGTAGGACTGGTTGTGAGTCTTTTATGCTTCTGACTGCCCGTAACGACTATCAAAGATCGTAAAGACCATAGTAACTATCAAGACATAAGAAGATAAGTATAGAAATAAAAAACATTCGTTCAGCACAGGCTTAGGCACACGGAGAGGACCTCGTGGCCAAATAAAAGGAGACGCACGGGTTGATTGTAGGTTAAACTTTGCTGCCTAGATCAGTCTATGGCTGGGTGGCCGTTCATAACATATCGGGACTACTCCGTGTGTCGGAACACACGTTAAGCCGCTCTCATTTGTAGATCTTTGTCAATCGTTACGGGTAGTCTAAAGCCCGAAAGTCTAACCAAGGGCGTGTCACCTAGTGCAGTTACATGAAGCGACTGCCTATCTGACCCACAACCCTATAACAGTCTTAAACGATACAACGTGGTAAGACTGGTTGTGAGTCTTTTATGCTGCTATCTGACCGTAACAACTACCTAAGATCAACGAATGACGGCCGGGACCAACGGCTTCACGTGCTTTCCGAGGCACGTATGAATGATAAAACCCGATTATGAACCGAACTCGTGAACCTTGAAAGACCCTGGTATTATTCAGCCACTAACATTTACATTACCTAATGTATTTCATATTATTCTGTTATGTTGTTAGCGCTCTAAGTTTTTTATCTTAAGTAAAACGTCGTCTCTTACTAGGAATTCTTCTCCTGTATCGTGGGTGAGATTTTAAATATTTAAATTGACATACACAATCAGCCATTGGATACTAATATTGGGTCCGTGTGCCCAATTAGTTTTTCGGGACATCGGGAAGCGTTTGGTCGACTCTTCACGTGACCAGAGGTCTAGCCTTTTTTTTACCATAGAATCAGCTTTGTCATTCAACGTGTCAATGCTGCCAGTCTTTTGAGTACTTTTCCCACTTGTGCGGATGCGATGATGAATCTTTCGATGATCTAGCTGTGTTTTCTTTTTAAATTTGTTTTATGTACCTTATAGTTGTATTGCTTTATTGAATAAAATCCATACTAATATAATAAAACTTGAATACGGTAATCTGTGAAACTACCAGTCAGATTTTAAATAGCAGATTATCCCCAAGGAGAATATTCTGCCTTTCATCTGTGATATAATAAAAAGCACATCCATTATCAAATGAGTATCGGTACGTAAAAGGTTTTATACAAAGTTTCAGTTGGGGTTCCAAATTCAAAACACATTATCGACCAGCGGGTTATCTAATATGTAAAATTCTCGTGTCGTAATTTTTGTTACTAAACTCTTCCGGAACGGCTGGACCGATTTGTATGAAATTTTGTGTGCATATTGGTTTGGTCTGAGAATCGGCCATCATCTATTTTTAATATTAGCGAGTTATTCGTGAAGGATTTAAAATTAAATAAACTTGATATAGGCATAATCCAATCCAACTTGTATGTACCATCTTCGGAGAGTATTAAAAAGTTGTGCCATTTAATTATGCACACCTCCACGATTAACTCTAATTCATTAAATATTAAGTAATATTGTAAACTATTACTGTTTAAGATAGCCAATTAATGTAAATGGGTACGATGGGGATAAAGTAATAAAATAAATAAATAATAATAATACACCTAAGTTGTAAGGGTGGTCCAACGCAAAAATATTTTGGCTTAAAATAGTAAAACAACGTTTGCTGGGTCAGCTAGTAATCTTAGTGAGCTACCATAAGGTAATGACTTACTTTGGGCACTTTGGGTTAGGTTAGCATGACATATAATTTGACATTATAGAGCTGGTGGTGTGAAAAAATATATTAGCACTGGGTAGCCCAAATCCTGAACAACTTTACTTAACTTCACGGTTACTTAACTTCACGGTGTGATCCTTAGGAGTGGGTGAAGTCACATGGTACAACCATGTGTTATATTCTGTCAGAATGTAATTTTATGGACTAACCCACTTTGTTCTTGAAATAATTATGCCGCACTGGGGCTTCTATGAATAAATCATTTTCATTGAAAATCTCACCTTATGTGATGTTTTATTAATATCTCTTGAGTTGCTAATACAAAAAAAAACGGACAAGTGCGAGTATGGTCGCGCACCGGGGGTTCCGTACAAAGCTAGGTAATTGTACAACTACTTTTACCAAAATAATTAACATTTCCTGCTGAACTTCTTAAACAATGATAGCACTGAACATTCCATTGATAAAAATATACGTAAGATTGAAGGGCAAACTTAACAGTCACAAAATGATCTTCCATACATTCTCCCACTGCAATTGTAAGTTTGTAAACTACAAATTAATGATTTTCGGTCTTTACTTTTGCTGTGAGACCTTGCTTCTTGCTAATTTTCATGATTCTACGGTAGCGTTCGTACCCTATAGATTTTGATTTACTTGCGATTATCAAAATATGTCGTATTAATGCCGGCCGTATTTTATTATTGCGTTGTTCTAGAAGCTTGAACATACTCGAATATAATATCCGTAGATCTACACGCGTTCCTGAGAAAAAGGATTTTGACACACAGACAGAGAAACAGACAGACGAGCAACGAAGGTATATGGATATGGGTTCCGTTTTTTTCCTTTTGAGGTACGGAACCCAAAAAAAACTAAATAGTAATAAAGTCAAACATAAGTACCAAATTTTAATTACTACACAACATCACGCCCTGTATGCCCCAAAGGGTTGGGCAGAAGTACTCCTATAGTAACACTCACATATTGCTGTGGATAGAAGACCGTTCGTTACATATCGAGACTCCGTGCCTCGGAAGCACGCTAAGCCTTGGCTGTCATTTAAGATCTTTGACAGTCATTACGGGTACTCAGAAGTTACTGTTTAAAACGGTACCCGTGAGTAAGACTGGTTGTCAGGCTTTCGGGCTTCTGATTACTTGCAACAACTGTCAAAGATCTACAAGATCTACAAAAGATCCTAAAACTGTCCTTGGTAAGCGTAACCTATCCTTCATTCGATCTGTGTTGCTAATAGAGAGAAAGTCTTATAACACGTTCTATGATAGTTAATCTCAGTGAACGGTATTCCACTCACAAATAGGTTCATTTTAATAAATACTGCTCACAATATCGATTAGCATATAATTAAAATGGCGAGGTTTGAAAAGGAATTATTCATAGCGGCGCTTTGAAAATGAAGGGGTTAATCTGTTAATATGTATGGATGGGAGGAGGAGCTCGTGGCTAAATAAAAACGGGTCGGCCATAGGTTAAGCCACGCTTGCCTAGTCCAGCCGGGGGTTGTAGAACGATCGTACGTTCCCGTGACCCCCGGCGTAGGTGTGAGCTGAAACACCGGGGTGGTTTTTAGTCATTAAGAGTCTGACAGACCCTCTCAGGGCGGAGGACATCCATGACTGACTGTTCAGTACATATCGAGACTCCTCCGTGCCTCGGAAAGGACGTTCATCCGTTGGTCCCGGCTGTCATTTGTAGATCTTTGACAGTTGTTACGGGTGGTCAGAAGACCGAAAGTCTGACAACCAGTCTTACCAAAAGGTATCGTGTTGCCTAGTAACTAGGTTGTGGAGGTCAGATGGAGGCAGTCGCTCCATGAAAATACTGGTTTTCAGTCTAATCCCGTTAGACTGGAAGCTGACGCCAACAGAGTTGGGAAAAGCCTAAGTAGATGGTGATTTTGTTTTAAGACCAAACTACCAACCAACTATAAACCAAAGATTTGATTTTGATTATGATAATGCGCGTTAACGCAAAAATAACTTTTTTTTCGAGTTTACTCTTTAAGAATCGATTACCGGGGCCTTATATGGAAATTTTATGAGGAGTGAAATTAATACAAGCGTTTACTCAAAAGCGTTATGTTTTGCACAAATATTGGTAATGTTGTTAGCCAATGTTGGTGCCAACAGACGATCGCGCTGAAAGAGTAAACCCTAGTCGTGTGTTGGAGCTGATACGAGTCTGTCCTTCGTGTCTGTTTTCAGAGAGTTGCAATATTTCTGCCAGGTCACACTAAAACCTTACGGCAACCTGGAAAATCAGAATATTTATTTGTGAAACATAGGTATTTACATAATAGTCTTACTTTAAATATACATATCACAAACGGAGTTGTAGTAAACTACAAAAGTAACCTCGAAATTGCAAAGCGCAGTTAATCAAAATGCCAGAAAATCGGGATATGAACAAAGTAAAATGCATACCTGCCGCATGATACCGCTTGCATACCTCGTAGCATCGCATACCGCGTAGCAACGTAGCGTATGTGACTACCGCAAATGCTCCGCGTAGCTGTGTAGCGGTATGGAAGAAATGGCATTACCTTTATACACGAGGATTTAAGTTTTTACGTTGAGAAGTAATTTATATATATGATTTTGAGAGGTTTTAATATAGCTTATTTACTTATATTGTATAGATTCAAGTTCTTATAACTTATCAGGTGTGTTGCTGGAGAGTTTGTTGCGCGATTTCTATCTCCAGCAAAAGCACTAGGAAGTTATGAAGGACGGGTGTTGGAGGGATAGTCTTATGGATTTTTGGCGTTCAAAAAGTTGTAACTCGATAAATGAATTTTCATTTTGATTTTCAACGCTGTTCGTTAGATAAAGTGATGGGTAATCTATTACGTAAAGAGAAAACTTTGTTACTTGTGCAGTAGTCGATTTTAGTATCAACTTAACCCCGTTACTGGGTCCAGCGCTCAAGATCCTTGATAGTGCTTATAACCCTTTAAACGCAAGCACGGAGACGTATGAGATTTGGCATTATTAAAAAATTGTAAAGTGATGGCCTGAAACACAGGTTTGAATTAACCTAGATCGGGCGGGTCGCTATCTAACATTGTAATCTCGAACCATCATTACCGACTTGCACCTGTAATAAACATATTTTAGTTTTAGTTAATTATACCATTGTTTTAGAAATAACACTACTGCACATAAATGTACATTTTTGTAATACTTTAAATAAATTATTCTTATTCTTATTCTTATTATTAAAATTAATATGGAGAGAGAGTGCAAAAAGATTAATAGTAAATTAAGATAGCAATACTAGTAAGTAAATAATGATTTCGTATCATGGCTTTTCTTGGTGGTGTTATTTTAACCGGGCATAACCCCGTTATAAGAATAATCGAAATCATTATTTGTCTTCTTTTCTAGTGCGAGTTTTCTTTTTGGCTCGTTTTTTCTTTGGCCATTCAACATGAAAACATGAGACAACGTAGCAACAACGGAGCCACGTTGCCTTCCTGGCATGTTCTTATTTTTGGAAGACAACTATATGAAAGAAAGAAAAAACATTTATTCAGCACAGGCTCAGGCACACAACGACACCAGGAGTACTCGTACCTACTTGGATGCTTAAGTTCTTGGTTTTATTTAAAACTAGCTTTTGGCCGCGGCTTCGCGTTAGGATGTGGGGGGTTAGAAAAAGACAAAAAGTAGCCTATGTCACTCTCCATCCCTTCAACTATCTTCACTTAAAAAATGACGACAATTCGTCGCTCCGTTTTGCCGTGAAAGCCGGACAAACAGACTTTCCACTTTCCTATTTATAATATTAGTATGGATTCCTCCCTGTTTCATTTTAATCCCTGTTGCTGTATGTTTTTGGTATTTGTAAATAGTACCTGTATATCTTTTTCTCCTTCTCTATTAAGTCCATACAAAGGTTGTCTGTACAGAGATCGCTTTTGGAGATAAGGCCGCCCATTATAACACCTTATGTAGCTCTTAAAATTATGAACAATTAATGTTTCTTTATTCTATTCCAAGCAGTACAGTGTGTTTCCACACTAATAAGCACTGTATGTTCAATTTCAGGCCACGACAATGATTTGTTTCATTTCTTTGTCTGAAATTACGTTTCCATATGAATAAATACTAGAAAAATGGCGACGGTGCCGGCGGCAAGATATTTCTCGAGGTTATGTCGATCGTTTCAAGTGACAGAGTCGATTTATTGTGAACCGAAAACTATTACACGTTATATCGAGGTGAAAAGAATATTAGACAAATATCGCCCTTGTTGTCTGAGAATGGATATTGATATCACCTCATTACTTTTGCTGTAAATTCTAGGGCTACCTCTTCCAGTGTATTAAGTCGATTCTCGGGTGGGGCAAATTCTTATTGGGTTTTTCAAATAAATAAAAATAAATAATGCTGGACAATCCACACAGCATCATCTAGCTCTAACCTAAGCAGAGCTTGTGTTATGGGTACTAGATGACTGATATACTTAATACAATACGTTAGATAGATAGATGTTTTTTTATTGTACATAGCAAATACCCAGAACACCTGTAACAAATCTTTGTAGATCGTACAAACATTTTTCCCAAGGCGGGAATCGAACCCGCAAATTCCTGCGTCGCATGCAGACCTTCTCCCGCTGCGCCACATAGGTCGTCATAAAAAAAACAAATACTTTTTTTTGCTATGCATATAGGTACATACATAAACTCACTTGTATTTTTTATGATGGTGGGCAGAAAATACACACAACCGAAGTCAAATGTGGCGAAAAGACTAAGCGAGCTGGTGTACCATATTGATTAAGATTCTCCTTTTGATTAAAGTTGAAAGAATTGTTTCGTAGTAGTCTGTATAAAGCATGATGGGGTTGGCGTATCCATTAAAAACATAAAGATTAAAAAAGCAACAGCCCCATAACGGTTCCCTTTAACCATTTCTGTACGGAACCTAAAAAATATCGAACACCCACGGCCCGGCAAGTGCCCTCTGACACTGCAGGTACCCTTCCAACCCCTAAAGTACCATCGAAGGCCCACAAATGCTCATTAATGGTCCTTCACAAGGTTAAGGGCTGTTTGTGCCATAGTTGCTCGATTCAAGAGCACTGGATGCTTCGGGAATGCTCGTACCTCCAGCTTCCCTAATAAGGTCTGGAATGCTTAGTTGTTATCTTTTGTTCGGATTCACCTTTTATATTTTGATTGAGAGGAGAGGTCCTAATGTAGTCGAAAATATGAAGGGTAAAACTACCGGAAGGTTCGATTTTTTGTGCGATGACTCTTGACGTGACCAGAAGGCTGGCTTTTTTTTTTTGGCCAAAGAATCAGCATTTGTCATTCAACGTGGTAATGCTGCTATTTAACCATTCCCATGGTCAGCAATGCGGATACATTTATTTGTATCCTTTCCTTTTTATCTCTTTTTAGATAAATTAAATCAAAGGTGAAGCAAACTCATGAAGAAGTTTGGTCTAGTAATAAATATAAGTCTGAAATCTCCAATTCGCCTCAAGCAAGCGAGATGATTAATGCACCTGTCTTCTCTGTATGAGAAGAGGCCTTTGCCGTGCAGTGGGACAGTAACAGGCTGGTATTATTTATTGATATCGCCGTTGGCCGAAGATGTGAGATCACTCTAGAATTCTAGATACATCGGTACAGAGCGTGAGGCACGTTTATAAGGTAATTTGAGGCTTAATATTAACCGGGCAACACAGGGAAGGGTTCCGTAGTCAGAGGGAAAAACCCATGAAAGTGACCGCAAAATGAAATTAGTATTTCAAAGTACTTTTGTCACAGAAAATATCCCATATCTCACCAACTATTAGTCTGAACAAAAAGGTCACTTAAAACATTTTTTTTTTAGATGGGAGCTAACGACACCCCGCCGCCTTATGGATACTGAATTATGGAGACTATTACGTATAATACTACCCTAATTTTTTTTTCGTAATTTAACAACATTTTTCTTCAAAACTTCATGGACAATATAATGCACATGGTAAAAAGACTGCTTACGATTACAACTGGAACTAATATTGGTTCCATTTGTACCATTAGCTAAGTACGAAACCCTAAAAACTAAATTTAAGGGCCCACAGCCCAAAAACACTACCCATTACACTACAATCCATCAAAATTGACCTACTCATGTTAAAACATGAAATGGAACACAGCGAAATTATTTAGCAACGGATGGCCGGGTCGATATGGGAGGACGAGGTCAACTAGGGTCCGTAAGGGGTTAATTCAAAAGGGCCCGACATAACTACAAGTTTCTACAGACAATCAATTCGACCATATAATCAAATTACTTAGTTGCTGGAGCGACATTTTGTAACTGATATTTCACTGGCAATACAAAACCATTATCCTTCTGCCTAGCCTATTCCCAGCTATGTTGGGGTCGGCTTCCAGTCTAACCGGATTCAGCAGGAAATTACATGGAGCGACTGCCTATGTGACCTCCACAACCCAGTAATTGGGCAACACGCTTCCCCTTGGTAAGACTTTAGAGCTTCTGACTTCCCATAACGACTGCCAAAGATCTACAAATGACAGCCGGGACCAACGGCTTAACGTGTTTTCCGAGGCACGGAGGAGTCTCGATATGTTACGAACGGTTACCCATCCATAGACTGACATCGGCAAGCGTAGCCAAATATAGTCACGAGCTCTGGCAATATCGATAGTCAATACAAAAGCAAGCTTCAATAATAAAAATGAAAGTCCATTTGTAATTATTGAAATGCGAATTCCTGAAAGGGAAATATGTATATATGAAGAGTATGTTTGCTTTTTTCTCTCAATCTCTGAAAGTACCAGACGGTTTTTTTTAATTTGATAGCCTATTTCTTGAGGCCTATTATAGGCAATTTAAGAGCATGCTGCGACCCTAAGGACCGGGTGAAACCGTGGGGGATAGCTGCTTAAGAATATTTGTAAACTTAATACTTTCCAGTTTCCCGGGAACTTGGCAACTTTTCATTCTACGCAAACGTAGACGGTATACGCAGAATTATGAATTTTAGTTTCCATAAACAAAATCATATCTTTATTGGAAGGGATCATGTCACAAACGAATTTAGTTCGTACGCGATTCGTCACATAGTTGGTCATATTCACGGTTGGTCGCTTTCTCATTTTATCCATTTGTAGCGCACCCAAATGAAAACTATACAAATTTCTGGTGATTCAATGATTTCATGCTGTAAAATTTGATTGCAAACAGTTCATCTGTAACGGTTGTATTTGCACTTTTAAAAATCAAATAACCATCTATGTAATAGCTAATAGGAGAAGGTTAATAACAAGACGCCATTTTGAATGTTACTCATCAATTTCAAAATTAGAATGCATCACTACAGGGTGACTTTTAATTCATTGGAAATCTTCATGGGTTTGACCCATGAAGATTGCCATTGTAGGCACTCATGAATATGAACAACTCGACGTCGAATTATGAAAATAAATTCAGTTATTGCAAGAAATAGCTGCTTTGTTTCTCGAATTCCGGGCTGGCACCATTGTAAAAGTTATAGTATTCATGAGTACTTTCCCTCTGTAGGAAGGGAAGTTTCCGCACGTGTCACATATTTCGGGCAAGCTATTAAAAAAATTAAATTGAACAGATAGTAACAAAAAAAAGATAATAAAAGTCTGTACCGTATCCCTTGAAAAACAAGCTTCCGTCGCGGATTTTTTGCGATACGGTATTCAATTTTATCGAAAATGTGTCAAACACGTGGTCTGGGAGGAAATTAAAGTTCGTGGAAATATGTTTTGCAATTTTCTTTCCAATTTTTTCAACGTCAGATTTTCCATAATGTCATTACAAAAAGTATGTACATCATGTTTAATTATTGCACTGCGGAACATAGTGTCATGTCGTGTCATGTCATGGTCATGGTCTCGTAGCTGACAGGTTGTATTACTATACTGTCTGGCATCTTTGCTGAACTGGTGAACCTAGTTGGTGCAGCCGTAAGGCACATAATGGTTTTTTTTATTACTTCTGATATCTTTATTTTTTTGTACTTTTTATGTTTTCTAAGTTTAGTATTGTGTTGTTGTGCTCCTGGGCCTGTGCTGAATAAATGGATTTTTCTTCCTTTCTTTACCTTTACCTCTAAGGACAGAGATTAGCGCTTACAAACCGAGTCTTCAGCTTTTTATAGATACATATTAGAACACATGGTGACTGCTTCCTTGGTCAAGGGTTGCCAAGAACGACTGCTGAGCGTGAGGTCCTAGGCTCAACTCCCGGGTTGGGCAATATGTTTTTGAGTTTTTCCAATAGGAATTTGTGTGATATGTGTGCCCGGTTAGTGGTAACATGCTCGCCCCCTATTACATAGGACTTAACTGGCGATATGTAGGAGTTAGGTACTATAGGTGTGCCTCTGCCCACCCCTTCGGGAAACGCAGGCGTGATGATGTTTTGAGTTTACATAGTATCAGTATAAGTAAGTAAGTAAGTAAGTATATTTATTTGTTTAAACATGGTATACATACATTGCATCCAAGATATTACAGTAGAAAAGAAAGTTCAAACATGTTCAGCCGCGTGACGTGGCGTACAAATATATTAGTATCTAAATTTGAAAGAATGCTGTTTTGTATCAAGCGTTTTAATCGATCGTAGTTTCTGGTTTTACATTGTTTATGTGTACCATGGTTAAGTACGTGAAGCCGTTGGTCCCGACTGTCATTTGTAGATCTTTGACAGTCTGACAACCAGTTTTACCAAGGGATATCGTGTTACCCAGTAACTGGATTGTGGAGATCAGATAGGCAGTCGCTCCATGTAAAATACTGATATTCAGCTGCATCCGGTTAGATTTGAAGCTTACCCCAATATAGTTGGGAAAAGGCTAGGCAGATGATGATGTGTACCATAGTACTATAAAGGTCGTATGCAAGAGTGAAATCGTAATTATTAACGAGATGAGATTAATAATATTAGGTCTTTACCTATGAAATTGCCGTTTTGTATGAAAAAATTTAAATGAATTTTTTTCATGTATTTTTTATTTGTATTAATCGAAGTAATCACCCATGCAATCAATGCATCTTTGCCAACGCAGTGGCAGTTTATTGATGCCCTTCTTAAAGAAATCAGCTGGACGGGAGGCAACAAATTCTTCAAAGGCATTTTGTACTGCCTCTCGGGTATTGAATTTTTTTCCCGCCAAGAAGTTATCCAAATTCTGGAAAAAGTAGTAGTCTGTAGGCGCAAGGTCTGGTGAGTAGGGCGGATGACGGAGAGCTTCCAACCCCAGTTCTTGCAACTTGGAGACCGTCTGCTGTGCAGTATGAGGTCGCGCGTTGTCGTGCAGGAGCAGCGGAGACGAGCGATTGACCAATGCTGGTTGGAGATGTGCCAGCTTCTCCATCATTGTGTTCAATTCTTCACAGTACACATCTGCAGTAATGCTCACCCCGTTTGGTAAGAAGCTGTGTTGAATCACACCGGCGCTAGACCATCAAACAGTGACCATCACTTTTCTTGGGGTAAGTTTTCGTTTAGGGCATTGTTTAGGTGCTGAACCAGGATCCAACCAACTTGCTGAGCGCTTGCGGTTATCAAACAGAATCCATTTTTATCGCAGGTAACAATGCGGTTCAAAATTCCTTCATTTGTGTGTCTGTTGAGCAGTGCAAGGCACGTCTCGACGCGTACTTCGCGCTGGCGATCATTGAGTTCGTGGGGCACCCATTTGTCAAGCTTTTTTACCTTGCCAATTTGACGCAAATGGACCAATATTGTTTTGACGCTAACGTCGAAAGCTGCTGCTAATTCAGCCGTAGATTGTGTATCATCAGCTTCCACAATCGCCTTTAATTCGTCATTGTCGACCAAAGTCTTCGGACGACCGCGAGGTTCATTTTTCAGGTCGAAATTTCCAGAACGGAAGCGAGCAAACCAATAACAGGTAGTGCGTTGGTTTGTAGTGTTAGCTCCGTAAACGTCGTTGATGTTGCGTGCCGCTTGTGCCGCGTTGCTGCCACGACGGTACTCATATTCCATAATTACTCGAATTTTTAACGTATCCATGATGACGAAAAAGATTTAAATGCGATGAAAATGTAACACTAATCAATAAACAAATGACTACTTTTGGAAAAAAAAATCCATGTTTTTAAAATAAAATTAATTTGAAATTAGAATTCTTAGCCAAACAAAAAATATTTTGATTTGAAATGGCCAGTACTGCAGAACGGCAATTTCATAGGTAAAGACCTATTATATTGGTTTCTGTTGAAAATACAAAATATTGTTTTGAAAAATGTACTCAATTTATTGATGCGAAAATTATTTGAACTTTTTGATGTACGATGTCCTCATGATTATTTACAATTTAAAGTAAAAAAAAGATCATGAGAAAACCGTAGGTAGTAGGAAAAGCCGTCGAAAAATTTCATCGCTGAGTGGTCCGGAATCATATACTGAACTCATGGTTTCAGGATATGCGTCGATGTTCCATCCTGTATATATAGATGACGTTACAGAAGGAATCAACCACACGCTCACGCCACATCACGTCCCACGTTTGCATGGAAATAAAACATGCAAGCGCACACTTAAGACTCGTGCTCCAGTTTATAATCTCCCTTAAAGTAGTGTTAGTAAAGTTGTGGAACATCAAAGTGAATATAATTCCACCTGAACGGCGCCGCTCGTGTTTACAATGCTATTAATTACTTGAACATTGTTTGAAGACGTTCGCCATCTTGTGAACGGCTTATAAACAATGATAGCTTTTAGTTGTAGGCTTAATAGCACGGTACTACCTATATTGTTTTGTTAGTTTGAAATCTTGTTAATAGGTATATAACACGAAGATTACAAGATGGGGTTATTATCATCGTTTTGCTTGAACACATTTTTGGCTTCTATACGAAGATCAGAGAACAGAAGAGCTAAATATTGATTTATTTAATACTTTAAGCACACAAATGTGCAGAGGCGGGCTAAATGCCATAGGCATTTTCTACCAGTCAACCTATGGGTGATGCAGAGACTAACAGTGGCAAGTGCAATTTCTTAAAAGAAAAGAAATGGGAAAATTGAATAATCTTTATTGTACTCCATGTAAACTTACAAATAATGAGTTTAAGAGCTACATAGGGTGTGTACACATATTCTAGAACATATAGAACAAGACCATTTCATATTTCATGTGTGGGAACGGGTAACCATATCTAAATAGAATAGACAATAATAGAATACCATTTTTTGTACTCCATGAAAACTTACAAATAATGAGTTGTTGTGTTACAATGGGCGGCCTCATGGCTAAAACCGATCTCTTACAGATAACCTTTGGATGGACTTGATAGAGAAGGAGAAAATATATGTTTGTAGTTCGTGGTGTACTATATAATAAATAAAAAAAACCACACGGGTCTATCGAGGTCAGTTTGTAGATGGATGAACGTTCATTTCAAGTATCGATACTCTTCCGTGCCTTCGGAAGCAATTTGAGCCGTTGGCTGTCATTAGTAGATCTTTGACAGTCGTTACAGGCAGTCCAACAATTTGACAACCAGTTTTATTCGGGGGTAGGCATCTTGCCCAGTAACTGGCTGGCTGGTTTAGCTTAGCTTATACTATGAATAATATTCGAAAACACGACGTTTAAGACTAATAAAAAAAACATAAAATAGATTAATTCAAATTAGGGTGCGAATCAGCATTTTTAGAACGACGATTTACCTAGTTATATTTTTGGAGTAAAATTTATGGATAAAAGAAAATTCTAGAACAAACGCTTTCATGAAAGTATTTATCAAAGGAATTACTGTAAAGGTTTCATATAAAAACCAAGTTCTTTACCTTTCCCTGAAGGCAAAACCACTCAATTTTTTACATTTCGCAAACAAGTATTAAGTTATGTTCCAGTTTTAGTTGACACTTTGGAAGTTCCAAATATTGATATTCTTTTGTACATATCAAAGTGTTCTTTATAAGTTTGAGCTATCTAAGTTACTTAGAACAATCTAAGTTTTACATCAAAACTTTTGCGGATTATCGTTAAGAGGATTACCTTCTCAGTTTCCTGGAACCTTACCCAAAGTCTGTTGTAAGACTAATATCGAGTCGGAGATATGATTGGTTGTTGTTCAGCGCTATTTCGGTAGACGTAGACCAAACAATGACTGCTAACATGGGTTTCGACTGCAGATTTATTTATCTGAGACTTGAGCACTTTGATCACGCAGACGTTTAGCAAACGGAGAAAATAATGCTTACGGGCCAACTTATTGACTTAGCAAATGGTTTTCTAACTATATATAGGACTGTAAAATACAGGTTGCTTAGTGAAAGGTTAAGCAGCTTGCCTGTCAAGTTAGTGTATCACCATATTCATAAATAAATAATGCTGAGCAATCCACACAGCATCATCTAGCCCCAAGCAAATCAGAGCTTGTGTTATGGGTACTAGATGACTGTAACTCTTGATTAACAAAAAATATATCTTTATTATTAACACCTTAACTGCCAGAAAACGAGACGCAATAGAAAATGTATTCTTTGTCGGTCACCTACACCAACCAACATACCTTCTCTACCAAGTCCATCCAAAGGTTCTCTGTACGAGATCGCTTTTAGCGACTAGGCAGCCCATTGTAACACCATATGTAGCTCTCAAAGGCATTATTTGTAAGTTTTCATGGTGTACAATAAAGTGTATTCTACTCTTTTCTATTTTATTTTGATATGGTAACCCATCCCCCAAATGAACGCTGAAATGTTTTGTTCAATATGTTCTACCAACAGTTTTTGTAATTCTCTTGGTAGCGTCCTAAAATACACGAAGTTGACTTTCACGCGTTGGCAATAATCAATAATTTTATCAGTGAATAGATAAGTTCGCTCCGCGATACGGGCGAAATTGAGGCCTCCGCGTTATACCCACTAAATAAATGATGTGCTCATCTGATTAATTAATAAGGCTGCGTATATGTTTAAAACTTAGTTTTTGTCTGCTTGAGGCGTAGGTAGGGTCCAAGTATTTTTTTATTTTATACATCTAAAGTGGCTCGTGGCTAAATCAGAACAGCCGCACGGTGTGATCGAAGGTTAAGCTACGCTTGCCGAGGTCAGTCTGTGGATGGGTGACCGTTCGTAACATATCGATACTCCTCCGTGCCTCGGAAACCACGTTAAGCCGTTGGTCCCGGTTGTCATTTCTAGATTTTTGACAGTCGTTATGGGTAGTCAGAAACCCGGAAGTCTGACAACCAGTCTTACCAAGGGGCATCGTGTTACCCAGCAACTGGGTTGTGAGGTCAGATAGGAGTCAATCCATGTAAAGCACTGGTATTCAGCTGCATCCGGTTAGGTACACATGTTAGAAAAAGGCTAGGCAGATGATGATGACATCTAAAGTAATATTTGAAAGATTTGTTTTTTGAAGGTTTGTTTCTCATGGATAAACTTAAAAACGACTTAACTGATAACTAAAAAAAACTTAAATAGGGCAGCTCATAACATAGGCCATACTTGATTTTCAAAACTACACTTTTAAAGGGAGTAGAGAGGATGTTAAAGTTTGCTAGCTAACGAACTCATCGTTTTTTCTTAAGTAGGTTGGGGTCGATTTCCAGTGTAACGTAAATTACTGTTTACAGCAAAAGAATCTTCGAAATTTCAAAAGTTAATCATTAATAAATAGGCACGTCGGTATATTCAGATCGTTACGATCCAATAACAATCATAACATTCCGACATACTTTTAAAAAAATGGTAAAAATCGTTCGGATAGCTTCAGACATTCTTGAAAATACCTACAAGATCCTTTCTGTTTCAGCCAGTTATTAAACGTTCCATTTAAATACCAAAATTAATTAACCAATTTTCAGTTTATTTGAAAGCGCTCCAGGCGCTAAAACAGATGCCTGGTTGATGTTTTCAAATATCTTTTGATTTATACTGAACTGACAGTACGCCCGCGATTTCGTCCGCGTATATTTCGTACTTTTCCCAAGTAACTGTAACATCCCCTGACCCCCTTTACAGTGTAGCTTTGAAAATTAAATATAGCCTATATTACTTGCTGATAATGTAGCTTTCTATAAGTAAAATAATTTCTAAAATCGGTTAACTCGTTTTTGAGTTGACCCATTACAAACAACCAAATCTTACCTCTTCATTATGTTGGTTTAGATCGGGGACAAAAATCAGCTGTATCATTCGATTAATTACTGGACAAAATGTTATTTTCATATTTGAGAGGTGATATCATTGTAAAAGTTGTTTCAATTTAACAGTACTTTCTCCCCATAAAATATTACAAATGAATTAAAAGTCACCCTGTAGTACGCATTCTAATTTCAAAAACAATTGAATGACATTCAAAAATGGCATCTTGTTTTCAAACCTTCTCCTTTGTTTTTTTTTGTACATGAATAGTACTCGCCTTTTTTATTTTATTTATTGCTTACATGTTCCTATAATAATAGGTCTTTACCTATGAAATTGCCGTTTTGTATGAAAAAATTTAAATGAATTTTTTTCATGTATTTTTTATTTGTATTAATCGAAGTAATCACCCATGCAATCAATGCATCTTTGCCAACGCAGTGGCAGTTTATTGATGCCCTTCTTAAAGAAATCAGCTGGACGGGAGGCAACAAATTCTTCAAAGGCATTTTGTACTGCCTCTCGGGTATTGAATTTTTTTCCCGCCAAGAAGTTATCCAAATTCTGGAAAAAGTAGTAGTCTGTAGGCGCAAGGTCTGGTGAGTAGGGCGGATGACGGAGAGCTTCCAACCCCAGTTCTTGCAACTTGGAGACCGTCTGCTGTGCAGTATGAGGTCGCGCGTTGTCGTGCAGGAGCAGCGGAGACGAGCGATTGACCAATGCTGGTTGGAGATGTGCCAGCTTCTCCATCATTGTGTTCAATTCTTCACAGTACACATCTGCAGTAATGCTCACCCCGTTTGGTAAGAAGCTGTGTTGAATCACACCGGCGCTAGACCACCAAACAGTGACCATCACTTTTCTTGGGGTAAGTTTTCGTTTAGGGCATTGTTTAGGTGCTGAACCAGGATCCAACCAACTTGCTGAGCGCTTGCGGTTATCAAACAGAATCCATTTTTCATCGCAGGTAACAATGCGGTTCAAAATTCCTTCATTTGTGTGTCTGTTGAGCAGTGCAAGGCACGTTTCGACGCGTACTTCGCGCTGGCGATCATTGAGTTCGTGGGGCACCCATTTGTCAAGCTTTTTTACCTTGCCAATTTGACGCAAATGGACCAATATTGTTTTGACGCTAACGTCGAAAGCTGCTGCTAATTCAGCCGTAGATTGTGTATCATCAGCTTCCACAATCGCCTTTAATTCGTCATTGTCGACCAAAGTCTTCGGACGACCGCGAGGTTCATTTTTCAGGTCGAAATTTCCAGAACGGAAGCGAGCAAACCAATAACAGGTAGTGCGTTGGTTTGTAGTGTTAGCTCCGTAAACGTCGTTGATGTTGCGTGCCGCTTGTGCCGCGTTGCTGCCACGACGGTACTCATATTCCATAATTACTCGAATTTTTAACGTATCCATGATGACGAAAAAGATTTAAATGCGATGAAAATGTAACACTAATCAATAAACAAATGACTACTTTTGGAAAAAAAAATCCATGTTTTTAAAATAAAATTAATTTGAAATTAGAATTCTTAGCCAAACAAAAAATATTTTGATTTGAAATGGCCAGTACTGCAGAACGGCAATTTCATAGGTAAAGACCTAATATTACTAGTGAAGTGCTCGTACACCTCCTACAGACAGGACACTTTTCCTTATACGCTACTTAACTAACTTAAGATCTAAGTGATTTCGACAATTTTTTTTTTATATCCTAAATCCACACAGGCATTACAGGTTTGTGATTTAAAACATTGTGGGTGTTCTCTACTTTTATACTCTATGATACTATATTATGTTACATACTACTTTCCATTAATGTCCTATTGGTTGTTGGTTGACATGTGGGTGGTCAATCGATTTAAAATTAAGAACAGCTCCAATCTAATGGTCAGTGCTGATGACAGCCGCTTTTCTAAATCTGGCGCTATAGGCATCGCAGCTTAGATATCCGAGATATCTCTTGAGCCTGTAGGTAATCATTTTTACATGATGAAGAAGACATGGTGAAAGCCAGTAATAAATTGAGATAAGGCAGGAGGATAATGATGATAATGATCCGATCGGATTGGAAGCCGACCCCAACATAGTTGGAAAGAGGCTGAGGAGATTTTTCAGATGCCCAATCATAAAAGCTGTAAGTCAGGAACGACAACCGCTTACTGCGAACCATTAGCGTAATTAATTTATCTACCTAAGTAGGTACTAACCCTAACTTTATCTTGTAAGTTACTGTTCACTGGTCACACATTAGAAAAACAAAACACTTACTTACCTTAATTAGTTCTTTTGTTTATGGTTTACTGATGTGTGAGTGTGTAGGTACCTATTATAGGAGACGTCACGCCTACTAATACAAATTATTAAATGATATTACTTCAAAAAAAGATATTAGTGAATGGTGTAATGGTGAAGGATCAGGCAATAGTGTAAGTATAAGACACCCACATTTTGCCAGTTATTCGTTCACGATTCACATTGATCCACCAACCTACCTTAATACATTAAACAACCTACTTTAATTTAATACAAGTACTTTGTTCACCTACTGCACGTACCAATATTTTTGTAACCGTAATAAGACTCCCTGTGAATGGATACTCTTTCCTAAGATACAGACAGATTTTCTGCCTAGTTTAGGAAAGGGAATACTATGACCCATTTTATGTATTGCACTGGTTCTATTGTACCATCTAATTATATAAGACAACTGTGTATACCATGTACAAACTACATATTTAGTAAATTATTATTATTATTAAAAAAAAATCGAAAAAATCGAACTGCTAGTGAAAAATTACAGATGAAAAAACCCAAAAACTTTGAAAGAATCTTAACCACGACCTCAAGCTTAGCAGTCGCGCTTACGACCACTAGACCAGCGAGGTAGTTGGTATAAGGTGGTATTCTTCTTTATATAAATAAATATGGATTTATGGTCAAAACATCCTACATGAGTCATGACATGTCATGTCATGTCACATCATTTGACGACCATTGTGGCGCGGCGGGCGAAGGTCCGCCTGCGACGCAAGAGGTTGCGGGTTCGATTCCCGCCTTGGGACAAATGTTTGTACGATCTACAAATATTTGTTCCGGGTGTTCTGGGTATTTCCTATGTATAATAAAAAATATCTATCTATGTAATGTATTCTATTAAGTATATCAGTCATTTAGTACCCATAACGCAAGCTCTGCTTAGCTTGGGGCTAGATGATGCTGTGTGGATTGTCCAGCAATATTTATTTACATGTGCCTTTATACAGTTTTTTCTTTATACAGGGTTTCTAGGACATCGATGTACAAACTGAAATTTGTCTTCGGTCTTTCCTAAGCAAAAGAAGATAATTATTTACTCTTTTACTAAAATCATTTCGGGTTAGATAGAAATCATGCTTTTTTACATTTTGACGTACAAAAGAAATATCGTAAAACCTACGAAAAAGCCGACGATATTTTTTACTAAATCATATGCTGATCAGGTGATGATTCGATGTTCCTACTACCCTGTATACACATCACATTAGTATTAAAGAATCTAGTTGAATCTTGGGTTTACCAGCAATATCAATACATACTTATCGGCCTGAAACATGTTTCACGTTTTATATAAAGATTATATAGGCGATAATCGCTCGCAGTCTGTCCAAACCGCAGCCGACTAGACTTGCCAACCACTAAGCCACGACATAGAGACTTCTCTTAAGTAATAGCTAGATCAGGGCTGGTCAAACCTTTTCCGTCAGGGGCATGTTCGTCAAAATGATTAAATAAATAATGCTGTACAATCCACACAGCATCATCTAGCCCCAAGCTAAGTAGAGCTCATGTTATGGGTACTATAGGAGTGATATACTTAATACAATACATTACATCGATAGATATTTTTTATTATTATACATAGCAAAAACCCAGAAAACCCGAAAAAAATATTGGTAGATCGTACAAACATTTGTCCCAAGGCGGGAATCGAACCCGCAACCTCCTGCGTCGCAGGCGGACCTTCGCCCACCGCGCCACATCGGTCGTCATATATGACACCCACATTTGCCCCATGTCCCCCAAGTCCCATGCAAAAGCTTATTGCCATCAATTGGGCAAAGAAATTAATAATCCATCCAAATTCCTATGTTATATGGTTGTTCAGTTAATAAAGGCTATGAATATACGATAGTACTAACAGTATACTAGTAATACTAGTAGCTACTGTCTGCTCTTCGAGATCATTTGTATCATTGATTATGAACTAAATCACTAATAGAGTTATGAATAGCGACGAAGTCCGCTTAACTAATCGCTATTTGTAATGGCCTTTAATCCATGTTAAGCCTATTTGTGTCCGTGAATAAATCAAAACAATTGTCGAGCAACGTACACTGTTACTGTCAAAATGACGTTGGCAGGCCAGATTGAAAACCTCTGCGGGCTACAGTTAGCCCGCGGGCCCTAGTTTGCGTACCCCTGAATTAGACTGTGGCTAAAGTAAAGCCAATGTCGATAGTTGAACCGCAGAATATGCTCCGATATTCTGTGGTTTGGTGGATCAATATATCGAACCTAAACATGATATTATGTTTAACAACGTGAAATATCAAGCTCGTTGTACTATTTTGTTTCGGTTATCAAAGCAGTACTGCTAACTAATAAGCGTGCCTGCTTCGTTGGTCTACTGGTCCCAAGCGCGACTGCTCAGCGTGAGGTCCGGTTGCGCAGGTCTTATTGAGATTTTGTAAAAGGAATTTTTCCCATTTGCAGTCCGAAGTCTGGAATTGTGCCCAGTTGATGGCAATAGGCTCGACCCCTATTGCACGGGACTTAAACATAACTGTCAAAATGTGGGTGTTACTATAGGTGCACCTCTACCGTTCCCTTCGGGGAATATAGGAGTGATGTTATGTATATTTCAAAGCAATAACAAGAATAAATATAGATTTGTCTTTCACGAAGGCGGGTTGTCTTTGAGTGTGTGCGTGAAGGATTTAAGATGCACGTACACATTGTTTCTGTGTGCGTGAAAGCGGCTCCACCAATACTGAGCGTTCCCAAGCTTACGCAAGTAGAAACATTTTGTACGTGCAACAGATACACAACGAAGGTTGACCTGGCTTTGTGAGATGCAACATCTTATATCATGTATGTAGGTACGCTCGGTACCCGCTGCTTTTTACAAGCTTTGATGAGCAATGATGTATCGTTGTAATTTACTATCATCCTCATTCTCTTTTTGTCCCAATTTTGCTTAGAAATTTTATGTGGTGAAGTCTTTCAAACCGAAGACTTTTTATCAAGAGTACCAACAAGTCAAAACACAGAGTATCTAGAATAATAGTACAGTCATAAAGTCGGCACTGTTGGCGTAATGACTGAGCGATTGGGTGCTGCGCTGCCTGTTGCGGGTTCGATCCCCTAACGGAACAGATATTTGTATGGCCTGCAAGTAATTGTTCCGAGTCTGGCTGTTTGTGTATGTGAGTTTAAATGTTTGTAAACGCACCCACGATACAGGAGAACTTCCTAGGTTGGGGAAACATTTTAAAAAGAAAATATCTTAATGTATTGCAAGCATGAAATAGGTCGTTTCTCAAAGATGCAATCGTTATTGTCCGAGAAAACCGCTTTCGAATTTTCCGTATTTACGTTCGTGACTGTACATCCTGTCGAAGAGCATTGTTAATTGAAACTGGACCCTTTTTCGTCCGTTCGCAAACATGAGTCTGTGATTGGATAGTAGATAGAACTACCTACATACGTAATTTTGATTTGTATGAACCCAACGAACGTAATAAGTTATTGGATATGTCCATTTTGTAGGTAATGAATAGTTATTTCATATATTTATGATAGTCATAGGCATAACGTATGTTATTATCCTGTCCAGCGTAGGTAGAAACAGTTTCCCATCTTGTTATTATTAGAATGGTTAACCTTGATGTATGAATTAGATTAGCTATAGTATATGCCAACGAAGTTAAGTACAGCTCTTCTAACTCACGAAGGCCAGTTGCCGTTGAGTGTGTGTGTCTGATGCACGTACACAATGTTTCTACTTACGTAAGCTTAGTATTGGCCGAGCTGCCTTCACGCACACCGAAACAATGTGCACATCACGGTTGGCGCTATCAAAATATCAACGCTGCCGTAATTCAAATATAAATATCGCAGCATTATAAAAAAATAATGCTGGACAATCCACACAGCATCATCTAGCCCCAAGCTAAGCTGAGCTTGTGTTATGGGTACTAGATGACTGATATAATTAATACAATACATTACATACATAGATATTTTTATTATACATAGCAAATACCCAGAACACCCGGAACAAATCTTTGTAGATCGTATAAACATTTGTCCCAAGGCGGGAATCGAACCCGCAACCTCTTGCGTCGCAGGCGGACCTTCGCCCACCGCGCCACATCGGTCGTCAAATTATGCTGAGATAGGAACGTTCTTAGCCTCACACAGGTTTTTTTTTATTTGTATACTTGTTTTGTTTTACTTAAATCCTGTGCGTATCCCAAATAAATATTTTTCTTTCTTTCTTTTCATCTGAAATTTTATATATACACAGTCTAGGGCAACTTTCATTCATGAGTTAAGATATCTGTATCAATCGACTATCGGTACATACTTTAAATATTGGAATGAAGAATGAGTGAACTTATGTATAAACGGTAATAATGTTAATGGTTCTTTCTTCAATTATTGCTGCTCATTTTCAAGAACTAACTGTCAGACATTTGTACTTCTGACTTCTCTTAACGACTGTCTAAGATCTATAAATGACAACCGGTACCAACGGTTTAACGTGCTTCCAGGCACGGAACAGTATTATACGTGTGTTTATTAGTTAATTTACCACCAAAAAACACTGTCATTCATAAATAATCTATACTCAAGCGCTCTATTACTTACTTCATACTTCATCACGTTCGTATTCTCGTATTTACTCGTGGATAGAGCGGCCGCAGGCTCCCCCTGGGGGTCGTGGCAGCGATCAAGGTAGACTGTCAGGTGAATTGGCGTGGTTCCTGTTTACTCACTGGACGGACCCTAGACTTCCCTTGGGCGTCATGAAAAGGTATTATGGTAACAGGTACAAATGTTATTGGGGCAGCCAGTTTGTGTTATAATAGTAACTATTGGAGATGTATGTTTTCTACGACTAAATGTGACCATTTTCTTTCTTGTTGTGTTCCATTGTGTTTATAAGAAGAGGAAAGAAACGATGACTGGATTGTGTTAGAGATGATATGGATAGGAAGGATGACTATTCAGATGACGGTAGATAGAGATGTATGGAAGAAGGAGATATGCTTCGCCGACATCAAATAAATTGTGATAAGCGCAGGATGTACATGCTTATAAAATTCGAAGTGTTTACAACTGCGTACAATATGGAAGCCAATAGGGTCAATATCACAGCAATATCAGGTCCAGTTGAAAACCAGCGTCAGGCCCTGGTTGTCTGGCATTTTTGCTGAACTGGACCTTTTTAGCGCAGCCGTAAGGCACATACTTAATAATATATGTCTACTTACTCGTATATTTATTTTTAATGTATTTCTTGTTACTTATTTTTTGATTATTTTTAATTTTTTTTTTGTTTTTCTATGTTTACTATTGTGTCTTTGTGTGCCTGAGCCTGTGCTGAATACATGTTTTTTCTTTCTTTCGTCTTTCAATATGTAGGATAATGATGAATAAATAAAACAATACAATTCAAAATATTGGAAGTAAACTATATTATTTTATTATAATCTGGCATTCATTTAAAAATTGAGCTCAAAGTGTCAAAAAATTGAACAAAAAGTAGAAAAAGTAATGGAATAAATTACCTATTCTTACAAAGATGAAAAAGCTTTCATAGCCAAATGGTTTTGAGCAAGGGAGATACGTACTAGATGAGAAAGGGTAAGGGCGGACCCATCAATTAATAAAAGGGTTCTTTTCAATTAAAGACCTTAACATCTTAAATATTTGCGAGCAGAATTGACCCAGTTCATGTATAAAGTTGATGCAAAAGTTGTGGTTTAGTGGTTGCAAGCGCCAAATTTAACCGCGGAGTTGCATGTCCTGGTTTCAGTGGTATTATTAGATTTTAGCATTTGGTATTTCTCAGCAGGTAGTGAAGACCTTTGGGATCTTTATTTATTAGAAACGAGCACTTTGCCTGCGACTTCATCCGCGTGGATTTCGTAATTTTTCCCTCGAACTTTAACATCCCTTCCACCCCCTATAAGGCGTAGTTTTGAAAATATATATAGCCTATAGCACTCAAAAATAGTGTAGCTTTCTAACAGTGAAATAATCATTAGAATTGAATCATTCGTTCCGGAGATTACCCCCTACATACAAACTTACAAACAAATTTTACCTTTTTATAATATTAGTATAGATGATAGGGTTTCGCTGATTTTATGACTATTTATTAAGGAACGAAACTTTCTTTCTAAAATACAATCAAGAACGTTCTCTGCCCGTGACACAGGACCGTTCTAAATTTGAACTTTTCGAATCTTACTTGAGTGTTTTAAACCAAAGAGAACCAAAGTTCTACCAGCCTGTATGCAAAAAGGTCTGTTATAATATTAGAACATATTTGACTTCAATGGTAGGTACTACTCATTAGCAGCCGGAAGTCTGGATTTTTGCCTGGTTCATGGCAATAGGATTGCCCCTATTACATACTTAAACATAACTTACGAAATGTGGATGCACAATTGGTATATCCCCATCTATCCTTTCAGGAACTAAAGGCGTTTTTTTACCAGCCTGTTACTGTCTACCTGTGTCCCACTACAGGGCAAAGACCTTTTCTCATACAGAGAAGGCACGAGCATTAATCTTTTTTTTTTTTACTCTGTAAATTAGTGAGCTTTAAGTATTAAATAAATAAATGATGAATTCCCAGCTTTATTTTACGTTAGTGCTACTTTCAAACTCCTTTGATACATGAAATATGACCCAAATACCGTCCACAGGGGGCCAATAAGCTTAAATTGACAAGTAAATCATGCTCACACCTAATATAAAAGTTTGACGGCAGTTAGAACTTTGGGGAAACGAAAACGACAGGAATAATGTGAATTTGTGGAATCCACTGATTCTTGTAATATACTGATTGGAGTAAACTTGAGGTTATAGAGGGGACTACGGCTACTTAGTAACTGCCACACGGGTCGATCGATGGTGAAGCTACACTTGCCGAGGTCGGTCCGTGGATTGGTAACCATCCCAGACCAGACCCCTCCGTGCCCCGGAAAGCTAGTAAAGGAGAGATTAGACGCCACGATACTTACATACTCCTTTTGCATCGTTTGCGTTCATACATCTTGTCATACACGCACGCCGGTGGCAAGTATTACGCACCTGACCTTTTTGAAGAACATCACCAATAAAGTCGTGTATGTCATCCTAGGGCGGCCCTCTCAGCGTTCATACATATGCCTTTTGTGATCTAAAAGGGTGCAAATAAGTCGGTCTTTAAATTTATCTCGGCTAGATAGCCCGGGATAGCCTTAGGCGTTATTAAAGTAAGGCGGGATACATTAATGGACCTCGCCCAGCCGTTGAGTAATTTTAGATTAAGTAACTAATACTGGCTTTAATCGAAACAAGAAGTAAATATATAACATCACGCTTGTATTCCCCATAGGGTTGGACACAGTTCACATATAGTAAAACCTACATTTCGCCAGTTATGTTTAAGTCCCATGTAATAGGGGGCAAGCCTATTGCCGTCAACCGGGCACAAATACAGACTGCTAATGAGTAAATTTACATTGAAAATACTCAATAACATTTGGCCCGACCTGGGAATTGAGCCTAGGAGCAGTCGCACTTGGGACCACTAAACCAATGAGGCAGTTATCAGTTTCTTCGGTATTAAGTATCTTAGATTTAAATGAATAATCATGTACAAAATGGCAACGATTCCGAAAGTTGATATTTAGTTACTTCAGTGAAAATAACATCAATGTAAAATATGAATTTGAATAAAACTATACTTAGAATAGTCGGTTTATTTTTAAATTTTAATCTCAGATGAAAATCGTTTCGAGATAGCAATAATTGAGAGGCTTAAGCTAGCAGTAACTAAATAGTATTTGATTAAATTGTATCATCATCTACCTAGTCTTTTCCCAGCTATGTTGGCTACCAGTATTTTACATGGAGCGACTGCATATCTGACCTCCACAACCCCGTTACTGGGCAACACGATACCCCCTGTCAAGACTCGTTGTCAGACTTTCGGGCTTCTGACTACCCGTAACAGCTGTCAAAGATCTACAAATGGTTAAACTTGTATGCAGGCTGGAAATGCCATTACATTATACGAAGTTGTACATATTGTTACATGTACGACTGTCCTGAAGACCGCCGCGCCGGTTCTGAGGTTTCACATCTGCCGGGGGTCCCGGGATTACCACATTTTCTTTCATAAGTGGAATTATTTGTATTTCAAAACCGCCCTTAAAAGGGCAAGTAAGAAACGGTCATTTGATACTAAAAGTCTTAGCAAAATGTCCCTGAACACGACCCTTTGGTGTCGCGATAAACCGTTACAGGGTACAGTCAAAGGCCAATAGAAATAAAATAAATATCTGTACACTCATCTCGTGGAATACAACGATTTCTTCTTAAACCGTGGACTACATTTATAAGAAGCACCATTATATCATCATCATTCATCTAAAAGTAGTCTACTGCTAGACATAGGTTTCCCCCAAAGATTTCCACAACGATCGGTACTGCGCTGCTTTCATCCATCGATACCAGATTGTCGATCCACCTTCTGTGGGGGCCTACAATCTTCGAAAACATACTTTGGCGATTTGACCATTATTTGGAGTACAGATAATGAAAATTAAAAAAAAGTCTCCCGCTCTTGAATAACTTTTAATAACTGGTCACAAATTTTTGCCTTCGACAGTACTATAACGTCATAAAAAATTTACATCCTAATGACTTTGATAAGATACAATAGAAGAGCGGTAGAGGGTTGGGAAGGAGGTGGGGGGGGGGGGGGGTGTTGACGTAAGAGGAAGAAAGTATCAAGGTTGAATGAGATCGTTCAAAAGTGTTGCTTTTTGCTGTTGGGTGCAGTCTGCAAAAGTTTTAGAGTTTTTGGATCTCTCTATGAAATTTACGACTTTCCGCCGAAACTAGAACATCTTCAAGCTGACTGACTGCCTCGTCGTAAGTGCGGAACGTGTGGTAATAGGTTCGATTTCAAGTCGGACGAAGTGTCATTGGGTTTTTCCATCTGGAATTTCTGAGTAACAGTCCGGACTCTAGATTTGTGCCCGATTAATGGCAATAGGCTCGCCCCCTATCACATGGGACTCAAACATAACTGGCGAAATGTTGGTGTACTATATAGGGAACACTTCTATCAAACCCTTAGGAGATTACAAATCTCTTTGTTCGACTGTACTATTAAAATACATTCTCAGAAAAAAAACCGAGTTTGTACTTTCACCTCGATTTACGAATTATAATGGTATCGGGTCATAATAAATCGAATCTGTCACTTGAAACGATCGAGAAATTTCTCGCCGTCGTCATTTTTCTTATTAGGGTGCCGTACTCGAAGGGTTCCCAAAGGATCCCATTACTAAGCCTCCGCTGTCCGTGCGTCCATCTGTTTCTCAGCGGAATGTATCTCATAAACCGTAATAGCTACCTATTATATAGTTGAATTTTTCACTGACTAAATAATGCAAATATTAAAAATTAAATTATATTCAAAGATGTTTAGTGTATTGTGTTTTCATATATGTATTGATGTTTTGTGTATAATATTGTAATGTGTGTTTTTCTATGGTCTTATGGTCTGAAATAAATGTTATTATTATTATTATTATTAAAAGTATGAAGGGCCTCCAAATGATCGAGTTTCTTATTGCATGAATATATGAAATGTCATTTCTTCGGAGTTTTTTTGCTCGACTTGGTACGGAACCCTTTGCGTGCGAGTCTGACTCGTACTTGGCCGGTTTTTCTAATGTTTATTGAAATGGAAACATATTTTCAGACAAAGAAGTGAAACAAATCACTGTCGTGGCCAGAAATTGCGGATTGCGGTGGCCCCATTCGAGTGGTAGCGAATACGAACGCTGACCATGGGGTCCTGGGTACCCCATGGTCAGCCCTGGGTGGTCAGTTCGAGGTTTCCCATTAGTCATTTGTCAGTAGCAGGCTGCAGTGTGGTGTAATATGTTTCCGATTCGAAGCAATAGGCTCCGGAAATATGCCTTATGTCAGTGAATAGTAGAAACATCGTAAGTTTATAATAAATCTCGATAAATTGTGAACAGAACCTTTTATTTACAATAATACGCATCAAAGTGCATAATCTTTTCCTGCCGTGCCGAGAAATTGATATATATCAATAATTTAACGAGTTGATGTCACAGAAAATCGGATAGATTGTAAAACTGTGCACTGATTGGTCGCCAGTTCAAGTCCGTTCATAAATTATTGTAACGACACCGAAATATTTGATCCAACAAATTTTTAATCGTATTTATGTAAATGAAAGATTCAGTTCACAATTTACCGAGAGATAGCAATCTCGTGGGAATTATTATAAACTTACGTTATTAAGTTTCGAGATTATGGGTTCAAATCTGGGCAATTACCAATGTGACATTTTCAATTCATATGTACTTTCTTAGTTTATCTTGGCGTCACTGACATCGGTGAAGGAAAACATGGTCAGGGAACCTGGACTTATTATTAATATAAGTCTGAAATCGCCAACCCGTCTTGAGGAAGCGTGGTCATTAATCCTCGTACCTTCTTGTATGAGAAGATGCCTTTGCCCAGCAGTGAGACAGCAACAGGCTGGTATTATTATTATTTATTACGTTATTCACAATTATCCAGTAGCATACTTCATTATGCTTAAATCTTAAATAAAAACAGGAGATAAGTTCCGATTTCTATATGAAAGTCCAAAACAGATTGGATGAGTTGATGGCAATAAGCTCGCCCTCTATTATATAGGGCTTAAACATAACTGGTCGAAAGTGGGTGTACTTATAAGTACAAGATATCACTTAAACAGAAGACATAATGTAATAAATAACAAAGGTGAACAGTATTTAGCTATTCTGTAAAAATATCTCCGTGAAAGTGTAGGTGCAGTTAATGTGAAGTGAGCTATTTATTACAAGGGTTTTGTTATTTTTTTTTTTTAAACGTTGCCCCACACTAGGATTTATTCCTGTGTCGTGGGTGCGTTTACAAACATTTAATGTCACATACACAAACAGCCAGACCCGGAACAACTACCTGTAGGCCATACAAATATTTGTTCCGTGTGGGAATCGAACCCACGACACGCAACGCAGAAGTCGATCGCTCAGCCACTGCGCCAACCGTGCCGTTTGACGTCTCACTTCACGTTGCTTTTCGCTTGAAACACAGGTCACGTCCTTACATTTCATTCCTGAATTGTAATTTGTTACACATGTAATAAATATACATTAGTTTTTTTTTGCAGTTTGGTTAACCCCAAACTGCAAAAAAAAACTAATAAAGCTCGGCCTTGGGGACCGAGCGCTCGTCTTTTTTTTAGAGAAATTTCAAAACGTTTCGTTGACGCTTCTCGAGACCCAAGGGCTGGCTTCTACTTTGGCCAGAGACTAAGCTTTGCCATATAACATGGCAATGCCGTCAGTCTTTTGGCTACTTTACCAGTTAACAACAGTCAAGTCATGAGGATAAATGTTTCGACGGCTTTTTATAATTTATTGTTAGGTTAGATTACAATAGTTTATTGTTTTTTTTTTCATTTCATTTATTTAATTTGATAATTTTCTTGGAAAAAAAAACACTAAATTATTTTTTTTTAAACTTTGCCCAAAACTAGGAATTTCACCTGTTTCGTGGGTGCGTTTACAAACATTTAAACTGACATACACAAACAGCCAAACACGCAACAACGACCTGTAGGCCATACAAATATTTGTTCCGTGCGGGAATCACACCCGCGACACGCAGCTCAGCAAACAATCACACAGCCACTGCGCCAATCGTGCCATCTGTGGCTAAAATACACTTTTGTAAAAGATTTTCTTTGTAAAATTATCGCATAAAAAAATGATTGCACAACAATAGACCGGCTGTTATGCTTATATCAGCCGATGGTTATAACAGATTTTTTTGTTCTATGAGCTTTCAAAGAACAATAAAAGAAAACTTTAACTGCAGCGAATTTTTTTCGTTATTATAACAAACGTTGCCCCACACTAGGAATTTCTCCTGTATCGTGGGTGCGTTTACAAACATTTAAACTCACATACACAAACGGCCAGACCCGGAACAACTAACTGTGGGTCACACAAATATTTGCTCCGCGTGGGGATCGAACCCACAACACGCGGCGCAGCAGCCGATGGCTCAACCACTGCGCCAATCGTGTCGTCAAATTGACTCACACCTGGGAACAGGGAGTAGGTACTGTAAGCGATTCTTCCGCAAACTTTACTGAACAAACAAAATTAATTTCATAGCGTTTAAGGAAGGAAAGTAATGCCTTTGTAAAACGGAAAGAGAAATATAGGATGGAGGAAATGTTAGCATTTCTTGTTGAGATTTCGGTGAATGACGTCAGATTTTTCTAACGGGCGTGTGTTCAAGGAGCTCGTGGCTTAATAAAAATAGCCGCACGGGACGATCGAAGGTTAAACTGCGCTTGCCGAGGTCAGTCTGTGGATGGGTGACCGTTTGTAACATATTGAGACTCCTCCGTGTATCGGAAAGCACGTTAAGCCGTTGGTCCCGGCTGTCATTTGTAGATCTTCGACAGTCGTTACGGGTAGTCAGAAGCCAGAAAGTCTGACAACCAGTCTTACCAAGGGGTATCATGTTGCCCAGTAACTGGGTTGCGGTGGTCAGATAGGCAGTAGCTCCATGTAAAACACTGGTATTCAGCTGAATCCCGTTAGACTGGAAGCCGACCCAAACATAGTTGGGAAAAGGCCAGGCAGTTGATGATGATGCTGAGTAACTATGACTGTTAGTGCATACTATATATCCTTATTTAAAAAAAAACAAGTTAGGAATCACTGTTACAGAACTCCAGCCGAAATTCTGGAGCACCGATTCACAACACAACAGTATAGCCTGTCAGCAATCATGCCCAGGATGCTATTGGAGCTGGCTCGCACCCTGCGCACAAAAGATGCATTTTTTTTTCTTATGCTTTTCTGTAAAATAAACCAGGCAAGAGCGAGTGGCACTCGGAAAAGAAGGTTTCCGTACCGCCATACAAGAATAAAAAAATCACGTAGCTCGGGTCACCTCACCTTAACTGTCAGAAAACGAGACACAATAGAAAATGTATTTTTTGTGGCCGACAATTAACGTGTTAATTTTCAATTAAATTAAATTTGGATAATTTGTTGTTACAGCGGTCATAGAAATACAAACTCTGTGAAAATTTCAATTGTCGGTATGAGATACAGCTCGCTTTTAGACAGATGGGCGAACAGTAAGCTCAGGCTTTATAACAGTGCCCCTTATTCACAATTTGGGTACGGAACCCAAAAAATCTACACGAGGAACTTGACTGGCGTGAGCTGTCAGTGTCACCTAACTTAAATAAGACACTGACGGCCAACATCACTGTCCAATTTACCTAAGTTTCCACGAGGAAAGTTTCACAAAATCGACCGACTAGAGGCTGTTCATGACAGCGACTTTGCAAATTCTGTATACAATCTGTTGAGGTAATTCTGCTTAACCTAAAATAATTAAGATGATCCTATGAACATATATACATATACGGCCGACTGGATTGCGTGATCGTTAACAGGTGCTGCAAAATTTCTGCTGGTCTAACAGCGTGATAAAATTTATTGTAGACGACACGGTTGGCGCAGTGGTTGAGCCATCGGCTGCTGCGCCGCGTATTGTGGGTTCGATCCCCGCACGGAACAAATATTTGTATGACCTACAGGTAATTGTTCCGGGTCTGGTTGTTTGTGTCTGTGAGTTTAAATGTTTGTAAACGCACCCACGATACAGGAGAAATTCCTAGTGTGGGGCAACGTTTTTAATAAAAGAAAAGAAAGAAAGAATTAATTTATGTTATATTTTTATTTTTTTACTAACATAGGCTTTAAGTAAAATTGTTACTAATACTATAAGTTATTTACTTGAATAAATAATTAAATTATTATTATACACACATACATATGGTTGGTTTGATATAATGCATATTTATTTATTTCATGAATAATTATTAAAGTAATATGTACCTGTTGAGCACGAAAAAAAGGAAGGTATCATAGGGCAAAAAATTTGTCCGCATTGCTGTCTATGGGAAAAGTGTCCAAAAGGCTGGCAAGTTTGCCACGTTGAATGGAAATTCTGATTTTTTGGCCGGCGAAAAAGGCCGGCCCTCTAAGCACGTAAAGGGTTGAAAACCCGAAAACAACACGGATGGGCCCCGGAACCTATGACCGTAGAGTTTCAAACTCAAATGGCTCAAATAAGGTTATACTATAACTCTCAATAAGGCTCAAAATCACGATTATACATAAGCAAAAGCCCAACTGATAGGTAGGTATAATAAGCATAATATTTGCGTACCAAGGTTATTATAACAATGGCTGCCTAAGGGACAGATCGTTGACTTGCAGAACAATCTCCATGAGAAAGACCTACTTCAACTCGATCTTGCTCTGTCAGAGTTCATGAACGAACCCTTGAACTAGTGAGTGATGAACGATCTGAATGCGATCGCCGACTTACCTATGAACCTGTAGCTAACAATAGCTTTGTTTTGCTTTGAATTGTGTGAAGGTTATCAACTGAGGCTGATCTAAATAGATGAGAATAAACGTGAAGATTCTTGTACGACTTATCATAAATATAAAGATTTTTTTATCTTAAACTTAGAGCTACTTACAAGTAAATTTATATATTTGAGATTTAATTAAAAAAGAATCATAATCGTTTATTCATTTGCGAGTATGGGTACAAAAGAAAAGGTCTCGAACAAACAATAGTGTCCATTAGCTATGGGTAATGGACACTATTGTTTAAACACTTGTTACACTATGGTAGGGACACAAATTTATAGTAGGGTTACAAACTTACAAATACATAGGTATTTTCGAAACTAGAATTTAACAATAAAAATACATTATTTAAAATATCGTATAGAGTAACATTATATAAGTTTATCCTGTAAATATTCAGTAACATAGTAATATGCTGTTTTTAGTAATATGTTTGTATGTTGTATGATTTAATATGGTATTTATGTCAGTTATCTACTGTTAGTAGTAGTGTGTTGTAGTTATCTAATGGACATGACAATGGACAAAGCTCTAACAGTTAGACAGTACAGCTGGCTTATATTAGAAAAACAAGTGCGAGTCGGACATCGAAAAAAAACCGCTGAATAAATCACGTTTACTGTATTCAATTTCCCTTTAATTTTTATCTTTTGTTGTCATAGCGGCAATAGAAATACACACTCTGTGAAAGTTTTAACTAATTATTACGGTTCATGAGATACAGCCTGCTGACAGGCAGACGGACAGCGGAGGCTTAAGCAAAAGGTCGCGTTGGCAAGCTTTGGATACGTTAAACAATTTGCAATACTTCCTTAAGGGTTACCCTTACAGAAGTGTTGCAAATCACACTAATTGCTTATTACAAAACCCTTTAAAATCGAATCCATCCATCTAATTCAAATACCAACAATATGACTCTCAATAAATCGCAGTTCAATATAAACGTATATAAACATTGCCAGCACCGTTCTCATAGAACATAAATAAACTACGCGTGTACATCTCGAACCAGCGAAACGCGTCGATTTCAATCAATCACTTCATTTGTGCCGTTTTACGCAACGCTTGTGTGATGTTAGGGCTTGACTATAATAGAAATTTTATTTATTTATTTCTAAGAATAAGAGAAATGATAAAAATGATTGTGTGGTTTTATGGTTTGCTCTTTTGCTTATGCTGGGGAGTTTGTTCCGCCACTTCTTCTTCCCAGCAAAAACACTAGGAAGTGGTGAAGGGTGGGCGTTTTGACGTTCAAAAAGTGCTGATTCTCAGCCTAATTTGAATAAATGAATTTTGATTTTGATTGTATGAAACCAAGGTATAAGTGAAGCTTTTTTCGTATTGTAGACATTTAACTAAAAACAAATAGCGTGGAGCACTGGCACAAATTAGTAAAAATACTCGTTTATACACTACACGGTCAGCTGATGCGAACCATAGGCGCCGCCATATTGGCGTCGACTGCTCTATCGAGCGCCTTTCACTATACCCCTACTCCGCGGCCGACCGTCACGCAACATGCAATAGATGGACAAAGTTTGAGGTCATGTAATATTAGTTTTACTTTAAAAAAATATTTGCTCAAATATGTGTATTATCTTAATTCTGTATGTATACAGAATTAAGATAATACATGCATGCAAAATCTTAAATAGGAGTGGCTCACGACATGTCTGCCATTTCTATTGACGTGCAAATATTCTAAGTACAATTATTATTTCCTTTATTCATTATAAACCTTATAAATGATAATTTTAAATATTTCAATATAAAAACAAAAAAAACATCAACAGGGTCCAAGCTCGAATCGCCTAACAATACGCGCCGTGTCCAGAAGAACTGCTTTCTGAATCAAGCCCTTGATCCAGCTGCCTAACGAGAGCCTCCCTTGGTGTCGGTCGAGGCTCTTAGCTAATAAGCCATTGGCTGTACATTTACAATAAAAAATAAGTACAATTATTATTATTGATTCAATGGTCACAGTTAAACAAATTTCTTATATTTATTAATTTACATTACATTATCCTGTTGTTGATTATGATTTTTAGTTGTTTAGTTATGATGTTTTTCTTCACCGATGTCAGTGATGTCCAAGATAAACTTAGAAGTCTTTAGATAATCTTAGAATCTACTAATACTAGTTCAAAATTATCCTATGTGCACACATCTTTACCCAACATTATTTCCAGCAGCGTTATACCAATCCGTCTTTTCGAAGACTTATAGACTCCATCTTGACAGATTACTCCCCAACTTTTCGGCTCACCAGTTGACACTATTGACAGACTATTTCGTAATATTTAAAAAGGGCCACAGTATCTTTCACATGGCTATTTAACACGTCAGACCGATTTGTCTGGCATTCGGAGTATTTAGGTCAGAGTTGTTTTGTAAGGAATGTGATTACAGGTGACATATCGTTATGGGTGGGATTCCACAGTTACAGCATGTTGATATTAAACAGAAATCCATATTTATGCAATCGGGTTGTGATTGGTGCATTTCTTAATACCACGCCGACGCGTTGGCGTACGTGACGCGAGAAGCCGATTATATTCGTCTGTGTAATCTGATCATACACACAGAACTAAACCATAATTACGCCATAAAACTAACTATATACAAATTTACAAAAACAAAATAAAATAAAAACCCGAACAAGACACTCAGGCGTCTAAGTACTCCTCCGCATCGCTGTCATCTGGAAACGTGGCCAAAAGACTGGCAGCGTTGCCACGTTGGATGGCAATACAAATTCTTTGGGCAAAGAATGAGCCAGCTCTCTGGTCATGCGAAGTATTAACCATAATTGTGTGACTATCCGTCAAATAATATCAGCTTGTTACTGTCCCACTGAAGGGCAAAGGCCCCTTCTCATACTGAGAAGCTACGAGCATTAATCACCACGCTTACACAAGGGGGGTTAGTTATTTTATACTCACATTTATCATAACTCCAGGTTTCCTCACAATTCCGTTTAGAAGCAAGAAATGTTTCCAGCAAGACTATTGTTTTGACAGTAGGTACAAGTCTTGCAGCAATTAGTTCCGTCTTTGGTCTGGTAGAAGTATATCTGATCAAACTCTATCTCCCCTTCAGCCAATTATATTAAAGGTAACACATATCATCACGCCTGTATTGTGTTATGTATGTTGGGCAGAAGTGCACCTATAGTAACACTCACATTTCATGAGTTAAGTTTTAGAAGTCTCATCTAATAAGGGGCGAGCCTATTACAAATGGGCACAAATCCAAACTCCGAGCTGTATATTAAAGTTGTCAATCAAATCTGCATAGTAGTTCACTGAAACTAAGTCAGCCAGCGTTCGATGTCTACGAAGATAGCGAACTGAAGGCTATGCCAATAAAAATACATGCAGCATAATATGTATATTACTTTTATCGAGCAAGATGGAACTCGAAAGAGTTTGATGTAGTAAGGCCTGATGTATCTTTTGTTCACTAGGAATTTCTCCTGAATCGTAGGTGCGCTTACAGACATTCAATCTCACATACACAAAAAGCCAGACCCGGAACAACTACCTGTAGGCCATACAAATATTTGTTCCGTGCGGGTATCGAACCCACGCCCCGCGGCGCAGCGGTCGATCGCTCAGCCATTGCTTGGTCCGTGTCGTCATGTCAGGGTGCCACAAAAAAATAGTAGTGACAATATAATATATAATGACAATTTATGCACCATCTCTTCCTACCAATTTGTACACCACGACGTGCGGCTGAACATGTTAGAACTATATCTGTATTTCATTAATATCTTGCATGCAATGGATCATGTATAAACAAATAAAATGTACTTACTTACTTACTTAATAACCCAGGTGCTTCGGTGTTCTTGACTATAGACTAATAAGGGATAGTACATTCATCACATGAGGCTCGTAAGGGGGGGGGGGGGGTATAGTCAGATATCACGTGTCTCATGTGACATGGTAGCTTTTTCATTGAACGCGCGACATCTAAATCGAAGAGCGGTACGTGACGTCAACTCGCTGTTGCCAATTTTCTAGAATTGAACTAGATTATAATTGACCTTGACCTTGGGAAGTTGCGTAAAACACAATTGATGGCTTGGACGGCGCGGTTGGTGCAGTGTTTGAGCGATTAGATGCTGCGCTGAATGTCGCAGGTTCGACTGTCGCACGGAACAAATATTTGTATGGCCTACAGGTAGTCTTGTACGGAGCCTTGCTATTTGTGTATGTAAGTTTATATGTTCGTTAACGCACCCATGACATAGGAGAAAATCCTAGAGCGGGGCAACATAAAAAAAAATGGTTGACTATCGCGGGATGCCTGGCAAATACAAAACATGTAAATTGATGATCATTGAAAGAATTTGTAATTAAATAAAACCAATATATAAATATGGAGTAGAATTATAAGTTGTAGTTAGTAGTAGTACTCGGGCAGACGTTCAGTCGGTCGGTCGGTCAGCCGAAATTTAAATTGGAAATTTTTAAATCAGTCGACGCCATGTTGGATTTCAATTTTGACTGTATAATCGTTTAAAGCAACCCTGAAAATCATGGAAATAACACCCACATGATGAAAAATCAGTAAAATCACAATCAGTAGCATAAAAATAAGGCCACAGCTGAAACCCTATCCTACTTACCCACATAAATACTCGCATTCAAATCAAATCCAGATAACACGGGTTTGAACTAAAAATAGACAAGTTATAAAATTACTCTTCCCAGCTTCCCGCTAACAATAACGTTTATTGTAATATTATTCTCGACATCTCGTCCAGAAAAGGTTGGAGTATAAATAACCTTAACCCCCCGGGGACAGCATAGTGTAATCCCTGTCAAATTATACGAATACGGCGCTTCGATGTTCAAATGTTCTTTCCAACAATACTCTGTACCACTGTCCGGTAAAATAAAAGTAGTTATTTTCAAAATTTATATCCTTATTTACTCATCTTCATCATCTGCCTAGCCATTTTCCCAACTACAGGGTGTTTGGTGCATGGACCGACAGGAGTTTTCAGGGGGTTGGGGTGGTAATGCGCTAGTTTTCCCCGGTAGATCCTATGTCCTTAGTGTCACGGTAGTTTAGATATGTTATTTTTTAATTTTTTTAAATCACTCGGAATCTTGCCTTTAAACCGTCATAACTTTTTTGTTTGTGGTATAAGCAGAAGCTTACTTAGCGCATTACCCCCCCACCCCCCAAAAAATCCTATAGGTCCATGCACTAAATACCCTGTATATTGGGGTCGGCTTGGGGTCCTTATTTACTAATATGATAAATTGAGACTCTGGGAAGGATCCCAGAGTCTCAATCTATACATAACTACACATAAGGTAGTTTATAATGCATTAACCGCATGTAATAACTGATATTCACTCGGACCACGTCACAGGCAGAAGCTAGTTATAAATAAGTACTAGGATCGTCCGTTTCAGCTTTCTGCACCCTCTATGTAAACTTTAACTACGTCAAATTTCACACTCCTTCGTGCGCGAAATATGCTTAAAAAGGGTACAAAGTTTTCTCTGCATGGGTTGATAGACTGACACATAGCCCGCGACTTCCTCCACATGGATTTTGTACTTGTTACTTCGAACTTTAACATCCCCTCGTTTTGAAAATAAATATAGCGCTACTTGCTGATAATGCAGCTTTCTCTAGGTATTAAATAAATAAATCAATCAATCCACACAGCATCATTTAGCCCCAAGCTAAGCTGAGCTTGTGTTATGGGTACTAGACGACTGATATACTTAATACAATACATTACATAGATATATATTTTTTATTATAAATAGCAAATATCCAGAACACTAGGAACAAATCGTTGTAGATCGCACAAAAATTTGTCCCAAGGCAGGAATCGCACCCGTAACCTCCTGCGTCGCGTGCGGACCTTCACCCGCCGCGTCACATCGATCGTCAATATTTAATTCGAGTTATTGACTTTATCCATTACATACACACACTCAAATCGTTCCTCTCTATTGTAATACTAGCTGATTTCATTCATGAAGAATTTGACAAAATTTTATGGCTTACATATTTTTGTTTTTAATTTTATTAATTAAAGTAGCCTCATTTACTCCTATTCACATCAGCTATCTGCTATTGAAAGTGCCGTCACTATCGGTCCAGCCGTTTCAGAGATTACCTCAAACATACACACAGACATACAGTCAGACATGTAGACAGAAGACAAAACTTACGGTAGCAAAAAAACCTATTTCTAATAGTTTATTTGGTATAACTACCGTATAAACTTCCATTTATGCATTTAGTGCAAAGCTCTCATTTCGACATTACAAACAGGCTTCAATTTTATTTATTTTTACATACAGATTAGTTTAGATTATAACACACGTGTAGTTTTGATAACGGTTTAGTAAAGAAGACGGTTCCACATAATATCCTAATCCTCATTAATATTATAAATGCGAAAGTAAGTTTGTTACCTTTTCACGCCTAAACTACTGAACGGATTTCGATAAAATTTGGCAGAAAGATAGATTGCACCCCGGGAAAGGATATAGGCTTATTTTTATCAACAAACCACGCGGGCGAAGCCGCGGGCGGAAGCTAGTTGTTATATATTTTATTGACAGCGAGTTAACTATTTAAAATACTTCACGAAAGCACTTGAATCTAGCAAATGGCATTGACCTAAGTCCTCAATTGCCTTTTAGCGTTCTCCTTGCTTTCACAGTCGAGTGCAGAGCACACAAGTTGTGGCGAACATCAACTTTTCTATCTTCATAGTGGTTACCTTTCTATTAAATTACACAAATACTAAAAGACTTGCACGGCTGCAATACAGGGTAGAAGAAGCATCGACTCACAACTTTTTAAAGTTCACATTTTTCGTCGGCTTTTTCTTACTCAGAAAACATCAGAAACAAACGGTTAAAATTAGTAAAAATCCGACGGAAATTTTGCACAAAAGTTTTGTAAAAATAACCTGACCTTATGGTGATGCGTCAGTGTCCTTCCACCCACGTTAGCCAACATCACAAATATGTATGTGACAAAAAATGCGGTGCTCTTAAGTCCTATAACAGACAAGAGATATAAGGAGTGAAACAAATAAAAATAGATTTAGAAGCAAATTAAAAATATATTATTTAGAAATGTGTTAAGTGTAAGTTATAATATATAGTTTTAAGTACGATGTATGAGACTTAGCGACCCCACAGTCAAACAATTGCAACGGTTTTGTGGGGCTTGGTTTATAAGTTTACTTACGAGTGCCATTTTGGAAAAATACACTTCTCATCAGAAAAATGAAGTTTTTATGGTTTCTGTCCTAATTTAACACAAAAGAGTTTTCATTCCATGAAAAAAATTTACAGGATTGTGTAGCAAACAGCTTGGCCATTACAGTAATAAGCGAAAATTCAAATTAGAATTTAATTTGTTTATCCTATAAATTAAATAAAGAAATACATACCTAAACAATTTTTTGTTTGCCAAAAGTGTGTGTATATGTATATATTTTCCAAATGGAAGCTCTCGTTCGTATTTCATTGCATGAAACAAATTAGAATGCACCATGGATATTGATAAATTCATAATAACATAGAAGAAATGAAACGTTTTTATTAAAAAGACTCGCCAACGGGCACGCGTGTGCAGAGAATATAAGATTGTACGAGTACAATCCACCCACTATGGACAGAATACCCATTGTTCCCGCCCACCATGAACCAACCACATTCGAAGTCTTGTTTAGATAAACAATCATGTAAAGTATTTTTCAAGAAAGAAACGTAAGATATGTAAAAAGCCGACAACAATACTCCCCGAAGAATTACCTGTAGTACACCCACATAACGCCAGTTATTTTTAAGTCCCATGTGATAGGGCCAAGGCAAGCACAAATCTAAATATCGGGCTTTTACTGAAAATTCTAGATTTAAACCCCAACCCGTGTTTCGACCCAGGTTCTCATGCTCAGTTGTAGTGCTTGTGAACACTAGACCATCAAGGCTATGACTACCTACTGAAATCTGTAGTGTGTATGCTACAGAATTCACCAACATTTCGGACACGAGAATAACACTCACAAGATTTGCAGCCTCATAAAAGCTGGCTTTAAATAAAGTAGACGAACGCTGAGCAACCCTGACCTCTATTACCTTTCAGCGTTCGCCTTTCGCTGTCACAGTCAAGAGCACTGTAAACATTACCGTGGCGTACGCTCTATGCTCTTACGCCAATGAAATGCAACGAATGTTTGCGTACGAGAAACTTTTTTAAAACCCTCTCTCTGGATTTATTGGTACATTTTAGAAGTAATCTTTTGTTTTTGTGGATAAATGTTTAGTTTGTTTTTGTTTGTACTCGTAAAATGTTAATTGAGGTCGAATGGTTAGTACTATGCATCTATTTGTTTATTTTTTATCTGTGCTGGTTTTCTTTACGTTTTTAAGCGTCAGTCATTTGTTTTGTGCCTGGTCTATCTGTCTGTTTCTTGGACTGTTTACAACCTTATAAAAAGGAATGAAATCATGGAGATGTAGGAGTCAGCTTGTACGATAGAAAGTTCATTTGATAGAAAAATTAAATACAAATACGTATTTTTTTTTAATAATTTTATTTAATTCAGATAAGAAAGACCCTTAAAGACTAACTAATACGTATTACTCATTACATTAAATTTCACTAAATTCCTTATTATATTGTTATATTTTTTGTTAAAAAACAATTTTGTAATATACATGTTTTGCGGTTTGATATCCGTTTTTAATAGTTGATTATTTAATTGTAGTATTTGTTTACATATTAAAACGGATTTATTTTTTTTATTTATTGAATACAAACCTTTTTGTTTATAGGCATTCCTTTTCGCTGAACAGATATTACCTCTAATAAAGGGTCTAACAATAAAAATTAATAAACTGTCGGTAAAAACGATACCAGTGTAAATGTTAATAAATCTGTATATCATCTTCACATCTCACCGGGCATCAGAAACTAATTTTCCCATCTTCCTGCTAACGGCACAAAGAGGGGATAGGACCAAGTCCTAATGTCAGCAACTCAGCACTGAGGCAGACAACCTTAGACATTGCAGGACATGATAAGACATTCGCATTTAGTACGGTAACAGCCACTCCCAACCTTAATATTCTACGAAGTTCTCCACTTCTTTACTCAGACATTCATGCTTATTTTGGGCCTTAACCTAATTGGCAAAAGAGCCAAGCGAATGGCTATTATCATCACCATTTGCCGCGTACTGTGACCAACTTCACTATCCTTTAAAGTAATTGGTCCTTCGCTCCGACACAGTTCAAGGACACGTCGTTTCCAGCCATTCCCTCGACGTAATCCCTTAGCGCACTTCCCATATGACGCCCGAGGGAAGGTTGGGGAGCATTCGGTATTTCTATAAATAGAAGCTGCGAAGGAGAGAAGGACCACGTGGCTGGGAAGAAGCTCGGTTGTTGGGTTACAGGAATGTTATTCTACCAGTTTTATTTTCTGTGAATTAAATTTAGCGTTTAGGTTTCAACCTTACTCCCGTATGTTAGTGCAAAATTAGAACTATTATATCTCGTCGTATTGAAGACGTGTGCCCATCTTCGTGTCAAAACGAATCTGTGTTACTGTGACAATAAGTAATAAATAGTTTTGGACTTGCACCCAGTCACCAACTTGACTTGATAAAAGATAAACACACAAAAAAAACAAAAAAATGACTTCCTGTCTGGCGATACGACACTAATTTTAACTTCATATACATACATATACGTATGTATGTTATAGCGTTTCCAATCTGCATACAAGAGTTTCATCAGATATATACAATCTATTAGTTATTATAGATAGTCAAAGATACGCAAAAGTAATAGTCTGCCCATCACTACTATTTGCTTCATTCGAAAATAGTATTTTTTTAAATTAGATGTTAAGATTAATTCGATAGTTCGAGATTACTCATATGCACAAGTGTTGCCAGTATATTTATTTATTGTCGTATTGTTGTCTCCACATTGTGTCCATGCTTAACTTATAAACGTGAAAGTAACTCACTCAGTCTGTCTGTCACGATAATCCGCTAAACCGATTTATATGAAATTTTGGTTTGGAGATAGTATTAGACCCTGGTAAGGACAAAGGATAGTTATTAATCCTCGACTTTGTCAGCATCTGGGCAAAGCAGAGTTCACGCGGCCGAAATTGTGGAAACAAGTTAGTTAGAAAAGTACTAAAATCAACCGTTTCCCTTCGCCCTCCATGTAGACTTTTTTTCCATGTAGAAACTTACACTCCTCCAAATATGCTTAAAATGGGTACGAAGTTTTCTCTACACGATTTAATATACTTATATGTTAGACTGGCACTTTGCCCGCGACCGTGTCCGCTTTCGACTTGAACTTTAACATACTCCCCACTTCTTTGAAGCTCGAAAAAAAGTAGGAATTAATTAAATAACAGACTAAATACGTGAAGAGATTTGAATTAACATTGCAACCTCTAGACCAAAGAGGCCTCAATTGTTAATTTAGCCGTTTGAAATTGGAATGTCTGCTGTTCATTATTCCCGCTCAATATTGCAGCCCATTGACATTTCAATAGACAATTATTTGCTATCTGTAAGTCAATCCTCTAGCTGAGTATTATCCGTAATTCGCAATATTGCTGCATTCATTTGTGAATCAAAGAGCCTTTGATGCTGCAATATCTGATATTGACCGGTTTCGCGTTAGCGGAGATCAGAAGTAAACGATCCTTTATTTGTGTGGGAAAATGTAAATGAAGCACGACTGTTTATTTTTCTGTGGCCTATTAAGATGATGAAAAGGTTTTTTTTCAAGTTTTACTTTTTAGTTACATCTTTATTAATGTGTAGAACAGCTGTGCCCGCGACCTTCATTGCGTGTAATTTAACAAAACTTAGGTTTTCATTTCTGGCACGGAAACCTAATTATTTTTCAAAATGGAAAGTAGCCTTAGTTACGCATTATCACATAAACTATTTACCAGTGACAGTCCCGTGAAAATCGGTCCAGCCTTTTCGCAGATTACCTCAAACAAAAAGACAGAGAAAAAAAAATGTTTTTTTCTTATATATTTAAACATTACAAACAGACACTTCAATTTAATTTTTTTGTATGGATGTTTAATCTCATGAAGGCGGTTTCCTTTCGGCATCTTAGATGTACGTATGTACTTACACATTATTTATGTGTGTATGAAGGCGGCTCCCGAGCTTACACACACCTAGGAACATTGTGTAAGTGCAACAGACACACACAACGAAGACCAACATGCCTTCGTGAAATGAAAAATCTATACCAGGTCCATTATTTACTATGTCAACACTATAACATCTTCTACATAGATGAAGCGAATTAGAAATCTATTATTCGAGATCACTCTAAAAATATTTAAACAAAGATAATTAATTTCTAAAGACTACATAAAGGCTACTGCGGAATGAAAAGAGTCGCAGCCCAGTCATTTTTGATATATGCATCGAATGCATAACCTCAAAGTCAGGTGAAAAAATATAGATTTATTTAGATATACGAGTACATTTTTGGAACTGACATAATGTTCTTAATTTCTGAATACATTTTGATGTGTGTTCCATCGGCTAGATTATCAAAAAACATTATATTTTTCAAAGATAAAAATTAAAGTTTTTTAATGGTCTTGGAATGATTATTACACTGAGCTAATTAGTGATGTTCCTTAAAAATTTCAGGTGCTTAGTACTCGCAACCGGCGTGCGTGTATGACTAGATTATATGAACGTAAACGAAGTAAAATAAGTGTGTAAGGATCGTATCAGGTGTTCTGTACTTTCTGCCTACCCACATGTGAAAAAGCGTCAGTTTATGGACCTGTATTTAATCGATATTTTTAAAACCAAATATGTAATACCAAATCAATAAATTCGTAAAGCCCACTCATATTGACATTTCATATTTTATAAAGCTTACTACTGCTATTTTAATTCGTTTCATATCCTGAATGCTTTTGTGTATAAATAATAAAGAATTAATATTCAACCATTTTCATGCACCATGAGAGACGGTAATTACTTCCATTCATTCGTATATTGGTCGGTGAAACGAAAACAGAAGGAGAAAGTATGAAAGGACTAATTAAAATAAAAATTGCTCGAAATTAAATACTTCACAGTATTTATTTCGAGCAATTTTTACAATTTGAGGTACGTTTCGTATATAATAGGTCTTTACCTATGAAAATGCCGTTTTGTATGAAAAAATTTAAATGAATTTTTTTCATGTATTTTTTATTTGTATTAATCGAAGTAATCACCCATGCAATCAATGCATCTTTGCCAACGCAGTGGCAGTTTATTGATGCCCTTCTTAAAGAAATCAGCTGGACGGGAGGCAACAAATTCTTCAAAGGCATTTTGTACTGCCTCTCGGGTATTGAATTTTTTTCCCGCCAAGAAGTTATCCAAATTCTGGAAAAAGTAGTAGTCTGTAGGCGCAAGGTCTGGTGAGTAGGGCGGATGACGGAGAGCTTCCAACCCCAGTTCTTGCAACTTGGAGACCGTCTGCTGTGCAGTATGAGGTCGCGCGTTGTCGTGCAGGAGCAGCGGAGACGAGCGATTGACCAATGCTGGTTGGAGATGTGCCAGCTTCTCCATCATTGTGTTCAATTCTTCACAGTACACATCTGCAGTAATGCTCACCCCGTTTTGTAAGAAGCTGTGTTGAATCACACCGGCGCTAGACCACCAAACAGTGACCATCACTTTTCTTGGGGTAAGTTTTCGTTTAGGGCATTGTTTAGATGCTGAACCAGGATCCAACCAACTTGCTGAGCGCTTGCGGTTATCAAACAGAATCCATTTTTCATCGCAGGTAACAATGCGGTTCAAAATTCCTTCATTTGTGTGTCTGTTGAGCAGTGCAAGGCACGTCTCGACGCGTACTTCGCGCTGGCGATCATTGAGTTCGTGGGGCACCCATTTGTCAAGCTTTTTTACCTTGCCAATTTGACGCAAATGGACCAATATTGTTTTGACGCTAACGTCGAAAGCTGCTGCTAATTCAGCCGTAGATTGTGTATCATCAGCTTCCACAATCGCCTTTAATTCGTCATTGTCGACCAAAGTCTTCGGACGACCGCGAGGTTCATTTTTCAGGTCGAAATTTCCAGAACGGAAGCGAGCAAACCAATAACAGGTAGTGCGTTGGTTTGTAGTATTAGCTCCGTAAACGTCGTTGATGTTGCGTGCCGCTTGTGCCGCGTTGCTGCCACGACGGTACTCATATTCCATAATTACTCGAATTTTTAACGTATCCATGATGACGAAAAAGATTTAAATGCGATGAAAATGTAACACTAATCAATAAACAAATGACTACTGTTGGAAAAAAAAATCCATGTTTTTAAAATAAAATTAATTTGAAATTAGAATTCTTAGCCAAACAAAAAATATTTTGATTTGAAATGGCCAGTACTGCAGAACGGCAATTTCATAGGTAAAGACCTAATATTACTTATGAGTAGTCATATCAAAGATACGGCCCGCGGGCTTCGTCCGGCCCTCAGGCCATATCGATACGGCTCGCCACTGGTACTCTATCCAGTGAGGATTTTTAGACGGCACTCGATGCCATTAACTAAGTATCTAAAAGTACAAAAATATTTTTTTTACAATTCAGTTTGTGTTTTAGTTTTTAATTTCGAATTTGGAACGCTAACCTACCCAGGTTAGCGTTCCAAATTCGAAATTCTTATGGATTCGAAATTCTTCTAAATCTTATGCTCTTTAGTAAAACCAGTGTGATACCCGTGACTATGAGCTTCCTTATTGGTCTAGCGGGTCGTAAGTGCTACTGCTGAGCATAAGGTCCTGGATTAGATTCCCGGGTCGGGCAAAGTGTAATCTATTGGGTTCTTTTCACTTGAGAGTTCCTAGCAGCTCGGAGTATGGATACGTTTGGTTGGCGGCAATAAGCATGCCCTCTATTACATGCTTGTGGTTCAGGTTCTTAGTTTAACCGGATGCAGGCGAATACAAATGGTTTGCATGGAGCGCCTGTCTATCTGACCTGTACAACCCCGTCACTGGCTAATATTATACCCCTAGATAAGACTTGTTGTCAGTGTCGTACACAATGAGTAGGCACATAAAGAACTTACCAGCTACAGCTTGTTGTACAAGTAAGTAGGTTGGTATAACAAGTGAGTACCTAGGTAGGTAAGTTTTTTTTACAGCATTGTTTTTACCTATGCAATTAAATTCCTCTAAAACTTTGATAGTAAAAAGTTAATGCTGTCCTAATTACAGGGTAAGCAGAGCTGATTTGCATGTATGTAGTGCACGCCACTGCTTGTTGTTAGGCTTTCGGCTTTTTGAGTACAGTAAAGCGAGGTGAATCGAAGAGCCGGGGTGGATCGAAATCGACCCGTACGGCTGTTAATATACAGCCACACAATAACACATCTTACCAAATCTCACACATTCATAAATTAAGCTTATCACGAGATTATATCATTCCATATTGACTCCTACCATGCTTACGTCAAGACACGGCGACTGAATAGACGCCGATTACTTTGATGTGGGTGACTCCATTGAAAAGTAACTACGCGGCTCAAAGGACAAATTACGAGACACCCTCCGGCCTTCAGTGGCTTCAGTTTACGATGGATAGACAAAACTGGTCCTTTTGACATTGTGTTAGGAGTTACAGAAGGTTAAGTAAGTAATTGGATTGGGTAACATTAATTTCTTTTACATGTCATATTTGGTAAACAAACATGACGTAATCTGCTCGTGATCAGTATGTGATGCGACCTTTTAGAACTACGCTTTGGTAAACTCGCTTGATGCTAAGGACGATTGGAAGTGTATTTTTAATTGGACCCTATTAGGTAGGCTTCAGCGTCTTGATAGTTATGGTAACAACATATTTTTGACATGAATTACAATAATACATTAATCCTGAAAAAAAATCGTGGTGATCATTTACTGAATTGTGAAAATTAGATGTACAGTCCCTCCATGTAAAGAACCAGGAATCTGCTGGATCCAGTTGAACTATGGCCAGCAAAACGAGATAATTCTCTTGCTCTAGAATATAAAACTTTAACTTAATCGCATAAAGTCCAGTTTCAATTGTCACTAAAAGCTTTTGACATTTTTAATACTTACTGTCATTATAAAATCAACTCAGAAATCAAGCAATTAAAGTTGATATTTAGATGAAAAGTGGTCACATATTTCGCTGGACGTACTATAATCTGGAAGCCGACCCGAACGTAGTAGGGAAAAGGCTAGGCAGACGATCAATGGCACTATTGTGTCTTCCTATAGTGTGCCGCCATTTTATGGTCCAGCTGTAAACCGGCCGGTGATAAAAATTGTATAATAAATGTATTGTATGGGCTGACGATGTACAGAGTATGACTTCCTTTATTTTGAAGTTGTAAAACCTTGCTCAAAAGGCAATGTAATTTTAAGGGCTTGTCGTTACGTGTGACAATAACCTGTTACGCTCTCGGGTTTTAAGGGTTGCGTCACAGGTGGAAAATCTGTGTTGTTACAACGAGTCTTTATTTATTTTACACACACGACAGAGATCTACTTATAGTAGGTATATCCACTTTTTGGCAGTTATGTTTAAGTCCCATGTAATAAGGGTGAGTTTATTGTCACCAACCGAGCACAAATCTAGACTCTGGACTGCTGATATGTAGTTTCTGAAGGAAAAACCCTATAACACTTTGCTCGACATGAGAACCGATTCCATGATCTCATGCTCAGCAGTAGCGCTTGCGACCATATACCAACAAGAGAGTCGACACGGTTGGCGCAGTGGTTGAGCCATCGGCTGCTGCGCCGCTTGTTGTGCGTTCGATCCCCGCACGGAAAAAATATTTGTATGACCTACAGGTAGTTGTTCCGGGTCTGGCTGTTTGTGTATGTGAGTTTAAATGTTTGTAAACGCACCCACGATACAGGAGAAATTCCTAGAGTGGGGCAACGATTAAAAAAAAAAAAAAAAGAGAGTTAATAAACCATCCTACACAAACAGAATTAGGAGACCTAATTCTCTTTGTTATTGACATAGATTAAACACCTTTTTAGAGGAATTTTAGCTCATCTCAGTATCTACGTATTTTTTCCTGTATTAGATTTATATTTATTTTGAATATTTTACCATGTTGTTCCTACCTACTATCTTCTGTCTCTGCATTCGCCTAAAGTAGACTGGTAAGACATGTCTAATGTATTAAGTCCACCTTTGGACGGTTATTTTCACTTGCGCATAAAGTTTTGATAAATAAATATTTGATTTAAGCGACTCCTTGCGAGACAGGAATACTTGCAATCCTATGCCTAGCTGTGCCTAGCACGAATGTTTGAAGTGAAACGTCAGTTCGAACCATTTTAAAATTGAAAGCACATTAAGTACCACCCATAGATAAAATAAAAATCTTAAAAAAGTATTAATATTGTAGGTATGTTCAAAACGAATATTTAAAATTAAAAAATCGTTCGAATTGTCGTAACATTAACATCTAATGTTCATGCAAGGAACACTGATCTTTAGAGACAGTATGTAGCATACAATTACGAAAAAAACCGGACCGTAAATGATTTACTCAGCACGAAATTCGTCTGCAATCTACGTTTTACAACTCTCCATGATTCAGATAGTTAGAGTTAGTAATGGCCGCTCGGGGACTATTATAACAACCTTTGACGGTCCGTTATAGCCGCTATTAACTATGTGTTATAAACTAAACATGTTCACGCTTGTAAATTACCCAAAGATAAGCAGAAGTTTGGGTACTGTCACAGTTCCGGGTGCCTTTCTTTTATATCGGGAATCTATGAAATTGTGAAGCTTTTTTTGCTTGTTAATTATAAACTGAAAACTACACACACATAAATTCAATCAATACGATAATATTGTTGATTTTCACTTTATTTAGGGGTGCTTAATATAGGTATTATACTATTTTGTATGACATACAAAAATGCAATTAGAAAATAAAAAGATTAAAAAATAAATATTTATATTTATTTTTACGAATACTAGCTTTTTGGCTGTCGGTTATGGATGCAGATGATGTCGAGGAGTAAAATCTACTCTGTGTCCCTTCCCTAGGATATAGTCGATCTCCTTGCCACCATTTTATTACGATCCGATTAGCCGTGTTGTCGTAAAAAGGTAACAAAAAACAAACCAACATACTTAGTTAAGCCTTTTTCCCGACTATGTTGGGGTTGGCTTCCAGTCTAACCGGATGCAGCTGAATACAAGTATTTTACATGGAGTGACTGCCTATCTTACCTCTATAACCCAGTTACTGGGCAACCCGAAACCCCTTGGAAAGACTGATTTTCAGAATTTCGGGCTCCTGACTACCCGTAACGACTGTCAAAGATGTACAAATGACAGCCGGAACAAACAGCTTAACGTGCATTCCGAGTCACTGAGGAGTCTCGACATGTTACGAACGGTCACCCATCTACAGACTGACCTTTATCAACCCGTGCGCCGGTTTTTATTTAGTTACGAACTCCTCTATATTAAGATACATATGAGCATAATATATATGTATAGGGTGGCTTTTAACTCATACATATTAAACTTATACGACTTTTTCTTAAGGATCAACTGTGTAACAAAAAAAACCGCTGTTTACAGCATTTATTTTCTATTTGTAAAAAAAAAAATTAACAGATGATTTTGTTTTCGTATGTCAGAGCAATAATAACTTTTCAAATCGCCAATCAACCTCGAGCAATGTTCAAGTCTTCTGTGTATGAGAAGAGGCTTTTACCCTGCAGCAGGACGATAATGTTCCCATTGAAAAGTTGTTCATATCCATAATTATTTTTACCCATAATTATTTTTGTGTTGGCAGTGTAACTAACTTTAGTAAATTCGGTACAGTATGAAGATATTAATAGGTCGCTATATTAAAGTTATCCGCGCTATTGAACATAATTATATACAAGAACCCGACAACAACCGGCGGGTAATAGCCTTCCAGACACAACACCCGTCTGGTCGGAGGATCCTGCCTTTTCAATGGGAGATGAGGAACTTTCCATCCTGTTTCTTGTATCCCCAAAATATCAATATTCTCTTCTCTTATGCCAATTTGTTTTGTGGTTGACGCATCATGTCTTCTGCTTCCATGCAATTCTATTTGCCATCAATACAATAGTCAATCACATCCTTAAAAACAAACGGTGAAGGAAAACATCGTGAGGAAACCTGGACTTATATTCTTCTTATACATCAAATTCTCGTGTCACAATGTTGGTTACCATACTCCTCCGAAACGGCTTAACCGATTTGTATGAAATTTTGTGTGCATATCGGGTAGGTCTGAGAATCGGCCAACATATATTTTTCATCCCCCTAAATGATAAGGGTGACCCCTAAATATTGTTTTTAATTTTTTTGGCTTAAAATGGCAAAACAACGTTTGCCGGGTCAACTAGTAATTAATATAAGTCTGAAATCGCCAACCCGTCTTGAGCAAGCGTGGTGATTAATACTCGTGCCTTCTCTGTATGAGAAGAGGCCTTAGCCCTGCAGTGGGACAGTAACAGGCTGGTAATTTACTTTTTTTTATCCTTAAAATTTATCATCATTCACACAATCCTTTAATTGTTTCTTTGGTTTGGCATACACATCTAACCTTCCACATTTATTTGTTTAAGGTCAATTTTGTAACTAACTTAGTTTTCCTACACCCAGATGTAATTTATTCCAAAGTGTGTGGGCGGGAGATGGTTCGGTGCGATGATAGACGTGTCTCACAGAGTTTGTGGGCACACAGTTTATACGTGGGAAGTTAATCATGGTAGCATCGGTGGGAAGTATCCAAACAATTCGGTTCCTGCCGTCTTTCATTTTGTGGTTGAAGAAATGCCACAGTCAGTTGTATATACTAAAAATATAATAAAAGGTAGTGCCACTAAAGGTGTATACACCATAATATTTAAACAATTATAACTGAGAAGATGACTTATTACTAGGTATTTTATTCGTTGGCCTTACGAGAATTAACCACCAATCCATGGTAGATTCACTACTCTCAACTTATCTAACCTAAGTAAACCTTTATTATTCCTATGTACGCAAAAGGAACCAAAAGTAAACGTCATAGCCCGAACAATTGAAGAACCAATGGCCTTTGGGGCGATATGGACTACGTAACGTAATACGCATCGTGGGTAGGCTCCCCCACAATGTGGACTGACGATCTGGTGAAGATCGTACGTAAGTCTATGGGTGATGGAAGCGCTGGACCGATCGATGTGGAAATCTTTGGGAGAGGTCAAGTGGACGTCCTTTGGCTGAATGATATTCCTGAGATCGCTTCGAAGTTCTAACGCTATCCGTTTGAATTTCGATGTCAGCTGAGGAAAATACAGTCACGAGCATTAATATTTTACAAAAGTGTTCTTGTTCCTAAAGTATTGATGAACATTTTATGGGTTAACTACATGGTGAAGGGTGGGCGTTTAAGGGGACTGTCTTTTGTAAACGTTTTTTTTACGTTCAAAAAGTGCTGATTCTCAGCCTAATTTGAATAAATGAATTTTTGTTTTTTTTTGTCAGACAGTATTTTAAACCGTATTATTATGACATACACTGACGTTATTGGTTGTTCCAAAATATCATATAGTACTCGGAACTGAACGTAAACGAAGCAAAAGGAATATGTAAGGATCGTGGCAGGTGGCGTTCTGTAGTTTCTGCTTACCCTCATGGGAAAAAGTCGGGAGTGAAAGTATGTTTGTGTATTATTATGGAATAAGTCTATTGTCTAAGTTGATGCAATCGTTTTTTACAACAAAAAAATGCTTATGACTGTACACGTAAAAACTTTTTACTACTGCATATGAGAGTTTTTGTTACTTGTTTTGATGTAATGTGGTAATCGCCTGCCAAGTCTTTACCACAAAACGGTTGAGGTCTTATCCCTGTGGTAATTGGGCTCAAGATCCTTAGCCGATAGTTTATCCATCATTAAGGAGGCTGGAACATGAGACGATAAACGGCTAAAACCATATCAGTTTCTCGTTGCAAAACTTTATGTTAACAACTTCACAGTTTCCACTATCTAGTTTAGACGTAACGTGCAACTACGAAAGGTTAGCTGTATCTAAAATATTTCCAAGTATTTCATATTTCATTCCGTCCTCGCCGTCGAGGCCCGTCGCGACGACCCCGTCAATGCCCTCCCCCCGACCCTTTACTAGAGCCAGCCCGCGAAGCTAGCCAGTAAATGTTTAAAAATGCCCCTAAATAATATATCTATTTGATCAAGCCCGTCCCTTGCTGTCTTCTCTCAGCGACGTCCTAAGCTGAGGCTCGTACCCCGCAGGGGGTGCCCTTAGCGATTGGTCGCTTAGTTTTTAAGTTTTCACGCCTGGCTGGCCTTAATTTCTAATTAAGCCTCCCACAGGAAAGTTCGGTTAAGCAGTAGATATCCCTAAAGCATAAACTGCGAGATGCCTTTCAAAAAAAAAAAAAAAAGTATTTCATAATAATAACAGCCGCACATGTAGATCGAAGGTTAAGCTACACTTGCCTAAGTCGGTCTGTGGATGGGTGACGATTTAATATAAAACGAGACTACTTCGTACCTAGGAATGCACGTAAAGCCGTTATACCCAGCTGTAATTCGACGATCTTTGACTGTCGTTATGGGTGGTCAGAAACCTGTAAATCTGACAACCAGTTGTACTAAGGGGATTTATCGTAGTACCCAGTAACTGAGTTGTGGAGGTGCAATACGCAGTCGCTCCATGTAAAGTCAGCTGCATCTAGTTTTACTGGAACCCGATCCAAATATAGTTGTGAAGAGGTTAGGCAGATAATGATTATAATATATCTTTCACACCATTTGCTCGATACTGGCAAATTATATTTCATGCAAACCGTACCCAAAGTTCGTTATTACAGTTATGATCTAGCCGGACAGTTACATAATAACTAAATTATAAACAGAGGTCGGAATTATGTAAACTTATTTATGTACTTACACTGATTTCATACAGCGAAAGAATAAAGTGGATATGCCTCAAATCCCGATATTAATTATAAAGACCAGAAAAATCCCGTGATTTATTAAATAAAAAAGTTATTTACTTTTACACGATTTAAAACATCCGACATCGGATCTATCACTGAGGTTTTTATTATTATTTATTTGTAATATTGTTGGCCACACGGGATTGTATTATAAACCCCTGGAAATCCCGGGAAATCCCGGAAAGATCCATAATTATTAATATCAACATTTCGATGCAAGTACATAAATAACTCTACCCAATTCCGACCTCTGATTATAACCCACTGGTCGATAATGAGTTTTAAATTTGGAACTCCAACTTAAAGTTAAAAAATGTCAAAAAAACACCCCTAAAATCTAAAAACTTAAAACGTTATACTTTTTAGGTATTGATAAGAAATCGTTTGAGAATCGAATATTTCTTTTTTTAGTTTCCATGATAACAGTCAACTATTTCTGAGAGTAAATGACGTAGAACAGATTATGCACCTGTGGAACCATTCTACAGACACAATAAACTCGCTCAGATAATTGTAGTCATCGAGATGGAAAATCTGACATTTATACAGCCAGCCGTGCGGATTCATTTCACATGAAAAGCGTCGGATCGACACGGCAGACGGCTGTCCTATTGCATTTACATCTATACAGACTTTATACTAACGGAGTTTTTTATAAAAGCAAAGCTGAAAAACACAAATCCAACGTGGAAATTGTAACGGCACCTGAGGCCAGTCCCATTTTTTGTTGATGTCGTTTTTTGGGCCGCGTGTGTAATGAGAATCGACAAAATCTGGATTGGATAGTGGCTTTTTTTGTCCTACCGTGTCCCGTTTATTCATTGCAAATACGAAACTATGTTACCATTTTAGAATGTTACATAATAGGTCTTTACCTATGAAATTGCCGTTTTGTATGAAAAAATTTAAATGAATTTTTTTCATGTATTTTTTATTTGTATTAATCGAAGTAATCACCCATGCAATCAATGCATCTTTGCCAACGCAGTGGCAGTTTATTGATGCCCTTCTTAAAGAAATCAGCTGGACGGGAGGCAACAAATTCTTCAAAGGCATTTTGTACTGCCTCTCGGGTATTGAATTTTTTTCCCGCCAAGAAGTTATCCAAATTCTGGAAAAAGTAGTAGTCTGTAGGCGCAAGGTCTGGTGAGTAGGGCGGATGACGGAGAGCTTCCAACCCCAGTTCTTGCAACTTGGAGACCGTCTGCTGTGCAGTATGAGGTCGCGCGTTGTCGTGCAGGAGCAGCGGAGACGAGCGATTGACCAATGCTGGTTGGAGATGTGCCAGCTTCTCCATCATTGTGTTCAATTCTTCACAGTACACATCTGCAGTAATGCTCACCCCGTTTGGTAAGAAGCTGTGTTGAATCACACCGGCGCTAGACCACCAAACAGTGACCATCACTTTTCTTGGGGTAAGTTTTCGTTTAGGGCATTGTTTAGGTGCTGAACCAGGATCCAACCAACTTGCTGAGCGCTTGCGGTTATCAAACAGAATCCATTTTTCATCGCAGGTAACAATGCGGTTCAAAATTCCTTCATTTGTGTGTCTGTTGAGCAGTGCAAGGCACGTCTCGACGCGTACTTCGCGCTGGCGATCATTGAGTTCGTGGGGCACCCATTTGTCAAGCTTTTTTACCTTGCCAATTTGACGCAAATGGGCCAATATTGTTTTGACGCTAACGTCGAAAGCTGCTGCTAATTCAGCCGTAGATTGTGTATCATCAGCTTCCACAATCGCCTTTAATTCGTCATTGTCGACCAAAGTCTTCGGACGACCGCGAGGTTCATTTTTCAGGTCGAAATTTCCAGAACGGAAGCGAGCAAACCAATAACAGGTAGTGCGTTGGTTTGTAGTGTTAGCTCCGTAAACGTCGTTGATGTTGCGTGCCGCTTGTGCCGCGTTGCTGCCACGACGGTACTCATATTCCATAATTACTCGAATTTTTAACGTATCCATGATGACGAAAAAGATTTAAATGCGATGAAAATGTAACACTAATCAATAAACAAATGACTACTTTTGGAAAATATTTTGATTTGAAATGGCCAGTACTGCAGAACGGCAATTTCATAGGTAAAGACCTAATATTATTATGTCAACATTGTACTTTTGGGCGCCATATTGTTTTCATCTGTTTTTTTTTCTTTGCTGGCTCAGAGGCCGCACTACACGTGTTCAAGCCAGGTATGTTCTGTTAAAAACGGATAGTGACATTCGTCACGTATAATCGAGGCCCGTCGCGACGACCCCGTCGATGCCCCCCTCCCGACCCTTTGCTAGAGCCAGCCCGCGAAGCTGAGCCGATTAATGTTTAAAATGTCCCTAAATAATGGAACAATCAGATCCAGCCTGTCCCTTGCTGTCCTCTTCAGCGACGTCCGAGGTTCGTACCCCGCAGGGGGTGCCCTTAGCGATAGTCGCTTAGCTTATAAGTTTGTAGGCCTGGCTGGATGCCTTAATTTTAATTAAGCCCCACACAGGAAAGTTCGGTTGAGCAGTAAATATCCCTGAAGGATAAACAGCGAGATGCCCATTCCAAAAAAAAAAATCGTCACGTATAAGTCTGTCTCTCTCTGACTTTGGCGTTTTATAGCCCAGTAGTCATATCTCTAATTTCTTGCGTGAAGTTTACCAACCGATAAAGAATATTACCTGCTTATAAGTCAAATAAAATTACTTTCACGGATGTGATGTTTAGGCGCTGTTCAAATAGTTAGTTGCTTAGTTCATTTTTTTTACTGAAACCACTTTTTACTTTAATAGTGCTACAGGAGACGTCACATACGTTGAATTAATTCTGGAAGTCTGGTTACTATAGGGATGATCAAATAAGTTTAATTATTAACCATCAAATAGTTTTAGTTTCGCATTGATATAAACGCACCTACATAGGTATGTGGATAAGTTAACATACCTACGAGTATTTACATATATTATTTCCTTTTTCTTTTTTTATTAGGTATTATTTTTTTCTTTTCATGTACAGAATACTTTTCAGCGTTTTCAGCGTTTTCTCAACTATGTTGGGGTTGGCTTCTAGTCTAACCGGATGCAGCTGAATACCAGTTTTATACATGGAGCGACTGCCTATCTGACCTCCACAACCCAGTTACTGGGCCACACGAAAGCCCTTGGTAAGACTGGTTGTCAGACTTTCGGGATTCTGACTGCCTGTAACGACTCTCAAACATCTACAAGTGAAAGCCCGAACCATCGGCTTAACGTACTTTCCGAGGCACGGAGGAGTCTCGGTATATTACGAATGGTCACCCATCCACAGACTGAGCTCGGCAAGCGTAGCTTAACCTTCGATTGACCCGACTCCTCTTCACGTACATAATACATAGTTCAATAAAACTATTACTATAATTTATTGAATTAATTTTAACATTATGAATGTTTTCCTATGAGATTGTGCGATTATATATTATTATATAGGTACATAATAAATATATGTTGCATAGGAGACAATATCAAAACCTATATATACCTATTCTATATCTCTTACTATCAATAATACGTTATTCCTGGTGCCACAAGTGGAAAATAACGATTTTCCAACATTATGAACGAAGCGTGTAATGAAAATCGCTAGTTTAGTGCGAATATCACTAGCGTCTGGCTCAAGGTCAATATTTTGCCGAACGCCGATGATAAAACCTGCAGAGCTTAAGGAAAAAACGCTAGGGTTGACTGCAAAATTCTAATGTTCACCGGATTTTGACATGTCATCATCATCATCAGGCTATATTAGTCTACTGCTGGACATAGCCCTCTCCTATTGAGTGCCATAGCGCCTTGTCTCCAGCTTGCCGCCTCTGCCTGCAGTTTTTCGCAGATCGTCATCCCACCTGGGCAGAGGGCCTACTAGGTCCTACATAACGTTTGCCGAATGGCGGTTTCCACTCAAGAACTCGTTTATCCCAGCGGTTGCCGGTTCTTCGCGAGATATGGCCAGCCCACTGCCACTTCAAGTTTTGACATTTAAAGCTTGGTTACGTTGTACAGTAATACAATTGTTATTGGTGATCGCAACAAATATATTTTCCCAGAAATACAATCTTTAAAATCACCACCTCAATTCTCTAAATTAGTATGTCCTCGAGTGTTGAAAATTTGACTATTTCATGAATTGTTTGACTTTAATTAGTACTAAGTAGTATTAATGATTTTGAATTATTAATACTTCATTGAGAGGATGAATGAAAGACGACTAACAAAAGGTATATATTAGTCAGATGTAAGCAGAAAGGAGACGCCCTAAAAGGACATACACTGACCTTATTGGTGATGGTGTTCAAAAAGGTCGGGTGCGTGCTAGTCGCAACCGTCGCGCGTCGTGTGTGTATGACCAGAAGTATGAACGTAAACGAAGCAGAAGGAATATGTAAGGATCGTAGCAGGAGGCGTTCTGTAGTTTCTGCATACCCCTATGGGAAAGGCCTGAGATTATGTATGCATGCATGTATACTTCGTGTACACATTTGTTACGGTCGTGAATAACCTTTTTTAATAACATACAACCTCATATTGAGCTGTAAATTGCTAAAAACCTTACACATTAGAATTTCGCGGGCCACCCTAGCGTATCCTCCTTAACATTTTAGTAACACCCGAAACCAAACTTCGTGGAACTATGTTGTCGGTTACATGTGCCTAATAATATTATGAGGGCTATTCTATTTGCAAAGGATCCTGCAAATATTCGTTATTGAATTAGTAGTAATAACTAGTACACAGTAATTGGGTCATGGCTCATGGGGTATGTATTTCAAAGAGTTTAATTTGTTAATCTTGTGTACACTTACATATAAAGGGTTAGACACGGGTGTCTTTTTTATTTATTTTAAACGTTGACTCACACTAGGCATTTGTCCTGTATCGTGAGGGCATTTACAAATATATAAACTGACATACACAAACCAAACCAGACCCAGAACAACTACCTATAGGCCATACACGATTAGAAACCTCAATTTAAATTCACTTAGGATCAGTTCACACCGAGACGCAACGCCACGCGCCGTCGCGCGCACTTTTTAAGATATTTATACCAGAAATAACTTTAATTACTACACAAAATATACAGTTTATATTGAGATAATTCGAATATGACCTGCGGCGTCGCGCTACGCAGCGTTGTGCCTCGCGACGTAGCGCGACGCCTCACGTCGCAGTGGCGCGTTTACGATGCGCCTCGCGACGTCGCGATTCTTCACGCGGCGGCGCGCGAAAACACTGGCCTCTTCGAACATCGTCGCGTCGCCTCGTGTCTCTGTGTGAACTAACCCTTAGTCATCATGCAATCACTTCTCTACACAGTTATGGCGTAATTTTCTCGAAGGACAAATTGCGATGAAGCTCACGCCGACTCTGAGACTACAGTCGGACACTAAGCCTCGTAAATACCAAGTTTAATCTAGCGTGAAGTAATGTCAGCCGTCATACTCGTAAAAATAAACGGATGTCAAGATCACTGACACCGATGTACTAGGGCGTGTACACGATAAAAGTTTGTAAAAAGGTTTTTACATAACATCACGCCTGTAATCAACCGAAGGGTTGGACAGAGGCGTACCTATAGTACACCCATATTTTGCCAACTATGTTTAAGTCCCTTTTAATAGGGGGCCAGCCTATTGCCATCAGCTGAGACTCCGTGCTGTTACTGAGAAATTCCAGACATAAAAACCCAATAAAACTTTGCTTAACCCGTGAATGTAACCTAAGACCTTGTGCTTAGCAGTAGCGCTACCGACCAACGAGGCGGCAAGTATAGAATTAAATAAATACTCTTTACTGTACACCATAAATACTTACAAATAAGAACACTTACTTTAAGAGTTACATAAGGAGTTAGAATGGGGGCGTTATCGTTAAAAGCTATATTTCCAGACTACCATAGGCAACCAAGGAGATCCTGATACCAGGAGTTCAATAATGATTCTATCAATTTCTCAATATTTCATGTTAAAGTCTGGATAGAAATTCAATCTAATTTTAGAATAGAGATTTTCCAATATTTTTTTTATTCAACACTTCAATCACTTTTCTCAGGTTCCAAGTAGGTGTTCAATTGGGTTATTTATTGAATAAAGCTGAAGGTTTTTCATAGACTCAAACAGCAAATATTGTGCGGATTGACGTTACCCAACAGCTATGTCGAACTACCCACTGTGGTGGGCGAGAAGTGGACCGTATATAAACGTCATTAACGACTGGAACGTGAGAGCGGGCGGTCGCGTCGGCCATGTGTGTGGGGATTATCACACAGATTAACTGCAGCACCCGACAGCTGACGTTTATTTGATCACGAACAGCAAACTACTGCTACTAGAACATAATCTGCAACGTGTTACAGATTAAACAAGGCTGTTTCCTTTTATATTTTAAGTTATTGATAAACTTGCTACGGAGCTCAGAAATAGAATAGAAATATGATAAAGATTTATATAAAACTAGCTGACCCCGGCGAATTTCGTACCGCCTCAAAAGTTAAGTTACACTACCATCTGTTAGAAATGTATGGAAATGATTATAAGAAAACATATAATTTGCATTTAAAAATATTAAGTCGATGATCGAAATAAAAAACTATCCTATCTCTTAAGTTAGACCAGAACACACAGTAAGCCAAATTTTATTCAAATCGGTTCAGAGTCCATAGCGGACAAACAACGTGACACGTAATTTATATATATTAAGATTGGCCAGTTAATACAGTGACTGGCTTGTATTTCAAATATTTAAAAGAATTGACTGCCTCTTTGGTCTAGTGGTCTCAAGTGCGACTGCTGAGTGTGAGGTCTTGGGTTTGATTCCCAGGTCGGGCAAAGTGTTATTCAGTTTTTACAATAGGATTTTTCTTCTTAGCAGCCCGGTGTCTGGATTTGTGCCCGGTTGATAGCAATAGACTCGCCCCCTATTACATAGGACTTAACTGGCGAAATGCAGGAGTTACTATAGGTGTGCCTCTGCCCATCCCTTCGGGAAACACAGGAGTGGTGATGTTTTGAGTAAACATAGTTTCAGTATAGTATTAGTATCACACGAGACTTAATGTTATATGGCGTAATGTGTGTGTTACTATAAGTGCACATCTGCCCGACCCTTCGGGGACTAAAAGCTTGATGTTACTTAGTTATAATACATATTTTAAAAACAATTCGGTTTTGAACACGACTGTTATTTTTTGTAAATTGTTGAGACATTTTGAATGCTAGTGATGAAATTGTAATCAAATTGCAGATAAAAAATTCCAAATGAATTTACTCGCATGAAAATATCAAGTTAATTTTATCAAACCAATTCATCAAACCGCTGTATCAATCATGCGCGTCTTAAATATTAGATTGGCTGTCTGCCTTACCACAATAGAAAATAAACCTTAAATATTTTCTTTAAATTACCTAAGCATACAAACTCTTGGTACACTTTAACTTATTACGTTTATTCCAAGTCTATAAAAAGAGATTCTCATCATTTTTTATAAAAACTAATGCAAACAAATAACTCAGCTTAAACAGAAACAAGATAACGAGAAATGAAACAAAATAAAAACAATGATCTTGTAAAGTTCTTCTCAGAAATAAGTTTTATTTCCTCCTTCGAGTCCCTACGGAAGTTTTGCCGTAATTCCCGGAGAGACGGACCGGATAACTTTGAATACGGTTCAGTGTTTGACAGGAAAGTTTCTCGTAAATTGACGAATACACGGGGACGGTTTGCGTATGCTGTGTTTTACGTTTGGGTGCCGTTACGGTTTGTTTCGGTAACGTGTCTGTGATTTTATTTGGTTTCAAATGGTTGTGTGGGCTTAAATATGTATGTAATAGTCTAATCACATAGTCTCAAGAAGGGGGCCAACCTAGAAGATAATAATTAATTAATAAATAATGCTGGACAATCCTTACAGCTTCATCTAGCCCCAAACTAAGCAGAGCTTGTGTTGTGGGTACTAGATGACTGATATACTTAATACAATACATTGAATAGATAGATATTTTTTAATTATACATAGCAAATACCCAGACCAAGAACACCTGGAAAAAATCTTTGTAGATCGTACAAACATTTGTCCCAGGACGTGAATCGAACCCGCAACCTCCTTTGTCGCAGGCAGACCTTTGCCCACCGCGCTACATCAACATTTTTGAAGTGAAATTTCTTTTGGGACGATTTGAATTGGATTTTATGAAACGAAAAAGAGACAACTATAAGTGTTTCTTTCTCTCTCGCTCTCTCTGTTTACCACCTCCAGAGTGTATTCATATCATTCTCTTAAAAACTAAACAGATTACAAAGTTTTACTTCTACCGCGTGTGAACTCACACGTAATGTTTTTTTAATATTATATACCTTTGTCTTGACGTATTAAAAGTTGTCTCAAGTCTTATAACGTCCCAAGTCCGCGTTTTAAGTTATTCGAGGTCGCGAAACGGATTATTCATGAATATCTCGTTTCGTTTATTTTAATGATATAGCATTTATTATAAAGTTTTAGAGCACAAAATTCTTTACAAAGGTTTGGTTTGGTTTTTTAATGAATTAATCGTTTTTAGAAACAGCATAAAAAGTGCGGATCGCTCTGCCATACTTAGCATAAAGTAGGGTTAACCCAGTTGTAAACGTCCCTTTGTGCCTATTGGCCTAGCTCTGTTCTGTCTCCTGCTTGATATGGAGGAAATTGGAAAATATGTATTTTTATAACTCCTCCGCTGTTCTTTTCTGATTTATTTCGTTGCGGGATCCAAGACAGTTGAATCGTTTCTCCAGGACTTGTTGGGCTTCATTGTCTCGACGCTTTTCTGGTGGTCGCCATTGTTGATTCTGGTTTTCAGGAGTTGCAGTGGTTTGGGAATAGTGTGGCGGGATTGTCCCATAAAAGAAGTTATTTCCAATCATTGTCTACGTATCAGTACTTTACTAAAAGTATTTTGTTGCTGAAATTTTTTTGATGTCATCTTTAACTATACATTAGTCATACATATATATTTTAATGTCCACATATTGACGTCATATAATTATTTCTTTCTCTTAGCCATGTGCACCTACCTCTTTTCCCTTGTACGAAACTTTCAGAACATATCCTTCATTCAAAATGTTGGCGAAGCGTAGTTTGAAATAAGTACAAGCAAATAGCTCTCGGCTCAGCTCGTGCTCGACTTTATAATTCTTTGGCTGTACACTGAAAGTCGAAAGCTCTATTAGCGTGAAGGAAGGATTGGGATTTGTGTACCGAGACTTGTATGAAACGTTTTAATTTTGATTTTCACCTTTCAGTGGCTCATTTTCATTTTTTTTCGTTTTCCTTGAATCTAAGTAAAATATTGAACCACGTGGAACATTTTTATGAACGTATAAAATTAAATATTTTACAATACATTCTCTATCGTACACTGTAACATACGAAAAAGATAGAACAGAGCAATATTTCATTATTAATAATTTATTATTGATAGCTGTATCGTCGATTATTCTTCGTGACTACGCAGTATTAACTTTTGCCATTCTTTCTTTTCAGATGAACAGTGAAATGGTGATAGAGTGAAAGTCTAAAGTGATCAAGATGGCGGTGAACAGCCCCGGAGGTTACCCACCCGTTTCTCCAAAGCCACATACTCCTAAAAGTCCTCGCCACTTCATATTCCCTCAGAAAAGTCCTTCCATCGCCTCCAGCACTTCTTCATCAGGCTACTACACGCCCCAGTCTGGCTGCAGCTATGACAAGCACAACCAGCCCCCGAAGTCCCCAATTGCCCATGGGCACAGAAGCCCAATGTCTCCAAGGCACTTTAACTTCCCCCAAAAGTCCCCATCAGGGCGGTCAAGTCCTTGCGTGGATCGTACCAACCTGCACTATACAACGTCTCTCAAACACAGTCGCCGGGAGAAGTCCAGGTCGCCAAATCCGCCCCCTGTGCACATTCATACGAACCCTGGCTATGTATCTCCTAAGCATACCAGGAAACTATACGGTTCTACTTCCACAGTAAGTTCACCGAGGCTCGCGACGTCACCTAGCATAGTCTCCAGTCACACTGATGACTCAACAGACGCGATGCCAGGAACACCGTCTGCGATCCTCCACGACGCAGACGATGAGTGTACTACAATCTCTTCGAAAATATGTAGAAAGTCGACGTCAGATTTGACAGACATGACGGATGATACTCCGCATACTCGATCAACGAGCATCAGTAGACCGTGCTCTCCGATGCGTAGAGGGTCCATGAAGGGCGGTTTGGCGTACTTGGCGAGTCGACGAGGGTCGAGGGAATCCACCATGTCGAATTGTGACTCTGTGGAAGACATTGGACCGCTGAACTTTCAGAACACAATGAGAGGTCGACAGAGGAGGACGTCAAACTTTTTGGAGCTACCTGGTGAGTACCTCTATCTAATCTCGTGGCGTTTGATCGATCGTCGAGAGCCTCCAGTGACGTAACGATATGACTTTGATGAGGGTACGCATTGATTCGAACTGATAAATTATTCATTTTTATCCTGATGCGGGTTTCGTTAATTTTGTATTAGATTTTAACCGCTTTGAGGATAAATACATTTTATCCTCTAACTCAAATGGAGTGTCTTAAAGGAAAATTATTTTCCATTGAATATTATTACAGGGTGTTTTGTAGCATCTCTTAAAGGGATGCGAGAGGTAGAGTGGGACAATGCTATGATACTCTTACACGCTAAAAAGAGATGAACCGTAACTCATCTAGCATGGATTATTGTGCAGGTCACTGTGGTCAAGGTCAATCGAAAAATATTATAACATTGGCCATTTTTAATTAAAAGTAACATGCATTGACAGTAAGTACTATAATTGTCATATATGAAACTCAACATGAAAGCTTTCAAAACATAACAACCTAATTGGGAGTTATATATTTGAGCCGTTTGGTCGACTCTTCACGTGACCAGAGGGCGGGCCTTTTTATTTGACCAAAGAATCAGCCATTCAACGTGGCAATGTTGCCAGCCTTTTGGGCACTTTTCCTGTTGACAGTGATGCGGACGAATTTTTCGATGCCCTATGATGTTTTTTTTCTTTTATGTATGTATAGAGGCCAGCACATCAAGCTATCAAAACCTGTCAAATGTCTGATTTTTTTTCAACTTTATTACAAAAACATAAGGCTCAATTGGAAAAAATTGACAGTTTGGGATAGCTTGATGTGATGACATCTGTACCTACCTTGATAATCGGCTCTCCATAACTTGGTATGATAACACAAAATGTACAAACAAATCGGAGTTGGTAAGAACATCTTAAATGTAAATCAGAACCATTCTCCGATGTAAATCAATATCGAATCGGCTTTACGATTCAAATTGGATTACAGATTTAAGGAGAACCTCGTTACTGATACATTTATACTGTTGTTATTTTGTAAAGTTATTGTGAGATGGAGATTCTAATATTTCTGAGGTAAAATTACGTCTCACTGGCGTAATTGAAGGGAGTTTTGTTATATTTTTAGATTTTTTTGACATTGTAATCAGGTATTTTTTTTATTTAAATAAATAAATAATGCTGGGCAATCCACACGGCATCATCTAACTCCAAGCTAAGCAGAGCTTGTGTTACGGGTACTACATGACTACTAAATTCAATACATTACATTGATATATATTTTTTATTATACATAGGAAATACCCAGAACACCCGGAACAAATCTTTGTAGATTACAAACATTTCTCCCAGGGCGGAAATCGAACCCGCGACCTATTGTGTCGCAGGCGGACTTTCGCACGCCGCGCCACATCGGTCGTCATTTAATATATATATATATCATCCTCTTGCCCTTATCACTTATAGTGGTGTAGCATGTCTCCTTCTTCCTTACATTTGTATTTGCCGTCATCTCAGAAGTCACCTCCTTTTCAGCCATACCATCTTTCACACAATCCATCGATCATTTCCTGGGCCCTCTACTCTTGTAACCCTCCACATTCATACTCAAAACTTTCCTCTCAACATGGTCCTCATTCCTTCGCATCACATGCCCGTTCCATGAAAACCTATTTCCACACAACTTCTTGGTAACAGGCGCCACTTTCAGACTTCCTTTTATATACTCATTTCTTATTCTATCCATTCGCGTAATACCTCACATCCCCCTAAGCATTCAGATCTCAGCTGCATGCCTTCATTCATCCCTTTTGTGGGCCAACATTCTGATCTATATTTATTTAATATCTATGTAGAGTAAAAGTCATGTACCGAGTATTCTCTGAGATCACTTGAAAACATCTTGACTGTTTTTTGTTGTATTCGTAATATCAGGATACAGTTTGTATGAAAGAATTTTCTTGGAAAATCGGTTAGGTTAGGTAAGGTTATGTATGTTGATTTATTGTATGTTTGTATGAAGATCTCAATAAAAAATGCATCTGCATGCATAATTTATATTGAAATTGTAAAAAATAAACAAATTAATGTCCTAAACTTTCGACCATTAAATAACAAAAACAACTACAAAATAAACTATCCTACATACATATAACTATCTATATGGACTTAAGATTCTTAAGTTTACCTGCAAAACAGTTTTTTTGCAATTCACAATGGATAAGAAATTAGGATTATTTTTCCATATTAGATGTGCTTTTCTTGAGTTAAGTACCTAAGCTACCTCTAATATTGTACACATATTGTACAGTTACCGGCATGGATCTTGAGCGCCGACCTTGAGTAGCGCAGCAGTCGATTTTAAGTTAAGCAGTAAGCACCACCATAGTGCATTTTTCAGTCGTTTTATTACCTTCAATTAGATCCACCAACTTATTGCATCGAATTAAAAGTTATAGTTTACTCAAGTAAAGCTATAAAATAATGCGTTTATTCACCAAAACCAAATAAGCTCAAATACATTTTACTTCTGCCTAACAGCATAGCAATTTATTGGCAGTATGGCAGACGTAACCTCTCGTACTAATTTAATTTAATTCTTACATTTATTATTAAATGTTTATGGGACAAGAATTTTAATAAAATAAGTATTACCATATAAAAAAGGAAAAGAAAGAATCATAGGGCATCAAAAAATTCATCCGCATCGCTGTCAACAAAAAAAGTGTCGAAAAGGCTGGCAGCACTGTCACGTTAAATGTAAATAAGCACACTTTTTGAAATGTAAATTGGACATGAAAGAACAATATGAATTACACCTTCTCCGCACAGTAACACTTACTGAAAGTACCAAAAAGACGACGATAAAGATACGCGTGATGTAACAACAATTTTAAAACGAAACACTTCATACTAATTACACAGAGTGAAATTGCGACATTACTCGAGAGACGGATGTAGTCTACTACAGTATGTTTTATTTCTGAAAGCAACAAGTAGTACTCACACCCAGATTTATTTTTCCCGTGTGCACGAACGCTTGACGCAAACGTAACGTCACTTCGAACTATTTTAAATTTGGAAAAACTCGTTTCGAATGTAGTATTTATTTATTTTTAAGACTTTATTTGTATCTATGGGTGACAGTTATGGGCCTTGCCTCGTTTTATTTATTTGCTGTATTTTTTATTCAAATATCGTTCGAATTGACGTTAGATTTACGCCAAGCATTCGGTGCTATGCACAATGTTTTAAAACTACACGATGCGTTATCAACACAGTTTGTGTTGGGTATTGTCGAGCGAGATTTTTAACTTTAATAAATGCCATAAAATCAGCGAAGCATAGGGCTTCGCTGATTTTATGGGATCGCATTTATTAAGGAACAAACCCTAATTTTCTAAATTACTATCAAGAGTCTTCTCTAAGATGGGCGAAATGTTTCATCTAAGGTTCTAGCAGCCCGTATACAATAAAGTCTGCGATTACATTGAACTTCTACTGTATCGAGATGTAGAGTGTGCTACTGGTGGTCTTGGCTGCTCAATTAAAGTACTCGACGATTTTCAATCTGTCTTTCTTGGGGTAGGTACCGATTATGGTTTAAATAGGTTTGACCGCATTTGTGCTCACGCTACCTTTAGCGTCCTTTACCTTTGTCGATGAACGAGTGACAGGTGAACGCAGACTAACTTTCGTCAAAACACCATCTCAGACACTTATCAGCACAGTCCTCACATGGCCTGACCAAGATTACTCTGCTTAGCTTGGGGCTAGATGATGCTGTGTGGATTTTCCAGCATTATTTATTTATTTAATATTTCAGATAATGTCTGGATTTTAATTATACAGTGACCTCTGAGTTTCCTTCGTTGTTTCTTCTCAGAGTAGATAGAGAAACACCGATTTAGGTTCATAAAAAATATTTTACTTCAAAAAGTAAAATATTTTGTTTGAAAATCCCGTTTACAGAAACAAATATAATTTATCATTAAACAACCGCGATCGCAGTGGTTAGCGTAGCCCAATGTGCTGTGAGGAATAGTTTAAATTTTATGGAGTAAAAACTTTTTAGGCTGGGGTACTTTTGGTTTCGCGTCACCGACATGCTAGTATGACGTTTTGAGCAAGACTGGTAGTTATTCCAAAGCTTTAAATTTTCACTTCTGTCGGCAGTCACCATCACTGCTTTTTTTATTTTTTAGATTTTTTACACTGATTCACGTGTGAAGTCATAACCATGTTAGTGACAGAAATTCAGCTAGTACCTAAGTACTTTATTCTAAAACAAAGCTCCGGTGCTGGAAGGAGGTTTGATTAGAACCGGCAAGTAGCAATGTGACTTTTTCAATTCAGACATGAACCTACTTTCTAAGTTTATCTTAGACATCTCTGTCATTGGTAAAGGAAAACATCGTGAGGAAACCTGAACCTACAATGAATATAAAGAAAGCGCCAACCTGCCTTGATCAAACATGGTGATCAACGCTCGTGCCTTCTCAGAAGACGCCTTTGCCCTGCAGTGGGACAATAACTGGCTAGTATTATCAAGTGCAAATATTAGCCCACAGTATAAAATCTACAAAGTGGGAAATACACACAGCCTCAAATCCAACCCACATGCGCTAGTTTTTTGGGATCCGTGAATAATGAAATATGATAATGAATAAAAATAATCAAATCTTATTACGCCTTAAGCCTTTGCGTCCGTCCGTCTGTCGGTCCATCGGGCTTTGTCTCATGAACCGTAATAGATACACAGTTGAAATTTCACGGAGTATGTATTTTTAATGCCGCTATAACAACAAAATAGATTTAAATAAAATTAAACATCAAAGCATGGTTATTTTTTTAAATCTTGTTCTATGTTACGAAACCCTCCGTGAGTCTGACGCGCACTTGCCCGGTTCTTTTCTTATTTATTTCTCATCGTTCGTGTCACGACAAGCAACAAGTCGTCCCCCAGGTGATGTCTTTTAGCTTGGCCATTACCCGTTATTACGGGTTCAGGTGTAAAATAAAAGTGTCACTAAAAGTATCACGCTGAGGGAGACGGTAATGCGTTGTAAAAGTGTGTTGAGTGGAGATATTGTGTGCCGGGATGTGAGTTAAATTGATGGGTCAAAATAATGGCACGAGATGAAAGGCGGAAAGGAAGATAAAAACAAAAATTTGGCAGTAATAGGGATTGCTGACAGAAGTGAAAACTTAAAACGCAACACGTAACATTAACATGTCGGTGACGCGAACCCATGTATTTTGTTAAAAATCCACGCGGACAAAGTCGCAGGTAACAGCTATTAGTTAATTAACATCATCCCACACAAACCCTACCTAACTGTACCTATATCAAGACATATTAACTTATAACTTAGACGAGAGCCGTCATGCGTCAAAGTTAGTTTATGCAGAACTTGGCTAAATTAGATTGCATGCAGTCAAATGTGGTTATGTGCATTTGACTGCATTTCATTTCACATTTCACCATTATAAAGTTTCGGTCTAACAAGAACAAGCAAGATTTGTGATCTGAAATAAATGTTGACTGCCTCGTGAGTGTAGTGGACGGTGCTAGTTTACTGCGCACGAGGTCCTGGGTCCAATTACCGGGTTGGGCAAAGTGTTATTTGGTTACCATCTGGAAATTCTCAGTAGCAGCCAGGAGCCTGTATGAATGCAACTGGCAAAATGTAGATGTACCATGCCTCTGCCTAACCCTTCAGGGAATACAGGCGTCATGTCGTCATTGTTGCAACACGAAACGTTCAAAAACCGCTACCATTTACTAAAACCTTTCTAAGCTGAACAATAACTGTACCAAGCTACGACTTAAGTACATAACTTTACAGCCCACTTTACAATTTGATTGGAAGTACCCTTTAAAATTGTTAAGCACTGTGATACTATGAAACCGAAGTTTTCCAATCATTTAACTTAACTCCAACTTAGCAGACTTCGAGCCTGTGTAACTTTTACTTAGTTTGCTTGCATTGTGTGTTTTTAAACGCTTTTGTGAAATGAGGTGAAGCGGTGTAGTTTTTTCTCTACTAGCGAAGTTATTTACCCGACTGCTCGACGTAATGGAGGATAATGTGTTTATCAGTCTATTTAATTACGTTTGTTCCTTTGTGGCACTCTAGGGCCGGAACGTCTGGGTTACTTTTAACAAGATATACGTTGTTAGACTCGTCTTGATAACGTGAGTGTTACTTTGAAGTGTTATTTTGAAATTATAAAGAAATAAAATGCATTTTTTTGCATTATGTTCAGTTAAAATAAACAAACAAAGTAAAGTTGTTCATTCAGGCATAATGCGCATAGAGCTGAAAGTTGGTATTTAATATACTGATAATCGGTCATTTCAAAGGTTAAAGTTCTTACAAGTTTTTTTTGGAAATTAGACGTAAGTAGCAAGTTTTATCGTAAAAAGCGGCAAATATTAGGAGTTTCAGAATCATCATTGCCATTCAACGTGGCAATGCTGCCAGCCTTCTGGGCACTTTTCCCGTTGGCAGCGATGCGGATGAATTATTAGATGCCCTGTGATTATTTTTTTTTTTTTATTTCTTCATATATTAATAATTGTATCGTTTCGTAGTAGGATTTATGAATTAGTGATAGCAATAGTACCCCGTATGACATGAAAAGGGAAAATTGCATACTGGCAAAATGGGGGTATATTTTATTATTAATTATTTCTCACTATCCCTTAAGGGAATATAGGCGTGATTATACTCGTAGTACATTTGAATTTGTAAATAAATAGGTTTTTTGCTTGGGGTAAAAGGTAGAGATCCAAAAAGCAGTTTTATGTTTCAAAGAGTTTCTTGGAAATTTTAGAGAAAAGGTGAAGGGTCAAAGTAACTGTTTATAAAAACATCAGAATAAAATATTGAACATTTGGAGCCAATATCTGCCCAAGGTAAGTTAAATAAGTGTTTGATGGTAAGCATTGTTTTTTTAGAGTTCCGTATCTCAAACGGAACCCTTAAAGGACCACTTCGTAGCACGTCTGTCTGTCTATTAAGATCCTTTTTCTCAGGAACACGTGAGGGTATCAAGTTAAAATGAATACCAAAAACGGAGGTCTGCGGTCCCTTAGAGCTCAAGCTCAACAACGCAAACTCAACAACAAAACACTCAACGCAGAAAAAAGCTTCCAAATCAACGCATTGCAGAAATACGGCCAGATTTGCTACATAATATTTTGAACAAATCAAAACCTACTCGTATTTTGGCAAGAAACACAACGCGGTTAAAAAAGTTTCCACTTCAAAATATTCTTCAAATCATATTTGTCTAAGATTTATTTTGACGTCTGACTAAGTATTATTTTCCAATAAACAGACGTTGTTGACACTAATATTTAAGTTTATTGAAATATTTACTTTACGGTGTCTAACTGTCTAGACGGATTTAGGGGAAAAAAATGAACTGATTATATTAGGTCTTTACCTATGAAATTGCCGTTCTGCAGTACTAGCCATTTCAAATCAAAATATTTTTTGTTTGGCTAAGAATTCTAATTTCAAATTAATTTTATTTTAAAAACATGGATTTTTTTCTCCAAAAGTAGTCATTTGTTTATTGATTAGTGTTACATTTTCATCGCATTTAAATCTTTTTCGTCATCATGGATACGTTAAAAATTCGAGTAATTATGGAATATGAGTACCGTCGTGGCAGCAACGCGGCACAAGCGGCACGCAACATCAACGACGTTTACGGAGCTAACACTACAAACCAACGCACTACCTGTTATTGGTTTGCTCGCTTCCGTTCTGGAAATTTCGACCTGAAAAATGAACCTCGCGGTCGTCCGAAGACTTTGGTCGACAATGACGAATTAAAGGCGATTGTGGAAGCTGATGATACACAATCTACGGCTGAATTAGCAGCAGCTTTCGACGTTAGCGTCAAAACAATATTGGTCCATTTGCGTCAAATTGGCAAGGTAAAAAAGCTTGACAAATGGGTGCCCCACGAACTCAATGATCGCCAGCGCGAAGTACGCGTCGAGACGTGCCTTGCACTGCTCAACAGACACACAAATGAAGGAATTTTGAACCGCATTGTTACCTGCGATGAAAAATGGATTCTGTTTGATAACCGCAAGCGCTCAGCAAGTTGGTTGGATCCTGGTTCAGCACCTAAACAATGCCCTAAACGAAAACTTACCCCAAGAAAAGTGATGGTCACTGTTTGGTGGTCTAGCGCCGGTGTGATTCAACACAGCTTCTTACCAAACGGGGTGAGCATTACTGCAGATGTGTACTGTGAAGAATTGAACACAATGATGGAGAAGCTGGCACATCTCCAACCAGCATTGGTCAATCGCTCGTCTCCGCTGCTCCTGCACGACAACGCGCGACCTCATACTGCACAGCAGACGGTCTCCAAGTTGCAAGAACTGGGGTTGGAAGCTCTCCGTCATCCGCCCTACTCACCAGACCTTGCGCCTACAGACTACTACTTTTTCCAGAATTTGAACTTCTTGGCGGGAAAAAAATTCAATACCCGAGAGGCAGTACAAAATGCCTTTGAAGAATTTGTTGCCTCCCGTCCAGCTGATTTCTTTAAGAAGGGCATCAATAAACTGCCACTGCGTTGGCAAAGATGCATTGATTGCATGGGTGATTACTTCGATTAATACAAATAAAAAATACATGAAAAAAATTCATTTAAATTTTTTCATACAAAACGGTAATTTCATAGGTAAAGACCTATTATCTGCCTCGATGTCTAATGGTGGCAAGCTTTACTACCGAGCATAAGGTTCTGGGATTATCTAACACTATCAATTTCTCCAGTGTCGTGGGTGCGTTCACAAACATTTAATGTCAAATGCACAAACAGCCAGACCCGGAATAACTACCTGTAGGCCATACAAATATTTGTTCCGTGCGGGAATCGAACCTGCGACACACAGCACAGCAGCCAATCACTCAGCCACTGCGCCAATCGTGTTGTCAGATTCCTGGACCGGGCAAAGTATTATTGGGTTTCATATCTGGAATTTCTTATTAACAGCCCGGAGTCTGGATTTGTGTTCGGTCAATGGCAATAACATAATGACGGCACGGGCGGGTTTGATTCCTGCACGGATTCGGTTCGGGGACGGTTCCGGGTCTGGCTGGTTGTGTTTGTGAGTTTATATGTTTTTTAAATGAACCCTGGGCCAGCTCAAAGTCAAGTCAGTGTTACACCTTGACTTTGAGCTGGCCTACCGTAGCTACCATTTCAATAAAATAAGGGCCCAGTTTGTACTGGATACGTTACTACTGACGGCTTAGTGCAGAATCAGACACACATTAAGATGACCAAGGCGTCTCCCATTCCTTGAATGGATAGGTATACAGAAGTATACTTATGAATGAAATACATCTTGATTAATTTCTCTAAAGCGACCCTTTGATCAAGAATACTCAATGGTGTATTAGAGCTTTTCTTATTTAAATTCAGAAGGTGATTTTTGTATATTGTTGCTAGCCAAAATGGATTGAATGAAGGGAGAGCAAGTATTTAATGAAGTATTATCTTAGAATGCCTCGTTGGTCTAGTCTAGCAAAGTCCTGGGTTCAATTCCACACACTCATACATAAACTCACGTCTTTCTCCCATGGGGGTAGACAGAAACCACAGAACGCCACCTGCTAAGATCCTTACATACCCCTTCTGCTTCGTTATCGTTAAAACATCTGGTCATACACGCACGCCAGTAGCGAGTACTACGCACCGCACCTTTTTGAAGAACATCACCAATAAGATACCGCTTCCCGGGTCTGGAAAAGTGATATTGGGTTATTCCATGTGGAATTTCTCAGTAGCAGCCCGGAATCTGGTTTTGAGCCTACTTGATAGCCACATCCTCGCCTAATTTTACATGTGACTTTAACTTAACTGGCAAACAGTGGGTGTTACAAAAATAAAAAAAAATCAAAATGTTTTTAATTCAGACATGGTCCAGAAAATTGTTAGTTGTACTAAACCTAAAAACTATGTTAGTTACATTAAAAAAAAAAAACTAATTTACGTATTTACTTAGTAGTTTGTTTAGTTACTGTAAGTGCACCTCTACCTTACTCTTAGGGGAAAACAAGCGTGTTGATATTAAGTTTAAATAAACATATAGATGCATACATATACGTATATAGCAAGCTATTCTCATCCTTACCTTTGCAACACTTACCTACATTCCCTCCTACGACCGGTCGGGTTACACAGAGGAAATGTTTTCCAGGTAAAAGTAGAATGAATTTAATGCGGATTTTTTTTTAAAACTTTGCCTTACACTAGGAAATTCTCCTGAATCGTGGGTGCGTATACAAACATTTGAAACTCACATACACAAACAGCCAGATCCGGAACAACTATCTGTAGGCCATACAAAAATTTGTTTTCGGGAATCACACCCAAGTCACGCAGCTCAGCAGTCAATCGCTGAGCTACTGCGCCAACCGTGTCGTTAATTATGAGATTTCTGTTTTCTTGGCACGTCTGTGTGTTGTTAATTTTGCAGCCAATCTGTAAGACTGATCGAAGAGGGTTGAGAGATACTAATTGTGACGTCATTACCTTGTTGTCAAGTGGTTATCTAGTGGCTTTATTTCATCATAGATCATTTTGTATTTTTACTTTACAAACTCATTTGTACTTTACTTTTTTTTGTGAGGATCACGTGGAAATATAGAAACAGCCACACGGGCTGATCGAAGGTTAAGCTATGCTGGCTGTAGTCTGTGGATGGGTGAACGTTAGTAACTTATCAAAACTCCTGCGTGCCTTAGAAAGCACGTGAAGCCGTTGGTCCCCCGGCTGTCATTTGTAGATCTTTGACAGTTGTTACGGTTAGTCAGAAGCACGAAAGTCTAACAACCAGTCTTATCAAGGGGTATCGTGTTGCCCAGTAACTGGGTTGTGGAAGTCGGGTAGGCACTCGCTCCATGTGAAACTCTGGTATTCAGCTGCATACGGTTAGACTGGAAGCCGACCCCAACATAACTGGAAAAAGGCTGTGCAGATGTAGATGATGAACATCACGCCTATATTCCCCAAAGGGCTGGGCAGAGGTACCTACATTTCGCAAGTTATGTTTTAAAGTTATTGTTGTTTTTCTCGGGAATAGTACTATTCCAGGTACTAAAAAGGTACTATTAAATTAAAGGTACTATATTATTATATGTACGTTGTCAGGTGCTCATGCACCTGACAACGTACATGTATGCAAAATTTCAGCATGATCGGTTGAGTGGTTTAATCTTGAAAAGGTAACACAAACTTACTTTCGCATTTATAATATTATTATTATTATTTATAATATTAGTTAGAAAGCTAGGATTGAAACGCTTGAGCAGTTTTCGTTGTTAGACGAAGGCTATTAATTAAGATTAGAAATTGAAATACTGGTATTCAGCTGCATCCTGTTAGACTGGAAGGAAAAGGGATGGCTAGGCAGATGATGATGATCATTTGTATTTTCATTTCATGAAAATGCGTTCCTAAGACGTTGACCAGTCTTGTCAAATTTTCAGACTTGGTCTTACAAAAGGCCCACTGTCCCGCTTCACGTCAAAGTACCTATGTATTGAAAAAGTCACACTGGTATTTGCCCAGGTTTGCACCCTTAACCTCGTGCACAAGAGGCGAGGCCTAAACCACTGGGCCATCATGACTACCTTTGTTACCTGGTTTTAATATTAAAAATAAGTGAACTTACTTGTAGGTACACAAGTTTTGCACTCGACCATTTGATAAAACTGTTCCTGCCAGCAGGAAGTACGGAATATGGTCACAGGAAATGAATATGCGAATAGCTTCTTCCGATAGACTTTGTTTGAGTCACAGGTCATGGCAATAAATCAAATAAATTTAATGCGAATGCAAACTTAATGGCGCAAAGGATAAACATATATTTTTCGAGAAAACGCGAAGCGTTTGTTCGACTCTTCACGTGATCAGAGGGCTTGCCTTTTTTTGGCCAACGAATCAGCATTGCCATTCAACGTGGCAATACTGCCAGCCTTCTGGACACTTTTCCCGTTGACAGCGATGCGGGTGAATTTTTCGATGTCCTGTGATTATTTTTCTTCATATATTAATAGTTGTATCGTTTTAAAGAAAAAAAAACTATAGTAATATGAAATGAAAATTTTCAAAGATACCTTACAATGAATGAAAAGAAAGAGTGAAAGAAAGCGAAAGAATGTTTATTTGCTGTGAGGATGTGCATATTATAAAACAATACAAAAAAAACAAATTGTAACGATATAAATACATATATACGTATAATTAGTATTTTGATTGAGTCGTGTTTTTTTTTTAATACTTTAAGCACACAAATGTACATATGTGGACTTAATGAAATAAGCATTTTGTATTAGTAATAACAGAACACAAACTAATAGTATTTAACAAAGAAAATTGCTGGCAGTTGCACGTTGTTTCTCTCAGTAGATACAGGGCTGACTTACCGTCTAATTATTTTCAGGAGTTGCCGTGGTTTGGGAATAGTGTTGCGGCCATGTTGTTACCTTCTAATTATCTTAATCTCAGTAGAAACAGAACACACGCCAAAGACATGAAAATATCATATTTATGTTACAAAATATACACTCGTTCCCATTAATTTTGTGTTTGGGGAACAAATACAGTAACTACTTAATAATGTAATGTAATTTAACATAGCAATGTCCTTTTTTTCTACAGAGAAGTAAATGAAAGAATGTGTGTCGCGTAGGTTTCTTGAAAAAAAAAGACAGTCACGAAATTCGTAAGAAAAACAAAATACTAGGGAATGTCTTAATTGGATGATAAAATATAAATTACATTTTGTAATAACCATCCTACAAGTGCTTACATTAAATTAAATAAGGTATGAGATGTTCAGTGCCCCGCAGCTCTGTCTGTTTAGTTAACAACAAGCTTTTTCTTCGAATAATGTTCAAATTCTTTGTTCCTCTTTGTTCATAAATGTCATTACCATCTGCACGGCTTTTTTTTTGGTGCGATGTGGAAAATCCTCATACGCCGGGGGTCACGGAAAGGTACGATCCTTCTTCAACCCCCGGCTAGTGCCAGCCCGCCTCTGCAGGCGTCCTCTGGTCGTGGGGGGGGAGTGAGGTATTTGACTCCCCCCATGACGGCTAAGAGGTGCGCGAGGAACACTTCGCGCCGACACCTCAGGTCCTGATGTGTGGGGGGCGACGGACGTCTCCCAGCGACAGTTGGGATCGCTTGGCATTCTAAAAGGATGCACATAACATGGAACACCAGGATTTTACATGGAGCCTATAGTATTTTATCCCTCGTGATATCCCCAGTGGTTTAGGCCTTGTCACTGTATATGGGGTTTACGGGTTCCACAACCAAGAACCTTAGCAACTACCAATGAGACTTTTTCAATTCATATGTACTTTTTAACTGACATCGGTGAAGGAACACATCTTACGGATACCTGGACTTATTATTAGTACAAGTCTGAAATTGCTAACTCGTGAGCATATGAGCAAGGGTGGTCAGTAATGCTCGTGCCTTCTCTGTATGTGAAGAGGCCTTTGCCCTGCATTGGGACAGTAACAGGCTACTATTATTACAGAGAGCCGGCCTGTCTGACCTCTACAGTCCAGTTACTGGCCACCAGGATACCTCTGTTGGCCTCTTCTACTTTGCTCTCAAAGAAAGAAAGGAGGTTAAGATATTTTTAATTTTTAAAATAATGTTTACTTAAATTAAAAGAAATAACAAAAATATTCAACAAATTTTACCGCATTTGACGCATAACTTAAAATCGAGGGTTCTCCCTACCTATTTAAGATATCCCCGTACATGATTCATAAGCATACAAGATATGACACACGTTCGCACTAATACAATGATTACGGAGTAACACCAGTATGGTCACATGCCTCCAATCAAAGCCAATCATCAGTAGGAAGTGGTCCATTCATGCGTAGAACAGCCGCATCAGCGTAACAATGAAGCCATCAGACATTAGGTCATTAGCATACAAGACTTGCGATTAAGTGCACTGAACCTACTAATTGGATTTCTACATGTGCATTGACTCGCAAGATTTGATATCAATCAGACACGAGCGAAGGATTAAAGTCTACTCACATCTACAGTCAGCGTACTTAGCTGATACACAACGACTGTAACGTAAAATATGGCTTATTTAGTTATTAACCTCACGCTAGTAATCCCCGATGGGTTAGGCAGAGGCGTACCTATAGTGTATATAGTACAAATTAACCCATATTTCGCCAGTTATGTTTAAGTCCCATGTAATAGGGGGCGAGCCTATTGCCATCAACTGGGCACAAATCCAGACTCCAGGCTTCTACTGAAAAATTCCAGACCAGGGGTGGGCAAACTTTTCTCATCAGGGGCCAGAATAACGTAGAAAATTTTTCAGCTTGTCAGATTAAAATGAAATTCATGTTGTTTTTATTCCGCCATTAACTCCATGTAAGTTAAGAGCCCCTTTGCAGCTCTTAAGCTGATTAATTTTAAATTATATTAATTTGTAAGTTTTTATGGTGTACAATAAAGAATATTCTATTCCAAAGAATAGAATATTCTTTATTTAGTTTATTTATTTTATTTATTATTTATTTATGTTTATATTTATTTATTTCTTTATTTTATTTCTCTATATAGTCAAAACTATATAGACTGAGACCCAGGCGTTAAGGTATAAACCAAAATTGCCTATCGTAAAAAAAAACATTAAATTGGAAAGACTAATGTATCAAAATTAAATTGTACGTGTAAGTAACTAAACTACTACTACTAGAAAATCACCTTTGCTTATAATATATTATCGGTTTATACTTAATATGCTAACGACATAAATTATTAATATTTGATAGTTAATAAGGAATAATGTATGTCGATGGTCCTTGATTATAGATATTACGAAATCCCTTCCAGTTTGGATTTATTATGATACTAGCACGTCGCCCGCGACAGTGCCCGGATTCCGTACCGTTCCATTCGAACGTTAACGTCCTCTTCACCCCATTTAAAGCGTGGTTTTGAAAATAACAATAGCTTATAGAACATAAGAATAAGGTATGTTTATAACAGCGAAAATATTTTTATAATTGGATCATAAGTTCTGGAGATTACCCCCTACATACAAACTTACAAACAAATTTTACCTCCTTATTATATTAGTAGGATGTTATAACGCTTGCAGAGTTTACTTACGGTTACTTAGAGCTTACTTAGCATGCTTACTAAGGTTTTAGAACGAGGAAGAAGTTAATCTTCCGTTGCATGTTGAGGGATGTGTAAGCGTATCTTTTTTTATTTCACAAATCCGGGTTTCAAGGAAAGAAAGAAAAATATTTATTTGGGACACGCATTGGGAATACAGATGACGAAAACTAACAAGTAGAAAAAAAGGAACTTTGCGAGGACAAAGGGCTCTTATCTCAGCATAATGCTGCGAGATTTAGAAATAAGTAGCACAGGGTAAGGGTAAGTAAGACTTTGTCTGTCTTTATGCGTACTCGTATAACCTTAACATCCACAAAACGAGACAGAATAGAAAATGTATTGTTAATCGGTCACTTGGCGTTTCACGTGTTAATATGACATATAGAGTTTCAGAATAAGACCGTCACAGTTATATTATGAAATTCATGACCGGAGAGCAAGGTTTTCCGTCTGACAAAGATTAGTAGACCAGAAAGAAAGTAGAAATTTTATCATAATATATATATCAACTAGATATTTAAGCTATACATGAAAAAAAGAAAGAGAAAGATCACAGGGCATCAATAAACTCATCCGCATCGCTGTTAACGGGAAGAGATCCCAAGAGGCTGGCAGAATTACCACGTTGAATGACAATGCTGATTCTTTGGCCAATAAAAAGGCCAGCGCTCTTAGCCACATAAAGAGTCGACCAACCGCTAAGCGATTACCCAAAGAAGAATAACAAAGAAGGAAGATTCAAAATTCCTTCTACATATCCCTACATGGTTATGGTAAAGGAATTTTGGCTGACGAGAGTTGTGTATTAGATAGAAGCGTTTTCACGGGTACATAACTCCACGACTCAGCGCAATTAATACGTTGCTAATCCAGTGTTTGTGTTCAATATGTATTCGTTTATTATTTTGTATGATTTAATTGTGTATGACTGATGAGAGATGAGATTTGAATCTGCTCTTGCCACCGCCGGGCTATTTTAGAACCCAGTGGCTTGGCACGCGACGATGGTAAGAGACCAGATGGAATTACCATAATATCTTGGAAGATGGGTAGGCCTTTGTGTGTGTTTTGTGTGGGATGCAACATGTGTCGACACCCTTGCGCCATCCCATCTTCCTAGTACGGTGGACTGTGCAGGTGCGGCTGCTGCAGGTGCAGAAAACCTCAAACGGCTGGAAGTTTATATATTTGAGCCGTTTGGGGTTGAAACACGTAGGGTAGTGCGTGTCGTCACGAGTAATGTCGGTCGTCATACGGTAGACAGCTGCCGCACGAGTAGCACACCTTCTAACCTATTAGCTCGTAATCCATTTTCATCTTGTTTATTGTGTGCGATTTTGTGTTGAATTGTGAACCAATCAAATAAAAGAACGTTCGACAACACAAGTGCGCTGTTATTTTTATATTCCTGCCGATATAAAGGCCACGAAGGATATTGACAGCTAAGATCGCTATGAGACCCCGTCTGGCGCTCTTTCATGTATTTTATTCATGAAGCTTGAAAATAAATAAATAATTATTATTCAAACCCGAATTACTTGAAAATCATTTTCTTGCTCATTTGGAAATAATATTCGAGATCTATTCAAAATAATTATCTATTGAAAATATGATTCGTCTATTCATCCATTTGTTAAGATCATTAACATTATGATAGATCTATTCGAGGGGTCATTATGACTAATAAGTTTGACGTCTGAATGTCAAGTGTTTTTAACTTCAAGTCTGTTTTTAATTAGTTAATTTTAATAAACTTGTTTTTTTTACATAACTTGCTATAACGATTTACTTTACATCTATTTCTATGCTAATATAGTAAAGGTGTATCCTTTATGGTTCCGTAGTATTGTTTGTCATGGTTTCTTTGAGAAATGGTATATTTACAATATAAACTTAGTTTTGCAATCGATAAAATTAATACTGTTAAACTTATAACATGAACAGCGTACGGTGCCCTTCCCTGTGAGCGATCCAACAGGCACCCGTCCCCTCCCGGCGTTTCCGCTTACATCTGCCTTATAAATACCTTTTTTGAGTCCCCTTTCATTCATCCTCTCCACGTCACGAAACTATCTGTGCATACTTTTTTCAATTTTTGTCACCACTTCTTCTTTTAAACCACAGCGACATCATTTTATGACATCATTTCTTAATCTATCATTCAACGTTACACCACACATGGGGGCATTTAAAAGCATTTAAACTCACATAAACTAATAGCCAGACCTGAAAAAACTACCTGTAGGTCATACAAATATTAGTTCCGTGCGGGACCGAACCCGCAAACGCAGTTCAGCAGCCAATCGCTCAGCCACTGCACCAATTCAGTATGTGTATAAACCTACATTATTATCCACTAACCTTTCTTTATACACCAACTTTTCCGTCTTCCACGTACTAATGAGGCTTCTTCGTTATCAAGCCTATTTGTTGTTATTACGGTCAACATAATAAATAACTTTGTTGTACAAGTAAAAAGAAACGACAATACACCCGGCTATTCGGGCCTATTCGGATCTCTTCGGGGCCATTCGGCTATTTTCGGCAGTCATCAATAAAACATTATGATGGAACGCCTACACGGCGAATGTAAGTTGTGATTTAAGATTACCTACTGTTTTACTTGTAAATTACTTGTGACCCGCCCTTGTGGACTATTTTCTTTGAAGATTTAATAATATTTTGTTGGTTCCGTATCAAAGTGGTACATAGGGCAAAGTGGATAGGGAAACACCGAACTCCTATATGATTTTTTTTTCTAGTTTACCCGAAAGTGTTTGTATAGGTGCAGAAACAAATATAATTTATCATTTTACCTATGTGACGCAGCGGGCGAAGGTCCGCCTGTGACGCAGGAGGTTGCGGGTTCGATTCCCGCCTGGGACAAATGTTTGTACGATCTACAAATATTTGTTCCAGGTGTTCTGGGTATTTGCTATATATAATGAAAAATATATATCTATGTAGTGTATTGTATTAAGTATATCAGTCATCTAGCACCCATAACACAAGCTCTGCTCAGCTTGGGGCTAGATGATGCTGTGTAGATTGTCCAGCATTATTTATTTATTTAATTTTATTTATTTAACGAAATCACACAGTAGTGCCATTTTTGACTGTCTGTCTGACGGTGTCTCACAGCTGCTTATTTAGGGAACCATAAATTTGGAATAATAATTAAAAAAATATTGCCACTGACATGGCAAGTTTAAGAATTGAATACAAAATAAACTTACCAACGCTCTGTGCCTTCAGTGGGCGAGTTCGACTCTCTCTTGGCTGGCTATTCGTCAAAATAATGTTCGCCTAAATAAAAAATATATACATAATTATATATCTTCATCATTGCCATAATGAAGAAAAGCGTAGCAGCTACGGCGTAGGCCACTGCTACAGCTACGCCGTCGTAGCAATCAACCAATGCTGCCAGGAGGCCAATCACTATAATTAAAAACGTTTAAAATCTAGTTGCAATCTCACCTCAACGTCAAAATTATACCAAAAATGAAACATTTTTGACTAATTGAGACTGAGATTAGGATGAGAATGTTCTTAAAAATACGGGAATTGCCCCTCAGGACCATTTTTAAGTATTTCTATGAGTGTGTGAGTAGAAAATGTACTAAGAAAAGTAAGAGTTAAGTCGCATCGCGCAAGTTTGGAGGAGGCCTTAAATACACACGTATCTCACTGTTCAAAGTACGTAGATACTTCAGAATAGGATGGATAATATTATTAACATACAAAATTAATATTCTGATACTCCGACATGAAATTGTAAGTTTAGTTTACGATATAAGTTTCTCCCAACTTTCCAAGTACACGTACTACACAAGTTACGTAAATAAGTCGTAATTAAATTAACTGCCATAAACACGTGGTTCAAGTATCAAATGTGATAGGTTGAGAGCACGTCAAATATTGGTTACGAGATCATCTTGCAAAGTTTTGTTAACATCTTCGAAGTTTGGTTATCAGATTAAGGCAAATCAAAAACATTACGTATGTGTTGGAAAGTCAGTCTGTCGTTACCATAGACGTGTAAAATGGATAGAGCATTAACCTCAGAGAAGTGACTAATCTCTAAAAAGAGACAACTACTGGCCGCATTTTTTGTTTTGGGACAAGCTCGCCACACTATTCCCAAACCACTGTAACTCCTAGAAACCAGAATTAAAATCATCAAAAAGGCGGCGAGACAATGAAACCCGACGAGTCCCGGAGAAACGATTCAACTGTCTTGAATCCGCAAATAAATTAATCAGAAGAGAACAGCGGAGGACTTATAACATTTAGGCGGCATATTCGTTTTGTCTCTTTCGCACTTTTTTGTCTGTATTCACTGCAGAACTGAATATGGAACGCTCAGTCCATTATATGTATATGTCTATGGTCGTTACTTACGTCAACTGTCAAAGTTATGTGCTGGTTTACCGCTGAACCGATCCCGAATAGAGATGACATCTGGGTAGAAATAAAGATTAAGACCGTCAGTCAGATAAAAATAAATAAATTAGACACGTATTTTTTAGTTAAAAATCTCATTAGCTGCCTGGAGTCTGTCATGTCGTTTTTTTATATTGCTTGTACCAAGTAATAATTTATTTAGAATACGGATACATAGCAAAATACAAGCATACGTTATTTTGTGTTATTACACCACAAACAAAAAAGTTATGACGGTTTAAAAGCAAGATAAAGGGTGTTTAAATTAAAAAAAAAAATGTGTGCGTGTACTGGCGTACACTCGTAAGAAGTGAAACTTTTTTATGACGTTATTTTTCAAAAAATGTAACTACTCAAAACGGGCCGCAAAATACATTGGAGACATTTACCAATCCCTACTCCGCTGGAGAAAGTACGAGTATACTTCGAATCACGCGTGGTAGGGATAAGAAAAAGATGGCGCGTAACGGAAAAATGTGACGCGTAACGAAAAAATGTTACACTAATTTTTTTTCCAACCCCGATAAAGAAGTTTCACTTCAAAAAGAACATATCTGAGCTACCATGTCACTTAGGATATAGGATCTATCTGGGAAATCTAGCGCATTATCCCCCAAACCCACTAAAAAATCCTGTCAGTCCATGCACCAAACACTCTGTATACCCATTCCTACACGTAAGTTGGAATGGTTACCACTGGACTACCACTTATCCTATCCGAAGCTGGAACATTGCTATTTGCGGGATAGCAACGGCATCGGCTGTTATCGTATTTCTGTTAAGAATCCCTGTCTATTATCTTTTTTTTCTCACTTAACTATTTTCAATAAAGCTTATGAGGTTATTCTAGAAAGGATTCTCTCTTTTCATTCATATTAATAGAATATAATTCTTTTGTGCGAATATTCTACGCGTCAAAATGTAAGTTAATTTGTTTACGTCTAGCTTCCAATTTATTTTCTACACAATAAATTGTCTAGGTTCTGTAATATCATTATATTATATAAAAGAGTTACCATTGTAACTTTTGGTTATTGTTTTGACTCCCAAAACAAGTGAAATAACAAAACATTACGCCTGTATTCCTTATAGGTTTGGCCAAAGTTGCACCAACAGTAACACCATTATTCGCCAGTTACGTTTACGTCTCAACTAATAACGGGTAAACCTATTGCCTCTGACCGGGCTCTAATCTGGACTCCGGCCTGTCACTGAGAAGTTCCATATGGAAAAACCCAGGAACACTTACCACCACCACCACTACCGCTACTTATTACCATTTCGTCAACTCATTAACCAATATGCTCTTCTTCCACAGTGGTAGAACACTCCCGCCCTCGCGTCTGCTCTCTACCAGAGAAGCCGTACAACCCTCGCGTGTCTGACGACCTGTACCGTCTGCGTACCTTCAGCATCACTACCAAGGGTGGCGTGGTGAACTGCGGTGACTCCATCTGCAATCGCCGGAGCCGATCCAATACTTCCGTTAATTCTACTAATAGCAGGTAAGAGTTTTAAATTTGATTTTTTTAATTTTTATATTTTGTACAGGCGTGTGTTGGTATGGTACCGTACTTTTAAATAAATAAAAATCTTTTTGGTTGTTAAACGCAACAAGGCTAGGTTATGGGTTCAAACCTGGGGAAGAAGCAATGTGACTTTTTCAATTCATATGTACTTTCTCAGTTTATCTAGGACATCACTGACATTGGTGAAGGAAAACATCGTAAGGAAACCTGGACTTGTAATTAATATGTCTGAAATAGCCAACCCGTCTGATTAATGTTCGTGTCTTCGGCCTTTGTCCTGCAGTGGGACAGTATCAGGCTGATATTATAAAGGCACCAAGTCCCAAATATAGCTTTCGAACACATTTTAAAGCAAATAAATGTATTGAAATCTAAATTATACAGGTACATAAATTAAACTTCAGTCTATCGTAAAAAAAAAATACTTTAAAGGTTAAGTTATATAAAAACTAGATAAAATAATATAGTAAATTAGAAAACATAAAAACTACATAAAACAGCATACAAATTAGAAATTTAATTTAAAACACAAGGTCAATGAAAATGAAAATTGAAAATGTTATAGAAATGGAATAAAATTATACAAAATTAAATTGCCAATTACATAAAATTCTTACTTAGCGATATTGTTGTATTTGCTATACGCTTTATATTATAGCGTAGCCTGAACTAACCTTTAAGTAGTTTACACCGCAGACGGCAATCGTACGATTGCGTGTTCTAACCAATAATGACTTGCATCCGGCGAAGGAAAACATTCTTAGTAATGACACTAATTTCATGGTCTAAATCGCGTTTTACGTAAGCCTATTTCTTTGTAAACAGTACTTAGGACTACGAAGGGACCTCGTCTCACTTAAATTAAAATGGCTTGTACTCGTGGCTTCATCGTTTAAAATCAGTAATACTATAAACTAATATTTGAAATGCGAAAGTTTGTCTGTATGTGTGTGAGTAGGTTAATCCTTGAATCTGCAATATAATCTCAAAAAGGGGTGTTTAGATAAAAATAAAATAAAAATTGAAGCGTCTCATGTTGACTTTTTAACTGCGAGTAACACCGCAGGGTGCAGCTAGTTGGGTCATATAATGGGTCTGGAGTGTGGTTGACGTATCACGTGGTCAACAATTTATCGGAAAACACGAAAATAACTGTCCTGGTTCTATATTTGTAAAAGAAAAAAGCCTATTTTAGTGATCCGTACCCAAAACATGATAACGACAGCCTGTTACTAAGCCTGCGGTGTCTGTCTGTGAATTTGCCGCTGTAACAACATGTACCTAACAAAAATAAAATGCAACTTAAAATTAAAGGAGAACCCCATACAAGAAACGTGCAGCGCTTTTGCTCGACATGGTGCGGAAACATTCATGTGCGAGTCCGCACTTGGCACTTTGGCACTTTATTTCCCACACTTACACAACAGTAGAACGCTAAATTCCGATATAGTATTTTACTACCCCCTATTTTAACATTCGATCTGCTAATGAAGCTATACATTTCCCAAACACCTATAATACACCACTACTAAGAAGAGAAATACGGTCCAACATCACGCCATGATGGGGCAAAGGAAGACAATGTAGGAAGTCACCCGCAAAGAACAGACGGACAGTTTCTAATCAGATTAAAAGAGATTTGTAACTGATTACCGTCTTGCGTGACCAAGGTAGGGTTGTTAAGTTAGTCCTTGAATGATAGATTGAGGAATGATGTTATAAAACAACGTTGTGGTTTAAAAGAAGATGTAGTGACAAAAATAATGCTTAGAAGGTTTGGTTACGTTGACAGGATGATTGAAAGGTGACTAATAGAAGGTATTTATAAGGCAGATGTAAGTGGAAATTTCGGGAGGGGACGCCCTAGAAGGACATACACTGACCTTATTGGTGATGTTCTTGCGAGAGCTCAGGTGCGTAGTATTCGCAACCGGCGCCGGCGTGCGTGTATGACCATATGTATGAACGTCAAAAAGAAAATGTAAGAATCGTATCTGGTGGCGTTCTGTAGTTTCTGCTATGTGGGTCCATGGGAAATGGCGTGAGCTTATCTATGTATGTATGTGTGTATGTATCGGGACGGATGAAAGGTGACCCAAAAGCATTTAGAGAAGTCGAAATAGCTTAGTATAAACCAGTTGAAGGGAATTAAACTGTGCTAGTAGGTACGCCAGATTAACTCAACCATTTGCTAGAACTGTCGCTGCCGTTAGGATTTACCTTTTAACGCGTTTAAAACTTAAGTTAAATTAAAGCTTTGTTCTTAGGCATATTATTCGATCAACGACTTTTTAGAGGACAAGAATAGTTGGTAACGTGGTTCACGTCAAAATACCTTGATATTATTATGAAGCTATATTTAAAAGCGAAATTACGACTATTTTAAGAGATCATAGCCCTGATGTAATAATATAGTGGTAAGTAAAATAAGTGATTTTTGGTCTGCTAACAGCTAGCTCTTTTGTATAATAATTTGTGGATAACGTCTTGAGTAGTGTATTTGTTACTTTTATTGCAAGATTTATATTGTATACCTACTTTGTAATATACTGCTGTTTCCCTATCAAATAAAATAAAATAAGATAAAATATTAGTCAAACAAAATTATTTTCACGTACCTACGTAATGTAGAAGCACTGTTTCAATCTCAATACTAAGTGTTGGCGTTTTAGGTTAGTAAACTTCTCCTAAGAAATTCGTGGTACAGTCACTGTCGGCAGTTGCACGTAGTGACTGTGGCAAGACCATATCACAGTATCACTCAGCATAATGCTGTACTAGGTGAAAGTTGCAGGGGCAATGAACTGGCAATATTAATCGAAGTACCGATGACCGCAGAGGCAGATTTGTTTTTAAGTAGAGACTTTAGAGGTATAAGGAACGGGGTGTAAAGTTCTCATCTTCTATAGAAAAGGGAGGTTCCTCCGGGTATTGCGTCTGTTAGACTACAGCCCGACGGTTCTTGTCAGAATTCTGTATTATGTGTCATTTACGCGTATACCACCATACTCGTACATCTCTATTTACCGTCATCTCAAAAGCCACCTCCTTCCTAGCGATATCATCTTTCACTCAATCCATTCATCATTCATTTGGTTTCTTTCTACTCTTGTAACTCTCCACATTCATACTCAAGTCTTTTTAAAACTTATTTACCTAAAAAAATATCGTATCCTAAAAAAAACTTGATTTTTATTTATAACAGTTACACCCCTACCCGCGACCTAGTTACTCGTTCGCACCCCTCACTGATTAACGCGCGGTCACTGAAGCACAGCGACTTATACCATGACGAGTGTTATAAGACTACATTAGCATATAACTAGTAGCTCATTAATAGACTTGTATTGAAGGTGACATTTGTATGTCAGATATAAATAAAGAGGCACGTAGAAGAACCAAACATTGTCCATGAATGAAACTCGATTCCGATTACATCTGTGCCTGCAAAGACACGACACGATACAGATTAGGCACCAGCCAGAGCAGTCAGGTCAAATACACGGTCCTCGGGTCGCGTCCAGCCCTCAAGCCATACCAATACGGCCCGCCAAATAAGCTATAAATTTAGGACCCATTAATCTCAGTGTTAATTTTAAACGGTGGTGCTAGGCAACTGGGCCTAACCCAGTTTTGAACGACCCTTTGTGCCTATTGGCCTAGCTCTGTTCTGTCTCCTGCTTGATTTGGAGGAAAGTGGAAATTATGTATTTTTCTAACTCCTCCGCTGTTCTTTTCTGATTCATTTTGTTGCGGGATCCAAGACATTTGAATCGTTTCTCCGGGACTCGTCGGTCTTCTGGTGGTCGCTACTGTTGATTCTGGTTTTCAGGAGTTGCAGTGGTTTGGGAATAGAGTGGCGGGCTTGTCCCATTAAAAAAAAAAAGCTATGCAAAGAGGATTTTTAGACGGCACTCGATGCCATTAAATATATTACTACCTAAATGAAGTTTTTATCAATACAGTATGTGTCTTTAATTTCTGTCAGAGTCTGGCCGGCTAACATACCCTAAATCATATAGATGGCCCTTTAGAAAAAGCAGTTTGATACTCCTCGCCTAGAACATTGGCAAGAGAAAGAAAGAAAAGGTTTATTTGCCACAGAGGACGAGCGAGCGTGCGTGCGTGCGTAACAACTTAAATGAGATCCGCAAAACGATAGAATTACAAAATGATTATCTCAAAAATCCCATAGATGCACGCCAAATGTAATGTTCTGTTAGAAGTGATATGTTTTCTGATAAATAACTCTAAATGTATGTTACTTATAAAGTAAATAAATATGATGAATATTTTAATTAACGTTTATTTTTAGAATGACACATTATATTTTTCTTGAAACTTCTGGTCCTTGTCAACAACAAAACAATCAAAGTGGTCTAAAAATTATTGGGAGCCACTGGGCGTTTTTTTTAATGATAGGATATCATCTAATGACTTCTCCTGTTCTGGGTGGAACGGGAGGTCGTGTCAAACTTTTACTGACTAAAACTCATCCGTGTTCCGTCCTTGCTCTTTACGTTCCAGGGTCACGGTAACTCTTTCGAACATCGATCAAGGGAACCACTGAGCTGGAGAGACGATGATGAGACGTAGACTCACGTCTTTACAACACCGAATTAATAATTCAAATTCATTTATTGCAAACATGGGTAGTTTTACAGGTGGGTTTATGAAGAACAGGAAAGTTGTTGGTGTCACCATATTCTGCTCTAGGTATGAAATATTTAGTTCGGAACGTGGTTAGTCCCTAAATTAAAAATTTCAATTAAATAATTAGGTCTAGGGCCTAGAGCTGTCACCTTTTTTTTTTTTTTTTTTTTTAAAAAAAAACCTTGCCCCATAGGAATGTCTCCTGTGTCGTGGGTGCGTTTACAAACATTTAAAGTCATACACAAACAGCCAGACCCGGAACACCTACCTGCAGGCCATACAAATATTTGTTCCGTGCGGGAATCGAACCCACGAGACGCGGCACAGCAGTCGATCACTCAGCCACTGTGCCAACCATGTCGTCTTTTGCTTTGTCTATGTTCCTATAGTTATTTTCACTTCAGCACGTTGTTTATTATCGTTAAAAATAGACACTTGCCCTTTTAGTGTTCTTTCCTATAACAGATAATATTTCTTTATTAGTAGTCTTAAATATAAACATTACCCGCCCAATTTACCTACTTGCGTGGGTGTACTTAGCGTATATGACATTTAGTTATCTGGCCAGTTGGCTGGACCATCAATAATCTATTGATACATTGATTAAAAATAAAGAAACAGTCGAATTGAGAACTCCGTCCTTTTTTGAAGTAGGTTAAAAAGGAGATAAATAGAAAACAGTGGATAAAAATGGAGGAGGCCAACAGAGAGGTTCACATTTAAATTAAATCAAAAATGGTTTATATCTAAAAATAAATTGAGTCGTGTAGAGCAAGCGTGGTGATTGATGCCGTTTCTGTATGAGAAGAGGCCTTTGCCCTGCAGTGGGACAGTACCAGGCTGGTATTTTTTTTATTTTTAAATAAGTTGTAAATGAAATGAATCTGAACAATAAGTAATTAAAAAAAAAATGTGTCCAACTTCATGATAAAATGAGAAATAATAAAAGGTTTATTTTTTTTATTGAAAATTAAAAAAAAACCGAAACAGGCTGGTATTTTTATCTAAATCAATGAGATTTTGAATGTAAGAAGTGAATTATTTACTTTTGACTAAAAATCTGATTATGTTTTTTTTTAGTTGCTTATATTTTGTACAGTAATGCGATAGTAAATGTACGGAATAGCAAAAAAAATGAATTAATCAATTTTCGGTAGGAATTGCCCAATATTTCCATAGTAACCAATATTATGGATACTGTAGAAGTAAGTATAGATAAAACTACGTTCAAAAGAGTATCAAAATCAAAGCTAACGCCCACTTCAAAATAATGGCTGCTATTAACTTTCATAATTATAATAATGAGCAACTCAGGTGAATATTGTAATTTATAAATCTAAATTTCTTATAGGTAAAGATCTCAAGTTTACTTCGGTATTATTAACACAGATTTGTAACTAAGTTTTCGGTGTGCCGGGAATAATTTATCGGGTACCAAATGCGTGGGATGTGAGGGCGAGGTTTAGTGGTCAGGATGGGAGAAAAAAGAATCGATGGACAGCTGTTCTTCCATAGGGATGAAGACAAAACATTTTTTTTTGGTTTGCCATATAGATTGTTAAAAAAGATTGGGTGATTGAGATTGATTGGGATTGGGATTGGGATTGAGAAGATTGGTTTGTGTATGCACCCAGGACACAGGAGAAATTCTTAGTATGGTGCAAGTTAACAAAAAAAGTACTGATGCACGCGCTCTTTCTCTCGTTCTCCTTTTTACTTTATCAAAAGATTACGTAGATATGTTGAGTTTTAATTTGGCATGACGTCACACATCTGTAGATTTTATACTGAGTTGTGACGTAGCAAGTCAACACTCCCAATCTCCAATGTGTTTTATCTGCATATTAATAAGATTTAGCCTGAAAATGCCTGTCTTACATTTTTTGATTATCTGACTGACGGATTAAATTTTATTGTTTTTTTTTCCAGGCATCATCGCTATTGTTATTAGCCTTATAAAAATGTTTTGACGTTAACCAGTTGCTTGGCATCATTGAAATACCTACACAAAAAAAAAACTAATTCAACCAACTGTCTATAAAATTGCGTGGGCTGACTACAAACAATAGTAGGTTTATACACGTTACTAATTAATTAAAAGGTACTAATTAACAAAGCTACCTACGTTCTAACATCACATAAGATGAAACGCGGAACTACATTACATCCAAAACCACACATTTCCGTCCTAACCACAGAGCTAAGAAAGTAACGAGCCCGCTCAGCTCCCACTTCCACCTCAGGGAAGTGTCCAATACATAAATTACTCAGTGCGAGAAAGAGATGGAGCTTTTAAGTACTCGTAGCACCATCCTTTTTACAAGGTGAACAAGGAACGACTGGTGTAACGTACACTTACTGAATGAATGGCTCCAGTTTAAGTTTGGAACTTCTTGCTCATTGTGAAAGTTTGAATTTGGAATTATAGAATTGTTTTAAAAGGAATTTGAAGGTTGTGAACCAATTTGGAACGCCGGAATTAGGTCGCAACGTATGCGTAATGTATGACGGAGCTGGGCATAGAGTATTTTATAGGGTAAGATCGTTTTATGAAGGGAGGGCGGAGTGAGCTGTCACTGGAGATTGACAGTTCTCTTCCCTTAACTTTTCGCGGGGTACTTTAAACAGAGTAGATCGGTCGATTCTTTTCAGATTTTGGTTTGTAACTTAATCTAAGTATACTTCTTCTAAGCGTAGAGATATAGAGTTGGCCTAGAAATTACCAAAGGGGTTTGGCATCATCAGCAGCGTCCTTCAATTTTACTTTATACATTGATTACTCCATAACTCTACATAATTTAAGCAACTGTAAAACCAACATATGTAATATCTAACGCAATGAGGTTTTAGTTAAAAGTAAACAAATCACTTCTTTTATTAATAATCTCATGGAGTTAGAAGTAATGCTTCTTTCTACAGTTTAAAGTAAAAAATATCAAACATTGAAATAAGGAAAAGCCGACGAAACATTTCAATGCTAGGGCAGGATCATGTACTCATGTCATGGTACCAGGTTATGCGTCTCTTCCACCCTGTATACGTAGTCTATTATTTAAATTTAGAAACAGGCACTGTCGTTTAAAAAAAACCGGTGCGTTTTATTTTTAAATGACGTTCCAATTCACTAACTGCCAGTCAAGTTGCAATCCTCGAAGCTCTGTTACAAAATAGAATTTTATCCGACAAGTGCTCTTTAAATTTTAAAACACGATTGTAAAGCTTCCTACTTCTAAGTAACAAACACTAATGGAATAAGAAATGTGGTGAAATAGAGAGGTGCCTTAAGGGAGATGCACCAGCCCAGCCCACGAAATATACAATTCTTAAGTTATTTGCAGTATTAGGTTGTACGTTATTAACAAATGACGACCTATGTGGTGCAGTGGGCGAAGGTCCGCCTGTGACGCAGCAGGTTGCGGGTTCGATTCCCGCCTTGTAACGAATGTCTGTACGATCTACAAATATGTGTTCCAGGTGTTCTGGGTATTTGCTATGTATAATAAAAAAAATATCTATCTATGTAATGTATAAGTTTTTTTATTTATTTAAATCAATTATTCGCGACCGTAGCAAATCTATTACACAAAGCAAGTAAACAAAAATCTTAATAATGAGCTGTAAATTACAAAAAAACTAACTCTTAACTTAAATAGCAATAAATAATAAATAAATAATGCTGAACAATCCACACAGCATCTTCTAGCCCCAAGCTAAGCAGAGCTTGTGTTATGGGTACTAGATGACCGATATATTTAATACAATAAATGTATTGTAAAAATATCTATCTATGTAATGACATAGATAAATATTTTTATTATACATAGCAAATACCCAGAACACCCGGATCAAATCTTTGCAGATCGTACAAACATTTGTCCCAGGGCGGGGATCGAACCCGCAACCGCCTGCGTCGCAGGCGGACCTTCGCCCGCAGCGCCACATCGGTCGTCAATGCTGATAGTTGGGTTAACCCAAACCCTTTTAGAAATCCAATATCAAAATATTAAACAAAATAAAATGCCCAAGTAATTTACCGATAACCATGTCAGTTCTATTTCACATTTTCTATAGAACTTTCTTTAAGAAAACTAATCTTGTTGGTACTCAATTGACTCGGCCAATCGGTTTCAGATTTCATTAGCTTTTGCTAGAAAATCAGTATTTCTTTTTGCTAAGAAGGGTTTTCTCTCTCTTTGATTAACTAGACTTAATCTGTACTAAATGGGTTTATTGAAAATAAACTGCTAAGGAGAAATGTAATCGGATAATTCTCTAAGACATTAGCGGTCTGGTGTAGCTAAAGTTTTTACTTGATTAATAAAACCTAGCATACTTTTTATAAATACGTGTTTTACTTTTGTCAAAGTTATAAATTGAATTTATTATTAAACTAGCTTTTGCATGCGACTTCGTCCGCGTGAATATCGGTTATTGCGGATGCAGACGAATGAATTAAATACTACACATTGTCCTTACTCAGAATATAATAATTAAAAAAAAAAACAGAGTTTGATGCATGTCCATATGAGGTTAGTATTATTGTACTTAAAATCTATGTCAGTCAAACTAATTAAAATTCAAAAATATGTCCCAGTATCAATGTCAAAATTTGAAATGAAATTCCATAAATTTTTCTATAATATAATCTATCTCCTTGCCTTATTTCATCGCCATCCGATTAGCGGATTTAAGTCATGAAAATGTAACTAAAAAATACCTTGAGTTACTTTCGTATTTATAATATTACTAGCTTCCACACGCGGCTTCACCCGCGTGGTTTGCGGATAAAAAGTAACTTATGTCCTTTCCCGGGATGCTATCTATCTCTCCGCCAAATTTTATCGAAATCTATTCAGTGGTTTAGGTGTGAAATGGTAACAAACAAACTTACTTTCTTATTTATAATACTAAGTTAGGATTAGTATGGATATTTGTAAACAACATGTCTTGATCCTTGAAAGCTGTTTGGATAGTCATAAGCCCAAAATTTAACACGAATAATACCTATATATGTATACTTGCCTGTAGCGTAGGTCTTCATTTGTTCTGTTTTGTTCCGATTTTAATAAAATAAATCCTTTGAAAAGGACGCTCAATTACAGCCGTTTTATTTAAGCGCTTCTATTTATACTTAACCTTTAAACCTATGGATTGTGTGAAGGATGACGTATGCAAATTGCGATTCATCTGTCGTCACGTCCCGTCAGTGTGATCGTCTAGTCAAGTCATCTCTACTGCATACGGGATAAAGACAGGAGGATGATAATTTATTACTTAAACCACTAGTCTCTAATACGAAGATCTTTGACAGTCGTTACGGGTAGTCAGAAACCTGAAAGTCAAAGGTTACGACGTTACCCAGGTTGTAGAGGTTAGATAGGTAGTCTGTCCATGTAAAATACTTGTATTCAGCTGCATCCAATTAGACTGGAAGCCGGCTCCGACATAGTTGGGCAAAGGCTGGGCAGATGATGATAATATGAGAACAGAATGTACAGCCAGCTCATCAAGCTACCCCAATGTGCCAAATTCTACCAATTGAACATGAACCTTACCTATTTATAATAAAGTTGAAAACTAGTTGAGTAGCTCGTGGCTAAATAAAAACAGTCGTACGCCGAGGTCAGTCTGTGGATGGGTGACCGTTCGTAACATGTCGAGACTCCTCCGTGTCTCGGAAAGCACGGAAGCGTTTGGTCCCGGTTGTCTTTTGTAGATCGTTGACAGTCGTTACGGGTAGTCAGAAATCCGAAAGTCTGACAACCAGTCTTACCAAGGGGTTTCGTGTTGCCCAGTAACTTGGTTGTGGAGGTAGGAGAGGCAGTCGCTATATGTAAAATATTGGTATTCAGCTGCATCTGGTGAGACTGGAAGCTGACCCCAAGATAGTTGGGAAAAGGCTAGGTAGATGATGAATAAAGTTGAAAATCTATCAAAGAAATTTGACACATTGGGGTAGCTTGGTATGCTGGCCTCTGTACACGGGTTGCAAAGTATAGAGTACCTACTTACCGTCCTTTTAAATGGCATTCTAAACCGTGTCAGTTAAAAATAAAGCCGATTCAGAGTTTCCAGCTGAATGCTTTATTAATTATTGAGGTATGCCTGACTTCAGGCCTTTTTTTCAACACAGTCAGCCTTTTTTATGAGCCTATTTATAAATGACCCGAAAGGTATGCGTTTTAAATTCCTTTACTGTTAAAAAAATATAAGGAACATTAATTTGAGAGGACTATGTGGGTACTCTATCTAACTTTTAGCAATATGGCCGCCCATTGTAACACCCTATGTAGCTCATAAATTCATTATTTTTATGTTTTCATGGTGTACAATAACGGGTGAAGGGTGGGCGTTTTGGGGGACTGTCTTATGTAATCGTTTTGACGTTCAAAAAGTACTGATTCTCAGCCTAATTTGAGTAAATGAATTTTGATTTTGATGTTGGTATTCAATTCTATTTAGTTTCTACTTACTTTTTGAATGTCAAAGTTTTGAATTTATATATTCCAAGTTTAAAAATTTCCCTCGTAAACTAAAAGCATTATAAATTATTTTTATCGGTTACGTTAATCGTAACAATTGTTTTTATTTATTAATTTTGATGTTCCTCTGGGCAGTTGGAGTAGATTATATGATTACCCAAATGATCATTGTCAGGTATTGTCCGTGAAGTCATTCAGCTTCTTAAGTCTGAGTTGAGATACACAGTTACTGACAAATATGTACACTGAATAGGTCCAATCCTGTAAGCAAGAAAACTAAAGAAGAAATGATATCATCTATATTAATTATAAACTTTACTTAATATTGGACTTTAAAAGAGACTTTGACCTCGTAAGTTTGTTTCGGTGTTTTTTCTCAGAGTAGTCAGATAGGTTCTAAAACTCCTTATTTGTAACGATTGCCTCGTTGGTCTAGTGGCCCCAAGCGCGACTGCTGGAATTGAGGTCCTGGTTTCGATCCCCAGGTCGGGGTAAGTGACATTGAGTTTTTCCAGTAGCAGCCCGGAGTCTGGATTTGTGCCCAGTTGCTGGCAATAGGCTCGCCCCCTATTACATGGGACTCAAACATAACTGCCTAAATGTGAATGTTACTGTAGGTACACCTCTGCCCAAACATTCGTGGAATATAGCCGTGATGTTATGCATTGTAACTTTTCATCGTGTACAATAAAGAGTATTCTATTATATTCTTTAGGCAACTATATAAATTAAGTTATTTTCAACTGCTATCCCACTGCTGGGCCTTCCCCTTTCATTGCATGGAACAAATATTTGTATGGCCTACAGGTTACTGTGTTTAAATGTTTGTAAACGCACCCACAATACGGGAGAAATTCCTAGCGTGGGGCAACGTTTTTCAAAAAAAGAAAAGAAAGAAAAAACAAAATTGTCATTTCTGGCCAATTGGCACAAAACTAGTTCAAAGATTCACGTCAGCGATTTCTAAAAGAAGGTTGGTTAAAATCAAAGAAACGTCAACCTACTAAACTAATCTATGGCAACTAAAAGATAAGCTTTTACAAACGACTTGCCTAAAAGGTGCCGCACAAACCAGGTCAGCTCATTTACCATTTAAATGTCGCGAATGCTAATATGGAGGAGGTGATCGATCGTTCATAAACCATGGTACGGCACTTACCTATAAAGGCTCCTCATTTATGAAGCATACTGGTCAAGTTCGAGTTCGCATTCAACACTGAAGGCTCTGTAGCAGTAGTGTGAGTTTTTATACGTATTAGATCGCGTTAACGTAAACTTCAATTTGTATAGAGACCCTGTCACGAATGCTCCACTTAAACGTATCGTAAATTCGGATGTTTTTGAGAATTAAAAATAAAATTTTCCTGTAGCTTTTTGGTTCAAATTTATGTGACATGTTCTTGTACAATGAGTATCACCTATGGACATGAAATGAGTCTTAAAATTAATTAATATTATTTGCGAGAGGACTAGGTACTCATCATCATTTGCATAGCCTTTTCCCAACTATGTTGGAGTCGGCTTCCAGCCTAACCGGATGCAGCTGAATATCAGTGTTTTACATGGAGCGACTGCCTATCAGACCTAAACAACCGAGTTACTGGGCGACACGATACCCCTTGGTAAGACTGGTCATCAGACTCTCGGGTTTCTGACTACCCGTAACGACTGTCAAAGATCTTCAAATAACTGCCGGGATCAACGGCTTAACGTGCTTTCCGAGGTACGGAGGAGTCTCGATATGTTATGAACGGTCACCCATCCACAGATTGACCTCGGCAAGCGTAGCTTAACCTTCGAAAAATCCGTGCGGCTGTTTTTATTTAGCCACGAGCTCTACTAGGTACTATGAACTTTAAAAACGTTCGTATTTGCGTTATGTTCACATCGAGTATTGTCCTGGGCACACTAAAATTGATTTAGCGCTGTCTGCTGATAATTATGGGATACACAATGATTCCATTTTTATTTTTTTCATTACTTCTGTCATTATGTTTTGTTTTTTTTTTGTTTCCGATGTTCAGTAGGTACCCATTGTAACCGTGTGCCTGGGCCTAAATAAATGTTTTATCATACTATTTTTCCATACAAATTGACGGAAGTGAAAGTTAGCGTTTAAGCGATCGAGTAAGTATGAAAACTCGCATAAGGACCTCTGTACTATAAGAGCAGTAGAAACAAATCAGTGTCTTGCTCGCCTATTATATACATATTTCTGACTTTTCATATTCGTGTTTCGAATAGTTTTAGAGAAAATTGCGTGTAACAGACATGCGGACAGACTCAAATAGCAGAAATGACAGACAAACGGCTGGCGTAGGCTTGGCAATAGGGTTTTGTTGATACCGTTAGACTACGGAACCCAAATAAGTGTTCCCTACAAGTTATCCATCCTATAGAAATTTTACCTTGACAGACGCTTTTCATAGTTCATTGACCCGTGACTTGCGATATAGACGTCTTTTGAGGAAATATTTTCAGTATTTTACTTGTATGGTCAAGGTTACGTTTCCTGAAGGTAGATTTACAACTATACTAGCTTGAATAAAATATAATATTGTGTGAGTGAAACGCAACTATTCACATCATCTTACTATACAACTGATTTACGTACGTGACATCTCACAACTTCAGGTCCAGTTGTAAACCAGCGTCAGACACTAGATGTCTGGCATTTTGGCTGAACTGGACCCATTTGGCGACAGAAGAAATAATAAAAATAAAAATAATTAGGTAATTATTTTTATTATTTCTTCTGTCATCATTATCATTATTATTTCGTTCTTTGTTTTCGATTTCGTTTTTATTTAATATTGTCATTGTGTGCCTGAGTCTGTGCTAGATAAATATTGTTTCTTTCTTTCTTTCAAAACTAAATTTATAAGGCAGATGAGAATGGAAACTGGTACGCCAGAGAAATACGTACTTTGACCTTACTGGTGATGTTCTTTAGAAAGATCAGTTGCGTAACACACGCAATCGGCGGGCATGTATGACCAGCGTATGAAGTGAAACGAAGCTTTCGTTTATGTATTAAGCTTGCAAAGAATATGATATCTATGTAACCCAGTGATTTTTAATGAAAGAAGTGATTAACTTACTGTTTAATTAAAAATCTCATTAGCTGAGATAGAAATGATTTGCGGTTTTTTACAGTAAAAATAACATAAAAAAATCGCAAAAAGTAGGAAAAGCTGACGAAATATTTGAACCCTAGGGGTTCCATAGTCATGTATTGAACTGATACAGTGTTCTTATATAGTTATATAGTGTTTCAGCTGTTATATTGAAATTTAATATAAATAAATTAATTATGGTATCACGTATCCTCCTGTATCATCATCATATTAACGTCCTTTTCAGGCAGGGAGGAGTCTCTATATTTAATGAACGGACACCCATCCACAGGATGACCTCGGAAAGCGTAGCTTAAACTTCGATCGACCCGTGCGGTTGTTTTTATCCAGCGACGAACTCCTCTACCCTCCGTCCACGGTTATTAACACCTTTGACATCCCCAGACCTTTAGCAAGTATATTTAAATGACCTGGGTTGGATTCCCGGATTGGGCAATGTGTTATTGAGATTTCTTATTAGGAATATCTCATTAGCAGCCCAGAGGGATGGGTGCCCGGTTGATGGCAATAGGCTAACCCCCTATTACATTAGACTTCGTTCTTATGGTAATAGATGACGCCACGTCTTTCAAATCATGACTTAATCTTATATATAAAATTCTCGTGTCACGGTGTTTGTTATTAAACTCCTCCGAAACGGCTCGACCGATTTTCGTGAAATTTTGTGTGCATATCGGTTAGGTCTGCGAATCGGACAACATCTATTTTTCATCCCACTAAATTTTAAGGGAGGTCCACCCCAAACATTTTATATGGCAAAACAATGTTTGCTGGGTCCGCTAGTTATATTATAACATTGTTACAGAATTGATTACCAAATTCAAAATTTACGCGAGCAAAGCCGCAGGCAAAAGCTAGGTACCGATAAACGATTCTCATAATAATATATTGAAACACAAACAATTCATACCGTATTCTCAAACGTTTTGATAACATACCTTTTATGTTATCAGACACAGCTGTGGAATTGTGGCAGACACTGAGTCTAATTCAATTAGGGTCGCTTACAGCGTGTTCAGGTTAGTTAATTCGTGTTTCAACTAATTTCTGTGAACCCGGCGTGTAGTGATATGTGGGTACAGGTAAGTAGCTACATTTAAATACACAACTTCGAGGAAAAGCTCATGGCTAAATAAAAACAGCCTCACTGGTCGATCGATGGTTAAGCTGGTTGGATGGTTAAGATGGGCGACCGTTCGTTACATATCTAGACTCCTCCGTGCCTCGGAAATCGCGGTAAGCCATTGGTCCCGGCTGACATTTGTAGATCTTTGACAGTCGTTACGGGTAGTCAGAAGCTCAAAAGTCTGATAACCAGTCCAACCACATTTTGCCCAGTAACTGGGTTGTGGATGTCAGATAGGCAGTCGTTCCATGTGAAACTCTGGTATTCAGCTGCATCCGGTTAGACTGGAAGCCGACTCCATCATAATTGGGAGAAGGCTAGGTAGATGTAGATGAGAACATCACGCTTCCCCTACATTTCGCAAGATATGTTTTAACGTTATTGTTGTTTTTGTCGGGAAAAGTACTTTTTTTCGGGATGAAAGGTATGAACACCTGACAATGTATATATGCAAAATTTCAGCATGATCGGTTCAGTGGTTTAATCGTGAAAAGGTAACACAAATTTACTTTCGCATTTATAATATTAGTTAGGAAGTTAGGATTGATAAACTTGAGCTGTTTTGGTTGTAAGACGAAGGGGATTAATTAAGATTAGAAATTGCTTTCTTACATGTCACGCACTGATCGAAGCCTCAGGGAATATATAAATCAGCCAAATAATATAGCGTTTCAATGTCTAGCGAGTGGTACATTCCGTCCTGGTGAGATTTGGTGAGATGTGGTGGGACGTCCACTCCTCACTTGAGAATTAGCCAGTAATTTTCAGTACCTAGCCATGAAATTGTCCTCGTAGACAAAATGGGACACCCAAATAAAAGTAAAATAAACATTTATTGTTTTTTATTTATTTTTAATGATGAATATAGGATCCATTTTTAAGTAATATAACCCTCCGCTCCGTTTTCATGAGATTTGATGAGATTTTGTTGTACCCCTCGGAACCATTTCGATTTCACATAATTTATTGTAATAAGTTGCTATTCGTAGATCAGATTTTTGACAGCTGTTAAGGGTTGTCAGAAACCCAAAAGTCTGACAACCAGCCTCACCTAGCGGTATCGTGTTACGATTTTGGTGGTCAGATAGTCATTTTCTCCATATAAAATTAAATTCAGCTGCAGTCAGTTAAACAGGCAGCCGACCCCAATGTACCTACATGGTTGGGCTTGGCAGCGTAATAATTAAGTGGTAATTGCGACCGTTAATAAGTTTGCTTTTAATAAATTGAATTATTTTTACTAAGTATTCATTAAACATTCCTAACATGAGCTTTCATTACAAAGTGGGTTCTGTTTTGTTCGGGGTTTTATGTGCCGACTATAACCGTCACAGTACAAAACGTGTTCTAACCTCAGTCCCAAACCTTCGACACGGTTATTGTACATTCAGCTTTATTCATTGACCAGTAAAGTTCCTAATATAAAAACTGGCTTTAGAACCGATATCAAGTTGCCAATTACGCATTAAGAACTTTACGGTTCTTGGCATAAAGCTGTTGTTGGTTTGGGCTTGGGTTGAAGTTAGCTCTTGCTTGTCATAAGACGGTTGAAGTAATATAAGTACTTATAGTTATTACCATTATGCATTGAGGGACAGGGTGTAAAGTTCCTCATCCACCATGGAAAAGGGAGGATCTTCTGACCAGAGGGGTGTTGTGTCTGGTGGGCTACTGCCCGATGGTTGTTGTCGGGTTCTTGTATATATGTTCAATCGCTCGGATAACTTTAATAACGCAATGTACGATACGTCCGATTTATCTCGTATGTGGAGAGATAGATGTCACTACAATGCAAGGGCATCAAGAAAATCCCTAACGTTGGAACTACCAACACAGCCATTAGCTAGATGAAAGATGAAAAAACCGCCAAAAGTCATAACCCATTGGATAAAGCAACTTAATGACGTTCGGCTGCTGTCGACGATGCAAGAAAATCGATATAATTTACTTAGGGAATTTAATTCATATAATTATTACTTTCGGATCGGTACAACTAAGATGTAAACAGATGAAATAATACGAACATTCAACATATCGAGTTTGGTTAACTTCGTAGTTATTATTAATGTTTCTCAAAATATTGTTTCAAAACACCTATTTGAACTTTGCAACGTGTTTCATGTCTAGATTATAATGGATATTGTCGGCAACATTTAATATTGAAAATGATTGACATGATTATTACTTTTTGGACAAATGTTGTATAGATTCAAGTTCTTCAAACCTAACTGATAGACGTGTTGCTGGGGAGTTTGTTCTGCCACTTCTTCTTCCCTGCAAAAACACTAGGAAGTGGTTCACCACTTCCTAGTGTTTTTGCAGGTGTTTTTCCTCTTGACTCTGTTTTGTAAACTTTTTGACGTTCAAATAGTGCTGATTCTCAGCGTAATTTGAATAAATAAATTTTGATTTTGATTATTTTACTTATGGCCAAATATGTCGGTCACTCTAGATCAGTCAATCAATTTATTTTAAAACCTGTTAACAAAGGAATATGAAATGTGGTACGTATACCACATTGGGGGTATGAAAACAGGGTGTAAAGTTCCTCATTCACCTTTGAAAACGGAGGATCCTCCGATCGTCCGGTCGGAGGATCCTCCGTGTTCATCCTACATCGCTATATTAAAGTCATACGAGCGATTGGACATATAAACAAGAACCCTACAACATACGTCAGACAGTAGCCCAACAAACACAACACCAATCTGGTCGGAGGATCCTCCCCTTTCAATGGTGGATGAGGAATTTCACACCCTGTTCCTCATACCCCCAGAAATCCTCGGCAAGACTGGTTAGTATGAACTCGGAAAAACTTTGAAAGACTGATTATAAATTAGATAAACAACTCCCCCGCTTCACACTTAAGCGTCAGAACAATGTATGTTCTAAAGTTTTTCTATTATGGAAATTCAACAGGCAGACTTGGCAAGGTTTATTCTGCCTACTCGCAATACGTGATACCACATAATATAATGTACTGGAAATATGGTTTATACAGGGCGATACACAACTTAGCCACATGAAGGAAAAGTACTTTAAACACTGTATATAGAAGATTTTACTGAATGAAGACTTCATTAGGCTTCCATGGGGTAAGACAGGACCCTTTCATATTTTTCTTTCTTGTGTTATGATATACCTCCTGTTATTAATATGTCTAATTAAGCGTGTAATGGAATGTTCATCACAAGGAAGAGCGCTGATGTCTGAGATACAGATATTTTTTATCCAGTTCAGAAACAGATTATAAAATTAAGAAAATTAAAACTTGTCCTGTATATCTGTTTTAATGTATGTTCTATGTTATGTGTGTCAAATAAATTATTATTTATTACTAAGACTTCGCTGTCCATCTGCCCGTCTGTCACCATGCTGTGTCTCATGAACTGTGATAGTTAGACAGATGAAATTATCACAGATGACGCATTTCTGTTGCCGCTGTAACAACAAATACTAAAAAACTGTCATAGTCTCCAGAAACTGTAAGCAAGCCTTCTTGCTGTAAAATGAGGTTTCGTTGTACTTTTTTATCAATATCTATACAAATAAAATTGGAGTGTGTTTTTAATGTTAAACTAACATTTTTTTACGAAATGCTTATGAAACATTTATGCGGTAGTTATTACTAAACACATTTTTTTTTTAATTTAGTTCCGTTTGTCTGACTGTTTGAGATAATCTCCGAAATGGCTGGACCGATTTTGACGGGACTTTCACTGGCAGATACCTCATTTGTTAAGGAGTAACTTAAGTTACTTTTATTTTATAAAAATCATAAGGGCTACGCGCAAAATTTTGTCAAGTCTCATGTGGACAAAGTAGCGGGCACAGCTAGATTTACATAAATGTTGAATGTCATAGTCTTCCTTTTATTTTGGATGCTATGTTATTATGAAGAAATAAATGTTTGAATGATTTTGATTTTCGATCTGTACAGAATTTTTTTTCACATTTAGCGGGATCGATTCCCGGTTCAGACAGGTGATTATTTTTTACAAAATTCTTTGAATGCAGTTCGCTTTTTGTTTAAATTAACATGAAGTTTTTCTATCTACAGTATTTAAGTTACTAGCCCTCCATGTGGGATGAGTATCGTCTAAGTCGGCTATCTACAGTATTTAAGTTACTAACTCTCCGTGTGGCTTAGTCGTGGGGCGCCCTGTATATAGGGCCTATCCGCAAACATCAACAGGCCCTAATCCATAGTGATATTGACTGTTGCTAAGTAGCTGATAGTATGTACACAGTCGTAATATGCGATAGCCTATTGCAGCGCACGCCAGTTAGCTAATATTGATTCTGGATGCCGAAGCGGATTGGATAATTATAGATATGCGCAATTACTTAGTGTTTGTAGTAGGTAGAACCTTCCCACGTAAAGCAATCTTGTGTGGATTGAGCCTATCTACCTCTTGTTAATTAAAGCGGGTATGGTAGTGTCGTGGTGGTCCAGTGGTTAAGGTTTCGCTTCTCATGGCCGAGATTGTGGGTTCAAATTTGGGCAAGTGATGATGTGACTTTTTTCAACCCAATAACTGGGTTGTGGAAGTCAGATAGGCAGTCCATCAATGTAAAATACTGGTATTCAGCTGCATCCGGGTATCTACCCGGATGCAGCTGTGCAGTTCAGCTTCCAATCTTGGAAGCTGAACCCAAAATATGTAGTTGGGAAACTACGCAGATGATGATGATGTCTTGGCAATTGCACGTGCCTATCTAGGTGTAAATGATTAGATGTACGGAAGAAGAAGACATGCGTGGACCCCAAATAAATTGTGATAAGGGCAGGAGGATGATGATGGTGATAAGGCAACGATAATAGGTATTCCATTCGCTCTCTATTAAATCCACAAGGGATTTTAGAGACACGTGTCTGGATATGGTTTGCGTCGAACGGACGCGTCGCTTCTCACATTGTTTATCTGTTCGCGGTTCACTGGGTTTCAAAGATCACGTGTTCACTCGTATAATTTTAACGTCGTCTATATCTAGGTATAAGAGAAGCTTCCAGAAATTACTATTATTAATATTGCGAAGGGTACGACAAACATATTGTAATGACACATACTTTACCAAGACATACACATACTCGTAGTTGACACAACGTATGACCAAGAGCTTTTTGCAATTTAATTAAAGAAGTGAATTATTTACCAACTTATTGTTTCAATATTTCAATGGGTAAGATAGAAATGATGGTATTCTCATGATTTTTTGCAGTTTGGAGTAAAATAAATATCTGAAAAGATTAGGAAACGTCGGAAACAAAATTGAGGGCAGATGGGAGACGGGTGCAATATCGTATTTTTTGCTTATTCAAATCAATAAAAAGCGACAAAGCACATTAAAGTTCAAGTTCGAGAATGGGCTTGTGACGTCACTTTTTCGTAAAAAGTGTAGCACGGCGTGACGTCATGCAAAATTTCAACGTACTATATCATCGTCATTTTTGGTTTACGTGACAAAAGAAAAAATACGTGTCCAGTATTTTTGAATAATCCAACTTTCGAACCAATCAGATTTTTTAAGGACACTACCTTATTGTTCGAAATAAACTAGCGGCCGGCACCGTGGTGAGATCATCGGGACATAAAAGTTCATACAATATCGATATCGTTGTGGCGTTACTTTTGATCGCCTGATACAGCTTAAGCTAAAGCAGCAGCAGCAGTACCTTAACTTGTAATTTGTAAGTTTCAAACTTGCATACACAAACAGCTAGATCAGGAACAACTACCTGTAGGCCATACGATTATTTGTTCCGTGTGGAAATCGAACCCACCACATGCAGAGCAGCAGTCAATCGATCTGCTGCGCTGCGTCAGTGCATCAGTGGTGTCAACAGCGGCGAGGTAGGAACTTTCAAACCTCGCCACTGCCGCCCACTGAAGTCAGCCATCATCATCTGCCTAGCCTTTCCCCAACTTCTGACTAACGATGTGAGCGGCGGGCGAAGGTCCGCCTGCAACGCAGGAGGTTGCGGTTTCGATTCCGATAAATGTTTGTGCGATCTACAAATGTTTGTTCCGGGTGTTCTGGGTATTTGATATGTATAATAAAAAATATTTATCTAGGTAATGTATTGTATTAAGTATATCAGTCATCTAGTATCCAATTAGCTTGGGGCTAGATGAGGCTGTGTGGATTGTCGAGCATTATTTATTTATTTATTAGTGTCGGCTTCCAGTCTTACCAGATACATCTGAATACCAATATTTCACATGGAGCGACTGCCGTTCTAACCTCCATAACCCAGTTACCTGGCAATACGATACCCCTTGGTAAGACTGGTTGTCAGACTTTCGTCCTTCTGACGACGTAACGAGTATCAAAGTTCTGCAAATAACAGCCGGGACCAACGGCGCAACGAGCTGTCTGAGACACGGATGAGTGTTATATATCTTACTATGCAACTGATAGTAAGATATACTGTCCGTGACAGCTCGTACACTAGATGTCTGTCATTTTTACTGAACTATTATATATACTATATATTAATATATATTGTTTTTTATTACTTTTGCCATCATTACTATTATTTATTTAAATAGATATTTAGTATTGTCATTGTGTACCTGAGTCTGTGCTAAATAAATGTTTTTTTCTTTCTAATAGGTGGTCGCCCATCCATTGACCGACCTCGGAAACCGTAGCTTTACCATCGATCGATTAGTGCAGCTGTTATTACTAACAGCACAGCTACACGAGCCCCTCCGAGTGCTCTGAAGCACTGAAATGGCAGCCACAAATAAATCACATCTAACTCTGATGTTTCCTTGTCCTCAGAGCATCAGACAGGTCTCCGTTCGATGGCTCCTGCTGCTCCGGCTACCGGCCCGTGGACTCCGCGAGCTTGGACACACCAGATGAAGATGAAATGGACCCGGTAAGATGCGGGAAAAAATACATACAAAATAATATACTATACATATTAAACAAAATAGGCCGTATGTAGGTGTAGCCGTGATATCACAGCAGACCTTTTTAAGAATAACAGCGCTGCTATATTTGTTTTTTTAAACATTGCAGCATTATGCTGAGATTTGGTGACCTCGCAGAAGTCCTTTTTTTTTCGTCGTTTTTTTTCATTCATAATCTTAAATGTTTTCCTTTATTTCATGGTTATTTATTAGTAATTAGGTAGTAACGTTACTAACTGGATTACTTATGATAAAATAATAGTCAAAAGAAAGCTATTTCTATCTCATTTACACTTACAATGGGTAAAAAAGTGATTGCCATTAATATATTAGCAAAGCCTTCGAGCGAGTTTCTGTATCTATTTGATTGCGTTAGTGTAAAATTCAATTTGTACTAAAACTGAATAAGCGCCGTCTGGTGACAATAATAAGAAACACAATTATTTCATACAAATTTTCCTAAGTAAATGTTATGTAAGTATAAAAAGCCCTCTGTACTATATGAAGCATGACGTCATGCCTTGCGTAGCGTTTGTTTTGCGTAGCGCAGAGCTACGAAGCGTAGCGTTTGCGTAGCAAGAGTTGTAACTGTGCCTATGTAAACTGTTTTCTAGATTTAGATTTAGTTAGCATAAACTTCGTAGGGTAGTAAATATCTGAGTAAACTAAGGTTCTAATGAGTCACTCGTTTCGTTCAATTGTGTGGGAGTAGACGCTTTGTAAGCAATTATATAATCGGTTACTCGTGGCTAGTGGAAATAATGTATTTTTCTAACTCCTCCGCTGCTTTTTTCTGAATAATTTCAAGACAGCTGAATTGTTTCTCCAGGACTCGTCGGGCTTTCATTGTCCCGACAATTTTCTGGTGGTCACCGCTGTTGATTCTGGTTTTTAGGAGTTGCAGTGGTTTGAGAATAGAGTTGCGGGCTTGTCCAAAAAAAAAGTAGGTTACTCGTCACCTAGAAATAACTAATATTTCCTCACGAGGTTTTCCATCACCGATGTCAGTGATGAACAAGATAAACTCAGAAAGCCATTGGTATTTGCCCAGATTTAAACATGCATGAATAAATAAATACATATAATGAATAATAAATACCTATTAGTTTAAATCAAAGAGAGTAAACAACGCTATACTTTTTAATTAATGGCATATCACGAATTTCTTGCCTCCATTTAGTGTTTCTTGACTGCTGTACAGTCACGAGCATAAAAACCTTACAATAACTCAGAATTGAAAAGCTGTTTTCTACTAAAGTATTTATAGAAGTATTGAAGTGTTATGAACACAATATTCTCGAAACCACACTATTATGAAATAGGGCTTTCCTCAAAAGTTTTAATCCAAATCGCTTTTGACTTTTGTGTCAGGTAATGTACGTATGTATGTATGCTCGTGACTGTACGAAGTCACAGTTAGTTAAAATATTAGCTTTATATAAAGAGAACAGATATTCATATAATTTAGTTAAGTGTATTATATGAAACCTAATAACGACATCTAACAGTATAACACCATAATTCCTTATACGAACACGACGTAAATCCAATATACATGGCGTGAACCCTTTTCGGCGAATTTCGATCTTAATCCGTTGGCTTATGTGCCAAATTATTTTTTTTTTTTATTTTCATGTTGAAAAGTTACGAGTAGGTACCTACGATAGGATTTTGGAATAAAAGAATCTAACATTACATCGCGCCTGTATTCTCCGAAGGGTTGGGCAGATATGCACCTATAGCAACCCATATTCCGCCAAAGAAAAAAAAAAATATTTTGAAAAAGCCCAATAACACTTTGCCCGACCTTGGATTTGAACTCACGACTTCACTCAGCAGGAATATGAAATAGTAGAACAGTGGATTTAACACATGTTTTTTTTCCTCTGTTTTGAAATCTCGAGAGCAGCATAATGAGAAAAAAATATTCTTGAACGTTGTCGTAATAGTCTCAACTCTTATGCACGAGGTTCTGGGTATAAATCCGGACAAGTACCAATCTGACCTTTTCAATTCATACGTACTTCCTATGTTTATCTCAGACATTACTGACATAGGTGAAGGAAGCCTGGACTTAAAAACCAAGTCTGTAATCGCCAACCCGTGTTGAGCAAGCGCGGTGATTAATGCTCATGCCTTTTCTGTATGAGAAGAGGCATTTGCCCTGCAAGGGGATAGTAACAGCCTGGTTTTATACATTGCATCTATTTTAACTTATGTTTTGTTACAGATACCAAAATATAGAGTGGTGTTACTTGGTGACGCAGGCGTGGGGAAGACAGCTCTAGTGTCACAATTTATGACGTCAGAATACATGAATACATACGACGCCAGTTTAGGTGAGCCACTCATTTCGAACACTAACGAACATTCTCGAACACTACCGAACTTTTCCTCCTTTCCTTTGTAACATAAATCCTTTATTTTATGCAGCCCTAGTACTCGTATATATCACATTTTTGTGTTGTTCCCCCAAACTTGAGATAGCCAATTACCTACCTATTTAATAAATCCTTTTTGGTCATAAAACATAGAATGAAATTTTTTATTCCATTTTTAAATGTTCCCCTCCCAAGTTTGTATTGTTTATTATTTTATTTTATATTTTGTTAAATACTTGTTACACTCCACCAGTCCAATACACTGAGAAAGAAGATATTTATAATTGATTAAAAAGACATCCTGAATAAAACAAATCAGCCAGCATGAAATCTAGGAATCGCTTTAAAATTAATACAAGCATGTGGAAATTTCCAAACTCCGAAGCATGAACCAGCATTTTTAGCATGAATCTTTTAAATTTCCAGACATTTTAATAAAAATATATATTTTTTATTATAAATTCTTTATAGAATGAAATAGTTAACTAAATGATATTTTGTTTTAGATAAGAGGGACAGTAGCAAAAATAAAAATGGTTTGTAATACATTTTAAGATATTTATCTACTTCTTTTGTTTTCAGAGCATTAGTTACCGTATTTTAGTTTATGTGTGTGTAGGTATATCTTTTCTGTTCCTTCTATAAACGATTTTATTTTTTATTTTTTACTTTGAACCAGTTTCGACCTCTATCGATTAAAGTGTTTAAGACTCCTTAGTCATCTTAGTTTACTAAGATATCATTTTGTTATTCAAGGATGATATGCAGATGATTAGATTGGATATTACTATAGGAATAAAGGAATATTATATTTTGCTCACTTGTGAAACTTAGTTCAAGAGAAAACTAGTTATTATGATGCTTGTAGGCAAAACGTATTAAAATTACTAATTCTTTGTAATTAGGTAAAGATAACATATCGCGCTAGATTGAGTTTTCAGACACACTTACAGAAAATATCGACATGAGTATTTTTTTAAGTAACGGTCACAAACTCGAAAATTATAAGTTACATTTAAAATAAGTACAAAAAAAATGTTGCAAAATCTGTTATATGTTTTTAAAAATAGTACTGTTTGCCCGTATTCAACCAGAATCTCGAATTGAATGTAATATTGAATCATTTTAGAATTTAGACTAATTATCAAAAAGCCTTCTAGAATAATGCGTAAAGACTAGCTCAGTATAATATCTACAAAGTATACCTAAACTAAACACGTCAAAATCAGCGTTGTCCTTATTAGCATGTCGTCATTACTATGTTATAATACGTGGCGATGACAGCTGTCAGACGCACGCCGAGCGCCATTAATATGACGTATGACGTGCCTTATCCGCTACTATTGTTGTTATAACTTAAAATTATATTAATTAAGTTAAATATTGAAAAAAGAATGTGTTGTTCTATAGAGTTCGATTCAAAGAAGTTTATGTCTCAAAATAAAACAGAACATACATAGTTCACATAAATATGAGAAACTTAACAAAAAAAAAAAACATAGTAGTCGTTCGATCTATCGTAGGTACATAAAGTGGTAGTCGTTTATTATTTTTCTTAGTTAACTGAATTAATATAATAATTAAATAAGCGTTAATTACATATTTAGACTCCTCTGTACCTGGGAAAGTACGTTAAGCCGTTGGTCTCGGCTGTCATTTGTAGATATTTGACAGTCGTTACGGGTCGTTAGACAGAAGCCAGAAATTGTCACAACCAGTCTTACCAAGGAGTATCGTGTTGCCCAGAAACTGGATTGTAGAGGTCGGATAGGCAGTCGCCCCATGTAAAATACTGAAGTTTAGCTGCTTCTAGTTAGACTAGAAGCCGACCACCATCATCTGATGATGCTGCTGTATAAATTTATGTTCGTTTACCATAGAAGAAAGAAAAAAAGATAGAATGAACAAAAATATTTAGCACAGACTCAGGCATACATAATGATGAATAGTTAATAATAAGGAGTACCATTGTACTACTTTAAAGAGTCTTTGCCTTTTAAGCAATAAATAACACATTTTCTAATGTGTCTCATTGTTTGGCAGCTAATGTGTTAAAGGTTTTAAGTTATTTCAATAACACCTTGTATTAAATCCATGTTATTCAAAGCAAACTAGTCAAGATCAATGTTTTCATTATAACTGCAGCGATATATGGGTATCGGTGACAGCTGTCAGACACACGCCGCGCCGAGGGACGTAGATTTGACGTGCGACGCACCATATCAGCTGCTACTGTTGTTATTACTACTTACTAGCTGTTACCCACGACTTTGTCCACGTCGAATCTTATTCTAAAATAAAAGTAGCCTACGTGTTACTCTTTATAACATCAGCTATCTGCCGTCTCAGACATTGGCTGGAATAAAGACACAAACTGACTCATAAACATTTAAAAAATCATATGCATTATGACATCGGGACCGCACTGTTTATCTCAAGGTAGGGAGTACCCACACGCCTAAATAATTTATAATAGTAGTGTAATAATATGACTAATTTAAGTATATACTCTCATATTTTAGTTGTTTTTGATTGTATTGTCTGCATTGTATAGTTTTTGTTTTGTTTCTATGTTAATTAATGTAATTGGTGCTATGCCGTGTTAATTAACTATAAAATAAATAAATAAATATTATTATGCGTGTACTAAAATCCTGTTATTTTGACATGAAAAATACACACTTCAAATTGAATGATTGGTTTGCTTGTTTATGTGTCTATTTAGGAACGGATAGGTATCTATTTATTACATAAAGAATAACAGTCGCGCATGTCGATCGAAGATTAAACTAAGCTTGTCAAGGTTGATTCGTGGACTGGTGACCATCTGTAACTTAACAAAACCTCTCCATGCTTTGGAAAGCACATTAAGCATTCAACTCTCATTCGTTGATGTTCTACTCAACTCAATAACTGGATTATGGAGGTCAGATAGGACGCCGGCCATGTAACCTACATATGTACTCTCCAATGCTGGTATTCTGCTGCTGATGGCTGGAAGCCAACCCCAACATATTTGGGGAAAGGAAGCAGATGATGATTTTCACCATCTTAGTCTTTAAGTCTCAGGAAATGGTGTCAAATCAGACGGAATCATTTCAGGTTATTTAATGTAATTCATAGCTTATTAAAATTGAACTTTAAAACTTTAAACAATTATATTCTATTGTATTATATACCTTTTTAAAAACATCACGACTGTATTCCTCGAAGGGTTAGATAGAGGTGTACTCATATAAGCCCCATGGAGTACCAACCGGGCAGAAATCCGATCCAATTCTGTACTGCTACTGAGAAATTATTAATAGCAAATCCAATATCATTTTGCCAGCGCCGGTAATCGAACCAAAGACCTCACATTCAGTAGTAGAGTTCATAAACAGTTTATCTAAAACTAAAAACACAATTAATTACTATGTAGGTATATATATATATTTTTTTTTTTAAATTCCCCACACTAGTAATTTCTCCTGTATCGTGGGTGCATTGAAACAAACATTGGAACTCACATACACAAACAGCCAGACCCGGAACAATTACCTGTAGGTCATACAAATATTTGTTCCGTGCGGGGTTCGAACCCACAACACGCAGCGCAGCAGCCGATGGCTCAACCACTGCGCCAACCGTGTCGTATATATATGTATATATGTTTCACTGTTCTAGGCTCACTATAAGTGAGCTCTTGAACAGTGAAAGGAAAACAAAAATGGGCGGCGAGGAACAATCGATTTGATGGATTAGATTAGGTTTTCGTTTATTGAAAGAAAAAAACCTAATTTAGTCCATCAGATGTTTAGTTCCCGCCGGCCATTTTAGTTCTCCTTACACTAAATGAAAATAGACATAAATAATTGAAACTTTCAGACCTTATGAAAGGCTTTTCACTTACAAAAGGCGTGAGAGCTCCTAAATAGGCCAAATAACTGATTTTATCTCCCTTTTATCAACTATAAGTGTTCAGTAAGTGGTTTTGGCGAAGTACCACCATTAAGGCGTTTTCTGTTGAAAAATTTATGATGTTGGCAGTACCTATGTTTGGTTCGTAAGGTTTTCGGGTTAAGTGCGGGTGAAAAATAGTTTCTCTAAAATGATCAGGTTCTATTAAGTAAATAAATTATTTTTGGTATGTTTTCTTGAGGTGTTTTCTAAAGAAAATGGGTCTTGGATTGTATAAAGAGAGTTCTTAAAAGTAAAAGCTTATGATTTATTTCAATTAGACCATTTAAAAGGCACTTTTGAACGTCCGCAACAGCTGTCAAAGATCTACTAATGACAATGTGGTTTCTGCTTGATATATAATGGATGGTCATACAATGGATGTTCACCCAACCACGAATCAACCTCGGAAAGCGTAGCTTAACCTTCAATCGCCCCGTGCGGCAGTATATATTTACCTACGATGCCCTTAAGGCCTCGTGGGTAAAATTAAAAATAAAATACTAAAATGATTCTAGTTACCCCTTCCAAACTGTAGTTTCAAAGTCAAAGATGTACGACTGACAACGTGCTTTCTGCTCTTAATGCTATGGATGTTAAACCAACCACGAATCGACCTCGGCAAGCGTAGCTTAACCTTCGATCGACCCAATTTTGATTAACTCTTTAACGAGAAAAGATTAAAAAACAGACATATTATCGTTGTTTGCATGATATATTGTATTACATCATAAACGTGTATTGTATGGACATGTCTAACTATGTTGTGACAGGCACAATACCGGATATGACATGTCACACGTCGATGCCTGAGCACTGGAAAGGACGCGCTATCGACAGGCTTATAATCACGTGTAATAGTTTTGTGATAATGGACGGTGATAATATATCTAGGAGGAGAAATTACTCATAATATGGTTTATGGTGATATAATTCTGGTTCACTTTAGACAGCAAATAGTGGTACTAAAAGTAAGTTCCACTCACCGATAGATTAAAGTATGAGTTTAAATTATAAAAAATATTGTTTATTTCTCATTGCAAACGTTGCAGTGAAAATAAACTATTTCATCTTAAACATAATTTGAACCCACAACTTCGAGTACAAGAGGCGAGGCTCTTACCTTTGGGCCAACACAACATTACAACGTTGAAATAAGATAAGATGATTTATTTGTCAAAAACATGCGTTTACACACCGAAAAGTCAGGCATGCAGGGTATATAAATTAAAAAAAAATGTACGCACATGTTTTGCCAAGCATAGCGTACAAATTGAATAATAATATACAATGTGAAACAATAGCAAACTTAGGTATGAATAATTAGATGTAAAAAATATATAATGAAATTAACTGAAATTATATTCAGTCAACAAAAACAATATTAAATAATCAAAAAGTATCATTCTAGAAGTCATTTAACTGGTAATAACATTGCTCTGTTGTCTATTTTGCATCTTTTTTTGTATCGAGATCTTTGTAAACTTTGGTATTTTATTGCAAATAGTTGAAGCCATACAGCATCACCCAAAGGTTGACTGAAAACTAGAAAATGCCTTTGGCATTAAGTCCGACTCTGTACATTTGTGTGCTTAAAGTATTAAATAAATACAGAAAATACTTTTTCTAATGAGCGCAGTTTTTGCATTACGCAAGCGTATTTTGCTGTTGTCACGATATGACACAATATGATTCTAAAGAACCGTTTCAAGCAATAATGTCTTCTAAAGCCCAAGCAATGTTACCTTAAATCGCAACCACAATATGTCACAGTAGTAACAGCCCTAAAAACCGCCAATACTCGTGTAGGGTGTCAAATTTCCGTAACATAATAACCCTACATACCTTCGGTCATCTTCGGTTTCCTTCGGCGGTCTTCGGATAATTGAGTGATTACGACATAATTGTTTGTACAAGACCTTCAATTTGCGTAGGTACTGTAGGGACCTAACCTAAGATATAGGCTTTGCAATTAAAAGGGTATTTATATATTTTTAACAAGATTTATTCCTATATTGCATACTATGTACAATAACTTTAAGTAAGAAAATATTATGTATACATGTAAAAAGAAAAGGGAAAAGTACCCAAAAGGCTAGAAGCATTGGTTGCAAGCACAACAGCTGATTCTTTGGCAAAAAAAGCCAGGCCTCTGGTCACGTGAAGAGTCGAGTTGTCGACCAATCGCTTGGCGATGTCCTGAAAACAATGATGTGGGCCCCACGGCCCTAGTGTTTCAACTCCGAGACATAACCAAACATAGCATTACTAATTAATTACATGCAACATGCCTGTCTGTCTATGCTCTTTTTATCTTCTATAGATCTTAACATCTACATACATATATAATGTCCAAATAACAGCTTCAATCTCATGCAAAATATGAATGTTTGTACGGTAGTATTATCAAAAAACGAATTTAAAAGATTGTCTGTATGTATTTCTGTTGGTTCGAGGTAATCTCCAAAACGGCTGGACCTATTTTAACGGACACTTGAAAATAGTTAATGATATAAGGAGTAACTTAGGCTTTTAGTTTTTTTAAAGTATTATGGTTCCACGTATAAAACCATGAAACTGTGTAAAATTCCACATGAGTGAAGTCACGGGTACAGCTTGTTCTAAATATGAATAAGTGTTTATCTCATAACATGCCATTAACTTATTGAATATCCATGGAGGTTTGAAAGCTTTTACAGCACACGAAAACCACAACATATTATTGGTAATTATTATATTCGCTGGGAATAATTTGTGAACTATTTTCATAGTCTGGTTTCAGGGTAATTAAAATCTAATTTTAATGGAAAATCTGTGGTAGTTAATAATGCAACAGCTTTGGTAATAAACTGTGGTCCAATTAGTATCATGTTTCTAGTTGTTGTATAAAAATATAGAGTTATCTATCAGGAATCGTTCACTGTGGCTGCTATGTTTTTTATATTCGATATGATTTGTCGAAAATAGATAATGTAATATTTTTATTAAAACGTCATTTTTCACAATTGCAAATATACTGCGTTATTGTTATACATTGTATCAACAATGCCAGTTTGTTTAAAGTTAGATACGTATTAAAAGCTAACTTTTAGTCATAAAGTGAAAAACAATATAATTATTTCAACTTTACCGATTCAAATCAAATACGTGTACTATTAAGATTTATAAAATGAATGTTGCTACATAAAATCGATATCAACACCACGTATTTAATTGCTAATCTTTATTCATATTGTTTTTCTCAATAATAAGAAGGAAACTTTAGAAAACCTCACAAGAAAAGAAAAAAGGAACAATAAATCCTCCTGCGAATTAAGTTTACTGCGACCCAAATCAGCCATTTTAGAGGAAACTTTTTAATCTATTGTGTGCTTATTTCTTTGTACATTTGCAAAATAATCGTTTGCGACTTTGTTTATACGAATGGTTTCTTGAAAATAGCGCCGATTCCCTTTCCCGTTAAAGTAAAATGTGAGAATTGACATCTCTTTCAGACTGACAGCTCGACAAAAGGACAGTGACAGTGACAGAAGAGAACTAACTAAGAAATGTCAAATTACTTTATGCCTTAAACTTCGCCTTGTTTTCGGTAAATGCGTTCTGAAATATTTAGTATAAAGTATGTTTACATAGTTCAACCAAAACTGACAGCTCTTTTTTATGTCTGAAATAGCATAAATGTAGTTTAGCTTGCCAACAAGGGCACCAATGTTTAAAGTCTTCATTTGAACTCTAAGGATTTCAACTTGAATTCTTTTTTAAATTTTAATAATTGACAACTTACGACTACGACTTTCGTTTGCCTCAGGGTTGTAATAATTTACACAGCCTATAATAATTGATTTAGCATCATGGGGATAAAGCAGTGTCTTATGTCGCGGTATTCAAGCTAGCCCAACTCCAAGACACCTTTATCCCCGAGGAATAGGTACTGTACTTTTCACACCTTACGCAGGATAATAAAAAGCAATTCGATGTTTAAATAAGTTCTTTTTGGTTAAAGTTTTCACACAAACTTTTAGATAATGTTTCTAAATTCAAATCACTTTATTGACCATTAGGTTGTGATATAACATTATTGCTCGGCTAGAGCACAGGGTTTTAATAACTTTCTTTAGATTAGGATTGTATGATACATAATTTAACATTATCTATGCATCTATCCCGCAGGTTATGCGAAAAGAAAATGTTCTTCGCAACTAATGTTTGTTTGACCCGATTTTAAAAGCGTGGTAACCAATGCGTACCTTCTCCGTATGAGAAGCCACATTTACCCTGCAGTACGACAGCTTAACAGGGTAATATTGTATCATTATAATGTTTGTTTATATACCTAAGTACATAATAACTATTCCTAATGCTCATTACATAGCTAACTACACTCGTGCCTGTGTTCACCTACTGATATTTATCTAAGTGCAAGGATAAAATTAGAACTTAATTAATCTTGACTAATTGTATACTATCAACATTTCTTAGAATACTAAAGATGCATCTCAAGTCCTACGTGTTAAAAACAGCAAGACGTTGCTTTATAATGGAATGAATACAACTTTCCCCGTAGTCAATTTAATTAGCACAAATTCATTTATTCTCTGCTGAAGTTTGAATCAACGTCGGTGTTACCCGCGCAAATCAGGCTTCTATTCCCGCCTGAAAAGCATCATAATAACTATAGTTTTCGTTATTAAACTTTGCTCAGAAATTTCAACAATAAATGCACAACTAGACTAGATTTCCTCCATTATTCTGAATTCATAATATTGTAGTAAGTTTTGTTTCTAATTAAGAGCAGAGCCAGACGGGTCCGTGATGCTGCGTTGTGTCTTCGTGTCACGAACTTTAAATAAATAAGTTATTGGACGACGTTGTAGCGACGGATTGTTGACGTTCCGTGTGGCTACTGGCTACTATGAAGTAGGTATGTCACCCGGAGACATGACGGTACGCCGTCACACCGCACCCGTGTGGCATCTCTGTAATATAGGGCGTACCTAAAGGACATCGACGCACTAAGTACATGAGTTCAGTTGATGATTTTGGACCTCCCAGCGTAATAAAATTTCGGTATTTCCTGATTCTTCGTTAATTCTCTTTTTTTTTCGTTTTCGTTTTTTTTTATTTTAATTTTACAAAAATGGTCACTCAGTTTTTTTTTCAATATTTAACTTAAAAACAAAGGGTCGCGTCAAGCAGACAGTCGGACGGACGGATGGACAATAAAGTGATCCTATAAGGGTCCCGTTTTTTCCCTTTGAGTTACGGAACCCTAAAAACATGATTTCTACCTACTCATTAAGATTTTTAATGAGAGACGTAAAGTATTGACTTTTAAATTAATAATGTCATTGGTTTACATGAGGAGCTCGTGGCTAAATAAAAACAACCGCACGGGTTGATCGAAGGTTAAGCTACGCTTGCCGAGGTCAGTCTGTGGATGGGTAACCGTTCGTTAACATATCGAGACTCCTCCGTGCCTCGGAAAGCACGTTAAGCCGTTGGTCCCGGCTGTCATTTGTAGATCTTTGACAGTCGTTACGGGTAGTCAGAAGCCCGAAAGTCTGACAACCAGTCTTACCAAGGAGTATCGTATTGCCCAGTAACTGGGTTGTGGAGGTCAGATAGGCAGTCGCTCCATGTAAAATACTGGTATTCAGCCGCATCCGGTTCGACTGGAAGCCGACCCCAGTAAATTTGGGAAAAGGCTAGGCAGATGATGATGTCATTGGTTTACATAGTAGTGATGATTTTCTTATGACTTTGAGTAAAAAAACACATCAGAAAAAAAGCATTAAAATGAGGAAAAGGACGACGAAAAATTTCAATATTGGGGGGTCCAGAATTGTGCGTCGATGTCCTATCCCTGTGGATACTATTTTCTTTGGTATGTGAAAAGAACAATATTTCAAATTAAAACATACCGATATTATAAGACATATTGGATGATTCACTGTTTTAATCGATTGTTTGTTTACCGAAATTCAACTCTAATTGGTGTCTTAAATATAGGAGCAGTACGTATGAGTTCACCTCTACATTTTTTTCAAGTTTCGAATAATTACGTCATTTAGGTTCAAGTTTTTATTTTATTTTACAAATTAGACTTTTAAAGTAAAAGATACCTATGGGTTATATTATAAATGATTTGTAAGGAGTGTATATTAATTATTTATATTAAAATATTTATCGTTTATGTGGTTGGCTGGTTATGTGTGAGCTTTACTTAGTATGATGCGGATGAGAGCAGATTATTTACAGCCATGAGAAGTAAAACATTATTGCAAATCGTTATGATTTAGTTTAAAATTACAATTTATTAAATATAGAAATAAAATATTATGTACATAAAAAGAAAAAAAAAAGAAACAAAAAGAATCACAGGGCATCGAAAAATTCATTCACTGCGCTGTCAACGGGAATAGTGCTCAAAAGGCTGGCAACATAGCCATTTTGAATGGCTAAAAAAAGCCAGCCCTCTAGTCACGTGAAGAGTCAAACGCAATTTGTAATGTAGGTACCGAAAAACATAATAATTATGTAATCATTATTTCCCAAAACAACGTAAAATAGCTTTGCAATTTCCAAAAATAAAAACGTAAGCGTATTGGAATTTCCCGGAGTACCTTGATGGATCCACGTAAATATCAATGCTTAATTTAATTATTTCATGCTGAAATGTTTCCTTTGTTACAAATTCGGATCAGCTAATTAAACAGACAACTAGTATCGATGGCGATAATAATTAACGAAATTCTTAACGTTACACTAATTACGAACTGTCTGTTACTCAGCTTGTTTACAAAAAGAATGTACAGTCACGGTATAAATAGGTTCATCACCTTAGGGCCATACTTGATAGAACTTGCTTTACTGTCTTAGTATTGTCGTAATATGAATGTCGCAGAATGACACTCAGTTATTAATTAAAAAGAATTACGTCAAACCGGATTTCATTTATGTGCTATAAAATGGCCAGTCAGTTACAAACTTTTATTTCATTTGATTGTACTGATGAGCATGAGTTCCTGGATTCTATTCCCAGGTCAGGCAAAGTGTGTGTTTCCGACTGGAAGCTCAGTCTGAGCTCTTAGTCTATATTTGAGCCCGGCTGATGGCAAAAGGATTACATTGAGCTTAAAACATAACTGTCAAATGTGTGTATCTACTATAGGCAGACTTCTGCTTTAGAGTTATTAAGTAAAATCACAATAGCAGGCCGGAGTGTCGATCAGTGCCAGGTCTATGGCAATATTTAACTGGTGAAATCTCACGAAATCAAATTCTTATAGATCACACACAGCACTGCTTAGTTCTTCCGGGAATATAGGATTGATGGCTTGTTGAAATATATGCTTCCTCATCTAGTCTATTGTACGGTACCTACCACAATCTTTCTTTAAAGTTAAATGATGTAAAATGCCTATGGTTTTAAGGCCGCGTCTGTACATCTGTTTGCTTTAGCTTAAAGTATGAAATAAATAAGGTCCACCAAAAATAGGGCCTATTTTTGTTATTTAGATCTTTTCATTATGATGAAATGTCAAAATATGCGGAGAACTAATTTAGATTAACATAATATATGATAATCCGAAGTAGATTTTTCATTTGAAAAAATAAAATAGTAAATATGGCCGGAATTTTGTTAAAATAATTTATTATTTGGTAGGTAAGGTAGGTCACAGAGGTAAATAACCTTTTGTATCAAATATTTTACGTACCTTGGGCTGACCCTGATATTCTGACATCATTATAATCTACAATAATATTTTATTACGTCATTTATTTAGGATACAAATAAATTACATTTTTGAATATTAAAAATATCGGTTTACAAAAATATCGGGAACAGGGTCTAAGCTACCATGTCGGGGATCCAGAGAAAGGAATCGCCTAAAAATACGAGCCGTGTCCACAAGTACATACTGCTTTCTGAATGAAGCCATTTATCCGGCTGCCTAACGCCATTTATCCTCCTCAGGTGTTGGTCGAGGCTCTTGACTAATATGCCATTGGCTGAGTCGTCTCAGCCATCTATCGGTATCATCATATCGGTACAATGATTGGCGAGTCTACATCCCACATGTCGACAACATCGTATTCTAAGTCAAGATACTTAATTTATTATTTATTATTGCGGTTGTGACAGTCAAGTACGGTACCTTTTACATTCTTGCTGCTCTGCCGCTGGTAACTAATATAGGTTTTAAGAAAAATAACTTAAACTTCCATTTATAAAGTTACATTTGCGTTACAACTCTTTTCGTGACTTTTTCAATAGTACAGAAGTCATTGTGAAATCGACTTAATATATACTAAAACAAAATTGGAATTTGTATAAGTGGAAATAATATCAATTGAAAATATGAATTTGAATATCGAACACTTCTTTTTTTTTTGTTGATTAGGCAAAAGAAAGATGTCTACTGGGCCATATTTTATAGACCGACTTTTTTTTGGTACAAGAATCTGCTCTCATCTACAATCAATAGCAACTTTACTATACCTAAGCACAAATGCGGCTGCTAGCTCTTCTGTAAATAACATAACTTCTTTTTGCTGCTTGCATCTGGTGAAGCTAAATGCGGTAAGTGTGTTACACCCCTTATTATAGTGTGTACCTTGCCTTTACACCCCGCTATCAGCGTTTGTGTGTTGTGTAGACCTAGTTTTATATAAGAAAAAAGGCGCCATAGTTAATAGTGTGTTTTCTTAGTTTGTTTTCAAAATATTGCCGTTTGTTTTAGTTTAGAGAGCAATGACCTTCACTCAGAATAGGAAAACATGAACTATATAATGGTGATTCATCATACACTCATCATTTATCATATCAGACGTTGGTCCGTCCCATTACATAACGAGTTCTAACTTTAGCCAAAGCCTTACCGGCCGGTTATTGTATTTTGAAATCTATTCCGAATACCGTAAAGTTGTCAATACACAAACCGAGTCTGACTTGTGAATTTTGTATTAAAAAGTCTAGTCTACTGTGTCGGAAATAACTGGCTCAAAGGTGTAAGCTTAAACGAACGAACTTGAAAACTTATTGTAACCACTACCTTTCGCGACCGCTGTAATATTATTACTGCATAAAATGCTCTAAAATTTATTTTGGGTTGCCTTGGATATAACTCGCTAGAGGTAAGACGAGCGCGTAATCAGCTCATCATAGCCTGCAAGACTGCATTTCTTTGTTCCGGACAATTACTGCCGCGGCAAAAAGCACCGAACGTTTGCTGTGCCTCGGTGTCGCACTGCTGCCCGTGCTCAATCTCCAATACCTCGCACCTTGGCTGCACTAAATGATCTCTTGGATTCTTATCCAACAAGCGATCTGTTTGCGGATGAATGGAAGATGATTTTATTGGCATGTCAGAAGTACTGTGAGAGGGATTGATGTAAGTACCTATATGTTGTTTATAACTTTACTTTTATTTTTTGTGTTTAGTTACTGTAATTGGTTCTTCTACCGTTGTAATTAATTAAATTAAATTATAAATGGCAAAGTGTGTGTGTCTGTTTGTCCGTCTTTCACGGCCAAACCACTGAACGGATTTCGATCAAATCTGGCAGAGAGATATATATCATTCCGAGAAAGAACATAGGCTACTTTTTATCAGCGAACCACGCGGGTCAAGCCGCGGGCGAAAGCTATAGATATAAAAAAAATGTGTTCAATTGATATCGTCTGAATTAAAATGTCCCATCTTTACATAATTAAGACAAGTGATCATTGTTTACTGTACTTGTTAACCTTGACCGTGCCGTTCTATTTTGGTATCGCATTAATACATTAATTTATTAATGGCACCGTTGCAAACATTCTAAAATAGACCATTATTATGTTCTACATAATAATATGCTGAGACAATAAAACATACAGAATGTTTCAGAATATGTGACTTTACGTAGTATATTATTTAATTTGTCGTAACACCTGATTACAGGTTTATTTTTCAGGAATGGAACAATATTTATTGTAACACAAACACTAACAAAGAAAAAACTCATAAACTAGGTTTTAAAAACTAACAAAGTGTTTACAAACATTGTGTGTTACATGGCGGCCTAATCGCTAACCAAAATCCAAAAGTGTTTTATTATCCAATTTACAAAACAAATGTAATTTAATGGGTTTTACACACCCTGTATGTTTTATTAGATGACAAAAGTCGGCTGGGACAATTAAATTACGTGCCAAATTCCTACCTTCCCAGTTTGTGTATGTCACGTAGTAAAATGGCTGTTAGAAATCTTGCTGATATATCCAATGTTTTATCATATATTTTCTAGACGACACGGTTGGCGCAGAGGCTGAGCGATTGGCTGCTGCGCTGCGTGTCGCGGGTTCGATCCCCGCACGGAACAAATATTTGTATGGCCTACAGGTAGTTGTTCCGGGTCTGGAACACGGCCTACAGGTGTTTGTGAGTTTAAATGTTTGTTAACGCACCCACGATACAGGAGAAATTCCTAGTGTGGGGCTACGTTTAAAAAAAATAATAATAATAATTACATCGGACAGGCTGAATGAAAGTGGTGCCTGTCACCGAGAAGTTGTGTGGAAATCGGTTGTCATGGTATGGGCATGTAATGCGAAGGAATGAGGACCATGTTGTGAGGAAAGTTTTGAGTATGAATGTGCAGGGTTCCAAGAGTAGAGGGAGACCAAAGAAAAGATGGATGGATTGTGTGAAAGATGATACGGCTAGAAAAGAGGTCTGTTGTGATGACGGCAAGTAGAGATGTATGGAAGAAGAAAATATGCTGCGCCGACTCCAAATAAATTGGGATAAGGGCAGGAGGATGATGATGATGGACAGGCCGAACCTTCAAGTCCTTTTTTTCTGACCTGTTTATCCCCAATTCTACTTTTAAGGTCGTCACTTTACGAACAGACAGCACGCCGGCGGCCATTTTATCTAATTACATTATGAGCACACATTCATTTGGATATCAAATACAATGTGTGTTTGTAGACTGTAGATAACTGTAATACTATATAGATGTTCGGGACGATTGAAGGTTAAACTTTGCCTGCCGAGGTTGATTTTTTGATGGTTGACCGTTCATTACAACCTATTATATTTAACGACCTAAGTTGCACAGCGGGCGAAGGTCCGCCAACGACGCAGGGGGTTTCGGGTTCGACTCCCGCCTTGGGATAAATGTTTGTACGATCTATAAAGATTTGCTCCGGGTGTTCTGGGTATTTGCTATGTATAAAAATACATCTATCTACATATGTTATGTATTATATTAAGTATATGTATCAGTCATCTAGTACCCATAGCACAAGCTCTGCTTACGTTGGGGTAGATGATGCCGTGTGTATTGTCCAGCATTATTTATTTATTACATATCGAGACTCCTCCGTGCCTCAGAAAGTACGTTAAGGTCCTGCCGGTTTATTCTGTCCGCGAAAAGTTAGATGAAATAAGTGTTCAGTGAACTGTCAATTAATAGCATCAGTGTGGGATGACAGATCACTTCACTTTTGCTTCACCTACATTATCACGGGGGACTTTTAGTGAATAACACTACCGGCTGTCATTCGATACGGTTAGTCAAAAGCCAGAAAGTTTGACAGCCAATAGTTTAACAGCTTAAGAAGCTGAGTTCAGTTAGTGACAGCAATCGTGTAGCTCAACCCAAAGCTTCAGGAGCTCAACGACTCGACAAACAATACTCAAGACAAAAAATAAGGTTGATGATGAAATGATACGTTGATATGCGGACCGATGTGGCGCGGTGGGCGAAGGTCCTTCTGCGACGCAGGAGGTTGCGGGTTCGATTCCCACCCTGGGACAAATGTTTGTACGATCTATAAAGATTTGTTCCGGGTGTTCTGGGTATTTGCTATGTATAATAAAAAAATATCTATCTATATAATGTATTGTATTAAGTATATCAGTCATCTAGTACCCATAACACAAGCTCTGCAGCATCATCTGGATTGTCCAGCATTATTTATTTATTATACGTCATCCAAGAACAAAGGCATACCAAGAGCTAAGTCTATCCAACACAGAGAATGACAAGCGCAATAGTTGTATTAAGTGCTTATGTAAACATAACTTCAACAATAGGGCGAATAGTTGTAAATTGCCAGGTTTATGTGACTTCGGAACTAACAGTACCAGCCAGTAATAACTTCTGAATGTGTTTTGGATATATATACCCACGTCATAGGGTTTAGAAGTTAAGCCTTTGTAGGGAGACTTGTCGTTTTATCTTGGACAACACTGACATCGGTGAAGAAAATAATCATGAGGAAACCTGGACTTATATAATTAATATAAGTTTGAAATCGCCAACCCGTCTTGAGCAAGCGTGGTGATTAATGCTCATGCCTTCTCTGTATGAGAAGAGGCCTTTGCCCTGCAGTGGGACAGTAATAGGCTGGTAATTTGTCGTTTGAGAGATACGGAAATTAAATAGTTTTTTTCAGACACAAAAGTTTATAGGCAAGGCACGGTTGTTAGTAGTAAAAATTTTGGAACGAAATAGGCTAATCAGTCTCACTATCTTTTTCTTTTCTTTTTTTTAAAAGCGTTGCCCCACACTAGGAATTTCTCCTGTATCGTGGGTTCGTTTACAAACATTTAAACTCACATACACAAACAGCCAAACTATACATGGAGTTCAGTGAACCTACTGAGCAGAACAGTATCGGCTATCTCGCCAATCATCCATAGGATGCTATTCGGGCTCCCCCGTACTCGTCGCACCACTGACGCAACTTTTATTTCCGTACGAAAACACGAACTTCCTCAATGGAGTTGTATGTATTTTCTCACAAACAAACGCATTTAAGTGCTATCAAAGACACGTGTACAGTAACAGAATTAAAAAATTACTCGACATTTTGACGTCGTCTTTTTGAACTTTTATAGTTGCAATCTTAATGTAAGTATAGTTGAAGTCGGAAATAAGAGTATAGGAAGACTAATACAACAATGGATAGATTGTGTGAAAGATGATGGGACTAGAAATGAGGTGACTATTAAGATGACGGCTAATAGAGATGTATGGATGGAGATGGAGAAGAAATGAATCGCCGACCCCAAATAATTGGAATAAAAAGTCGGAAAATATATTTCAAAGGCAACGTCATATCATTTATTTTAATTAGACCATTAATAAAGGCACCCCTTCCAAAAGGTAGTAAGTATTTTATGGAGATGTGGAGGTCAGATAAGCAGTTTGCTCCATGTAAAATAACTGGTAGTCAGTAGCATCTGTTTAGACTGTAAGCTGACCCCAACATAGTTTAGAAAACAAGCATATGGTTCGGGGGTTGTAGAAGGATCACACGTTCCCCCTACCCCCGGCGTAGGTGTGAGATTAACACCGGGGCAGTTTCTAGTCAGTAAGAGTCACATACCCCTTCGCCCCCCCCCCCCCAGGGCGGAGGAAATCCATGAAGATTTTCTACCTTGAAAAAAAAAAAAAAACTAAACGTTCGTACGCATCGCGTTCCCGCAACCCTCTGCGTAGGTGTGAGATTAACACTAGTCATTAAGAGTCTTCAACAAGACAGACCCCTTCAACCAACCAGGTCAAAAAAAAAGAGTAAGTAGATGATGATGTGCTTGGGTAAAAACGGTATTTCATTTTATAAATAACTGCTGCATGTGCTTGTAAGTAATTTTATAACTAGAATAAAGATGATGCTGATTTCATTTTATTCTTATCACTTCTGCAGTAGGTACACTTATGATTATACTGTGACGTAAATATTGCCTGACTTTGATAAAGCTGTAAGCATACAGAGTACGGTAGACCGCAATGTCAGGGTTAACAATACCAGTAGAAGCTGGCCTCTTGTTCTTTTGAAACTCCTTGCTGTGCTAGGCCAGCTCAAGGTCATAGATTTGACATAGACGTGCGCCCTACTGTACAAAGACTCAGCAACTAGGCTATTACTTTTCTTTGAGAACTATTCTTGAGTATGTTTTCTATAAAGCGCAGTTCAGACTACGGTATAGTATTTCACTATATGGGGTGGGAAGGACATCGCCTGCACAAATTGATACCATGAATTCAGTACTTTATTCTGGACTTGCAGGCGTTGAAATGTTTCATTGGCTGTTCGTCATGGTATCAGTGAGGAGCTCGTGGCTAAATAAAAAACAGCCGCACGGGTTGATCGAAGGTTAAGCTACGCTTGCCGAGGTCAGTCGGTGGATGGTTGACCGTTCCAAATATATCGAGACTCCTCCGTGCCTCGGAACGCACTTTAAGCCGCTGGTCCCGGTTGTCATTTATAGATCTTTGACAGTCGTTACGGTTAATCAGAAGCCCGAAAGTCTGACCAAGGGATATCGGGTTGCCCAGTAACTGGGTTGTCGAGGTCAGATAGGCAGTCGCTCCATGTAAAACACTGGTATTCAGCTGCATCCAGTGAGACTGGAGGAAGCCGACCCCAACGTAGTTTGGAAAAGGCTAGGCAGATGATGATGGTATCAGTGAGTGCGTCGATGTCGATTCCACCATTGTCATTTATTTATTATTCAATACGTTTCAATTCAATTCAAGCGTTGTGTGAAGGTGTTAAAATGCTGAGCAATATTCTTGCGCTATACATTATAGCGTAGTCTGAACTGACCTTTAGTAGGTAGTACTTGTAGTTTTTTGTTTTGAATATTTTATTACAATTTTGCTTATGAAGATAGTTTTCTTGCAAAGTAGTTGTAGTGATTCATACGTTGTTTTGTTTTTCGTTTGAAATAAACGTACGATCATACTTAGTGCCTGTTTTGCCATTCCCAGATAAGATCTCGTGTTAACTTATCTTTTTAGGTGGTTATACCATTTCTCACGAACACTACATGAGCCACACCAAAGTGAGTGAATGAATATTGTTGGATTTTCAACTCTTAGTATTAAACTGAGCGTTGGAAATCCAACAAAACGCTGTTTTTAGGGATTCATTCAGAGCCATCTAGTGATACTAAACACGTATCTATTAGCTTCACACGAATTCAGTTACAATTTTTTTTTGCTATTGTCTATCTGGAAAACGTAAAACAGGCCCTTATACCCGCTTTCACTTTCGTCAGACTAAGCAACGTCTAGGTAGGTAATGTCTAACGTAAGCAGTTTACTAAGTAAATAGGTTTCACCATTCGTTTCTGACTAGCTCATTAGCTTTGAACTCCACACTTGTCTGTGGTTTATTAAGTCAAGAGGCCTTACCACGAATACTTGACTTAAGCGTAACGTAAATTGGAACGTTTTTTGAATCGTAAATACAACAAACACAATTAGTAGATATTACCACAGATATGAATAAAGCTTTATTCACAAATAAATAATTAATTCGTAAACGAAACACGTAATTTCAATTTGAAAATCATTTGAATTGACGTAACGTTTACGCTAAGCACTCGAGCTTGGCACAAAGCTCTGTGTCGGTTTATATTGTTAGAAATGTGTTGCTAGGCAACCTAATAGATGTCGAACTGCCATTTCAATAATGTTTCTCAATCCAAATCTAGGTATCGATCTTTGTATGTAACCAATCAATGGACGAATCAGAAGCAGCAGTCTAAGATCGGATTGAGATTAGGAATGGGATATATTGATAAAATTGGCAGTAAGCGTTAAGCATCAGAGAATCGGTACCGCAATTCTCACCCGTTATTCTTACCTTGTCATGGTTTGAATATTTTCTAGCACTTAACAACTCTTAATGTCCCATTACGCTTACATCCCACTTAGTCTTAGTGAAAACGGGTAGTATTCTTATAAATCATAATAATCACACACCTCCATACTTATTCCCATGTGTGTTTTTGACTACGTGTGTGTACACCCAATCTAATACCTTTGTACAATTTTTCCTTGATAATAATATATAGCATTGTTTCAGATGACGAATTCGGTGAGAAGTCAGTTTCGGTGTTACTGGATGGCGAGGAGTCTGAAATGATATTTATTGATCACCCTAGCACAGAGATGTCGGTTAGTCTTTCAATTTATTCACTCTAAATAGCAGTTGCGAAGGATCCAACCAAACACTCGATCCCTATCGACCAGTCCAAGGAGGGAAGAGCAACTCTACAAGCCGTTTCACTAAAGTATCACACAAACAAACACACATGCATAAACGCACGCGTTTTTACCATGGGGATAGGCAGAACACCACCTGGTACGACCCTTACATAATCCTCTTGTTTCGCTTACGTTTATAAATCTGGTCATACACGCACGCCTTGCAGAGGCAGGGCGTGCGTGTATGACCAGATACAGGAACATCACCAATAAGGTCAGTGTATGTCCTTCTAGGGCGTCCCCTCCCGCGTAAAGTATTACTTATATATCTTTAGCATTTTAGTTTCAATTTATGCGACAAGCACAATTAGTACCACTCATAAATATGTAGAAACTCTTAAAAAAACGAAAGGACTATTTTCAATTTGAAAATCGTTCGAATTGACGTTACGTTTACGCCAAGCGGTTACAGAAGCTATAACGATCTAGGAATTAACCCACATGATAAATTACCTACTAGACGATGGCCTTAGCTGATTAGGTCTGTGACGTGTTACAACCATCACTGTTCTAGTGTGAGAGCAAGATAGAGCTATACAGGACGAATGGCACCATCCCTTTTTCACACTGGAATAATGAGGGCGTTAACAGGTTATGACCAAGTCTTTTGGTGATGCAAGGTTATAGGTTGTGCAGACGCCAGCACAGGAAATCTAACCCTAGCTGTAAAAATTTCACAATTGAACACGAACCTTATTCTTTTGAAGTTAAGTTGAAAAACTATCAAAGAAAATTTATAGATTGGGGTAACTTGATGTACTGGCCTCTGTACCTTAGTAGGTACAACTTTAACTTAACGAACTAGGAATATCTGAGGGCTGTAACATAGTTGGTACAGTCCCCAAATCACGCCTACCAAGGGCGGCCTGTTGACGTAATTAAAATACGCTTAATAATAAGCGCCCGGCCAAAGAAACAGAAAGACCCACGATTCTATAGAAATACGTTTTCATTGAAATTACTGTCCTGTTACTTCATGATTTGACCGACAAACAATACATTTTCTATTGCGTCACGACTGTAAAAAAGGTTTTTTTTCTATTCATGATCTGCTCTCACAATTTACCACCTTTTCAGGCTGGGTATATCTTAATGATTGTCGATTCTGACCAGCTTCGCGAATACTATCTACCTTCGAGGTGACTAATCCCCTGGATTCTGATAATAACCCTACCAATTCTCCCACACAGGTCGAGAATTGCCTCTCAACGTACGAGCCCCACGCCTGCGTGGTGGTCTACTCCGTGGTGGCCAAGAGTTCGTTCACCCGCTCCGCAGAACTACTGGCGTACCTCGCCAGGGAGCAGTTCACTGTGGAGAGGACTGTGGTCCTGGTGGGGAATAAAGCTGACCTGGCTAGGGCTAGGCAGGTTTCTACTAATGGTAAGTCATCTAGAAAATTCTATTGAATCCTTGGGTTTTGCGTAAATATTCTAAGGATGTGGCCAAATAATGAGGAGTCAAGTCACATATCGCAATCTACATATACATATGACAGATTTTTTAAAAGTCTGGTCATATATTCGTACAGACATACTCTCCCTCGGAAAAATATTAACCCTGCTGCGGGTAAAAGATTATTTTGTAGGTGTTAGTTTAAGACCTTCCAACTTCTCGTCTTTAGAAATAAGTATTGCTTTTTAAAAGACAGCCAATCTCAAACGATTTTGACAGTTTAATTGACGGCAGTTGAAATTAGTGAGAATCAGCACTTTTTGAACGTCAATAAAAACGTTTACAAAAGACAGTCCCCTAAAACGCCCACCCTTCACCCACAGTTCAATAATTTAGTAGTTTGTTCTGTATCACATTCACAATATCTACATCATTGTAATCTAAACTGACAATGAATAGAAAGTTAGTGCTCTAATTTATTTCTCAATAGTCATCATCATCATCTGCCTAGTTCTTTCCTAACTACGTTGGGGTCAGCTTCCTGCCTCACTGGGTGCAGCTGAGTACCAGAATTTTACGTCAAACCACTACCTATCTGACCTCCACAGCCCAGTTACTAGATATTTATTTGCTTAACCATCATCAATTTTTCTGTACAGAGGGCAAAGGCCTAGCCACGTCAAGAGACTGCAAGTTCATAGAGACATCGTCCGGGATCCAGCACAATGTTGACGAGCTGCTGGTGGGGATCCTCAAGCAGATCCGACTGAAGGAGAGCAGAGACAAGAAACATGCCAAGAAAGTGGGAAAGCAGGTTCGTCACCTATTCTTATTATATTGAAAACGTGAAAGGTATCGGAAGTATAAGCGTCTCAAAGCTCAAAACAGTAGAGACTTTAATTTTCACGGTTCCTATAATAACACGGTATGTAATGGACATCTTAGGACAACCTGATACTATGTCTTCAGTGCATTATTCCTGAGGTCCCTGTCTTGAAATTTTTCGTAGGCTCCTCCTAATTTCTACGTTATTTTTAATGTTTCTTTTTACTATGCTTACACTGCATAAAAGCATGATTTTTATGTAACCCAATGAGATTTTAAATAAAAGAAGTGTAAATACTATTAACGTTTTAATTGAAAATATCATGGTTTTCTCATGACTTTACACAGCTTGAAATTAAAAATAAACATTAGAAAATAACGTAAACATAAAGAACAATCCGACGCAACATTTTAACCCTGAGGGTCCAGGATCATGTACGTAACTCATGGTACTCATGGTTATACGTAGAAACAGAAAAGAGGAATGGAAACTAGGGAGGCATTTGAAAAGACCACGACATTAGTTGTCTCAAGGGCATAATTATGTTGATACTGTATTTTTAACCTATTTTGTTGACGTTCTGTCAAGATAGATTTTGTTATTTTTTACGCAAGGCCACTCGCAGTTCACCACTAGACAGATGGCTGTTTACTGCTTAACCGGTCGATCCTATGGTGACCTTGAATTTAAGACCCCCAGGCTTGGCTACAACTATATCTACATTACATGTCAAGATAGACTTTGAAATATTAGCTGTATGCAAGGGCACATAATGGGTTGTTTTCTTAAGATACAAAACTCATTCCCCGTCCAGTTACTAATATTGATTTAATGTCACTCAATGAAATGGAATACATTATTCAATTGATTTACAAGAACACAGAAATTAACTTTGAACCAACAAATAATTCAGATCTCGGCTCGCAAATTGAGGCATTAATAAAATACCTTAGAAATGTCGAGTTCAAGCACTGTAATGTAAATAATGTTTTCGTTTTTGATAAAAGAAGGCAGTGTCGGGAAAAATAATGAGAAAATGTCTAAAGCTTCTGGATGATTAGATATTCAATGTTCCTCAAAAGATAAAGACAAAAAAACTTCACAGGTTACATGTACATGTGAATATTTGCGTAATTACTTCAAAAGTAAGGATAAAGGAACAGAGATAAAAAGGGGGTCCAAATTTGAGATCAAACGAAGGAATAAATGTTTCATTCAAATGTTTTTGTACATTGAAAGATGTTTTAGATTAATTATTTTGTTTTAGGAAGCGAAGCAGCCTAAACTTGCGAGCTCTCGTACGCACATATCGCTAAGCATCGCTCGGGAACTACTACAGAAGATCTGTATAAACGACATTTCTAAATCAAAGTCTTGCGAGAATTTACACGTACTGTAAACTTCTGGGCTCCTGGAACCTTTTGATTATGAACATCAACATAAGTTTTTCTAACTATAGAGGATTCTTCCTTCTGTTTTAAATGTCTTGATTGTTTTTTTAATTGATGTCTGACTGGTTATAAGGCTAAGGTTATTTTTTAAGTATACGATACAAATGCTTTAATTACCTGTCAACTGCCTGTTACGTCAATGAAAATTTCATAATATCATCATGTTTGTTAAAGTTTCTCGAATGCGTATCCATTAACAGCTAAATTTGCAAAATTCTACAAATTATTAAATTCTACTCTTTCATTCCTATGACTTCGTCCCTTTTCAATTTTCTAAACATGATCCAAAATTCTTTATTCACCATAATTACATTTAACTTTCACAAATCCTTATTGTGCCGCGAAAATGGCTGGTTTTTTCCTCAATCGTTTACGTCAAAATTCACAGGGAATATTTTATGAAAAATATTCGTCGTAAAGTAGCCCAAATCGGAGGGCTCTTGAAAAGAGCGTTGATTTTAGCGGAAAATATTCTTATTTAGTAAGAAAAATGCGTGTTCAAGGTCGATTGAATATTGGTTGGTAACAATGGCTGCCTCCGAGATCGGACATCAATATTCCCATACACTAGACATTCGAGAAACTCATATAAATCAGCCTTCAGATTTATTGTATTCCATCCATTAATAATTCTTATAACACGGTTTCGTCATTATTTTGTAACTTGATATATATTTCCCGCCTTTCTTTGTCCGATATTATAATGCTGCTGTTTTGTGTACTTTGTTCGAATTATTCAACGCAGCTGCGTCACTTTTCAAATTCTGTATTCGATTTAAAATTAGATCTTCTTTTGTTATATTGTGATCATCTATTTTTATAACTTGATCATTACTAATATGAAAGAACGCGCTAATTAATTTTGAGAGAAAATTATTTTCTGAAGCCGTCTGAATAACTCCTCGAACTAATGATCAAGCTTAAGTGGCTACTCATATTTTGAGTGCAATATTTTAATGATTTGTAACTCTTAATTGTAAAAGCTAATTTCGGCTTATATCAACCGTAGTATGTGTATAAACTATAAATGTTTAGTTACCAAACCCTTCTTACAGTTATTGGTGTTGAACTAAGTTTAAGTATGTAGTTATAACAATTTTGAATGTTTAGTAATATCAGCGGAATTCATATCTTTAGCGTACATATGTTGGTCCGTTGTCATCTTCGTTTGGTCCAACAGATTGTATGGTAATTATAAAGTCTATAATTTACTTAAGATCTGTCAATTCAACTCCCAAGAGAATAATTACATTGACAGTAATTAATCCTTTTAGTATTTAGAAAACTTATTTCCTGAATAGTGGTGGATTGTTTCGTCAAGAGAAAACACAACTTTGGTCCCACGTTTTATGAAAGATGACCTTGGTATCTACTGGTTATATTGAACAGATTTTTGACGAATTAAAATAATATTTTTGAAGAAATACAGTAATAAAAGGACAGACAGGAGGTATTAAGGACTATTTTCAGACTAAACCATAGTGAGACCACTGGGGACTATGACCTTGTTGACAAGCTAAACTATAAGAATATTTTCATCTCTTTCTCTCTTATACAAGAAGAAAGGGACGAACATCTATAAGAACTGTCAATTTCAACTTAAAATTCAATGTTGAAACCAGATAGTGTTGACATTTAAAAGGCGACCAAAAACATGAATAAGTTTAAGGCATAAACTAATTTTACATCTGTAACTTAGTACATAACTGTCGCCGTCCTTTTCTCGAGCTATCTGCCAGAAAGAGATGTCGATTCTCTAATTTAATTTTAGTTTGAGAGCAAAGGAATCGGTGTCATTATTCAACAGTCCACCGCTAATCTTGATCCAAAACCCTTTAGTTATTTTCTAGAGTATTAAATGTTGTTCATACGTGTATCAAAATATGTGGATAATATCGTTAACATAATGAGAAATTTCCATTAGAGTACCTACTTGTTATATTTAGTGTTTACCCACTACTCATGTTTCAAGCAATTACTTAGTATGTTTGAGGTATCAGATGAAAGGAATGGTGTGGAGTGTGTCTGACGTGATGTTTTTCTTTGGTACTTGCTATAAGGCGACTCTGTTGCCTTGCCAAGTACAATCCCCCCACACAATTTCCAAACCACTGCTAATCCTGAAAGCCAAATCAACAAGCCTGCTAAGTATTCTGCCCGCCTGGTAGGTACAGTAAATCTATCTATGTATTATCATAACATAACAATACATACATTAAGAGGATAAATTAAGGCGACTAACAGGAATTTATAAGGCAGATGTAAGTGGAAACGCCGTCGCCGTCGGGAGGAGACGCCCTAGAAGGACATACACTGACTTTAAAGGTGATTTTTTTTCGAAAGGTCAGGTGCGTAGTACGCGCAATGGGCGTGCGTGTGTGACCAAATGTATGAAGGTCAACAAAGTAAAAGGATTATGTAAGGATCGTAGCAGGTGGCGTTGTTGTTTCTGCCTACCCCCATGGGAAAGAGGCGTTATTCTATGTATGTATGTGTGTAGGTAGTAAAACAAAAAGGTATTTAAAAACTAATTAGACAATTAAATATTGTTTTTGTTATCACTTTCGAGTGTGATTAGATTAGAACTCCTCTTTGCGATGTTAAAACAATGTCAAAAAGAAATCTTTGACACTATCTTGTAGAGATCGATTTCAGTGTCAGTGTTATGTATACTTCATCAACAAATCCAAGACATGCCTCGCCTCGTAAAACATCTAAAGTGACGTCTTTGTTTACTCAGTAACGGCTATCATTTACACGTGCTTTTAATAATCAATACCTAGAAGTGATGGCTGACCTTAATTGAATGAAATATTACTTGAAACATGAGTTATATTTAGTACTATAAGGCTTGTTGAGGAGCGGCTGGGCTATCGTGACATTTAAAGTTCTTTTTTACGTGGTATATAATGTAACGAATAAAATAGCGTGTGTATTTGTGGTCATAATATCAGATTAGAGCACGCTATATAAATAGCATATATCAACAATATCGCTCAGCATACATTTTATAAGGACACAATCACACAACGCTATGTACTTGTATATATCCAAATAGTATAGCATAGTCTGAACTGCGCTATACCTAAGGGGTCAATGTTTTCATCTTTATGAACAACTATTACTGCGGAACCAATACCAACATTACAATAAAAAAATAACTGCTGCTCAAAACATTTCTGTTCGCATCATTCGACACAATATCGGGTTGGTACTGCTGATATTTTTTGTGATTACTTACAGCTTTATTCTACCCAAACTCATTATACTCCTACCGCTATCCCAATCTATTTGGAGTGCAGCACATCTTATTCTTCCATACACCTCTATTTGCCGTCATCTCAATAGTGACCTCCTTTCTAGTCATATCATCTTTCACACTATCCATCCATCTTTTGTTTGGCCTTCCTATACTTTTGTAATCCTTCCATTTATACTCAAAACTTCCTTCACGACGTGACTCTCATTCTTTTGCGTGTTTTACCCAAAATAAAAGTAATTTATAATGATGAGAACCACTGAGAACAATGACCCCTTAATTATGACCACCCATTTCTTATACACTCTGTAGAGCCCGAGAATACAGCCAGTGTCATATGTGTAACTCTTCGTTCTTTTTTTTCTAAAATCAATCTGAACCTCGGAACAGATCAAGAAAACAAATCGTAATTTCATAGAGTATTTTTGAAAGGCAACGACTGATATTGCTTTGCTACTTTTAATTCCGGGACTTTTATTTTATGCAATTTTTTTGAAGTTACATTTAATTCTAGGAATCTTGTCTTTGTTTGTTGTCGTTATCCTGGCCGTTCCTGGAAAGACTGAACCATTTAATATTATTTGTATCGATGCAAATAGTATCTTGTGTATCGCTGCAAACAATATCTAAGGTCTCAGCTTTAGTTTTAAGATACCCCGCGAGCAATTTCCTGAAGCAAGAGCTATATTTTCAATGTAAAGTTTTACTGCATTGCTTGCGTGGTACACAATATAAAAAGGTTCAGAAATTCCATTTCATGTACTGCAATATACAGCAGAACGATAGAGATGGCAGTATTTAGATTTTGAAAATCACACAGATTTTCCTTCGGTGTGAGAGAGATCGCAAGATTTTAAATGCAGCTGACAAGTGCTGTCAATGCAATTGAAATGTTGTACTAAGCGAAAACAAAAGACAACAGTCAAAAGACAACAAAATGAAAGGAAAATGTCACCTGTCAAACTGGGATTTGTGTTCCTTTTTATGCTGTGGAAAAAAACAGTATTAATAATTCATAAAATTAAAGTTCATACGCTTGTCTATACATAGCGTAAGTTAATGTAAAGCTACGTGTTACTATTAGAATACTAATAATATTTTTCTATGTGAAACTTTCTATAACTTTTGAAATGACGAGAGTTGTTTTTTTTTACTTTTTTCTTTTGTGCCCATGGAAAACTTAAGTACTTTTCCTATAAAAAAAAACACTAACTATCTATTGAGTTTATGTTTCTTGGATGAGGTAATTTACTAAAGAGGTTAACAGCGGGGGTCTTTACCTTTTATAGCTTCACAATGAGTTCCGTGATCAATACATCAGCGGGTGTCGTGAATGCACCAATTACGTCCCGTCGAGTCAATATCAACAAATTGCGCAGCGGTAGCCTTGTTTGCCGGTACTTTATGCTTCATTAAGCTCTTTCATAAAAATGTAGACAGAGTTTTTTTATTACGTGGCATTTGTCTTTATTCAAGAATATTTATAGAGGACTAGGTCTGCCCTGCGGTGTTACTTGTGGTTAAAAAGTCAACAGGAGCCGCCATTGCTATTCCACGGGAATAATATTTTTTTCTGGTTTAAAGTAGGATTAGTGTTAATCTAGGGTATTAGCTACCCTCATATCAAATTCGTTTAGCCGTTTCAGCGTCAAGTAGTAACAAACATACACACATCCCGAAAAACTTTCGCATTATATTAGTGAGATTCGTTTGGGTACCTTAATACATAGGTACTATTGGATACCTTTGTGAAAACCGCTACATATGGAACTAATGTACAACCAGAGGCGTACACGCATTGACATCCCAGATCCCTTGATTGTTCTAGAAAGAAGGACCAAGCTAGTAAGATTTTTAAAGAAACTTTTTTTATAACACATACTTGTATTGACATTTGCAAATGTCAAAAACTAGGATTTGAAGTTGGAATACCGGGACAAATCAGTTTAAATACAGAACTTAATCATAGAGTAGTAATAGTTGGCTAGCTAAGTGTTCCTAGTAATGCAAGCAAGGTAAGAGAGTGCCGTGAGATCATTTTTAACGTAAATATTGCAAAAGGGGCGTGCGAATTTTTTAAATACATGACCTTATCAGGACGCTGCTTAAAAACTATCCAGGACATCCCAGGACACAACAAAACCCAAGACATTTCCTGGGAAAACAGGACGGTTGGCAACACCAACATACACCCGATTAACAGTCACGTGACTTTTTACGTCACAGGTAGGGGAATAAAAACAGCTTTTCCCGTTTTATCATCAGAAAATGTTACGCTGACGTGTTTTTATTATTGAAGGATACAAAATGGCGTGCGATTACATGCTGAACGATGTTAAGGTTTTAAAAAATACAATGTTTTTTTTTATAAACGTTGAAAAGTTGTTATACATATGTTTTTACTAGATTGTCCATAATGCTAACTATGGTGTTAGGTTTTTCATCGGCACAAAACAAAAATGTCTTCTACTATACTGTTTGTAAAACAAAAAAAAATGTGTCTTCTTCCTGGCTAGTCTATGGTTTAGAATTTTAGATTCTTATTTCTTTAGCTGTACCTATATGTTAGTACTTGGAACTTATTTCGAACTATCTTTAAGTTTCCAACATTTGTCTCCGAGAGAGTTTCTAAGTATTTAGATAGGAAACAAATGGTTTTGGGGATTGTGCGAATTTTTACAGAAAATATTTAATTATTAACTGACTTCAATAAAGGTGGAGGTTATGCATACGACTAGATATTTTTAAATGTATTTATACCGATTACTCAGTGACAATTGGACCGAGATTTTTTAAATTTTATTTTATACTAACCGATTTCTTTGTTACGATTGGGACGATTTACGAGATTATTTTTTCGTTTGTTAGAATATAAATATTAAGTGGTTTTTGAGTATAGATTACTCAAAAACTACCGAACTCTTTCAACGAAAAGTTTTTGGAAGAAGAATCGAATCGAATTTTTCATACAAGGTATGGACATTGTATGATGATTGAAATTGATACAAACGTGAACTCAAAAGCGTTTGTTGTTCCGCAATGCCAATGTTTGCGCCAATGTTGGCGCCAACAGACGAGAGCAAACTCCAGTCGCGCGCCGAGTTGACACGGACAATTTATTTCATTCACTTCATATTACGTTGATGATGTTATATCGTTTACATAGTAAGCAATGGACGTAGTGGTACATTAATTTTTGCAGGGGATTACATTTACAGGGGAAAGTGATTAATGAAAATTTTAACACAAAGAATACGAAGTCGGTGACAAAAAAATAAACAAAACTTGGTCAAGGACACCGACTTCCGAAAGTAAAGTTATAGTTTTCCACTTTGTAGAATTTCTTTCTTGAAGTCGGTTGTTTTTTATTTTACAATTCATTTTAATTTTCAATTTTAACTTGTTTACCTATATTGGAGGAAAATTTTGTCAAATAACCGTGACTGCCTACCTATTTTCATTAACAACCGTGATGATAGCTAAATACTGTTTTGCTTTGTCCTAATCACAATATCCATGTGGGTACTAGATCTTCCTAAATGATAAAAAAATGTTTAGTTTTCAAAAGATTTTTTTTTATACAGAATTTTAGGCAGAATGATCGACTCAGTTTAAAAGACAGTGACTCAGGACGAGCAACTTTGACTATGGAGCAAGTACTGAAGTCGTGACAAAAGAATCAGCTACTCCATATAGGTACCTAATGTTCGCATAACTTAACAAAATGTAAGGAACATCTGTCTTTATTTAGCTATTTCATGTTTGATCCTTTAGTAAAAGTTCATTAGTTGTTATAAGTACTACAGTCAAATTAAATCAAATCGTTTATTCGTTTGCAAACATGGGTAATAAGTACAAAGATGTTTAGCTTTTTTATAATTGTACTACGCTTCGTTAAAGTATATCCCATTATTTTACTTAAAACCCTGTATTTTTAATTCTTTTCCACATGATCCGACCGATACTAAGCCGAAGAATGTTCCACTACGTAATTAAAAACGAAATAATACCTAATTTAACAATAAGCCCGCTACATACGTCACCTAACAAGTAGGTCACTAACTAATGTAGAGATACGCCGAGAAAACAGAAGCTCTTGGCGGAGATGCTTTTAATCATGGCTCAAATTTCAAAAAGGAGAAACAGTGAAATATTAAACACAGGAGAAAATTAAGTCTTCTTGAAACCCGCACCGAACGTTATTAAAGGTAAATAGTAGGTAGGAAACGTAATTTGTAAATTCTTCGTTGGAACTGAGATTTTTTTTCTTAATTACTGGGTAAACAGCCTTGGGGCTGGAGGATCGGCATTCGCGAATTTTACGCTCAATTAGAATAATTTGGGTGTTTTGAAATTGGAGCAGTGGATAAAGGACTAAGCAAAATCATCACATTTCAAATTAAGAATTGCTATATTTCTTTCCTTTTCACACAAAAAACAAAAGAAAATAAATATAACTAACCACGTGGTACATGTACAAAAATAATTTAAACAACATTTTGATTATATCTAACTAAGCTTTGTTGAGATGCTTGTGTACTGAGATCCCTCCATGCCTCGGAAAGTACGCTAAACAGTTGCTCCAGACTGCCTTTCGTGGATCTTTGAAAGTCTGACAACCAGTCTTACCAAAAAGTTTAGAGTTACCCAGTTACTGTGTTGTCCCCGCTCCATGTAAAATCCCTGTGGATGAACCCCAGTTAGTTCAGCTGCATCTGGTTATATTGAATGCCGACGCTTACAAAGTTGCTTAAACGCTAGGCAGGTGACGATTATGTCTGCCTACTATATAAAAGATATTATTTAAAATACATTTTAATGAATTCACAACAAAAGCAAACAAGAAGTGGATGTTAAATGAATGAAGGAAAGATAAAGAATGAAGTAAAAGAATGAACGAAATAGACAATTGTTTGAGGATCAGAGTTACGCGGATGCTTATGTTTTCTTCTTTTTCAAAGATTTTAATTCTCTCCTGCGAAACAATTGTAAAGCAAGAGGGATGGATTGGATCCATATTAATGATTCTATTTGTACGAGATTTTTAATTAACTTTGTGTACACTGTTTTGTATTTTTGTTTTCGTAATCCTTGTCTGAACCGTCACTATCGGATTCAGATTCCACGAAGCATTTCAAATTAATCTCTTTTATCCTCTTAGACGTGTAGAAGTGAAAAAATAAACGTTGTTTTAGGCTGAAAGAGTATTAATAAAAAGTCGATTATGGATACCGGGAAATTGTAACAATTGTCTGTTTTATTTACTCTTTATTTTTACTGTGAAGTCGGTATTATGAGTAATACGAAAACCGGTCCAGCCGTCTTTGAGGAATTGGGGAAATACAAAAAGAAAAAGGTTTCGACAAACAGAACCAATAAGGCAGATGCCAAACTTTATAAGGCGATGTAAGCGGAAACGCCGGGATGGAACGGCCTATATGGACATACACTGACCTCATTGGCGATGTTCTTCAAAAAGTTCAGGTGCGTAGTTCTCGAAACCGGCGTGCGTGTATGACCAGATATATGAACGTAAACGAAGCAAAAGGAGTATGAAATGATCTTAGCAGGTGGCGTTCTGTAACTTCTGCCTACCCTCATGGGAAAAATGCGTGAGTTTATATATCTGTATATAAAACCTACTCCTTTTTTGAAGCCGGACTAAAACACGCCATTTTTCTTAAAGATTATTCTGTGAACTCTTGCTGAAGAACAAAGCCTTCTAAAAGTTCCTAATTTAGCTTGTTCGACTATCACTTGTTACAGGAAATTCATTACCACGCTTACTAACAGCCTATTAACCCTTAAATTCTGCAGCAACATAAAATCATACAGTATAAGGTAGATCGTACAGACGCCAGCACATCAAGCTACCCCAAACTGTCAAATTTTCCCAATTGAACATGAAACTTATTTATATTGGGATAAACTTGAAAAATCATCAAAGAAATTTGACACATAGGGGTAGCTTGATGTGCTGGCCTCTGTACGAGGCGCACCAATTTTATTGTAACATTCTAAAAATTGGCATGTCACGGTGACTACCGACAGAATTGAGAACTTAAAACTATGGAATAACTGTGTTTTTGACACATGTCACACTAGCATGTCAGTGATGCTTACCATAAATCGCTCAACGCGGCTAAAGAAGTTTGAACTTCATCAATTAAGTGAGCCAAGATATTAATCACTAAAATTCGCACAACCCCCAACGTTCCCTCGAAGGGAGATCGAGCTTTAAAAGTACCTATAGTAGATGAGCGTGTACTCTGGGCACGCATGTTTCTTGTTGTGATAAACGTGTTCTTGTGCATTTTTTCATTAAGACATCTTCGGACCCCTCTTTGCTTACCTTAAGATCACTCTACAGCGGAAAAATGCGAGTATTTGGAGGTAATCATTATATTTCTGAGGCCTGGCCATGTAATAAGCTTTGCCATTCAACGTGACAATGCTGTCAGCCTTCTGGGCACTTTTCCCGTTGACATTGATGCGGATGAATTTTTCGATGCCCGATTCTTTATCATTTTTTTTTTCGTGTATTAATAGTTTACTTGTTTCACAAAAACACTTAAAAAAAATAAAAATGTCTCATTCGATCTTTCCTGAATTGGAACCCCATCATGAAATTATTCATTAATTTGGTAATACAGGCCCCACTTGCGGTGCGTTTCGTTTCAAAGTAAGAACAGTGGTATTCTGTAAAAATCTCCCCGTGATAAGTGAAGTGAGCTGTCACGATAAGGATTGGCAGTTCACTTCACGCCCAAATCACCTAACTTTTCGCGAGATCCCTATTCCGTAAAAATCTTTATACAGAATAGGCCGGCTGCTTGTAAAGCTCGCATTTTAAAATGACATAAGTAAAATAAATGACAATCGCATTTTGCGAGATAAACGTGTTTTTTTTTTATAAAGAGGGGTTCAAAATCCATCAAAATGCACAAATTCACTTAGATGTGTTAAATTAATATAAACTAAGTAACTTTTCTATATTTCCTGACGTTGGTGACTGATGATGTTTATGATATTAACTGCTAGATAAAATACAGGAAGTGTACAGGATACAGTCACCTTCTTATTACCCTAATGGACACCCACCACCTGTTCCAAACTTTTTAGCCACAGGGTAGATATAACTGCAGAACAACTTTCTTGAGATATCAAGAAAATTATGCTACTATTTAATTTATACTGTGGCTTGTCACAACTTCGTTCGTTTCCTTAAACAAATATTTATAAGACAACTAAGTTGGGTCTTTATGTTATAATGTTTTTTTTTTAATATATAATGGTACTTTTATGTGTATAGATTCAGTAACATAAAGTTCTTTATCAACAAAGTTTGAGAAGCGAGATTCCCTACTGATTGTTTGCTTGATTTAGAAAATAAAACCAAGTTGCATTACTGTTCCTTTGTATACCATATTTTTATCGCACACATCATCAGATATCTACGTATTTTGCATAAATATTCTCAAAGTCTGAACATTGCTTCTTTAAGGAGGACGCGGTAAGGTAGCCGGCGAAACTTTTTTAATTTACTTACGTTTTTTGTGCAATTTGTAGGCAATAAAACAATAAGCGAGTCAGTTAAAATAACGCATCTACAGAATCAGAATACAGCTCTCTAAGTTAAATTGGTCTCAAACGCCATGATTTCATAAAATAGTATCAATTCAACCGGGCAATTTAATCTTTGAGAGATAAACTGATGCTTTTTATGATCATACTTAACTAAACTGATTTATTACTGATACTGAGACTGCAGATAGCAAAACACGTAACGAGAAAAATGAATTACAAAGTCAAAGTCAAATAATTTCTTTCAATTTCGCGAGCTACTGTTACGCTTCCACCTTAAACTAAATAAATACAAACTGTTGTGTTTTACATATTAATAAATAGCATCAATCTGTGTAGTTCATGTAGATTACTTTGTATACGTTTGTTCGATGTTTTTTGGTGATTTTAAAACTATTTATGTGATTGTAATAGTTGCGAAATAAAATAAGAAAAAATAGATATTTTTTGTGTTTTTATTTCTACATCATAAGTCATGTTCCGCCCTTTGTCTTACCAAGGTCAGATAGGCAGTCGCTCTATGTGAAATACTGGTATTTAGCTGCATCAGCTGGTTAGACTGGAAGCCGAACCCAACGAACGAACGAGCCGAAGTTGGGAAGAGGCTGATGATGACGTCATGTTCCACCCTAATTATGCCTTACAGACCCACTACTGTCGTCCCAACCCAATTTTCTCAGGAAAGTTATGATGCAGGAACTAAATCTCATTCGTTGAAATATATATCAACGTGTGTATATATGTTTGTTTGTCTGTAGCATCGTCGCTCTGAAACTAATGAACCGATTTTGATACGGTTTCTTCTGTTTGTTAGATAGTAGTAGATATATAGTAGATATATAGTATAGATAGATAGTAATGAAATAAAAAATTTAAAGGAAAAAATAGACATTATAACTTCACAACTAAATAGCGCGCACAAGGAGATTGAATCATTATCATTAGAAAATCATAATTTGAAGAAACAAAACGAAGAATTTACTAAGAAGAACATAATATACAAAAAGATAGCCAATAGTCCAGCGAAAGTTAAAGTGACGACACCTAAAAATATTACAAAAAAACTCACAAAAACCAAACAAACGCAGACAGTTAGCAAGATTATTGAAAATGACTCCGCATCGGAAAATAACTTGAATAGTGGAAATGACAGCAGCTTAGGCATCATAAGTACAAAAGTCATACGAGACACACAAAAATGCTCCAGTAAACCTAAAATAAGCTTAATTAGTAGTGAAACCTCAAACATGTTATATAACATAGCCACTACTACTGGTCTACAAGATTACGACATGTGCCATTACCGTAAACCTAAATGTGGACTGGAACAATTATTGGATAAAATTGACGGAAAAGTAAAGGACTATACCCACTCTGATTTTTGTATAATATATATAGGTGAAGAAGACTTTCTAAAAACCCGTAATTATATAGAATAAGTGATATTCATAAGAGAAAAATTGCTAAACCTAACCCACACTAACTTTATAATATGTTTACCAACTTTCAAATATATGCAAAACGCTAACATTATGTTTAACAGCCGCATTGAAACCTTTAATAATCTTCTGTATATGGATACAATTACACACAGCTATGCACACATTTTAGACTCCAACTTCAATCTGCCCTACAGTTACGATACATATAACTTACGGTATAAAACCTTAAACAAACATGGCTTAAAAATTGTTATGTCGGATTTGCAAAACCTAATTATTGACATAAGCAACCTAAATATTGCGCACTCAGAAGTCGACTACTCCATTCTAAATCAGAATAAAATCTCTGCAAACCCAAAACCAATAAACTCTCAGTTTTTTCTTTAACAATCTTATCATATTTCATCAAAATATAGCAGGATTTATTAACAAATCAGATGCACTTTTAGTTAAATTAGATGATAACTAGAAAGATACGACTATAAATGTGTGTTATCTCTCTCACTGTTTACCCACCTCCATAGTGTATTCATATCATTCTCTTAAATAATAACCAGAATACAAAGTTTCACTTCTACTGCGTGAGGACTCACTCTCGGGTTTAGGTTAGGTTAGGTAAGTTAAAAAAAAAGTTTAGGTTTAAAGAATTTATTCTCATAAGAACTTTCCGATTTCAAAGGTTACCAATAACTCAATAGTTTTTTTTTTTGGGACAAGCCCTCCACACTATTCCCAAACCACTACAACTCCTGAAAACCAGAATCAACAGTGGCGACCACCAGAAAAGCGTCGAGACAATGAGACCCGACGAGTCCCGAAGAAACGATTCAACTGTATTAGATCCCACAACGAAGTGAATCGGAAAATAACGACGGATGAGTTAAAAAAATACATAACTTCCACTTTACAACTCAATAGGTTGTTTATTTCTAAATGTCAGGACCATACCCCGCAGATGTGCTCATAAAATTTTACATGTTTTTGATGATATTATAGCGTGGTGGGAGCACTCGTAATTGAGACCATTCATAGAAAATTATGGCTTCGTTACGGTTCTTATTTCTGCTATGACGTCAGAAGATTTCTTTATGACTGTTTGCCTCAAAAGGACAGATTAAAGCTCCTGCAAGCCTGATAGTAAATCGAAGCTCGTAATATCATGAAATAAAACAATATTAATATCTGTTTAGTTTAGTGATTGCTTATCGGACCACCACTACCCAGTTACTGGGCAACACGATACCTCTTGGTAAGACTGGCTATCAGACTTTTGGGCTTCTGACTTCCCGTAACCACTGTAAAAAATCTACAAATGACAGCCAGGATCAATGGTATAGCAAGCTTTCCGAGGCACGGAGGAGTCTCCATATCTAATGAACCATCCTCAGACTGACCTCGGCAAGCGTAGCTTAACCTTCAATCGACCCGTCCGCCTGTTTCTATTAAGCCACGAGCTCATCTTAGAAAAAATATAACAACTAAATAATAATAAACCTTTAAAAATAAATCTATCGTGGAAATATAAGTAAGTGGATAAAGAAAGTATTTTCTGTAATATGTGTGAACCCTTTCACTTTGGCGCACTACTTTTCCAACCGATTGCTTTCAACGTGCGCCCCTTTCACTGTGGAGAGGTAAAGAGCTACCCTTATCTACTAAAGAAAGCTGTGCTCCAGAAAATAAACTAAAGACGGGCGAAAAATTATTTTTAAAATCTGGTCTTGGTAGTTTTATCTCTAATATATAAAATTCTCATGTCACGGTGTTTGTTATTAAACTCCTCCGAAACGGCTCGACCAATTTTCGTGAAATTTTGTGTGCGTATCGGTTAGGTCTGCGAATCATACAACATCTATTTTTCATCCCCCTAAATGTTAAGGGGGTCCACCCCTAATTTATATCTTCTATTTTTTTGACAAAACTTTTTGTTTTTATTTTTACAGCATACAAAAAAACATACGACTTCAAATTTTCACCCTTCTATCACCGATCTCTATGTGGCAAAACAACGTTTGCTGGGTCATCTAGTATTTATATAAAAACTAGCTGACCTCGCAAACGTTGTTTAGCCGTTTTAAGCCAAAAAAAGTAAAAATTTATGTATGGGGTGGTCCACCTTTATCATTTAGGGGTATGAAAAATAGATGTTGGCAGATTCTCAGACCTACCCGATATGCCAACAAAATTTCATTCAAATCGGTCCAGCCGTTTCGGAGGAGTTGAGAACAAACATTGCAACACGAGATTTATATATTTTAGAATAAATCCAAAGAAAAGATGGTTTAATTGTGTGAAAGATGACATGGCTACAAGGAGGTGAATTTTGTGATGACGGCAAATAGAGATGTATGTAAGAAGAAGACATGCTGCGCCGACCCCAAATAAATTGGCATAAGGGCAACAGGATGATGATGATGATACAAAAATGAATCCCTGTTTCCCTTGGTCGCGCCAAAACTTGAGAACGACTTTGCCGATTTCATTCATATTTTTTTTAAAGTTTTCTAATACTTTGAAGAAGGTTCTTACTTAAAATTGGAAAATTTCAGAAAACTTAACGACTATTTGAACTTTGTGCGTTTGAGAGTTGGCGCGTTTTGATGAATGTCATTTTTAACCGTAGTTAACACCGCGGGGCGCAGCTAGTGTTGAATGTTTTTGAATCCATTTTATTTCGACATAATTATATTCTACCGTTCACTTATTTTATAACTTGAATAGATTTTCCCACTGTAGGGAAATGCCTCCGTCCCCTTTTTACTCTTTTGGTTATTTGGGACCAGTTTTTTATCGAAAGAGTCCAGCTCATCCCAATATCACCGCCTATTTTTTTTTATCTCTGCGTAAATAAATAGAAATAAAATAATATTAAATTAAAAATAATATTCAAATATTACACCACGAACTACCAACATATCTATTATCATTATCTATCAAGTCCATTCAAAGGTTGTCTGTAAGAGATCGTTTTTAACGTAAAGGCCGCCCATTGTAATACCCTACGTAGCTCTTAAACTCATTATTTGTAAGTTTTCATGGTTTACAATAAAGAGTATATTCTAAATTTTGTATTCAAAAATATATTATATCATATACATATATTCTTAATGTTGCCAACCTAGAACTTGAAAGTCTAGTGGCTAAATAACAACAGCCGCACGGGTCGATTGAAGCATCGATTCGATTCTTTCTTCTACAACTATTTCCATCAAATCTACTACACGTACCGATAACACTTGGTACCCGAAACACATTTTCGAAAATAGAATAACTATAAAGCAAGATAAGCCTTCGCAATTTAGGGTTACCATTTCAAAATAAGAAATGTCCTGACAAAATGCTTGATAATTCCATAGAAGTCCAGACGATTTACTTTTAAATCTTTCGTACATACATAAACTCAGACCTCTTTTCTACGAGGGTATGCAGAACCTACAGAACGCCATCCACTACGATCCTTACATATTCCTTTTTGTTCGTTTGCGCACGTTAGGTTGCGAGTCCCAGTTACGCGCCTGATCTTTCTGAAGAACCAATAAGGTCAGTATTTCCGATACGATGGCGTACCCTCCCGGGCTGCGTTACCACTTTAAATTTATCGATTTCAATATTCTTATTTTTTTTTCTAAATAAAAATCCTTTTGATTCAATATTCCGGAGAAATGTCAATGCTGGACAAAGTCCGAACAGGGAGCTAAAAAGCCAAACTAGTCCAGACATAATCAGGACGAACGGTCACCCTATTCGCAATAGCATCAAAATTCCGATCACTACAACCGAAGCTCTTTCAATTCGATACGTAATAACGATCTTGTTTGAACCGATGTTAATCTCGCCGAATATGGATTACCATCCAGAGGGGTGCTTTCGTAATCAAATTTAACACGATTCGCTCATGCTTGAATACGTGCATTATGTGTTTTTTGACAGTTTCTTGACTTTTGATTGCGATTAGATTTAGAACGTTTTTAATGGCGAGATTTGGCCTTCAGATGTTTTATCCAAGGAAGAAGATAAAAAGAGCTTTTACACTACCTATACGGTTATTGAGGTAAACTTAAATTCTACATATTTTTTTGTTAGGTTGGATTGGATGGATTCACCAAAATAGCCAGCAAGCAGTGAAAGATCTTTAAAAAAAACACAGCTATTCTGGGATCGATTTCCAGTGTAACCTGATGCACTTGAATACCAGTATTTTATATGGAGCGACTGCTTATGTGACCTCCACAACTCAGTTACTGGGAAAAACGATTCCCCTTGGTAAGACTGGTGGTCAAACTTTCGAGCTTGTGCCTACATGTAACTGTCAAAGATCTACAAATTACAGTCGGGACCAACGGCTAAATGAGCTTTCAGAGGCACGGTGGACTCTCAATATAATGTAATAAATGTAATAAATAATACTGGACAATCCACACAGCATCATCTAGCCCCAAGCTAAGCAGAGCTTGTGTTATGGGTACTAGATGACTGAAATACTTAATACAATACATTACATAGATAGATATTTTTATTATACATAGCAAATACCCAGAACACCCGAAACAAATATTTGTAGATCTTACAAACATTTGTCCCAAGGCGGGAATCGAACCCGCAACCTCCTGCGTCGCAGGCGGACCTTCACCCGCTGCGCCACATAAGTCGTCTATGAATATGTTATGAATCGGTCACCCATCCACAGACTGACTCGGAAACGTAGCTTAAACGTAAATACTGTTGGAGTTTAACTTTGTTGAAGTTTTCCGAGACGCTGAATCAGTATGTAATCCATGATCACACAGCCATGAATCGTAGCTTAACCTTCAATCGACCCGTGCGACTTTTATTTCTCTAGACTAACTTACTACGTTAAACCCCCCCCCCCCCCATGACGAATCATTCTTATCAAACTTGATTAGTGTTTTGTGAAGCCAAAACTCATTATCTAATTAATATCGTGGTGGTATATTAAAACAAAAGACCGCAGACATTGTTCACTTGTTTTCTATTTTTAGGCGGTTACCAAGCAGATAACGTCGCCTTACACTGGAAACGTCGTGTGTGCAAAAGAGGTAGCTTTTCAGAAGGAATGTTAATATAAAATGTTATTACTATTGCTTATTCACACCCGCAAGTTTTAACGAAGTTCTCAATAAACATCATAGATAGCATTACAGGTAACTAAACTTTTTTGTGTGAAACTAGAGCGTGCGGCCCGAGGTTTTCTTTGCAAAATTGTAATTTCTTCTTCTCTTTCTTTCTATATTGCTCTAACGCAACGATATATAAAAGATAATGTAAGCTGTAATTCTGTAATGCTGCGCACAGTCACAGCCGCCGTCACAGGTCATGGGTCATTTAACAAGCACCTATATACTATAGGAGTTACAGATACCTCGCTATGCAGAGCCTGCATGGAGGTGGACGAGACGGCGGCCCAATTGCTTCTCTACTGCCCAGAGGTAGGCAGACAGGGCTAAATACTTCAGTAACCCGGTTAGGTACTCTCCGAGAGATCGCCAGCAACGTCAGATCGCTGCTGGCGTTTCTCGAGGAACTGGGGTGGATCGAAAAAGGTATTGTCCCACCCGTTACGCAAAATACGCGCAGAGTCGTGGAGTTGCGGATATCGGCCCGTCTAACAATACAATACAATACAAGACAATGTAAGAATGAAACCCATATGTACATATGTTAATGTCACACAATCCATATTAATATTATAAACTGACTGGACGCACAACGTGGGATTTGACAAAATTGAATTGGTTTTATTTTATTTGGTCAGTTCTGAGCTTCGAAATAGTAATTACGGAATACCTCAAGGTAGTATATTGGGTCCTACTTTATTCCTAGTATATATTAATGACCTGTGCAGCTTAACACTCCAAAATGGTGTCATAATGTCTTATGCAGATGACACAGCTCTATTGTTTTCAGACAAGTCTCGAGAGGAGGTGTATAAACAAGCCCAGAACGGTTTTAATATAGTGTCTAATTGGCTACATGAAAATCTCCTAACACTAAATGCAGAAAAAACTAAACACATTTTATTCACTATGAGAAATACTAACCTGCCAACTACTAACATAAACATTTATGCGCATAAGTGCGGCAAGTACGCTGACAATGCATGTAATTGTCCTACTTTAGCAAAAGCCGATCATATGAAATATCTTGGTGTGACGATTGACACAAATCTGAACTTCCGTAAACACATTGATTTATTATGCACTCGAATGCGTAAATTAATATACATTTTTAAGAATTTACGATATATAACGGACTACAAATTAATTAAACAGGTCTATTTAGCTTTGTGTCAATCCATTCTTACATATTGCATAACTTCATGGGGAGGGGCTGCAAAAACAATCCTACTACCATTAGAACGTGCGCAGAGAGCTATCCTTAAGGTAGCCACCTTTCGCCCATTTAGATTTCCCACATACGAGCTTTATACGGCATGTAAGGTTTTAACTGTGCGTCAACTATTTATATTAAAGATAGTATTACACCAGCATAGCAATCTCCCTTATACCCCCATACCTATACATAAGAGAAGAAAAGACTTAGTTTGCATAAAGCCTCAAACTAGACATACTTTTATAAATAAATTTTATGGTTTTTTAGGTCCGTTCTTATATAATAAAATCAATAAGTCTCTAAGTATATATAGTGTAAATTGTAAAAAATGTAGTGAAATGTTAAGTGAATACTTAGCGACATTAAATTACTCAGACACTGAAAAATTGCTAGAAATCATGCAATAAGTTTATTAATGTTAAGGCAATTTTTATTTAATAATATAATTATTATGTATCAATGCTAGCTCTATGTACATTAATTTAATAGTCCAATAAAACACTCAGCGTTGTTACCTGAAACACAGGTTTGAATAAACCTACATCAGGCAGGTCGCTATTGTTTTTCATTAGGCCTTTATCCAATATATTATATAAGTTATACCTACACTAGATTTATTTTAGGCATAGTTTAATATTTGCTTAATAATTTTAATATGTAACTCTGTACTGATGTCACTTCTATGTAATTTATATGTGAACTTATGAATAAAAAGTATTTTTATTTTATTTTATTATTTTTATTTTACGCGAACCTTAATCTTTTCTAAAATAAAAGTCGCCTAAAGCGTTTGGTGTTGCCATTAGAAAAGTAGCCCAAAATACCACTAATTTTAAACATTTATTGAAGCAATGGAGGAAATATTTGATCAAGGGAGTGTCAGAAAACCGTAATGACGACATTTAATTAGGGGATTACCGAAACTGATTAAATCTTGGATTTCCTCACAACATGGTCCTCATTCCTTCGCATCGCATGCCCAATACCATGACAACCGATTTCCGCACAAGTTCTCTTTACAACATACCTATTCTTGTACGGTAATCAAATATTTTGTCACCAACGTGTTCATACAATGTTCAAGTTTGTACAAGCAAAGCTGTTAAGATCGACACGTGCTCGGCAAGGCACGTAATTTAAGATACTGTGTGCCTTTGCATGCTCAAGTAACATTGCACGACAACAGGCCATGATATAAACACATGATAACACATATTGCAACTTGCTTGGTTTAAAATAAAGTCGCTTTTTGTGTGTGTCTGTGTGACCACTTAGTTCATCTCTACTACGGAATGGAAATCAAATCTGTATTTTTCAAACTCGTCTGTTGTTCTTTTCTGGTTAATTTCGTTGCGGGGTCCATCATCATCATTCTTTTGCCCTTATCCCAATTTATCATCAAAATAATATATACTATTTGCCGTCATCTCAGAAGTCACACTTCCAAAAGAGTTGAATAAATTCTCCGGGACTGGTCGACCTTTATTGACTGGACGCGTTTTTGGTGGTCGCCACTGTTGATTCTGGTTTTCAGGAGCTGCAGTGGGTGGGAATGGTGTGGAAGGCTTAGCCTAGACTACAGAATGGATTTTGATGCGGTTATCACAATCTCTAAGAGAATTGATTACGGAAGGTACCTAGAGCAATGTTGCCACCAAAAAAGCTGTGTTATTCTGGCTTTCAGGAGCTGCAGTGGGTGGGAATGGTGTGGAAGGCTTAGCCCAGACTACAGAATGGATTTTGATGTGGTTATCACAGTCTTTCAGAGAGTTCATTACGGAACGTACTGAAGATCGTACAGTAATGTAGGCACCCTCCGTATATCTTTATATACGGTTTAAATACAGGGTGGTAGTGTTGATTACGGTGGAACGGACATCGACGAACAAACTAATACCATGACTTCATTACATGATTCTGGAACCCCCTGGGTTTTTTCTTTGGCTACCTAAGTCTACGCTACTTGAGTCTAGATTACTAGACTAACTAGGCAGCCTTAGGTTTTTTTTTTAAAGAAAAAGCTATGGCCCACACTAGGAATTTCTCCTGTATCGTGGGTGCGATTACGAACATTTAAACTCACATACACAAACAGCCAGACCCGGAACAACTACTTGTAGGGCATACAAATATTTGTTCTGTGCGGGAATCGAACCCGCGACACGCAGCGCAGCAGTCAAACGTGCCGTCAAATAAGTTGTAATACACATACACATAAAATAAACATAAAATGGTAAAAAATAAAGTCACTTCGTGCATTATCAAGAATCGCACCTGACGTCACAACGGCTGCGCGTCACCTTCAAACAAAAGAGGTTTCCATTGAAAAGTCTCATCTTCAATGGCTCCTTTGTCTTCCTGAATCCGGCTCTTTAATTATGAGCCACAATACAACAAAACCGTCTCGTTAAAAACATCTATGGCAGCTTTCATTTGCTTTGTCTAAACGAAAGATAGGAGGTTAAATGTTCTGCCAGCTCATGTTTAGAATTTTAATGATGATGTTTATTTCAAAAATATAAAAAGATTTTATTTTTCATTTTTGAGTTACTTAAAAATACTTTTATGTATAGAAGCCAGCACATCAAGCTAGCCCAAACTGTCAAATTTCCACAATTGAACATGAACTTTACACTTTTGTAATAAAGTTGGAAAACTATCAGAGAAATTTGACAGATTGGGGTAGTGATGTTGGCCTGGTCTCTGTACATGAAAAGAAAAAATAGAATCGTGTGGTATCGAAAAATGTATCCTCATCGCTCTCAACGGGAAAAGTGCGCAAAAAGCTGGCAGCATTTTTTAGTTGGGCATTTTTTGTTTAGTTATACTCACACCAGTTCCTAAAATGCATATTTTCACAGAGCTAGTCAAAATCAAAATCAAAATCAAAATTCATTTATTCAAATTAGGCTGAGAAACAGCACTTTTTGAACGTCAAAGACGTTTACATAAGACAGTCCCCCAAAACGCCCACCCTTCACCACTTCCTAGTGTTTTTGCTGGGAAGAAGAAGTGGAGGAACAAACTCCCCAGCAACACGTCTGTCTGATAGGTTTGAAGAACCTGAAGCTATACAACACATTATGTCAAAAATAATAATTATGTCAATCATCTTTATACGTCATTCAATTAAATAATTTGCTACATGTTAGCTAGCACACACCAATATGCCAAAATAAATAAATAAAAAGTTATATATACCAAAATCTAAAAATAGTGGAATGATAAATGATAAATTATATTTATTTCTTTAAATTACAAACACTTTTACACGTCAACAAGTAAAATATTTTTTTAAACTGGGTTGGTGTTTCGCTATCTGAGACGAAACACCGATTGAAACTCAGAGGTCACAGGCTCTTTTAAAGTCCAGACATTATCTTGGTAACATCATGTGAAGTCCATGCAAATTAGTGTCAGAGATGAAGGAAGCGATGAAAGTCACTGTGGCTGAGCCATTGGTTGCTGCGCTATGTGTCGCGGTTTCGATTCCCGCACGAAACAAATATACGTATGGCCTACCGGTAGTTGTTCCGGGTCTAGCTGTTTGTGTATGTGATTTAAAATGTTTGCAAAAGCACCCACGACGCAGGAAAAAATCCTGGAGCGGGGCATAGTTAAAAAACAAAGATTCAAAGAAAAAAGATTAAGATAAGCAAGTCCAGTTATTATTTTGGTCAAAAGGATCACATGAGAACCATGCACATTAGTTTGTTCGTAATGCAGAGTAGGTTGGTCTTATGAGAAAAGAACACACAGATTTGCGTGGACCTGACCAATCAGTGCATGGCTTTGTCAATAATCATATAGCTCGCCTCTGAATTAATATTTGTGAGATGTTAAGCGAGACTTTCGGAATTTTCTTTCAGTAGAAAATCCTCAGAACTTCTATAAAAGTAAATATCACTGAATAATAGACGGCACCCCTCCTGGTACAGCAAAGCGAAGTCATTGACCGCTGAACCGTGAACCCGGAATCTCTATATTTATACAACGTAAGTATCTATTCCCAGCTCCAGCAAAATATCAAGGTCGGAGCTGCTAAAGGACCAGTACAAATAGACCCGCAAACACTGACACTTCCAATGCTAAGTCAGCTCATTGAAGAATTGTCAGTAAAGCCTTAAGTAGAAACAACCAAAGTAAATTGATCCGCGAATACCAAATAATTGAATGCAAAGAGAGGTCATTAAATAAATGTGTCTGAAACTTTCGGTATTTTTCACGAGTCACTCCCATAGTTTTGTTGACATGATCATCAATCACTTTTGGTGGAAGAACTATAGTTATATTGTAGAATGACTTTCTTTTCACAGTGAGCTTCTAAAGCTGATACATTAGCAATCTATCATCATAAGTAGTTCTAGGTATAATTATTTTCTCCATGCTCAAGAAACACTTTTAGTCTCCCTTTTAGTGTACTATAAGAGTCTTATCATCATTTATCTAGTCTTATCAGCCTCTATGTTGGGGTCAGCTTCTTATTATTATTATTTTTATAATTTAATTACTTTAAACCGTTGTGCCAAATATTATATCATGCAAACTTATCCCATAGTGAGTCATTACAGCCTATAATGCGATCGCTAACGTGTTTTTAATTTGGAACCCTAACTAAAAGTTTGTATAAAACCTTTTTGTACCGAAACGAAATCATTTGAAAATCGAATTACTTTTTATTTATTATGTAACAGAAGGTGTGAAAAGTAGAGTATTGCCTTGGGGATAAAGTTGTCTTTGACCCTTATTATGCAAATATAATTATAGTACCTGTTAATTAATACATAAAATACCTATAGCGAAAGGAACTGACTGACTGTTCAAACCGAGTCACACCTCTCGTTCTTTTTTGTTTTTGACACTTCATGTCTTTTTGAATTTCGAAGTGATATCAAGAGAACATTCACAAATTTATAAGCAGCCAGTTCGATTCTGACATTACCGTAAGAATAACCGACAACGAAGAAATAAAAACCATTTGAAACTATAGTATCTATTAGGTACGGTGAAATGGATATCCTAGATTTAAGCCTTTTTATTTCCCTAGAGTTTTGTACCTGTTAGGAGATTTCCGAGCCGTTGGCAGCAAAACAAATATTTTCTTCAAGTATTAACTTTTAACTTAACGTACAGTTCTTTTTCTGGAACAAGAGTTCCTTCACGGCCGATCTAAGTGATTTTACCCGAGATTTCCCTCGAGAAATTATATGTTATTGACTGTTTCTGCCTACACTCATTGACGCCTGATTTTAAATTTAGAAACGGGTCGTTTTGCTTTCCAATTGTTATTTTAAAATCTAAGTCTATAAATGTATTGATCAGTATTTATTTGTATAATCTTAATATATATAAATCTCGTGTCACAATGTTTGTCCTCAATGGACTCCTAAACCACTTAACCGATTATAATAAAATTCGCACACCATGTGCAGTTCGATCCAACTTGAGAGATAGGATAGTTTTTATTTCGATTTTTGACCTTAATATTTTTTTAATTGCAAATTAAACGTTTTCCTCTAATAAGTTCCCTATATTTCTAACAGATGGCAGTGTAACTCAACTTTTGAGGCGGGACGAAGTTCGCTGGGACAGCTAGTACTCGTATAAATATTTAACAACTATTGCTTTGACTTCTGTTGCTCTAATAAAGATCCCCATAATAAGATATTCGTTTTTCTTAAAAATCTATATTCCTGATTTTGTAAAGTCCTTATCACTTTTCCTGATCCGGGAATCGAACCCGGGGCCTCGTGCTCGGCACTAGCGCTTTCGGCCAATAGACTAACGAGGCAGTCAAGTAATATCTTAACATTGAATAAAACAAGTTACAATCACAATCAATTCCGTACCCAATAGACACCCGAATGCGGGATCGACAAAATAATACGCGGAGAAAGATGGAGGTTCCTGTAAGAGATTTATTGCTTTCGAATACCAACAAGTGATAAATACTAATAAAAATATTATCTTAATCTATAAAATTCTCGTGTCACGGTGTCAGAAATTGAACTCCTCCGAAATGGTTCTACTGATTTTCATGAAATTTTGTGTGCATACGATATGCACACAAAATTTCAAGGTCTGCGAATCAGACAACATCTATTTTTCATCCCCCTATATGGCAAAAAACGTTTGCTGGGTCAGATAGTAGTAAATAAAAAACTGAGTAGGTTTGACTGAGCTGACTGTTCCAAATTCAAGTATTTATTATTCGTTCGCACATTGAAATTATTTTTTTGAAGAGTGGTATCTGTTCGGAATAGAAAATAAATATAAGTTTTTTTTATTTCTTGAAAACTGAACTACGATACATGAAGAAATAAAAATAAATAATCACAGGGCATCGAAAAATTCATCCGCATCACTGTCAACGGGAAAAGTGTCCAGAAGGCTGGCAGCATTGTCATTCAACGTGGCAACGTGATTTCAAAATTAGCTAATCCATTGCATATCCGACTTGGGTAAACTGTTGAAACTAAAAATGTCATGTTTATTAATAAGAACTATATGTACACAGTAATGCAATAAATATAAATAAATAAAACAAATAATAAATTAATGCTGGACAATCCACACAGCACCATATAGCCCCAAGCTAAGCAGAGCTTGTGTTATGGGTACTAGGTGACTGATATACTTAATACAATACATTACATAGATAGATATTTTTTATTATACATAGCAAATATCCACAACACCTGGAACAAATATTTGTATATCGTACAAACATTTGTCCTAAGGCGGGAATCGAACCCGCAAGCTCCTGCGTCGCAGGCGGACCTTTGCCCGCTGCGCCATATAGGTCGTCATATATAATTATTATATTATAATATATCTGTATCTTTCATTATCGTTGGTTTTAGAACGAAATAAAATCCTCTAAGAAGTCTGCAACTATGTTATTAAAAAGATAAGCAAGTATTGTAAAACAATTAATAGAAATGCCTCTTCGATACCAAATAGTTCTGCATTTGACGTGTTTCCATTAGACCTTCTTCATTGCTCTATAGAAAATTGATGAAACTTCATTTTTCATCTTGAGATTTTTCTATTGCAACGGTTTTATTATCTCAGTTCATAACAGTGCTGCGGAAACTGGGTCAAATAATATCAGGTAGATTACCAGGGCTGCATAGCTGAGCCAGTCGGCAAAAGTATATTAAAAACTAAAACCATACATATTCCAATCACTCAGAAATACCCGCTATATTACTGAAAGGCCGCATTTATAGTTCTACGAAGTTCTATTTTAATACTTATTTCGATATCGGAGTAGCATTATTATGAAGGCTAAAAGTGGCGCTTGTGACTGAACAGTTATGTGGAAATCAGTTGTCATGGTATGGGCATGTAATGCGAAGGAATGAGGACCATGTTGTGAGGATAGTTTTGAGTATAAATGTGGAGGGTTACAAGAGTAGAGGGTTACCAAAGATAATATAGATGGATTGTGTAAAAGATGATATGGCTAGGAAGAAGGTTGGTTTAGAGATGACGACAAATAGAAATGTTTGGAAGAAGAAGACCGAAAAGAAAGAGATACCAAATAAATTAGGATAAAGATAGGTGATGATTATGATGCATATTCTGTCATTATAATTTCCAACATGTAAATCGTATTGGAAGTCACACTTCGCTTCACTTCACTTGCGGACATGTTGAAACAGGTGTTTGTTTATGATAAGTAAGTTCATTAGCGAGCTTTGCTCTGATAAAAAGACGTTTTAAAAAAATGAAACCTCCTGCATACTAAATTTCATTAAAACCGTTGTAGCCATTTCCGAGATCCAGATTATATATGTATATACATACGTAAATTTACACAAGAAGGTGGCTTTTGAGATGACGGCAAATAGGTATGGAAGAAGAAGACATGCTGTGCCGACCTCAAATAAATTGGGATAAGGGCAAGAGGACTATGATGATGATTTGCGGTATTCTGTACAGGCGCTACCACCTGAAGCTACCCCAAACTGTCAGATCTTCCTAATTGAACATGAACCTTATTTCTATCGCGATAAAGTTGAAAAACGATCTACGAAATTTGACACATTGGGGTAGCTTGATATGTTGACCTCTGTACCTACCGGTTTAGCAGGGCTCTTGGCTACCGTTCGAGTTGATCTACAAGGTTAAGCAACGCTTGTCAAGATTAGTCTGTGGATGGGTGTCCATCCATTACATATTAAGACCTCCCGATGCTCACGGCTATCATTTTTACATAGTTGACAGCCGTTGCGGGTAGTCAGAAACTCGAAACTTTGACCATGGGGTATCGAATAACCCAGTAACGTTATGGAGTAGGGTTATGGAGGTCAGATAGCCAGTCTCTTTATGCAGTATTCTGAATTAATACTACTGAATTTTTAACTGTTCAAAGTAAAAATAACATCAGAAGAAAACGTAAAAATCAAAATCATCTTCTTTCAAAATCATGTACTGAAGTCATGGTATTAGGTTGTGCGTCGGTCACTTCCACCCTGTATATAAATTGTACATAGAAACATGGCTGCCTTATTCGTCTCGTGGTTCCAAGCGCCATTGTTAAACATGCGGTCCTGGGACCGATTCCTGGGTAGGGCAAAGTGTTATTGGTTTTACATCAGGAATTTAGTCTGGCTCTCTGATCTTAAGTATAACTCTAAAAATGAGGCTTTGCTATATGTCCCACCTCTGCCCTAACCCTTCGGGGATTACAGGCATGATATTACGTTAAAAAAGGCCTACTGAAATGCTATCAGATCGTCTTTGGTTATTCCAAATCCAGAATTAGAATTTCTCAGAGCTATAACGTCGCAAATGTCTGTCACAATGGTCATTGGGTGTTGCCCTCAACTTCGTCCACGTGGAATTTAATCAACATTAAGGGTATTTTTCTTTGTGCGCAACCCTAAATGTTTTTCTAAAATCAAAGTAGTCTAAGATAATTCTTGCATAATTCTCATCAAAATCGGTTCAGCCGTTTCGGAGAAAACCTTAAAAAACAGAAAGACAGATAAACAGACAAACAGACAAACGGACAAACAGACATACATTTTTGTATTAAATTAGTTTTGTTGGTATAACTTCCGTGTAAACTTGCATAATACATACACACACATATACATTTTGTAAAAAGCTGTTCTTTTAAATTTACAAACAGACACAATTTTCAATTTCATTTATTTGTATAGATGTCACCTAGATTTTTGTACAGAACATAAATCGCAGCGGGGTACAAATTTCGTTACTTTTGTTGTTGACGCTGAAAATATTTAATTTCGCGGTCCTTGTTTGATGTTTTTTAGTACTACTTGGATGTTTTAACACGGGGGCGGATGATTTAATTGTTTTTTTCACAATGTATTTTATGCTTTAGTATGCCTACTGTTAATTCGAGTTGCAAGTTTAAAACACATGAAAAATTAAAATAAATAATGCTGGACAATCCACACAGCATCATCTAGCCCCAAGCTAAGCAGAGCTTGTGTTATGGGTACTAGATGACTGTTATACTTAATACAATAAATTACATAGATAGATATTTTTTATTATACAAGCAAATATCCGGAACACCCGGAACAAATATTTCATGATTGACCAACGGGTTATAATGTTATATTATTAGACCCGATACCCGTCTAGAGCATAGTGCTGAAATATCTTAATTTGTGTTGGATTTGTATGACATTTAGACGCAAAATTTTACAACTTGGCCATAGCAAAACTATGGAACTAGGTGTTGAAGTAATATTTTCGTGTTTCTACAAACTGATTGTTTTCTTAAAACAAAACTGTTATTTATAAAGAAACGTAGTATGTGGACTACTTGGGTCAAATAATACTAAAGATTTGGTAAATATTTTGTGTGTAAAGGGTGCCGACGGGACCATATTTCTAAAAATCCGCTGCCCGTCCGTTCATCTGTAAGCGGACTATATATCATTAGTCGTAATTGGTAGACAGTTGAAATTTTCACCACAGCAGAAGCCGGGGAAGCTGACCACAACATAGTTGGGATAAGTCTAGGGATATGATGACGATGAGAAGTAATTTTAATAGTGTCCTAAATAACAGAAAATAAACATGAAAAAATATAATGAACCCATACAAGAAACGTGATTTTACGGCGTTTTTGGTCGAACTTTTCAATCGTTGTATCTTTTATCTTGTACTATGGCACGGATAACTTCGTGTGTAAGACAGAATCACTCTTGGCCAGTTCTTTCATTTTACAATTCTTCGTACAAAAGGTCCATTTCTCCTTACGATTGTCTAAGAATTGTAAGTTAAACTAAGTCTCGATCAAATACAACTTACAGTAACAATGCCTTCGGTTGTTTTCACAGTCTTTTGTTTCAACGTTTGAGTTTAGTCCCCAGTTTGACTTACCTCCAATACTTTTATGATGACGTCAGTAATCCTCGAAGTCACGATTTTAACATTAAATTATTACCTAAGTGTTTGAGATTTTTAACATTTTCAAAACGATTAAGTATTCATCATCTGCCTAGCCTTTTCCCAATTTCGTCACGGATGGCTTACAGTCTGATCAGGGTGCAGCTGAATACTAGTATTTAACATGGAGCGACTGCAGTTACTGGGTAATACCATAGCCCTAAGTAAGCTGGTTACCAGACTTACGGGCTTCTGACTACCCGTTGACGATTCCCAGTAGTTCTAGCACTAATTTCTTGGGAGAACTATACCAGCCGAACACGTCAAATTACCTAGTTGTTCATCATCATCGTCATCATCATCATCAGGCTATACAAGTCCACTGCTGGACATAGCCCTTTCCTAATGAGCGCCATAGCGCCCTGTCTTCAGCTTGCCGCAACCAGCATCTGCCTGCAGTCTTTCGCAGATCGTCATCCCACCTGGTCAGAGGGCGTCCTACCTAGTTATTAGTCAAATTTAATTCGAGAGAAAATATGGAGGCGCTGTTTCAATCTTAGTACAAATTGTTGATGTTTTCGCTTGGTAAATTTCTAGCAAGAAATTTGTCTTAGGGCTATAAAGATCTACAAATGATAACTGGGACTAACGGCTTAGCAGGCTTTTGTAGCACGGAGTCTCAACATGTAATGATCACATGTCCACGAACAGAACATGGAAATCGTAGCTTACCTTTGATCAACGTGTGCGGCTGTTAGTATTCAGCCTTGTAATTTGAAATTAGAATGTAGAGGGTTACAAGAGTAGAGGAAGACCAAAGAAACGGTGGATGGATTGTGTAATATGGCTAGAAAGGAGGTGACTATTGAGGTGTATGGCATGCTGTGTCGATACTGTAAAAAATGGGATAAGGGCAGGAGGATGATGACGACATTGATTTACTACCGATGGTTAAGATTGGTATTAGAAAACCAAAACTGGTTTTTAGCCTAGAGAACCTTTTTGGAATATAAATTAGAACGTCGCCATCTTACGCTTTTAAGACGTCCAGGTAATAAAATGGTAAAGTATGGATTTATAGCCAGTTCCTATAGATGGTCGATACCGAATGGCCTCTGAAACAAATTAGGGTTAGGGTCTAAAATTATGACACTTTTATTATATTGAATTTTATGGAGGTAACTTGATGCGTTTTTATTACCGCTTCCTTTTATTATTATTAGAAGCTGAATACATAATTTAAACTTAGTGTACACATCATTTGGGATGCGTAGCTGTGGCAATACTGGAGCATTTAAAACCAGCTGTGCTATTCTGGTAAATCTTCCCGCGAAAATCAAGTGAGGGTGAAGTGAGTTATCATCGCGTATAGGGTTGCCAGGTCGCCAAACCTAATGGCCGGTATATATTTGGGTAGAAAGGCCGGACACCCTACATTATTGAGGATTTTGTCTCAGTATTAATAGGTACAACAAATAAATTGTATATAAATAGCGTTCGTATGGTTTGTTGTACTAATAAAAACGAAATATCTGTCTTATCGTGTTGGGCAGTTGAGAAACATCGGTCCAAGTATGCTAAGCTTAGTCTTACAAAAGCCGCACAAGCTGGACACCATTTATTTTGGCCGAACACCTTATCAAAAAGCCTACCTACGAGTATGTCCGGCTTTATCCAGACGCCTGGCAACTCTAATCGCGTACTAGAGTTAGAGATTTCACTTCTGCTAACTTTTCGCGAGGAAATTTATATAGAACTAGTTACGCCCCGTGGTGTTCCGAGGTATAAATTCACATTCGTCAAACCCAAGAACTGTCGAACGTGCAAAGGTAAAATAGTCGTTAAGTTTCCTTAACTTTTTTCTTTCATAAGAACTTTCTCTCTCTTTCTTTGTCCAGCCGTTCACGAGTGATGGCGTGACCAAGGGAAATAGGCATTCATTTTTATATACATAACATAGATAGAACCAGCTCGTCAGAAAAGCGTGTGAGGGAGAAAGATGCCACAAAGAGCTTATTAGTATACAGAATGGAACTGGCTGATCAGAAATGCGTGTGGGAGAGAGATGCCACAAGTAGATTAATAACACTCTGTATATCCGTTGGCCTCCAATGTGAGAGCTACTGAGGTCATTTATATCAGTCACAAAACTTGCTCGAGGACGCGGACGGGTTCGCGATATACTTTAGTTTTTAGTTCCCTTCTACTAAACTCAACTAAATTGTGCTGAATTGTGACACGAGTGTGCACTAAGCAGCTTTTATCGTTCTTCCGTTCTTTGGTACAGGATAAAATCTAGATTTATTTTTTAGCTTATTCTTTGCCAAGATCGTGGCTACATAAAAAAACAGCTGCACGGATTGATCAAAGGTTAAGCTACGCTTGTCGATGTCAGTTTGTGGATGGGTGACCGTTCGTAACATATTGAGACTCCTCCATGCCTCGGAAAGCACGTTAAGCCGTTGGTCCCAGCTGTCATTTGTCTAGATCTTTGACAGTCGTTACGGGTAGTCAGAAGCCCGAAAGCCTGACATCCAGTCTTACCAAGGGGTATCGTGTTGCCTAGTAACAGAGTTGTAGAGGTCAGATAGGCAGCCGCTCCATGTAAAATACTGGTACTCAGCTGCATCCGGTTAGTCTGGAAGCCAACCCCAACATAGTTGGGAAAACGCTAAGCAGATAATAATTCTTTGCCAAAATGATTTTTTTCCGAGTACATCTTTACTCCATATATGTAGATAATAGCTATATATTTTGTAGAAAAATAAATAATATATTTGTAATATTGACTGCAAATCTACGCAGGCGGTTGGAAATTAATCGGAAAAATTTCGAAATTCAGCCGCCACAGATAAAATTGGTATCAGTTTTACGCATGAAGATAACCGGGTGACCCATCCAATATTTCCGACTCATTAGAGAGTTTATCTTTTTATTATTTCGATAAATGTCAATAGCCTTGTTTATCATCGGTGTTTTGATTGTTTTTATATTATTACTAGCTGTTGCTCGAAACTTTTTAGATTCCACGTGGATTTTATTTTTATTATATATACATATATATAGGTTTTTATCTTTTGCGCGGAACCCATATTATTTTTCTAGCCTTAGTCATCCGTACTTATCACATCAGCTATCTGCCAGTGAAAGTACCGTCAAAATCGGTCCAGCCGTTTCTGAGATAACCTCAAAAAACTTGACAGGCAGATAGGAAAAAATGTTTAAAATGTTTTTTTGATATAACTACCGTATTAACTTTCATATGCATTATACTAAGTAAGAAACTGTTCTTTTGACATTGCAAATAGACATTTTAATTTTATTTATGTGTATAATGTCGGCGCACATTAGAATTGCATTGTCAAGAATGACAGGTTGTCAACGTACGTACGACGGTAGCGGCCATCTTAAGATTCCCTTCTGTGAGAGTCGGAGTCCTGAGCTTACATCTTATCTTAATATACGTGTCACGTTGTTTGTCCGCTATGGACTCCTAAACTACTGACTACCGGTGATAAAATTTTGCTTGTATTAAATAAATTATGAATCAAACAACTGCTAACAGGTATTACAACATATATGGAAACAGACACACACAGTGAGTGAGTGAGAGACAGTGGGTCTTCCATCCTAACTTAATATTATAAATGCGAAAGTAAGTTTGTTTGTTACCTTTTCACGCTTAAACCACTGAACGGATTTCGATAAAATTTGGCAGAGAAATAGATTGCTACCCGGGGAAGGACATAGGCTACTTTTTATCAACAACCCGGCGGGTGAAGCCACGGGCGGATGCTAGCAGATTACAAATGTGGTAGTAAGTTGCTTGTTTCTCTTTCACGCAAAAAGTCCTGAACGGATTTTGATAAAACTTTGTGGTATACTTCGTCTGTAAGTTATAATGATATCTAGGTACGCAGCCGAATCAGCGGGTGACTGCTAGTCTGTACAGTGTTGATGGGATATCAACGCACAACCTGATACCATGAGTTCAGTCGACGTAAAATTTAAATATTTCAAAGGAATCATCTATTGATTCTGAAACCTTTCAAACAATTCCTTCAATTAAAATTTCCAAATTTTTTCCATTTTTTTCTAATGGTCTTTTTACTTCAAACTGTAAAAAATCATAACTGAATGAGATTTTTCATGAAAGTAGCGTATTATTCACTTTTTTTTAATCATTGTTTTTGATATTAATTATGATGCTGGGGAGTTTGATCCGCCACTTCTTCTTCCCAACAAAAACACTAGGAAGTGATGAAGGGTGGGCGTTTTGGGGGACTGTCTTTTGTAAACGTTTTGACGTTCAAAAAGTGCTGATTCTCAGCCTAATTTAAATAAATGAATTTTGATTTTGATTATGTTATTTTTACAGTTAAAATACTGAACCCGTATCAGGTTGTGAGCCTATGTCCCTTGTACCCTGTATATTTCAATTTTGATCGCTGAGTATTACAATTCATAATTTCCCCCTCTCCCTTCTTAGTAGGCAAGATCAGTTTTTTTAGAATGTTAGAGCGAAACGTTTTGGATAACCAACAAATCACTAACAGTCTAAAAGGGCTCCTTCTTGAACAAAATGCTGTGAAATAAACTCTCAACATTTTAACTCGGTCAATCCTTTGAGCGCGTACGTCATGGTCATGACGTCAGCCGATACAAAAGCATTGCTATATTGCGAACTCTCGATGCGGGCGCATTCTTTTGAAGTTCACTGTGATGCCGCCACTTTTTTTACCTATTGTTCTACGAATTCCTGTTTTTCATGTCAATAAATGGGATTTTCCTGTCCATTCATTCAGTGAATGTTCGTTCTGCTGAAGAGAAAATTGTTTTGAGCCGCGTTGTGGGATTTCGAGGCAAAACTTTTTTTTTGTACAAGCCCGCCACACTATTCCCAAACCACTGCAACTACTGAAACCCAGAATCAACAGTAGCTACCACCAGAAAAGCGTCCCGACAATGAAGCCCGACGAGACCCGGAGAAACGATTCAATTATCTTGGATTCCGCAACGAAATTAATCAGAAAAGAACAGCGGAGGACTTAGAAAAAAACATAATTTCCACTTCGACGCGAAAACATTCTAAAGTTTTTAGATTTCACTTCTGTAAGCAGTCCCCATAACTGCCAATTTTATTTATTTACTAGTTTGGCCGCGTGCAATTTAACAGAACATGGGTTTTTAATAATTTCGAGCGAATGTTCATTGTATACAAAAACAAAAGCAGTCTTATCTTAGTTCGATGATTTAAAATTAAAAAGCAAAAATTAAAAAGCATTACTAATACAATTTTGAAAACAGTTACGTGCTTGAAACATATTGGCTGAATCACTTTAAGTATCAATCTTCCTTCCGAGAATAGGGCCTTAAAAAATCTGATTGGCCCGAAAGTTGGATTACTCAAAAATACTGGACACATATTTTTTCTTTTGTCACGTACACCAAAAATGACGACGGTATAGTGCGTTGAAATTGCGCGCACTTAACGTAACAGTGATTCTCCTGAACTTTGATGTGTTATATCATAGTCACTTTTTATTGATGTGAGTAACCGAAAAATACGTGTCCATTATTTTTTGGTAATCTTACTGACGGACTAAATAGACGTAATATATTTTTACCTAGGACACATCCCTATATAGGCCGTGGTTGGTTATGCCAATACTTGAACTTCCTGGAACGTTGGCTTAAGTCGCAGAGCACAGAGCCCCTTCGTATGGCTGACATTTTCCATTCAAACCAACCGTGTCGCCTGTAGGTAAGTAAATTATTTTGAACTAGCGACCCGCCCCGGCTTCGCACGGGTGCAACGACTGCGAGCTATTTTTCCACCTTTGATATCTTTTATAGGATTCATGGGAATTATATTGTGTAACAGACTATTATAAACTACGAGTACATTTAATACCCACGGTTATTGACATATTTTGAATAAGGATTAATGCTGTCTGACTCAAAAAACTTATGAAAATGAAGCATTACTTAATACATTTGGAAATTATAAAGTTTGTTATAGTAAGTGGGTTCACGTCTTTAAACTGAGATGATGATGATGAACGCAGGCTCAAATTCAGACTCTGGTCTTCTTTAGTGTAAAGGCATTGGACCCAGGAATCGTTCTTAGGATCCCACGCCAAACAGTAGCTCTTGCAAAAGATCAATAACGCAAAGTTACATATATGCAAATTAAGTTAAGCCGTTGGTCCCGGTTGTCATTTGTAGATCTTTAAGAGTCGTTACGGGTAGTCAGAAACCCGAAAGTCTGACAACCAGTCTTACCAAAGGGTATTGTGTTGCCTAGTAACTGGGTTGTGGAGGTCAGATAGGCACTCGCTGTATGTAAAACACTGGTATTCAGCTGCATCTGGTTAGACTGGAAGCCGACCCCAACATGGTTGGGAAAAGGCTAGGCAGATGATGAGATGATGATGTCATCATCTCATCATCTGCAACCGGGAATCGAATCCAAATCATTCGATTCCCGGTTCGAGTCATGTGTAATTGCGGTTTTTCATAAGGGATTTCTTAGTAGCAGCCCGGAGTCTGGATGCGTGCCCGGTTGATGGCAACAAGCTCACCAGGGGGTGAGTCGGGTAACCACCCGGCTGGTGAGCGCACACATACACACATACATACGTGTGTATGTGTGTAAATCAAACATAACTGGGTGTACTGCAGGTACACTTCTATACAGGGAATACAGGATTTCACAAAAAATGATTTAAAATTTTTGTCTGTTTGTTTCGGCTCATCTCCGAAACGGCTGCACCCATTTTTAATATGAAAAAGAGTAACTTAGGCTACCTTGACGTTACAAGAAATAGAATGAGGATTCCGCGCATAAAATGTAAAGCCCTTAAAATGTATAAATTCTTACTCGGACTCCACAATTCGAAATCAGGATGGCAACCGGTCGATTGGCCTTCAAAGTTAAAGTGCGTGAGCATGTTCGTTTGAAGTTGGCAGTGGTTTCATCACAGCGCTAATGTTTTCTCATTAACTGTTCTTATTGTTTATGTATGTGTTTATGTATATGTTTGTGTATATATTCTATGTAGGTATTATATTTATAGTTTATAATAATATATATGTAGATATATTTTATAAATATATATTTCTTTTCACTTTTCTTTTAAGAAATTGCACCTGTCAGTGTTTGTCTCTGCATCACCCAAAGGTTGACTGGTAGAAAATGCCTATGGCATTAAGTCCGCCTCTGTACATTTGTGTGCTTAAAGTATTAAATAAATAAATTAGTCGCGGGCGAAATGCTAGCCGTAAATAAAAGGCTAAAAAATAACTCCAACACTACCTTTACACATCGGCCGCTTGTCACATGTCGTCTGCACAAAGCTTAACAAATTGACCTCAAAGCCGTTTAGTTACAAACACGCACTTTTTCACCCTCTTTAGCCGCAAACACCTGTCAATTGACGGACGGCGCGCGGCGGCTGTAGAGAGAAGATCTACCTATGTGGGTAGGAGCATAAACATAACATCACGCTTGTATTCTCCTAAGGGTTGGACAGAGGCGTACCTAAAATACACCCACATTTCACCAGTTATGTTTAAGTCCCATGTAATAGAAGGTGAGTCTATTGCCTTCAACCGGGCACACAACCAGACTACTGAGAAACTTCTAAGACTGCATACTAACTTATTTTTTAATATCAAGTAGTGATTAAATATTTATTATATAATTATATTTACTACAAACTATTTTTTTTTTCAGTCAATGATAAGACCTGCCGTCTTGTATGGATCAGAATGTTGGGCCACAAAAGGACTGAATGAAAGGCAGTTGTATGCAGCTGAGATGAGAATGCTAAGGGGGATGTGTGGTGTTACGCGAATGGATAGAATAAGAAATGAGTATATAAGAGGAAGTCTGAAAGTGGCGCCTGTGACAGAGAAGTTGTGTGGAAATCGGCTGTCATGGTATGGACACGTGATGCGAAGAAATGAGGATCATGTTGTGAGGAAAGTTTTGAGTATGAATGTAGAGGGTTACAAGAGTAGAGGGAGACCCAGGAAACGATGGATGGATTGTGTGAAAGTTGATATGGCTAATAAGGAGGTGACTTCTGAGATGACGGGAAATAGAGATGTATGGAAGAAGAAGACATGCTGCGCCGACCCCAAATGAATAATTGGGATAAGGGCAAGAGGATGATGATGATGATATTTATTTTTCCTTTTTTAAAAACGTTGCCCCACACTAGGAATTTCTCCTGTATCGTGGGTGCGTTTACAAATATTTAAACTCACATACACAACCATACAAATATTTGTTCCGTACGGGGATCGAAACACACGCAGCGCAGCAGCCAATCGCTGAGCCACTGCGCCAACCGTGTCGTCAATTATAATTAATATTAACTTGCAAGTTAATGACACTTCGTTCATTTATAAATAATGTGGTTCCAATCACGCCATCCTCCTTTCAATTCAAATGTGGAACTCTCTTACATTCAATGCTAAATTGCCAGCTATTAAAATAATGTTTTTTTTTAAAGAATTATTCTTCTTTCTTGGTTATTTGTCGCCAGAAATAAAATCTTGGTAGTGTTTCGATTTTGTTGATGAGGCATTTGAAAACGAATGTGTCCTATAAAGGGAATATAATAGAATCCTGAAGATAGCAGTGCTCTTCATATAGATAATCGAATATTATATTATGATTACAAAGATTAGCAAGATTCTGCAGCATACGCCATTAGAAAAATCTTAATTTTACCGACGTAAGTTCTACCGAATTCAGATTTAATTTATTTGCTATAGTTTTTTTTTTTTTTAACTTTTACTAAACTTTTTGTTTTTATCTTAAGACGTCTAAAGCGACGTGTATGTTTTAAGCCGTTGGTTCCGGCTGACATTTTTTTACAGTGATTACGGAAAGTCAGATGCCCGAAAGTCGCAGAACAAGTCTTACTAAAGGGTATTGCATAGTAACAGGGTGTTGGAGTGCAAATGGACGGTCGCTACATATAAAATGCTTTATATAATCATCATTTTTCAATCACAACATAGTAGGGAAAAACCAAGATGATAATTTTAAGACGTGCATAAATGTTTCTTTAAAACCTATTCACGGAAATAAATATTGTACTGTCTCATCAACCGTACATTTACATTGCGAACGGAGCAACCTACTTGGATGCCGTGCGTCACAAATATTACGCTATAATTGTAACTTTCCATGCAAGGCACATCGAGTCAGACTTCTACTGTGGAACTAACCACAGGTCTAGAGAAAAAATCGTCACTACTACTACTTAAACTTGTACTTATTAATATAACTATAATCTTAACTTGTGTTTCTTTCTCTGTACTGCATAAAGATAAAAACATCAACAAAGTGATAGTGTACGGTGTCTACAACCATTGGTTCCTACATTAAATATATTATTATATTTTGGCGACACGGTTGGCGCAGTGGCTGAGCGATCGACTGCTGCGCCGCGTGTCTTGGGTTCGATTCCCGCACGGAACAAATATTTGTATGGCCTACAGGTAGTAGTTCCGGGTCTAGCTCTTTGTGTATGTGAGTTTAAATGTTCGTATTCGCACCCACGATACAGGAGAAATTCCTAGTGTGGGCCATAGCTTTTTCTTTTAAAAAAAACCTAAGGCTGCCTAGTTAGTCTAGTAATCTAGACTCAAGTAGCGTAGACTTAGGTAGCCAAAGAAAAAACCCAGGGGGTTCCAGAATCATGACACAGGAGAAATTACTACAGTGGGAAAAAAAATATATAAAAAAAAACACTAATCATAAATTGGAATGTAACAACCCTGACTCTAGTTTCCATTGAATACTCATGTAACAATAGACTCGTACAATATTTTGACGGCCTTTAATTCCGGACATGTTCGAAAAACAAAAGCGTTCGAAGTGGCAACATGTCGCGTGACAGGTCCACGTATGTATGAACTTGATCCAATTAGTACACAATTGATACTGCCTGTTACAGCTGGAAGGCCAGTTCCCGTCATTAAAACCATTGAAAATCTAGTCACAATCAAAAGCAAACCTTTTTGCTTTGACCTAGACAGACTACCTTTTTGGTGATGTTTCTCAAAAAGATTAGGTACGTAGTACTCGCAACCGTCGTACGTGTATAACCAGATGTATGAACGTAAACGGCACGGTTGGCGCAGTGGCTGAGCGGTCGACTGCTGCGCCGCGTGTCTTGGGTTCGATTCCCGCACGGAACAAATATTTGTATGGCCTACAGGTAGTAGTTCCGGGTCTAGCTCTTTGTGTATGTGAGTTTAAATGTTTGTAAACGCACCCACGTCACAGGAGAAAGTCCTAGTGTGGGGCAACGTTTTTCAAAAAAAAAAACGTAGCAGGTAGCTTTTGGTGGTTTCTGGCCCATGGGAAAAAGGTGTGAGATTAAGTATATGTTTTTTAAGTGTCTGCAGATGAAGGTACAGGTTGTCAATTTTCTAAAACATTACATTAGTTTGGACCCCTCCAACCCAACATTTTGGGTAACTCCCTCTAACCGAATTTGTTCAACATCGAACATTTTTTATAAATAATCAAGTTAACATCAATTCAGATACTTTAACAGCCTCGTAAACAAAATGGCCGCCGATAAAGAGCCGAAAAAACAATAAAAAACAGACAAGTAATGTGCGGTGTATATTTCTTTTACGCCTCCACTTACGTGACTGTGACAATTAGCTATAAATTACCCTGGATAGGATATTTTACCCTAAAATATAGGGTTTGTAGCGTAAGTAGAGTGTAATTCAGTTGTCAAGTAATATTTTGAGATGTGCTATTAATATGTCAGGAACATTGAAATGTAACTGTTAAACTGGTTAAACGTTTTTTTTGCGCTTTTTATAAAAGAAAAACCCCGCCAAGAGCGAGTTGGTTCACGCACAGGGAAGGGTTCCGAAGCCGCTATGAATATTTACACATGCATAGTTTTAAAAATTTTTATTGCAAAAATAAGTTTTTTATTTTATTGCAGTATATTTCTCGAAAAAACTATGAAAACCAACGGTATTCTTGTAGTTATAACTCTAGATACGCATATCTCATCGACTGTTTGACCTAAACGAAAACAACTTCATCTTAGTTGTTTTCAATTGAATTTGTACGAAATTTTCATATTTTTCCTGAAACTACCATTTTTACTGGCAGGGGGGGGGGGGACTGAAAAGCAGAAATTTAAAGCCTAATATATCGCAAGCAGTTCCTTGAATTAAAAAATGGTTTTCCGAAACCCACAATAATTGAAAAACCTATCCAATGACACCACACACTAAGTATGGGATAGACGAGCAAAAATAATAATAATAATAATAATAATAAAATCATTCCCCGTTTAAGATTAAGGAACCTACCCCAAATAAAATAATCTTTTTATTGCTTTATTTTCCATTTTGTTGGTGTGGTCAATATGTATACCTACATATGTCAAATTACAGCTTACCACGAGTAGTACTAATAGTCTCTGTGTTAAGCCAGGGGTAGACGGACTGACGAACGGACATGGCTAAAATATAAGGGTTCCTTGTTTTGCAATGGAACCCTAAAATTCAGAAATGACTACAGCTGAAATAAATATACTATTCGATCAAAAAAATCGTGTAGGTATTCGTCCAGGTTGACTTTCATGGGCTTGAAACACCGAAATTCAACGCGGTCAAAGTCGCGGGTCTTATATAAACATACAAGCTTCCCAAGTACCGTTTAAGTCACCATTATAACAATTACCGCTTCTATAGAAAACCCCCAATTTTCCATACTAAGGCTTAATGTTTCTCACATACCCAAACGTAACTCGAAGCTGTTTGTAAGGGTCACGACGTAATTATTATTTAATTGGGGTCCCAGGGACGGGTGAATCTAGAGAGGTTGGGGTAAACTATTAAAACATTGACGGTAACTCCGAATTCACAACTCGTTTCTTTCGCCTTTTAAAGAACTAGAAAGAAAAAGAAATATTCATTCAGCACCAAACATAAAAAATATGGTAACAGAAGTAATATCTTTTTATTATCATTATGTGCCTTACGGCTGCACCAATTGCTTCGAGTTCAGCAAAACTGCTTAACGACTAGTGTCTGGCGCTGGTTTTCAACTGGATCTGAGGTCAACGAAAAACATTCATTCCGTACAGGCTCAGGCACACAACGACACGATATTTACCAAAGGAAACATTAAAAAACACCCTAAAAAAATGATAATAGAAGATTTTTTTAAAATTAATTTGCATTATGGCTGCGCCAAAAGGGTCCAGTGCAGCAAAAATGCCAGACGACTAGTGACTGACGCTGGTTTCAACTGGACCTGAGGTTGTGGAACAAATGAAATTATTTGCACTTATTACAGCGCTAATGTTTTCTCATTAACCGTTCTTATTGTTTATGTATGTGTTTGTGTATATGTTTATTTGTGTATATATTCTATGTAGGTATTATATGTATAATTTATAATAATATATATATAAATATATATTTCTTTTCACTTTTCTTTTAAGAAATTGCACCTGCCACTGTTTGTCTCTGCATCACCCAAAGGTTGACTGGTAGAAAATGCCTATGGCATTAAGTCCGCCTCTGTACATTTGTGTGCTTAAAGTATTAAATAAATAAATAAATATTACTAAAATAGGTAAATTTAACTACCTCGTTGCTGATTGTCGCAAGCGCTATAGGTAGAGCAAGTGATCCTGGGTTCAATTTTATTCCCAGGTAGGGCAAAGTGTGGTTAGGTTTTTCATTAGGTCATTCACTGTAGTCACCTGGTCTGTTTTTGGATTCAGCTACTTGCTACAGGATCGCCTACTTTACCTTTTTGCAAAGTTACATTACGCAGTATATCCACATGTCACCAGTTATGCGATGCGTAATGAGGGGCAAACCTATTGCCATCAACCGGGCACAAATCCAGATACCAATCAATGGCTCAACCCGGGAATCAAATCCAGCACCCTAGCTCAACCACTAAACCAACAGACTCAAAATCTTTATATACCACATCATCTGCCAAGCCTTTTCCCAACTATGTTGGGGTCGGCTTCCAGTCTAAACGGATGCAGCTGAACACCAGTATTTTACGTGGAGCGACTGTCTATCTGACCTCCACAACCCAGTTACTGGGCAACACGGTACCCTGTGGTAAGACTGGGTTGGACTTTCGGGCTTCTGACCTTTATATACCTAAAAGTACGTAAAATCCTTTTTGCGTCACGGTTATTGCCAGAGGGTTATAGTTTCGTAATTATTATTTAACTACGGCACGGTCCGGCGAGTATAATTATATTCATTACACGTCAGCCTTCAGTAATACGATATGTTGTGAACACTTATTATTAACATCGACCCTGGAATGCTATTTTGTATCTCAAAAACCTGAATTTTACAAACGCCTGTTAGCCAGATGGATCTCTTTTTAATTATCAATTAGCGCTTATCTCATCCATATTTTATTGAAGTTTTAAATGTTAAAGTGAATTTCTTTGCTTAATAACAATTGTTTGTTTGTAACCTTCAGCAAGGCTAAACCGCTGATCAGGTCTTAATGAAATTCGACAAGAAGATAGATTATTTCCTGGGGAAGGGCATAGGATAGTTTTGAATTCGCGATTTTGTTGGCATACGCGATAACCGACATTCAAACAGTTGAAGTCGCTGGCAAAAGCTAGTCCATACTACTATTAAAAATGCAAAAGTAATTCTGTCTGTTTGTTACCTCTGCACGACTAAACGGCTGATGGGATCGTACTGAAATTTGACAAGGCTTTTGTTCAGTGAGTTCATCTGCATGCGCGATATCCGACATACGCACGGATAAAGACGCGGGCAAAAGCTAGTTTATTGTAAACAAATAATTATCTGAATTGTACTATCAATTTCAAATGTTTCATTCTGTTCAATCCGCTATATTATATATATAAAATATTCGAAAATAGTTGATTTACAACAGTTGGCAGTAAAAGTCAGTTATACAACGTGGAATTTCTTTAAAACCATGGGAGGAAAACGAGCGCTAGCCCATCAATGCAGTATATTAAGGAATTAAAAAAGAAAAAAAAAACATTTTTGAGTTAAGACGGACATGTTAAAACATATTTTTTTTTAGGCGACATAAGTTAGTTTATTCATTTATTATGGACTTCCCTGAGGTTATTTCAGTCATTAAAACATAAATATAATCTTCTAATTATTTATCGACTTCGTTTGATTTTTTTCTCCGTTGGTCCCGGCTGTCGTTTGTAGATCTTTGACAGTCGTTACGGGTAGTCAGAAGCCCGAAAGTCTAACAACCAGTCTTACCAAGGGGTATCGGGTTGTCCAGTAACTGGGTTGTGGAGGTCAGATAGGCAGTCGCTCCATGTAAAATACTTGTATTCAGCTGTATTGGGTTAGACTGGAAGCCGATCCAAACATAGTTGGGAAAAAGCCTAGGCATATAATAGTCGGTATGACCCAATAACCACAACTCTCTTGCATGGAGTTTAGGGTAAAAAGCCGGGCAAGTATCTATATATAGACTTTATCGATTCATAATTACGTAGTTTCTAAGTTTATCTTAGACATTGGTAAAGGAAAACATTGGTAGGCTTAATTTATAATTGTTTATATCTATCCAACCTGTTCATTAAAGCTCGTGCCTTCAATGTATGAGAGATTAGAGAATAGGCCTACGGGAAAATAAAAAATAACAAAAAGGTCAGAGATACAGTAACAGCCTTTTTTTGCCAAATAGAGCTGGTATCCGTATACCAGCCCGTTCAACATTTGGTTTTTAAAGAATTGCCGCGAGATCGTAGCACTGCTACGAAACAAGCTACGCCGTAGCGCACAGTGCTACGACTGTGCGCAAACGTAAGGCAGTACTGAAAACTAACTTGGAAGCATCTCGGACTTCAATAGTAATATGAAGTAGTAGTACTACGTATGTATGTTATATATTCCCTTATTTAATGTTTAGTTAATTGAACGTCATAACACCACACCGGTATTCCCCGAATGGGTAGGTATAAGTGCACTTATGTATAGTAACACCCACAATTCAACAGTTATGTTTAAGTCCCATGTAATAGGGGGCGAGCCTATTGCCATCAACCGGGCACGAATCCGGACTGATTATAAGAAAATTCTGGAAAAAAAAATAACAGTTTGCAACAATTATACTTTCCAACAAGTATTATCAATTTTATTTTTATAGTTACTCACAAAAAAATATCTGTGCACATAGGGCTACAGTAGTTTTGATAACCTCTAGCCTAATCCTCTAAATTAAAATACATCTTAAACTTGGGTGTTCTGGGTATTTGCTATGTATAAAAAAAAAAACAAAAAAAAAAAAACATGCTATGTATCATACAAAATATATGTCTATGTAATGCACTGTATTAAGTATCAGTCATCTAGTACACATAACACAAGCTCTGCACCCAAGTACTTAGCTTGGGGCTAGATGATGCTGTGTGGATTGTGCAACATTATTTATATATTTTTTTATTTTATTTATATCAAAAATACATAAATCGTAAACTTAAATTACTTGAAGAAAATTCGACGTCATAAACGGCTCATTTTTATAACACCACAAAGATTATGACACTTGCTCTCCGAACAAGACTCAATTATATTGTACAAAGTTGGGCTTTTTCCGCGTGGAATTTAACCAAACACTCATTTCTTGCGTAGCACCCTAATTCTTTTCCTAAAATAAAAGTATCGTTACTTACTCCTTGACACATCAGCTATCTGCCAGTGAAAGTCCCGTCAAAATCGGTCAAGCTTTTTGCGGAGATTATCATAAAAAATCCGAGAAACAGATACAAAGACAAAACAATTAAAAATGTTTTTTTTGTATAATTACCGTGTGTACTTTCATATGCAATCAGTACAAAGCTGTTATTTTAACATTACAAACAGACACTTCAATTTTTTTTATTTTTATAGATCATAAATATCCGTTTTCACCAAATTAAGATAATTCTATACTTCCATCTTCTCAAAGAACCGCAAACATTCTAACATTATCGTCTTCCATTCATCAGCAAACAAGTCCAATCCAGGATTGGTCGCCCGGAGCGCGTTGACCATCGCCAACCCACGCGGTAATGTTTGGGTCTTCACTCAAAAGTCCAACCAGTCGTTATTAAAGGCCCAACGCCCCAACAAGCAGGTGGAGTGTCAGTGTAAATGTTGGAGTAATTGCCGTAGCGCTAGTGATGTGCCACGCAACTTGGGACGCGAATATTTTTTCGAAATACGTAAAACAAAAACTAAAAGGTAGACTCTTGCAGTGGGTTAAATTTTGTTAAAAAGGAGTTTTTTTTAATTTCTCTCTTTTCCGTGGGTTGGTCGGAAATTGATCGCATTACCTAATGTCAACTGCTCATCACCTTTTACCAAGTATTGTTTTTCCCGAGGGAGGTTCATTGTTGAGGACTTAATGATCAGCTCCGCTTCACCATTTTTGCAATTTAAAAAGCATATAATGCTTGGGGTTGGGGGGGGGGGACCATGAACTACGTACATTTAAGTATATACATATCAAGATTCAGTGACTCTGGTGTGGTCACCTTGAGAGTAAACACAAAATAAGAATTTTCATAATCGGTTTGGGATTGACGGAGAAATCGGCGAATATACAAAAAAAATAAATACATAAAATCAACTTTTTATAGCATTTGTAGCAGTAGCTGTACACTAGATTACACCTCAAAGCTTGTGTTAACTTAGTCCTCATTAAAATCCAAGCGCTTAGTGAGATACTGTTCTTGAATTACGAAGGACTTCAAAACAATAGTTGGATGACATTGTTTGAAACTGCAGACCCTTTATCTACTTTCAAAGTGGAGTTGCTGCGGTTTGGAGTATAATTCTGATACCTTTGAACATTTAGTTTGGATTGTAATAAGTTGTACCGTCTCGCTGCATACTATTTGCATTGCATTCTCGGTTGACTCCATCGTTTGGCCAGTGATTGCAAGCGCTACTGCTGTACAAGAACGTCCTGGATTCAATTACTGGGTCTGGCAAAGTTATACTCGGTTTTCCCATCTGGAATTTCTTAGTAACAGCCAGTATGATTCAAATGCACGTTGAAATCATTCATTGATAAGTTGTATCAAAGCTATAATAATAATAGTCTTTATTTGGAACATAAAAATAGAGAAAACAATTATATATTATTATTGGTAACGACTTGCCATGATGGCCCAGTGGTTTAGGCCTCGCCTCTTGTGCACGAGGTTGTGGGTTCAAACCTGGGCAAGTACCAATGTGAGTTTTTCAATTCATATGTACTTTCTACGATAATCTTGGACATCACTGACATCGGTGATGGAAAACATCGTGAGGAAACCTGGACTTATATAATTAACATAATTCTGAAATCGCCAACCCGTCTTGAGCAAGCGTGGTGATTAATGCTCATGCCTTCTCTGTATGAGAAGAGGCCTTTGCCCTGCAGTGGGACAGTAATAGGCTGGTACCGGTAAACCAGCCTATTACTGTCCCACTGCAGGGCAAAGGCCTCTTCTAGGGGTTACTTTGCGAACTGGGGCGACTTTGATAATTGTTCAGAAATGAATTATTGTCTCCAATTCACCCGTTAAAGGGAACGCACACGATCATTCATTCGTCTATTCGAAATTCTAGTCGTTAGGCTATATTTTTCCAATGCGTTAGTTATTCGAGTTAGTTCTAAGTAGATGAAAAACGGTAAAATTTGAAACCCTGAATTTTGGTCGAAAACGCATTCTAGATAGGGGTGACTTTGAACGGCAATTAAATAATTATGTGTTATCAAAGCAGCCTCATTTACAATATCGATTTAATTAATAATTTTAATTTCTTTTTCCATGGAACTATTAATATTGTTTTATTAAAATATCGTTATTTAGTTATCATTTAATGAGTCCTCAACCGTTTTATTTTTTCCGACTTTTTATTTAAAAACTTTAAAAGATACATGGGAATTCATTTCAAAATTAGTCAATCTAACCCCGTTTTACGGTACTTTACTTTTCTTTTTTTGGCAACGATGATAGCTGCAGTAGCTAGAAACTGTGTCGCAACAACCAACGTCTACCTCCAGTAATTCCAAATTGTAACTAATAGTAATAATACTACCCATAGTATAAAGGCAATAGAAATAAAAGTTTAAAATTAAATTATAAAATGAGATAAACAAATTAGAATAGCTATCCATTAATTGGGTTTATTTACCTCCTGTCCTTATCCCAATTTATTTAGGGTCCGAGCAGCATGTCGTCTTCTCCAAATATCTTTATTTTTGCCGTCATCTCAATGGTCGACTCCTTCCTACCCTTATCATCTTTCACGTCTTACTCTACTCTTGTAACCCTCCAAATTCATAATCATTATTTGTTGTATGTTTTTGATATCAACATTGGTTGAGGTACCTTCCCCCGCTACCAGTAAACAAGATAACTGAGTTAACTGCTCACTGACCGATAGAAAAAAGTATTAAAAGCGAATTGGCGGTTAACTCACTTTCTGCTAGACTAGCATGTAGCTAGTGTTTGGGGTTAATCTGTATAACGCTTATGTTGCCTATTTATTGACATCATCATAACATCACGTCTATATTCAATAAAGATATAGGCAAAGGCGCTATAGTACACACTCATGGCGCCAGTATTTTTTAAGTCCCATGTAACAGGGGGCAAAGCTATTGCCATCAACCGGGCACACATCCCGACTATTGAGAAACTTATAAGACTGCATACTAACTTATTTTTTAATAAAAGAACATATTTTTTTACTTTTAATTCCCATCACCTCGTGGCACCAGTTATGTTTAAGTCCCATGTAATCCCTGTTACATGGGACTTAAAAATAACTGGTGCCACGAGGCTATTGCCATCAATCGAGCTCGAATCCAGACTAGTATTAATAATTATTATTTCAGTCACCTTTTCGAAATTCGATTCCCGACGTGTCCCATCACTATGTAACCGCGAAAAGTCCATTAAACTCCGACACAACATGGTAATTTCACTTCTGAGAAATTAAAACTGTTTGCGAAAATGTAAATTAAGTAATTGTTATAATTACCAAGTGTTTGGGCTTCAAGTGCTGCTGGGAATGTCGTTTTGGGGCACTTTGTTGCTGTTTTATTAATTTGTGTAAACATTCAGGCTTTTAATGTCTACAGGGTAGAAGGGACATCGATGAAAATACCTGACACCCTGACCTGATACCCTGACCTGATACCGTGAGCGCAGTACATTTTCCGTAACACCCTCATCATCACTACATAGTTTGACGACACGATTGGCGCAGTGGCTAAGCGATTGGCTGCTGCGTTGCGTGTCGCGGGTTCGATCCCCGCACGGAACAAATATTTGTGTGGCCTACAGGTAGTTGTTCCGGCTCTGGCTGTTTGTGTATGTGAGTTTAAATGTTTGTAAACGCACCCACGATACCTGTATCGTGGGTGCGTTTACAAAGTGTGCGTCTTTAAAAACGTTGCCCCAAATTAGGAATTTCTCAGGAGAAATTCCTAATTTGGGGCAACGTTTTTAAAGACAAAAAAAAAAGAAAAAGAAAAAAGAAAGATAATATAAAACAAAGTCGCTTTCTCTGTCCCTATATACCTATGTATGCTTAAATCTTTAAAACTACGCAACGGATTTTGATGCGGTTTTTTTAATAGATAGAGTGATTGAAGAGGAAGGTTTATATGTATAATAACATCCATTGAATAGCGGATAAATACTGTTATTTTTGAGGTATAAAACTACTGGATCGATTTTAATCATTTTTTCAGTGAATGACATAGGCTATATATTTTATACCCGTGCGAAGCTGGAGCGGGCCGCTAGTTCTGAAATAATTTAATTTAATACTTTATAAAGATGATCCTACATTTTTTTATTTGTATAGATTCAAGTTTTTCAAACTTATCAGACAGTCATATTGGGAAGTTTGTTGAGCTACTTCTTCTTCCCAGCAAAAACACTAGGAAGTGGTAAAGGGTTTTGGGGGACTGTCGTATGTACATTTTTACGTTCAAAAAGTGCTGATTATTTGCCTAAATTTTGATTTTGACCCTCTAGAGTTGAGTTGACTTCGTCGGTTTTCCCTAATTTCTAAGTGCTTACCTTATGTACTTTTTACTTTTAACTGTAGAAAATCATGATTTAATGTAACCTGTTGAAGATCGCAGATCGTTGTTGGACCTACCCACGCTGGGTTTTCCGGTTCCACGGTCGCCATACGAGAACCCTTTCACCCAAACGGCAGTAATCGATATTATACCTGAATATTTTTTTTCTTACGGTCCAACTTAATATTCACCTGCCGAGGTTGTTAAAAAATAATTGTGAGCCGTCACGTGACACCTGGCAGATTTGAAACTGCGAAATTATTTTGTAAAAGTAATATGCATAAAAGAATAGAAAAAAAAACATTTGTTTCATATTTCCATTATTAAAGTTTAATTTCAAAAAATTTCAAAAAAATCACTTTCGGAACCAAACGTCAGTCCAATGGGCCTGGAAACGACCCCCCCTAATTTCATCTCTGTTCGTAATAAAAGGATGAGAGAGGAAGATTTGCCCCAAGAATTTTGCAAATTCAAAGAGGAAATGAAGGAATTATTCACAAATTTTATGAAAACTCAGCATGCTGAGCTAAAAGGAATAACTGCTAACCTCAAGGAAATTCAGCAGACAAATAGTAACATCGAAAACTCCATCATTAATTTGACAGCCCAAAATGAGGAATTCCGGAAGAAAATAGATCAGCTCGAGATGCAGGCGAGAAAAGATCGTGAATATATTACCGTTCTAGAAGATAAGATCGAGGACCTACAAAGATATTCAAGAAAAACTTGCATAGAAATAAAGAACGTACCGAAATCGGCTCAAGAAAGCAGAGAAGATTTAATCAATATGGTTATGAATCTATCTAGAAACATTGATCTAGAGATGACCGCACGAGACATTAAGGACATCTTCAGACTACCAGGAAGAAAGGAAGGAGCCAACCATACTCCCATCATTGTGGACCTGGGCTCCGCTATCCTTAGATCAGATTTACTAAAGAAAACGAAGTCTTTTAATATAAGAATTAAGACCAAATTACAGGCAAAGCACCTTGGACTCAAAAAAAACGAGGACGTTCCTGTCTTCTTGTCGGAACAGCTAACTGCTAAGGGCGCTCGCCTATTCTTTTTAGCTCGAGACTTGGCAAAAACCAAGCAGTACAAATTTTGTTGGACAGCTTTTGGACGTGTCTTTGTAAAACAGGATGAGAACTCAAAGGCTATTCCTATAAAGACCGAATCACAGGTACACCATTTGCTACAGTCAACATGACTCATATTGATTAGTGTACTCTCCTTAAAAATAACATATTTGCATTATTTTTTATACATAAGTGTTAGATTTGATAGTTTAAGTTTAGAATTATTGTTTAGTTTATTAGTTTCACTCACACTAAGTACATACACACACCCTACAATTATCGTACCAGTTAAGATTTATACATACTACAAGTTTACCCCACAAATATATACAAACATACATAGTAAGCTTCTTGCTCAACAAAAACATTGCACATACTACAAAAACAACAATACTTACCATACCCACACACAAATAAATTCCACTCTGAATATAACAAACTCCCAACTACACCAACTCTGCCCAGCTCACTCAAATGTATTCCTCTATTTACATATAATACACCCATCTGATCTCGTACTAATGCTGATTTTCACGAACACTGACTTTAAGAAATGCCTCTCACTCACTTTTTATGAGAATGGATAGTAACCTAAACACATTACAGGACTTGGACAATGTAGAAATCGCAAATTCTGCTATTCTTAATGTTGAACACTTATCCTCGTACCTACAACACCATAACTCAAATTTTACAGTTTTGACGCAGAACATTAGAAGCATTTATAGTAATTTAGATGACCTTCAGATAACATTATCTCAAATAAATTTAGATGTGGATATATTAATTTTGACTGAGTGTAGACTAAATTATAACAAGCCTTTGCCTCAACTAAATAACTATACTTCTATCTTTACGATAAATAAATTAAACCAAAATGATGGTGTAGTGGCGTATATTAAAAACACATACATGCCCTGTGTAACCGAAATAAACCTAACACATGCGTCAGCTATTCAAATAATCATCCCTAACTTCACCATCATTGGTATATACCGGTCCCCCGCGAATGCTAATACTGATAGCTTCATAAACTCATTAAATCAGCATCTTGAATCTATAATATATATAAACATAAATTTAATCGTAAAGTCAACAGAAACATCCCAACAACGGAGTAACAGACTATCATTTCTAAATATGCTGTCCTTTCATGGCCTTCTCCCGGGACATTGTTTGCCCACAAGGGAGAATAGCTGCCTTGATCACGTTTTATTAAAACTTGAAAAGTCTACCAACTCAGCCTTCGTGGGTGTACTAAATACATCCATTACTGATCATTCAATGGTGCTTCTAAATATTAGTCAAACACAACAAACTAACAACCACACTAAATTTAAATCTGTAACAAATTTTGATAACGCCTATAATTGCCTCATTCATTCTGAAATATCATTCTTCAACACATGCGATGACCCTAATATTATAGCTAATAGGTTGATATACGTGATCAAGACATCGCTATTAGAGAACACTAGAATCATGGTGGTCTCTAGTTCCAGGCGTACACTGAAGCCCTGGATAACTCCTGGGGCACTGAGATGTATTCGACTTAGGAATAAAATGCAAATTAAAGTGAAAATTGACCCTTTTAACATAATAATAAAAATAACGTACAAACGTTTCAGAACTTTTTGCTCAAATTTAATTAAAAAACTTAAAAGACAATATCATAGACAACAAATTTCATGCTCAATAAAAAATCCTAAATCCCTCTGGCAAAACATTAATAATATTACTCAGTTTAAAACACCTAAATCTTCTAATTTGCATCTCCTTCATATCGCACCCTACCCTCAAGACTCGTTAAATCGTGTTAACCAATTTTTTGTAACTATAGGCAAAACATTAGCAGAAGAAATTACAGCGCAAACCGGTTCCCACTCACTCACTAATAGTTATAGGTACAATACACAAACTCAGACCTCTTCCTTTGTTTTGTTTGAGACGGATCCGTTGGAGGTGGATGGTATACTAATGGCCCTCAATTCTGGGTCTGCTTCTGGTTGGGACGGTATTCCCATTAAGTTTATCAAATTAGCTAGGGACTTTTTAGTCCCCTTAATAAGCCAGCTAGTAAACTCATGCTTTAAAACAGGAATTTTTCCCGATGCCCTGAAGCGCTCCATCGTTACGCCTGTGCACAAGGGGGGGGACAGAAATGATGTCAATAATTACCGGCCCATATCTGTGTTACCATCAATTTCAAAAATAATTGAAAAAATATTAAATAAGCGACTTATAAACTATTTAAATAAATATAACATCCTTTCATGTGCACAATATGGGTTCAGGAAAGGGCTTTCAACTCAAGATGCTGTTACAGCTTTGACATCAGAGATAGTCTCCAAAGTTGACAAAGGGCTTAAATGCCTAACAGTATTCTTGGACCTGAAAAAAGCTTTTGACACCGTTTCTGTCCCTATCCTTGTGCAGAAGCTCGAGGCAGTGGGTATACGAGGAACAGCTCTCTCCCTTTTTAAAAGCTATTTAAGTGGTAGGAAACAGCAAGTAAAAATCGGTGTTTCAATCAGCGACGAGGAAGGCATCACCTTTGGCGTCCCACAGGGGAGCGTTCTAGGCCCGACACTGTTCTTGGTTTACATAAACGACTTATGTAACCTGCGGAGCAGTGTTGGGCGGATCTTCTCCTATGCGGACGACACGGCTGTGGTTTACTCAGGTGATACTTGGGAAACCGTGAAACTTGCTGCAGAAAATGGGTTAGCTGCTATAAGTGGTTGGCTAAAAGCAAATCTCCTCACTCTAAACATCCTAAAGACAAATTTCATGTGTTTTACACCAAACATACGATCACAACCAGGTGCTGACTACGAAATCCGAATCCATGAGTGTGCCAACCACGACCTTTGTAACTTTCTTTTTTTTTTTTTTTTTTTCTTTTTTTTAATAAAACGTTGCCCCACATTAGGAATTTCTCCTGTGTCGTGGGTGCGTTTACAAACATTTAGAGTCACATACACAAACAGCCAGACCCGGAACAACTACCTGTAGGCCATACAAATATTTGTTCCGTGTGGGAATCGAACCCACGACACGCGGCGCGGCAGTCGATCGCTCAGCCACTGCGCCAACCGTGCCGTCGTAACTGTCAATCTATCCAAAAAGTTCACTCCACAAAGTATTTAGGCATAGTGGTTGACCAAAGGTTATCCTGGCACTCACACATCGAAACGATTATGATACGTATCAGTAAACTTATCTGGATCTTTAAAACTCTTCGACATCTAATGTTTCCCGAACTCCTAAAAAACATATACGTCGCCCTGGTGCAATCAGTCACCACCTATTGCATCCCAATTTGGGGAGGAGCCACAAAAACCAAATTTCTCGAACTAGAAAGAGCTCAACGGTCTCTTATAAAGGTAATGTTTTTCAAACCGTACAGATATTCTACCGATGACCTATATACAATTAGTGACCTACTTACGATTAGAAAACTATATTACCTAAATATTACTCTGTACTTGCATAAGACATTGCCCTATAACTCAAACCATCTAGTTAAAAGGCGAAATTATCTAATAGCCCAGTCCCCACCGGTACGTACAGCCTTTGCTAGACGTCAATACGCTGTACAATCTGCTTATATATATAATAAATTAAACAAAAAGTTAAATATATATCCCAAGGTCCTTCATGAAAATAAAAAAACTATAACTAAGTGGCTTAAAACGCTAACATATGAGGAAACCGAAGCCATCCAGGTCAGAGTTAGCTAAGAATTACAAACAAACATACACACACATACATAACACACATGCACACACCCAAACACACATACACGCCCACTCACACACGCACACACACACGCACACGCAAATATACTTAAAAATAACATGTACTTACCTAATGTTGCTAATGGCTACAATCTTGTATTTTCTTTCTTTTCCTTTCTTGTTGTTTGTCTCGACACTATGTAACTAGTTACTAAGGGAAGTAGCGAGGCAACCCCAACACAAGTATTTTTTAACTTACTGGGGAGGTCTCAATTTTTGTATGAAACCATATGTTTGAGACACAATAAACATTTTGTATTTTTATATTTTTGTAATTTAATTTGACCCTGTATATCCCATTTTCGACGCGTCGCCACAACATGCGACGCCACGCCAACAAACGGTTTTACCTGATTTATTTTATAGATGTTTCTAAAAATTAACTTAAAATTTGAGAAAATGCATTTTCATAGGACACATCTTCGTCGCTGTTGACATAGTTTGCAAAAGTGACATGGCTGCATGTCACTTTTACTTCACGAAGCGGATAAAATGAAAAGGATTCGTGAAAATTAACATTTATCTGCATAGCGACGCTGACGGCCTCCGTGTCGGTTTACTTCGGACATAGAGTAAAAAAATGAAGCCTCACAACCGTCTTTACGAGGGCTTACATTTTATTTTACATGAAAAAAGCAAGACTATCATCATCATCAATTATGTAAGTTCGGCTTCCAGTCTATACGGATGCAGCTGAATATTGAATACCAATTACTTCATTTTACATATAGCAAATGCCTCTATGCCCAACACTACTCAGTAGCTGGGCAACACGATATCCCCTTGGTAAGCATACTGGCGTTCAGACTTTCGCGCTTCTCACTACCCGTAACGACCGTCAATAATCTACAAATGACAGGCTCAAAGTGTTTTCCGAGGCACGATGGGATCTCGGTATGTAATTCGACGACACGGTTGGCGCAGTGGTTGAGCCATCGGCTGCTGCGCCGCGTGTTGTGTGTTCGATCCCCACACGGAACAAATATTTGTGTGACCCACAGGTAGTTGTTCCGGGTCTGGCTGTTTGTGTATGTGAGTTTAAATGTTTGTAAACGCACCCACGATACAGGAGAAATTCCTAGAGTGGGGCAACGTTTAAAAAAAAAAAAATAGCTGGTCACCCATCCATGTACCGACCTCAACAGAGGAAGCTTTACTTTCGGTCGCCCGTGCAACTGTTATTATTTAACTATGTACCCGAGACCGTATTACTGGGCAACCGTTTGGTAGGACTGGTTCGGAAAATTGACCCACTGGACTGGTCTGGTCTCAAAAAGGCAAGACCAATATATGTATAATAACAGCCGCATGGGTTAAGCAAAGGTTACGCTAAGCTTGCCATGATTAACTTTAACCAGAATATTGATGGATTGATTTTACATTCCACTGTAAAGTTAAATCAGCTCTTAAACCAATTGTAAACTTTGAATGCATCATTTTCCAAGAATGCATTCTTTGAAAAAATATTGAGGAACTGTATAATTCTACTCTGTGCCTTAAAGCATCATCAAGACTTTATAACGAAGGAAATTGTTAGAATTTTTCCATTTCTGGAAGCAAACCGGTTGGCGTCAGCTTACCATCTCATGATTTGATATTTAATATTATTGTTTTAAGTTTTAAGAGGAGCTCGTGGCTAAATAAAAACAGCCACACGGGTTGATCAAAGGTTAAGCTACGCCTGCCAAGGTCAGTCTGTGGATGAGTGACCGTTCGTAACATATCGAGACTCCTCCGTGCCTCGGAAAGCACGTTAAGCCGTTGGTCCCGGTTGTCATTTTTAGATCTTTGGCAGTCGTTACGGTTAGTCCGAAGCCCGAAAGTCTGACAACCAGTATTACCAAGGGGTATCGTGTTGCCCAGTAACTGCGTTGTGGAGGTCAGATAGGCAGTCGCTCCATTTAAAATACTGGTATTCAGCTGCATCCGGTTAGACTGGAAGCCTAAAAATCGATAAATGACGGTATTTTTTTTTGTCGCAAACGTCCAATTATGGATTAAAATGTCGGGTCATAAAAGGTATGAACGAAAGCCAATTGCATGGAGATGCAGCCCGTTATGAGATTCTATATGGAACTCGATTGTCACGGTATGGGAATGTAATGTGGAGTAATAAGGACGCTGTCTGAAAGTATTAAGTGTCGCGTGTCGTGGGTTCCATTCCCGCACGGAATAAATATTTGTATGGTGGTTGTTCCGGGATTGCCTGTTTGTATATGTGACTTTTATTAATAATAATTGTGTATGTGACAACTATCTCGCCACATACGAACTAAAATCTGACGTCTCCTACATCGCGATATTAAAGTTATCCACGCGACTGAGCGTATATGTATATACGAGCCCGACAACAACCGTCGGGCTGTAGCCCACCAGACACAACACTCGTCTGGTTGGAGGATCCTTCCTTTTCTATGGTGGATGAGGAACTTTACACCCTGTTCCTCATGCCTGTAAAATTGTAAACGCACCTACGACACCGGAAAATTATTCCTTGCGTGACGCAACGTTTTTTTCTGGAACAAAAAAGTATAACTCAAGTAAATTGGGATAAGACAGGACAATAATGAATGATGATTATCATTTAATATTCCTAATAACGTATGCAGCCAAAATATAGTGGAAACACGCTTTAAGCTTCTAAACAAGAATATAACCAGATGAACAATACGTTTTTGGAGGAATTATTTAATGCTCCATTTTGTCGTAATGTAGCTCGATCCACCTTCTCCATAACGCACATGTGAACGATGCTCAACGCTCGTTCATATCAACCTAGATTGAAAAGAAAGAAAGAAAGAAAAAACATGTATTCAGCACAGGGTCAGGTATTAAGTATGTGCCTTACGGCTGCGCCGATCGGACTTGTTAACTGATGAATGGAAGACGATAATGATAGAATATTTTCCTAACAATAAAATATAGCACATAGCTTATGTTACTTTGCTGACGATGTAGCTTTCTTAATATGAAAGAATTTTCGGAATCGGATCAGTAGTTTTTGAGTTTATCCATTACCAATAAACATTTTATTTTTCTTCTAAAGAACGTTGCCCCACACTAGGAATAACTCACTTAAACAAACAGCCAGACCCGGAACAACTACCTGTAAGCCATACAAATATTTGTTCCCTGCGGGAATTGAACCCACGACACGCAGCGCTGCAGACAAACACTCAGCCACTGCGCCAACCGTGCCAATTCATCGACTCGTCGTCATTCGTCAATTGAAAAACAAACGATAAAATCAACAGTGTGCATTCGTATTCATCCCAGTTATGGAACCCGTGTATCCATGATGCAACACGCAGTTGGCCGGTTTTTTGGACAGGATTCGACTGTCACGGAAAGATTAGGTCTTTATCATAATACCCTCAAATAATTAGCTTTCTATCTTGTCTGTGTCAGTTGTATTAATTATTTGTTTGTGACGTGTCGATAACTCTTGCTAAAACTGGATAAAGTTGAAATTCGTGCTGTTATAAAACACTTTTGCTTGAAAAATTTTACTACGGAACAAATTTTAAAGATTTACGTGAAACATTGGGGGAGTCGGCTCCTCCATATACAACAGTGGCTCGGTGGAGTGCAGAGTTTAAACGTGGTAGAACATCGGTTAAAGATGACCCGCGCTTGGGCTGCCCTTCAACATCAGTCACTCAGGAAATGATCAAAAAAGTTGAAAAAAATTGACGTGACCTTGAACCACAATCACAGGAAATGTCTGCGCTGAACAAATAAAAAAAATACGTCAGGAAATCCTTAAAAAGCGACGAGGAAAACTCGCGAAAAAAGTTTTGTTCCACCAAGACAACGCGCCGGCGCACAAGTCTGCAGTTGCCATTGCAGCAATCCAAGATGCTGGCTTTGAGATCCTCGATCGCCCACCATATTCACCGGACTTGGCCCCTAGTGATTTCTACCTACTTCCGCGTTTGAAAGAGCACTTGAGAGGCACAAAATTTGACGATGACGAAGAAGTTAAGGCAGCCGTTAACGATTTTGTAAGTACTCAAGATAAAGATTTTTTTTAAAGGGATTTTTGCTCTAGAAAATGATTTGCTAAATGGTGATAACGTCGAAAAATAAAATAATAATGAATAAATTCATTTTCTAACATAGCTATTCTCACTACTTTTTGAACACCCCTCGTATACAGAATATTTGTTAACCCTCAAATCACATCAAGCATTTTGATTTAACTTCTTGCCGACCAATTGCTTTGAGTCGGCTTGAAGAAATTTTACATAAAAATATAATAATTATAAACTTAAGCTAGTTTTTCCAAAACAGGCAGCTAAGTAATAAATTAGCTTATTTATATAAAACTAATAAAATTAAAGCATTAATCAATACATTGAAAGGTATTCGATTATTTGCTACCAAGAATTTTTCATATAAAACCTTACACGTTTAAAAAGAAAAATAAAATATTTAATCATAAAGTTAACTTGGTACTGGAAGTTCAATGGCATTCATGAAGTAGGGTTGTCAGACGAAAAAAATAAAATAAAATCGGTATCTTATGAAATTACACTAAATTGTTACCATGAAAACACTAAAATCACCCAAAACATAAAGTAGTGTACCATGACAGCTATAATAATGTTCTACAACATTTTTTTTTTGTTTTTTTTTTAATTTTGATTTTTTTTATGTAAATTTATATTTCTTATCACTTTTCTTTTAAGAAATTGCACCTGCCACTGTTTGTCTCTGCATCACCCAAAGGTTGACTGGTAGAAAATGCATATGGCATTAAGTCCGCCTCTGTACATTTGTGTTTTTTTTTTGGAATGGGCATCTCGCAGTTTATCCTTTAGGGATATTTACTGCTCAACCGAACTTTCCTGTGGGGGGCTTAATTAAAATTAAGGCCTCCAGCCAGGCAAGTACATTTGTGTGCTTAAAGTATTAAATAAATAAAAGTTCGGTAACCCCCAAAACTGTAGTACCAAAACTAGAATAAGCCGACCTCGCATTCTATAGAGAAGTCTGTACTATACTTGGCCGGCTTAAGATGAAGTGTTACTACTGAAGTGAGGACCATTAAATATGTGTCGTATATAAAAGTACCAACAAACGATCTGTTTGCGGACGAATGGACTATGATTTTATCGGCATGTCAGAAGTACTGTAAGATGGATCTATGAAAGTGTTATTGATTTTTGGAACGAAGTTCCTTATCACGCGTTGCGAAAGGGGGATAGACGGAACAAATGAAGACGAAAATTTGTAACGACACTTTTTGCGTGTTTCTCTGTCTGTCTGTCTCTCTGTCTCTCTCTCTCTCATAGAAAGCAAGCCAGTTATGTTTGTTTCTTCTTTCTATTTCGCATTGAACAGTTTGGTGTCGTGACGATTATTTTTGTTGAGTGCATAAAGGTTTTTTGTACATAATAAATAATAAAAAATAATAACAAAACGAAATTCGTTCCATCCGGGTGTCCCTTTTTATTTGATGCTTTCATGTGTGTACAAACCGACTTTAATTTCTGTTGGTTTTGACCGTTTAAATTAAGGAATAAAAAAATAAATAATATATAAATATACAGCAGCTTTTTGAAATAGGTATGCCTGTTTCGGATAAGTTTTACTGATTTTGGACTCGTGCATCGTAAAATCACCACGAGATGAACTCTTAACTAACTTAAGGCTTATAGTGACGTAACTTAAAGCAATGTATTGTAGGATTCACAGGTATGCGCCCGTTTTAATAAACACTGAGAGAGACCTAACATTTCATTTTTTTTATGTCGGTTCTTTTAATTTTCTGATATTTTTTGTTGGCGGTGTGTGACAACCCTAGACATCATTCGTAATATTCGGTGTTTTCCTAATTAAACTTTACTCGAGTTCTGATTGAATATTAATCTTATTTAACATCTAATTACGTTACTAAACAAGCAGCTATAAGTAGAAATTAACGTTATATTAAATGTCTTAAGATTCTTGTGTTCTGAAAGTTTTAATGGAATCGAAAATGCACGGCGGTTACTTTGCTGTGTCTGGTCTTATCTTTAATAATAGTATTTTTTAGGCGTTTGGATGATTGTGTACCAGCTTATTACTGTCCCACTGCAGGGCAAATTCCTCTTCTCATACAGAGAAGGCATGAGCATTAATCACCACGCTTTCTCAAGACGGGTTGGCGATTTCAAACTTATATTAATTATATAAATCCAGGTTTCCTCACGATGTTTTCCTTCACCGATGTCAGTGATGTCCAAGATAAACTTAGAAAGTACATATGAATTGAAAAACTCACATTGGTACTTGCCCAGGTTTGAACCCACAACCTCGTGCACAAGAGGCGAGGCCTAAACCACTGGGCCATCATGACATATTTTGTATGATTATTGAAATAAAAACATATAAAATAAAATAAATTGTTTTATGATCACAAGGAGATCATAGAAATAATGTAATTGCGAGTATACATTATTTATGTTTTAAATAAAAATGGAAAATACTTGCGATGAAATTGAAAGAAAAGGGTCCCTATTAACATAGGAACCCCAACCCTTTATTAAAACTAATGAGGCGGGTATTCTGTTTCGTTATTTTAATTTAAATATCAATGCCATTAAAATTAAAGAAAAAAAAATGTAATCAAATATTTATCTAAAGAATGTCATGGTCTTTTTGATAAATATATCTTTATTTTTTGGGTGACCGTTCGTAACATATCGAGACTCCTCCGTGCCTCGGAAAGCACGTTAAGCCGTTGGTCCCGGTTGTCATTTGGAGATCTTTGACAGTCGTTACGGTTAGTCAGAAACATGAAAGTCTGACAACCAGTCTTACCAAGGGGTATCGTGTTGCCCAGTAACTGGGTTTTGGAGGTCAGATAGGCAGTCGCTACATGTAAAATACTGGTATTCAGCTGCATCCGGTTAGACTGGAAGCCAACCCTAACATAGTTGGGAAAAGGCTAGGCAGATGATGATGTTATTTTTCTTTTCTCTTTCTTTCTTTTTAAGTACATTTCAAACAAATACGTCTAGTTTAGTTCCTTATTAACATAACATCTCGATTGTATTCCACGAAGGGTTAAGCAGAGGTGTACCTAAAGGACACTCACATTTCGCTTGTTAAATTTCAGTCCCATGGGCACAAATCTAGATTCCGGGCTGCCACTGAGAAATGTATAAGGGAAAGCCCAATATATAACCTTTTCATTATTAAAAACCAATTAAATGTAAAATTATCATGTGTGTCTGTTTCGAATGTTGTGTGTGTGTAAATAATCTTATATTATGTGGAGATGTAAATTAAATTTTCACACCAACATCTGCTTCAAATTATATGTAATGCAAACCTAACCCAAAGTACAGAGGCCAGCACATCAAACTACCCCAATGTGTCAAATTTCTTTGATAGCTTTCAACTTTATCCTAATAGAAATAAGGCTCATGTTCAATTGGGAAAATCTGACAGTTTGGAGTTGCTTGATGTGCTGCCGTCTGTACTTAAGCCATTACAACCCAATTGTCTATACGGACATTAATATAACGTTATAAAGCACCGGTCAAAAATGTATTTTGAATTTGGAATCTCAACAAAAAGTTTGTATAATATCTTTTAAGTACCGAAAGGAACTCTTGCTTTTTATTATTTCATATAAGGTGCGAAAAGCAAAGTATTTTTCTTCGGGATCCACGTTGGGCTAGTTAGAATACTACGCTGCATCCAGCTAGGGTAACTTGAAGCGGTTGCAATTTGTAGTCCGTTCAGACCAGACCCTCGTAACATATTATGTTTGTTTGGGAGAAGGTTCTCACCTTCTCAGGGTATATTCAGTATTGTCATTGTGTGCCTGACTCCGTGCTGAATAAATCTTTTTCTTTCTTTCTTTCTTTCTTTCTCAAACCACAACTCGAATAAATATACATATCTACATATTGTGTTGACGAAAAGTAATTAAAATTCCATGTGCTCAGATCACGGCATACGTTACGAAACAGAATCAGGCGCTGCTTTCAAAAGAGTATAAATTAAATTTCCACAAAATCAGCACACGTTCACGAAATCCTTTAAACGTTTAATTTAACGTTAATGGATATGTTTTCAAAGTAATTAAAAGTATATTTATGCATGTACCTAATTAGAATTTTGATTATATTGTGTTGAAAAAGGCATAGCGTTGACAAAACTTTTAACCGAAACTTTTTACCTTTTAACGCGTTTAAAGCTAAAGTTAAATCAAACCTTTGTTCTAAAGCATATTATTCGATCAACGACTATTTAGAAGACAAGAATAGTTGGTCGCTTTGTTGAACGCAGGACAATGTTGCTATGTTCTTTTACTGTTTAATAGTTCTTTATTTTTGTGTATGTTTCTTCTACTATCCATATTTTTATGTTATTGACATGATCCTCTCATTACATTGTGTGAATGAGTTGTATTGATATAATTCAGCATTGCACATGTCAGCGGGCACGCCCTTGGAGGCTTTTTATGTATTCAGTTTAGCAGGCTTTGCTTGAGTTAATTGTCGATTTTGGTATATATAACTTTTTATTTATTTATTTTGGCATATTGGTGTGTGCTAGCTAACATGTAGCAAATTATTTAATTGAATGACGTATAAAGATGATTGACATAATTATTATTTTTGACATAATGTGTTGTATAGCTTCAGGTTCTTCAAACCTATCAGACAGACGTGTTGCTGGGGAGTTTGTTCCTCCACTTCTTCTTCCCAGCAAAAACACTAGGAAGTGGTGAAGGGTGGGCGTTTTGGGGGACTGTTTTATGTAAACGTCTTTGACGTTCAAAAAGTGCTGATTCTCAGCCTAATTTGAATAAATGAATTTTGATTTTGATTTTAAGAGTTATAAATTCTTATTTATTTGTATGCTTCAATGGTTTAAGGCAGATGTAAACGGAAACTTTAGGAGGGGATGCCTTAAAAGGACATACACTGACCTAATTGGTGGTGTTCTTCAAAAGGTCAGGTGCGTAGTACTTGCAACCGGCGTGCGTGTATGACTATATGAACGTAGACGAAGCGAAAAGAATATGTAAGTATCGTAACACATGGCGTTCTATAGTCTCTACCTACCTCCATGGGAAAAAAGGCGTGAGTTTATGTATATATTAAATGAATTTTTAATTAGGAAAACCTTTGATGAAAATGTTCATTACAGCAACAATGCATGAAAAAGAAATACGCTTGACAGAACATTCTCAATACAAAAATGTTTAGAAGCCATTCTTTTACATTCCGGCAGAATAATTGGCCGTAAAATAAAAGATGAAAAACGATATGGAAATTATTGTCAATGGTAGCGCGGATATTGAAATCTTTTTGCGTTCAATTGTTTGTTGCTTTTTTCTAGTGGGTTCGTTATTTGAACGATTTATTGGGGTACCGTAGCAAAATGGTTTAATTGCCCGCTGATGGTGCATAGCTTATTATTTTAGAAACTAATAACTACTCGAAATTTGCAATAGTTACTAACTATGTTTTCTTATTTACACAGTAAGTAATATAATTAAAGAATTAATTGTCTTTTTCGTAACAATAGAAACTTAGGGGAAAATTGCAGGAAGTACCTGGATCTCCTAAGTTTGTACAATGCGATTCAAATAAGAATAGGATCGATTTTATCACCATATTGTGACGTCATAGCTGTCGACATGGTTGGCGCAGTGGTTGAGCCATCGGCTGCTGCGCCGCGTGTTGTGGATTCGATCCCCGCACGGAACAAATATTTGTATGACCTACAGTTAGTTGTTCCGGGTCTGGCTGTTTGTGTATTTTTGTTTAAATGTTTGTAAACGCACCCACGATACAGGAGAAATTCCTAGTGTGGGGCAATGTTCTTTTTTTAAAGAAAAAAAAGAAAAAGGAGGTTTACGTAAATATAAAAGGGAGAATAAAACGACATCTTAAGCTAGCACAGTTTCACAGCAATCTACAGAAATCCCTCAACAAATAAGTCTAGTTCTACCCTAGGAAAAATGCCCGAAGATTTCCATTTCAAAATGAAAGAACATTAATCCTACATACAGAACCCACAAAAAGGAAAACGGCAAAGAGCGACTCAGAGCCTGATTCGCCCTTTGACGATTTCTTTTTTAATTGGAACGAGTGGAGTAGACATTCCTAGCAATTTTTGAGTACAGAGGCCAGCAGATCAAGGTTCGCACATCTGTCAAATGTCTTTGATAGTTTTTCAACTTTATCGCAAAAGAATAAGGTTCATATTCAATTGGGAAAACTTGACAGTTTAAGATAGCTTGATGTGCAGCAAGCTGGCGTCTGTACATACTCGTACCTGTGAACTAGAGTTTACTTAGTATATTTTGGCATTAATGCTCGGTACAATAAAACTTATTATTTATAAAAGAATTAGCACGATAAGCCGTCGGTCTCGGCTGTCATTTGTTGATCTTTGACAGTCGTTACTGGTAGTCAGAAGCCCGGAAGTGTGTCAACAAGTCTTACCAAGAGTTATCGTGTTGCGCAGTAACTGGGTTGTGGAGGCCTGATAGGCAGTCGCTCCATGGGAAATACCAGTTAGACTGGACGCCGACCTAAACATAGTTGGGATAAGGCTAGACAGATGATGAAAAGGAAAAGGCAGTCAATGGGGACAGCAAAACTAATTAGGAAGAATTTTCAGTCTCACAATAACACCTCACATTACCATGTCGGTGACGCAAACCCATATATTTTCCCCTACCAAAATTAGCTCAACAAGGCTAAAAAAGATTTCATTTCAAAAGACATCTGTAAACACAACACATTGACATTTGTGTTTGTTTGTGTGAGTGTACTATAAGTACGCTTCTGCCAAGCCCAAGGTGGATTACAGGCGTGATGGTTGTGTGTATTTGTAAACAAATATTTAACGTTTTCCCATTAAGCCTTAACAGACTCAATATCCAATTCGTATCATCATCATCATCATCATCATCAGGCTATACTAGTCCACTGCTGGACATAGCCCTCTCCTAATGAGCGCCATAGCGCCCTGTCTTCAGCTTGCCGCATCCAGCATCTGCCTGCAGTCTTTCGTAGATCGTCATCCCACCTGGTCAGAGGGCGTCCAACACTACGTTTGCCAAGTCGCGGTCTCCACTCAAGAACACGTTTACCCCAGCGGTTGTCGTATAAAATAAATATAATAATAAACCAGCCTGTTACTGTCCCACTGCAAGGCAAAGGCCTCTTCTCATACAGTGAAGGCACGAGCAATATCACCACGCTTGCTCAAGAAAGGTTGGTGATTTTAGACTTATATTAATTATAAGTCCTGGTTTCCTCACCTTTTCTTTCACCGATGTCAGTGATGTCCAAGACAAACATAGAAAGTACATATAGCATAAAATATTAGCCGTATAAAATAGCAGCGCAAAAATATGTTGTCGACCTCATAGAGCTGTGGAAGCGGTCACCAAATCGTCCGAAATCCATTACAGACGCTGACATCAATAAATGTTATAAGGGTCCGGATGTTACCCGACTTAGGCTCACGTCGGGCAAACATGGCCAATGTTGGAACAAACAGCCAAACTTGGGCCTAAGAAATTCAAGGACTCCTTAAATGAAGGGAAGGGATAAGTTACACCAATGCCAAACCAATTCGTTCAATAGGGTAGTGACCTTAAAAAATCTGATTGGTCCGAAAGTTGAATTACTCAAAAATACTGGACACGTATTTTTTTCTGTTGTCACGTAAACCAAAAATGACGACGGTATAGTGCGTTGAAATTGCACGTGACTGCGCTTTCAAATATCTAAAATAACATTCACATATTTTGTGCTTACGGCGTGGCAGTCAGTGTAAAAATAGACTATTTGCAGTACTTTAAAATGAGTACCAACTAATGGGATTTTTGTCAGGATTCGGAGGACCTGAAGTCGTAACAGTGCGCTGAATATTTTTCGAGAGTCTTTTTAGAGTTCCGTAGAAAATTGGCAACAGTGGAGTTTTGTCATTTCGTCCTGTCCGTCAATTTTGCTCGGAGACTCTTAGTTAAAAAGTGGAATTGCTGAAGGTGTTACTTATATTTGTCTTAAAATGGTGATTGATGATTGAGTGACTCTCTTGAGCTCTTGGCTAAGTACCCGGCATCGATTCTGAAAGAAAATACATGTTATCTCTTGAAAATTTTACAAGTTATATCATGTTCTTGTTGTTTATCCTGCATATTTATATATATATATATATCTTACGTAGACTGTACCGCTCGCTATTGTGGTAAGTAACACGTGTAAGTAGATAATTTAAGAGAGCTTATTATAGGAAGGAGTGGGTTTTCTTTCAACTTGTTTCCTTCAACGCTATGCTCTCTGAAGAAGGTTACGTCACAACTATTTCTAATGAATGGGCACATCTTTTTATGAACATTTATTACGTATGAAATACGAATACTAGAATCATCATCATCATCATCATCGTCATTCAGTCAAAAGACATGCTGTCCTGGATCCTCCTTAAGATTTCCACAACCATGCGTCCTGCGCTGCTCTCATAGATCGTCTTCCCAGGAGGGTGTTATGTTTCCCAGTAACTGGGTTGTGGAGGACAGATAGGTAGTCGCTCCATGTAAAATTCTGGTATTCAGCTGTACCTGGACTGATATAATTAAATACATTACATAGATAGATATGTTTTTTTTATTATACAATACATAGCAAATACCCAGAACACCCGGAATAAATGTTTGTAGATCGTACAAAGATTTGTACCAAAGCGGGAATCGAACCCGCAACGACCTCTGCCCGCTGCGCCACATAGGTCGTCAAATGTCAAGTGACTCAGTCCATTTTTGCTGATTCATCATTTCATTATAATCCTGTAAACTCGTTACTGAATTCAGACTGACTATTACAGATGGTATTTGATGTGCTTAATAAACATTGAATGTTGAAACACAATATTGTTTCATTCAGGAAATTGAAAATCCATTTCAAATGGCTGTTTGCGTAATATAAGCACGCTACTCTGTAAACTCACCACATCTGCCTGTAGCGACATCTATCTCGCCACATACGAACTAAATCGGACGTATCTTACATCGCGATATTAAAGTTATCCACGCGACTGAATAGAATTTGTAGATTCGTTGGGCAGTAGCCCACCAGACACAACACCCGTCTGGTCGGATGATCCTCTATTTTCTATGGTAGATGAGGAACTTTACAATCTGTTCCTCATACCTCCAAACTGGTGACCCCGAATATAAACGTCAGCGCAGCCTTCGTGCAGAGCGACTGTTCTACCGCTCATCCTAACCCCTTAGTGTCATCGGCCGTCCGATACACTCCGTCGCGAATAAGTACAGTTCGAAGACCGAAACACACACTCACAGAGCCAGATGATCCTATCACTCTCCTCCAGGAGAGCGATAAGGCCACCAGCACTGTTCGCAAACAAAAACGGACATTCCGTCCTCGCCGCCGAGGCCCGTCGCGACGACCCCGTCAATGCCCCCCTCCCGACCCTTTGCTAGAGCCAGCCCGCGAAGCTGAGCCGATTAATGTTTAAAATGTCCCTAAATAATGGAACAATCAGATCCAGCCTGTCCCTTGCTGTCCTCTTCAGCGACGTCCTAAGCCGAGGTTCGTACCCCGCAGGGGGTGCCCTTAGCGATAGTCGCTTAGCTTATAAGTTTTTATGCCTGGCTGGAGGCCTTAATTTTAATTAAGCCCCCCACAGGAAAGTTCGGTTGAGCAGTAAATATCCCTAAAGGATAAACTGCGAGATGCCCAATCCAAAAAAAAAAAAAAAATTCGTGCAGAGCTACTTCAGCATGACGTCCAAAATGGCATGGCACATCACTAGCACCACGGCAATTACTCCAACATTTACACTGACACTCAACCTGTTTGCTGGAACGTTGGGCCTTTAATAACGACTGGTTGGAATTTTGGGTGAAGTCCCAAGCATTACCGCGTGTGTTGGCGATGGTCAACGCGCTCCGGGAGACCAATCCTGGATTGGACTTGTTTGCTGATGAATGGAAGACGATAATTACGTAAGAATGTTTGCTGTTTTTTTTTATCCTATTTTATTTATTTGTGTGAATGGATATAATTGTATGCATCACTAAATCGTAATACGCCTCCAATCTTTTTGTGCCGTTCTCTTATCTAATACCTTTAAATGAGCAATTCTTGTAAATATGTATGTATACATGTAATCTGGAGTTCGGAAACAGCTCCAACGATTGTCATGAAATTTAGTATACAAGGGGGGGGGGGGGGGGGTAAATCGATCTAGCTAGGTTTTATTTTTAGAAAACGTCGTTTTATCTGAGCAAAGGTCATCCAGGTACACATAAGTTATACGACAACATTAGCTGTTCAATAAAATTGAAAAAAAGATTCGTCTCTGCTTCTTACTAAGCTCTATGGTTTATGTACACAACTATTATTTGCATAGTAACATCACGCCTGTTTCCCCGAAGGGCGACCACCTTTCTCCAGAAATGTTTGAGACTGTCTATGTATTGTATCTGTGTGTTTAAAATAAATAAATTATGCTGGACAATCCACACAGCATCATCTAGCCCCTAGCTAAGCAGAGCTTGTGTTATGGGTACTAAATGACTGATATACTTAATACAATACATTACATAGATAGATATTTTTTATTATACATAGCAAATACCCAGGACACCCGAAACAAATCTTTGTAGATCGTCCAAACATTTGTCCCAAGGCGGCAATCGAGCCTGCAACCTCCTGCGTCGTAGGCGGACCTTCGCCCGCCGCGCCGCTTCGGTCGTCAAATGTATGTCGTATGTATAAAGGGTAGGAGGGAAATCGACACTCAATCTGATACACAAAACAAAACAGTTGAAATCTTTCGTCGACTGTTTTTTTTTATCCCGAATCATTTACTGAACTCATGGTATCAATTTGTGGGTCGATGCCGTTTCCACCCTGTATAATATTTAAAGTGGATGAAAATAATGAAATCAGGCACGCTTTGTTATGAAAATTGGTGTAGGCTGTCACTATTGTACGGTTTACGAGGAAGTGAGCAGCCGGGGTCATACATATACATATGTATCGACTTCCATTCGCTGTTTTGACATCTCCATAGCGTAAAGAAATCGACCTCTCCAATATACAATATTCAAATCCATATTTCCAACGGTTTTTGTTTCTACTTGAACAAATATCAACTTTATGGCTGTGTAAACTGAGTCGATATCCCTATGTTCAAAACTATTGATGAACTCTTTTTGAATTGTGTCGCAAACTGAACCTTTAGTGAGGGAGTTAATTATTTTTTTCAAAATCACGCATTTTTTTACATTATTGGAAGCTAAATTATAAACGCAGTATACGTGGTTTGTGGTAGTGACTCCCCGTTGAAAAGAAAGTAAATCACAATAGGTTCCGTAAACTATCCATTGGTTTTGGAAAAAGCACCAACTGGTCAGCTCATTATTTTATACACAATTTTATGCTTACGGAGATAGATATGGAATCATAGCCATCACCTCACCGAAAGCAATGATCGACTTGACCGGCCTTTTGCAAAACGACTAGTTTATTTATTTATTTGAGACAAACAAACAAAAATGTAAACAAAGATATTATATAAATGTGAAACTCACACCGTTATCCACAGCATATAGTTGTTGTTGTTCATCCTAGTTGGACAGTCGTCTAGTCTCATTTCCAGTTGGTATATGAAAATTTCAACGTAAGAAAGGCAGAAACTACAGAATGGACCCTAAAAAACAATGAGAATCACTGCATCAAAAAAAAACCTTATTTTCTTTGTCCCTCAACACAAATGACGCACCATGCCGCATTCACTCGTACGAAATTTAATGGAGAGCCGACAACTTCCGAATATTGTCGATAATTCCCGAAGTGATCGAGATCGGGCTGCGGGCCAGCGGGTGCATGCCTCCCTGACACAACGAAATGTCAAGGATAAAGGGGACCTTGGCATTATACTGGATACAGCCTCGGCTTGAAATGTACGCTGTTGGACGTCGAGTTCTGTGAAGGGTATTACCAACTGCTATGTTTTATGTACTGCTGGATACAATATAACATAAAATCACGCCTGTATTCCCTGAAGGGTTGAGCAGAAGGGCACCTATAGTAACACCCACATTACGACAGCAATAAAAAAAATGCTGGACAGCATCATCGAGCCCCAAGCTAAGCAGGGCTTGTGTTACGGGTACTAGATGACTGATTTACTTAATACAATACATTACATAGATAGATATTTTTTATTATACATAGCAAATACCCAGAACACCCGGAACAAATCTTTGTAGATCGTACAAACATTTGTCCCAAGGCGGGAATACAACCCGCAACCACCTGCGTCGCAGGCTGCTTCGCCCGCTGCGCCACATAGGTCGTCGAAAACATTTGGTCATCATGAACTAAAAATATATCTTCACTATTTCCATTTAAACAATTATGTCATAATCTCAGAGCCCCGTGTGCCTTTGTGGTGAAGATACAACTGGATATGGCCCTATCCTAGGAGCCAGTCTTTAATAAGGCATGAAACAGTCTCAGTTACTGAAAAAAGTGCAATATGAATCTCATCTGCATAGCCTTTTTCCCAACTATGTCGGGGTTGGCTTCCAGTCTAACCGAATGCAGCTGAATACCAGTATTTTACACGGAGCGACTACTCGGGCAACACGATAACCCTTGGTAAGACTGGTTTTCAGACTTTCGGGCTTCTGACTATGCAGATACTGATTCTGTCATAAAAAAAACAACTTTTCTATTCATAACAGTAGTACCTATCCATCTGCGCGACGCAAAGTAGGGTTTGTGTTTTATTTTTCACAATAATATATTTATTGTGAGTAACCCATGAAAATACAATATCGATCAAATTCTAAGCTTTATTTTAAATTCCCTATTTTAAATACACAAAACATTTTATTTATGTACAACACTGATTTCGGCACCGCCATTTTGTTTCACCACGAACTTTTACGTATGTATCTCTAATACAAATGAATACCATTTTCAATATATTTCATAGAATATACTCAAACACGTTTAACTTCTGAGAACGTTCTACCACGTAATACCCTTTTGCAATTCAGAGTTGTATAAGTACCTAGCCCACATAATTAATTCTGCCGCTTTCGTGCGACAATGAAGTGTATTTTGGACCCGTGTACAGTTCAAAGGGTCGATTTTTTTAATTTGTCTTATCTTTCTTTATCTTTTATCTTTTTTTTAACGTTGCCGCACACTGCCCACTTAGTGACGTTAAAAGAGCGTATTAATTAATATTAGGTTTTAATTATTTCACTTAGTGTAATTTAATAGGGTATAAGGCATGATGGTCAAGAGATTAAGACATCGCTCCTCATGTATGACGTTATGGGTTCTAATCCGGGCGGGTACAAAGTGATTCTTGAATACATACATATATACATAGTTTCTACGTTTATCTTTTATAGGTAAACTTCGTGACGGAACGTGGACTTATATAAATAATATTTTATATAATACTTAGTCTTAAGACTTTTATAATGATAAGTCTAAAATCGCGCTAAGCACTCTGAAATAAGTTTAACCTCACTTACTGTTTACGATGTGCTTATTTGCTATCACCAAACCATAGGCGTTCCGTTTTTTAAGGCACCTTTTTCTTTTGATATCGTGGGGAAACCTTTAAAAGGCGTTCAGCCTTTGGGGGACCGGGGAGTATGGGATTCTTACCTCACTAAAACCACCTCGGTGGTCACCATCAGCACGCGGAAGTAGGCACCGTATCCTCTTATTAGACCACCCCGGTGCACCCTCTGTGCAACGCCTGTCAGGGCACATCCCCGAGGAGATGTCATGATGTCAGGGGTCTCCCCTGATCTTCACTATTTATGGCAGGCAGCACGTGGCCACCGTCTTCCCTGAGGTCACTAGGTAGGCTGACAGAGTCCCCACTCTGAGCACCCGCAACCTCATCTTTGTCAAACGTCAAAACTCAAAATTATAGTATCATCTTCAGACAGCCAATAAGAGGACCTCAATGGATGTCATCGAAGAAGCTCCGAGCAGTCCACGAGGATTACCGAATTTTTCTCCGTAGAACGTTAAGTGCTCGGCTTTTTCTAAAATACTAACGACATTCAATTCCCAACCTTGCTCTGTACAGCTTCATTTCAAACCGTTTTCTATTGTACCGTTACTAACTCCCCTTGGTGATTGTTTTTTTTTTTTTTTATTGATCTTTTGATTGATTTCATGATGGCCCAGTGGTTTAGGCCTCGCCTCTTGTGCACGAGGTTGTGGGTTCAAACCTGGGCAAGTACCAATGTGACTTTTTCAATTCATATATACTTTCTAAGTTTATCTTGGACATCACTGACATCGGTGAAGGAAAACATCGTGAGGAAACCTGGACTTTATATAATTAACATAAGTCTGAAATTGCCAACCCGTCTTGAGCAAACGTGGTGATTAATGCTCGTGCCTTCTCTGTATGAGAAGAAGCCTTTGCCCTGCAGTGGGACAGTAATAGGCTGGTACTAACTCCCCTTGGAACCACATTATATGTTTGAGAAACCATGAAGTATCATTTCATCTAATCCACAACCACATTGAAAAGGCAGGTGCCTAACGCATGAACACTTACATTCTACACGGAAAGGCGACTATTAAAACCTTAAGAAAAGGTGATTAATATCAACAAAAGGGGTAATAAATCAAAATACCTCAACATCGGGTTGATTCGGGCGGTGCCGTATTCGCCTAATTGCTTCTGTCATGAAAGGCATAAGAAAATAATGTCATGAATGGTTGAAATAATGAATGGTGACAAGGCTAAGTTTTGAATTTGGAACCCTGGAGGGAGACAGAGTTAATATATGTCGTAGTATTGTTGAATCTTATCAAAAAAGGCTCTCATCTATAAAAAAAAAAAACCTCAGCGCTGTTATTCTGATAGAGCCCGCTGTAATCTCACGGTCACATTAGTGAGACCAAACAAATCTGTCACACACAAGGCAAAATACAAATTCTACATTTCTACATACGTTTTTTAATCCAATCAGAACAAATATTCTGCTAAATATTGGCTCTGATTGGATTAAAAACTCAAGCAATTGCACAGATGCCAGCACATCAATATACCACAATGTGTCAAATTTCTTTGACAGTTTGTCAACTTTCTAGCAAAAGAATTAGGTTCGGAATAGAACGTGTATATTGTGTATACTACAGACCAATCTTAGTCGTTTTTTCGTCTATTTCTTAGACTTCATTTATTTACCTAATCTACTCTATCTACTTTAACATTATTCGTTAATTTATTGTAACATAATATATATCTTACATTCGATAATGTAACATAATAATTAATAATATAGAAGTCTTAATATTATATACCTAAATAGTTACTTGTTAAGTCATTGAAAATAATATGTCTTCTCTATAAGTTAGCTACTAACAAAATTTACTAATGTCCTCTTTTTAAAATGTTTGAACTAAATTGATGGCCTGAAACACAGGTTTTCATAAACCTAGCTCAGGCAGGTCTACATTATAGTTAGAATTAATTTTCCTCTATGACGATTAATGTAAATCTTAGTTTTACTTATATTTTGAATAATTTTTTTATTTATTTATTATTTATTTTATTTTATTTATTCATTTATTCTCACTGGAAAACTAACAGCTAAACAACACGGAGTAAGGAATTGAAAATGTGTCGCACAGCTAAACATAAATATTGATAAAATATAACATAACATAACGTCACGCCGATCTTCCTCTAAGAGTTGGGCAGAGCTTTACTTACAGTACACCCACATTTCACCAGTTATGTTTAAGTCCCATGTAATAGGGGATGAGCCTACTGCCATCAACCGGCCACAAATCCAGACCCTGGACCACTACAGGGAAAACCCTAAAGAAAAGTCCGACTAACACATTGCTCGACCCAGTAATCGCACCCAGGACCCATGCTTACCAGTCGCTTTTAAGGCCACTTTTGGATGTCCTCCGCCCTGGGAGGGAGGGGCGAAGGGGTCTGTCAGACTCTTACTGACTAAAAACCACCCCGGTGTTCCATCTCACACCTACGCCGGGGGTCGCGGGAACGTACTATCCTTCCGCAACCTCCGGCTAGCGTTTAGGACCACTAGACCAACGAAGTATATTAAGTCGCATACAAGTAGCTCAAACAGTCTCCTGATGGTGTTGTCCGAGCGGTGGGACCTGTCTCTGTTGCAGAGGTAGATGCAGCTTCATACTAGCATTTCTCCTCGTATTGTTTGACCGTATTGTTGTAATGTGTATAATTTCATTTATATTTAATTAATTCTATATATGACATTTTGTATTTAATTTTAATTGTATTTATGACATTGTGTATTTAAGTTAAATGTGTGTGTCATTGTGTATGTAATTTTAATGTATATTAGTTGTAATATTACATTTTATTTTAATTTTGTGTAAGTACATAATATGGACATTGTCTGAATTAAATGAATAATATAAAAAAAAATCTGCGAAATATTCAAAGGAACAGAGACGCGTTAAAATTTAACATCAACCGAAAGAATACTACCTCCGTCATCCTTCTCTTTCATAATTAATGATTAACACGAAGGGTACAAAGGGGGGATCGCTACCATTACTAGAGACAATTAATTTTAATGCGTACAAAGAGATTGTATAAGTAGTGTGGTGGTTCAAAGTACACAAGTAAGGGTGAGAAGGTATCATGTTTTATTTGCGGATAGAATTAATTGCTCTGTGGGCGTGACCTTGGCTTCAGATGCTCTTGAGTAGTGGTCCAGTTGAAATACAGCGTCCGACACTAGCTGTCTGGCGTTTTTGCTGAACTGGACCCAATTGGTTCGGACTTAAAGCACATAATTATTATTATTGTTTCTGTTATAAATATCTGTGTCTATTCTACTAAACAAAATTGAAGGTTTCGAGTTTTGGTCCTTAGAAGTTTGAAATAAATTCCACCAGACAACTTCTTGTAGATAAATTTGCTAACTATAAATAACAAAACAAATAATGAATATTGCTGGACAATCCACACAGCATCGTCTAGCCCCAAGCTAAGCAGAGCTTGTGTACTTAATACAGTACATTACATAGATAAGTATTTTTTATTATACATAGCAAATACCCAGAACACCCGGAACAAACATTTGTAGATCGTATAAACATTTATCCCAAGGCGGGAATCGAACCCGCAACCTCCTGCATCGCAGGCGGACCTTCGCCCGCTGCGCCACATAGGTCGTCAAACTTACTCGTACTACTATACATTACTATTTCGACTGCCTCGTTGGTCTAGTGGTCGCAAGTGCTACTGCTGAGCATGACGTCCTGTGTTCTATTCTCGGGTTGGCCAAAGTGAAATTGGGTTTATCCATCTGGATTTTTTTTATTAGCAGCCTGGAATCTGGATTCGTGCCTGTTTGGTAGCAAAGGCTATCCCCCGCGACACGTGTCTTTTAAGCCACCACGAAATGTTGATGTGTAAGTACTCAACTACTTAAGGTACACCTCTGCCTAACACTTCGGATAATATAGTCGTGATATTACGTTATGTTTTTTGTTATGTACATGAAAAAGACAACAACAAAGAATCATAGAGCATCGAAAAACTCATCTGCATCGATGTAAACGGAAAAAGTGCTCAAAAGGCTGGCAACATTGCCACGTTGAATGGCAATGCTAATACTTTGGCTAAAAAAAGGCCAGCCCTCTGGACACGCAAAAAATCAACCAACCGTTATATATAATAAACTGAACTATAAACTCACGCCTAATCCCATGGGGGTAGGCAGAAACTACAGAACGCTAAATGCTACGATCCTTACATACTTGTTTCGATCATACAACTGGTCATGCATGCAGGCCAGTTGCGAGTACTACGCACATGACCTTTTTGAAGAACATCACCAATACGGACGACTCCTTCCTGCATTTCCACTTACACTTGCCTTATAAATACCTTTTGTTCGTCGCCTTTCATTCATACTCTCAAAGTTACCAAGCGTTATTTTATTAAATAACCACCATCTTATCCTTTATTAAAATCATTTACAAGAAACATGTAAGAAAGGTCACTTTTCGACCTTCAGCGTTCCTTAACCACTGTACTCCCTAGGAGCTAATGGAATTTTCTCATTACACACAATATTATTAACTGGACCATTACCTCCTTCTTATATTTTCTATTTAACGCCACATTACGCCGCCATTGTGGATATTGTTTGAACATTAATAAGTCGTAAAGACACTTCTCTTTGGTTTATGGAGATCAATGAAGAGTTTTATCGATAATAAATATGAAATTATTGTGTACGATGTTTGTACGATCTACAAAGTTTTGTTCCGGGTGTGGGTATTTCCTATGTATAATAAAAAATATGTAACTATGTAATGTATTGTATGTATATCAGTCATCTAGTACTCAAAACACAAGCTCTGCTTAGCTTGGATTTAGATGATGCTGTGTGGATTGTCCAGCATTATTATTTATTTTACCTTTATTTTTTTTAATTGTTTTTATTAACATTCTAGCGTGTATTCTGAAGGTTGTTGTCGCTCACATGGTTCAGAAATTAGAAGTCAGAAATCATATCAATTAATATATAATCATAAAAATGTACATTTCTGTGTTTTCATATAAGTAATAACATTCTCCAAGTGCCGTCACATGGGTATGAAAATAATGAAAAGTAATTAAATAGTATTAGTTACAAAACACAAAATAAAATAAAACAGCCAAACTAATGAAATTATTATAAAATATTTATAAGGCAAACTAAACTAATAGAATCACAAACAAATATTCAAATACCACTATAGTTCCGTTCAACAGCAATAATGCGGAAAATTGTATTTTGCATGGCGTCCTTAATATTTAATAAACCTCCAAAGGGAAGGAGGAAACTAATCGCACACATACTCGTACTTAAAAAGCGTTTAGAATTGTATCTAGTTGGGAATGCATACTACATTTGTTTAGAATATTTAAATGACAAATTAATACTATGAATTTAACAAATATTTAATTTAAAATTATAGTACACGACAATTTAATTCAAGTTAATAATTTTTAGTTTGTGTGACAAGTTTTTAATATTATTTTGCTTTTTTTGTTGTAATGACTTCCCATACCTACATACTCGTATATATGTATATTTGTATGCCACAAAGGTCTTACATGACGGATATTTTATGTTTAGGAACACCCTTTTATGTATACTTATGTTTCTACAAATAAATGTCTTATTTTGTCTTATTGCAAATGGCTGTCAAATATTTTGACGTGTCGTATAAACGCCAAAATATAAATCTCATAATAAAATTCTCGTGTCGCAATGTTTGTTACCAAACTACTCCGAAACGGCTGGACCGATTTGTATAAAATTTTGTGTGCATATCTTGTAGGTCTGAGAATCAGCCAACATCTATTTTGCATACCCCTAAATGATAAGGGTGGTCCATCTCAAACATTTTATACATCAAAACAACGTTTGCTGGGTCAGCTAGTATCATATGTAATGATATATGTTGTCCTGCCCCAACAGCGCCACTAAATTGTGTAATTAAGCCATCAACAACAGACCAGCCTTTTACACACAGTGACACGTACACAATAATGATAAAATAATTAGAAAATACTAATAATAATTAGTAAGACGGCACGGTTGCTGCAGTCGCTGAGAGATCGGCTGCTGCGCTGCATGGCGTGGGTTCGATTCCCGCATGGAAAAAATATTTGTATGGCTTACAAGGTCTGGCTGTTTGTGTATATAAATTTAAATGTTTGTAAACGCACCCACGCCACAGGAGAAATTCCTAGTGTGGAGCAATGTTTTATTAAAAAGAAAACAGAAAAGATGAAGATAATAATATAATGTAGTCTATTCACATTATTCGCAACCATTTGCACATACCCCCTACATGTTCAGTGTTGACTCGGGACAGTCTAGTAAATTGCGAACGTAATTATTAGTTGCACATAGTTATGTTGTGTGTGAGTTGTCGGTACTCCTAGGACAGGCCACGGCCATAGACCAGTAATATAATGTAGAAGCGAAGGTCACTGCCTACGTCCTTTCCACATGCTTACGACCACGGATGGCCCAAGTCAAGACAGCTTCACCAGCATAGTGACTCTAGCATGAACAGCTTGCAAGAAGTTTACCAACCGAAAACATCAAATTAATTGATGTTAATTGACAATTATTTTTGTTTTTTATTTTGTTGCTTGTTATTGTTTGTCGGTTTTATTGTTTGTTATTTATTATTGTTATTTTTGTTTTTGATTGTTAGTTAATTCTTTATTGAATTAACAATTTAGGCTTAGGTGGTACATTTTTTCGAAACAATCGTGGACACTGTTGGGCATAGCATAAGTAACATATTTGGATAGGACTTATCATTTAAGTATGTTATAGTCTTACTTAATCTAAAATCGCAGATATTAACGTTACTAAAAAACATAACCATTATTTTACAAGTTCTAAGGTTTTATCATTGAAATATTTTTTAGTTAGTTATTAGTCAAACGAAATTATTTTCGATTACGTAACATATATAGGCACTGTTTCAATCTTAGTATAAATTGTTGATGATTTCGGTTTTCGGAATAAACTTGCCCAAATTCTTGCGAGAAGTATACACGATTGTATGTACAAGATGTGACATTATTTGTCGCTAAAATGAGATTGCGACTTTTTAAATTATGAGATTCACCTTCAGACTTTTTCTAAAAAGACCTATCCGAGAGCGATACCCATAATTAATTCCGGCTGCGTTCAACTCACCTTAGGCGGAATTGTAAGAGATTAGAATGCTGTCAGGGTGACAGTTAACTGCTATAAATTCTTAGTCTATGGAAAAGCTAGGTAAATAGGAGTATATAATTATCAGTGGAGTTTGAAACTAACTAAGTTTATTGTTTGCGTAAAGGTTATTGGTTGTCTGTTGTTTTGTTTGTGTTCAGTTATCTGGGCTTGTGGTGAAGCTGCAAGGTGTAGAACACTTATAGGAACAGAACACACACACACACACACACACACACACACACACTCACACACACATCACATTACATTATTATTCCACGAAGGAATATACAACATGTAACGTAATTAACTCACACCCTCAGACACCCCAATTAGTATTTATTATGTTATAATCATAATACATACACTGAATTTTTAGTTTAACATGTTTGAGCATTAATTATTTATTTATTTATATAACTAAATAAATAGATAATTAATGCTTAAACATGTCAAACTACAGTACAAAAATATATTTATAAAGCAAAATTAGTAGAATTGTTTTATACTAATTCTACTATTTTTTCTTTATTTTGTATTGATGGATGGAATTTGTATTGATACAAATAAAACTGCAGTTTTAGATGTCTTATAGCTTTAAGTCACGGTCTATTTCAGTTTGTTTTGACGGGGTAGTGTGACTGTAATTTACGTAGTTTTAATTATTTTTCGGATAGAAAATTATCTATATTACAAATTATAGAAATCGATTCAGTAAACGATTCTAATCAAACTACTTTCAGGATGTGCGTTAATTATGTTACATATTGTATAGAGGACCCACATTTCGCCAGTTATATTTAAGTCTCATGTGATGGCCAAATTCAGACTGGGAGAAAAGAAATCTGATGGATTAACCCAATATTACTTTTCCTGCCTTCGACATCGAAACCAGTACTCACGCTCCTCTTCCAAGCTGGTATAAGTTAATTTTTAAATCTAAAAATAATATAGCTGTGCTTCAGCAAGGTTTTAATTTGTGAGGCACGCACACCATATTCATAGATAGAGTTTAAAAAGTAATAAATATTAATTTCGAAACGAGTATTTCAAATTCGTCCGTCAAGCATTCAAGGCGCTTGCCTTGAATGCTTGACGGCTTTGCTTGAATATCTGTGAGCTTTCACAGATATTGAATATCTATACAAAAAGTTCCTACGTGTTTCGTAGTTAGTCTCTAACATAAAAAAAATAATACAAAGCCTCTGAAATCTGGGTCCACAACAATTCGCGAGGGCCATAAAAAGAAAAAAGAAATAAATCCACAAAAAAAAATCGTTTCATTTATTTCTCTGCCACGTTTTAGTTTTTTCTGCTCATGACATTAAAACAAAATGTCATCGCCCAAAAAACCTTGTTATTTGAATTGAGAACAAACAAAAATTATTAAAACATTTTGGCGTGACATTTATTTGTAGAAATTAGAATTTATTTTCCTGCCAGTGTGTTGTTTATTGTTTTCTCATATAGTAGGTACGAACAAAGAAATGTGACGTCACATACCTAATCATTATTAACATAATATTGCGGTGTATGAGTTTATTTTTGACAGTTGATAAATAGCTAAAACTTCACGCCCGTCGCCCCCGAAGGGTAAGGCAGAAGTGTACTTACAGTACACCCACATTTCGCCAGTTATGTTAGAGTTCCGTGTTAGAAGGGGAGAGCCTTTAGCCATCAACCAGTCAGGAAGCCAAACTCCGGGTTGCTACTGAAAAAGTTGACATTAAACATCCCAGTATCACTTTGCTTGACCCAGAAATCGAACCTAGGACCCAGGATGCTTATGACGACGCTAGTGTCATTTAAACGCAAAGTTTAAATGTCAGACATGGCTAAGTAAGCTATAAAGCTAAGCTAAGTAAGTTATACAGCTGGTTAAGTAAGCTAGACATACGTAAGTTTCATCATCATCATCAGGCTATACTAGTCCACTGCTGGACATAGCCCTCTCCTAATGAGCGCCATAGCGCCCTGTCTTCAGCTTGCCGCATCCAGCATCTGCCTGCAGTCTTTCGCAGATCGTCATCCCACCTGGTCAGAGGGCGTCCTACACTACGTTTGCCGAGTCGCGGTCTCCACTCAAGAAAAGTACGTAAGTTTGCCAAAATGCCTAGTTGGTCCAAGGTTCGATTTCGGGTCGGCCAAAGTTGTATTGGGCTATTCTTATAGGTTTCTTAGTATGCGCCTTAAACATAACTGGTGTAATGTGGGTGTACTATTGGTACACATATACTCAGTCTTGAGTTCAGTGAATTACGTTCAAGGGTTGCATTTGTATAGCTGTCTTTCATAATTTATACCATTTGTCGAAAGAGATTGGATCCTGCGACACAGGGTCCTAGTGCGGGATCCAGTGTCATGCCTAAATATTGTAACAACTTTTATGAGACAGTAAAATCTATTATTATCTCCTTAAAATATTTCAATATTAAAAGAATTAAAAAGCATTACAAAAATAGTAGCCCACCGGCATCGGGAACAGGGCCCAAGCTACCGGCGGTCAGGGCTCCAGAGAGAGGAATCGCCTAATAATACGCGCCGTGACCAGAAGTACTGCTGAATCAAGCCCTTTATCCAGCTGCCTAACGGGAGCCTCCTCAAGTGTTGGTCGAGGCTCTTAGCTATTAAGTCGTCGGCCGACACGACTATCGGTACAATGACTGCTGTATTTACATCCCACATGTCGACCACCTCACGGGCCATATCAAGATACTTCATCTGCTTCTCTTTCTGAGCCTTTACGAGCTTCTCGTCATGTGGGAACTCTAATCGATCTATCACCACTATCATTATTTCCTTTATTTCATAATTTTCTTATTAATTATATTTTTAGATATTTCAATATAAAACAAATAAAAATCATTTAAACATTAAAAAAATAGTAGCCAACCGGCATCGGGAACAGGGCTCACGCTACCTCACCACTATATTATTATGAAACTATTACTGCATACGCCTATCCCTTTAGCGGACACAAGCGTGATGTTGTTTTCAAGAAAATTCGTAAAAGATTTACATAAGCTTTTATTTTTTTAAGAATACTCGTGACGTTTTGACGGTTGAGTTGTAACTCATATTGCTACAAAATTTTAAGGTGCGTTCACATCGGTGAATCATTATTGCGTGTCTAGTCGTATGTAACGCAAAAGGAATATAAAAAATGGTTTCGGTTATTAAGTATACCAATCTTTCAATAAAAAGAGCTAAACTACTGCCCTTAGCATGTGTAGAAAGTACTCACTACTTTCGTGAATAAATCAAATACTTAATTAAATTCGTTCGTTATTTTGTCGCTATCCCTAATTGGTCGCATTCACTAATACGTCATACGTCACTAATATATTTATGATGTCATGATGGTCCAGTGGCTTCGCCTCGCCTCTTGTGCTCGAGGTTGTGGGCAAGAACCAATGTGAGTTTTTCAACTCATATGTACTTTCTAAGTTTATCTTGGACATCACTGACATCGGTGAAGGAAAACATCGTGAGGAAACCTGGACTTAAATAATTAATATACGTTCTGAAATCGTCTGAAATCGTGGTGATTTATGCTCGTGCTTTCTCTGTATGAGAAGAGGCCTTTGCCCTGCAGTGAGACAGTAATAGGCTGGTACTACTAATACGTCACATTTTGCTTAAAAATACAATGCCGTGTGGGTGCTCAGTATAGACGCACCTTTGCAAAAAAACGTCTGTCATATGCGTCGTAAATTATTAATGCTAAAAGCCAGCCTATTTTCGCCTTAAAACACAATAATACTTTATACCTTTCTTTAGCAAAAAGAAATATTGTGTTACCGTGAAGGTCTTAATTGAAAAACGTTTGCTCTGAAATATTAATGGCTATAAAGTGCTAATGGCTAAGTCGATGATTATAAGGTAAAGTCAAAGTGTATGTTGCGTTAAATACACACAGTTGGTAAAGCGTGCGTACTTCTGCAGTACTATTCTGTATTAATCTCCTCGTGTAAGTGCTGGTGAAGTGAGGGTGATGTGAGATGTCATCCCAAATGAATGTTAGAGATTGACAGTTCACCTAACTTTTCGAAGGGATTTTTTATCAGAATAAACCGGCTGTTGTTTATTGCGGATCAAAGAAAACTTCTTCTTAAGCTCAAAAACATAGCTTCTCTCTGATAGTTCTATGTCAGTATGGTCAAAGCAGATTAGTCTCTGAGTTGGTATGTTGAGGAAAAAACCATTCATATCTGAGTGGACCTGTCCAGTCAATACTCGCAGTTAAACAACGCGATGAACAATACCAAATAAATATCTGTACTTGGGTAGGCAGCTAAAAGTACTCCAACCGCCAGAAAAAAAGAAATATTTTTATCAAAACCTGCAACATAATTACTACGACAAATTATAAATGGGAAAGATTATACTATCGGTATATGTGTATGTTGGTTCATTTACGCTGAAACGGCTAAACTGACTTCTGGACTAACACTTAGGCTTCATATCCCGCTTAACACTTTTAGTGTCCAGCACCTGGCTCCCGGGTCGAAAAAGAGTTTGTTCATGTACCCAGAACTCGCTTCCCGAGTCGTACATATAAAAAGCTATAGATGAGATGTGAACATGCCCATCACCCCCTACCATGTACCTACGCATTATGTCATTTGCCAAACATTATGACATACAAGTTAAATTGTATTTTTGAACTGGGCAGCGAAAGTGTTAAATTAAGAATCGTCTCATGTTGACTTTTTAACTGCGGGTAACACCGCTTGGCGCAGCTAGTAATGAATATAACTAACAAAAAAGGATGTACCTTATCAAGCCAGCACCATGTTCAATAAAACAACGTGTGCGGTTAGGGGACCCACATGACACACACTCGTATATAATAGAAAGAGACAGAGAGATAAAGTTGTTGGAGGGACATAACGCTTTTTCCTTACGTGACGATTTTCACCTGTCAACTCCTAACTACATTCGAAAAAAATGTTTTCCATTTGGGCGATCTGTGGGTCTCGGCACTCACCCTTATGGACTGAACGGTCGGCCAGAAGATAAATACATTACCAACACTCTTATTTGCTTTGCTTTAACAATATAATAAATTAGCACCAAGAGTAATACTGTTGTGTACGTTATAGACTGACTTGTATTTTATTTTTGCTTAGAAATAGCTTGTTTAGAGTTTCTGCATCCTGTTTTGTTTTCCTAGGTATATTTTTTATGGTATTCAGCGGTATACAAGCTCCAGCAACTTCAGAGATTCCTGGCTGAGTATAAAAAAATACGATTTCTGTCCTAAAGCAATGTGATTAGACAGTTTTAATGCAAAAGATAGATAGAAAGAAAGAAAGAACATCATTTATTTGGAGTAGGAACAGATTCTAAAAACACCCAAAAACTTAAACTAAACAAACAAAAAAAGGACCTGTGCGAGGTCATAAAGTCTCCTGTCTCAGCAGATGCATAAATAACATACAATAGTATATAATAAACAAGGAATAAATACCGCAGATCTGTTTGCAAAATATGATTTTCTCTCTCACAATTAACAGTAATAAAATCATTAGAACAAACTTTCGAACGAAGACTTCTTCTAGTAGACATCTTGGAATACTAAATCGCAAATGCGATTTACGCGAACGCGCAATTAGGAATATACCTACAGGTAGCTTTTTTTTAAGTATGGGAAATCATCCAATGATTGCTCCCGTTCTGGGTGGAACGGGAGGGCGTCTCAGAGTTTTACTGACTAAAACCCATCCGTGTTCCGTCCTTGCCCTTTACGTTCCGGGGTCACGGTAACTCTTTCGAACATCCCGTAACCCCGGCAAAGAATACCTAATTGCAATTTCACGTTCACTGCCATGACAGTGCACATTTCGACCCCCAGTGACGTCACTTGCTAATGGAGCGTGACACTAGTGGTCGCCAATTCTGCAAACTACTCGGGTCTGTGAGTCCGTCCAAATGCTATCACCGGTTGAGCTATTTCAATTTGAGCCGCTAAATCACATGTGACGGATTCCCCAGCTTCATTTCAACAAGATTTTGCATATATGTGTTGGCTTACGTGACCTTTTTGACGGCTGTTATAACTAACTGTAATATGATTATTACCTTCTCGGTATTGATGTTTCGTATTTAAGTGGATTGGATTTGTTTTATTTTGGACTAGCTGTGTCCGCGACTATATCCGCGTCGAATTTAAAAAAGGGTTTTCTTTTTTTGCGCGGTACCCTCATTCTTTTACTAAAATAATATTAGTCTAAGTTATCCCTTATCACATCAGCTATCTGCCAGTGGAAGTCCCGTTAAAATCGCTCCATCCGTTTTGGAGAATACCTCCAATAAACAGACAGACAGGCACAAATGTTAAATATTGCTTTTTAGTATAACTACCGTATAAACTTTCATATGTATTTAGTAAAAATCCGTTCTTTTGACATTACAAACAGATACCTCGATTTTATTTTGAAGTGTAACTTCTTTAGGCACGCTCGACTTGGGGAGTAAGCTGGTAAATGCGTGACGGGAGCGTTACGAAAAGTGTGATCGGGCGAGGCGAACGGAAGGGGAATGGCTTCATGACTCTAATAATAATTGACTAAATATGTATGTATACGAACATACATGTATATATTATACATATGTACATGTCGGAGGAAGCTATAAGTCGGGTTGATTATTGTTTGCATGTATAATGCACAATTACATTGTAATTACTTTTAGAATTCGTAATTTAATTTAATTTGATTTGTTAAATGTTTCTATGATTTAAAAACCTTATTAATCAAATAAAAGTTATGAATATTGCAATTCACGTAACGACCAATCAGAGCAGAGCACGTGCCTCGAGCGGGGTCGAGGCGCCATCTTTTGCTTTAGGGAGGTGGACAGTTTTTGCCACGCATTCTTTTGGGTGATAGCGACAGATCGAGTTGGATCGTTGAGTTGAGTGGTAAAAAAGTAGACTTAAAGTAAGATCGGTGCCCTGAACCCGCTGCTCGGTATTAACGGTTAAATTATTGTCTCGACGTTATTGTTAAGTGAATATTATTTAAATCTAAAATAAAATAGTACGAAGCAGTGATAATTGTGTTTTGTGCTCGCATTTTACCCTAATGACGCCCACTAAGCCCGCAACCACTGATGATGATGTTAACGAGAATAATGCTTCTCCGACATACATATATAAATATATTATATAAAAAAATAAAACATACAGATGGAGCTAAAGAAGTTTCACTTCAGTTCTAAAGCGCACTCTTTTTTTTATTTTGTATATATGAATTGGTCATGTTAAATCATTTGTGATGTGATTGTGATTATGTGAGGATAAATAAAAAGAGTAGCACCCTTTTCCTTTTATTTGTTCTCACAATTTCGCCATCGCTCAAGTCTCTATTTAAACCATTCATCAGTGAGTTGGAAGACACATTTCTAAAAGCTTAGACGGCACGGTTGGCTCAGTGGCTGAGCAATCGACTGCTTCGCCGCGTGTCGTGGATTCGATTCCCGCCCGGAACAAATATTTGTATCGCCTACAGATAGTTTTTCTGGGTCTGGCTGTTCGTGTATGTGACTTTAAATGTTTGTAATCGCACCCACGACACAGAAGAAATTCGTAGTGTGGGGAAACGCTTTTGTTTAAAGAAAAAAAAGAAAGATGTTCCGGTTTTAAAGTTTAGAGGTTTCTTATATCGCTTAGCGTGATTAAAAATCCCATTTTCTATAACATCGTCTTCGTTCAGAAAGCAACAACTCAATCCAAGACATAATTAGTTTGCCCTGAGGCACACTCTCAGTTAGCAAATTACATCAATTAAAATGCTAAACACCGCCCCTTCTCGGTAAATTCAATTAATTATCTGTGCTCTTCGTCGAATTCCGTTAGAGGTATTGTGTTGATGGGCTGAATCGACGCCCTAGGCGCTCAAACAACACGTGTGAACTTCAAGCAAACCCGTGTAACCTACAGTGTTATATTGTAAAAGTGGCTCTGCCTGATGTCGTTTATATTTTTTTACTTAAAAAGAAACGATGCCCCACGCTAGGAATTTCTCCTGTACTGTGGATGCATTTACAAACATTTAAACACAGATAAACAGCCAGACCTGGATGAACTACCCGTAGGTCATACAAATATTTGTACCGTGCGGGAATTGAACCCGTGACACGTAACACGTTGGAGGGACGAGATTCATGTACTTTACTCATGGTATTACTTTTTGCGTCGAGGTCCCCTTCCACCCTGTTATATATCTTGTTGGAGAATTGACCGTAACATACATATATTGATATATGCATGAACATCTTCTCAACAAATAAGTTCAGTTTGTCCTTCAATCCTATAAAACTTTAAATGTGTGGCTTGAACAAAATCTACTCGAACATTATCTGCCTAGCCTTTTCCCAACTATGTTGTGGTCGGGTTTCAGTCTAACCGGATGTAGCTGAATACCAGTGTTTTACATGGAGTGACTGCGATCTGACCTCCACAACCCAGTTAATGTATCAGTTAGTTATCAAAATGTACTCGTACATCATCTGCCTTGCCTTTTCGCAACTATGTCGTGGTCGGCTTCCAGTGTAACCGGGTGCAGCTGAATACCAGTGTTTTACATGGAGCGACTGCCTATCTGACCTCCACAACCCAGTTAATGTATCAGTTAGCTATCAAAATGTACTCGTACGATATAGTAATAAAAATAAGAGAATGAAACCCTCCATACTATTGTAACCTTACATATCACTGTTTCCAACTTGAACTTTACCAATAAACAGTAACGGTTTGTCTTATAAAGTAATAAGTAACTATATCAATAAAGCAAGAATTGAATATCTTTAGGAACATGAAACCGCGAAGAACCGACAACCGCTGGGGTAAACGTGTTCTTGAGTGGAGACCACGACTTGGCAAACGTAGTGTAGGACACCCTCTGACCAGGTGGGATGACGATCTGCGAAAGACTGCAGGCAGATGCTGGATGCGGCAAGCTGAAGACAGGGCGCTATGGCACTCATTAGGAGAGGGCTATGTCCAGCAGTGGACTAGTATAGCCTGATGATGATGATGATGAGGAACATGAGACTATTGATGGCTTTATAGGATTATTTAAATAACGTGATATGGTTGGTTTTTTTTTGGTTTTTTTAAACGTTTTCCCACACTAGGAATTTCTCCTGTATGAATGGGTACTGCTTTACCTAGGAACTGGGTTGTGGAGGTCAGATAAGCAATCGCTTAGTGTTAAACAGAAATTAAGCTGCATTTATTTAGACTGCAAGTTGACCCTAACATAGTTGGGAAAAGGCTAAGCAAGTTGATGATATTAGTTGTCATAATATATGGGGAGACAGGGCGTAATATGACGAAAACATTACGCCCTGTCAAAACGTACAAGTCGCAAAATATAATCTAATTCATTTCTATTTTGTTAGTGGGCGGATAACGTTTCTGATGTATCCATTATTCCATTCATACATTTTTCTTTATTTATTTCGGACATAATAATGACATATTAAGCACGATGTATTACGGTCACCGTCACGTACTCGGAACCTGTCGCCACGACCTCCGATTTGTGGTCCTAGTCTTTAGGAAAGGACCAAACCAAATATAAATAAGAATCACGTACCTATCATTATTTTATATGTGTTACTTATTTATTTATTAACTATATACAGAAAATAAATAATGTGAGATTGACAGCCAATTAAAAGTATTGTTATTTGTTTTAAATTTCTTTTGTTATATTTTGATGACACGGTTGGTGCAGTGGGTGAGTGATCCCCGATGTTTGTGTAGTTCGATTCGTTACTTCTAGGTACTCATCATCATCGTCATTATCATCATCCTCTGGCCTGCTCCTGATTGACAGTTCCCTTCACGCTTACATTTATATTCTCAAAAGTTGGGTGGAGACCCAACTTTTCACCCGGAGATTTTTACTGAATTGACCGTCTTATCCCAATTTTGATACGGCTAGGTATTAATCATGGAAACGCCCCTCACGGCGTTTCCGCCCTAGACATGGGACATACACGGACCTTATTGGTAATGTTTTTCAGAAAGGTCAGGTGCGTAGTACTTGCAACTGACGTGTGTGTATGACCAGATGTATGAATGTAAACGAAGCAAAAGGAGTATGTAAGGATCGTAGCAGGTGGCTCTCCGTAGTTTCTGCTTACCCCCATGGGAAAAAGGCTTGAGTTTATGTATGTATATATGCAAGGTATTACTTTTCCTTTCATATTAAATGCTTGTCTGACCTTTAAAAGTGACATTATTTTGATGGACTTGTAATCACTGTATTTATAAGAAGAAATCTCCGAAAGACGTTTATCAAAGGATAAATCTGACGATTTGACAGCGTTTTTAATTTGTGGAAATGTCAACATCAATCCGTTCGCGTAAAAATTAAAAGCCTAGTTCTTTCAAGGATGACTGAAAATTAAAAAGACCGGCTGAAGGTAATTTAAATGAAATAATTTAAGTGACATGAAGAGTTACAACCAATTGTTTTGTTTGGTACTTTTAATTTTAACGATTCAAAATTCAATTTCAGAAGATTCGATTTGAATTGTTTTGAACATCTTAGAATTGAGAGTCCCCTAAACATTAAAAAGGTCACACATTTCATGGTAAATATTTGGTTACATGGTTCCTCTTCCTTAAAAAAAAAATACGATACCATCATAGGATTACTTCGTGGTCCGTCTGCCTATCTGTCTGTCAGCCTGTCAAGACCGTTTTTCTCAGAAACGTGTGCTGAAGTTAATATAAAGCTCTAAAAAATCTAGCTTCTTAGTCAACGTTAATAAATAGATACGGCCATTGATGCGAAGTACTATTAACTTCTTTTAGGTCGGTGAGCATTGGATTTTATGAAACGAAAAAGAGACAACTATATCTAGATGTGTTTCTTTATCTCTCTCTCTCTTTCGCATCTCATTCTCTTACAAACGAACCAGAATATAAAGTTTCATGTCTACCGCGTGTGAACTCACACTCGATTTTTTTATTATTTTGAATGAGTAAAAGTGTTTTTAAAACCCATTTACATAAATAAATATCATTTATCATTTCATCATTACCCATTTATTTAAAGGAACAGCTATACTAAGTTCCCATATCTAAATTTAGCCATAATAATCCTAAAATTATATACTTACATGGGTAGGTAATGTAGCTTTTCAGTCATGTGGTTCGGCAAGTCATATTAGGCTGTCTACAAACATCGCTACGATAAGTACTGTTTTCATAAAAATCAAATTCAAATTTCATTTATTCAAATTAGGCTGAGAATCAGCACTTTTTGAATGTCAAAACGTTTACAAAAGATAGTCCCCCAAAACGCCCACCCTTTACCCTTTACCCTTCATATTCAGTAGTACACTGCACGAAGTTGATCAGGAGGCATATTTTTTTAATTGAATAAGTATTAGTCAGGCCCTTTGAATAAGTACTAGACAAAAACTTATCTGTGGCGTAAAACGCCAGACGTTAATGTCAAAATGTATGGCGACGACATTACTTATGTGGAAAGGAGTCACGTGACATCTCTAAAGCTAATGTCAACACCATACAATAGGGATGTATCCTAGGTAAAAAGGATAGGTAGGATTACCAAAAAAAATCAAATCAATAAAAACTGACAATGATGTAGCACATCAAAGTTTAGGAGAAGGGGCTTGTGACGTCACTGTTACGTTAAAAGTGTAGCACGGCTTGACGTCATGCGCAATTTCAACGCACTATATCGTCGTCATTTTTGGTTTACGTGACAAAAGAAAAAAATACGTGTTCAGTATTTTTGAGTAATCCAACTTTTGGATCAATCAGAATTTTTAAGGACACTATCCTGTTCGATCTTTCCGTTGGCGTTAAAGTTTAAAGACTTGGGATTTTGAATAGGCCTACTCTGAGATTTGTTCTCAGACCGATTTTTTATTTAATTTTTTGACTTTGCACCACACCAGGAATTTCTCCTCAAAAACATTTAAAGTCACTTACACAAACAGCCAGACCCGAAACAACTACCTGTAGGCCATACAAATATTAATTGTTCCGTACGGGAATCAATCAATTCAAAGTTCAATGTCTCACATTTTTTTTCTACTGCTACTACTTTCAACCTGTACTGTCCCACTACTGGGCAAGGCGTCCCCCAAGTCCTTCCAAGTGTTCTTTTCCCATTTATGTACATACATTTAATTAAAACGGTAGGTACAACACAAATTACAATAACTATCAAATATTTTTATGTTTATTTCTCATCACAAGTACATAAACTATTCAACCATAGAAACAAATAACGAGAAACGACAAAAAAAAGTATCCAATAAATACATATGGACAATAAATTGTGTTATATAAACAATTTAGTTACCTACTACTAACAAGGGACACTGGGCACCCACGCAGACTGTCTCTCACAAAACATTATCTTGGTCATATCGATCATATATTATCAGGACCTCGAGATTAGTGCCTGGAACGGTATTAGAGGAAAAAAAAACAAAGAATTAGTATGGCCTACAGATAGTTGTTCCGGGAATGACTTTTTGTGTGTAAAAGTTCGAATGTTTGTAAACGCACCCACGATACAAGAGAAATTCTTAGTGTGGGGCAAAGTTTATATAAGAAACAACAAAATAATAGCCAATAGATATTTTTAATGAAGAAAGAGCATTCTTACTTCTTAAATTTTTCACTGGGTTATATGGAAATGACGATTTCCTCATGATCTCTTACAGTTTAAAGTACAGTACAAGCCTAGAAAATAAGAAAAAGCACACAAAAAGATCTGCCAACTCTTGGGAGTACAGAATCATGTACTTACTAACCCCATGGGATACCATGCATTCACGACTTGGTAAGGTTGTGCGTCGATGTCCCTTCCAGGTTGGAAGGTTAAATAAAGCTCAAGAGTTCGTTTGTTTGAAGGCAATTATCTCTGGAACTTCCAGTCAAATTTAAAAAAAAATATTTTGTTTTGAATATTGAAAACATTGAATATAATAGCCCAGTTCTTGGTAAAGTTTATAGGCTATTTAATATCACCGCTTCAATCTTTACGAGAGGGTGAAATTCGGTACACAGCTGGACATAAAAATATTATATCTATTTTATAATAATTTTATATATTAATCTTTGTTCCGAAATCAAGTAAAGAGACTTCTCAATGAAGAAAGCGTCACTGAAACATGATATACATCAAACTGTCGCGTTCGATTCGCGTCTAGACTGGCTAGACTACTATTAGTCTAGACAGAAATAGTATCTACTGTTCTTTGGAAATAGTCAAAGCGAGGGGTACGGTAATATAACGACACGCTTTTGATTTAGGTACAGTCACGAGCAATGAAATGTAAACGTTGATATCATCATCTGCCTAGCCTTTTCCCAACTATGTTGGGGTTGGATTCCAGTCTAGAGCGACTGCCTATCTGACTTCCACAACCCAGTTACTTAGCAACAAGATACCCCTTGGTAAGACTGGTTGTCAAACTTTCGGGTTTCGGACTACCCGTAACGACTGTCAAAGATCTTCAAATTACAGCCGGGACCAACGGCTTAACGTGCTTTGCGAGGCACGGAGGAGTCTCAATATGTTACGAACAGTCACCCATCCACAGACTGACCTCGGCAAGCGTAGCTTAACCTTCGATCAACCAATGCGTCTGTTTTTATTTAGCCACGAGCTCCTCAAAATGTAAACGTAAATAAGTTTTCTAAAAATGAAAATGTGAGATAGAGACTGTGTCCTGCGATTCACTCGTTCTTAAGTATAGCGTTTTAGTCTTCCTCAAGATTTGGACTATCAAATAAAAAAATATTCAGCATTTATTGTTTTAGATAAAATATGACAAAATTACATGATTTGACAGAAAAAGTTGAGCACTTTATTATGGAGACATGAGTTTGAAACTTTGTCAACGTATGTATACATTTCACTGGCCGCGACTGTACCTATTTTTACCTCGGTTTCTATGATTTTATGAATTAGTAAGCCACGAATTAGAGCAGGATTTAGTTTTCATTATTTCTATTAATAAGGAATTTTGTAGTCTTTCTTTTCTTTCTTTTTCTTTTTTATAAAACGTTGCCCCACACTAGGAATTTCTCCTGTATCGTGGGTGCGTTTACAAACATTTAAACTCACATACACAAACAGCCAGACCCGGAACAACTACCTGTAGGCCATACAAATATTTGTTCCGTGTGGGGATCGAACCCACAACACGCGGCGCAGCAGCCGATGGCTCAACCACCGCGCCAACCGTGTCGTCGAGTCTATATCGTGTTTCTGTTTTATCATATTATTTTAATGGTATTCTCAGTAGCCAGCGGGAGATATTATTATATTATTACTTCTAAATATACTAAGAGATAAACATCTACAAAACAGGAACATTTCAAAGCACTATCTGTCTTATAAAGGATCACATTTATTAAGCTAGACGAAATATAATAGTAGATTACGCACCAAAGAGACAAAGCAGTGTCTTATACTCCGGGCGCCATATTGCATTCCAACTTTTTTTTCAAACCTGTGAGAGATATAATAAACAGCAATTCGATTTTCAAATGATTTATTTTCGGTATACGAAAGGGTCTATACAAACTTCTAGTTAAGGTTCCAAATTCAAAACTCTTTATCGACTCGTTGGTTATAATGTAATACTAATTCCCAGGTAGACCATAGTGCTTGAAAGGTTTACTTTACTTGACGTTTTCATGCATTTTTGGCCTCGCACAAGTCCTTTTAGTTTATATTTTATTTTTAGTTTTTAGTTTCTTTTTTCTTTTATGTTGTTTTAGTATCTGTGCGTGTTAAAGAAAAAAACATTTATTTGGAAAAAACAATTTTTCTTTAACATATACTCGTAATTTGTCATCCAACTGGTCATCATCTCATCTGCCTAGCCTTTCCCAACCATGTTGGGTCAAGGTCAGCTCTTGGTCTAACCGGATGCAGTTGAATGCCAGTATTTTACATGGAGCGACTGCCTATCTGACCTCCACAACCCAGTTACTGGGCAACACGATACCCCTTGGTAAGACTGGTTGTCAGACTTTCGGGTTTCTGACTACCCGTAACGACTGTCAAAGATGCACACACAACAGATAGATACTGCCATCATCGAACAGGTATCTAGTATAAATAACTTGTTTTGACGACCTATGTGGCGCACCGGGAGAAGGTCCGCCTGCGACGCAGGAGCTTGCGGGTTCGATTACCGCCTTCGGACAAATGTTTGTACGATCTACAAAGATTTGTTCCGGGTGTTCTGGGTATTTCTTATGTATATTAAAACATATATATCTATATCATGTATTATATTAAGTATATCAGTCATCTAGTACCCATAACACAAGCTCTGCTTAGCTTGGGGCTAGATGATGTTGTGTGGATTGTGCAGCATTATTATTTGTTTATTTATTAGTTTGACGTTATTATACCAAACCTAGCAACATTTAAGTTACAAACAACTGCAGCTCAGTTTGCAACAAGCCTAACTATGACGCGCCATTAATATCTTTGTCAGTTCACGCTACGTTACAATAGAAGCGCATTACATGAACAGGCGACATCCATTTACGATGCCACCCCGACGTAAAGTTAAAGGTCGGTTTACATTATGCTAGTAGCTAGTAATTTTTTTATATAAAAACGTAGCCGCACTCTACGAATTTCTCCCGTGGCGTGGGTTTGAACAACACAAACATTTAAAGTCACATACACAAGCAGCCAGACCCGTAACAATGATCTATAGGCCATACAAATATTTGTTCCGTGCGGGAATCGAACCCACGACACGCAGCGCAGCAGTCAATCGCTCAGCCACTGCGCCAACGGTGACTTCAACATACATGACGTTACTTAAATAAAAAACATTAAATTTACTTCCATTTAGATTAGTATACACACAACATAGGAATTAGTGTCAGTGCTTATAGTTATAAGTACTAGCACTAATTCGTATGTTGAAAAATAAACCTCTTTAGTAGTTGCTAAAGAGGTCTGTTTTTTATTAAGGAGAGGATTAAACCACAGTGGCATGTAGGCGTATCCAATGGCCCACCTATCTATGCCATACTTGGAGTACCATCCATTTCTTATCGAGACTCCTCCATGACTCAGAAAGCATATTATGTAAACTGTCATTTAAAGATCTTCGACAGACGTTACGGGATCCAAGACAGTTGAATCGTTTCTCCGGGACTCGTCGGGCTTCATTGTCTCGACGCTTTTCTGGTGGTTGCCACTGTTGATTCAGGTTTTCAGGAGTAGCAGTGGTTTGGGAATAGTGTAGCGGGCTTGTCCTAAAAAAGTCGTTACGGGTAGTCAGAAGGCTGACAGTTTGTCATCCAATGACTGCGCTGTCGCGGTCAAACAGGCGGTCGCTCCAAGTCTGATTCAGCTGCATGTGTTTAGACTGGAAGCTGACCCAAGAAAAAGCTAGGCAGACTGAGTATACAACATCTAGTCTCAGTCGGCACTGGAATGAACTTGTAGCGACATCTATCTCGCCAAATGCAAACTAAATTTGACGTATCCTACATCGCGATATTAAAGTTATCCGCGCGATTGAACAAGAACCCGACATTAACAGTACCCGTCTGTTAGGAGGATTTTCCATTTCCATGGCGATGAGGAACTTTACACCCTGTTCCCCTTACCCTCAAAAACTTACTAGATCCAGCGACGGGAATAATGTGAACCAGCCCTTAAGTCCTGTATTTACTAACAAGCCACAGTTTGGTCACTTAGTGGTACCATTAAAATTAGTTTGAAACATTATTAATCTTTGCAAAGGATAGAAATTTGAAAGTCACTGGGTTTGGTATTAGTTTTAGAGTGTTTTGGATATAGACGGGGTTGGAACAGGGATGGAAGTCAAATTCAAATGTCATGTTGATTTACTCAAGTTTATTGGGTGGCTAAGAAATGGACGGTCCCGGGCGTAAAGCCGCGTATCCACAACATTTTGCCTGTATTCAGTAAGAGGAGCTCGTGGCTAAAAACGGGGCTCACGGGGTAATCGCAGGTCAAGCTACGCTTGTCGAGGTCAGTGTGTGTATTACCGTTCGTAACATACCGAGACTCCGCCGTAAAAACACGTTAAGCCGTTGGTCCCGGCTGTCATTTGTAGATCTATGATAGTCGTTAGGAGTAGTCAGAAACCCGAAAGTCTGATAACCATGCTTACCTAGGGGTATCGTGTTCCCCAGTAATTTTTGTTGTGGAGGTGAGATAGGCTATAGCTCCATGTAATATACTGGTATTCAGCTGCATCTGGTTAGACTGGAAGCCGACCCCAACATAGTTGGGAAAAGGCTAGGCAGATGATCACGCATGTATTCCCCGAAGGGTTAGGCAGAAGTGTACCTATAGTACAGCGAAACGTCGCCATTTGTGTTTAGGACCCATATAACTGGACACAAATCTAGACTAAGGACCACTACTAAGAAAATCTAGTTGGCAGAAAGTAATAACACTTTACCCGACCCCGGGAATCGAACCCAGAACCGGGTTGGCTTTTTCAGAACGTCGGTTACATTCAGCTGACTTATGGAGAGCTGCGGACAAACTGTGTGTTCTTCACATTCACGAGCATAAATAAATAATGCATTTAAAAAAGCCTTTCATTTACTACTATCTGGGACTTTCTACTACATGGGTTTTTTTTTGTGCGGTACCTTAATTCTTATTCTAAAACAAAAGTAACCTAAGTTACTCCTTATAACATTAGCTATCTGCCAGAGAAAGTCCCGTCAATATCGGTGCTGCCGATTCGGAGATTACTCAAACAAACAGACAGACAGGCTAAAATTAAGAAAATACATTTATTAAAAAGTTGTCGTTTTGTTATTACAAACAGACACTTCAATTTTAATTCCCTAGTTTTCTTTTTATGTAAAGAAAGAAACGACGGACGGACTATGTGAAAAAATGATATGGCTAGAAAGGAGGTGAATATTGATTATGTCGATGTATGGGAGAATAGAGATCTATGAATAAATAAATAATGCTGGACAATCCACACAGCATCATCTAGCCCCAAGCTAAGCAGAGCTTGTGTTATAAGTAAGTAAGTAAGTAAGTAAATTTTTATTTGTTTAAACATGGTGTACATGATACATTGCATGCAAGATAGTAATGAATACAGATTTAGTTCCTACATGTTCAGCCGCATATCGTGGCGTACAAATTGGTAGGAAGAGATGGTGCATAAACCGTGATAACATTCATCATAATTACATTTCATCATTATTCATTAAACATTAGATATCATTACAAGTCAATAAACATTTTTTTTAAACAATTCAATGTCAAAGTAATGTATAAAGCATTGTCATATTAAAAACAAGGAAAATTGTCTTCCTTCATAAATTCTGCTATACTGTAATATGCTCTTTCAGTTAGGAAGCTCTTCATTTTACTTTTAAGAGCAGAAATATTTAATGATTTCCATGATTTGGGCAATTTATTCAAAATGTTTGGAGCCATGCAAAAGATGCTCTTACGCATAAGAGTTGTTTTAGCGCCGTGAACACAGAGTTTGAAATTATCACGTCTATTTCTAGGGACCGCATCAGACAAACGCTGAAATAAATGAGGATTGAATTTAATAAACATTATTGTTTCCAGGATATATAATGAGGGCAATGTCAATATCTTATGTTCTATAAAATAAGATTTACAGCTATCCGTTGTTTGTAGTCTAAACATCGATCTAATGCACCTTTTCTGTGCCCGAAACGCTATTTCGTTGTCCGTGCTATTTCCCCAAAAGATAACTCCATATCTAATTATTGATCCGGCTAATCCATAGTAAGCACTAATCAGCGCATCTGTGTTGAGAACCGCAGCAAGCTGTTTCAGAGCGTAGGCTGCACTACTCAATTTTTTAGTAAGTACCTCTATTTGGGGTTTCCAATTCAATTTAGAATCGATTAATAGTCCCAGAAATTTTGTAGTGTCTGCTTCATTGATATTTATATGATTAAATTGAATATTAAAATTGTCAATGGTTTTTGTACGTTGTCTAAAGTGCATTACGTTAGTCTTTTTTAAGTTAATTTTCAAATTATTATCATTTAACCAATTAATAACAGATATTAGTGAATTATTAATGTCATGTTCATATGTGTTTATGTCATTACACGGTATTGTCAACGTACAATCGTCAGCAAAAAGTGTCATCGGATGGTCAGTTACTTTAGGCAAGTCATTTATATACAGAATGAACAACGGAGGCCCCAATACACTGCCTTGTGGTACTCCATATATAACTTCGCGTTCCTCTGATCTTGAAGTTTCTTCACGTTTCCGTTTTTTATTAATTTTACTGATTTCAGTTACTTGTTTACGGCAGTGTAGATAAGATTTAATTAATTCTAAAACGTTGCCCCTAATACCATAGGCTTCAAGTTTTTCTGTTAGGGAATTATAATGGACACAGTCAAAGGCCTGTGTCATGTCGCAGAATATGGCACAGACTGGTGTTCTCTTATCAACATTTTGCATGACATTTTGTAAAAACTCATAAATAGCCAAATTTATACTTTTATTTCTTCGAAATCCCTTTTGTTCGTCACTTAATATATTATATTTTTCCAAATAGGTATTCATTTCACGAGATATGTATTTTTCGAACACCTTAGACATAACTGGTATAAGCGCGATCGGTCTGTAATTTATCATTAATTCGTGACTATCTTTCTTATATAGCGGTTTCACTATAGACTTCTTCAATGCATCAGGATATACACCTGCACTTATGCAAAGATTAATAATGAAACTCAAATGAACACATATGTCACGTGCAACTGCTTTCAATATTTTTGTGGCAATACCATCGTAGCCAACGCTGTTCGTGTTTTTTAGTTTCATAATAATATTTTGTATGTCATAGGGCGTAGACGGGGCCATAAACATTGATTGTGCTCTGCCTAGAATTAATGACGCTGAGTTTTTTCCCGCGTTAATAGTTGGTTGTATTTTATCTATAAAATAATTATTAAATGTGTTGGCTATGTCCTTTGGCTGTGTGATCTCTTTACTTTCATATTTGATGCAAGAAATAGAGTTTCTCGGGGCATTGTGTTTGCTCTTATTAATAATTTGCCACGTAGTCTTAGACTTGTTTTCAGAGGTTTTTATATTGTGATTGTTTTGTGCTTTCTGAGTCAGATTTATAATTCTTTTGAGTATTTTTGAGTATCTTTTGAATTTATCTCTATTATCTTGACTTGGTTTTAACCTATATTGCCATAGAAGCTTCCGTTTGTTTTTACTACACAACTTTATACCACGTGATACCCACGTAGGTTTTCTAGTAGTCTTTATGGTAATCATTTTGGTGGGGAAACATAATTCGTAAAATAATTGGAACGTTTCAATAAAACAGTTGTAGGCTGCATTAGGATCTTCCATCTCGTACACATCTGAGAAGGATAGATCACTTAAACAAGTCTTGAATTTTTCGATATTTTCCTGAGTGTAATCTCGTGTGTTTTTGCGATAATACTTAAGAACATCCTTTTTTTTAACGGGGCACTTTAACAGTTGTGCTGTGTGATCGGATAGAGCAAACTCCAATACTTCTGATGTACAACGGCGCTTGTTAAAATTATGAGCATAATTATCTATAATTATCTAAGCATGTTTGGCTAGCAGCCCGAGTAGGTTGCCTCAAAGCAAGTTGTAAATTAAAATTTAAAAGAATACACTCGAATTCAGCTGACAGTCTACATCTCTTCAAAATGTCAATGTTGTAATCACCAGCTAAAACTATATTCTTACGTTATGGGTACTAGATGACTGATATACTTAATACAATACATTACATAGATTGATATTTTCATTATACATAGCAAATACCCAGAAGACCCGGCACAAATCTTTGTAGACCGTACAAACATTTATCAAATCAAATCAAATCAAATCATTTATTATCAGGTAACAAAAGACCCATAGATAAATACCTTAACCTAAGTATACATATTTATAACCGTACTAAAACTACTGCACACGAAGAGCCGGTGTCGTGTTACGCTGCGAGGTGTCGCGTAGCTGGCCGCGAAAACGCCGATACAGCACACCTTTCGGCCAAAACTCTTCCTTGAGGAAGGTCATCAAATGGTGAGTCGGAACGCGCACCATGAATGACTTGAAATTGGTGCTATGGCGCGCCTCCAACTTCTCCACCCTCAAGGTCCAGTTGGTCTTCACCCGTAAGTACTCTACGATGTCCTCCGTCTTCGTAGAATGATGCAAACGGGAAACGTACAACTGTGTCGTCGGTACTGCAGGACGTAGCAGCGTGTTCGGTCCAGCCAGCGCCGTCCCACACTGGTTGCGATAAGTAGGCTTCCTCTTCTTCCTCTCCACCTTAATGAAGCCGTCCTCATCGAATGTGTTCTTCGGTGGATCCTGCCGTCCGTGGACCAACACAGCGCCGTTAGCCACGCTCGCTGCTGAGCGGCTCTGCTTTCCCCCTTTTGGCTTTTCTGCCTGTCGTTTCATTTGCGACACAGCAGGTTTTGTCTTGGCGACAGTTGCAGAATAGGCACGTTTGGGGGTCGACGTACCTATTACACGCGTCGTTTCCCCGGCAGGTACGACGCGATCAGCGGAACACAATGCTACGCCTGCATTCTTGACAGCCGACGATGTTGATTCATTCGCCGACTGAAAACTGCAGACAGAAGCATTCTGTGCCCCACGACGTGTGTTTATGTTGGAGCCATCCGGTGACCCACTTGTCGGAATAGCGCTGCGCAACAACGCTACTTCGGCACGCAGTTCACCAATGACGATGATTCCAACTTCGACTTCATTTCAGCCAGGTTCACCTTCAGAGACGTGATGTCCTTCAGCAACCTGGTGACGTCGACGTGGTCGAAAGTGACAGGAGGCAGCTTGTGCAGCTCTTTTGCCACAAAATCTGGCACATCATCCGGATCGGTCTTCTTGAGCAGGTCGATGATATCCTGCAGACTCTTCTCGCCACCATCCCTCCGGCGAGATGGCATCTGTCCGACTTGGTCGAGCGATTGAAACAACAACAAATTGGCACTGCATACCTCATCCTCCTTGAAAGAGGATTTGCAGATCTGCAAGATGCTGACCTCGTCCATATAGTCGATGGCATGCTTTACGAATGCCAAAAGCTCGTTGGCAATGAGCTGCTTCGTAGCCATTGCGTACAAAAACGTGCAGCAGTAACCGCTGCGCAAAACGCGAATAAAATATTCAAGCTGTGTAGCGCAAACGCGTCCGTTTCCGAGCGCGCATCGCTCACTACGACACTTATCATACTACATTTATCCCAGGACCGGACCTTTGTCCGCCGCGCCACATCGGTCGTCGAATGGAAGAACAAAATATGCTGCGCTGACCCCCAAACAATAGGGTGTCCTTAAAAATTCTGATTGGTCCGAAATTTGGATTACTCAAAAATACTGGACCCAAAAATGACGACTATATTGTGCGTTAAAATTGCGCGTGATGTCACGCCGTGCTACACTTTTAACGTAACAGTGACGTCACAAGCCCCTTCTCCTGAACTTTGATGTGCTATATCATTGTCACTTTTTATTGATTTGAGTAAGCAAAAAATACGTGTCCAATATTTTTTGGTAGTCTTACTGTCTGACTAAATAGAGTTACTATATTTTTACCTAGGACAAATCCCTATTGGAATAACGGCAGGAGGATGATGATGATGACCCCATCATACTTGAAGTCTTCCATCGTAGCGTTTCCCATACAAATAACAATCTAAACACAACAAGTTCTAGTCTATAAAGAAGAGTAAATAAACATCTCCCCAAGACGACAGTCAATAATATTAGTTCAGTTATTAACTAAACGTACCAGGCAAACATGATTCCGAAGCGTCCAGGCCACAATTAAATTAGCGACCGGCAGTGCCACTTACCGTCCACTTTAAGTAGACCCGTCCTTCCCCGCACGCGCCGCTAAATTGCTCTTTAATGGGTACCCGCATAAATTATTATGGGTCTTCATGATGGTGGAGTCCTGCAAATGTCAAGGGTGTGTTTTGTTTTGTTTACTCTTTTGGCAGCTGTTTTTAGAGGTGTACTGTTGGATGTGGGCCCTTTTTATACATATTGTATACGTCGATTTGAAATCCTTAATCATATACAACCTATTTTTCAGTAAAATTTGTGACTGGCTTGTTATGAACTTTATTGTTAAGAATTTTAAAATTTGAATGAATGCAATGTAAAACGAGTTGTTACCCTACTATTTTTATATAAAGAGAATTAGGAGGTGGTTGATGGTTCAAATTTTATTTGAAATTAGATGATAATTGAGTAATTTACATAACATCACGTTTGTATTCCTTGAAGGGTTGGACAGAGTCGTACCTATAATAAACCATTACTACACACTACACATTACACCACTTATGTTTTAAGTCCCATGTAATTGGGGGTTAGCCTATTGCCATCAACCGGGCACACATCCAGACCCCTGGCTGCTTATGAAAAATTCCTAATGAGACATTCCAATAATACATTGCTCGACCCGAGAATGGAACCCTGGACCTCATACTTAGCAGTCGCGTTTGCCACCAATGGGTTAACAAAGCAGTCATTGAATAATTATAAAAGTAAAAGGATAAGTGCTGATTTGTTCTTTATGTTGCAGAATAATAAATAAAAGATTTGAAACACTGCGCTGTTGACATAACATTATGGCTGCATCCCCCGAACGGTGTGGCAGAGGTGTGTTTTTTCTTTCGGGAATTGAAAGTAAGTCTACAAAGGACGGTAACAAAAAGGAAATCCCTGCAAAATCGAACGTTTAAACTTTTCACAATTTACGTTAACAAGATTTCATTATTTCGTATTAAGTATTTCCACGTGTTTCATAATTCTGAGAACCGCTCGGATAATATTCATCTGTACTTCAGAATTAAATGGTATTCTGCTACTTTCAATTTGAAAAGCTTTATGGATTAATAATTTAACATGTTAACAATCGATTATAAACATTAAAATACATAAAATAATATTAAAAAATGAATCCTTGTTTCCCTTGATCTTGCAATAACTTGAGAACGACTTTACTGATTTCATTCATTCTTTTTTTTAAGTTTTCTTAAACTGAAGACAAGGTTGGCGCAGTGGTTGAGCCATCGGCTGCTGCGCCGCGTGTTGTGGGTTCGATCCCCGCACGGAACAAATATTTGTATAACCTAAAGGTAGTTTTTCCGGGTCTGGCTGTTTGTGTATGTGAGTTTCAATGTTTGTAAACGCGCCCACGATACACGAGAAATTTCTAGTGTGAGGCAACGTTTTCTTGGAATAAAAAAAAAACTGTGTAGACGGTTCTTACAGAAACAAAAGACTTAACGACTATTTCTAACTTCACGCGTTTGACAGTTCGTGAGATGACTACAGATAACACCGCGGAGCGCAGCTAGAAGACTATTGTTTATATTAGGTCTTTACCTATGAAATTGCCGTTCTGCAGTACTGGCCATTTCAAATCAAAATATTTTTTGTTTGGCTAAGAATTCTAATTTCAAATTAATTTTATTTTAAAAACATGGATTTTTTTTTCCAAAAGTAGTCATTTGTTTATTGATTAGTGTTACATTTTCATCGCATTTAAATCTTTTTCGTCATCATGGATACGTTAAAAATTCGAGTAATTATGGAATATGAGTACCGTCGTGGCAGCAACGCGGCACAAGCGGCACGCAACATCAACGACGTTTACGGAGCTAACACTACAAACCAACGCACTACCTGTTATTGGTTTGCTCGCTTCCGTTCTGGAAATTTCGACCTGAAAAATGAACCTCGCGGTCGTCCGAAGACTTTGGTCGACAATGACGAATTAAAGGCGATTGTGGAAGCTGATGATACACAATCTACGGCTGAATTAGCAGCAGCTTTCGACGTTAGCGTCAAAACAATATTGGTCCATTTGCGTCAAATTGGCAAGGTAAAAAAGCTTGACAAATGGGTGCCCCACGAACTCAATGATCGCCAGCGCGAAGTACGCGTCGAGACGTGCCTTGCACTGCTCAACAGACACACAAATGAAGGAATTTTGAACCGCATTGTTACCTGCGATGAAAAATGGATTCTGTTTGATAACCGCAAGCGCTCAGCAAGTTGGTTGGATCCTGGTTCAGCACCTAAACAATGGCCTAAACGAAAACTTACCCCAAGAAAAGTGATGGTCACTGTTTGGTGGTCTAGCGCCGGTGTGATTCAACACAGCTTCTTACCAAACGGGGTGAGCATTACTGCAGATGTGTACTGTGAAGAATTGAACACAATGATGGAGAAGCTGGCACATCTCCAACCAGCATTGGTCAATCGCTCGTCTCCGCTGCTCCTGCACGACAACGCGCGACCTCATACTGCACAGCAGACGGTCTCCAAGTTGCAAGAACTGGGGTTGGAAGCTCTCCGTCATCCGCCCTACTCACCAGACCTTGCGCCTACAGACTACTACTTTTTCCAGAATTTGGATAACTTCTTGGCGGGAAAAAAATTCAATACCCGAGAGGCAGTACAAAATGCCTTTGAAGAATTTGTTGCCTCCCGTCCAGCTGATTTCTTTAAGAAGGGCATCAATAAACTGGCACTGCGTTGGCAAAGATGCATTGATTGCATGGGTGATTACTTCGATTATACAAATAAAAAATACATGAAAAAAAATCATTTAAATTTTTTCATACAAAACGGCAATTTCATAGGTAAAGACCTATTATTATTGAACATTACAACTACATAAGTCATTTAGTTTTTTTTTCCACATGCATCAATTCCCTTATTCACAAACTTAACTGGTCATGTATTTTTATTCCATGAAGTTAAATTAGTACTTTATTAAAACTATTATGTACATGGACAGAATAAAAGAATCAAAAGGCATCGAAAAATTTATCCCCATCACTGCCAGCATTGCCACGTTGAATACCAATGCCGATTCTTTGGCCAAAAGACCAACCCTCTGGTCACTGGAAGAGTCGACCAACCAGTTGTCAATGTCACGAAAAAGTATATAGACAGAAATGTTTACTTAGTTAAGAACCAACAGCTTAGCAGGGTTACCAAGGCGCGGAGGAGTCCAAAAAAGTTACAAACGGTCACCCATCTACAGACTGGTCTCGGCAACCGTAGCTTAACCATCGATCAACCCGTGCGGCTGCTTTTATTTAGCTACGAGCTCCTGAGTAAAATCAAAGGTAATATTTATAAAAAAATAAGCCAAACACAATACTGTTACTGCCAACCCTGAATTTATAACAGTGTACTGAAACTTGTTTGTTATTGAACCACAGAAAAGTAAAAAGGGGTGGATATAACGAAGGACCATGAAAATTTACGAACACCTAAACTTGCAATAAATTCGACTAACTTCTGCAGTGAGTTTGTTTATTTTTCTCGCTGTTATTTTTGTGTCTTTGTGGTTCATAAACCACAAAGTCGCTCCACGTAAAATATTGGTTTTCAGCTGCATTCGGTTAGACTGGAAGCTGACTCCAAAATAGTTGGGAAAAGGCAAGGCAGATGATGATCTTTGCTTTTACTCTCACTATAAATCACTACCCATAAACAATAAGCCCTTTATTTAAGTACAAACTGCTTCTTTTTTTACTTTCGATCCATACCTAGGGCTCCTCCTAAGAAATACAAGATGGGAAAACCCAAATACTCTTTGCCCGACCTGGAAAACAAACCCCCCCAAGACCACTAGACCAACGAGGCAGTCAAACTTTTCCCAAACATTTCTTTCAAAATATCACTCATTTTTTAAAATATAATGTTTGCCTATAACCCATTACTAATACGGTGATTTAAACACAGAATGACCTGTGTTTAAGAAAAAAATGGCCTCCATATTCTAAAGTTTCTACGATCCAGTTCCTTCGTGTTTAATAAGGAACGGTCGAATGGTCTCCTATTTTATGACGTCATAAAATGGAAAGCCCACATTGTGGTATCGTACCTGTAATATAAATTAATCTCATATTTTCGTACTCGATTAGAATGTAATATCAGAGGTGAAGGAATATTATTTTGAATATTTGTACAGAATTTTTGTACGGAAATATGCAGTGTGAGATGAAGGGAATGCTGTCGATTTGTTAATGAAATTGATTTAATAATTTACTCGTTATTAATGGGTTTTTTTTAAACACTTTGAACACAAGAAATTTCTCCTGTATTGTGGGTGCGTTTGCAAACATACAAACAGCTAGACCCAGAACAACTGCCTGTAGGACGTACAAATATTTGCTCCGTACGAGTATTAAAACCTCGACACTCAGCGCAGCAGCCAATCGCTCAGCCATTGCGCCAACCGTGCGGTCACGTGTCATATCATCGCGGGTCATGTTGAATTGAACCTTAGAAGTAAATCCACCAATATGTCCGTCTCCGTCCTGTATTTCCCAAAAGATGAGGCTGAGGCGCACATAGGTATACCCAGTTCATTATATTTTCAATTCCAGTTATGTTTAAGTCCCATGTAATATGGGGCCGGCCTATTGCAATCAGCTGTGTAAATCCAGATTCCGGGCTGCTGAGGAATCTCAGATTCGGACCTGAAATCGAATCCAGGACTTCATGCTTCATGACCAACTAGGTAGTCAAATGTGTGTGTGTGTGTGTGTGTCACTGTATATGTGTAATGTCAGATTATTAGTTTGTAAGATTCATCTGCCTAGCCTTTTCCCAACTATGTTGAGGTCGGCTTCCAGTCTACCTGGATGCAGTTGAATTCAAGTATTTTATATGGAGCGACTGCCTATCTGACCTCCACAATCCACTTACTGGGCAACACGATACTTCATGGTAAAACTGTTTGTGAGACTTTCGGGCTTCTGACTACGCGTAACGCCTGTCAAAGATCTACAAATAACAGCCGGGACCAACGGCTTAACGTGCTATCCGAGGCACGGAGTAGTCTCGATATGTTACGAACAGTCATCCATCCACCGACGGACCTCGGCAAGTGTAGCTTAACCTTCGATCAACCCGTGCGGATGTTTTTGTTTAGCCACGTAAGATCTTGTAAGATTATAACGAGTGTTTCATTAATGGGTCTTAGTTGCCTGACAATAAAGAAATTATTATCCTACTATTATTAAATGTCTCTATTTCTCTATACGTTTCTATTTCTGAACCCAAAAGTGCAGTAGAATGAGTCTTCTAGAGGTAAATTTCTTCTGTATTTTTATATAAGAAAACTCCCAGCCCGTCGCCCCTTACGACGAAACAATCTAGACTGTACCGAGGTTTTCGCAAAGTATGAACGAAGAAGTTTGTAATTTAATTTCTTCCTCGGTTGCGCTTTCCACGATTCAGTCGAGTGCCGTACCAATACAAGTTGATTCTCATCTTTCATAGTCTGTGGTCTCCTGAGATTTTTACTCCTGGCGACATTGCACATTGATTCTTTTTTCAAATACTTCGAATGCACGCAATACTTTTGGTATGTGCTCGGTATCAGTAACATTTAACAGATTCTTAATAGAAGGAGGTGTTATGTTTCACTGTCAGTGTGTAACATTGTAGTGCCCAATGTAAAATCCTATGAAGCCCTTAAAGTTGTCGTTTATGGTGTACAATAAAGAGTATTGTAATCTACGTTTTTTGTGACTTAAGTATGTACATTAAGAAATAAAAAACCGTGTACGTACTTTTAATGCTAGTTAAAATTGTAGCTTCAGACTTGAATCAGCTTTAAAAAGAATTTGGATAAAAGAATAAGAGATCGGATGAAAGACAAAAGGTGGTCGAAGCTTACTGAACATTATCAGCCCGTACACTTGGCGCGTCGTAGCCGGTGCTACGCGCTACGGCTCGGCTACGGCGTAGCCGCGATGTAACCACATAATTTACATATTAATTAACTAGTGGCGGCTGTCACCTTACAATTAAACATAACATCACGCCTGTATTACCCAAAGGGTTGGGCAGAAATGCACCTTCAGTAACACCCACATTTCGCCAGTTATATTTAACTCCCATGTAATAGACGAGCGTATTGCCACCACATGGGCACAAATCTAGACTCCGGGCTAATAACAAAATTCTTATTGGAAAACTCAATATTTTTTTTCCCAACCTGACATTCGAACCCAGGACCACACACTGAGCAATCGCGCTTGAGAACACTACACTTACGACGCAGTTAACCTTACCTCATAACTTAGAAATATCTAGACTAATATCATAAAGAGGAAAGATTTGATTGTTTGTACGTTTGTTTGTAATGGATAAGCTACCAAACCGATTTATAAATTCTTCCCCTTATAGAAAGCTACATTATCAGCGAGTAACTTAGGCTATATTTTATTTTCAAGACTAAGCTTAAAAAGGGGGTGTAGAGGACGTTAATGATCGAAAGGAAAAGTATTAGTTTTATATTATTTATAAGCCAATTTTTCAATAGTTTTTTATTTATTTTACTTAGTAGGTGAAGATCCTACGAAGCCGATTTTTGTGTGGGAGCCCTATGTCCAGCAGCGGATGTCTGTCGGCTGAAATGATGACTTATAGTGTACACTAGCTGCGCCCTGCGGTGTTACAGACGCGCCAAGTTTAAAAAATTTCGTGAAGATAAAATAGTATCTAAAAAAAAAAACGTTGCCCCACACTAGGACAAACAAACGTTTCAAGTCACATACACAAACAGCCAGACCCAGAACAAATACCTGTAGGTCATACAAATAATATTTGACGACCTATGTGGCGCGACGGGCGAAGGTCCGCCTGCGACGCAAGAGGTTGCGGGTTCGATTCCCGCCTTGGGACAAATGTTTGTACGATCTACAAATATTTGTTCCGGGTGTTCTGGGTATTTCCTATGTATAATAAAAAATATCTATCTATGTAATGTATTGTATTAAGTATATCAGTCATCCAGTACCCATAACACAAGCTCTGCTTAGCTTGGGACTAGATGATGCTGCGTGGATTGTCCGGCAATATTTATTTTATTATTATTTATTATATTTCTCGTTAAGTTTTCTGAAATTAACAATATTTCTGCGCAATTGTTTTTAATTTTCTTTCCGTAAGAACCTTATACAAGGTATTACAAAACTTTAAAAAAGATTAATGAAATCGGTAAAGTTCTCAAGTTGTGGCGTGACCAAGGGAAACAGGGATTCATTTTTATACTTTTAAGATTTATTGGGTTGAATGTTGAGTTCTTACAAGGACCGTAAAAAATATGCGAGTTCCATCCCTGGAAACAGAAAGTTGTCAAACTGACATCACAGTAAAAAATAAACTAGCTGGAATAGCTCACCGAGGGTTACATATTAATTAATAATTAATTAATTAAATAACTAATTAATTAGTACACAAGATTAAAATAAAATATTACAAATAATAGACTTTAAATTTACATACACAATGATAAATACAATAAAATTAAATACACAATGTCATAAATACAATTAAAATTAAATACAAAATGTCATAGATAGAATTAAATTTAATATAAAAGGAAATAATACACATTAACATACCAAATTAGAACAACACAATAATTAATACACACCGTCAAAAACAATACGGACAAACAATACGAGGAGAAGCGCTAGTGTGAAGCTGCATCCACCTCTGCAACGAGGACAGGTCTCACAGCTCGGACAGCACCATCAGGAGACTGTTTGAGCTGCTTCGTAGGCGACTTAATAGAGAGGCGCTTCGCTTTCTTATGATTGCGTTAAAATCATCCGCCCGCGCCTTAACAAACATAGTCGAAGCGCTACAAAACCGCGGCAGCCCCAGCAGTATCCTAAAACGATTGTTGTACTGCACATATCATGATCTGCCTAACCTTTTCCCAAATATGTTAGTCGGGAAAAGGCTAGTCAGATGATGGTAGGATAGGTCGACTACCAGTCTAACCGGATGTAGCTGAATACCAGTATTTTACATGGAGCGACTGTCTATCTGACCTCCACAACCCAGTTACTAGGCAACACGATACCCCTTGGTAAGACTGGTTGTCAGACTTTCGGGCTTCTGACTACCCGTAACGACTGTCAAAGATCTACAAATGACAACCGGGACCAACGGCTTAACGTGCTTTCCGAGGCACGGAGGAGTCTCGATATGTTACGAACGGTCACCCATCCGCAGACTGACCTCGGAGAGCGTAGCTTAACCTTCGATCAACCCGTGCGGCTGTTTTTATTTAGGCACGAGCTCCTCATTGCACTGCACATATACCTTAGTTTTTTTTCATTTTCCAATTGAAAATGTTTTACAATACTTGCAAACGGCTCTGTAATAGGTACTCGTACATAAACTTCAATCAACTGGATTAATATCAGATTTTTCGTTCCATATTTCCGTCAATAGGATTCCACTTTTGTTTGAAACATTTCCGTGTTTTTCGAAATTCGCGGAAGCACTCAGGAATATTCAACTGCACTGCAGTATTCAATAGGATTCTACTCCTTTCAATTTTAACATGAATTCAAAGGCTTTATAGGCACATAAGTTTGTAGGTACCATGTTTATAGGTTAATTGGAATATTATATAGCATTACGCCTGTGGACCGAAAGGGGTAGGTAGAGATCTATCCCTTCCGAGAATACAGGCGTAGTGCTTTATGATATTCCAATTAAATTAAATGAAAAATGTGGGTGTACTATGTAACCACCTTTTTTCCAATTATCACATCGGTCGACGTGCGGTGACCCGTCATCTTTGTTTTTATTTTTGAAATCTAAGGACTCGTTTACACTAGAGGTAAATTAGTTTTATTACTTAAATTGATTATTTTATTTTATGACCTTTTAAGATGTGATAATTAAGTATTTTTTTAAATAGTAAAAATTATTGTGTATTTTTGTATTGTTTTTTTACCATAATAAGTTCTAGTACTAGGTATATGTAAGTCTTGTGCTCTCCTCAGAATACGTTTTTGAATCTGTATATTTTTTGTGAATGTTGTTTATGTGTGTAAATAATTTTACTAACTAAAATACATGTGTTATAAAAATATATGTTAAAAATGTTAAATAGTTTGGTTTCTTCATTTTGCTTCATTTTAATTGCGAGTATCGATAAGGTCCGTTTCAGTGGTAGTACTAGACGCATCAACTTACTTTTTGAACACCGTAGCACCTTAGCTGCCAAACAACGAGACAAAATAGAAAATGTATTGTGTGTCGGTCATTTGGCGTTCGACGTGTAGGTAAAAAGGCATAGGCGTCTTTTAATACAGAGAAGGCACGAGCATTCATAACCACGCTTGCACAAGGCAGGTTGGCGATTTCAGACATTTTAAATTATTAGTCCACCTTTCCTCAAGATGTTTTCCTTCAAGTAATCATCATCATCTGCCTAGCCTTTTGCCAACTATGTTAGGGTCGACTTCCAGGCTTAACGGGTGCAGCTGAATACCAGTATTTTACATGGAGCTACTGCCTATCTGTCCTCCACAACCCAGTTACTGGGCAACATGATAGCCCTTGGTAAGACTGGTTGTCTGACTTTCGGGCTTCTGAGTACCCGTAATGACTGGCAATGATTTAAGGTCAGCCGGGACCGACGGCTTGACGTGATTTCTGAGACACGGAGGATTCTCGATATGTTACGAACGGTCACCCATCAATCAACCCTTGCGACTGTTTTTATTTAGCCACCAGCTCCTCACGTAACCTAATACCTATTAATATTATTGTGCAGCCAGTATTAATAACAATTTCCAGGTACAATGGACTAAACGCCTATTATTTGAGCCGCTTCAGTCTACATACTGACCATTCCTAAATGAAATATTTCCAGGTAGGTCAACGTTGTTTAATTAGTGCCGACGGAATTCGATGGACACTGCCAATTACCGGAATTGGGAAACAAACATACAAGAGTATGGATGTGTGTGACCTAATTACGGATTGATTGTACTAGTTACGTTTCGTACTATTTTATTTACGATTGGTACATAACATCATGTACTGCCAGAAAAGTTGGGCAGTGGTGCACCTATTTTAACACCCGCATTCTGCCATTTTGACGACACGGTTGGCGCAGTGGTTGAGCCATCGGCTGCAGCGCCGCGTGTTGTGGGTTCGATCCCCGCACGTAACAAATATTTGTATGACCTGCAGGTAGTTGTTCCGGGTCTGGCTGTTTGTGTATGTGAGTTTAAATGTTTGTAAACGCACCCACGATACAGGAGAAATTCCTACTGTGGGGCAACATTTTTTTAAAGAAAAAAAAAAAAAAAATTATGTCATGATGGCCCAGTGGTTTAGGCCTCGCCTCTTGTTCACGAGGTTGTGGGTTCAAACCTGGGCAAGTACCAATGTGAGTTTTTCAATTCATAATTACTTTCTAAGTTTATCTTGGACATCACTGACATCGGTGAAGGAAAACATCGTGAGGAAACCTGGACTTATATAATTAATATAAGTCTGAAATCGCCAACCCGTCTTGAGCAAGCGTGGTGAATAATGCTCATGCCTTCTCTGTATGAGAAGAGGCCTTTGCCCTGCAGTGGGATAGTAATAGGCTGGTACTACTACTACTATACTGCCATTTATGTTCAAGTCCCATGTAATAGGGGGCGAACTTATTACCATCCATCGGGCACAACTCCAGACTCCGGGCTGCTAATGAGAAAATTCGTTTTGGAAAAACTCAAACTGACCTGGGAATCGCACCCTCAACACGCTCAACAGTCGCGCTTGGGGCCACTAGACCAACGAGACAGTACACAATGTATTGATACAATGCTGGCAATTAATAATCTTTACTAAAGCGGACTGACAATCGATGCTGACAGATGACATATGTACCTAGCTCGTATTTTCGACGTTAACGTTACGTCAATTCGAACGATTTTGAAAATTTAAAAACCCTGCAGCTTTTATTGTTAGGGTTCTGTAGATCACAAGGATGAACGGAGCCCTTTATAGGATCACTTCGTCTGTCTATCTGTATGTCTGTCTGTCTATCAATAACTTTCTTTCAGGAACGCGAGGAGGTATCAAGTTGGAATTTAATTCAAATTTGTAGGTCTAGGTCCCTTGGCGCTATATAAAAATCAAGCTGCCTAAACCATCATCCTCATGATCTTATCCTTAATAAAAAAATACAGCCATTTATGCGACTAATTTTGATACTCATAAAACAAATCAAAACCCATAGGTTACTTCTCATTGACCTAGAATAAGAAATTTCTCAAGAAGCAAATAAGGTTTCACAGCACAAATAAAGGGAAAAGTCCGTAAGCCAGTAATTTGTATTATTATGGTTGAAAATATATTTCAAACTTACATTCGCAGTCAATTGACCGTCACGTAGCTATATCGATGTGTACGAGAACATTTTTCTCAAAAACAAAGTTAAGGGAAATCCTACTTATCTTTTCATCGGAGTAATGATGAGTGCTTTCATATTAGGTATGTGATTATATTATACAAGCTGAAGACAGGGCGCTATGGCGCTCATTAGTAGAGGGCTATCTCAAGCAGTGGACTAGTATAGCCTGATGATGATGATGGTGTGATTATACGGCGTTTTTGCTCGACATCGTACGGGACCCTTCGTATGCGAGTTCAACTCGCACTTCACTTGGACATTTCCTACTGTTTACCCTACGGTTTGAAATTTAAGAAAGAAAATGTGTGCCTCTCCGGATTCAAATTCAAACCCACTGAAATCGCAATGGAAACAGGTGAATCCACATAATGACATTGCGGGTCGTTGTGTCGTACCGAGCTCCACAAACTAGGTAGATACTTACCTAAAACAATTAACCAGCGACACACAGTTGAAACTCAATTAATATCTTACCTAATGAGTACCAATTTTGTGACTCCTCTGCCACAGAGAATTTAGAAACACTATGTACCTACTAAAGAATAAACGTCTGCTTCGTTTTTAATTAAATTACACGTTCCACTGCGCGTTTTGTAAGGAATTTGAGAGTTCGATGAAACGTGGGACTGTAAATACAGCTCAATGTACCATTTATATTGCAACATTACGTTTAGAAAATTATGTTAAATATATTTAGTGGTAAGGTTCATGCATTCATTGCCACTACTGAGTTTGTATAAAAACAAAAATATCTACTAGACCTAAAGATTTGTGTTGAGCTCTAATATTAGGTACTAGAAAATATGTGCACTGCCTGGACAGGTCCACTTATATCTGTGTAGTTCTTTCCTCAAAGACCATCTCAAATACTAATCCGTATGGTCCTCACTCACATGATCTGGCCAAGGTAATGTCTGGACTTTAAAAGAAACTGTGAGTTCTGAGTTTGTTTCGGATTTTTCCTTCTAGGTTCAATTCCTGGGTCGAGCAATTTGTTTTTTAAAGATTTCCCCCCAAAATAAAATAAATGTTATACAGGGTGGAAAACACATCTTGAAACCATGAGTTCAGTACATGATTCGTGACGCCCCAGAGTAGATATTTTTCTGTTGTTCTTTTTACTACTAACCTAACCTAAGCCAATGAGATTTTTAATGTAAATCGTGAATTTATTACTTCTTAAGAGGGTGCATCCTAAAAGTTGGCAACGTCGTAAATAGCTGTCAAATATTTACCTGTTTCGATTAATTTGGAAATAATACTGTATGGAACTAAGAAATTTGGCTAACCAATTGACTAGAATATTAATAATGAATTGCAATTATAAGATTGAATTTGATGTTGTACCCGTTTTAGGTGAAAAAATGGCATTTGGAAAGTTACCAAATACTTTTTTACATCTAAAACTAACTATTCGTTGTTAGGATATTAATTATTGCAATTCATAATCAATATTCTAGTTCGCTAGTTAGCCACATTTTTTATTTCCATACAGAAATGTTATCAAATTAATCAAAACAGCGAAATATTTGACATCTATTTGCGACGTTGCCATCTTTCAGAATAAACCCTCTTAATTGAAAATCACTTTATCTTTATGTTTATCCAGAAATGATAATTTTGAATTTTTGCAATTTCAAGTAAAAATGCTTCGAAAAAAACGTAAAATGAGGAAAAAGCCGACTAAAATGTTCAATGCCTCAACATTGAACAGCTCCAGAATCATGTACTTAAACCATGGTTTCAGGATGTGCGTCGAGGTGACTTCCATCATGTTTATCCATAACAGTTTGAACTCTGTATGCGGTACTTTAAGTAGGCATTCAGGCCGACACGATATTTTTAGTTAATGCAGACAAATGATTCCAACCTCTCATCTTGTTTTGAAATCCACGCAATTTATATTCAGGGCTTATATGTATCTGGTTGTCCATAGCAACCGGCTGTTGAGCCCTTGGCTTACGCCTACAATGGTTAAAACATGTTTATTCATAAATATTCTACCGGAATATGCTGTAGGATAATAATTTGTAATCTACGTAAAGGGTAAAATATGATTCGCTAAGCTCCTAGCTAAATCAGCCTTAAAATTAACAGTTAACATTTTTAGGTAGTATAATACTTTGTCCGATTATTCAGATATTTACGTACTAAAGGCGACGGTAGATTGCTGCGGCGATGCCACACAGTCGCAATCTCTTCGGTTGCATTTCTATGAAAACACATAGAACGCAGACGGCATACCAACGATGCTGTCGGTTGCTGTTGCTAACAGAACGACAAGACGTATTTATTGCTTCACATAAATGAGTTTTGCGAAACCAACAGGTCGAATTGAAGAAAAACAGTATCGAAATTTGGAAAATCCAAAAGTGCACGCCTCGTAATATCATTTTTCACTAAAAAAATACAATTCATTTTAGTATTGTGTATATAAGGGATTCTATCCACCCACCGAATGACCTAAGAGAAACAATGGCACAGTGCTTACGTGCTGCCGTGCACAGACATTCATAGGGAAGAAACCTTTACGATGTTCTCAGAGATAATTGTGTATAAACAGGCGTTGCACAGAGGGTTTTTGAGGAGTTCGCCTCTTGGTTGCCTTTTGAAGACTCGTAGCCCCCCTTGATAGCGATACTGAACAGATGAGTTATTTTTAATAAGGTTCGTAGGTAACCTGAATTTTACCCCTTAAGTCCAATTATTGGTGAAAAACTGAAAAAGATACGCTACTTGTTAAGCTTGAAGTATACGAAGAGAAGAAAATTTTAATGATAAATAGATTTAAAATAAAGTAAAGGGAAACACAACTATGTTAATGGCTCAAACGCCAAGGTCCCCCACTTTAATAATACTGTCAATCCACTTTGACAATGACATTTCACTTGACATTAAAAAAAACTGACGTGTTTTTGTGTACGCCTAAAACACTTGTTTGTTGTAAAATAACAAATATCAATATTACAACAAAGCAGTAAGGTTTAATAAACTCAATTTATATAAACTAAAAAAGAGTTTACAATGCTGAAAGCCGTAATTCTCATTGGGGGACCGCAAAAAGGTAAGATTTTTTACTGCCGCGACGACGTCACCGGCTTTCTTATCAATAAATTGTAATAATCATAAATATATGTTATATCTAACGCATTAATATCTAGACTAAGTAGTAAAATTTAACTATTAATGTTACAAAGTACATTAAAGTGTTGACTTATCTTTAAAAGACGTTTTATATGTATGAAGGTTATGTACATAAAATAACAATATCTCCTATTTACTCATAAACATATGATGTAGACAGAATACAAGCTGACTTTCGAGAATAAAGGTAATTTTGCGTGAAACGTAAACTTTCCATCGGAAACGTCGCTAAAAATTAGCTTAACAATTGAACGATATTTTCTGAAATATGAAAGTGTAACATCTTGAACCCAACATATTGCACCATCACGCAATTATATTTTATTTTGATAATATTAATTTATATAGATAATGATAATATAAATTAATAACTAAATACAATTTTCTGTCTCTCTTGGTTGATCTGCAATCAGCATTAGCTCTAAGCTGATGCTTTATAAGGTAGAAATAAAATCTAATTAGATAATGTCTCTTTTTAAATATGTAAAAAATATGCCAAAATAAAGAAAATGGATGTAATTATATCTAGATATGACTTCATTTCAAATCTCAAAATTTCTCTAATAGGACTAATCTTGGACAGTTATTACAGGGATTAAGAAGCCAAAAATTCAGACAAGTACTCTTACCGTGGGGTAATATGTTACCCAGTTACTGTGTTGTGGAGGTCAGATTGGTAGTCTCTCCATGTAAAATACTGGTAGTAAGCTGCAAGGTACAATTTTCTGCCTCTTGGTTGATCTACAATCAGCATTAGTTCTAAGCTGATGATATTTTGAAAATGTCTCTTTTTACATATGTAAGAACAATGCCAAAATAAAGAAAACAGATATAATTAGGTAGGTACTATTAATATCTAGATATGACGTCATTTCAATTAGGTTTTGATAAGGATCTATGAGTACTAGAATCAATGAACTGTTCCACGGCTTATTCTTGTTATTATATTTTTTTATTTATCCATTTATTTCAATATATTTTAGGCATCTAGGCCCATATAAACATATACAATACTAAAATTAGATAGCATGATTTGATAGTATTGGTCTCCTATTTAAACCACCCCGATTATTCTTCCCTCAACCTGGTCTCTCATAAATCTCGTCTTAAGTAAAGGTATTTTAGTAAGTTTCTCTATGTCTTATTGTTGGAATACAGTTACGTTTCGAGACATCAAAAAAAAATCACTACAGAGTGAGTCAGACTCTCCCACACCTTGGCAGAGAAAGAAAATACCAACAAAACAAAAACCATTTCCCGTTGTATTAAAAATAAACATTTTTACATTTAATTCACTTGCAACTTATAATTTGAACAACTTAAACAAGCATTAAATACCACTGTGCTAAAGTTCAACTTGATGGCATAGGAGTTCCTGAGATAAGCAGCTAAGACATACAGACGGACAGAAAAAGGTGCACCATAAGAAGTTCTGGTTATATCATAAATAAAAACATGGGAAAATGAAGAGTGAAACAAATAAATGTATTACCAAAAAATAATGTTCTATTTCCAGGCACCCGCTTCCGCCCGTTATCCCTAGACACTCCTAAGCCCCTGTTCCCGATAGCAGGGCTCCCTCTGATCCAGCACCATGTGGAGGCTTGTGCAAAGCTGGAGGCCTGCAAGGAGATCCTTATCATTGGCGCGTACACCACCAACACCATGGCACAGTTTGTTACTGATATGCAGAAGGAATATCATGTTCTTATCAGGTGATTTGTCACTTAGTAATATTCACAATAGAAATTAAATTGCATGAAGTCATTACATGGTGGAAGCACCATGGATGGGTGACCACATACTAAAACTCCTTTATACATCAGAAAGCATGTTAAGCCATTGGTGCCTGCTGTTATTCATATATTGTCAGTTGTTGCAGGGATTTACAAACCTAAAAGTCTGACAACTAGTCTTACGATGTAATATGTTACCCAGTAAGTGTGTTGTGTCAGTAAGACTGGCGGTCGCTCCATTTAATGGTAGTCAGCTGCATCCATGGTAGAGTGGAAGCGGACCCACCATATTTAGGAAGAAACTAGGCATATGATGAAAGAAGTCATTTTTTATTTTATAGTAGTTATAGTATATATAGTTATTGTTATATAGTGTGTGTCAGCTCTGACTGGAGTTTACTATTTAAGTGCGATCGTCTGTTAGCTCCAACATTGGCAACCAACATTGGCTTTGTGGATATTGGCGTAAAACATAACGCTTTTGAGTTAACGCTTGTATTTATTTCACTCCACATACAATTTCCATACCGGGGTCCTTGTATTTAAATCGATTCTTAAGTAGTAAACTCCAAAAAACCTTTTCAAACACAATGCAAACTTATTCTGCTGTAACTTAATCCAATACAATTACAGTCATTTGTTTTGTATTTGATTTATTATAGAGTAAGAAATGTCAAACATCCTGATAGTAGTGAGCATTATGTACATGTTTTGTGTAACTCTATTTTGTTTTGACACAGCTTGACTTAACAAATACTTATCTACATCCTGTTGTACAATTACTGTTGAAACTCTGATCTATATCTTCAGTAGCGACAACAACATATATTTTATTGAGATTAAAATACCATCCAGTTATCCAACTGTTACAGTAGATTTCCCAAAAACATTTCTTACAATAAACATTGTTTTCATATTTACTAAAAGAACGGATATAACATAAAAAGCAAACAAAGGTAAGGTAGAAAATAGGGGATAATTTATACGTACGTATTTAATTTTGTAAAAGGACATCATTAGACATTAACGACGGCTATTGTATCTTAGATAAATAACTGAAATTTAAAAAGTTTTTTTTTGTCAATAAAAGAATCTAATATTGTTTCTCCCAATTTCAGATATCTTCAAGAGTTCACTCCTTTGGGCACCGGTGGTGGTCTCTACCACTTCCGGGATCAGGTCCGGGCTGGCAATCCTTCTGCATTCTTCTTGCTAAATGGAGATGTTTGTGCTGACTTCCCCCTCAAGGAGCTATGGCAGTTCCATGCGGAGAGGACTAATGCTTTGGTACATTTTAAACCTATTTATTTGCACCTTTTCGTTTAAATCTTTAACCTCCTTTACCTATTAAGGGACTAGAAAGCTAGTTATCCATTATTGCTTGTCCTAAATGTCTAAAGTCTGGAGCAACGACTTAGATTGCTTTCTTGTCAAATTATTTTTTAATCGTTTATATGTTCGTGTTCGTGTTATTAGAGCATTTTGTGGCTTATAACAGTTTTTCAGCGGATGTGCGATGTGTAGATGATGTCCCTATCTAGATGACAAAAGTATAGATAGAATATTTGACGGCACGGTTGGCGCAGTGCCTGAGCAATCCATTGCTGCGCCGCGTGTCTGTTCGATTCCCGCACGGAACAAATATTTCTATGGCTTACAGGTCGTTGTTCCGGGTCTGGCTGTTCGTGTATGTGACTTTAAATGTTTGTAAACGCACTCACGATACAGGAGAAATTCATAGAGTGGGGAAACGGTTTAAAAAAATAATCCCTATTGTGTTGTTGATTAAATTTTCACAATTTCCATCCCTTACAGGTAACAATAATGGGCACAGAAGCGACCCGCCAACAATCAGTGCACTACGGCTGCATGGTACGCGAGCCGGCTACCAAGTCAGTCACTCACTACGTGGAGAAACCCAACAGCTACGTGTCCACGCTCATCAACTGTGGCGTGTACATGTGCTCGCTACAAGTGTTCCAGACTATGGCCGAGTCTTTCCTCAGGAAACAAGATGGATTCTATAGGTAACCTTTATTTTTTTGTATTTTTATTTTTCAAGTTTAAAATAGAGGTTATCTTAACGACAAATAAAAAAGTTAATTTCAATAACCAAAAAACCTGACTATAATATAAGTAAGTACTGATGTACCTAGGTATCTAACTGGTCAATATTTGTAATAAGCTGACTTAAGTTGCTAAAAGGCTGTTTGGGTATATGAGTGTAAATGTTGTTTGTAAATACACCCACCCACTATTGATACAGATCGGCTGTATCAGTCGATTCAAAATTAAACTTTATCCCAATTGGCCAAGGAGTATTGCTGTATGAACCACAGTACACGAGAATTGTCATTCTAAAGTTGCGTTTTGTTGATTTTAGCACTAATGGCCAGGCCAACCCAGGGTACATGTCCTTCGAGCAAGATGTGCTGATGCAGCTTGCAGGAACCAACAAATTATATGCTATGCAAGTGAGTAGTATAGAGGCCAGCACATCAAGTTACCTCAATCTGTCGAATTTCCTTGATAGTTTTTCAACATTATTACAAAAGAATAAGATTTACAATTGGCAAAATTTGACCATTTGGGATAGCTTGATGTGCTAAGGTCTAAGTACATTCAATTTATGAACCATTTGATTTGGATAACCATAGGCGGTTTTATACTACAGAATATTACAGGTGGAGATTGTCACGATTGTTTGGTCATGTCGATTGTACTAAAAGTAATGTTGTAGCGACATCTATGCATTCTCGTAGTAACTAAACTGACGCATCCTAGATCGCGATATTAAAGTTATCCGCGCAATTGAACATATTATCAAGAACGGCTCACCAGTAGTACATTAAGGTATAAACCATTTGATTTAAATAATCATAAACGGTATTTTACTACAGAATATTACAGGTGGAGATTGTCACGATTGTTTGGCTATGTCGATTGTAGTAAAAGTAATATTGTAGCGACATCTATGCATTCTCATAGTAACTAAACTGACGCATCCTAGATCGCGATATTAAAGTAATCCGCGCAATTGAACATATTATCAAGAAGGGCTCACCAGACACAACACCTGTCTGAGGATCCTCCGTTTTCAATGGTGGCACTGAAATGTAAGTAAGTTCAAATTGCGCCGTTTTTACTATTTCTCAACTTTATATCTGGGTAGTGTTAACCGAATTAACATAGGGTGGATGAAATGGCGGCAGGTAACGGGAACAACCTGTGACCCCCATATTCCCCTTAAACTTAAGGGGAAGATTTACAAAACAATGGTTAGACCTGCTGTCTTGTATGGATCAGAATGTTGGGCCGCAAAAGGCATGAATGAAAGGCAGTTACATGCAGCTGAGATGAGAATGCTGAGCGGGATGTGTGGTGTTACGCGAATGGATAGAATAAGAAATGAGTATGTAAGAGGAAGTCTGAAAGTAGCGCCTGTGACCGAGAAGTTGTGTGGAAATCGGTTGTCATGGTATGGGCATGTGATGCGAAGGAATGAGGACCATGTTGTGAGGATAGTTTTGAGTATGAAGGTGCAGGGTTACATGAGTAGAAGAAGACCAAAGAAAAGATGGATGGATTGTGTGAAAGATGATATGGCAAGAAAAGAGGTGACCCTTGAGATGACGGCAAATAGAGATGTATGGAAGAAGAAAACATGCTGCGCCGACCCCAAATAAATTGGGATAAGGGCAGGAGGATGATGATGATGATATCTGGGTAGTGTCCGAAGGTCTACTTAATTATGTCTATTTGTGCAAATTTACCTTCTCCAAATGCTTTAACGCATTCAGTGCAGACAATGCGCATGCGCGTTTTCTGTAGTTTACCATGTGTGCGTCCATACAATTTACTAAACTTTCATAGAGTGCGGCACTCCGCACCTGCGCGTTCTATTGTTTCGAATACATCATGAAATAAGGATCGCTAAGGGTGTCTAAACACTTTATTGAAATTCTTGCATAGGATATTCGGTTGTTACAGAAGTAATATAATATGTTACGAGTGTGTGGAATAATATTCGTTCATGATGTAGGTACTCACCCCACCACAACTACTTTTTCGAGTCGTGTCTTAAGTATGCTTTTAAATATTCCCAGATAACAAATTGGTGGTCTCAAGTGAAGACTGCTAGCTCCGCGATCTACGCGAACCGGCACTACTTGGAGCTACATAGAGAACGCGTGTCTAAGGACAACCCCTGCACCATACTGCCCGATGTTTTTGTACACCCTACTGCTAATGTTGACTCTACTGCCGTGGTAAGTTTTTTAGAGACCGCGAGTCCGAAGACACACCCTGCACCATACTGCCGGATGTATTTTTGCACCCTTCTGCTACTGTAGACTACTACCGTGGTAAGTACTGAAGAGACCACTTGTCTAAAGACACATTCTGCACCGCATGTCTGTATTATGTCAGATGTCTTTGTACACCCTACTGCTATTATTAATTCTAATGTAGTGTTAAGTCCTTACTTTCTGAGAAGACCGCATCCTTACCTACTGAGGAGACGGCATCCTTACTTACTTAGGAGACCCGCGTCTAAGACACACGTTTTAGGTGTACCACTCTGCACTGTATTACCGGATGTCTTCGTACAACCTACTGGTGACGGTCACATTCCATGAACACACAGGTTCACATGTCCGCATTCAAAAATGTTAAATACGGCGTGCCGCAAGGCAGCGTACTGGGTCCGTTACTATTTTTAATATATATAAATGACCTTCCAAGAGCAGTTAAACAAAAAATGGTCCTCTTTGCTGATGATAGCACAGCAATTATTGAGTGTACAGACCCTAACAACTACGAAAATAATATCAACGTTACTCTAAGAGAGATCGTTATATGGCTTGAAAACAATAACTTAAAAATAAATTTAAATAAGACTAACGTAATGCATTTTCACCAACGACGCGTAAATCCTGCCATCTCTGTAGCCTACAACGATAAAATAATAGAAGAGGTTATGAATAGTAAGTTCTTGGGCATAACCATTGACAACAAGCTAACTTGGAAAGTTCATGTAGAATTGTTATGTAAGCGCATAAGTAAATCTGCCTATGCACTATTTCAGCTTTCAAAAAAAGTAAACATTGAAACACTAGTCACAGCATATCACGGAGTGGTTGGTTCAGTCCTTCGCTACGGGGTTATGTTTTGGGGTGAATCGACTAACAGTGAGATAGTATTTAGAATGCAAAAGCGTTGCATAAGGTCAATGTGCGGTCTTCAAGTAACAGATTATTTTATTATTAACTCTGCCGTCATTATATATTTTAGAAACAGCGTTGTTTGTAAAAATGAATCCGAATCTGTTCCCTAAATTCTCAGCAGTAAAGAAAAACCCAGTACGATCTCAACATGCAAATCAATTATGTAATTTAAAATGTAAAACAGCTCTTATGTCTAAAAGTTTTTTCGGATTAGCTCCTAAAATCTATAATAAATTACCTGACGACATAAAAGGCATGCCAATGGTCAAATTCAAAACAGCTCTACAGAAATTTTTAATAGAAAAATGTTATTACAGAGTAGACAAATTTTTAAACGAGATATATTTATAAAACTAATAACCTAACTGTAATAGTTCCTAATTATATTTTAAATTTATTTTATTGTTATAGTTTATTATTTGTTCTTATTATCTAAGCATGTGAATCTAGTTATTAAGTTCTCAACAGAAACCATTTGTATGCCAATGAAGCAAAACATAGAGCTACTATTTTTTTTTTTAACCATCTATGTAAAACCTATGTTTACAAATGAATAAATGAATATGATTATGATTATCACATTGTCGCTGTTGTAAATGATATCCCCATGTAAAAATGTATTGTTGGACATGGGTTGCTAAAAAGACCGCTACGTACAAACGTAATATAACATCAAGCCTGTACCCCCTAATGGGATAGGCAGAAGTGTACCTATAGTTCATCCACATTTCGCCAATTATGTTTAAGTCCCATACAATAAGAGGCGACCCTAAATGGGAAAATCCAATACCGCTTCGTAAGACCTGCAAATCGAACAATGTAGTTTCTTCTTTCCAAAATCAAAACTCTTAAGGTATAAGGTTGTAACCATTTATGCTTCTCCACACAGATTGGTCCCAACGTGTCGATCGGCGCAGGAGTGACAATAAAAGCTGGCGTCAGGATCAAGGAGTCGATAGTCCTCAACAACGCAACAGTACACGAACATGCTCTAGTCATGTATTCTGTTGGTAAGTTTTGTTCACCATTATTTATAGCAACTCGAACTAGTTACATTATATGTACCAATGCTGGAATTTTACTGCAACTCAGCAGCCTGACTATTACAAGTTTGGAGGTATGAGGAACAGGGTGTAAAGTTCCTCATCCACCATAGAAAAGGGAGGATCCTCCGACCAGACGACGACGATTGTTGTCGGGCTCTTATGTATATTCAGTCGCGTGGATAACTTTAATATCGCGATGTAGGAGACGTCAGATTTAGTTCGTATGTGCCGAGATAAATGTCGCTACACATCATCATCATCATCATCATCATCATCAGGCTATACTAGTCCACTGCTGGACATAGCCCTCTCCTAATGAGCGCCATAGCGCCCAGTCTTCAGCTTGCCGCATCCAACATCTGCCTGCAGTCTTTCGCAGATCGTCATCCCACCGCTACACAAGGTTTCTATATCTAAGGAGTTAAAATGATATGCAGGGTGGAAGGGACGTCTACGCAGAACCTGATATCATGACTTTGGAACCTGATTCTGGTTTTTTTTTACGTTTTTTTTTCTGATATTTTTTACAGCAGATTGTGAAAACATTATTTATACGAGTATCCATACCAATTGAATCTTTGAATAAATTCAATATTTATTCAATCGGACAACAAAAATCAAGTGTAGTTGTTAGTAACAGTTACCTAAAACTAGTGTTAGAAATTTAACAGTAAGAAAATTAGTTGAGTTTGAAATAATTTGTACAGAAGATGAACAAGTAAGATAGCGGTTTCTCACTAGGTAATCCTATCCACAAACTGCCTCAAAATGGGAGACTACAAATTTTCTCCCACTTTTTTCAGTCTGCTGTGGCTACTTAATATAAATGTTGGTAGTGAAAGTATCTAGTGAATAGTGTCCTTAATAATTCTATTTGGTCCGAAAGTTGAATTACTCAAAAATACTGGTCACGTTTTTTTTCTTCTGTCACGTAAACCAAAAATAACGACGATATAGTTCGTTGAAATTGCGCGTGATGTCACGCCGTGCTACACTTTTAACGTAACAGTGACGTCACTAGCCCCTTCTCCTGAACTTTGATGTGCTATATCTTTGTCACTTTATTGATTTGAGTAAGCAAAACATACGTGTCCAATATTTTTTGGTAATCTAACTGACAGACCAAATAGACTTATTATATTTTTACCTAGGACACATTCCTATTATTTGACAACCGATGTGACGCGGCTGGCAAAGGTCCGCCTGCGAGGCAGGGGGTTGCGGGTTCGATTACCGCCCTGCGACAAATGTTTGTACGATCTACAAAGATTTGTTCCTGGTGTTCTGGGTATTTGCTATGTATAATAATAAATATCTATCTATGTAATGTATTGTATTAAGTATATCAGTCATCTAGTACCCATGACACAAGCTCTGCTTAGCTTGGGGCTAGATAATGCTGTGTGGATGGTCCAGCATTATTTATTATTTACTTTTTGATTAAAAACAAATTAATCTGTCTTTTTTTGTTCAGTCGGTCAAGAAGCGTCAGTAGGAGAGTGGTCCAGGGTGGAGGGTACTCCTTCCGACCCGGACCCAAACAAGCCGTTTGCGAAGATGGACAATACGCCGTTGTTCAACACTGATGGGAGACTCAACCCGTCTATCACTATATTGGGTAAGTCGTGTCATCTTTCAACCCCATTATTTTTTAAGTATGGGGAATCTACCATTGACTGCTTCCATTCTGGGTAGAACGGGAGGGTGAGTCACACTTTTACTGACTGAAATGACAAGGACGGGACACGGATGGGCTGTGATGCCATTAACGTTCCTTGCCTTTATGTATTTTCTCTCTCTCTCATATCTACTCCTAAGGTTGTGTATTTTTTTAGTGTTTTGTTTTTCACACATCGCGTTTTATCTTTGAAGGAAAATTACATTTTCGTTATTTTTTAATACTGTCCTTTTATTTATTACACAGTATGAAAGTTTTATCGATTTCTCTAACGAATAGTTTTGTTAACAGGTGCAGGAGTAGTTGTGCCAGCCGAAATGATACTACTCAACTCAATAGTTTTGCCACACAAACATCTAACAAGGAGTTTTAAACACGAAATTATTTTATAGTCCTTTAAATGGCAACATTCGACGGTATGTTATAGAAAATAATAACACATTATACAAAAGAGTTTTTATGTAATGAACTGTGGTTCGACACAGACTACAAAATATTTGACACCTAAGATTTTTACTATTTTTTATACTTCTATATTTAAAAATCATAGCTGATAAAATAGTATTTTATTAGTTTTTAAGAAAACAAATTTTATTGTAGTGGCTAAAATTGGGATAGAATTTTCTCAATTTTTTCGGCGTTTCTATATTATATGAAAAATAAATAAATATTTATTCAAAATTAACGTAGTTAGATACAATATTAATTAGAAAAAAATCTTTAGGATGATTTTTAAAGGTATTGGAAATGTTAGATCCCTATACTAGATAGGAAAAACCTGTATTATAGGCAGAATATAATCCTAATACGCTTTACTTGTTAGCGTAAATTATTAAAATATTGAGCTTGACAGGCTAGCGTCAGACACGAAACATTTTTCTGGTATCTATGGAAGTATCCAAACCTTAGTACTTTGAAGGTATGAGGAACAGTGTGTAAAGTTCCTCATCCACCATAGATAAGGGAGAGTCCTCTGACCAAACGGGTGTTGTGCCTGGTGGGCTACTGCCCGGCGGTTGTTGTCGGGTTTTTTTATATTCTAAGAACTCACCAACTCGTAGGTACGAACACGTAGTTAATGAAAATGTAGGTAGTGAATTTCACGACGCGATATACGCCCGCGACCCGCGCCATTCTTTACGGGTGAAAACATCAGCGGGCAATTACTAAAGTCGCCCACTGGCGGCACGGCACGTCAAGAGATTTGGAATACAGATGATTTCGAATCTTTTTTAACCGGTTGGAGTCCACTCCCATCTCGGTATGACACCCTCAACGTCGAACTGACGTAAGCGGGACCTGAACGGTTTACACTTAACGCTCACATTTCATCAATACGTCACAGCCTGCTTTGGCATCTTTCGGCACGTTCTGACATTCCGTGGCATACTGAAATGTGAACGCTAAGCATCATAAAATAAGATCTGAAATCATTTGTGCTTACTAAAATCCCTTGACGTGACGTCCCGTGGGGCGCGGTCACCTGCAACCTTGCCGCGCTTTGTGATCGTTTGGCGGAAAACCGCGACTCGTTGCGCGGTTGCGAGTACAAAAATCTGACACTATTTTGTACATGGTGGTCAGGGACTTACTGAACAATCTTATGAATAACCCCCCTTCTTGTGATCATCCCGCCAGGATTGCAACTGCGACGGCTGCGTAACCCCACACACAACCGGTCCCGTAAACCCTACAATACACATCCTACGTAGCAAATTCCTTTCATTTACCTAAAAGCTTTTATAATATATAAAAACATACATAATACATAAATAAAGAATACATAAAAACATCTTCTAATCGGGTCCTTGTTATAGTGACTGAAGAAACGATCATTGTAAAAGTAACTAAGGTAATTCCATCATGATCTTAGTTTCTTCACTCTTCTTAAATCTTTTCTACCTACCAGCATTGTGGAAATGGCAACGTAGACCAGCTTGGCATAGCCTGGCTTCCCTCGATGACCCCCTCCAATCGTCGAAGCCTCTGAAAAACCATGTTTAACTATTTATTTGCAATTGGTTGCCTTCGTTTCTATTAATTGGACTACTTCTGACTATGAGGTCCTGGGTTCCCAGGTCGGGTAAAGTGTTATTGGGCTTTTCCTCCCAAAATTTCTCAATATCAGCCCTTAACCTGTATTCTGGAGTCAGTGTCAATAGGCCCGTCCCCAATTACATGGGACTTGAACGTAAGTGGCAAAATGTGGGAGTACTGTACAGGTTCATTTCTGCCAACCCCTACGCGGGGGACAGGCGTGATGATGATGACGCTTTATTAAAATACCTAAAAACATCACATTATTTTTAAGTTTTAATAAGTAAACCTTCCTATTAAAATGAAACGTATCGCTTTTCGTTGACATTGAAACTACTTGCGTTCACTTTCACACATTTTAATTTTAGCTTAGCAATTCTTGTACCAAGTCCACCAACTTTTGTTTTTAAAATTAGCTATCTTTTGGCGGCAAAACCTTCGTTACCGATATTTCCTTGTTCCGGTTGCCTTACTTACGTAACGTTTGGTTTGCAACTAAAATTAATGACAGTAAAAATGTATTTGTTTATCCATAATTTCACCTGAGGGTAAGCGATCAAGCGCTTGCTATGGAGAGGAGTGGAAATTATGTATTTTTCTAACTCCTCCGTTGTTATTTTCTGTTTAATCCATTGCGGGATCTGAGACAGTTGAATTGTTTCTCCGGGACTCGTCGGTCTTCGTTGTGTCGACGCTTTTCTAGTGGTCGCCACTGTGGATTCTGGCTTTCAGGAGTTGCAGTGGCTTGGTTGTGGTGGGCTTGGCCATAATAAAAATTAACCGATGAAGCGGTCGACGCTGGTACAAGCTTGCCATGACTTGTTCAACTCTCTGGTTATACCTTCCTCGTCTACCTAGCCCTTTCCCAACTATGTTGGGGTTGGATTCCAGTCTTTCTGATTCAGCCGAATACCAGTTATTTACATGGTACGACTGCCTATCTAACCTCCATAACCCAGTTCTTGGGTATCGCGATACCCTTTGTTAAGACTGGTTTTCAGACCTTCGGGCTTTGACTATCTAAGATCTTGGAATGACAGTCGTTGGTCCAACGACTTAACGTGATTTCAGAGAAACATGGTGGTCACCCATCTACAGACTGACCCAGTGTTGCTTAACCTTGACGATCAACCCGTGTTTAATAACTTAGCCACAAGCCCTCTGAGGTTTAGCTATATGGATCCACATGACTACTCCAGCAAACATTTTCGCTTCTTGAAACAAAAGTAAATGTATTTATATATTAGCGTTTGTTGGTAGATATAATGTAGAAACAATTTGAAACCAACAATTATTCATGTTACCCAAATCAGTGTGAACGTGGCCTTACATTTGTATGTTAGCATAATGCTAGAACACATTACGTATAATCTAAACCAAAGCTTCCAATAAAATAAGAAACTTGCATAGTTAAAACGCTCAATTTTACGCGCGGCGTTAGTATAATGAGTCTATATGCCAGGTCCATCTCGTGTCGAGCACGGGATATAGGCACCAAAATAACTTTTACTCGTGCCCTAGTGAAAAAATGAGGCTGTCATTATACCACACACCATTCTGCTTCCACAGAAGCGCTGCGCGTATTAGGGAGAATCGAAAATGGAACCCGCGAAATTCAAATTTAAAAATTATTCTTTTTTCAAGTTGCACTGTTTTATGTTGTGTGCGATTTCGCGGGAATTATTCTAAAATTAATAATTAATTATAATCCAAAAAGTACTAGATGCAAGTCGTCATACTTTTAGTAAATAGGCAGCCTTATCTGTATCAAATATAATTTTTAAAACGACCAATAGACACAGACACTTTCCCATTTATAATATTAGTATGGATAGTGTAGTCTGAACTGACCTTTAGGTAACAAGGAATTAAACATCTGCTGTGGAAATTCCAATATAAAAAAAAGAAACACAATTCTTTTCAGAGACAATTCAACCGAAGCACACAATAAATATACTTTTATTATAATTATGTTATTCTAAATAAAATATATTTACAGATTATAATTGTTATGTAAATAAATGTAATAATTGTAGGTTTAAGATGTACGGTGCTGCAAATAAATGGAATCTGCACATTTTTGACTTTTATTATTCACCTTGGTTCACCTCTAGCTTAATTTTAAGAGTAATGTTTTTGACACGATTGGGTCACCAACAGACATATTATTTTTATGTAACAACAGGTAATAATGAATTTGAACCAATTTATCACGCTAACCGTAACATTCTGCAGCATTTTTTAGCCAATTAGGGTCTTATAGTAGGTACAGAGGCCAGCACATCAAGCTACCCCAATCTGTCATATTTCTTAGATAATTTTCAACTTTATCACAAAGTAGCGGAGCCCCGCGACTTGGTCCACGTAAATTTCGTACGTTTCCCTTCAAACTTGAACATCCCTTCCAACCCCTTTTGAGCGTAGTTTCGAAAATAATAATAGCCTATAGCACTCAGATATAATGTAGCTTTTCAATAGTGAAAACATTTTTAGAATTGGATCTTGAGCTCCGGAGATTTACCCCCTACATACAAACTTACAAACACTTTTTATCTCTTTATAATATTATATATAATATATATAAACTAGCACTTCGCCCGCGGTTTCGTCCGCGTGGATTTCGTACTTTTCCCTTCGAACTTTAACAAAACATCCACCCCCTGTAAACCGCAGTTTTGAAAATAAAATATAGAATACTTAGAATATAGAATACTTAATAGTTACTCGCTGATAATGTAACTTAGTTTATAGATATAATAGAATGAGGTTCATGTACAGGTAGGTACCGACGCGGCGACGCGCGACGCCAGCACATCAAGCTACCTCAAACTGTCAAATTTTCCCAATTGAACATGAACCTTATTTGTTTGTCACAAAGTTGAAACCTATCAAAGAAATTTGACACATTGGGGTAGCTTGATGTGCTGGCCTCGGTACTTACCAGTTCCTACTGTATAATAATTACCGGTATGTGACGCTCGTCCAAAATGAGTTCATAAAACCTAATAGACATAATTGAGCAGTCCCGATGCGCCTAAAGGTTTGGTCACGACGCACGTGAGTTTATTTCTGAATAACCACGATTTCTAATGACGTAGTATCTGCTAATTTCATTAACGATATCGCAAATTTTCAGGTAAGAAAGTATTTTAATTGATTTTTTATATCTATAGCTAATCGGTTTAGTAGAAAAACATTAATTTGCATACTTGCCCAATCGTGCGTTTAAGGCGTATCTTTTCAGAGGAATGTTTACGGTAAAGTTATAATTTTACAATTCAAGTGTTAAGTGTTATAATTTTACATTATAATTTACTGAGGAGCTCGTGGCTACATAAAGTCAGATGCAGGGGTTGATCGAAGGTTATGGTAAGCTTGCTGCACCTCTTATTATTTTTAAGACCTGTATAATTCTACATTCATGTTTTACAAAATAAAATATCTTGTATCTTGTCAGTCTGTGGATGGGTTACTCGTTGTTGCCTCGGAAAGCGCGACAGTCGTTACGGGTAGTCGGAAGCCTGAAAGTCTGACAACCATTCTTACCAAGGGGTATAGTGTTAGGTACCCAGTAACTGGTTTGTGGAGGTCAAATAGGCAGTCGCTTTATGTAAAATACCGGTATTCAGCTGCATCCGATTAGACTGGAAGCTGACCCCAACGCAGTTTGGAAAAGGCTAGGCAGATGATGAGATGATGATGTGACGTCACACACGTGTGGCAAAGATAGGGCGGGGCCAAAGATCATGACATTAGTTTGACTGACCTAATTTATGGATGGCTCCTAAACTCCTCTAAGGGTATCTTTCTACCACAGATGGACTACGTTGCTAAACTTCGGATATGTTTCGAACCCAACAATAGGATCATTCAATTTTTATAGCTCAGCTTAGCTTATTCATTGATGGAAAAGGGTTTAACGAAGCTGTTTTTATATTGAGGCTAATTGAGGGATGCGTGCTAAAGACGGGAGCTACGTATGAGGGCTCAGGGCCAAGAATGTGAGCTGGAGATGTTCTAGACACGACGTAGTACAGAGGGCCAGTACATCAAGCTACCTCAATGTGTCAAATTTCTTTGATAGGTTTTCAACTTTACTACGAAAGTATAAGGTTCATGTTTAATTGGAAAAATCTGACAGTTTGGGGTAGCTTGATGCGCTGGCGTCGGTACATAGTACCTCGAGACATGTATTTTACGCTACACCGTTAACCTTTTGAACGCCAGAGCATAAACGTATGCGCGTGCTCTCCACGCCAAGCCTTTTTAACAAATACGTTTAATTTCTTATTTGTCATCGTGAATTTATCAATGACCGCGGTGTATTTTAATTTGTTTCATGCGGTTGAAACATAGGTAACACTATATCCCTTGGTAAGACTGACTGTCAGACTTGCGGGTTTCTGACTACCCGTAACGACTGTCATAGATGTACAATTGACAGCCGTGACCAACGGCTTATCGTATGTATACCAAGGAGGCTTCGCGGTATGTATGCTTGCTGCATTGCTTAATTGTAATAATAAGTACCTACTTTGGTAAAGTGGTTTTATTTCTAGGTAGGGACATCGTATATCTACTCGTGTATCTTTACAAAATATTGTAAAAAAAAACTTAAAATCTTAAAAGTATAAGACTAGTGTGGAGTTTCTTGCCCATTCTTCTCCATTTTATTTATGAAATTGACGTTCTAAAGTGCCTTTTGAATGGTGTAACTGAAAAAATGATTTGACTTTTTTGTTCACGGGCTGACCTGGGCAAGCGTTGCTTAACCTTTTAGATCGAGCCTTCCAGCTGTTAAACTTAACCACGGGCCCACATTTGTTGTGTAAATAAATTATAATTTTGTTATAATTTATTTGCATAACAAATGTGGGCCCGTACACTTTCAAAATTATAAAAGGACAGTCATAATACACTTATTAGTTGATATTCTGACACAAATGAGTGAAGGACGAAAAAAACGATTCCCATGCTAACTATTAGCATCTTAATTCGTATGTAAAGATATAAATTAATTACTTATACACATAAATAAAACTAGAATCATAATTGGTCGGGCAAGGTTGATGTTTTACATCACCAAGCGAACGCGACGCATCTGCAGAGATGTAAACAAAAGTAATAAATTAATTTATAACGTGATACTCACGTGTTTTTTTCGCAATGTTTTCATCGAGAAACATCGCCCAGTCGATAAAATTATAAAGACTCAGCAATCATTGTGTGTCGGCCAATGGCTTAATAGCTAAGAGCCTCGACCGACACCTGAGGAGGCTCTCGTTAGGCAGCTGGTTCAGGAAGCAGTACGTACTTTTGGACACGGCTCGTATTGTTAGGCGATACCTCTCTCTGGAGCCCTGACCTTGGACCCTGTTACCGATACCGGTGGGCTACTATTTTATACATTTTTAGTGTTTTTTTTTTTTAATATTTAAAAATGTATTTAATATGGTTAATATCGAATAAAGGAAATTTTAATGTAAAATATTCAAGTTATTGAAACTAGCAGGGGTTGTAAGCAACTAATGTGACTTTTAACAAACATATATGTGCATTTTTATACACTACCTTTATCCTAACTCGTGTTATTTTAACAAAAACTCATTAAAATAATGTTGTTTAAATGGCGCCCAGTTTACAGCGGGGGTACAGTGAACCGCACATCTGTGGTAACAAAAACAGTATTATGAGCTGACCTCTTCTTCTTCTCCTTTAACTCCTGCTCCGCTAGGCCAGCTCAAGATGTTACCACCGACGTGCAGTCGATTATACGGTCCACGTGCAGCCTTCACAATAAAATCATTAAAAACTGTGGCATAAGCATGCATAATAGAAAAAAAAAACAACGGGTTGCACTCCGGGAGTGCCGGCAGAAGTGAAAACTTGAATATTAACGTTGTGCATTTTTGATATTCTGGGATGGTTAGGGAATCATTTTGTACGAATTGCTTTTATTATCCATATAAAAGTATTACCTAAGTTATCATTTATGTGGTAGAATACAATATTTATTTATTGCGCTATTGTACACAAACATGACAATTTATATTACATCAAAAAGATTATCTCTCAGAAAAATCAACTTCCATCCAAAATCAACTGTCTACTCTCCATCCGTCTTACGAATTTTCGATCAGGTCACGTGTCCTGACGCGAGTTTAACATTTTTTACCCATTACAAAAAAGTGTACACCGCCGCTAAAGGAGTTTTCACTTCAAAAAGTAATTTAAAGAATTGACGGAAGGTCCCCATTGGGCATTGAGATGACGGCAAATAAGATGTATGGAAGAAGCACAGCTGCACCGACCAGATCAATAAAGGCAGGACAATGAAAAAAATATGTTAGGTACTAGAAATAGTGTGTTTTCATAAATAAGATCAACTACAATTCTAATTTCAAAACAAATTAATAAAACAAAAGACTGTTTTAAATACAACAGATAATAAAAATCGTTACCCGCCAAATGAGAAATGATGCCATTTCCGTTTTTTTATCAATTGATGACTTAAATATTTTTTATTTACGTTAAAAAGATCAAACTTACGTTCGGAAGTTTACAAATAATTGTATCAAAATCTAGTTTGAGTCGTATAGTGTAAATAAACGATGGATTTGTTGTGAATGCGATCACGCAAGCGGCAGTTCGTTCGAAGCCACCGTCGCGTTTGGCTGTATGCGTTTTTACCTGAGACAGACTGTGTGTTTTAAAAACATGAATTTCTTAATAACGAGAATAACATGGATGAAAGGGACGCGGATAAATCAATATTTTTTTGCAATTATCAGTGAGTACCTCTTTATTGTTTTTTTTTTAATATTTTACCTTTTTTTAAAACTGTGTTTTTGATTTTGGGTACTTTTATTTAATATAATTTTATAAAAATCTCAAGCATTTTGTTGTGTATAGTGATTTGATGATGACGATGAGAAAATAAAACAATATTTAAAAAAAAAGTGAAATCAAAACTTTACTACCCAAAAAAAAACTTTAAATCTGAATAAGTTTAAAACCTTTAAAAAATGCTTCTGAGAACGTCCTCGTTTCTTTATATATTTATAACCGTGTCTTAATCCAACCCAAAACATGCAAGATTTAAATTCATATGACATTATGGTTTTATTCCATTATTCATTTGGGTACTTTTAAAGAATACAAATCAGATGTTTTTGTAAAACGCAACATTAAGTAAAGATTGAAGTGTCTCTTGTCTTAAAATAGAAACTACACTTCTGAATTCTAAATGAGGGTACCCGAAGAGGTAACATTTTTGTCAAATAATTTTGGAACTGGTCAATATTTTTATTACGTTTTCTATTTAGAAAAAAGAAAGAAAACTCATTTATAATATTATATTTATATTTAGAATAGGCTCAGGTACAGAGTAATAAATATAAAGTAAAAAAAATATTAAAAATAATACCTAATTATACATGTTAAAAATAAAAATGGTGCTGCTGGAGTGTGTTATTGATTCAAAGCTTAATTATATACTTATTTTAAATTTGAATTAATGACTATAATTAACTATATGTGTAGATACAGATGCCAGCACATCAAGCTATCCCAAACTCTAAAATTTTCCCAATTGAACATGAACCTTACTCTTTTGTAATAAAGTTCAAAACTATCAAAGAAATTTGACAGATTGGGGTAACTTGACGTGCTGGCCTCTGTACGTCTTAATTTATAGGCAAACCGGATGTGTGTGATCACACAGGATGTGTTGAAAAAACGAAAAAGCTGTTGTGTATATTTATTTTGATAAACACCCGTAAGCAACCACACACATGATTGTGTTGAAAAAACAAAAAAAAACAAACAAAAGACTTCTCAATGATTTACGTGGTCCTTCGTTTTTAAGCTTGGAAAACAATTCATGATTTGAATTAACAATAAAATGTTTATCGTTGAAAACGTCAGCGATGGATGCAAACAATAAAATATCGAACTATAGATCGATTTCTTGAATGGGGCTATTTAAATTGTGAATTACAGATGTTTACTGTCTTGTGCCAGTGAAGATTTATACAGGGAGGGAAAGGACATCAACGCAAAACCTGATACCATGAATTTAGTACATAATACTGGACTGGTAAATTCTTCATCGAATTTACCATAATTTTTCCCTTTTATTTCTTGATGTCGTTTTAAATCTTATTTATTTTATAAAAGAAATCTTTTTTATATTGAAAGTTTAGACAAATGACAAGGCTGGACAAAGTCTGGACGGGGGCCCAAAAAGTTGGTCTTTTCCGGACAAATCCGGACGGATGGGCAGCCTATTCGAAAATGAAAAATAACTTCAACAAACAATTGACCGTGATAATGATAAATGGTATTATAAATATAAATAATTATTATTATATCTCAGTGAAGAAACACCGAAACGAACTCGAGGTCACAGACTATTTTCTTCTTATTAGTGTGTCGATGACAATCTATAAAAGTCAGCCCAGAACTTAGCTTAGCGGAGAATTTGTCATGGTTTTTTTTTTAGAATATTGCCCCACACTGGAATTATATCCTGAATCATGGGTGCGTTTACAAACATTTAACTCACATACACAAACAGCCAGACCCGGAACAACTACCTGTAGGCTATACAAATATATGTTACTAGCGGGAATCAAAGCCGCGATACTAAACTAAGCAAGATATTCTATTAACCCTTGGTCCACTTTTAAATTTCTCCAAATGATAAATCACTCATTGTTGATGATTTGTGAATCCGACATAATTATTAAATAATGCTACATCTAGTGTTTGCAACCGCTAGTGCTGAGAATGAAGGCCTGGGTTCGATTCCGGGTCGGGCAAATTGTTGTTGGGATTTCCATTTGCATTTATCTTATTATAGCCTTACATTTTTGCCCCCTATTAAATGGAACTCAAATATAACGGATGTAGGTACTTTGGCCATACCTTTACCATATCCTTCGAGGAATATGGCCATGGTGCTAAGTTCATATTTTGTTAAATGTTAAACCAATTTCTTCTATTTTCTCTATGGGCTTCCAAGCCTCTTCGGAGCTAATTTTTCTGTGTCATACGTTCAGACACACGAGTGATCCAACAAGGGTTCCGTGATTTTATTCGGACGTTTGGGGTAGCTTTTATTTGGAGTGGGCATCTCGCAGTTTATCCTTCAGGGATATCTACTGCTTAACCGAACTTTCCGGTGGGGACTTAATATGAAATGAAGGCCTCCAGCCAGGGTGTAAAAAACTGCAGGGTTCGAGCCTCGGCTTAGGACGTTCTGGGAGAGGACAGCAAGAGACGGGCTGGTTCTAATAGATATATTATTTAAGGGACTAATTTAAACAACTACCGGCTCAGCTACGCGGGCTGGTTGGAGCAAAGAGTCGGGGAGACGTGCGGGGAACCATAAAAACTCATCATTACTTCCTCCTTCGTTGCAATCAGTTAGAAATACTGTAGTTTTTTCTATATCAACAAAAGAAGTACCGTAAGGGGCCTATTACCGTGATCATTCGACGTTTTTGTTCCATCGATATGTTTGGCTTTTAAATTTCCTAGTTACGGCAGGTCATACTGAGGCTGCTAGGCATAATATGCATAAATAATCACTTTTTTCACTCGACTAAGAAACCCGTTTTAAAAGTAATTATCGCGGATTATAATGTACTTACCCATGTGTAAATAATACATTACCTACTGATGTAATAAAGACTATGTGCTCGTATTTTGTACGTATGATATATCTTACGTAAATACAATATATGTTACGTAAAAAGGAGCTCGTGGCTAAATAAAAACAGCCGCACCGGTTGATCGAAGGTTAAGCTACACTTGCCGAGGTCTGAGTCTGTAGATGGGTGACCATTCGTAACATATCGAGACTCTTCCGTGCCTCGGATAGCATGCTAAGCCGTTGGTCCCAGTTGTCATTTGTAGATCTTTGACAGTCGTTACGGGCAGTCAGAAGCCCGAAAGTCTGACAGCCAATTTTGCCAAGGGGTATCGTGTTGCCCAGTAACTGGGTTGTGTAGGTCAGATAGGCAGTCGCTTCATGTAGGTAAAACACTGATATTCAGCTGCATCCGGTTAGACTGGAAGCCGACCACAACATTGTTTGTTGGGAATAGGCTAGCCAGTTGATGATGTCGTGAGTAGAAATATGGTTGTTAGATTAAAAACAAATCGGTAGTTGGCTATAACTGCTAACAGACCGGAGTCTGGATTCCTGCCAGTTTGCTGAGGGGTGAGCCGATTGATGCTCCCCTCTAATAATGGGACTTAAACAATCTGGCTGTACCTACCCAGCTCACCTATGTCTAACTCTTCGAGGTATACAGGCGCGATGTGAAGTTTTGTTCGTATTTAATATGTGTCGTATTTTAAAGAAAACACATCGGCAGTGAAACTCGGTTGATAAGATTCATTGAGGGCGTTGACCCCCATGGCGCCATCTGAAAATTTTGTTTAAATTTCGATTCGAAAACTCATGAGAATGTCGATTAAATACCGATCCTTAACAAGAATCCGAGCTCGTGGCTAAATAAAAAAAGCCGCACGGGTTGATCGAAGGTTAAGCTACACTCGCCGAGTTCGGTCTGTGGATGGGTGACCGTTCGTAACATAACACTCTTCCGTGACTCGGCAAACACATTAAGCCGTTGGTTCGGGCTGTCATTTGTAGATCTTTGACAGTCGGAAAGTCTGACAACCAGTCTTACCAAGGCATATATTTGACGACCGATGTGGCGCGGCGGGCGAAGGTCTGCCTGCGACGCAAGAGGTTGCGGGTTCGATTCCCGCCTTGGGACAAATGTTTGTACGATCTACAAATATTTGTTCCGGGTGTTCTGGGTATTTGCTATGTATAATAAAAATATCTATCTATGTAATGTATTGTATTAAGTATATCAGTCATCTAGTACCCATAACACAAGCTCTGCTTAGCTTGGGGCTAGATGATGCTGTGTGGATTGTCCAGCAATATTTATTTATTATTATTTATATTATGTTGCCCAGTAACTGTGTTGTTTAGGTCAGATAGGCGGTCGCTCCATGTAAAATAATGGTATTCAGCTGCAACCGGTTTGATTGAAAGATTGGAAGCCGCCCCTTACGTAGTTGGGAAAAGGCTAGGCAGATGAATAAGTATCTAAGAGAACGGATAACATTTTTACAAACAGCACTCTATACTCAGATCAATTATTACACGTGGTTTTAATTACTTACATAACACAAACTAAGTTCAAGTTCACGACTAAGTTCACGGTTGGTCGATTAGTTACGTTTCTTACTTCCAACTTCACACAAGGTTTATATCCTTTGAAGAATCTTTATTAAAATACCATAGGAGCCACATTTTTGCGGTTTAAGTAAATGGATTGCTATGTTTCCGGAAATAAGGCCTATGACCTTATGGAGCATTTATGTCGTGGTTCAGACGAGATTTATTCCTATGCAAATCTTGTGGATTAAGGAAGAATTTTAAACGTAGTACCTACTTTAGTTATGGGTTGTTTATGAGACAGCTTGCCTTGACGTCTTCGATACATAGCGTCTGCCACAGATAATCAAAAATGGTAAAAAAAAAAATCGGTTAGCCTTTGAAGGTCCCTACCTACATCATGGTATATTTTTATTTCATTAAACATAAACATGACATCACGGCTGTAATCCCCGAAGGGTTAGGTAGAGGGGTACCTATAGTACCCCCACATTTCGCATTTTTTTTTCTTAAAATCAAAATCAACTCAAAGGGATAAAGATTTGAACGGCGGAAGATGCGGTAGCAGTAATCGAACAGCTCGCAAAAGGGTTGTCTGAGACGAACTGGAAAAGGTGAATTGAAATGTTTTAGACGCATGAAAATTCGTATATTATGCTGATGGATGCTGATTTCTGAAAGTTACCATTTTAGTTACACAAACCTTTCTGAATAGTCAACACCTAACAAATAAATGTGTTTACTCGGTCACAGAATACTTCGAATAAAATATTAAGTAATTATGACACATACATAGGTACATCTCCTTACCATAATGTTACTATTATTTTATGTTAAAATTAATGTGTTAAAACTATTAAGTATGTTAAAATTACTATGTTAAAATAACTATAATGTTGCCGTGCCCTAACCGGGTTTCATGTTGGAACTTACGTACTTTTTACACTACGTACACATGAATGTAATAAAGAGATTTGACTTGATTTAGTCAGAAGCCTGAAAGTCTGACAACCAGTCACACCAAAGGGTATTGTGTTACCCAGTAAATGGGTTGTGGATGTCAAATAGGTAGTCACTCCATGTAAAATACTATTGTTCTTGTTTCATCCGGTTTAACTAAAAGCCGACCCCAACTTAGTTTGGAAAACGTAACGCAGATGACGATAATGACGGTGCAAACTTTCTGAATGTCCTACGTATTTTGTGGCTGTTTTATGTAAGCGATGCATGCAAATGCACGGAAGACATTGTCCGACGTAACGCCACGCCTTCTGTGCGTCATCAACTAGCGAAGTGTTCTAGACTTGTTTGTAGATCTTCTAACTTAGTTGGGAAAAGACTAGGCAGATGACTGCCCAAAACTTTCTGAATGTCCCACGTATTTTGTTGCTGCTATAAAGCAGCATTAATTATAAAATCATCATCATCTAGGCGAAGTGTTCTAGACTTGTTTGCTTCTATGCTTAATTGCATCATGAGAATTTTAAAGGAAATAGTTTTGTAGCCAGTTATAAATGATTAGACGAATGTTCTTTGTTCTTTCTTCTTTTTAAAAAAACGTTGCCCCACACTAGGAGTTGGTCCTGTATCGTGGGTGCGTTTACAAACATTCAACCTCACATACACAAACAGCCAGACCCGGAACAACTACCTGTAGGCCACGGCGACACGCAGCTCAGCAGCCTATACTTCAGCCACTGCGCCAACCGTACCGTCAATGTACTCGTATGTATTTCCAGATTGGTGAGATCACCGATCTGGAAATACATACAACATAATACATACATGTTATTGTCCAACAACAGAATCTAGCCAGATGGCTAGATTCTGTTGTTGGACAATAACTGTAATAAATATTTGCTAGATTGATATTATGTATGTTGAGCCTGTTGAGCCCTTGGGTAGCTGAAAGGTCTCCATTCCCCTTTCTACTTGTCTTATTCTAGACTATGTTGTCTTGGGTCAATCCAGAAAGTGGTCAGACAAGTTTTCTTCTTGAAACATCTCAAGGGGTTGCTTTCGACCATTGCAATCACGACTTGCTTAATATAATAATTGACCGACTGATTGATAGATTGATTGACTAACTGCCAATTTTAATAACGCATCTCACTCCGCGATCTAAAACTCCTGCTTTTGTTTCGCCCACTCAACGTATTCTTTGCATTACGTATGCTAAGATTGGCACCCTAAGTATTCATTGTAATAGCAGTCGCTTCTTTAGTGACACTATGACAAGAATCCGACATCGTAATGACAATCGTTTCCATTATCATACAACCTGCCAATATTAATAACGTACCTTAATCCGGGATCTCAAACTGCTGCTTCTGATCCACCCTCTCAAGGTGACAGATTGCAAACTCTGCCATTGATTGGTTACAAACATAGATCGATCCCTAGATTGGGATTGTGAAGTGAAGTTTGTGGACGATTTGTAAAAGGCCAAGTGGGAGTTCGACTCGCAGACTAAGGGTCCCGTACTATGTCTAGCAAAAAGCTGACTAAAAGAACTTAACTTAGTAATTGAATTAATGTTTTCCCTTTTATACCTACGTAACGATCAATTTACTGAAAATATCTGTTTTTAATCCCAAAAAATATTATTTATGTGATACAACCATAAATTAACAATTCTCGGACTTTTTCCTTAACTTGTGCTGTGAGGGCCTTGCTTATTGCTGATTTTCACGATTCTAGGTCAACGGGAAGTACCCTGTATGTGTTTTGATTTGTTTGCGAATATAAAACTACGTCGCATAAATGACTGTTTCTTTAAATGCATTGACTTACAAGCTTGATTTTTTGAGAACTCCAAGGGACCGTAGATCTATGTGTTTTGGTATTCATTCGTTCCTGAGAAGAAGGGTCTTACCAGACTGACAGACGAACAAAGGTAAAGGTATAAGGTAAAAGCGTACTCGTAGGTTGAAAATATAATGTACAAGGGGTTCCGTATTTTCCTTTTTAGGTACGGAACACTAAAAGTAAACCCTTGGAAAGTTAACCTACACTTTTATGCCAGAAAGCTCGTTTAAAGTTGAACTCGACAATTTGAAAAAAAAAATCTCTCGAGAAGCAAAAAAAAAGCGAATATCTTTAACAAGACCCCAATTTTGCTATCTAGGTCAATAATTAACAGGTTTTTATCCAATATTAAACAGCGACGTCTCCAAATATCTTCGCGTAAAGTATTTAATCTCGATACAGCCATATGGCGTACAATCTCCTATCGAGTGAAAGTCGTTGATAACGATAGTCTTCTTAAATGACAAATTCTTTAAATTCTTCGTACGGTGTCATCAATATGTATTATAGAATATAATATTTAAAACAAACGTCCGGGGTCAAAGACCTTGGTCTGTCGTATTGCCAAAGTCTTGATATTGCGTATTTTGTTTTCTCTTTTCTCATCCCGTAGTGCGTTTTAGAAATTTGTAGATAGACTCTATGCCTCTCTGAGATCTCTGCCTCAAAAAAGCCCGTGTCTACGATTGAGAATACTTCAAAATACAAGGTACGTCCAGCGCTCTCCGTAGGTACCCAGCAACGCTAAATGACTAGTTTTTATTACAGGGCTATCTCTATTTTTCACTTTATTTGTGCTTGCACGACAGAGAGGGCTTTGGTTTCATAAAATCACATTACTCAAGGTTTTTGTCCTGGAATTGATCCTTGTACCTAATGCTGAACAAGGAACCCTCTTTGACTATTAAAAAGTGGAAAAGGAAAGGATTCCTATAAAGAGACCGTTAATTTGAGGATTCCAATTAGCTTTTAAAGTCAACTATAAAATACTGGCGTTAAAGAGAATAAATTCGAAAATCGAACGGTAAAAAATATATGCAGCCAGTACGATGGATTGAAACGAGAATCTCCCGAAGAACAAACTTATGTTCGATATTCACCATCGCAAATACTACGAGTATAACAGGTCCCAAACCGCAGGGACCTTAGCTTATCAAACAAGTTCTTAAGTTTGGGTTTCGAATTCTGACGTCATTATGCGCTTACGCATAATTTTTGCTCAATGCAAGTAGGTATCACACAGTTTCCATGTGAAAAACTTAAATACAAATTTAATTATACAATTAATTATTCAACCTTATTTTGTATTTATACTAAACCTCTTAAGGGGTGCTCATTATTGCAATGTGCTCATTATTGCAATCAACTTTTAAAATCAGTCCAACCCTGAAATCACGATATAAAAATCAGCTACCATACGAAATAGTCCTAAGAAATTGTAAAATTACTGAACGCTTTTTTATATTAATTAATCGTAATTGCATTTGTAAAAGTTATTTATAATGATGAGTACAATTAAAAACTTCTTGAGAGGTTTAGTATAAAGAAAAAAGAAGGTTGTACTCGTATATACTAAAACTCGCTACATACATAATATACAAAAACAAAATTAAAAAAGGATGAAATACTAAATATAAATCCGACCAAGAACACTGACGTCATAGTACTCCTTCGCATCGCTGTCACCTGGAAACGTGCCCAGAAGACTGGTAGCATTGCCACGTTGGATGTTGCCATCCAACGTGGCAATGCTACCAGTCTAATTCTTTAGCCAAAGAATGAGCCAGCCCTCTGGTCACGCGAAGTGTGAGATTTATTATCCAATATTAATACAATTATCTTTATTCGGTGATATCTCTGTCATTGTCAAGCAAATATGTTTTATATTTTTAGCAGGTATGCATTGACACTTCCTTATGAATGAACCAATAAGTAGATGTGAAAATTGATAACAGCTTCGTTATTGCAAAGCTAAATAAGACGTAAACAGTCATAGAGGGTCAAATTGTGTTCGTATTTTCTGCGTTGATCCAGTGGTGTGCAAAAATTGCGATCAGAAGCGCTATTCTGTTAAAATCTCCCGCTATGTGAAGAAGAAGTGAGCTGTCATCCCTTACTAATGCTTAGGGATTGAAGGTCTCCTCCCTTTGGGGAGATTTTTACAGAATTTACTGGCTAAGTAAACTAGTAAAGAAAGAAAAGAAAGAAAAAACATTTATTCAGCACAGACTCAGACACACGACACAATACTAAACATAGATCACATAAAAAAATTAAAAAAAAATGTAACAGGTTTAAAAAAAACCTTTATTAATTATGTACCTTACGGCTGCGCTAAAAAGGTCCAATTCAGAAAAAATACCAGACAACTAGTGACAAACGCTGGTATAGGAATCTAGATGAAGTCGCTCATCATTATCCTTTTCCCAACTATGTTGGGGTCGGCATCCAGTCAAAAGGCGTGCAGCAGTATTTTACTTAGAACGACTGCCTATCTAACCTCGACAACCTAGTTACTGTGTCATACGATACTCCTTGGTGTAAAAGACAGACTTGGTTGTCAGACTGTCTGGTTTCTGTCTACCATAAAAGACTGTCCAGGTAAAGCAACAGTGGATTGATAATAATGAAATTATGATATCATATCATACCACCAGCTCGAGAATGTCAAACTCATGCAAACCTAACCCACAGTAGGACATTACAGCCCTATGGTCTAACCGGGCAATAATATTACATTATAACCGGCTTTATATGTTTGATAATCCATTAATTATTTTACAAGCACTTCGCCCACGTCTCCGTCCGCGTGGATATCGCACTTTTTCCGTCGAACTTTACGATCCCCTGCATCCGCATTGTAGCTCACAAACATACAAACAATAAAATCTTTCCTGTATATATAGAAGAAGAAGGAGGAGGCCAAAGAAAAGATGGATGGATTGTGTGAAAGATGATATGGCTAGAAAAGAGGTGACTATTGAGATGACGGCAAGTAGGGATGTATGGAAGAAGAAAACATGCTGCGCCGACCCCAATTAAATTGGGATAAGGGCAGGAGGATGATTAATAGAAAAAGAAGAAAAATTATATTAGTTTAGATAAGTACTGTCATATCTCTAGACACCGTCGCCGGCGCCGCGCCGGTGCCAATGTGCCGTGCTTAGTAGTTCGTATCGTGCTTACTCGTCAGTAATAATCACTTGCTATTGTAAATGAATTCCCCGAATCGTAAACAATTTGTCAACAAAAGAGGAATGTACTGCTATTTTTAATTTGATGAATGTCTGTCCGACGTTATTGTGGGTAAATTCATGTATGTACTTATCTCTGTTTATGTAATTATAACCCCAACTTAGTTGGGAAAATTATTTTAATGTTAGCTAAATAAATATCCCAATAAATAAATAATGCTGGACAATCCACACAGCATCATCTAGCCACATGCTAAGCAAAGCTTGTGTTATGGGTACTAGATGACTGATATACTTAATACAATGCATTACATAGATAGATGTTTTATTAAAATAGTAAATACCCAGAACACCCGGAATAAATCTTAGTACTAACACTGTCCCAAGGCGGGAATAGAACCCGCAACCTCATGCGTCACAGGCGTACCTCCTCATATAGAAAAAATCTTTTTCACCGAACTCTGTTGTAATGACAACAAAATTAGGTTTAAAAAGCAAATGGTATGTATACCTATCGAAGAAGTGAGATAGTTAAAAGAATGGACCCCAGGCTGCGACTAAGAAATTCCAGATGAAATATCCTAATACCTAATACTATACGTGAACCGGGGATCGAAACCAGGATCTCATGCAACCTCTCGACTAACAAAACCAGCGCGCCACACTATTCTTCAACCACTATTGAAAACCAGTATCTACAGTGTTGACCACCAGAAGAGAGTCGAAACAGTGAAGCCCGACGAGTCCCGGAGAAACGATTCAACTGTCTAGTATCCCGCAACGAAACGAATCAGAAAAGAACAGCGGAGGAGTTAGGAAAAATACATAATTTCCACTTACCTCCACGACTAACGAGGCAGTCTGTTATACAATATACCTAGGTATTGTAGTTATCTTAAAATCGCGTGTCCATTTAGTTCTAATTCCTCTCTGCGTTCGTGCTTTCAGTCAATTTCTACCCATTCATAGACAGTATTTATCTCCATTTACTCATTATTTACTACAGGATCCTACTGTGCCGAGATTGTAATGGCGTTTCACTACACGAACGGCCCTAATTTCATAATTATTCTGTTGACTATTTCGCGTATGCTTGATTGGGCTATGATGGTATAAGGATAATGATATAATGAGGAGCAATTTAACAATGACTATAGCACTTTGCCCGTTACTCCATCCGTGTTAATTTCGTTGATCCCGCCACTTCTTCTTCCCAGCAAAAACACTAGGAAGTGGTGAAGGGTGGGCGTTTTGGGAGACTGTCTTTGTAAACGTTTTGACGTTCAAAAAGTGCTGATTCTCAGCCTAATTTGAATAAATGAATTTTGATTTTGATTTTTGATTTTTTGTACTTTGTCTTCCAATTATATCATTACCTCTGGACCCCTTTTAAAGCGTACTTAGTTTGGAAAGAAAGCTTTGCTTTATAGCTTATGTCATTCGTTGATAATTTAGCTTTGTATGAGAAGTACTAAATCCATTCGGAAGATGTCGCGGGCGAAGTCTTAGTTCTAGTAGTTCTAGAAACAAAAGTTTGTCAGTGTTTATTTTTAAATACTTGGAACGGTTAGAAGAATCTAATCTATTACTTTTTTTGAGGTCCAAACTCCAAGGTGCAAAACAGCAAAGGTAGATAAACTGGTAAAACCCATCACAGACTTTGATCAACCTCATTTTAGCTGCAAATAGAGACAGCATTAACTGAGTCTAATTCTTCTAAAAAGCAGTTCAAACTACGCTAAACTATTTCGTTATATAGTATTTTAAAGATAACATCACGCCTGTAATCCCCGAAGGGTTAGGCAGCGGCATACCTTTAGTACACCCACATGTCGCCAGCTATATTTAAGTCCCATGTAAAAGGGGTGAGCCTATGGCTATCTACCGGGCACTCTGGGCTACTAAAAAATTCCAGATAGAAAATCCCAATAAATACTGCCCGGCCTGGGAATCGAACCTAGGATCTCGTATTCAGTAGTAGCGCTTTCGGTCACTAGACCAACGAGCAGGTTACATAGTATATTACGTCATATCTTTATTATTCGATACTTTATAGAATAGCTATGTGTGAACGTGTCCATTTAAATTTTATGTTGAGCGATATTGTTGAGCCATACAAATCATATTTTCTGTAGCGTAGTCTGAACTGACCTTCATGTATCTAAACTAATATTATAAGGAGGAAAGATTTGTCTGTGCGTATGTTTGTTTGTAATTAATAAATTCAAAAAGTACACAACCAATTTAAACAATTCTGTCACTTATAGGAAGCTACATTATTTATTTATTTAATTTTATGGCACTTCAACGACTTCCCAAAACATGCATATAAAGAAATCACGATCAGTTTTAGCTACAGTGAATTCGTCACTAATAGAAGTGCACAGCACTTGCAGAATAATAAAATAACAAATCAGATACCATCACAGTATTTAAGCTTTACAGAGAAAAGATAAATTAAAATTAAAATGGGCTATGTATAAATATTATTAGCGAGTTAAGTTAAGTACCAGCCTTTTACTGTCCCACTGCTGGGCAAAGGCCTCTTCTCATACAGAGAAGGAACGAGCTTAATCACCACGCTTGCTCAAGACGGGTTGGCGATTTCAGACTTACGAGTATATAAATCCGGGTTTCCTCACGATGTTTTCCTTCACCGATGTCAGTGATGTCCAAGATAAACTTAGAAAGTACATATGAATTGAAAAACTCACATTGGTACTTGCCCAGGTTTCAACCCACAACCTCGTGCACAAGAGGCGAGGCCTAAACAATTGGGCTATCATGACTTTATTAGCGAGCAACATAGGCTGTTTTAATTATACAAACAACGCTTTAAAGGGGGTGTAGGGGATGATAAGTACGAATGGAAACGTGGATGAAGTCGCGAGCGAAAGGGGAAGTCCGAGTTCGTGATAAAGTTAGTTAGCCTCAATAGCCAAACAAATAATAAATAAATAATGACGACACGGTTGGCGCAGTAGTTAAGCGATTGGCTGTTGCGCTGCGTGTCGCGGGTTCGATCCCCGCACGGAACAAATATTTGTATGGCCTACAGATAGTTGTTCCGGGTCTGGTTGTTTGTGTATGTGAGTTTAGATGTTTGTAAACGCACCCACGATACAGGAGAAATTCCTAGTGTGGGGCAACGTTTTTTAAAACAAAAAAAAATGCTGGACAATACACACAGCATCAGCTAGCCTCAAGCTAAGCAGAGCTTGTGTTATGGGTACTAGATGACTGATATACTTCATACAATACATTACATAGGTATATATTTTTTATTATACATAGCAAATACCCAGAACACCAGGAACAAATATTTGTAGATCGTACAAACATTTGGCTCAGGGCGGGAATCGAACCCACAACCTCCTGCGTCTCAGGCGGACCTTCGCCCGCCGCGTCACATCGGTCGTCAAAATTGGAAGAAACATGGCTGCATTTTGTTGCAATAATATGGTTAGCTTACCATTTGTGTGATGTTTTTCCTCAAGAAGTTTGTCCTAAATAGAGGTACACCTACCAGGGACTGGTTTTAATATGCGTCACCTGATTCAAGATGTTGTTTGAACCTCATACGAGTATGTATAATTGGATACGTATAAAATCATACAAAAAAATTGATGCAAATTTTATAAAAAATACACCGTCGTTTATTATAAACTTCGGAGGTACTCAATTCCACACGTTTTTTTTAATGTTTGACCACGCATTACTTTTTACCATCATTCAATCATTCTTTTTTCTTGGATACATACATACATACATAAAGGTTGGGCCCATTTAAATATGAAAAAAGAATCTCCCAAGTGTTGAAAATGGGGATAAATGATTTTACACCTACTGAATTTTGCAACAGGTGACGAGCAATTGACATAAGGGTACATATTGTATCTCAGATAAATTATAAACCGACCCACTTAAAAGCTAGAAATAAAAAGTTTATACAAAAAAAATACCGACTTTAAAAAAGCACTAATTATACATTATAACATACTAGATTTTGCCTGCCAAGTCGTCTGCGTGAATGTCGCATATCGCGGATGCGGATGAAGTCACGGATTACAAACTACGAGTATCCTATGTCCTACCTAGGGTCTCAAACTATCTTCATATCCAATTTCATGTAAATCGATTCAGCAAATTAAGCGTTATCAAGGTAGAACAGATAGACAGACAGATTTATGTTTACATATAAGTACGAGTATAATAATATTTCGATCCTAGGCAAGTACCAATGTGACTTTTTCAATTGATATGTACTTTCTAAGTTTATCTTGGACATCACTGACATCGGTGAAGGAAAACATCGTGAGGAAACCTGGACTTATAATTAATGTAAGTCTGAAATCACCAACCCGTTTTGAGCAAGCGTGGTGATTAATGCTCCTGCCTTCTCAGTATGAGAAGAGGCCTTTGCCCAGCAGTGGGACGGTAACAGGGTGGTAGGTAGGTATGATACTAGTAGGTAAAAGCACTAGTCTATAAGGTAGCTTTCCATTAGTGAAAGAATTTTTGAAATTGAGTGAGCAGTTTCTGAGCTCACCTCCAACATCCAAACTCACAAACTTGACCTCTTTATAATATTAATGTAGATGTAGGTAGGTAATGACTGGAGGAGCTTGTGGATAAATAAGAACAGCCACTCGGGTCGATCGAAGGTTAAGCTACGCTTGCCGAGGTCAGTCTGTAGATGGATAACGGTTCATCACATATCGAGACTCCTTCGTGCCTCGGAAAGCTCGTTAAGCCGTTGGTCCCGGCTGTCATTTGTAGATCTTTGGCAGTCGTTACGGGCAGTCAGAAGCCCGATAGTCTGACAACCAATCTTACCAAGGGGTATCGTGTTGCCCAGTTACTGGGTTGTGGTGGTCAGATACGCATTTTTATTCGGTTGAAATTGTTTGCAAAAAGTTTTTAATAGTGTCCAATAAAGAGTGTTCTATTCTTTTTTACTCTATTTTTCAATGCTGATGGTGGTAGAATTGCTTTTCCGAACCTCCGAAGGGAAGCCGTTAGGAATCGGGTTGTATCGACACTTCGTCACTGCTGCCTGCGCAGGAGCACTCAAAGGAACGTCTGCGATACTGTCATGTAAACATGGCCTTTATAATCTGTTGCAATTTGCATTGAAATGCACTACCATATCTATACCTTCATTCAAATAAAACTTAGCCTCATTTATTATCTCATTATTCTTTATCAACCCTACATACCAGTATGAATGAATTGTTTTCGTGTGATCAAATGTCGTTGCTTCGACAAGGTACAGAAGCCAGCACATCAAGCTACCCCAATGTGTCAAATTTCTTTGATCGTTTTTCAACTTTATCGCAAAAGAAATAAGGTTGATATTCAATTGAGAAAATCTAACAGTTTGGGGTAGCTTGATGTGCTGTATGTACCACCGTAATTATCTCCCCATTCATTAATATCAAGTTGGACAGCATTTCCAGTCTGTATCGGATGTGTCAGGTGGAGCACTGCATTCCTAGCTTGGGTTTATTTTTAGCATTGAAAATAATCGTCCGATTGAAACGAGAATAGTTTGAACTTAGTATGAGGTGGATAGCGAACAGCCTAAGCAGCTGCTTGCATTAACAGTGACCGGTCGTGCGCGTACGGTTGGTAACGAGACCAGAATAAGTTGGCCCCGCGTTCCATAAGGTTCGTTTTTCTTTACTCTAACCCTCTCAAGGAGTCATTGTTGTCTATAGTCAGGGACTAACACTGAATTCGGAATAAAACACATATTATTTTAAATCAACAAAATGTACAAAGAATTTGGTTCTTTTTCCCGTTTTTAAGGTACCAACCCAGAAATCGGGAAATCTCGGGTTAAAAGTTCATCGTATTAATGAGCACCGTATTAATTGACGCCTAAGAGGTTTATAGTAAACACAAAATAAGGTTACTACAGGTATAGAAACTCCTTACTTCGCTAGGCCATCCCACGGTCGAAGAACCAACGAAAAAAAAGAGTAAAAAATGTAAGTAGGTTTTCAGCCAAAAACGAAAAAATATTTATTATATTTATCTTTGTATAAAATATTTATTCTCTTCACTGTAAAAAAAACAAACACGATTTCAGTAATCGTGTTTGTTTTATACAAAACAAAAACTAAAAATCTAAACTTCGGCTTTAGTCTTACTCTCGGCCGAAATCGAAAAAGAAAATAATTCAGACATTCAAAAATATTTATACAAAATATTTATTGTTTCTGCTTTAAGAAAACAAACACAATTCAGTAATCGTGTCCTGTTTCTTTAATCTAGGGTTGAGAACGGTTTAAAACAGACTTTAAAAGAAATAAAACACTATAGTATTCTAGTAAACGCTACAAAGTTTCGTGTATTTCTTGTTTACCGAGCCGAAAAAGAAAGCGAAAAATGGCCGAATCATGACCTTTATGGCAAAAATGGCCGAAAACGAAGCTTCAGTCGCTCACTGCTAATAAAGTACGACAGGACCAAAAATATTTATTATCTAAATAAAAAGTTTTAGGTTATAATTTATCTGAATGTTATTGATACGCCATTTATACTCGTAAAAGTCAAATTCAAAAAGGACGTTTCATGTCATTGCGGTAGGAAAACCATGGAGACGCTGCGTTATTCTATACATTCACTTGCATAATTCTACAAATATGAGTAAAATACGATACAGAATGCGAAATATTACAAATAAATAAATAATGCTGGACAATCCACACAGCATCATCTAACCCCAGGCTAAGCAGAGCTTGTGTTATGGGTAGGTACTAGATGACTGATATTCTTAATACAATGCATTACATATATAGATATTTTTTTTATTATACATAGCAAATACCCAGAACACCCGGAACAAATCTTTGTAGATCGTACAAACACGTGTCTCTGTTCTTTTTACTAAAATAATCGTAATTATTTGTAACAAGAGACAAAAGTATTCAAGTTGTTGCTGATGGCAACATTTTGTCGTGACGAAGTGACAGTAGTAAGTAAGTGCCATATCGGCCTATATTGATGTCTATGGTTTCATGTAAGCTAGTTTTTTCAACACATGCATAAAAAGTGTACAAAGATAAAAAAAACATCCATACAATATGTATTACATAAGTTTCTTGTTATTTTTTACCGAATAAAAATATCAAGTTGCATTTTTTCGTAATGTTTTTTTTTTCTTTCAAGTTCTGATCAACGTAACTAAATATTATGAACCCGTTTCACGCAGCTGGTTTTAAAAACTAGTTCTTTATTTCAGAGGGGCTTTTGACGCCACGTAAAATAAATAAAGTGGTCATATTTTTTGTTTGCACATTAGAACTTTAATTGGATTAGCAAAAACACAGAAGTGGAGCCAGCTATGGGTTACTACGTTTTAACCGCGACTTTGCCTTCGTAAATTACTGATTTTTCCATACAAACTTTTACGTATTATGGTTTTCTTTCTCTCTAGAAAGCATTCCTTTCTGGTGTCCTGAAATACAAGCCAAGACCTTAGTTTAGGCACCAGTCTCCCACAATATTTAAGTTGTCTAACTCTAATACCCTGAAATATGTAGTATATTGTAATATTGTGGTGAGAAAATAAATATTTATTATTATTATTATTCCTTGGGGTTCAAGCTATCTTTTGAAGTAACAGGGTATAGACCCTAGAAAATTTAACAAACAGTATCAATAATTTTAATATAGTTGTTAGACGGAATCTTCATAGAATTTAATAATTGGTTGAATTTGGTACTCAAATCTATATTCATTATTATGCGTCATCATCATCTGCCTAGCCTTGGCCCTATGTTGGCTTCCAGTCTAAGCCTTTTACCGTCCCACTGCAGGGTAAAAGCCTCTTCTTATACGGATAAGGCATGAGCGTTAATCACCCCGTTTACTTACGGCGAGTCAGGACTTCAGACCTATATTATCTACAAATCCAGGTTTCCTCACGATATTTTTCTTCACTTATATCAGTGATGTCTAAGATAAACTAAGAATTAAAAAATATGAATTTATTGAAAAAGTCACATTGGTTCTTGCCCGGATTTGAACCTACAACCTCATGCACGAGAAGTGAGTCCCTAACCACTGCGCTATCACACCATTACTTGTCTGACACTTTTTTGACTTCCAGTGTAACTATTACTAAATATTTTACACAGAGCGAATGCGTATCTGACCTTCATACTATACCCTTGCCCTACCCCAATCCTATACGCTTAATTGTACTGATTGCATTTACCGTCTTAACAGACGTTATCTACGTAAGAATCAGCATTGAACTTGAACTGCAGCCAAGCTTTACTTGAAGGCAGCGTCACATTTCCTGTGTGATGTGTTAGTATTGTCTGATGCGGACTTACCTATGATTTATTTTAACTACACTAAGGCGATTGGCACACTGCACCGCATCATGCAGCGTAGCGCGGGAGTGCGTGTTCTTACGATGTTTGTAAGTATCTGAGTTGGTATAGAAAACACGCGTAGACACACACAGAAATAGCATTCACGCGCAGTGTTCGTCGTTAAAAACCACTAATAACATTGATGAAACGAAATATCGTTTCATCAATTTTATTAGTGGTTTTTGTAAACTTACGAACTCAAGGAATTACTCGTAGGTTTTTTTGTGTAAACTAGTAATTACTAGTCGTTAAGTTCTGTTTTTTATAGTTTGATTCAATTTATTTAAATACCAATAGGTATGGAAGTCACAAAAGCCGACACGAAATTTTCACCCATGATTTATGGATATACTAGCGCCATTTTTTGAAACATTTTTTGCTGATATTTACACAAAGTCCCTCCTCCCATTTCCCCTCCTCAAAGTTGAAATTTCCAAAAATCCTTTCATATCGAATGGTAAAATTGGAAAATAAATATTTGTTCCAAAATTTAGGTTACTAGACTTAGTACTTTTGGGTCGTTACGCCCATTTTTCGCTAAGTGTGAACCTACGTCACATTTCGCCAGTTATGTTTAAGTCCCATGTAATAGGGGGCGAGGCTATTGCCATCAACCGGGCACGAATCCAAACTCCGGGCTGCTACTGAGAAAATCCAGAGATACCCAAGACCTCAGGGTTAGCAGTAGAGCTTTTGCGACCAGACTAACGAGGTGGTCGGGATTTTATAAGCATAATATTAACCTCCACTCAACCTCAATACTGGTACTGTATACCAGTTAGACTGGAAGCTGACCCCATAATAGTTTGAAAAAGGCTAGGCAGATGATAATAAATTAAGAAAATAAATAATGCTGGACAATCCACACAGCATCATCTAGCCCCAAGCTAAGCAGAGCTTGTGTTATGGGTACTAGATGACTGATATACTTAATACAATACATTACATAGATAGAGATATTAAATACCCAGAACACCCGGAACAAATCTTTGTAGATCGTACAAACATTTGTCCCAGGGCGGGAATCGAACCCGCAACCTTCTGCGCCGCAGGAGGACCTTCGCCCGCCGCGCCACATCGGTCGTCATGATGTGTGAATATTTACCTCAACTAACTAATTTTTCCTTGTTCACAGTCACGATACCACTGCTGAGTTTCGGCATGGTGCAGGGATGGCTGTCCCCCATGATATCAGTCCTGCAGTCGGACGACGGGCCCTCGCCGGATCCCTACACCAGCTCTGACATATCCTGGATGGCGTCGGTGACGTACATCACGGCCATCATCTTCGGCGCACCCATGGGTTATCTGACCGATAGGTTCGGCAGGAAACTCATGACGTTGGTCACTGTCCTGACACTTATTGTGAGTTTCTTGACATTTTATTGTAAGCTAACTTTGTCTGCGTGGAATTTAACTAAACATAGGTTTTGTAACCTATGTTTAGTTAAATTTATTTAGCAATTTTATGCGCGTAACCCTAATTCTTATTATGAAAAAAAAAACATTTAGTTACTCCATAACACATCAGCTATCTGCCATTGAAGTCCCGTTAAAATCGGTCCAGCCGTTTTGGAGATTGCCTCAAGCACACAGACAGACAGACCAAAAATTTACAGTATAACTACCGTCTATGCATCTAGTAAAAATCTGTTATTGTGACATTACAAACAGACACTTCAATGTTATTTATTTGTATGTATGAACTAGTTTTTGCCCGTGGCTCAGCTCGCTTTAACGTGATTTTTGTCAATCCCTCGCGAACAATACTTTTCATCTTTTCTGAATGAAATGTACCTTACGTTATTTTTTGTACCTCTGACAACGTGTCTATAAAACATGATGTTCGGGGCATGGAAGCGTAACAAACAAACGAACAAAAATTCGCATTTAATATTACTAAGAATATGCTGTAGTGTATATCGGCCTGATATTTGCTTAGACTTGGAGTAATTGGTTTTCTGATTAGTTCGTAGGGGCAGAAATTCAATTTTTCTTAGTTTTTTGTTTCAATTTGCATCTTAGTACTAGATTGTATGTTATTGAAAAGGTGACTCGGGGTTTGCTCCTAGTAGTTCTGGCTGCTTGCGAAATCCCAGATGGAAAACCCCAATAACACTTTCCGTCCCGGGAATCGTACCCAGAACTCCATGCTCAGCTGTAGCTTCGTCAGTTACGATTTATATAAGTCCTATGTAATAGGGGCGAGACCCATTGCTACATACCGGGCATTAATTCAGACTCTTGGCCGTTCTGAATGTTTCCGGTTTCATCCGGAAACATTCAGAACGGCCAGGAGTCTCTCTGGAAGCCCAGCTGTAGCATTTACTAGACTAGCCAGTCGAGTCTTCTATCTAAATATGTATAAAATCGTACAACACAAGAAGAAACTAACTGCTTCGTCTCTTTCTCGCCCTCGAGTAATTTACCACATCCAATCAAATTGGTGAAACACCGGAACCCAGTACACCTTGACAAATTACTAATTACTAGATTATAAAACTTAGCCGCGTTATCAGTCAGACCAGTTCCGATAATTCAGAAAGCATTGATAAGAGAAATAACGTTAATGAAATAAAATTATACGGCTGTCGATAAAAACCGAGTTTGCAAACAAACCTGTTAATTTCTCCACGGTAAAACTAATCCGGTACTCAAATGTATCCGATGCTTTAAATTGAGGTTAAGTTGAAGGAAATTGAATTATTTAAATGTACCATTGAAATCCCGAATCACTGGAGTGGTTTCGCACCATGCTGGGTGACCTTCTGGCTCACTACATATGATGTGTCTGGGCGCTCCTTGCGGAGCTCCACATCGCTGTCAATGCGGTGAATCAGTCGATTGCCTCGGATACCATGGCCTATCCTGCAGTAAGAGCGCAGGTCGTATAGCCCGTCACGACAGTATTAATGACATCATCGGTCGTGCTCTTGCCACCACCGGGGTACCAGCTATTTTAGAACCCAGTGGCTTGACACGCGACGATGGGAAGAGACCAGATGGAGTGACCATAATACCTTGGAAGATGGGTAGGCCTTGGTGAAGGATGCAAAATGTGTCGAGACCCTTGCGCCATCCCATCTTCCTAGTACGGCAGACTGTGCGGGTGCGGCTGCAAGTGCAGTAACCCTCAAACCGCGAAGACATAACAAACTAATTGGGAGTTATATGTTTGAGCCAGTTGGGGTTGAAACACTATGCAATGGGGTCCGTATGCCCATTTAGTTTTTCGGGACAATGTGAAACTTTTGGTCGACTCACGACACGTGACCAGAGGGCTGGCCTTTTTTTGGCAGACTTCAAAAAATTGAGTTTCTTTATTCAACCCGTATGTATGTTTATGTTTAGGGGTACGAGTAGCAGGGTTTAAAGTTCCTATTCCGGGTATTTTATCTAGATTAACTGCCTGTCGGAGCCTCTACTACCCAGTCGCTGGATTTTTTTATTTTATTTATTTATCCATTTATTTCAGGCATCGAGGCCCATATAAACATATACAATACTATATTAACAATAAAACTTAAAAATACTATTAATATATATTACATAATAACTAAAACTAGTGCACACGAAGTGTCGGCGTCGTGTTTCGCTGACTAGTGTCATGTAGGCGGCCACGAAACCGGCGATACACAACACCTTTCGGCCAGAACTCTTCCTTGAGGAACTTCTCGAGATGGTGTGTCGGAACTCGCACCACGAACGACTTGAAGTTCGTGTTATGACGCGGCTCCAACCTCTCGACCCTCAAAGTCCAGTTGGTCTTGACGCGCACGTACTCCACGATCTCCTCAACCTTCGTAGTGTGGTGCAATCTGGACACGTAGAGCAGCGTTGTCGGTAATGCTGGTTGTAGCAGCACGTTGGGTCCTGCCAGCGCAGTACTATACCCTTTATATTATACCCTTTTTTAAGACTAGTTGTCGGGGATTCCAGTGTCAAAGATCTATAGAGCACGACAGCCGGGATCCACTACTTACCGTAGTTTCCTAATTACCGAGGGGTCTTGGTATGTTATAAAAAAACCCATCCAAGAACCGACAACGGTAAACGTAGCTTGACCTATGATCAACCCGTGCAGCTGTTTATATGAAGTTCCAAAGCTAAAAGAAGGTTCTAGTACAACTTTAAAAATAAAGCTAAATAGTTTAACCTTTTTGCACATAAAATATTAATAGTGTGGGTTTCCCACACACGTCCGCGAGAAGTTAATTGTAGTCTATAATGAAAATAAAACAATTATGGTCAAATTAACTATGATTTCTACGTTCTAACCTCGAGTTCTTTGTAATGCAGAAAGCTTATATTTCCTCTAAAATCCAGCTATCTAGGTTTGTTAATCAGTGAAAGTATTGTAAAAACGGTTCAATCTCCAATGTATGGTGATTGTGTGATGATTTTGTGATTTCCTTTTAATTTAATACAATTCTGTTGCATTCATTTTCATTTCGAAATTGTTGTTCTCACACAGTTGGACAGAGGTGCACCTAATAGTAACTCAGTCTATAAGTTCTCGATCCACTAATTCGTGTTGGCTTAGAAACTGTCTGTCAAATTTAAACTAGTGTCAGCACTGTTGAGTCTCTGTTACCTACACAAAAGTTGATTTTGAGTGAAATAATAGCGTACGTTGATATAGTGATCCCAAGCTGCTGAGCCTGAGGTCCTGGGTTTGATTCCGGGGTCGGCCAAAGTGTTATTAAGTTTTTCCATCTGGATTTTCTTAGTAGCAGCTCTGAGTCTGCGGATGTGCTCGGATGCGTGCCCAGTTGATGACAATAGGCTCACCCCCCTATTTCATGACTAAAACATAACTGGCGAAATGTGGGTGATATATAATATTGTTGAAATAAATATAAAGACGACCGTTGTGGCGCGGCGGGCGAAGGTCCGCCTGCGACGCAAGAGGTTGCGGGTTCGATTCCCGCCTTGGGACAAATGTCTTTACGATCTACAAATATTTGTTCCGGGTGTTCTGGGTATTTCCTATGTATAATAAAAAAAATATCTATCTATGTAATGTATTGTATTAAGTATATCAGTCCTCTAGTACCCATAACACAAGCTCTGCTTAGCTTGGGGCTAGATGATGCTGTGTGGATTGTCCAGCATTATTATTATTATTATTAATTAAGTTTTTGAGTTACCATGAATACAAATCATCCAATTTAATATAAAATATTTTGGCGTTCTTTGCTCGACATGGTACGGAACACTTCGTGCCCAACCTGCACTTAGCCAATTTGTGTACCATTTCTACGTTCACGGCATTGAACTCTCTCCTCATTCATCTCAGCACCATATTTTCTCTTCATCCAATTAAAATACCATTTTTCATTATTTACGGATATATAGTCACAGTAGTTTTTAATCTTACGATTACTGTTTTTCTCCGTCAACTAATTAGTTATTGCAATTACTCACTTATGTAATCTTTGTGTTGAAAATTCTCGAACACGAGACACGTTTTCAGACTATTTTGAACTAAGACGAGATATTGCAGTAATTATTTTAAGATCTGCCTAGCCTTTTCCCAATTATGTTGGGGTCGACTTCCAGTCTTACCACATGCAGCTGAATACCAGTGTTTTACATGGATCGACCCCCTATCTGACATCCACAACACAACAACACAATACAACAACAACAACACACCAACTATATCTTACAACAAACACGCAACCTCGTTATCTGGGCAACACGATACCCCTTGGTAGGACTAGTTGTCAGACTTTCGGGCTTCTGACAACCGGTAACATCTGTCAAAGATCAACAAATGACAGCAGAGACCAACGGCTTAACGTGCTTTCCGAGGCACGGAGGAATCTCGATATGTGACGAACGGTGACCCATCCACAGACTGACCTTGGCAAGCGTAGCTTAATCTTCGATCAACCGGAGCGTTTGTTTTTTATTTAGCCACGAGTTCCACCAGACAAAGATACTTAATTTAAATGATTTCTTAGCCCGATGCGCTTTATTTTTGTTTGGGTTTAGTGTAAAAGACCTGTCTTGAAAGGAGGTAGGTACATCTTGCAAGAAATGCGGCGCAAAAAATGGCCGACCCAAAACCCTATGCACGGAGGATTAGGATTAAATGAAACTGACAACCGATAACAGAAAAAACCGTCATCACACACGAAAGGTTCCGTGACATGTCGCCCGAAAAATCTCGTTTCTTGTATTACACAACATCAACATCACGCCTGTGTTCCCCAAAGGGTTAGGCAGAGGTGTATCTATAGTAACTGTAGATACACCCACGTTTCGCCAGTGATGTTTAAGTCCCATGTAATAGGGGAAGAGCCTTTTGCCATTTACCGGGCACAAATCACTGAAGAATTACAGATGGAAAAACTCATTAACACTACCCAAACCGGGAATCGAACGAAGCACTTCATGCTCAGCTCAGGGAGTATTATTTGGTGTTATGATGGCGGTGGATGGTGCAAACAAAATATACACTCTATGAAAATTTCAACCATCTACCCACCTTTTACGGTTCATGAGATACGGGCCGCTGTCAGACGGACAGACGGACAGCGGAGGCTTAGTAGAAGGGCCCCGTTGGCGTCCTCTAGATACGGAGCCCTAAAAATGGCAGTCCTTAGAAGTCATCAAACAACAATGAAATCATTTGTTTGTCCCCCAAGTTCAACCCATTCATTCCGTTAATTAGTGTTATCAACAGTACCTGTTTTATTGCTTATAATTTGAATAACAATATCAATTACGTGAGAAACACAAAGTCTATGAATAATGACGGCGTTAAGGCAGGTTTGTGCTTATCCTTTATCTCAAATGAAAACAAAACATATACTTCACTTAATCATGCACATGTTTCTTCATCAAGTGAGCCTTTATTACCTTCTAGCTGTTACCCACGACATCGTTCGCGTAGAATATCATGGGTTTTTTGTGTTTTGTTTTGGCGTGGAACCCTAATTCTTTTTCTGTAATAAAAGTAGCATAAGTTACTCCGTATAACATCAGCTATCTTCCAGTAAAAGTTCCGGAACAATCTTATTTTCGAAATCTTCTGTCAAGATTCATATAGACACGTATTTGACTTTACTAAGTAAAGTAAGCGTCTCACACGAATAAGAACACTATTTATTTAGAGCAAAAACCCTTTATCAGTTAACGGATTTGCTCACATTCGCTTACACGAATTTGAACATTATTAGTAGAATTTAGCATTCTTATTTCTACGAAACGCTGCCTTTACTAACCAAGAATGATGTGTCTGTGAGTCTAGCTCTTCTGACTCATCATAACTTATTACTTAGTTCCCCATCATAACAACATTGTAATGAGGGTCAGAATACTTATCACGACATGTACAGATAAGCGAAGAAATACTATTTATAAACAAAAGGAAATCCTGCTTATAATTTGTCAGCCTTTTAAGTAAATTTAGAACCTTTGTTAGTACATACTTTCAGGAATGTTACCAAGGTCAGGTTGAACGCAGAACTAGAAAAGTACACTGTATATTATGAGTGCAATAATGCGGGTGAACATGGTATGATCAGGTAATAAGTGGGAATCTAAAATTAGCTTGTTTACTCTTGAACTCGAAGCCTGAACTGCAATGACATGCATTGGATGACGTTGCATAATTTAAATATGCTGCAAGTATGGATGATCTTGAAATTATAGGATAAGTTACTGTACATAGAATAGGTTTTATTAATTTTATACTTTAAGCATACAAATGTAGGAGTGGTCTTAATGCCAAGGCATTTTCTAACAGTCAACCTTTGGGTGGTAACAAACAAACAGTGGTAGGTACAATAGGGATGTGTCCTAGGTAAAAATATAATATGTCTATTTGGTCCAGTCTGTCTCAGTTAGATTATCAAAAAATATTAGACACGTATTTTTTACTTACTCAAATCAATAAAAAGTGACAAAGATATAGCACATCAAAGTTCAGGAGAAGGGGCTTGTGACGTTACTTTTACGTAAAAAGTGTAGCACGGCGTGACGTCACGCGAAATTTCAACGCACTATATCGTCGTCTTTTTAGGTTTACGTGACAAAAGAAAAAATACGTGTCCAGTATTTTTGAGTAATCCTACTATCGGACCAATCAGAATTTTTAAGGACACTAGGGAAGTGTCCTTAAAAATTCTGTAACAAAAGGGGAAAAATAATTCATATAATTTTAATGCATTTGTTTATTCCGATTGTGACCTCTGAACCTTTAGAGGTCAAATAGGCTCCATGTAAAGTACTGGTGTTCAGTTACATCCAGTTAAAATGGAAGCCGACCCCAACATAGTCGGAAAAGACTAGGCAGATGATGATGAACGTATTTATTCTGTAAGTTAATTTATACAACGTGCACATCATTAAATTAGTTGCGTCGGAAACAGCTTTAAACTTTGAAGTCACTACGTCACGAACGCCGCGATGCGCGTGATATCTCTCAAACTGCACGCCATACTTCGTCTAAAACTTTATGTCCTCCCCGTCATGACTATTTATATCTCACCTTACCTTAACAAATATAACATTATATCTAAAATTGTAGACAATGGGCATCACTCAAATGTGTTAATTTAATTTGGCGGCACAGTTGGCGCACTGGCTGAGCGATTGGCTGCTGCGCTGTGTGTTGTGGGTTCGATTCGCGCACGGAACAAATATTTGTATGGCTTACAGTTAGTTGTTCCGGGTCTGGCTGTTTGTGTATGTGAATTTGAATGTTTGTAAAAGCACCCACGACACAGGAGAAATTCCTAATGAGGCAACGTTTAATAATAAAAAACCTTGTTTGGTGTTTGCTAGATTCTGAGTCATTCTTATGTCAGCTGAAAGGTGGCTACTGAAAGAAGAAAGAAATAATGTTTTGTTGAAATCAAAGTGCCCAGCGGATGGTAAGAGCGAGCACGGACGTACATGTCGTTTCGTCTGCCTGCCTTTTCCCAACTATGTTGGGGTCGGCTTCCATCCTAACCGGATACAGCTGAATGTAAATCAGTGTTTTTATGGAGCGACTGCCCATCTGACCTCCACAACCCAGTTACTGGGCAACACGATACCCCTTCGTAAGACTGGTTGTCAGAATTTCGGATTTCTGACTACCCGTAACGACTCTCAAAGATCTACAAATGACAACCGGGCCCAACGGCTTAACGTGCTTTCCGAGGCACGGAGGAGTTTCGATCTCCTCTAAAGTTGAAAAACTATCAAAGAAATTTGACGGATTGGGGTACTAAGATGTGCTTTTCGTAGACATTACTTATAGCAATGATAGAAAATACCCGAGAAAACCCAGACTTAATAAAATATTTTAATATACATATAAAAATAAATAACATTAATGCTAGTCTTCTAGGCACTTGGTTTTCCCAGTGCATTCTTGTTTCGACCAAGATGATCAAACTTAAAAATTAATATATAATTTTATACTCTTTCAATAATACGAAGTTGACACTTCTATTGGTACACAAATACCACCACGTGCTCTTTTAAAATAGTTTGATTAGCTATTTTATACATCTTGACCTATAGCTGTTTTTATATTAGTGAACCAAAAAGGTGCAGTATACGAGTCGGTAGTATACATACCAGAGTTAAATATCCAAAAGTAATCCTTAATAACAGTTTTATCTATAATTTAAAATTAAAAAGCAATCTTTATAATTTCAAATTATCGGACATAAAATTTACTTTCATTTGATAACTTATTACTTTAGTAACTTCAATTGAAACACTTTCTGTACTTGATTAAAGGTTATAATATATTCGAACTCTTAATTTTAACTAGGGAACAACGACTGTACCAAACAAAGTCTGGTTAAAGATTGACTAACATCAAATCATATTATTAAATGGTCACAACGCTGCTCTTGTTATTTTCCCATGGTGTATTTTGACTCTATTTAGGATGTTTACGTCCGGGATCAGGATACAGCGGCGCCAGCACTTCATATCGCCGTGGGCCTCCATGCCGCTCTAGTGATGTCACCCTTAACTTTGTAAAGGGAACAAAGCAATCGCCAACACATTCTTTACTATGTTCTATACTATGTGTACACATAGAAAGTAACAAATGAATTTATGTATAAATTTGATTTGAAAAAAAAATACTATTTTATTACCAAATAGATAAAAAAAACAACCGACTTTAAAAAACCGCTATTATGCGGAAAATACTTTACATTCGGAAGACGGTATCTTTGTCAGTACTTAAGTTACACTTTTATTTGACACTCGCACATCTGACATTTGATACTATTTATTTATCTCTTTGTAGTCATTTTTTAAAGTCGGTTGTTTATATCCTTGAAAAAGTTTTTTTTTTATTATAACACGTTACACAAATGAATGTAGGTACTACTTCCTAATTACTATGTGAATACTATAACATCATCTACATGGATACAGTGAATTATAAACATATTAAGTATGGGAGATAACTAAAAACTCCTCAAGCAAAGTTTTATTGAGACCACAGGCTTCCTCCAACAAACGAAAAAATAATCACGGAATAATCGGTGGTTAAACAAATAAAAATACAACATTATGCACTAGCATCTCTTTTTTCCAAGTCGGTTAAAAATACCGAGGAAATCCCGATGAAATACCACAGCAAACACGCATGAAATTAAGAGTACATTTTTTGTACCCATACCTAGTTAAAAACAACACAGCTTACACTGTCAAAGGCCTTTGTTAAATCCAAACGCGGAAAAACAATATTGTTCACTTAGTTATATAGTCTTCTTGTTCACCAATAATGGGTGTCGCTATTGAAATTTCTTCAAGCGTGAACTGGAGTGCAGAAAAAAGTAAAAGAGTATGTTGATCTCGGTAGTTTCCTTCCTTCCTACGATTTGAGTATTGTCTTATTTTTTGCTACCATTATTTTGTATTGTATTTCCTCGGTACCATTTCCGTCAATGCATTTCTTTTGCTTGTGATTTTCATTTCTTTTTGATGTCATTTATTTTTGATTTTGATTTTAGTAGCTCCAAAACGAATATTTTCTAATATATAAAATTCTCGTGTCACGGTGTTTGCTATTAAACTCCTTCGAAACGGCTCAACTGATTTTCGTGAAATTTTGTGTGCATATCGGTTAGGTCTGCGAATCGGACAACATCTATTGTTCATCCTCCTAAATGTTAAGAGTGGTCCACCCCAAACATTTATCTTTTATATTTTGTTTTTTTTTTGCTTAAATAGGGCAAAACTACGTTTGCCGGGTCAGCTAGTTACCTATAAAACTAAAAATGATGTTAGAAACAATTCCTTAACGCATTTATTGTGGGCAACAGCGGAATACGAGTCATGCAAGAAATCTGTAGGTGCTAGTCACCTTTTTCTCACTTCAGTCCATCAATAAGGTTTGGATATCTCTGTTGCCATGGTAACAGCTGCCTGATTTTGGTAAATTACTAGCAGTTAAATAGTGAACATAGGCCGCGGCGCCGATTCGAATTTTTCCCAATTCCCACGAACACGACCCTATGGACTAAAGTACAGACCCTGGTTAAATAATCTAAAGGGTGTCCGGCAAGGTAGTCATTATATATGAACAGCAAACTTGAGAGCTATATATGTACCTAAAATCATTATAATTTAATAATTATTTAATCATCATCTGTCTATCATTTTCGCAACTACGTTGGGGTCGCTTTCCAGTCTCACCGAATTAATACTTGTATCCAAAAGGGATTGCCTATCGGACCTGCACGAGTCAGTTACTGGGTACTCTTTGGTTAGACTGGTTGTCAGAGTTTCAAGCTGACTACTCGGTAACAAATGTCAACGTGCTTTCCGAGGCACGGAGGGGTTTCAATATGACATGTAATAAAGGGTCACCCATAGTCCATTGAAAGATCTCGGTAAGCGTAACCTAACCTTCGATCGACCCCTGCGTCTGATTAACTTTGCGATTAACCCCTGTTAAAGCGATTACGCCTCACGTTAAATAGTCAAGCTTGTGGACCAACTAATATATATAAGTAATTTGACGACCGATGTGGCGCGGCGGGCGAAGGTCCGCCTGCGACGCAAGAGGTTGCGGGTTCGATTCCCGCCTTGGGACAAATGTTTATACGATCTACAAATATTTGTTCCGGGTGTTCTGGGTATTTGCTATATATAATAAAAATATATATCTATGTAATGTATTGTCTTAAGTATATCAGTCATCTAATACCCATAAAACATGCTCTGCTTAGCTTGGGGCTAGATGATGCTGTGTGGATTGTCCAGCAATATTTATTTATTTTATTTCTCCAATCCACAGATCTACTGGCAGATCAAGCTGCTATGCCTGGAGCCCTGGGCCCTGATCCTGGCGCGTGCAGTCGCTGGCATTCCCTGCTCCTCCTGCTACATAGTCCTGCCAATATACTTGAAGGAAATCAGTGATATTGACCTCAGAGGAGCACTGGGGTCACTGCTTATTTTAAATAGGTAAGTTCTTTTTTTAGTGATCCGTACACAACAAATCAAATCTAATCAAATCATTTATTATTTGTGTAACATAGGTAGTGAATACAGATCTTAAATAAGTAAATAGGTCGCTATGTTATGCCTAGTGGCGTACAAATATGGTGGCATGCAAAGAGGAAAAGTGCAATACCAATCATGCGAGAAGGAAATTCAAATTATTTGAGAGGTAAGTGTGTCAAAATTAAATTGAATAATGAAAAATAAATACAATCAAAAAATTACAAATGTCACAATAAGAAGTAATGTCTATTAACAGTCAATGCGTATATAAATAATCATAATTAAAATTGTTTGTATATTCCAGTAAATAAGTAGGTCTACATTAATATTCATCATTCAGAAATTCATCAATCGTATAATAGCATTTTTCAATTAATAGCTGTTTCAGTTTTTCTTTGAATTGTTTAACATTCAATTTTTTTATGACATCTGGTAATTTATTATAGATGCGCGTTGCCATGCCCAAAAAAATCTTTCTCAGCAAGGCAGTCTTACAACGCTGATTGCTTAAAGCGTTTGCGTATTGGCTACGAATCGCAACATCGCGTAACGTTGACACTTTTTCGAAGAAGCTCATGTTTGTTTTTACGAAAATACTAATTTCAAAAATATATAATGAAGGTAAGGTAAGAATTTTCAGCGATTAAAAGAAAGATACACAGCTCTCATCACTTTTCAGACGACACATTGATCTTATGCATCTCTTTTGTGCCTTAAAAACAATATCTTTATCAGTAGAATTACCCCAAAAAATAATGCCATAACGCAATATTGAGGCTACTAATCCATGATATGCAACTAACAGTGCCTCCATATTTATTTTCCTAGCGATTTGAAAAAGTGCATATGCTGATTTATTTACTTTCTTACTTAGGTCTGCTATGTGGGCTTTCCAGTTAAGTTGGTCATCAATAAATAAACCTAGGAATTTAGTTACTTTAACTTCTTCAATGTCAATGTTTTGGTACTGATGTTCTTTGGTGAAAGTGCATTATTTTGGTTTTCTTTAAGTTTATAACTAAATTATTTTTATCAAGCCAAGTAATTATGTCTGATAGTGTATTATTTATGTCATCTTGATAGGTATTGCGTTCAATACATTTTACTATAGCAGTACTGTCGTCTGCAAACATCACGATTTGATGTTGAGTCACTTTTGGAAGATCATTGATATATATTATATTAAGAAAAGAGGTGGCCCAAGGACACTACCACTACAACGGGACCCTTTTGAAAAAAAATATCGAATTCAGACTATTTAAATGTCCATATTCTGTTAGAATTACTACTGCAAACAAACATGTATTTTCTTCTGAATATTGTGAAATGTGACCATTCTAATACTCCCTTATTTATAAACGCTAAACAATATTGTGCCTAACTTAAATGTATAAAAATGTATAGAGTTAACTTTTTAACGCACAATCAAGCTAGCTGACGAGCTATTTTAGGGCAAGCAACTGGATGTTGGATGCGGCAAGCTGAGGACAGGGCGCTATGGCGCTCATTAGGAGAGGGCTATGTCCAGCAGTGGACTAGTATAGCCTGATGATGATGATGATGATGAACTGGGATTAACCCAGTTGTGAACGTTCCTTTGTCCCTATCCGTTTATTGGCCTAGCTCTGTTCTGTCTCCTGCTTGATATGGAAGAAATTATGTATTTTAACTTCTCCGCTTTTCTTTTCTGATTAATGTCGTTGCGGGATCCCAGACAGTTGAATCGTTTCTCCGGGACTCGTCGGGCTTCACTGTCTCGACGCTTTTCTGGTGGTCGCCACTGTTTATTCTGGTTTTCAGGAGTTGCAGTTGTTTGGGAATAGTGCGGCGGGCTTGTCCCAAATAAAAAAAAACTAACAGATTTTTTCTCGTATTGCTCATTGCACATTGCTCATCACACATGCATATGAGGAAGTGAGGCGTTTTATGACGATCCCACTGTAAAAATAAATAATGTTCTAGTATTATTTCTATTTCTGTGGATGGGTGTCCATTCGTAACGTATCTAAACTCCTCCGTGCCTCAGTAAGCACGTTAAGCCGTTGGTCCCAGCTGTCATTTGTAGATCTTTGGCAGTCGTTACGGGCAGTCAGAAGCCCGAAAGTCTGATAATTAGTCTTACCAAAGGGTATCGTGTTGCCCAGTTACGGAGATGTGAAGGTCAGAAAAGCAGTCGCTCCATGTAAAATACTGGTATTCAGCTGCATCCAGTTAGAATGGAAGCCGACCCCAACATAGTTGGGAAAATGTAGGCAGATGACGATGAGGATATTTTTTATATCTAATAATAATATAGGTATGATTCACAAGTACATAACATGAGCTCGAAGGAAAATTTATGTGAAGCATATTAAGTTATTGGTTACATGACTTAATTAAATCATTGAGTGTAACTACGTTGCCGTGTTTTCCTAGGCCATGACCTACTAATCAGTTTATAATCCTTCGTACGTAGATACTGTCTTGTTAGTCTAGTAGTCACAAGCACGACTGCTAAACGTGAGGTCCTGAGTTCAATTCCCAGGGCGGGCAAAGTATTGTTGAGTTTTTCCTATAGAAAACTTCTCATTAGCACAACAAGCTAGCAAGTGGTGATAAAATAATTCATTTAAAATACAGCTGAAACTAAATAAAATAATATTATAGAACAGAAACAAAATAAGCTTATCATTGACATAATAATGTTATCAAAAAATGAAAATGTTAAGCAGAGAGGGTGCTCTATGGTGTGTACAGAGTGGGAGGGACAACGACGTATAAACCGATACCATGATTTCAGTACATGTGTTTTCAACCCTCAGCGTTGATTTTCTTCAGTCATGAGAAAAATCATCATTTGTATCTAACTCAACCAGATATTGAAATAAAAAGTTACAAAAAACTCAGAAAGAAAGTGGAAACCATAAATTGTTACAGTTTTCAATTTAAAAAAAAAACATGGAAATTAGGTAGAACCGACGAATAATTTCAAGGTTAGACCCTATTAGTATAAATCCCCCCCCTCCTCCTCTTCGAGGAAGGTGAGAGGAAATAATATGTTATCTATGGGGATAGTTCGTGATTATTTAATAAAGATACAGTAAATAAGTACATAATTATGCATATAGTAGTTCAACGAACAGACTTGACCAGATTGTTTTGTTACGTAATGACCTCTGCGCATCGCTTTTAGAATACTCATTAGATATAAAGTGCCCGCAGGTACTTTGTTACAGAAATATATCTAAAAATAATAGCTTTTGCTCGTGGATTTGCCCGTGTAGAGGTCAGTAATTCTGCAACGATAACTTTCTACCGGGATAAAAAATATTCTGTGTTCTCTATATTTATGTTATGGTTATATATTAGTTATGTTATCTACCATCATCTGCTAAGCCTTTTCCCAACTATGTTGGGATCGGCTTCCAGTCTCACCGGATGCAGCTGAAACCAGTATTTACATGGAGCGACTGCCTATCTGACCTCCACAACCCAGTAACTGGGCAACACGATACTCCTTGGTAAGATTGGTTGTCAGACTTTTAGGGCTTTGACTACCCGTAACGACTGTCAAAGATCTACAAATGACAGCCGGCACCAACGGCTTAACGTGCTTCCGAGGCACGGAGGAGTTTCGATATGTAACGAACGGTCACCCATCCACAGACTGACCTCGGCAAGCGTAGCTTAACCTTCGATCAACCGGTGCGGCTGTTTTTATTTAGCCACGAGCTCCTACGTGTTATGTTATCTACCAGTGTGTCAAATTTTATCCAATACCGTTTAGTCGTTAATACGTTAAAGCGCAACAAGCATACTCACATTATTATTTATAATATTAGTTAAGAATATTATAACATTGATTTGCTATACCAACATGTTTTGTTTTGAATTGTGTTAAGTTGTATTGCTGAATTTTTAATTTTAGTTTTAATATTTTTTGCTGTGGCCTAACGGAGTCGGCAAATTAAGGACATTTGCTCTGCATTTCTCTAAGCCTTTTGTTAACACCTTATACCTGTATTGTGGATTATGACTGCCTCGTTGGTTTAGTGGTTGCAAATGCGACTTCTAAGCATGATATCCTGGATTCGATCCCGGGTCGAGCAATGTGTCATTGGATTTTTTCATTACAAATTACTCAGTAGTACCCCGGAGTTTGGTTACGTGCCCAGTTGATGGCAATAGGCTCACCCCCTTTTTATGGGACTTAAAACGTAACTGCTGGAATGTGGGTGTACTGTAGGTATACCTCTGACCAAACCTTCTAAAACAAATTGAGCTGTGCCCTAACAGAGTCCACAGTGGTAGTGTCCTTAAAAAAATCTGTTTGGTCCGAAAGTTGGATTACTCAAAAATACTAGACTCGTTTTTTTTCTTTTGTCACGTAAACCAAAAATGTCGACAATATAGTGCGTTGAAATTTCGCGTAACGTCACGCCGGCGCCGTGCTACACTTTTTATTTACTTGTAAAAGTGACGTCACAAGCCCCTTTTCCTGAACTTTGATATGCTATATCTTTGTCACCTTTTATTGATTTGAGTAAGCAAAAAATACGTGTCCAATATTTTTTGGTAATCTAACTGACGGACCAAATAGACTTATTATATTTTTACCTAGGACACATTCCTTTTGTCCTTATTTCTAAACCTTTTGTTAACTTCTTAACCACACCTATATTCTATATACGAGTATATAATTATGTATATCTCCTTTCCATTTTCTTTTAAAGAAATTGCACCTACCACTGTTTGTCTGCATCACCCAAAGGTTGACTGGTAGAAAATGCCTATGGCATTAAGTCCGCCTCTGTGCATTTGTGTGCTTTAAGTATTAAATAAATAATATTGTGGAATGCACCTTACGTAAATAAATATCAATACGAAAGTTCCCTCAACAACCGTCATTTGTTTCATTAATCTTGCAGGAACATCGGCTACCTGATGAGCTACGTCTGTGCAGATATCCTGAGCGTCAACACGATGCTGTGGCTCGGACTCCTGGTACCCACTGTCACCTTCTTCATATTCCTCGCGATGCCGGAAACTCCTGAGTACCTGGTCAAGCAGGGCAAAGTTGATGTGAGTATTAATTTAGTAAACTTTTGACGCTTCCCGAGACACAAGGGTTATTTTTTTTTTTCAAAAAAATACTTTGCCCCTCACTAGGAATTTCTGTCTCGTGTCTCAAAACAAAAAAAAATATTGTTTGTCGGTCACCTGGCGTTAAAGGTGTTAACGTGCACGGAGATATCTACAGAATATGTGATAGACGGTCACCCATCCCCGACTGAGTAAAGTACGAGTATACATAGAACGCGACAAGATTAAAACTGACTATATGATGGACTGTGTGAAAGATGATATGGCTAGAAAGAGGATGGAGGAAACTGAGAGGACGGCCGCATAGATGAATAGAAGAAGAAGATATGTCGACCGATGTGGTGCGGCGGGTGAAGTTCCGCCTGCGACGCAGGAGGTTGCGGGTTCGGTTCCCACCTTGGGACAAATGTTTATACAATCTACAAAGATTTGTTCCGGGTGTTCTGGGTATTTGCTATGTATAATAAAAAAAAACATCTATCTATGTAATGTATTGTATTAAGTATATCAGTCATCTAGTACCCATAACACAAGCTCTGCTTACCTTAGGGCTAAATGATGCTGCGTGGATCGTCCAGCATCATTTATTTATTTATCTAAAATATATTCACTCTCCACTCTCTCAACACCAGTTAAGCATACACCGGCCCTAAGTAAGCACAACCTGTAATTGGAGGTGAGCCAAAAGCCGCACGTGTAGTGTTGTAAACTCTCATACAGAATGAGGTTTAGAAATAGTGTTTTGAAAGACTTATGTGAAAACCACGATCATCGTCATCATCATCTGCCTAGCCTTTTCCCAACTATATTGTAGTCGGCTTTCCGTCTAACCGAATGTAGAAGAATACTAGTATTGTATATGGAGCGAATGCCTATCTGACATCCATAAACCAGTAATTGGGCAACACGATACTTCTTGGTAAGACTGGCGTCTTTCGGGCTTCTGACTACCTGTAACGACTGTCAAAGATCTACAAATGACAGCCAGAACTAACGGCTTAACGTGCTTTCCGAGGCACGAAGGAGTCTCGATATGCAATGAACGGTCAGCCATCCATAGACCAACCTGAGCTTAGCTTAGCCTCCGATGCCCATGCGGCTGTTTTATTTAGCCACAAGCTCCTTAACTAAAAACCACGATGTTGCTCCTTATCACGTATAATAGGTATTAATAATACTATACATCAACTTACAACATTTTTGAAGACACAAAATAATTAATAAAAACAAATGTACATGTATAACACCTGCATTTTGATCAGAAAGATTATAGATGGGACCATTCACATTACCATAACTTTTAACAAAAAGTGTCAAGTTCTACTCGCAGTCTTCGTCGACCTAGCTTACTTGTCCTACCAAGGACAAGAACAAACTATGCCAAAAAAAACATAACTTATGAAGGAGCACAATTTTATAATAACTTACCGTCATATATAAAAAATATACGCTCTTTCAGCGGTTTTAAATCCCAACTATCAAATTAGAACTCCTTGTTAACTTTGTAATCTTGCTAGTCAAGAAATAGAATGACCAATACGTGACCAATTATGTAATACCAAATTTTTTAATTGTTTTGTATCGGTGACCTTAGAATAAGTTTATTAGATTATCTTGTATTCTCATGTAAGTGGCTCTTGTGTCTTTATGAGAATAAACTATTTAAACCTAAACCTAATAATAATGTATTCATTGCTCAACAAAGATGACTCATGTTATCAATGAGTACGCCAACAAGAAGAACAATATACTAGATATTAAAATACAAAAACTACTTATATTACTGTTACCGTCGACTGTAAGGTGACGTACAGAGGCCAGCACATCAACCTACCCCCATCTGCCAAATTTCTTTTATAGCTTTTCAACTTTATTATAAATACATAAGGTTAATTTTCAATTGGGAAGATTTGACAGTTTGGGATAGCTTGGAGTGCTGGCCTCTGTACGAGTCATAACAGCGTCTGCTGTCAAGCCAGTCAGCTGTCATTTAGTTAAAGCTGCCACGCACCCTGTGCACGAGAGTGTCTCTGGTGCGCAGGGTGATGAATCGTAGAGACGCTTGCGCATCGCATTAACCTGGCCATCAAAAGTAAACCAATAAAAGTAGGTAGCTTACCGTTAAAATGTAGATATAACAGCACTAAATCTATTCAAATAAATTAAATGGAACTGTCTGTTTGTAATGTTAAAATAACAGCTTGACTGAATGCATAAAAAAATATAAAATTTGGAAAATCCAAAAGTGCACGTCTCAACGCTCATTTTATGACAAAAATGACTTGATTGAATTAGACGGTAATTTTCAATAGGCTATTACTCAGAATGATACTGAAGCGGATGAAAAAAAAAATGACTCAAAAAGTGAAGTTTTTTGGGCGATATCGTGACCACATACATCATCCGAACATACAGACAACCCGACGTCCACTGAAATAGTTTTTCAAAACGGTTTTTTATTTACTATCTAGCAAAAATAGTGTTTTTTAAAAGTATCTACTGTCATAAAAAAGTGTTATTGTTGATATTTGTCAACTCATTTAATACTCAAAGTCCAAAAGGATCGGATAAAAGCAATTTAAGCCGAGATAATTGCTTGACCTTGAGAGAGTGAGAGTAAAGCACAACTCAACGCTTCGCGTTGAGACGTGCAATACGGTAGTGATACCAAAAGACAAATTTTATTTGTTTGTTTGTTTGTGGTAATCTCCGAAACGGCTGGACCGATTTTGACAGGACTTTCAATGGCAGTTAGCTGATGTTATAAAGAGTAATTAAACTAGATTTATTTCGGAATAGAATTAGGGATCCGCGTAAGACATGAAAAACCCTGTTTTTATAAACTGTACGTGCACAAAGCCGCGACTTAGTGCGCGTGCAATTTAGCACAGTTAGAATACAACAAAATAAAAAAAGAATAAAATTAAACATTAATGAATCAATAAAAAATACCGTTATATTGTCGTTTTAACACAAAAAAAAAGTTCCAACATACCACGATCAAGAATAGCAGGAATTTAATTAATTAAATGCTATTTATTAAAGAAACACCTTTTTATCAAGGTCAACACAGAATATCGATTTCCATTAGAATATAATATAATAACAGCTAATAAAATAATCACTTAGCATCTATATCTTCCTAGTAAAAACGGAACTATTGTCGTCGCATCCATATTCTATTTTATACTTAACATTTAAATTCATAGTAATTCATTTCCGCACGATATATTGTTTTATTGCCTATACTTGCGTAGATACAGCGAAATTCAAATTTTCTAAGGATTTTTGCTATTTGCAATTCACATACTCACATCATACTATAGAACTGATTTACGTCCGTGACATCTCACAATCTCAGGTCCAGTTGAAAAGCAGCGTCAGGTACTAGTTTTCTGGCATTTTTGCTGAACTGGATCTTTTTAGCGCAGGCGTGAGGCACATACTTAATAATATATAAATAAACATCTATTTTTTTAATGTGTTACTCATTCAGTTTCATGCAATATTTTTTTTATTTGTTTATGTTTTCTATGTTTAGGTATTGTATTGTAATTGAAAAATTTAAACGCTGCCAGAATAGTTATATCGGTAATGTTTAAAATACATAGGTTGGCATTTTTCTTTACTACATTTTTAAATAAAATTACTGCAATGAGTATCGTAGTGTGATAAAAACACAAATTCCGGATGATAAAAACCGGTTTCACTGACAATTTGAAGAGTTCCTTTATTTTATTTTATTTATTTTGATGGCATTTACACAACTTACTCAGTAAAACATACATAAACAGGAATCACAAACAGTTTTAGGTAGGTATAATGAATTCATCGCCTATACTCGTAGAAGTGCACAGCACTTGAAGAATAATAAAATAACACATGAGATCACACAAATAAAGTTTTGTTAAACAGATAATTGAAAAAGGGCTATGTACAGAGGCCAGCACATCAAGCCACCCCAATGTGTAGCTGATTTTATGGTGTACAATAAAAAAAAATAGTAAACAGGTCTTTGGGGGTATGAGTAACAGGGTGTAAAGTTCCTCGTCCACCATTGAGAAGGGAGGATCTTCCGACCAGACGGGTGATGTGTCTGGTGGGCTACTGCCCGACGGTATATGTCGGGTTCTTGTATATATATGCAATCGCGCGGATAACTTTAATATTGCGATATAGTATACGTCAGATTTAGTTCGTATGTGGCGAGATAGATGTCGCTACAGATCTATTATATTCTACAAACAAAAACACATCTACTAACGCTTGCAATCATTCATATGTTTCAGGAAGCCAAATCAGTCTTGGCATGGCTCCGCGGTGTCACCGTGATGGACCGCGGTGTGGAGCAAGATATTGAGAGCATCGTGAGGGTTGACAAACAGACTCAGGCTGACTCACAGTCCGTCTGGAAGATCATTAGTAAGCATAATCTATAACTCTTTAATTTCTCCAACTGTTAGAAAGTTTTGTACTATTTTCTGATATGGTTGGCCCAACAGCAGGTGTAACTGTTTTTAAAATTATTGACCCATATGATTGTGATCGTACAACAAAGATACCTTGATTTTGTAAGGCTCTAAGAACTTACAATCCTACCCTGGAAATTGTGTTCACGTAAAGGTCAAAGACATGCTTGCCAGTTAGCGACTTATCAGAATCTTTGATAATTTTGAAGATATTTCTCACAAATCGGGCAATTTTTTTATTGATCTCATTAAGTTCTAGACTTAAAACCCCATGAATCGCAACATCCTATCTCATAATATCCATGTATTTCTTCCTCCACAGTGCAAGACAAACCAACCTTTAAAGCCTTCATCATAACCCTCATAATCAAGATAACACAACAATTTGACGGTTACCTCATCGTCCTCATCTATGCTGGCTTCGTCTTCGAGAGAGCTTCAGAGTCCATCAGTCTGAAGCTTAGTCCCAATAAACAAGTGATGATGATCGGAGCAGTGCAGCTGTTGGGGTCTATAGTGGCCACTTGTTTTGTTGAGAAGACTGGTCGAAAGGTAAGAAACTCATCATCATCGGTATAGTCTGGTTCAACTAAATTACTGTTGGCTTCCAGTCTAACCGTTTGCAGTGGGTTATCATTTTTCTAAAGTTGAGGAGGCCAGATAGACAGTAGATGGAGCTACTGCCTATCTGACCTAACGACTTGGTAACACGCTATCTCTTGTCAGATTTTCGGGCTTTTGACCACCTGTAACGACAATCAAAGATCTACGATAGCTAAGGAACTATTCCAGCTTCGGATCTATCTTTTTAAATAGAGTAAAAGTTATCGTAGAAGAGGAAATAATGGGTTCTTATATTATAATGAAAGACTACACTTTTTCAAATACCTACTGCCACTCAAAGTAATTTCAAGACTTCAGAAAAAGAGTGGTAAAGGAGAATTGTGGGGATCCTTTCGATTTGAGGGTGAGATTAACCCTTTTACTTTCCCGGGCTGGAGGTCATCAGTGACAGATTTTCCGAACTTAAAACACTCGCTTTGCAGTTAGTGTCCAAATATTAACAATATATTTTGTCTCTGTCTATTCCAGCTTCTCCTTGTTACAACATCATTCGCCGTCGGCGTGGGCATGGTGATCCTCTCCGCGTGGTTCTACATGACGTCAACAGGCATCTGGCTGCCCGGCTGGTTGCCTGTCTTGGCCATGTGTCTGTGCATCTTTGCTGATGCTGCAGGGTTCCAGCCTATATCGTATATTATTATCACGGATCTGTTCACATTCCAGGTTGGTTGGATTATATTATTTATTACTGCTAAATTCTTTTTTGGAGTAATTTGAAATGTTGCTAGTGCTAAAAATAAAGTGTTTTGGATTCATGTCGTACTCCTTTATCCTTTATAATTAAATTTAATCTGGGGACATTAAATCATGGATGAAATGGAAAAATAAATTTTAATTCTTGATTGTGTTAATATTTACTACAATTATTCTCATTTTTCAGCTCCGCGGCACAGTATCGGCCTTTGCGAACGTATGCGCAAAAATGAGCAACTTCGTCCAAACGAAATGGTTCACGATCCTTTGTGAGCTCATCGGCATCCACTGGACCTTCCTGTTCTTTGCTGTCGTCTGTTTCGTCGCCTGCTTCTACACCGTCATCTACTTCCCTGAGACCAGGCAGAAGTCCATCGATGAAATATACTCCAAACTCTCTGGTAAGGTCAAAAAGAATGACAGTAGGATTGAGTCTGTACCTTAGAACACAGCTGGCTAATTATCTCGAAACTATAATTGTCCAGAATTTGGCATAATATATAATTTTAACATGTCATAGTCCTTTGTCACGGAAAAGGCCTCTCAGACGTTGCCACAATACCTGGATCTTGATAGATTTGTTAAGCATTTACTTTTTAACTTATTAACAATCTGAGTATATTAAAATGACATCTTCTTCTTAGCCAATGAAATTCCTTACGGTTGTAGAAATAATTTTAGATTACGACTTTCCATTCGCCACTAAGACTATTCAAAAGTTGTGAAAGGTGACGTCATCATCTGAACTATTGTCTATCCCAGTGATGTACCATATTAATTCTCAAGTAATGTTCTCTGCATGAGACGATAAAAATCGTATCGTAATCCGTCCAGTAGTTTCAAGTGTGTACCCGAACACACTGTGTGTGTTAAAAATACGATAATTATTGCCCTAAGACATAGGCAATAATTATCGTATTTTTAATAAGTGTTGTGATTATGAGTTAGTAGGAGTTATTTATAATGAATGTTTAATTTAATTTATGTATAGTATTTTAATTTCAATGCGTCCCTAGAATACACTGAGTGTATTTAGTGTCTGTTAGTGTCTTACATTTGTTGTCAGGGGCTTTTTTCAGTGTCAGTATGAGTAAGACATTTTTGCGAGTGTGATTTGAATGTGTGTGTAGTTTCTGCAATTATTGCTTCTATCTTCTATATGGTAAGAATATTGAATGTATTTTGTGAGTGTTATATTTTGTGTCCATATATGTAGTTAGTTCTACGAGAAGGGTCTTAGTTGAGTGAATAATAATTATGTCAATCTTCGTGAGTATCGTAGTGTATTTTCATGACAGTTGTTTTTATGTTGTGTTTATTTGGTTAAGAATATCTTTCGATATGCTGTTATGAATGGGTGTAAAATCAAAGCACTTTTTATAAGGCTGTTTCAAAATATATCACATTCTTGAGACATTTCGTCTGAGGTCGCATTTTTGGGCTTTATTGGTTCTTTAAAATGAACTGCACTCAATAACTGTAAGGTCTTTCAAGCCCTTATCAGTTAAAGATGTTGATCATGGGTTTCTTCATGAAGCGATGAGTTCGTGAAAGAGTGAAAGGGACGTCCACTGACAACCTGAAATACTTACGACTAGCGTTGCCAGGCGTCCGGATAAAGCCAGACATAGGTAGGCTTTTAGATAAGGTGTTCGGCCAAAATAAACGGTGTCCGGCTTGTCCGGCTTTTTTAAGACTAAGCTAATGCTTAGACCGATGTTTCTCAACTGCCCAAAACGATAAAACAGATATTTCGATTTTATTAGTACAACAAACCATACGAACATTATTTATATACAATTTTTTTGTCGTAGCTATTAATACTGAGACAAAATCCTCAATAATGTAGGGTGTCCGGCTTTTCTACCCAAATGTCCGGCCAAACTGGCTGGTCTGTCCGGCTATTAGGTTTGGCGACCTGGCAACCCTACTTACGACTCATTGAGCTAAATGGAAATATTGATTTTTTTAAAGTACCTAAAGTAAAAAAAACGTCAGATAGAAAGGTACAACGGAGGATTGAGCCAAAAAAAAATTTAATACTGGGTGGCCCAGAATCATGGACTAAACTCATGGTATCTGATAGGATTGAGGTCCCTTCCTCTCTGTATTCTTCCTCTGCTTTAGATCTGTTACAAAACGCGGCAGATTTTTTATTATTTTTTGGACAATGAAGGTGAACCTTAATTCTGTAAGTCATTCTTTACTTAATCAAGATGTGTTGGAATAAGTGAGTGTGTGTGTGTGTATTTTCAAAGAGTGCGTATGCCTTGTGTGTTTCAAAATACACAGAACATAATTATTGTGTCCTACAATGATCTAAAGTGTGTTTTATTCTTATGAATTAAGATGATATTGTTAGTTCCAAAATAATTTATTCACAGTTATAAGTAAAATAATAGGCATGAATTATAATATTCTTGCGTACTAAATACTTAACTAATAACAAACTATTTGAAGGACATTTTAGTCGAATGTCAGAACAATAAGTACCTACTTACGTATTGATTTTTCTTGATTTAATTTGTAATAAAAAAAAATAACATTGAAAACTAACAGTGATGGGTACAACATTGATGAGTAGGTATTGGTTATAAGGTAACAGTCATCATTCTCCTGAGCTAATCCCAATTTTTGTGGATGTCTTCTTCGTTACATCTCTATTTGCCGTCATCTCAATAGTCCTTAGTTAAAAAGTAACAGTAGGTAACCGTAGCACGAATTAGTCTCGAGATTTTTACTTATTAATATAACATAACTCCACGCCTATATTCCCCGACGGGTGAGGTAGAGGTGTACCCACAGTACACCCACATTTCACTATACATACCTACAAACATACATAAACTCACGCCTTTTTCCTATGGGGGTAGGCAGAAACTACATAACGTCACCTGTTACGATCCTTACATACTCCTTTTGCTTCGATTATTGTCTTACACGTACGCCGTTTGCGAGTACTACGCACCTCACCTCTTTAAAGAACATCAGCAATAAGGTCAGCGTATGTCCTTCTAGGGCATTTCCCCAGTTATGTTTTGAGTCCCATGTAATAGGGGGTGAGCCTATTGCCATCAACCGGGCACATATTCAGACTCCAAGACCCTAGTCCGGCCTCCTAGTTGTTAGTCAAACGAAATTAGTTTCACGTACGTAATGTAGAGGCGCTGATTCAATCTTAGTACAAATTGTTGACGTTTTTGCATCGTAAACTTCTCGCTAAAAATTCGTGCTGGGCTTATAACCTATAAAATTAATATCATAGAGTTGTTCACTCAATAAACATACTATACATATATAACTTTTCATTACAAAAAAAATCCGTGCGATTCTTTTTTTTAATGGAACGTCAACTTTAAATTTAATTGTTCTTTGTATGTACCAGTTTGACTAGAAAATAGACATGATTGTAAGAATGGCCTGTAACTTACACCCATTAAGCCATTAATTATGGGGTATCGTAAAGTCAAGGAAATTAATTGATTACCATTCATACATCGGGCGTGTATTCCCCAAAGGTGTACTTAATAGTACACCCAAACTTTAACAGATGTGTTTAAGTCCTATATAATAGGGGACGAGCCTATATCCATCAACCGGGCACAGATCCATTCTCCGATTTCAATCCAAAAAGGACCAGTTTTCGACAACATTTCTCAGTAAAACGAAACTTCACTAAGGTTGAAACTATCTAACTGTGGCATAGACAAATTGACATTGTCGTTTTAAGACGTAAAAATGACATCCAATCTTTGGTTAACAATTAAGTTCCTTGACTGTACGTGATTCTTAGAATGATGATGAGGCAGGGCCTCGCGGGCAATCTTTACTACACCGATGCACTACCTACTTTGCTTTATATAAGATGTTTACTAAGCAAGTATCGACAGAAAAGACCAGTCAATTATCTCAGTAATAATAAATCACGCCCATACTTAAACTGTTTGCACTTAGATCTTACTTTTAATTATTTATACACAGGTTATTACCAAGGTAGTTGACTGTACTTTTTTAGGGTTTCGTAGACAAATGGATAAAACCAATCCTTTATCATTTTGGCCTGTCCATGTGTCTATCTGAATATTACACAGCAATTCACGTCTCTCGGAAAATATTGGGACTATATAGATGAGAGGTGTATTGTTTGTGTCGTTAAACTATGGTGTTGATAAATAAGGGGGTGGCACTCCCCTTAAACAAAAAGAAAGAAAAAAATAATCATTTCAATACACATACGCTTGTGAAGTATCGTTGAATCCCATAATATAAAAATGTATCTGAAATTTCTAAGTGATTATTTTATGTTTACACCTTTTGTTGGTGATATATCGGATATTTTGGGTTATAACCACAAATATAACATCGTTTTATCACATTTTCTTGAGAAATACAACCCCAATTTTGCGATTACTACAATCATCGTTGTGCATGTGTGAATGTTCATTCCAACTACGGAACTACTGGCTGGTCTTTGCTTTTACGTGGTGTTCTTATATTGAATTGTAATTGTGAGTAAATAATTTAATTTATAACGAGCCATGATATTGCATAATTATTAGTATTAAATTATCAATTATTGTATGTAAAATAATTGTTAACAATAATGTAAATAAAGTTTTAAAATATTGGTACGCCTTATGTAAAGGGTAATCCTAAAAGGATTTTAGTTCTTAAAAACGCCACCAGTGTTGTGATTGGCAGTAGTGAGACCATTGTAAGAAAATGGTGCTAATTCTAAGAAATATTTAAATATAAGTATACATAACGTTCTCAATAATTTATTTTAAATTTTATTACAACTGATTATATTGATTGCAATGATGTTTTCTTATTTAGCCGGGGTTTTATTCTTTTGATATTAATATCAAACAAATGACATAATGTTTAATAAACATAATATACTTATTTTAAAAATGACAGAGGCGCTGCTCGCCACTGTCGCTGCCAAATAAAACAAAATGACAATTTAAATAACATTTACTCCCACTAGATGGCGTTAGTCACTTTAGTAAATAATAATTATAATAACTCTGACCGGCTCCTAGATGGAATGCTGTCGTGATGGTGCGTTTGGAAAACGCATAAAAATAGAATTAAAATGTAAATATGTGATAATGATAATAATTTTAAAATAATATAATTGTAAGATGAAGACTTGTTATTATTAAACAGTTATTAAATGAACTTTTTTGTTTTTACCTTTCCAATAAAAATGGCAATCCTCCTGTCATCTTCATCACCATCCTCATCCTCCTGCTCTGATCCCAATTTATTTGGGGTCGGCGCAGCATGTCTGCTTCCACACATCTCTATTTGCCGTCAAAATCAAAAGTCACCTCCTTCCTAGCCATATCATCTTTCACACAACCCATCCGTCGTTTCTTTGGTCTCCCTCTGCTCTTTTAATCCTCCACATTCATACTCAATATTTCCAAACAACATGATCCTCCTGTCATATCCAAAACATTAGCGTGCAATTTGTTGCTACAAATAATTGGTAAGGCGTTTTCATTTACGTTGTTTTGAACGTCCAGTTATTAAGACTGCCTGTTATGCACGAGGTTGTGATCTGATTCAAAACTATCGTATGTCCTTTCTAAGGTCTGAAACTATCTTCATCTCAAACGTCATATAGGTAAGATAAGGTATTTATTTGTACCTACATAAGAAAGGAATAAATAATGCTGGACAATCCACACAGCAACATCCAGCCCCAAGCTAAGCAGAGCTTGTGTTATGGGTACTAGATGACTGATTTACTTTATATAATGCATTACATAGATAAATATTTTTATTATACATAGCAAATACCCTGGACACCCGGAACAAATCTTTGTAGATCGTACAAACATTTGTCCCAGGGCAGGAATCGAACCCGCAACCTCCTGCGTAGCAGGCGGGCCCGACGAGGCGACGCGCCAAATCGGTTTTATATGCTAAATTAATCTAACAACTTTTTAGTTTTTTCTTAGTTGATATAATATTATAATTTATGCCACCATCAATCATACTTGCCTATAAAAAAAAACGAAACAGTCTCTAAATCAAATATTGCTCAATGTTGGTTGTGATACCCAGAACTGTCAAATGTTAATGACATGGCTCTGTAGGAAGGTGCAGTACGACCGAAATATCTGTGCAGCCGGTAAAACAGAACTAAAGTAAAATCTCTGTCCGCTTAGCGTGAGGCCCTGGGTTCGATTCCCGGGCCGGGCAAAGAGTTATTGAGTTTTTCCATTCGCAGCCCGGAGTAATTTGTGCCCGAATGATGGCTTAAACTCGCCCCCTATTACATGGGACTTAAACATAACTGGCGAAATGTGAGATGGTGCATCTCTGTCCAACCCTTCGCAAAGTACAGGTGTGATGTTATATTGCATGTTGTAATATATAATGCACCGATCTTTTCACTATGTTGCATTTTTCTTTGACAAGCAGCGCCACCCCGAACTGCAAACTTATTTTTTTTAAACATGCATGCTGCTGTATTGAATACTGTTACTACATTATTATCTTACGTCACTGTTGAACTCACAAGTACATGCTAAAGGTGACTTATACATAATTATGTGATCATGGCATGGCGTCACTATATAAGAGTCTCAGAGTCGCAGTCGGGTTCCGTACCCAAAAGGTGCATTCGAGACCTTAATATTAAGAATCCTACCTTTCAGCGGGCTCTATCTCATGAACAGTAACAGGTGACAGTTGAAATTTTCACTGTGAGCAACACTGTACACTGAACATTATTACTTTACAACATGTTATTTTTGTAGTAGCAATTAAACCTTTATACCAATCGGTTGTGTACTCAATCAATATAACATCCCGATACTCAACATCAACATAACATTTTCACTGTTGGGAGTTAGACCCCAACATTCACAGATTCTGTTTTCACCACAAATCTTATATATAAAATTCTCGTGTCACGGTGTTTGTTATTAAACTCCTCCGAAATCGTTTTCGTGAAATTTTTTGTGTGCATATCGGTTAGGTCTGCGAATCGGACAACATCTATTTTTCACCCCCCTAAATGTTAAGGGCGGTCCACCCCAAACATTTTATATGGCAAAACAACGTTTGTTGAGTCAGCTAATAAGATATAAAATGAAATCAACCACCCATTTTGCTGTTGTTGGTTGACCTTAACAATCGCTTTACCTGTAATCATGTACGATTGTACCATAGTATAAAGAGCGGGTAGTATGTTATCTTCATACAAACGCACTGCGCGCGGCTTGTATGTGTGCGCCATAGTATCTATGCGTCGCCGCACGCACACTTAACAAAATCTCGACTCATTTCGAGTTGTGCCAGTCGGGGCTTACACTGCACGAGTTTTGCTCGTCACGGCTTATTTTACGCCGCTCGGTTTTTTTTTTTTTTTATTATAAATAATGCTGCTCTGTATCTTGAATACATTTCTATATTTGATATATATACTTCTATCATATATATTATTATATATATACCCTTGCGCCATCTCATGTTTCAAGCACGGCAGGCTGTGCTGGCGCTGCCGCGTTGGGTGCTGAGACCCTCAAATGGCGCAAATACTGTAACCTTATTGGTAACTACAGTTTTGAGCCGTTTGGGGTTGAAATGCTCGGGTCATGGGGTCCGATTGCACGTCATCTTTATAAAGAAATTTCTCGACGTCTGATCGACACTACGCGTGACCAGAGGGCTGGCTCATTCTTTGCCCAAAGAATTAGTATTGCCATCCAACGTGGCAATGGCAGCATTGCCACGTTGGATGTCTTTTGGGCACGTTTCCAGATGACAGCGATGCGGAGGAATACTTTGACGCCTGAGTGTAATTGTGGGCTTTTTTTATTTTGTTTTTGTAAATATGTATATAGTTAGTTTTATTGAAGATAGTGTAAAAAATAATAAGAATATTTGATAGGAAAACCATTGTTGAATTTTATTGACTAATAAGAGATGTATTATCTTTGGCAAGGGCCGGGTTTTAAACTAATGAATAATACAACTTCCCGACCCTTGCCAATTGATAGGTAGGTACTGAATTAAAATTTAGCTAAAAGTGACAACCCTAAGACAGTAGGCAACTATATCGCGGATTGGGCCGGAGAGAACCTACTTCCTCTCTTTATACTATGATTGTACGCACCTTTCGTGTGCAAGTTTGACTCGCTCTTGATCGGTTTATGTATATCTTCATCTTTCTCAAAAAGGTGCATAGGTATTTTTAATTTACATCTTATAGTATATGTAACCCCAGGACGGTCTTCATCTGAATCCATCTTGCATCTTGCTTTTTCACGTGAGAGTATCTGATACCTATGGCTAATCTTCGTAACAGAAAGCTATGTATCGCCATTCATATGTGAAGGGTATTAGTTCTCACCGATACCAGATGTTAGGTTGTAATTAAGATATTAGTTAGATATACTCGTGAACCTTAACTTGAATAGCTATCTGATAGCCGATAGATGGCGTTGTGCATTTGTAGCGCTTTTCTGATTCTCCGCGACTGAACGACCTCCCCCGGTTTTCGCTCAGATAGCTTTTTCTATGACGAGATTTTTGGTAGACAGTTGCATGAGGGGTCAACAATGATTTTTGTAAACTGACGGGATGTTCGGGGCTCGCTCCACTCCCGTCACGGGTCGGCCCGGCATTGCAGTGCTACATCTGCGAGCGATGTCTAATAATGATACCAAGAGCGGTCTCAGCCAGACATTATGGGAAGAGTCAAGCTGGGGGGTAGAAATCTCAAAACAATTGGTTTTCCTATTTATTTTTAAAAAAGGTCTGTCGTTTTGTAAGTTAATCATTTAATCCAAAAAATAGTTCGTTCAAATAATCGTTCAGTTTTACGAGGTTTTACAATTAGAGATCCCTCCTCGGACCGGCACTGAATGATAAAGACAACTTCAAATTCGCGCATCAACGATTACCATCGCATCAGCATAGTTGAAAACAAATAAGTTGGACCTTCTTAAAGAGAACATGTTTTTTATGTAGGAAAGTTTTGACTTGGAATAGTGAGCACTATTATAACAATCATATACGAGTAACATAGTAGGCAGTTAGGAACTTCCTTCCTGGACCGTCTGCATGATTTCCTCTTGATAAAGAAGAAGACGTGTGAATAAATTCTGTAAACGTTGATGTTGGTAGGCAGTTGACTTTTAAGGCCTTGGATTATTGACCTCAATTTATGATCTCAGTACCATAGGAACGTAACGTTCCTGAGGTACCAGGTTATTCATTATAGTCGAATTATATATTAATATTAAGATTTATTTCTTGAATAGTGTTTGCTTACTTACATATTAACTTACTTTTATATCAGCGCAAACCGCCTGTCAGCCAATGTACTATGTTTGTCTACTCTTTTCCTATCTATAACAAATAAAAAAATTGAAATGTCCGTGGTAATATAAAAAAAATAGCTTTTTACTAAATGTATGTTTATAAGGTATACCAAATGATCAATTTCTAAAGTGTCTGCCTGGTTTTATGAGGTACTTAATCTCCGAAATGGCTACACCGATTTTGACAGGAATTTCATGTGACTAAGGAGGTAATTTTATTTCATCAAAATAATAAGGGTTCTGCGCAATAAATGACAGCCCATGTTTAGTTAAATTCCAAGTGGACAAAGTCCAATTTCATTTGGGGTCGGCGCAGCATGTCTTCTTCTTCCATACATCTCTATTTCCCGTCATCTCAGAAGTCACCTCCTTCTTAGCCATATCAACTTTCACACAATCCATCCATCGTTTCCTGGGTCTCCCTCTACTCCTGTAACCCTCTACATTCATACTCAACACTTTCCTCACAACATGATCCTCATTCCTTCGCATCACGTGTCCATACCATGACAGCCGATTTCCACACAACTTCTCTGTCACAGGCGCCACTTTCAGACTTCCTCTTATATACTCATTTCTTATTCTATCCATTCGCGTAACACCACACATCCCCCTTAGCATTCTCATCTCAGCAGCATGCAACTGCCTTTCATTCATTCCTTTTGTGGCCCAACATTCTGATCCATACAAGACAGCAGGTCTAATCATTGTCTTATAGATCTTCCCTTTAAGTTTAAGGGGAACGTGGGAATCGCAAGTTGTTCCCGTTACCTGCCGCCATTTCATCCACCCTCATAACGTACCATAATCTTAAAATCATCCATGCGGGTTCTAAAATTACAAGGTTGTACTACCTGGTCCTAATATCTAACACAGTTTTGTGTAATTATCGAATTAAACTTCGTGTTTTCTTTAGTCTGTCATTATTTTAATTATCTTAAAATTATCTTATCTAGGCTTTCAGCACGTTGTTCTTAATACACTAATTTGTGTTGGCTTTGAAACTGTCTGTCAAAATGATACTAGTGTCAGCAATTTTGAGTCTCTTGTACACAAAAGTTGATGTTGAGTGAACTAGTAGCGTGCGTTGGTATAGTGATCCCAAGCTGCTGAGCCTGAGGTCCTGGGTTCGATTCCCTAGGCAAGCAACGAGGTATTGAGTTTTTCCAATATAAATTTACTCATTAGCAGCCTGAAGTCTTGATTTATGCCCGGTTGATGGCAATAGGCTCGCCCCCTATTACTTGAGTCTTAAACATAACTGGCGAAATGTGGGTAGTGCTATAGGTGCAGCTCTGCCCAACCCATCGGGGAATAGAGGCGTGCTAATAATGTGTGGAGTATAATAAAATTATAAGTTTGTCAATGTTTTAGTTCTTCTGAGCTATCGTAAAAGCAAAAAAAAAAAAACTTGAGAGGTGTCAAGGGTCACCCGGATGGAACGAAGTTCCTTTTGTTATTACTTTTTATTATTTATTATACAGTACAAAAAACCTGTGTATACTCAACAAAAATAATCGTCGCGACACCACACTGTTCAATGCGAAATAGAAAGACGAAACGAAAATAACTGGCTTGCTTTCTATGAGAGAGAGAGAGAGAGAGAGAGAAACACGCGCATGCCGCACGGCTTACAACTATAGCAAAAAGTGTCGTTACAACTTTTTGTCTTAATTTTTTCCGTCTAGCCCCCTTTCGCAACGCGCGATAAGGAACTTCGTTCCAAAAATCGGAATACGAATGGAAGTCATAATTTCGAATATACTTTTGCTGAAAGTTTTGGATTTGGGAAACCTTTTCATGGGGTAATCATTGTGATGGTATGCTGGTCAGACTTCCACTTCAGAACAGGAGTCTCTTCGTAGGGTGCTGAATTATGTGAAATAGGTACTTATAGATTCAGTGCTGGTATTGATAGCCAACCGAACCTACTTCGTTGAAAAAAAAATAAAGTTATAAAAAACATATTTTCTTGTTTATTAATTAGAATGTACAGACGCCAGCATATCAAGCTATCCCAAACTATCAAATTGAACATGAACCTTTTTAAACCAAACATATTGACAGATTGGAGTAGGTTGATGTGCTGGCCGCTGTACACTTGATTTATAAAAAAATCCTAAAATGATTATCGTACAAAACGACTAATCTCAAATATTATCACCCTATTTATAATAGAAACACCCTCATTTGTTTTGTCATTTCGTGCTACATTTGCACAACGCCATCTTTCAGCGTGTTTGGAAACTATTTGCTGGCCGGTCTCGGTATAACATACTACAGTAGATAGGGTTCACATCTATCTGTAACTGATATCTTAAAAACAACCTAAAATTTAGTATTGGAGAGAATTAATGCCCTTCTGCTATGTGAAGGGCATTCATTCTCTCCGACATGATATGAGATAAAAGAGTTATCTATTACGTGTCACGTTGTTTGTCCGCTATGGACTCCTAAACTACTGAATCGATTTTAATAAAATTTGGCTTACTGTGTTTTGGTCAAACTTAAAAGATAGGATAGTTTTTATTTCGATTATTGACCTTCATTTTTTTTTGCAAATTAAAAGTTTTCCTATAATATTTTTTCATATATGTGTAACAGATGGCAGTGTAATTTATCTTTTGAGGCGGTACGAAGTTCGCTGGGACAAGTAGTTCTAGTGAATAGACAAGCAGTCTTTGGATAACAGGCGTTTTTATAAAAACTGTTGTTTGCTGTGTTGAAATAAAAGTAGGTTTGTAAATAATTTTAAAGAAATAAATCTTAATATAAGTAGGTACATAAAACGCCTTAAATTAATAACCTGGTACCTCAGGAATGTTACGTTCCTATAGTACTGAGATCATAAATTGAGGACAAATCAAGGCCTTAAAAGTCAACTGCCTTGCCTGCCAACATCAATGTTTACAAAATTAATTCACACGTCTTCTTCTTTATCAAGAGGAAATCATGCAGATGGTCCAGGAAGGAAGTTCCTAACTGCCTACTATGTTACTCGTATATGATTGTTATAATAGTGCTCACTATTCCAAGTCAAAACTTTCCTACATAAAAAACATGTTCTCTTTAAGAAGGTCCAACTTACTTGTTTTAAACTGTGATGATGCAATGGTAATCGTTGCTACGCGAATTTGAAGCTAGTTGTCTTTATCATTATCGCCGGTCCGAGGAGGGAGGGGGGTCGTGGGGTTCTGTCCTTCCCAATCGTCACGTCTAATTGTAAAACCTCGTAAAATTGAACGATTATTAACTATTTTTTGGATTAAATGATTATCATACTTAACGAAAGAAGCCAAATTAGAAAAATCTTCATTTGTTTTGTGATTTTTCCCCCCGGATCTCTTCAGACTTTAGCTGAGACCGCTCTTGATATCATTTTTAGACATCGCTCCCACATGTACGAGATCGTTCATCTATAATATTGACAAGTATTATGTGGGCCGGTCCCGGCGGCACTGCAATGCCGGGCCGACCCGTGACGGGAGTGGAGCGAGCCCCGAACATGCCGTCAGTTTACAAAAATCATTGATGCCTCATCATGCAATTTGAACATATGTTAAAGCGTAACTGTCGAGCGAAAACCGGGGGAGGTCGTTCAGTCGCGGAGAGTCTTAACACCGCGAATAAGGTATATTCAAGTTAAGGTTCACAAGTATATCTAACTACTAAAATCACACATACTGAGATACTGTCTTACTAAAATCACACATACTGAGATACTGAGTATTTCTGTTACTGAGATTAGCCATAGGTATTAGGTACTCTCCGGTAAAGGAGACAAAGCACAGGATCAGGTCATGCAATTGAAGCCACTATGGATTTATTTGGCAACAAAGATAATAATATATTCGGTCAAACATATTTTAAGAGGCTCTTGAAGCAATCCTAACGTGCAATAGAGAATATTTTTGATCTTTTGGGGATTGTACCATCCTTAAGTCGACCAAAACAAACATTGCAGCAACCCAAATTCTACCGAACTCAAGACACACATATTTTAGACATAATTTATGGTTATTTTGGTTGTCAGACGGAAACATTTACTATACCATTGTCTTCTCCCATACAATCGTCATCCGTATTCTGTGGCCTACAATCATCTGAGTCATAGAGACTTGCCCTAAATGATACAGGAACTTATTCGGATCTTGCCTTCTTGGAACTGATTATTATAGAAGGTTATGTGGTTGCAGACGTGATGCTGTTGGAATCTTTAATGTGAGATAAGAAGTGCTTCTACGAAAGAACGTATAACAGACTATCTTTTGGATAGTAGTTTGTATGTTACGCTAGTTATGGTTTATAAATTAATTTACTCTTTGATAATTTTTGACGACACGGTTGGCGAAGTGGTTGAGCCATCGGCTGCTGCGCCGCGAGTTGTGGGTTCGGTCCCCGCACGGAACAAATATTTGTATGACCTACAGGTCTCAGGATCCGGGTCTGGCTGTTTGTGTATGTGAGTTTAAATGTTTGTAAACGCACCCACGATACAGGAGAAATTCCTAGTGTGGGGCAACGTTTAAAAAAATAAAATTTTATTTCATTAACAAATAAAAAAAGAGACGATGATAGTAACAAAAGAACAATAATGTGGCCCAAGTCTAGTTGATAAACAATGAAGAACATTTGTTCTAGACTACCAGAGGAAATCTTTTATACATTAAATTTAAGTTTGCATTGATGATACACCTGATGATGATGTACCTGCTACTTAGTAGAAAATACATTAGGTAACCATTATTGGCTATCATCATCATCATCAGGCTATACTAGTCCACTGCCGGACATAGCCCTCTCCTAATGAGCGCCATAGCGCCCTGTCTTCAGCTTGCCGCATCCAGCATCTGCCTGCAGTCTTTCGCAGATCGTCATCCCACCTGGTCAGAGGGCGTCCTACACTACGTTTGCTGAGTCGCGGTCTCCACTCAAGAACACGTTTACCCCAGCGGTTGTCGGTTCTTCGCGAGATATGGCCAGCCCACTGCCACTTCAGCTTGCTAATTCTTTGAGCTATGTCGGTAACTTTGGTTCTCTGTCGGATGTATTCGTTACGAATCCTATCTATACATACGAGTAATTAAATTGTTGTTTGTACTACACAAACTCCTGTAAAAACAAAACTAGTCCATTTAATATTCCACGAGCATTGTGGCAACAATATAAAACAACGTAATTTTCCTAAAATCGCGAGTTTTAGGTAAAAACAATATTTATTCAAGTGTTCATGTTATACATTTTAAACACATAAACGTAATAAACATGGTTGACCATAACATATATGTGACAGAAAATAGAACAAGTAAATGAAAGACTCACAAGGGTAAGACATGCTAAGACCGTGGGTTCCAGGAACCTTAATTATTTCACATCTGGCTGCAAAATACTGGACGAACGTTGGGTCAAACGTTTGAGCAGGTAGTCTGTACAGACCAGATGCTGTTTCGTTGATCCATACACTGTTTCTAACTGTGAATCCCAATATTCGTAGCATAACTTTAACGGGGGCACCATTAATTATGTTAGGCGTTTTTGCGATTTTCCAACTCTTTTCTCTCCTGGTGAAATGTAGTGAGAATTGGCTCAAACCCCTGCCTCACTCCCAATCTCACGAGACTGAAAAATGCGTGATTATAGTGTAAATGCGTTAAGTTTATTAAAACAATAATTTGATCAACATTTTTATTTATCCCAAATTTTTCGCAAATTCCCTCCGTTTTTTCACGCAGAAAAATAATTACGTAACATTCTGCGTAGTTCTAGTGTAGCAGGCAGCTTCTTGACATTAGCTTGACATGTGATGGTAGAATGATCTCCTTCCCAGAAATTATGCATAATCCCTTTCATGAGAGTATCTATGTAAATAAACAGTTGAATGACTCAATTCATAGGAGTACCTACCTATGATGCTTTCTTCGCCTGTTCTGAGTAAACCATTAAAACAATATTTGTTCTGTAAACCTCATGATTTATTACTTCTTTGTATGGCATAATAATGACTGTTGGTACCAGTGAAAAATACAGAGTGTTCGAAAACGTATAACTTTATACTATAATTTGTTGTCTCCAGTGGCGTGCACTCCATACAAGCAAATAAGCACTGCATACCCTGCGATCCCATACATATGTACATACATACATGCCCGTTTAAATAATAAATAACTATAATAAAAAAAAACATGGTAATTTATCCTAGGTACTTGCTTGTTGTACCTACCGTAGGTACGAGCACAAACTGTTTTTTTTTGTTGTTGCATACTCTGTCTGAAATCTCTGTGCACGGCACTGGTTGACAGCCTCGTACAGGATACAGAGTAATGTATTTAAACTAAAACATTTGTTTTTTTTTTTTAGAAAGTTGAACCGAGCAATTCCTAAAGACTTACACTAGGCTTGGCTTATCCCGCTGGAAGATTATAATTTTAAACCATGTAGGTAATAAAAACACACTTTTTCAAGAATAAATTATAACAGATAAGCTATTGCACGAGAAACTATGTGATCATGGCATCTTTTAAAAAAACTAAAAAAAATATGGAGAAGCTTGATAAAATCGATAAATACTGGACCTAGTATCAAACCCTGGCAAACACTCGTTTTTCTTGTGGTAATAATATCCAAACTTAATGTTGCATGGTAATAATCACTTAGTAACGAGTTATTAACAAATTATAACTAGCCATTTGCTAAAGTCCAGCAGTGTATAAATGAGAATTGATTGACAAATGTAATCATCATAACCTAAAAGAACAAAAACAATGGTTGCTTAATTTTTCAAAAGCAAAACAACCTATATTAAAACTCCTTTAAAATGTACGTCACAGTTTCCCGTGGGCGTTTATTATGAGTAATTATATATCCTCGTATAAATGTGTGAGCTTTTGCCTTGTGTACTCAAGTTTTTTTGTTTGTTTCCATTACTTTAGTTAAAGTTTATAAGCAACTAACCGCTCCGTTGCGTTCAGTGCGTGGAGAATGTTCGTGACGGACGCACGTACTCCGCGGCCGTGTTTCAAATATCGAACTCAGTAACGGGAAGCGGAATCCCTTTTTTCAAATTCTTTTTAACATAGAATCTCAGTTTTGAAATACGTTTTATTGTGATATTTTGTGTACTTAACAATTTGATAAATCTTAGTTCTTTTTTATTTATTTTGATTACTGACCTAAAAATTGTACTTGTTTTATAAAATTTTGATAAAAGTGCTTAAGTTCTGATTAAATTAATATCGAATCTCAATTTACACTTAAAAAATAATTTAAAAGTGACAAAAAGTGATATTAGAAAATTCTGTGATCCAAAAATAAAAGTGGTTTTACAAAAAATTGTTTTACACCGTCTCAATTTCAATAAAGTGTAAATGTGGTCGTAATCAGTGGAACTTTCGTGACAACTTAGTGAAATCGTAAGTTAATACCTGTACTACATTTCAACTTTGCCATTACATATAAATCAGTCATATACGTTTCTTGAATAGAGAGCGCTTTTAATGAAGAATCTCCGTCAGATAGTAGTACTACGACTCCATGACAGAGAAGGCGTATTTTTTTTAAAATTTGGAACGTTCATTCATTCGCAGTTTTTTTTTTAACTTATCGTGAGGAAAGTTTTGAGTTTAAATGTTGGTAGAAGACCAAGAAACAATGTACGGATTGTGTGAAAGGTAGATATGGCTTGAAAAAGGGTGACTACTAAAATAACAGCTAATAGAGCATTCTTATTTTAAACTGACTTCAAAAAAGGAGGAGGTTCTATGTCCGACTGTGTGTATGTATGTTTCTTTTTTTTTGACAACTAATTTTCTAAACAATATTTAACTAATTTTAAAAAATTCAGTTGATTATCAACTGAATTTTTTCTTGACATGTTTTTAGATAACCTAAAACTTTTGTGCTAAGTTAGATTGTACAGAGGCCAGCACGTCAAGCTAACCCAAACTGTATTTTTTACTCAATTAAACATAAACCTTATTCTTTTGTGATAAACTTGAAAAGCTATCGAATTATTTGACAGATTGGGGTAGCTTTATGTGTGGGCGTCTGAAAAAGAAGAACTATTCTATTGTATTCTAGCGATGTAGGGATGAAGGGCAGGTGTAGCTCCAACCCCAAATATATACATTTTAATTCATTCATTTCTATAAGAAGAATAGGTCGTTAATTGATACAGCATTACTATATCTACTATTTTAAAAGTATATTGAATATGAACCTTATTCTTTTGTTATAAAGTTGAAAAACGATAAAAAAATTGACAGATTGTCTCTTGATCTGTACCATGCATTGCTAACAAAATAAACGTGTCTAGGCCATTAGATTTGCAGTTTTTGGTTCGTTCATGCTGTCATATTATAAGCAGAGACGTAATTAGGTCTGGGGCCCGGGTGCAAAGAATAGAAACGTCTCTCATCTTTTTCGTGTGTTTTATAGAGTTCCGTACCCAGACAACGTCAAGGGTCCCTATTCTTAAGCCTCCGCTGTCCGTCCTTCAGACGGTCCGTTCGTATGTCTGGCAGCGAGCTTTATCTTATGAACCATAAAAGGTAGACAGTTGAATTTTTTAACAAAAGAAAATAAAAAAAACTTGTATAGGGGTCTTACAAGAAAAGTGTCTTTTTTTAAATCCTATGCTATGGTACATAACCCTTCATGTGCTAGTCAGACTCGATCTGGCCAGTTATTTTTTTTTTGAATAAAAACTCTTTTGGACTTACTTTTTGAATAGGGACGGGTACAGAGCTCTTCAGCTCCATATTGTGCAATTAATAGACGTAGGCGACGATAGAGGGGATCATAGTGAATTCATGACACATCGCTTTTACTTTTGACACGATTATGTGTTTAAAGCGCTAGAATGCAAGACAGAGCAAAACGAACTCAAAAACTTAGTGCACCCCGCCTCGGAAAGACCTCCTTTTATTTTGGCCATTCAAAATATATTAGGTAATATAAAATATAAAAGTCAACATCGAAATTTCCACGCGAATATTTCACTATATCGGTATAAAAAACGCTTATATGTTAATCCAGGGCGTGACTTACCTTCTTAAGAAATTTCATCCAAATCCGTTCAGACGTTTCAGCGTGACGAAGTTACAAACATACACACACACACACATAAATACTGACAAACTTTCGCAATATTTATAAATTATTTGTGACTATGATAAACGCATCTCGGCAACTAGGAGACTCCAGGCCCAAGCCCAAGGCCCAGATAATTTGGGCCCCTTGGCGACACTGTCATCACTATGTGGGGGCCCCTAAGTCTCTGGGCCCCGGTGCCCCGCACCACTTTGCACCTTACCGGTTACGCCACTGTTTGTTTATCCGACATTGATTAATTGAATGAGGTACTCTACAATATTGCGTAGGAACAGTTAGTCAAAGTTAGTGCGCATAGAATAATTTATGAGAAATTCTTCCTTAATTGTTTTCAAGGTTTAAGATAGATTGTTTTTAAATTTTTTAAATACCCATGCCGTTCATGTAAGTATCTCAGTTTGTATTATGTATTCGTGTCGATAAATAATTCTATTCAATTCTCAGACTTTTTTTTTATGCTTTTACGCCTCTGCCTAACCATTCAAGGAAAACAGGCGTATGTTACTGACTGGTAGAAAATGCATATGGCATTAAGTCCGTCTCTGTACATTGTTGTGCTAAAAGTATTAAATAAAAAAATGTTATACAATATCTATTAATAACGTGTTTTTTGCAACACCATAAAAGAACAATATAGTTTGTTTTACATACTACCAATTTCATTTTAAATAAGTGTCTGATATGGTTTAGCCAATAAAATAAAACGATAAATCTAAAATTGATTCCATTCGAACTGTTAAAGTTATTTTACACTACCTAATCCTTAAATTATTGTTGAAGTGAAATCTTCTTTAGCCGCGTTCAGCAATTTTTGGTTAGGGCAATACCTATGCGTTTAAAAAGAATTTATCCTAATTTTTAAAACATTAAAATTATTGGTAACTGTTTTCACTTCTGTCGCCAGTTCCTTCCTACCTTTTTTTTTCAAAGAAACATGTTAAGCCGCATTGAGAGATTTTTGGCATGACCAAAAGTTATAGGTTCGCGTCACTAATGCGACGAATCGCGTCAGACTGACAGTTATTCCAATTTTAAGCTTTGATTTCTGTCGGCAGTCCCCATGACTGGCCATTTTTTTCATTTTGTCTATGTACAAACGCCAGCACATCAAGCTAACCCGAGCTAACTGTTAAATTTTCCCAATTGAATTGAACCTTTTTCTTTTGAAATAAAGTTGAAAATCTATCAAATATATGTCACACATTGGGGTAGCTTGATGTACTGGCATCTAAACAGTCGCGGTCTATTTTATTTATTTTAAATCTGCGGTTTCAAGTAGGCACAGCAGTAAAATTCCACGAAACTAAAATATAAACAACGCAAAAAACAGCTTTAATTAAATTAATTTACATTAATATTAAACTATTTAATGAGAATTCACAATCATTTATTCATAAACGTTTTTTAGTTGTATTTTATTATAGTTTATTAACAGATCAACTTCTTATGGAGGTTTGTGTACACCTTTACTGTCAGAAAACGAGACACAATAGAACATGTATTGTTTGTCGGTCACTTGGCGTTAAGGTATCGATACCTTAAGAAGTGAGAAGTTAGGCGAAATCAACTGTCAATGCCTGGGATGACAGCTTACTTCGTAGTCACTTCACCCACATTTTCACATGATGATTTTACAGAATAGCTCTGTTTACAACAAGCTTTTTTTATCATAGGCCGGTTTGAACAAAATCAATCAACATGAACGTCGCTTGATACCAATCATGTCCAGTTATTAAATATATCCCAATAACAAAAACAAACAAAAAAATACTAACGCACGGCCAAGTTTTACGGGTTTCATATCAATGGCCCCATTAGTAAGAACTTTAACAACATACCATTACGCAAAACAGCAATGTACGCAAATATCCGATAACCCGTAAGGGCCGCTGGTACACGGAAACTTTTAACAATTTGTAACGTATCAGCAAAAAAACTTACATAACTTGTTTATGGTCTATCGAAACGTGCCATAAACGTGTGGAAAGGATGACGTAACCATCGATCATAGACTGACAAAAAAAAGAATGGGTCAAATTGGCCATTAGGTGCACACAGAAATAATAAACGAAAAATGTATCAATTAAACTCTGTAATTCAATTTACACATGGTTTTCGTGTTCTTGCATTTATCCAAAACGTGTGATCCATTCCATTTTTAAATTAATATTTCCAATCGATTTTTTGCCACTATGAACTTTATGGTTATGTATGGTAAGTCGATTTCCCAATTATCAGTAGTAGGTACGAATGAAACAGTCATAAAAATTCAAGTTATAACGATAAACGAAGTTAAACTTTATGAGTAGGTGTTAAAGTTATTTTTCCAGAAACACATAAGTATTTGTTTATATTTTTGAAGTTAAATTGAAAACTCTGAAAGGAGTATTATTACCACCAACGCGGCATTAGGTTTCTTCATAGGTAGCTTGTCTTGCTGGTGTAGTGGTCGCAAGCGTAACTGCTGAGCATGAGATCCTGAGTTCGATTTCCGGGTCAAGCAAGGTTTTCTGTCTGGAATTTCTCAGTAGCAGATTGGAGTCTCGATTAGCGTAGCCTGTTGATGGCAATAGGGCTCTCCCTATTACATGGAGTAGGTACACCACTGCCTAACCCATCACGAATTACAGGCTCTATATTTCTTCTACGATGAAATTACCTAAGAATTTTTAAAGATCAGTCATTTTCTGCTGATGGCAATAATTTCCGAACGTAAAAATTCCCATCTTTAATGCAATTAGAACATGTTCAGTAATTATCAACACTTAGTATGTTTTGTAGTAAGTGTCAGATTTTCCCAATTGAACATGAATCTTATTTCTATTGAAATAAAGTTGAAAAACAATCAAAGAAATCTGACACATTGGGGTAGCTTGATGTAGCCTCTGTACTTCCCAAGAGGAATTTAATGATAGTCTACGGAACGGTCTCATTGAAAAATGTCAAGGTCTACTAATAAACTACGTACAGATAGATAAGCGTTTAGATAAATTGCTGCACGAGCTTTGTATAATATTATGGGTATGATTTATATTATAGGTATCAATGTTTCTGTACCATATATAAATATTATAGTTTCACATTTGTACTTATTCAAATTAATTTAGTTATTTGTGACTTATGGGTAGGACTTATGCGTATAATTAATGTTGTGGTAGGTACAATCGACGTCACAAGAAGGTACCCCAAGCTGTCAGATTGCTTTGATAGTTTTTCAAATTTATTACAAAAGAATAAGGCTCATGTTCTAATGGGATCATTTTACAGTTTGGGGTAAACTGATGTGCTGGCCTGTACCTAGCATAAAGCTAGTGATTTTGTGATCGCCACCAAGTCACCAGCGACTAGAAAGAAGAAAAATAAAATGTATTATACGATAACGTGCACATTATAATCTAAACTAAAAAAAAAACGATGTGTTAGTACTGATATATTTTGCTTAAACGTTACGTTATTGAAGACAAAACACAAAATACAAATGAATATTGGTAGAAAATGCCTATGGCAGTAAGTCCGCGTCTGTACATTTGTGAGCCAAAAGTAGATATTAAATAAATAAAATAAATGTAGGTACCTATTTAATAACACAGAACATTTTCAGCAGTTTAGGATACACTGCTCAGCATGATGCTCTGTCATAGTGGGCCCATAGCATAGTGTTGTGTTTTATTTAATTCAATTCATTTAACTTTTTCCGACTATATTGGTCCATATAGTTAGTTACTTAGCAAGGAACTTACAACTACATTAGTTGCTTACATTCATACAAATTTATGAAGAGGGGGTAGGTAATCATAATAATATAGAACGCCATCTGCTACGATCATAGCGTACTCCTTTTGCTTCGTTTACGTTCATACATCACATGAACGCACTCCGAAAAAACAAATGCTAAAATTGTCAAAATCAAAACAAAAAAAAAATCGGTAGTAATCTTAACTAACTACAGTCGCGTGTGGACCCTACCTAGAATTGGTCACACGGGCCAAAGCGTGTCGTAAAACATCTAGAGATGTCCGAAAAACAAATTAATTAGCGAGATAGGGTAATATTTGAGGTCGCTCGGGCTTATTAGGTTAACCAACCATGTGCTATTTATACAATTTTCGTTTGTTCTGTGTATTTAATCGTTTAAATAGCAGCTATTTTAAGAACTGTGTTATCCCAAAAACTATGTGGTTACTCTTACACAGTGATACATTTTATTTTATCAGGAGTAGGTAGGTATTTTATGCTTCAGTACAGCTGTCCATGTATATGTGTACAGTCTCGAGCATAAATACCTTACACTAACTCATCATCTGCCTAGCCTTTTCCTTACCATGTTGGGGTCGGCTTCCAGTCTAATCGGATGCAGCTGAATACCAGTATTTTACATGGAGCGACTGCCTATCTGACCTCCACAACCCAGTCACTGGGGAACACAATAACCCTTGGTAAGACTGGTTGTCAGACTTTCGGGCTTCTGGCTACCCGTAACGACTGTCAAAGATCTATAAATGACATCCGGGATCAACGGCTTAACGTGCTTTCCGAGGCACGAAAGAGTCTTGATATGTAATGAACGGAACCCATCAACAGACTGACCTCGACAAGCGTAGCTTAACCTTCGATCGACCCGTGCGGCTGTTTTTATTCAGCCACGAGCTCCTCTATAGTAAAATACCTTCCATTAACTCAGATTCTATTTCTCTTCTCTTTCTTCTATTAATACTAAAGTATTGATAGAAGTATTGAAGTGTTATGAACATAATATTCTCGAAACCACACTATTATGAAATAGGGCTTTCCTCAAAGTTTTAATCGTTATTGCACGAGGAAATCGCTTTTGAATTTTGAGTCAGGGTAAGATATTTATGCCCGTGAACAGTCACGAGCATAAATATCTTATTTGAATAATAAGGGTACAGACCCTTATTATTCTTTTTGTTAAGTATATTAAAGTGTGCTAGCGTGGTAATTAATCTATTTGAATGAAAGATTTATAAAGTTGATTTTTATACAGTTTACTTTGCATTATACTACATAGGATCAAGTTTTCAAACTTGTCAGGCAGATTTGTTGCTGGGGAGTTTGTTGCGCCACTTCTTCTCCGCAAAAACAGTGGGAAGTGGTGAAGGGTGGACGTTTTGGGGGACGGCCTTATATGTAATTTTTGACGTTTAAAAAGTGCTGCCTAATTTGAATAAATGGGCTTTTGATTTTTGATAGTCATAGATTCAATGAACATCTCTGTTTTTTTTATAAGCCTACACTTTTGTTAAAGTCGTGTTTATGAGACACATAATAACTGTAATTTCTATGTACCAATGTACAAGACTCGGTAGAAATTAGTTTAGACGTAAAAACTTTTTACAAAAAAAAACAGTTTTTCAGAGAAAAATCTGACCGAGATCGGAACTCTGTATCTTAAAACTAAACCAAAGATATCGTCTACCGTAACTACATTATAATTATTTTACACTTTGTAGTGGGTTTTTTGAAAGTCGATTGTTTTTTGTTTACTTTTTAGTTGTTAACCTTACTTAACTCAACACTAATTCGTGACATGACCGGAAATATTGTTATATTTTACGTATAATAATCCAATCGGAATTATGTAGGTACCTACTGCTGCACAATTTGGAGTTAAAATGGGTATTTCCGTAGCCCACAATTGACCAATGTTTGGTAACTAATATTAATATTAGTGAAAAAATTAAAATATAAAATAATAATTAATACTCGATGGAAATACTGTAATACCACAGATACGTAAACTAACCTCCAATTTTCTTTAATCATCAGAACAATAATCAAATCACCATCATAATTATGCGTACGTACTGTTCTTTTTTCAAAAATTAAAAAGAAAAATATTTTATTGAAATAGAAGCCGATCACACGATTTATAATGATTGAGTAGGTTAACCAAAAAGGTGCTTTCACATTGATATCTTTTTAATTGAAGTTTCTGAACTACTATACATACTGTCACATAGTCTATTGACGGCTGCTCCCCTCCGGTATCTCCGTTGACGAGAGTTAAATATATTATAATTTAAATTCAATAAAGTATGCCAAAGACGAAAAAAAATAACAGCTGTTGTCCGTCTAGACCTCCCTGACAGATTTGGTTCTCACAGACGGACTTTGGCCCCCTGGCAACATGACAAAAGGTCTATTATAATATTTACAAAGCAAAATTCAAAGCATTCAAACTAAGGAATCCGTATTTTTATTTGAAAAAATGCAGGTGACACCTGCTTTGGGAAGAATGCATCTCGCCAGTTTTTTTTTATTTAAACCTGTTAGTCTATGGATTAACGCTTATAAAGCCATAACCTGTTTAGTTTTTTCTTAAAAAAAACATAGTTACCTTTTTAGGGTTCTATATCTAAGTGGCAAAAATGGTAGCCCTTTTATTTTGTCCAGTCCGGCTATAAGTAACATTGTACCTATTGTTGAATCCATGGGATTCAAAGATTGTGATGTTTCTAAGCAATTTTTTTGTTGACGTCATTACCTAGTTGATGAGAAATGCGCTTCTTCTTCACACTGAATACAGTTATATAACACATACTTAAAATTAAATTCCAGCGCAACAATTACTTATACATTTTAAACACCACATGCATAAATGCTTAAGAAATAACTACGTTTTTTACAGTTTTTGATTTTTTTTTTTTTTTTTTTTAAACATTGCCCCACACTAGGAATTTCTCCTGTATCGTGGGTGCGTTTACAAACATTTAAACTCACATACACAAACAGCCAGACCCGAAACAACTACCTGTAGGTCATACAAATATTTGTTCCGTGTGGGGATCGAACCCACAACACGCGGCGCAGTAGCCGATGGCTCAACCACCGCGCCAACCGTGTCGTCGTTATATCCATACTTAATATTATAAATGGGAAAGTGTGTGTGTCTGTTTGTCCGACTTTCATGGCAAAATGGAGCGACGTATGACGTGCTTTTTAAGTGGAGATAGTTGAAGGGATGGAGAGTGACATAGGTTACATTTTGTCTCTTTCTAACCCCCACTTCCTAACGCGAGCGAAGCCGCGGGCAGATGCTACTATACTATAAAACGCATGCTTTGTTACAATAATTTTGTAACATCCTGGATCCTAATTATTTTTTATTTTCCTTTGTAATGATGTAAACGCAACATAGTAAATTGTAACACATGAGAAGCTGTGAGGTAACCTCATTACAAGTATTGTTATAACTTACCGGGGCTGCCTCAATTTTGTGCTGTAGAACAATTTCATGAGAAACAATTTAAAAAAAAACGCAACCTCATTTTTGGAGTTCCAAAAATCAATACCTATTGTGCAACAACGATCGACGAATATTTAATATATACATTGGGTATTCCCATTGTATATATTAAATATTCGTCCCGACACCGGAACCCTTCGCTGTGTGTCGTCCAACACGCTCTTGGCCGAAGTTTTTATGTTTCGATCGTAGATGATGGTGATCGTTATTCAAAATTGACACTTTTGAATTCCGACCATCATGGAAATAAAGGGAGATGGGATAGGTACAGAGGCCAGCCCACCAAACTACCCCAATGTGTCAAATTTCTTTGATAGTTTTTCAACTTTATCGCTATAGAAATAAGGTTCATGTACAGTTTGTAGAAGCATTTTTGACATTATGCTTACTAAAAACTCCTGAGCGTGCATGTAACGGTAATTATATTTTTCCCTTTTTCTTGACATTTGTTTATTTGTTAATGTTTAATTTTGTCATTGTCTTCTAATCCTTATCATTTAAATTATTTTCAATATTTGTACGCTGGAAACAGCAGAATATTATGGACATCATATTATAATTTGTAACACCTTGTAAAACAATATGCTGACAAATAAATTTATTATTATTATTATAAGCTTGATGTGCTGGCGTCTGTGCATTCAAGTTAGGAAGACCGGACGGAAAAGTAAGGATGATATTTAATGTTATCACAAATGAACTTAAACAACATGCTTATTATTAATTTACCCATATCTTCATTTAAAAGACAGTACCTACCTGGATGACCGAGCCTTGCTCCGATAATACGCCGTTTTCTAAAAATAAAACCTAACTAGATCGATTTATCGCCCCCGAAACCCCCTGCATACTAAATTTCATGAAAATCGTTGGAGCCGTTTCCGAGATTCAGATTATACATATATACAAGAATTGCTTGTTTCCAGGTGATTGCGAGATGACGAACTACTTTATTTTATTAAAAGCCTATTTAAGACTAAGAGACGTTTCTGCAGATTTTCTTTTTGATCTGCTAAGGTCGCAACACGGCTGACGTAAACGTAGCGCTAATTTGAACTGTTTTAAAACGTCACATATTTTAGTACTTGGGTTTGCTAAGATAAATCCAATGATGCATGCAATCGAAGGTCAAGGTAATAAACGGTAACAAATATCCATTTAAACGGAAACATTACCCTTCTTAAAATATTTCAAATTAATATTATAAAGAGGAAAGATTTGATTGTTTGTATGTTTGTTTGTGATGGATAAACTCAAAAACTACCTAACCGATTCTTTTACTATAGGAAGCTACATTGTCAGCGAGTAGCAAGGGTATATATTACTTTTAAAAGTACCTACGAAGGTGGTCCCTCCACCCTCGTACTTTGTTAAAGTTCAAAGAGTAAAGTACGGAATCCACGGACGTAGTCGCGGGCGAAGTTCTAGTCGCTAATATACTCAGACTTAGTACAGTATAGTACTTAAGAACTTCCAGGAAATACAAAAATAACTTAAGAGTTAGCATAAGTTGCTTGCTTGAACAACTTTTCCAAGTTGTCACACAGACTTAAAAGCAGTTTGTCGGCTAATAGTATCTAATTAGTCGCATACAGTTGTATGTACTGTATGTGTACAGTCACGGAAGGAGATAAGTTACCAGACAAGAATGTATATAAGGTGTTCTTTAAACAAAATATAATAACACACTCAAAGATAAAATTTGGAACATATTGTTATGGAGCTCACGAGAAGTCACAGTTAGCTTCTTACAGTCTAAATGCGATACACAGCACTAAATTACATTCGTGATTGCACGACACATTCCATGACTTTGCACGATGTGTGCAAAATATATACATACTTTTTTTTCTTTTCTTCAAGAGCCTTTTAATCTGACATGATTATGCTCATCATAGCCTAAGGAGGAGAGAACTACTAAAATATTCTTAAATTATCCACATACATTTTTTTTTACATTAGTATTTTCACTATTTTTGATAATTCTGTAAGCAGGAACTTATCATGAGCGATTTCTATTTTATTTATCAATTTTGTGAAAACACGGAAATTATTTTAACAAAATGTACTATTTCACTTTAAATTCAAATACGAACAGCTATTATTTTACATAAATATTGGTATATTATTGATATTGTACACATCGTGCCGTAATTTCAGCGTAAAGGTGCGTCCAGACTATATAACATGACATGTTATAAAACACAAAACGTTATATGTAGCTATGTTTTATAACATGTTATGTTATGTCGTCTGGACGCACCTTAAGTCATGCAAATCCTCCCAGCACATTTAGACTACAGGTGCTAATGAGTACCGCTTTAATCTCCAGTTATTTCGGTACAGAGATAATTTTAGAAGATGTCCACTGCAAAATACATACAAGACCTATTTAGATCGTTAGACCGTCTCTTTTGTCTGCCATTTTTGTTTCATCCATCTTCATCCCGCCATCTTCCGCGAAGTAAACCGCCACGACATCGGCGCACGCGCAGTCTGGCCGTGTCAGCGATGTCAAGGCTCCACTTCCCACTTCCCTAGTGGTTATTCTTGCCCACAGCAACTCATTTGTTACGAGGTCAGCGTCCCATTTAAACTATGCGACTTATATAATTATGACGCTGTAACAAAAATACAATTCTTCTAACACCAGACAGATGTAAAAATATACTTCCCTAACCCGTTTTTACTACGGAGAAGTAACTAGATACATACGAATATATGCCAACTTTTGTGGCAGCCGCGATCACAGAAAGCGGGGGCGAGATGGCACGAGGCTAAGCGTGGAGCGATACCCTCCTACTTAATATGGTCTCTTTCCTTCTCGCACGTTTCATACTAAGTACCTTCTTGGTTGATATTATGTTTTTTCTGATCAATTTCGTTGCTGGATCCAAGACAGTTGAATCGTTTCTCCGGGACTCGTCGGGCTTCATTGTCTCGACGCTTTTCTGTCGGTCGCCATTTTTAATTCTGGTTTTCAGGAGTTGCAGTGGTTTGGGAATAGTGTGGCGGGCTTGTCCCATAAAAAAGGTACTTCCTTAGTTATTTTAATAAAAATCACGTGTAGCGAAACTTCGGACGTAAAGCTACGATTGCCGGGGTCAGTCTGTGGATGGGTAATCGTTCGTAACATAGTGAGACTTTGATATTCCTCCGTTCCTCGGAAATCACGCTATGTCGTTGGTCCCAGCTGTCATTTGTAGAACTTTGACAGTCGCTACGGATAGTCAGAAACCCGAAATTCTGAGAACCAGTCTTTTCAAGGGTATCGTGTTGCCCAGTTACTGAGTTGTGGAGGTGAGATTCAACTTAGTTGGGAAAAGGCTAGACAATAATAAGGTTTTATAAAAATAAAACACACACACACACACACACATCATTAAATAAAATAAAAATAAAAAACAATTAGAATATGTCGATGTTTCCAAGCTGACTACTGTGGGAAGAAACACCGATACAAACTCAGAGCTATATTTAAGTCCAGACATTATTTTGTTCAGATAATGTACATTAGTGTCTGAGACGGTCTTGTAATACCTTAACTGCCAAACAACGAGACACAATAGAAAATGTATTATTTGGCGTTCAACGTGTTGAAGAAAAAACCACACACATTTCAGTGGACTTATCTAGTCAATCCAAGCATTAAAATTTGTCTGTAATCTTGTAGCTCGACTCTGAACTCAGTTTATACGCACACGGTTTCACATTATCAACAAGATGATTGGGAAGCTGCATCTGTAAACATGATAACGTCTTAACTGTCTCTTAATCATCTACCCGCCGAGATAAGGCTATTAACTGATAAGGCTCATAAATTAGAACGTTCAAGGTGAAGATTAATCTGTACGTAGGTATATTGTTTGATTAGAAAAGACGATGACATTGAACAAACACATGGGACTTGCGACCACGGCTGTTTTCTGACAGCCATTTTCTTGTTTCAGTTAGTTTTTTGGGGTCCGTACTCAAATAATGCTAGCGGATTCTTATTACTAAGCTTCCGCTGTACTTGCGTCTATCAGTACCCACTGATATCTCATGAATCTAAAAAGGTAGACAGTTGAAATTCACAATTTCTTTTGCCGAAAGTGTTTAGTTTTTTCGAAGTGGAAATTATGTATTTTTCTTACTCCTCCGCTGTTCTTTTCTGATTAATTTCGTTGCGGGATCCAAGCCAGTTGAATAGTTTCTCCGGGACTCGTCGGGCTTCATTGTCTCGACGCTTTTCTGGTGGTCTCCATTGTTGATTCTGGTTTTCAGGAGTTGCAGTGGTTTGGGAATAGTGTGGCGAGTTTGCCCAAATTTAAAAAAAAAGGATCTACGCTCCTTTTAAAATTTTGGCAAAGAGGTCGTATCACAGACACGGCCGGTTTGACAAAAATAAAACCCACCATCAAACCAGCCACTACATTGACGTTCTTAATTTAATCCAAAGAGAACTAGTTACAATTGAATGTATGCGGAATACTGGATTTATTGATATTCTGATATTGTTGTGCGGTGCGGTCTGAGGTTGGTCTTTGAAACGTCCAATTACTGTTTTCACTAATACTAAGGCATCGATACTCGACCTGATACTAAGGCATCGATACTTTGCTGTTTTTTTTAAACCTTAAACTTAAAAATCTCGCTTTCTGTATGCCTAGCACGAACGCAGTTTACTGTTCAGGGATTTAAACGTTATGTCAAATCAAACAATTTTAAAATTATAAATTGTTGAAAATATAAATTCTATTTTCAAATAAGTAGCTAGGCTTGCACTTTGGTTTTGTTTTTTTTTATGACTTAGTCATCTCTATTAAACCATAATGTTATACATAGAAATTGTCTCAAGGATTTAAAAATTAATTCCAATTGACTTTACGTTTACTGGTCTATCACGATATAGTACAGCACTAATGAATAGCTCCATAAACAATTCATGTAAAAGCATGCGTACAACAGTTGAACTATAAGAATGAATGAAACATAGCCACGCACATTTAGTTAGAACACGTGTATCTATTTTAGTGTACACTAGCCGTGCCGCGCTGTTTTACCCGCTTCTAAGGTCGTAGCATGACGTTGAATTCATAATCTGCCTAGCCTTTTTCCCAACGCTGTATGTTGGGATCGGCTTTCAGTCTAACTGGATGCAGCTGAATACCAGTATTTTACATGGAGCGACTTCCTACCTGACCTCTACAACTCGGAAATTGAGCAACCGTCTGGTTGTCAGACTAACGAACTTCTGACTACCTGTAACGACTGTCAAAGATCTACAAATGACAGCCGGCACTAACGGTTTAACCTGCTTTACGAGGCACGGAGGAGTCTCGATATGTAATGAACTATCACCCATCCACGGACTCACTTTGGCAAGCGTAGCTTAACCTTTGATCACAATACAGTTAATATTATAATTCAGCAAAATATTAAAAATTAACTTATACTTATATAAACAGTAAGATTAACCGCTTGGGTTTTTTTTTCATTATGAGGAAAATATCAATAATAATTACGTTGCCATGAGATTATGATAGAACGCATGTGGTCGATGTACCTTTATTTATTACATTAACATTATTTTGTAGAATATTTTACCTTCCTCATTCTGTTATATGTACTATACACACATCCTGGAAACATGTTGTTGAAATTTATATCTATTTATAATTGCAAATGTCTATCCGTTTACTACGTCGCCATAGTACAAGCTATGCTTAGTTTTGGGGCTAGTTGATTGGTGTGTTAGTCCAACCAATTTAATTTTATTATTTAAAAATATTATTGAATTGTCGTCAGCAATTTTTGGGGTCCCGTACCCAAGGGGTGCCAACGGAACCCTTTTATCAAGCCTCATCCGGTATCTGCCCGTCTGCCTGTCAGGGGGTTATATCTATTGAATCGTAACAGGTAGACAGAACAAACTTTTACAGAGTTGTGTATTTGACACCAGAAATTCCTATTTATTCACCCAGGTGATTTCACCCTGGTGAATAAAGAGGAATAAACCGATTGACTTCAGATCACCTAGGTGATACGATTTCGAGGTGAAATGAGGATACCATAAATTCCACTTTATACACCCAGATGATTTCACCGACGTGAATAAACCATTTCTACAAATAATAAAAATTAAAGTGGACCGGCTCCCATAAAAGAAACTTGAAATGTTTCACCGTTTTTTGCTCGAACTTAACAATCGCGGTATCTCTAATCTTGCACGATGGTACGAAGCTCTTCATGAGCGAGACACACTAGTACTTTTCCAGTGTTCTACATAACATTCGTATTTTTTAAAATTGATTTGAGATACAGGATGTGAAACAAAATACCGCCGTACGAAAACCGGGTGTGAATCAAAAGACCGCCGTACGAAAACCGGGTGTAAAATAAAAGACCGCCGTACGCAAACCGGGTGTGAAACAAAAGACCGCCGTACGCAAACCGGGTGTGAAACAAAAGACCGCCGTACGCAAACCGGGTGTGAAACAAAAGACCGCCGTACGAAAACCGGGTGTAAAACAAAAGATCGCCGTACGAAAGGCGGGTGTAAAACAAAAGACCGCCGTACGCAAACCGGGTGTGAAACAAAAGACCGCCGTACGAAAACCGGGTGTAAAACAAAAGACCGCGCCGTACGAAAGGCGGGTGTAAAACAAAAGACCGCCGTACGCAAACCGGGTGTGAAACAAAAGACCGCCGTACGAAAACCGGGTGTAAAACAAAAGACCGCCGTACGCAAACCGGGTGTGAAACAAAAGACCGCTGTACGAAAACCGGGTGTAAAACAAAAGACCGCCGTACGCAAACCGGGTGTGAAACAAAAGACCGCCGTACGAAAACCGGGTGTAAAACAAAAGACCGCCGTACGCAAACCGGGTGTAAAACAAAAGACCGCCGTACGCAAACCGGGTGTGAAACAAAAGACCGCTGTACGCAAACCGTCTCACATTGCGTGCATTCATGCATCCAATGTCAATGTCACATATGCAACGTGACGTAGCATGTTCATGTTTAAGATGTCACGCACCATAAAGATAACACCAATATTTCCACTGTTAATCTAATAACATACATTCTTACACACCTGTGAGACTAGAATATTGTAGTTTATTATTTATTTAATAAATACTTTATTGTACACCAATTAATAAAACACAGGGCAAACGCTACACTTTTATCCCTGTACAAATATATTAAATTGTATTCAGGTAGACTGAATTCAACTGTCACAATTTTTTACGTCTGGTTTTTACTCGACTGTGTAATGCAAAGAAACTCCTCTTTCCAACGAGTCTTGAGAGAGAGCCAGAGCTCAGGGCTCCACAAGAATCGCTTAACAGCTGAACTGTCAGAAAACGAAACACAATAGAAAATGTACTCAATCCTCAATACTTTTTGCAGACGACCGATGTGGCGCGGCGGGCGAAGGTCCGCCTGCGACGCAAGAGGTTGCGGGTTCGATTCCCGCCTTGGGACAAATGTTTGTACGATCTACAAATATTTGTTCCGGGTGTTCTGGGTATTTGCTATGTATAATAAAAATATCTATATATGTAATGTATTGTATTAAGTATATCAGTCATCTAGTACCCATAACACAAGCTCTGCTTACCTTGGGGCTAGATGATGCTGTGTGGATTGTCCAGCAATATTTATTATTATTATTATTTTATTGCTTTCACAAGTTTACTTAGATGGTAGGTTTTAGGAGTACAAAGTTATGATTATTGTGGACCCTGTCGGGCACTGCATTAGTAGGAGAGAGGAAGAGGGCTTTTATTTAACTATATATGTATTAGAATACTCCTAAATGTTTAAATGTATTATTTATAAAGCAATCTAATTATCTATTAAAGTACTCGTATGTATTTGTATCTAATTTAAAATTTATCATTAAAGTATTCATTGAGATGGCATTTAATTAGTAGAAATTGTTTTGTTCGTATTGTGAGTCGTGTCCACAAGTGCTGCTTTCTGAATCAAGCCATGATTATCATTATTTAATACCTTTAAGCATTTTAACACCCGTATTGCAGAACCCTCACTCAGCATTTATTACTTAAAACTAGTTTCAACCCAACAAATGTGTGCTTCTGTAAATCGGACCTTATAATAAACTTAATACGTGATATACGCACGTCACAAACAGTACAAATACGAAATTATTATTAATTACCAATAAAGGCGTTATCTAGCCAGCATGCTGTGAGCAAATGTTGAGTAAACCACCATGACTCACAGCCCGCGGTGGAATGCTCAAAACAATGATTGACATTGATTTGTACTACGCGCGTGCGATTGACTCTTGTTTGGGAACTCGTGCGCATCTGTCTCGTCAGTTACGCATACCATTGTGTTAATTTGAAAGTAGCCATGACATTTAATGATGCATTCAAATGTATTTTTGAGGAGCTCGTACTGGCTAAATAAAAACAGCCGCACGGGTCGATCAAAGATTAAGCTACGAGGCTCAGTCTGTGGATGGGTGACCGTGTATTGCATATCGAGGCTCCGCCGTACTTTGGAAAGCACGTTAAGCCTTCTATGCACTGACTGGGCAGGTCCACTTGTATTTGTGTGGTTCTTTTCTTAAAAGACCATCTCCAGACAAAAATATATTTTCAACGTTTGATATCAACTAAAGACCATCCATCTCCTTTTCCTTAGACTTAAAGGTATTTATTCGGTATATTCAAAACAAAACTATTTTTCTCTGTCCCTCATTTCCACATCACACACCAAATACAATAAGAACTACCTATAGTATACCCACTCGCCTGTAAAATGGGTGAGCCTATTGCCATGAACCGGGCAGGAATCAGATGCGAAACCCAATTTTTTTTTTTCGGACCTGGGAATCGAACACAGGACTTCATGCTCAACAGTAGTGACATGAAAATTCCTTCAGTAGGTCTATTACTCTACTCTGTAAAATTCTCTGTTAAGTTAGGTGAAGTGTCATTAACTGACATTAAGTATAGGATGACAGCTCAATTCGCCTTGACGTCAACTACACGTTCATGAAGAGATTCTATACAGAACAAGCTTTTGCCCGCGACTTCGTCCGCGTTAATGTCGGTTATCGTGGATAAAAAAATATCCTATGTCCTTCCCCAGGGTGTAATCTATCTTCTTGTCAAATTTTATTACGACCCGATCAGCCGTTTAGACGATTGGCACACTGAACCGCATCACGCAGCGGGATGCGCGGCGACGAACGACGAACACTGCGCGTGAATGCGGTTTCTGTGTGTTGTACAACGCGTGTTTTCTATACAAATACAGATATGTACTTGCAAACAACGTAAGAACACACACTCCCGTTCTAAGCTCGCCTTAATCGTGTAAAGGTAACAAACAAACAGAGTTAATTTAGCATTTCTGACATTAAGTACCTATAATATAGATATTATGGATATCACTTCAGGAAGATCTAGCCACACTAGCACGTGATATAAGACTGATAGATCACTACATCTAGTACAATTTACCCTATGATATAATCTGACATGATCTGTGACATTGAGTTCACGCTCAGACGGATCTGTTGATAGCGTGATCATCATAATTATTGACTTTGATGTTAATCGAGCTGAACAATATGTTGTGTGGTGCACGCGTCAATGGATTCTAGTTTTATGTAAGATGTTTACTCGTAGGGATCTTTCCAGCATCGATGCAAACACTAAACTACCAAGTTTCAAACAAAATCTTAAGCATACTGAAGTTGGTGGCAGTTTTTCTCGTACAATCCCAGATTTCTTCCCACCAACTGCGACAGTCTGTGATCTTTTTGAGTGACTTTGTAGTTGGGGTTTTAGATTTTTTTACTATGGAATTTGATTTTGGAATCGCGTCCTTGAACTCTTTATTTTTACTATACTTTCCTAATGGCAGCCACTTTTCTAATGGGTTACACGGGTTCTCAGACTTCAGGGCTTCTGACTACTGCCAAAGATATCTAAAAATTACAGCCGAGACCAACTGCATAACGTACTTTCTTTGAGGAAGTAGGGGGGGGGGATGGATCTAGTTTTTATCCTTTTTATCACTGAAGCTTTTCGTCGTCTTTTTCCGCAATTTTACGATTTCTTCCGAAAATTTTCCACTTAAAACAATGTTATGAGTTTTCCATTTGGTCTTAATTTGTTTTAGGGGGTAGATCTAAATACACCCGTAATCCGATCCTTAGTTATAATAAGCCTCACTAATCAATAATCCTTTTAAAAAATCCAGTTTCTAACAACCTGACATTATTATCACAATCACAGCATAAAATATAATGCTTTACCGTGTAGTGAACGGTGTTTGGACGTGATAAAACCTTGATCAAATTGGCTTAGCAAGGATTTATGTAGGTACCCCGGTATTTAACGCTTTACTGCCTACTTCCTTTGGCATACAGTACGTAATCACGACTTAGCTGGTCTACAGAAAACTTATAAAACAAAAAAACAAATCTATACCACTTCCACAATTCTTCTTTTTTAAACGTAGCCCCGCAATAGAAATTTCTCCTGTATCGTGGATGTGATTACAAACATTCATGTTAGAAAGAGAAATACTATGGTGTTGATGACACGGTTGGCGCAGTGGTTGAGCCCTCGGCTGCTGCGCCGCGTGTTGTGGGTTCGATCCCCGCACGGAACAAATATTTGTATGACTTACAGGTAGTTGTTCCGGGTTTGGCTGTTTCATATATCCATTCTGATGCTGCAGGCTGTCGTTTGTAGATCTTTGGCAGTCGTTACGGGAAGTCCCAAAATCTGATAACCAGTCTCACCAAGGGGTATCGCGTTGTCCAGTGGGTGGTTGTGGAGGTCAGATAAACAGGCGCTCCATGTAAAATACTGGTATTAAGCTGCATCAGGTTAGACTGGAAGCCGACCCCAACATGGTTGGGAAAAGGCTAGGCAGATGATGACATGTATTTCTTTGGCCTTCCGTGGCATTGCACGTCTCACGTAATATTAGTTAAACACACCTAAGTTGAAAAACTATCAAAGAAATTTGACAGATTCGGGTAGCTTCATGTGCTGACCTCTGTACATGCGCTAAAACAATGAGCACATTGTTCTAATGATCTAATTGTGCGCAGAGCCGGTGACCGCTTGCTAATTTAGTTTTGGCAAAACATACTATTATGTTGACTATCCAAAGGAAGTGGAAAATTATCAATTCGGTCATCAAGTTACCTTTTGTTTTTTATTGTTTGTGATAACATTGACGTTATCCAATATGGCTACACTATGCATATCCATCATCATCATCTGCCCAGCAATATTGGGGTCGGCTTCCAGTCTAACCGCATGCAGCTGTATACTCTTGTATTCAGCTAGTAGATCTGCAGTCGCTCCATGTAAAATACTGATTTTACATGGAGCTACTGCCGATCTGACCTTCATAACCAATTTACTGGGAAACACGATACCCCTTGGTAAGACTGGTTGCCAGACTTTCGGGCTTCTGACTACCCGTAACAGCTGTCAATATCCTAGTAATCCATACTAATAAAATATATCTGAAAGAAACTCTGTCTGTTTGTTATGGAGATAGTTTGAGACCCTGGGAAAGACATAAGATATTTTATAATCCGCGACTTTGTCTGCATCCGCGAAAACCGACATAAACGCGGACGAAGTCGCGGACAAAAGCTAGTATTACAAATGTGAAAGTTTGTGAGCATGTATGCAAGGATGTTTGTTCATCTTTCACGGAAAAACTACTGAATAGATTTTGATAAAACTTAACAGTTTTATAGCTTACCTATATACTTCGGAATAAAAGAAAGCTTTGATTGTTTATACATATGTTTGATTGTGATGGATAAACTCAAAAACTACTTAAACGGTTTTAACGATTTTTACACCAATAGTAAGCTACATTATCAGCGAGTAACATAGGCTTTGTTTTATTTTCTAAACTACCGGGTTACCATTTCGAAATTCGAATAGTCATGACGTCAACAAGTCGCCGGACGTTTTACTTTTAAATCTTTTGTTTTCGGAATTCTTAGTAAATACTTTTTTCTGAACTCTGCGTATAGAATACTTATGAAGTAGAAGGCTTCATTGTTTATCGTACCTATACTGCTCTCTTTATTCAAGTCTCATTTCCTTAAAGATAGAAAATAGCACTAAAAACTACGTTGCAATTTCCACGTTCTGTCTCTGAATCTACATCATCAGATAGGCTGGTAGAAAATGCATAAGGCCGCCTGTGTAAAGGTTTTGGTAAAAAAAAAGAAATTCCATTGTTGAATTGTTTGTTTTCATGTTCTTGTACCTATTTCTGTGTTTTTATTTATAATCCTCAAAATATTTTTGTTTCTTTTTCACAGAATCCCTTCCCCAGACCATGCGCCACTGAGCGGCGCGCGAACACACGCAATACCGGAAGTAGCGCAGCGGCGCGCGCGCGACATGCTCGGGGTACTTCCGGTGCGGTGGGTCGCGCGCCTCAAACATGGGGGTGTCGTCAACCAGTTCCTTATGGCCACTATGGGTGAGTTACATAGCTTACACGGTTATTTTAATACATTCGCTGCCCAGTTCAAAAATACGATTTAACTTGTATGTCATAATGTTTGGCAAATTACATAATGCGTAGGTGATGGGCATGTTCAGATCTCATGTATAGCTTTTTACATGTACGACTCGGGACGCGAGTTCTGGATACATGAACAAACTATTTTTCGACCCGGGAGCCGGGTACTGGGCGCTAAAAGTGTTAAAGGACAGAGGTCCTTAGTGTAAGACCAATTAGTTTTTCATGTAAAGTGATCTTTTTTAACTGGGTTAACTACCTCTTTGATTATTTTATTTTTTTAAACTTTGCCACACTAGGAATTTGTCTTCTTCTCTACACTAACACTAGGAATTTCTCCTGTATCGTGGGTGCGTTTACAAACATTGAAAACTCACATACTTGTGTATGTGAGTTGGTTGGTTTGTACCAACCAGACCCGGTACAACTAAGTACCTTTTGGGCCATACAAATATTCGTTCCGTGCAGGAATCGAACCCATGACACGCATCGCAGCAGCCAATCGGCCACAATCTCAGCCACTGCGCCGATCGTGTCGTCTATAAAAATCCATAACATACATACATATAACCATAAACTTTTGCCTTTTTCCCATGTGGGGTAGGCAGAAACTATAGAACGCCACCCTGCTACGATCCTTACATATTCCTTTTGCTTCGCTTACGTTCACACATCCGTTTGCCAGTATTAAGCACCAGAAAAACATTTAAGTAAATAAATAAAATTGAGGGGTCTGTATGTAATATAATATAATAAAACAAAAAACTATCCAAAGTAACTAAACAAAGCGTTGAAAATATAATCCGCACCGCTGGTGAAGGGTGGGCGTTTTGGGGGACTGTCTCATGTAGGTACATTATGACACTCAAAAATTGAATAAATGAATTTGGATTTTGTCGACTGGTAAAGTGACCAAAAGACTGGCAGCATTGCCACGTTGAATGGCAATGCTTAGCCTCTGTTCAGAATAGAAGCCAGCCTTTGAGTCTCGGGAAGCGTCTACTAAGCAACATAGTTATCTAACCATATGAATGTTTAAAAGTAACATTGTACTCACTTACACAAAGATATGTTGGACAGCTGTGTGAAAGAGGCGCGGCAATAACAGTGTATGTTCTCCTTACACGACAAATTCCATCAATATGTACCTACAACGTGTACAAACACACCTACGTCTGTTACGTACGTATAGGGTTGCCACCTCTTAAGTCCGCCAACCAGGACAAGAAGCATTGGTGCTTCGATTGATTTTGGAGTTTAAAACCCTGACAAATCAATAATATTTATAATGTTAACTATGTTTATAATAATATATTTTTTAAGACGGAAAAAATTAAGACGAAAAGTTGTAACGACACTTTTTGCTATAGTTGTAAGCCGTGCTGCGTGCGCGTATTTCTCTGTCTGTCTCTCTCTCTCTCTCTCATAGTAAGCAAGCCAGTTATTTTCGTTTCGTAAAAGAAATTAAAAAAAATACAATTCCTTCACTAATTAAGTAATCGAAAGGAACTTTGTTCCATCCGGGTGTCCCTTGACACCTCTCAAGTTTTTTGTTAAGTTTCTCTTATCTAAGTGAACTATTTATGTTCTTTTTGTGAAATAAACTTCTTTAAAACAAATTGCATACAATTTAAAAATAAATGAGGTCTTCTTAAGAAACAAAACAGATTCTTCTTGGAAGAACAACTTTATTTAAATGAACTTTAATTATTAAACATAATAACTTTACTTTTTTACTTTTATTATTAACTTCAATTGATTAATTAACTTTATTGAAACAAAAATAACAACTTTAAAAACCCGGACGATAAATAGAACCCTACCCGGACGCTCCCCGGACGCCCTATAAACTAGGACTAATCCGGGAAAAACCGGTCGGATGACATCCCTACGAATGTAGGTAGCAGTTCACTGGAACTCCATTGTTACGTCTGATGCAATTGTGATATGGTTTGGTAGTGTTGCTACATGCAAAACGATAGACAACATTTGTCTTGATAATAGAGACTTTTTGAAGAAATAATTGTATCATTTATACAACCTTATATTTTGTTAAATATAATCCTCTTTTACGATTTACGAGATATGAGACCAACCCTGAATCACGAAAATCATCTACTCCATATTTTTTTTTTTGCATTATGCAATTTAATTCAATTCAATTTATTTATTTTGTGAACATAGGTGATTACAGTGTTTTTCAATATACATGTCTGTTGTACAAATGATGTCCCGCCGATAAGCATACAAAATCTGATTACACATTGCAGTGGAAATAAAAGAAGAAACAATGTCAAATTTATGCAAGCATGTCAAGTTATAAATTGACATAATAAAATAAAATGTCATGAAAATAAGAGAAATTAAAAATACATAATGTCAAATGTTTGCGAAAACACAAACAAAAAGAATTACAATTAAAAAATGTATGTAAATATAAATTAGGTAATCAAAATTGTCATAATCATCCAGATACTCCCTGAGTGAATAAAATACCTCTACTACATACATGGGTCCCTTAATAAAAGTTATAAATTATGATTACTTTTTGGGATGGTCAAATGCTCAGCAGTAGCTTGCAATATACCAATAAGGAGTCGATGGTTTCTTGTATTATTTGGTGTTATGGTGATGGTGGATGGTTCAAAAGAAATACTGATACTACTACACTGTGATAATTTCAATTGTCTTCCTACCTTTTACGGTTTCATCATCTCATCTGCCTAGCCTCTTCCCAACTATGTATGTTAGTGTCGGCTTCCAGTCTAAACGCGTGCAGCTGAATACCGGTGTTGTACAAGGAGCAACTGCCTATTTGACCTCCACAACCCAGTTACTGAGCAACACGATACCCCTTGGTGAGACTGGTCGACAGACTTTCGGTTTTCTGACTACCCGTAACGACTGTAAAAGATCTACAAATGACAACCGCGACCAACGGCTTAACTTGCTTTCCGAGGCACGTATGACTCTCGATATGTTACTAACTGTCCCACCCATCGATAGACTGAACTCGGCAAGCGTAGATTAACCTTCGATCAACCCGTGCGGCTGTTTTTATTTAGCTACGAGCTTCTCATACCTTTTACAGTTTGAGGCAGTTAATATCAATCCAAACGATTCGATTATAACAAAGTATTTCTGTGTAATTTCGTATGAAACAGAAGAAAATCGCATAACTCAGCTGCACTCGGTCACATGTATGTTATTATCTCGTTTTTGTGTTTACAAACGTAAGCTGGTGTCGGTAATTGGTTTCCACTCGGCTTCGTGTGCATCAAACATCATCAGATGAAGCCGAATGATCTGTGAATGTGTAACTTCTCCGCGTCTGTTTCCAACCACCACTAGTAGCATGACCAATTCTATATTTATTGTACCAAGAATAGAGAACGCTCTTTCATTCCTTTGAACTTTTATTTTTTTCCTTTGTTTTCTTATTTGACGACCGATGTGGCGCGAAGGTGCGCCTGCGACGCAGGAGGTTGCGGGTTCGATTCCCGCCCTGGAACAAATGTTTGTACGATCTACAAATATTTGTTTCGGGTGTTCTGGGTATTTACTATGTATAATAAAAAAAAAACTATCTATTTAATGTATTGTACTAAGTATATCAGTCATCTAGTACCCATAACACAAGCTCTGCTTAGCTTGGGGCTAGATGATGCTGTGTGGATTGTCCAGCATTATTTGTTTATTTATTGGCATCAACTTGGCATCTCTTCTACCCGAGCACAGGGACTGTAGAGAATAGAAACTTCCTTCTCTCCGGTTTTAATATTGCCATGCTTAGGATGGTAGGAATCTTTCAACAATATGTCGTGTTGTCGATTCTTCCGTCAACAAAACCCTATTCTATGGAGGGTGGCCACGCTTGGTAAACTAGGAAGAAGAAACGAATGATGGATGTGGTGAAGATGATGTGGTTAAAAACGAGGCGAATATTGAGATGTATGGAAGAAGAAGCCATGCTGCGCTGAACTTTAATAAATTGGGATAAGGGCTGGTAATGATGGCTTTCAACCACAATCCAGAGGATTTTGAAGGAAATTCTTAAACCAAAAGTACCGTGCGTAGAATTACGAATTACGCAACGTCACGTGTATGTCCCGCGTGTGTCTGTAGTAAAAAAGAGAAAGTTGTGTGTGATCTTATCTCAAGAACTACATACCTAATTTGAATAATACTCCGGCCATTGAGCAGCTTGATACAATCTTAGATACTTGTAAAGAGTTTATCAAACGCTATTAACTGGCACACGGGGATCAAAGATTCATGTCTGTTGAAATAACTACAACAGAGATGAATCATTGCTGCCTCGGTTGGCACTTAACACTAGGTGACACTTAGATTAATCATTATCTCCCTACCCTTTGCCCAACTATATTGGGGTTTACTGCGATTCTATCCGGATGCAGCTGAATACCAGTATTTTACATGGAGTATCTGCGTATCTGACCTCCACAACCCAATTACTGGGCAACACGATACCCTTTAGTAAGACTGGTTGTCGGACTTTTGGGCTTCTGACTAACCGTAACGTCTGCCAAAGGTCTACAAATGACAGCCGGGCCTAATGTATTTACGTGCTTACCGAGGCACGGGGAAGTCTCGATATGTTACGAACGGAGGTGGCACTTAGATTAATTAGAATTTCATATATCTAGTACGTCCTTACAGCTACTTAGCCGTTCAAACTAAATTAAGTTAATTATAACATCCCATCTTCTCACAGAACCGCGAACATTCTAACATTATCGTCTTCCATTCATCAGCAAACAAGTCCAATCCACGGTTGGTATCCACGAGCGCATTAAGCATCATCAACGTACTCAATATAGGAGATATGGAAAGAGCGATAAAGTGAATCATTAAATAATGTATGCTTTCTACAAAGATAGTAATTATTAGGAACAAATAACTGACACAGATCCACATGCAAATCTGACGCATCAGTAATCGATATAACCATTAAATTATTTGTTGCTTACTCAGCGCCAAGAGTTGAAAATCCAATAGTGCAAAAAAATAACATAACCTCTCGCCTTTAATCCTCGAACGGTTAGGTTGAGGCGTAGGCGCCTATTTCCATCAACCAGTCACAAACAAAGCAACAACATTCTTGTCCAATAACATTTATTAATTTATTTAATTGTTACTGAAAACTGTCATTATAATCGACGCGTGTGCATCCTATGATCTGTCATTACGTTATATAATCTGTGGTAACTCATAACTCATTATCTATCGCCAATTAAACTGAAAAGTCAAATGTCAGACGTCAACGTCATTCTTTAACTATTACGTCACATTGAATTACTTCTGCGTCATGATTTAATTACCCTTGCTATGCTCATTTATCTGAGCGTTCTACTGGCCTGTGGTCAGGGTCCACAGGTCTTTGTAACTGAAAATATGTATCTGTTTCTGGATTCATAATAAATGTTGCGTGCTTACGTGAAATGTGAGCGTGCTAAATGATTTTTAACATGCAAGGACAGACTACATTAGTAAATTGTAGTATTTGACATGCATGCGATAAATCTGTGCCGAAAACATTGCGAAGAATCAAATGAAATCAAATTTCTTTATTGCATTCATGTGTACATTTAGTTGTTAAAAGTAGGTAAGTTCCTACATGAAACCCGGTTAGGGCACGACAACATAATAATTATTTTATCATAGTAATTTTAACATAATAATTTCAACATTATCCTGTGAGATGTAAGATGTTTTCATGTGATGATATTCATCATCCCTCCTCACCTTTTCCCAAGTATTGTTTGGGTCGGTTTCCAATCTATCCGGATGCGGCTTAGTATCAGTATTTCACGCAGAACGATTGCCTTTCTAACCTCCACAACCCAAGTCTAGTTCTCAGACTTCCGGGGTTGTTACTTCCTGTAACGACACTAAAAGATCTACAGACAACAGCCGGAACCAACGGGTTAACGTGCTTTCCGAAGCACCGTGGTGTCTCAGCATGGAATAGATGGTCACCCATCTACAGATCGATCTCGGCAAGCGTACCTTAACCTTTGATCAACCTGTGCTACTGTTTTTATTTAGCCACTAGCTACTTCTGTTAGTAGGATAAAAGTGTCTCCGATATTGGAATGTACCCTCCCTCCCATCCTCTGGCACCATTACATCGTGGTGTGACCTTAAGCTACCCACTGAAAAACAAAAGACGGTTTCGTACCTTCAACATGCAACAGTTTCTCAATGTTTAGATATTTAAATAATAATTACCTCCCACAAAACCAAAGTACATACATAAAGTATTGCAAAACCTGCGCGTGAGTCAGTGTCGCTGTCTCGAAAGCTCGGAACTGGTTCCGTCTCTATCACACACAAGCGCGGTGACATCGACGAGGTTATACAAGTTCAAACGAGCCTGTTAATTTACTATCTGACTGTCGCAAACATTTGCGGCCAATGCCTATGGGCTTACCAATGAGGATGGCCAAAGAGGATGTGAAGCATACTACACATCCGCGCAATACCGGTGTTGCTAGGTCTGAGCATGGTCTAGCCTCTTCTCGAACTAGTCGGTAATCGCCTTTTCCATAAGAAGTATAATTGAATTGTCTTTATGCTATCTAAAACACTTAGCTCTATAATCACCATTAATGAGAACTGACTACACATAAGGATTCATGTGGGTTGGATTCTCCTGAGTGGTGTTCAATAGGAGTACGACAAATCCCAGTAGACATCAGAAGAAGGAATCAGCTCATTCCCCAAAAAGATCCTACGTCATACCGTTCACGATGATTCCTTCACCATTCAATGTCAAATACAAGCCACCATTGTCGGCCATGAGCCATTTGAGCCATTACTATTCTGATATATCTGAATGTTTAGTTTTTCTGAACTGACAATAAATTCTAAACGTTTTTCGGTTGGTTTATTTTATCGGGTACAGGCCTTATTGTTGGATGTAACTTTCTGACCGCATAACACATACATACTCGTACTTACATAAACTTGGACCTTTTTCCCATACCTACTCAGACAGAAGCTATATAACGCCACTTGCTACGATCCAACCATACCCCTCTTGTTTCGTTTATGTTCATACATCTGGTCATACATGCACGCCGGTTGCTAGTACTACGCACTTTACCTTTTTGAAGAACATCACCAAAAAGGTCAGTATGTCCTTTTAAGGCGTCCCCTCCCGGCGTTTCCACTTACATCTGCCTTAAAAATACACCATCTAAGCATACTCTTTTAAAATTTTGTCACTATTACTATTATATATAGTATACGTTACTTTAGAATATCATTCCTCAATCTATCATCCAAAGTTACACCACACATACATACGTCGTAACGAACGCATTTCTACCATATTTATCCTGAATAAGCGTGCTTATGTGGCACGCTTAAAAATGTCATATGTATAAAGAAGCCGTTTATCTTTTTAACCAATCTGTTCCCTCCAAGTTGCGGCCCATCTATGTACAATCATACAATCTAAATAGTTACCGATAACCTGTATTCACTTACTACTTTACTACTTTGTCATTAAATGTTTTTATCTCGAAGTCGCTTTTTATGATCACGAAACAAATTTGTTTTTTTTTTTAATATCCTCCTTTTTGGAGCTGGTTACAAATCTTCTTCATCAATATATTAGTAGACCGTGGAGGAATTTTACCTAGTTATTTATTTATTTGAGATTTTTTTGGTAAAACTTACAGCTGATCAAGTACAATAGATCGTTTGTATGTAACATTAGAAAGGCTAATTTCAAGTTTTCAGAAGTATAAAAGAAGACATAGATATAATTATATAGATAGACAGAATAAAGTTACGGGCATGGATGGCGCAGTGGACGAGTGATTGACTGCTGCGCCGCGTGTCGTGGGTTCGATTCCCGCACGGAACAATTATTTTTATGACCTACAGGTAGTTGTTCCGGGTCTGGCTGTTTGTGTATGTGAATTTGAATGTTTGTAAACGCATCCACGATACAGGAGAAATACCTAGTGTGGCCTGTGGGGCAACGTTTATTTAAAACAAAAAAAACCTATGATGATTTACAATCAAAAAACAAAAAACAAAGTCAAGACTAAAATGTTGATGTTGTTGTTGTTTAACGTTGTGCTCAATCGTTGATTGGCTTAACATCTGGGCCTGTTGAATGTGGCAATGCGACATATTTGTCAATAAATCGAAGGTTCGTAGTTTTAAACTCTTACTGTAATCCACTTCGTAAGCATTCACATACTACAACAAAAAAATACAACAACATTTCAAACATGTTGTTATGAATTAATGATATCAGTCATCTGCCAAGTCGTTTTAATTAATATAGCGCTGGTTCTAATTAACTGAGCGCAGATATCCATGATCTTCTTGATCGCGAGTCTAAAGGTATGCACACATTATTTTATAGGCCTGAGAAAACCAGAGATCGGTTAATGACCACTCGCCTTAAATGGCCGTTTATTAATAAATAAAAAATAATGCTGGACAATCCACACGGCATCATCTAGCCCCAAGCTAAGCAGAGCGTGTGTTATGTGTTCTAGATTACTGATATACTTAATGCAATACATTACATAGATAGATATTTTTATTATACATAGCAAATACCCAGAACACGCGGAACAAATCTTTGTAGATCGTACAAACATTTGTCCCAAGGCGGGAATCGAACCCGCAACCTTCTGTGTCGCAGGCGGACCGTCGCCCGCTGCGCCACATAGGTCGTCGTATAGGAACCTCCTCACAAGGAGGTTCCTCACTCAATCACCTCCCTAATCACCGTTAGCTTGAGTCTTAGCACTTCGTTGCGGGCGGGGACCACTATTGTAATAGATATATTTTCAATATGCTGTTTGTAATTTTCTTAAAAAATATGTAATACAGAGGCCAGTACATCAAGGTCCCTAATCTGTCAAAGTTCTTGGTTCATGATTAATTAGGAAAATCTGACAAAATTTTCGTCCGTAAAAATAAAGAATACGGAAAAAAAAATTGTGAGAATCCCGAAGGTTAATAACACATTAAAGACTTCTTCCTTAATTTTGTTTTTCCTTAAAAAAATCAACAAAAACAGCTATTTTTCTATGTACTTTTCGTGAATTATCATTAACCTCATTTCGTTTATTATCCCTAAGCACGTAAACATCTGAATGTTATACTCCTGTATTAAGGGCAACACGTATATTACTTGTGATGGTATCATTTCAAGTAATAGGAAAATTCGCCTTAAATTATTATTTACTAAGTTATTTTCCTTCTACTGCTCTAGTTAGATAAACTGCGTATCCTGCGTTTGCAATTTAGCTTCCATGAATATTATACAAATAATATATTATGTGTTTTGTGAATAATAACTTTAACAACCTCTAACAAAGTTCAGTATGCACTACAACTCAAAAAATTTGAGAAAGAAAGTCATTGTAAATCGTCTTAATTTACACTAAAATAAAGTTAAGATTTATCTGACTTGAAATAACATCGATTAAAAATATAGAATTGAAAATAGAACACAGATTTAGCAATGCCAATGGCGGTGATTCCCTCGTTCACAATCTAAACTAAAATTAGGAATTTGACATAACATCACAAGTCTGACAGAAAAGCTTGAGAAAAAGACGATGACAGGTAGGAACTTTGTGACAGATGTCAAATTATATGCCTTGTATTTAGGTCGTTGCGTTCTTAAATCATAATCATTTATTTATTTATTTATTTAATATAACCTGGAATACTTACAGCTAAAAAACAAAATAGAAAGGTAAACATAGTCGACAGAAAGTCAATTACAAGTCCTAGCATGTAGAAATATACTGGATATTGTAAAGTGAGCACACAAAGTAGATAAAATGTAAAAAGCTAATAAAACTATTTGGTTTACAATTTTTGATTCGAACGAGTTTAAGGTGACTAATTGAAAAAAATGAGGCTTAACAACCTCCTAGCCGACGTCACACTAGTCTTGAAGGGATCCAAGTCATGCTGCTTACATATTATATAAACAGGGTTATTTGTAAAACACCAACAACCTCTCAGGACTATGTTACTAACATCATAATCAACAACTTTTGTTATAGGACTATTGACTATAACTTTTGTTATAGTAATGCATTCCTGAGAGGTTGTCGGTGTTTTACAAATAACCCTGTATATCATACAAAAATTGCTCCTATCCTACTAATGTGACCACACCCTAAGAGTCAGTAACTCAAGATAATGCTAGCGGTTGGAACTCGCCACAAATCTGATTGACCTTGCTAGGACTTGATCGAACCAGTCGTATTGATTGGAACCAACTCATATCATAAGCACTTGCCACTGTTTATTGATTGATTCATCGATATTTTTTGTGAGCGCGTGCGGCCTTGTTGCGAGGTGGTATTGATCCACCAAACGGAGAAGAATTTGAATATGATTGTGACTGGCATTTCTTAATTGCTTTCAATCATATATATTTGGACATAATATTAACAGAATTACTTACTCTAGTTACAATATAAAACTAACTAACGGTAAAATGGGGTGAATCAAAACGCCGGGCTGAATCGTAACAAACCTTTAAATGAGATTTTAACATTTATCCAATATTATTTATTACCGAAAAGACGACATAACTTTTAATTTCAAGTCCTCCAAAAAAATAAAGACTCTTGAAGTAATCTAACGCAAAAAAACCCCTTCAACATTTTGTTTCTATTCACTCCTGCGTTTCTATTAACCTCGTTTTACGGTTCAACAAAATAAAATAAGAAAGTGGACAATACTAAATAAAAACCCGATCAAGATCACTCAGGCGTCGAAGTACTCCCATCGTTGTCACCTGGAAACGTGGTCAGATTACTGACAGCATTGCCACGTTGGATGGCAATGCTAATTCATTGCCCAAAGAATTACCATTGCCATACATTGACACAAGAAAAAAAAATGAAAAAGCTTAGTAAAAAATTTACACACAATATGTAATCTTCAAGTTGGCCACTTCAATTGTTAGAGAGTCACTGATCAATCTTATCGTCGCCTTAGAGTGAATAGCTCGGGAATGCAATTTTGTTCATTTTCGTTTTACTACAATTTTTTTTTTTTTTTTTTTTTTTTTTCTCTTTATTGTTTTTAGGGACTTTTATCCTTTTAAGGCATGTCAGCCCCATCATAACCTGACCTAAACTACAAAATTTGGAAAGAAGACCTCGGGACGCACGCCCTTTTCACACAAAAAAGTTTAATAATCTGTAATGCTATTAGTTAATGAGAACGTAATAAATTTTACAAGGCGCAATTTTTCTTCCCACTGAAAGGTTTACTTGCATATACGAGGTTTTCACTCATCCGTAAAATAAAATGAATTGTCTGTGTTTTATTACTTGTACCTAAAACTGATAGCAGACAATCGACGACTCCGTTCATTGATGTAATCAATTGTTCTCACTCGTGTCTGCACTAAATTTTTACAGTTCAATATTTGAGTTCAAATCGTATCTAAAAATAACCCATCTGAATATTATTCTCCTTAAGTGTAGGAAGCAAATTGTGTCGATACTCTTGCCATCTTACTACATCAACGTGCTGTGCTGATGCTGCAACTGGGGTTGAGAACCTCAAGTGACGTAAATGTTGAAGACATTGCCGGTAGTTTTATCTCCGAGCCGTTTCTGGTTGAAACTCTCAGGCCGTGGCGTCGCAGTGCTCATAACCCAATTCATTTAGGGTCGGAGAGCTCGTCAGATTGCTTATATTCTATTCAAAAAGATCTCGAAACGTGATTTGACGTGTCCCAAGAACCGGTCTATTCTTTAGCCAGAGTGTGAGCATTGTCCTACAAGGTGGCATAGCCACCTGTCTTTTGGGATGCGTAGGAGTTTCCGACGCCTCATTATAATTTAATGCAAGGATATTCTATATACTTACTGTATAACTTCTGCTTCGAAAAGCTGTTTGCAAAAATGTAATTCACCTCTTCATCTATATTCAAATAACTATTCCGAATTGATATTATTTTCAGTTATAAAACAAGAATCAACTTAATACTTGTCGAAATAAAGTCCATTATACAATAACTAACAAGTACTTCTATAAAAAAATTACAAAAATCTTGAAGTTGCAGTACAAACTGAACTTTATGCAAAGGTACAATTCCGGAAGGTAAATTGCTGACACAGTATATATAGAAAGACGTAAGATTTTTGTCTTACCTTAAGTTTAACGAATTAACCTAACAAAATGCATTGTAGCTACAATATAATGGTTATAAAATGATTCTGGGAACCTATTTGAACTTGCATTGTGTATTCCTAATGATTCACTGCAATTATTTATAAATACTTAGAGTACAAGGTACTCACAAACTTATCACATAAGTGATAATTATACCTATGTCTGTCTACATATTTACACACTTCTATAAAAATGAACACGTCATAGTTGTGTCACGTCGCGTCATGATCGTGATTTTTTTATCATATAAATCTTACCAGACTGCAAATCTTATTTGATTAATATTGGCCTTATTAAACATGTCCTGACTTGAGCTCTACGATTACTGACGAATGCGTGTACTGGCTGGCCCAGTCCGATCAGCAGTTTTTCATTCCATTCATTCTTTTTTCATTCCAGCAATTTTTGCTGGGGAGTTTGTTCCTCCACTTCTTCTTCCCAGCAAAAACACTAGGAAGTCGTGAAGGGTGGGCGTTTTGGGGGACTGTCTTATGTAAACGTTTTTGACGTTCAAAAAGTGCTGATTCTCAGCCTAATTTGAATAAATGAATTTTGATTTTGATTTTGATTCATAGCTGTGTGGATCTATCCTCAAAGACCATCTCAGATACTAATCTGCATGGTCCTCACATGATCTGACCAATATAATGTCTGGACTTTAAAAGAAACTGTCACCTCTGAGTTTCGGTGTTTCTTCTCAGATTAGCAGGGAAACACCGACCTAATCTATTTTTTTCATTTTATTTTAAGACGTTTATTAAAAACCTATTTGCAGAAATAAATATCATTTCATTTTATGATGCAACAATTGATTAAGACCTTGTTTAAGGAGCTCGTGGCTAGATAATAACAGCCGTATGAATCGATCGTCAAGGTTATGCTTGCCGATGTCGGGCCGTGGATGGGTGACCATCTATTATGTACCGGGACCGTAGCGTTCATCGGAAAGCTCGTGAAACTGTTGGTCCCGGTTGTTGCTAATAGATCTTTGATAGTCGTTATGGGTATTCAGAAGTCCGAAAGTCTTACAACCAATCTAGCCATAGGGCACCGTTTTATCTAGTTACTAGGTTATGGAAGTTAGACAGGCAGTAATGGGGGCAGGCATACTGCCATCAACCGGGCACAAATCCAGACAGCAAGCTTACTCTGATAAATCCCAAATGGCAAAACCCCATTACACTTGGCACGATCCAAGAATCGAACCTATGACCTTCTCGCCAAGTAGAATAAATAGTGAACTAAAAATATATGTGACCTCCTTTCAGTGTTTTACGTCGTTAGTAAATTCCAAAGTTTGCATAGATAACCTTTTAACCCGGAAGTTATGTATGTAATCAAAATTCTGGGAATAAAGTGATTCATTTATCAGTGAAATGATTATGTTCTTGATTAATTGTATATCATATGGATCACATTTTTAAATAAATAACATAACATCGCGCCTGTATTCGCCGAAGGGTTGGTCAGAGATATATTTCATATAGGGCATATATTTTGATGGCACGGTTGGCGCAGTGGCTGAGCGATTGACTGCTGCGCTGTGTGTCGTGGGTTCGATTCCCACACGGAACAAATATTTGTATGGCCTACAGGTAGTTGTTCCGGGTCTGGCTGTTTGTGTATGTGAGTTTAAACGTTTATGAACGCACCCACGACACAGAAGAAATTCCTAGTGTGGGGCAACGTTTAAAAATATATATATATGTATCCAAATTCCTTTATATTTTCAAATATGTACTTCAAAATAAAAAAGTCGCTCATCGGTATCATGAACAGAGTCCAGGCGGCCCTGGCTTTTAATAGAGGAATCTCCTAACAATACGAGCCAGATGTACTTTCTGAACCAAGCTCTTGATCTAGCTGCCTTACTTCAGGTGTTGGTCGAGGCTCTTGGCTATTAAGACATTAGTTGTCAATGTCATTGGTTGTTATGGTACTAAGGTACTAAGGTCAGTGTAGCCAGACTAACAACATCTTAATCTAATCTTTAACCCGGTGATCGCACAGTTGGGACTAAGTAGAAATTTAAACGCGTGTATTTCCCAGAAATATTATGATAACGCTGCGCAAATTCTCAGTAGCTAGAGCCATAGTATAAAGAGAGGAAGTAGGTTATCTCCGGCCCAATCCGCGATATAATTGTCTACTGTCTTAGGGTTGTCATTTTTAGCTAAATGTTTAATTCAGTACCTATAAATTGGCAAGGGTCAGGAAGTTTTTACTTTTATTGTCTGGGTACAGGGTTTGTCAGGCCTCACTAATGAATTGGTTACAGTACTATTGTACTGTCACAAAATCATTAGTTTAAAACCCGGCCCTTGCCAAAGATAACACATCTCTTATTAGTCAATAAAGTTCAACAATGGTTTTCCTATCAAATATAGAAATGTATTCAAGATACAGAGCATCATTATTTATAATAAAAGAGATAAAATAAACCGAGCGGCTTAAAATAAGCCGTGACGCGCGAAACTCGTGCAGTGTTAGCCCCGACTGGCACAACTCGAAATGAGTCGAGATTTTGTTAAGTGTGCGTGCGGCGACGCATAGATACTACGGCGCACACATACAAGACGCGCGCAGTGCGTTTGTATGAAGATAACTTACTTCCCGCTCTTTATACTATGCTATAGCTGATAGTCCCCTTCCATTCAGTAGTGTTGCGCCTGCACCGGGTGGATAGATGGGGACAAAGAGAGAGATAGGGTATGAACGTAAACGAAGCAAAAGGAGCATGTAAGGAGATTGGCACACTGCACCGTATCACGCAGCTTGGTGCGTGGCGACGAACGACGAACACTGTGCGTGAATGCGTTTTCTGTGTGTTGCACTACGCGTGTTTTTTATACAAACTCAGATACTTGCAAGAACAGCATCGTAAGAACACGGACTCCCGCTCTACGCTTTACCTGAAAAACACTAAACTAAGCTATTGTAGCGACATCTATCTCGCCACATACGAACTAAATCGACGTTTCCTACATCGCGATATTAAAGTTATCCACGCGACTGAGTATATATAAACGAGCCCGACAACAATCGTCGGGCAGTTGCCCACCAGACAAGACACCCGTCTGGTCGGAGGATCCTCCCTTTTCTATGGTGGATGAGGAACTTTACACCCTGTTCTTCATACCTCCAAATTGGTGACCCCGACGTGATCGTCAGCGCAGCCTTCGAGCAGAGCTACCTCAGCGTGACGTCATCATCACTTCCTCAAGCTTTCAAGCAGAGAGTCATACAGCCAGTCAGCAACTACGACTTCTACGGGTATCCTGACCACTAGCATGCAGCGAACGCGCATGCCTGGTCATCACCCACAACCTTCTCAGCAACCTTGGCACCGCACGCTGCACTTCGGCCGGTCAGCAAGCAGAGACGCACTTCCTCTCCTGGTCGACCCTAGCAGCCAGCCAATACGCAGCACTGCACCACGACTCACTGGAGCCTATACGCAGTACCACCGCAGACAGTTCCGACTCAGCGCGAACTATGCGGCATCCGGTTCCGACGCACTGGAACACTCAACTGACCCGGCAAGCATCACAAAAATGACTCATCAAGCGATCGACCTCCGGTCTCGGAGGGGAGTGATGTAGCGACATCTATCTCGCCACATACGAACTAAATCGACGTTTCCTACATCGCGATATTAAAGTTATCCACGCGACTGAGTATATATAAACGAGCCCGACAACAATCGTCGGGCAGTTGCCCACCAGACACGACACCCGTCTGGTCGGAGGATCCTCCCTTTTCTATGGTGGATGAGGAACTTTACACCCTGTTCCTCACACCTCCAAATTGGTGACCCCGAACATGAACGTCAGCGCAGCCTTCGAGCAGAGTACCCTCAGCGTGACGTCATCATCACTTCCTCAAGCTTTCAAGCAGAGAGTCATACAGCCAGTCAGCAACTACGACTTCTACGGGTATCCTGACCACTAGCATGCAGCGAACGCGCATGCCTGGTCATCACCCACAACCTTCTCAGCAACCTTGGCACCGCACGCTGCACTTCGGCCGGTCAGCAAGCAGAGACGCACTTCCTCTCCTGGTCGACCCGAGCAGCCAGCCAATACGCAGCACTGCACCACGACTCACTGGAGCCTATCCGCAGTATCACCGCAGACAGTTCCGACTCACCGCGAACTATGCGGCATCCGGTTCCGACTCACTGGAACACTCCACTGGCCCGGCAAGCATCACAAAAATGACTCATCCAGCTATCGACCTCCGGTCTCGGAGGGGAGTGATGTAGCGACATCTATCTCGCCACATACGAACTAAATCGACGTTTCCTACATCGCGATATTAAAGTTATCCACGCGACTGAGTATATATAAACGAGCCCGACAACAATCGTCGGAAATAATGGAACAATCAGATCCAGCCTGTCCCTTGCTGTCCTCTTCAGCGACGTCCTAAGCCGAGGTTCGTACCCCGCAGGGGGTGCCCTTAGCGATAGTCGCTTAGCTTATAAGTTTTTATGCCTGGCTGGAGGCCTTAATTTTATTTTACTTAGCAGTAAATATCCCTAAAGGATAAACTGCGAGATGCCCTTTAAAAAAAAAAAAAAAAAACAATCGTCGGGCAGTTGCCCACCAGACAAGACACCCGTCTGGTCGGAGGATCCTCCCTTTTCTATGGTGGATGAGGAACTTTACACCCTGTTCTTCATACCTCCAAACTATTATATTACCAGAACCAACATATATACATAAACTCACGCCTTTTTCCCATGGGGGTAGGTAGAAGCTATAGAACGCCACCTGCTACGATACTAAGGCGCCTTAGGTAAATATAATAGATATAGGCGCCTTAGGTAAATATAGGTAAAAGTTTTTCATATTAATTAGCCCCGTTTTCTGTAAAAAATTATTAAGTCGGTAGTCAGACACCTTGTCTATTGCAATTACATTATTATTTTTATGTAGATCATCATGACTGACACAACCTGACGCTCAGTGTGACAATTGACCACTGTGCTGACGCTGTTCAAAGCGTTATTTCCAACCTTAATTGAGTACCTAATAACGTCTTTAGTAAATACCAAGATCTCCTATCCAACAATGTTTCCTAGCTAAGATTTCTCTAGGCATAACGTCTGCATTTCCTATAAGGCGACTTCATCGGGATTCGCGGCACGAGCGTCTTTGAAGGAACCCTAATTTACATTCAGTGGCGGACGGGCACAGCAGACAAACTGGCTTGATTTATATTATTTTATTAGATCGCATGATGTAATTGATGTTTTAGGCAATGGTCGGGTTTTATTACTATAATAACTTTATCATTAAGTAAATCTACTAAAAGGCTAAGGCTTCTACTCATACAGAGAAGGTTTAGCATTAATCGCCACGCTTGCTCTAGTCAGAAGACTTATGTTAATTATGTTATAAATAATTTGGGGTTGTAAAACTGGGGCAATGGGGTCCGTGTGCCCATTAAGATTTTCGAGAAACCGCGAAGCGTTTGGTCGACTCTTCACGTGACCAGAGGGCTGGCCTTTTTTTTGTCCAAAGAATCAGCATTGCCATTCAACGTGGCATAACGAATACAAAATATCTACAAACGACAGTCGGGAACAACGGCTTAACGGACTTTCCGAGACACGGAGTACTCCAAGGCTGCCTGTCCATCCTTGTCTTATTCTCGTAGGATGGGCCGACCCGTACATACGGCCTTCATAACTTAGCCACGAGCCCTTCCCCTCTAACTTAGGGGTAACCTCAACTTCAAGTAGTCACCCTATAACCATAGAAACTGAACGGAAATCCATGAAAAATCTGTTAATCAGCGCCAACAACCTTGGCCGACGGGCCAATCAGAGAAAATGGTTTTCACGATAAAATGAAATAATAAAAGAATGCAGGAAAATGAACCTTATCTTTCTGCGTTAATTGCAATAATTGACTGCAACAATTAACTTGCTGCATGGCTGGAGAGTTAAGAATAGCATGTGTATTGATTTGAGATGGCCTTGCCTCTCATGTTCGGGAGTCCTTAACTCGGATGATGAACCCACAATATTGTAGTTCTGGATCAAATCCGGGCCAGTCCCTGTGTAAGTTTTTCAATTTGACGGCACGGTTGGCGCAGTGACTGAACGATCGACTGCTGCGCCGCGTGTCGTGGGTTCGATTCCCGCACGGAACAATACTCAATACTCAATTATTTATTGCGTAAACAAGTACTTGTATAGCCTACAAGTAGTTGTTCCGGGTCTGGCTGTTTGTGTTTGTGACTTTAAATGATTGTAAACGCACCCACGACACAGGAGAAATTCCTAGTGTGGGTCAAAGTTTAAAAAAAAAATGTACTTTGTAAGTTTATCTTAGACATCACTGACATCGATAAAGAAAAACGTCATGAAAACTTGTAGCCTGTGTGTAACCTTTTTGTACTTAAGAGAATAGATTTACAATCATTTGACATTATACTATTCAGAATACATTATACTAATACAATGACTATTTACAATCCATTGACATCATATTTATTACATTGTTTAGTGAAATTTATATTGATTACTGTTGTAAATGAATTAATGTAGGATTATTGTTTACTGTTAATTAAAGTAATTTGACGACACGGTTGGCGCAGTGGCTGAGCGATCGACTGCTGCGCCGCGTGTCGTGGGTTCGGTTACCGCACGGAACAAATATTTGTTTGGCCTACAGGTAATGGTTCCGGGTCTGGCTGTTCGTGTATGTGACTTTAAATGTTTGTAAACGCACCCACGAAACAGGAGAAATTCCTAGTGTGGGGCAACGTTTTATAAAAAAATAAAAATAAATAAAAATCAGACACAATGCAAATTGTTGTAGGAATAAATAATAATAAATAAATGTACTGATTATTAAAATAAGCGTGAAATCGCCAACTCACCTTGTGCAAGCGTGGTGATTAATGCTCGTGCCTTCTCTGTGTGAAAAGAGGCCTTTGCCCTGCAGTGGGACAGTTACGTTGCCTGCCCATTGAGGTGGAGCTGGACTGCAGAGCGGAGAAACGGAGAAATTTTAACTAATAGGATTGCATGAAATCTCCGCTTTGTTCCTGTGGACAGCGATTATTGGTTAATATTTCTCCGTTTCTCCGCTCCGCAGCCCCGCCGCGCTTAAGTGGACAAGCAGCCTTACAGACTAGTATTATAATTCTTAGTGTTTTGCAATCATTTTTACAGGTCACTACGATAAATACGTTACACATCCGCAAGATTATAAATCGATTCCCTCTAGTAGGATTGATAGAATTTCTAAAATCTTTGTCCTTTTTCTTTAATGTACTATTACCCATGCGGCTGCTATACGTGAGCCTGGCGAAGACAATAAAAAATGAAATGCAAATCTAGCCACTAACAATACAATATACGTCAGTCAGCCCGAAACATGGCGATCGTAAAGTTTTATTAGCTTTTTATTAATGGCCGCCGTTTCCTATTGTACTTTCTGATAAGGAATGTAATTTATTCATTATTCGATCGTCAATTAATGTTTGTTCAACTAGTTGGGATAAGTACCGTATTGTTGTGGATTATATAACAAAAAATCAGTTACAAGGTCTCTTGAATGCTCAAAAAAGTCTTTGAGGTTTGTGGCTAAATAATAACGGCCACATAGGTCTATATTTAAGGTTAAGCAACGCTTGCCGAGGTTAGTCCGTGGATGGGTTACCATCCATTACAAACTGAAACCCCTTCGTGCTATGAATGGAAAAGCCGTTAATACGTTGGTACAGCACCGGCATGGATTTTGATAGCTGGATGCAGTAATGGGAGTAGTTCGCGCATAGGCACTTTATACTAAAATCGTCTACTGAGCAATTCAAGGTCAGCACTCAAGATCCGCGTCCGCGCTGTGCCGTGCCGTGATAACGGTGTTAATGGTGCTAAAGTTTCGAGTTTTGTGCTCCTATTACATGGGACTTAAACATAACTAGCGAAATTTAAGTGAACTATAATTCCAACCTCTGTCTTTGTTAGTCAATGCGATAGAGATTCCACAGGACGAGAGACACTGCGTGTGAAAGCTAGTCATAGTTAATAATGCCAGTAGCAGGTGCATTGAGAATTCCAGTCAGCCATTACTTTACTAGCTAAGCTGTAAGTATTAGCTATGTCATTCGCTAAACTTATAAATATTACAGCTGTTTTAAATAATAATGAGAGTCGCTTGCAACTACTGCAGGTCCTCGTGGCTAAATAAAAACAGCCGCACGGGTTGATCGAAGGTTAAGCTACATTTACGGTTAGATGGGTGACCGTTTGTAACATATCAAGACTCCTCCGTGCCTCGGATAGCACCTTGGTCGCGGCTGTCATTTGTAGATCTTTGACAGTCGTTACGGGTGATCAGAAGCTAGAAAGTCTGACAACCAGTCTTTCCAAGGGGTACTGTTGTTGCCTAGTAACTGGGTTGTGGTCAGATAAGTAGTTGCTAAAAGTAGAATACTGGTATTTAACTGCGTCCAGTTAGACTGGAAGCCGACCCCAACATAGTTGGGAAAGGTTGTGCTGGCCCTTTAAATATTTATTTTATTCTGTTTTTTAGTATTTTTCCTTAAAGCGGCAACACATCTGTGAAAATTTCAACAGTCTAACTATCACCGTTCATAAGATATAGCCTGTTGACAGACGGACAGACAGACGGACGGACAGCTGAGTCTTAGTAATAGGATCACGTTTTACCCTTTGGGTACGGAACCCTTAAACCGTTCAAAATCTAGTCGCAATATTATTTCAGCGACTATCAATGTCAAAAACTTGTCAAAAATATAGACATATATAGATATGCATAGACAAACAGTGGTAGGTGTAATTATGATAATAAAAGGATACAAATACATATTAAGTCGCATGTAAAATAATACAATTAATACAATGTAGGATTCAATTATGCAGCCGTAGTATTTATCTGATTGCTTGCTGATTAGACAGTAGAAACACCTATAATGTATTCTAGCACAATGCACATTTATACAAATAAATTAAATAGAAGTGTCTGTTTGTAATGTTAAAATAACAGCTTTTTACTGAATACATATGAAGCTTATACACGGCAATTATACAAAAAAAAACTATTGTAAATTTTCTGCCTGTCAGTGTGTCTGTTTGTTTAATGTAACCTCCGAAACGGCTTAACCGATTTTGACAGGATTTTCACTGGCAGATAGCTGATAAAGAGTACCTATGGCTACTTTTATTTTAGAATGAATTATGAATTAGGGTACCATAAAAACATGGGTTTTAAGATTAAAACCCATGTTTTGTTACATTCCACACGGACAAAGTCGCGGGCACCGCTAGTAGGTCCATCATAAATGTAATCCAATACTTGATTGCTTTATTAATTGTTTCACAGTAGGTACCAGTAGAAATAACTTATGAATAAGTATGAATCTGCAAGCCTTTCAGAATTCATCACTATTCATGACAATGAAAAGTAAATCGCAGCTTACTGTGTGAAATCTCTGTCTGTCTTATACACTTTCAAGGCTAAACTACTGAGCCGATTTTGATGAAATTCGGTACAGACTAAGCTTGATCCATAAGGTACCTATATCCTAATATAGGTTACTTTACATTTGCGTGGAAGAAGTCGCGGGCAATAGCTAGTAATTAGTAAAACGAATAATAAGACACGATCAGTTATCATCATCATCATCATCTTCATTGGGTATGGTTATCAATACTCTGTCAAAAATAGAATCAGGCAGATAGATACAGCGATAAGGGGTAGATTTGTATGTTTCTGTTTAGGAGAATATTAATCACCCTATTGATGGCCAATCGATCGATCGATCGAAGCAATCTCGTCATCATCTGCCTACTCTGTTCCAACTATGTTGAGTTCCGCTTCCAGTCTAACTACAGCTGAATACCAGTATTTCACATGGAGCGACTGCCTATCCGAACTCCACAACCCAGTTACTGGATAACACGATACCCCTTGGTAAGACCGGATTGTCAGACTTTCGGGCTTCGGACTGCCCATAGGTAACAAAAGTCTAGGACCCTTTTACTTAATACAATATACTTCTTAAGACCGGCTTGTCAGCTTTTCGACCTTATGACGGCCCATAAAGACTATCAAAGATGCTTTTATAAAAAAAAATACTTTCCAAAGCAATGAGAACTGAATCCATGGAATTTAATGCAATGAGAATTGGACGACCGATTTGGCGCGGCGGGCGAAGGTCCGCCTGCGACGCAAGAGGTTGCGGGTTCGATTCCCGCCTTGGGACAAATGTTTGTACGATCTACAAATATTTGTTCCGGGTGTTCTGGGTATTTCCTATGTATAATAAAAAATATCTATATATGTAATGTAATGTATTAAGTATATCAGTCATCTAGTACCCATAACACAAGCTTTGCTTAGCTTGGGGCTAGATGATGCTGTGTGGATTGTCCAGCAATATTATATTAATGAGAATGTTTATTATCGTGAGATGATTAAATAAACACTGATTAACTTACGATTGCGAAAGAGTTATAATAGTGATTCATAGTTTGTTGATACAGGTGCTAGACACGAGGCCACGGGCGCTGCTTTCTATTGTAATATTATTGTTTATACACATTACTATGATTGTAATAATTACTAGCTTTGCATGCGCCTTTGTCAGCGTAGAATTCCACAAAAGAAAGAAAGAATAACTATTTTTCACGTGAATGTGACACACATATATAATAATTGTTGTTTTGCAAAGAGAAGTTTAAAGAACAAGTTGGTATTAGTTGGTTTGGTTGGTTTTTTGTGTGGTACCCTAATTATCTTTCTAAAATAAAGTGAAACTTATGGGCACTCAGAAGCCCGAAATTCGGACAACCAGTCTTCCCAGGGGGTGTCGTGTTGCCGGGTTGTGGAGGTCAGATAGGCAGTCGTTCCATCTAAAACACCGGTATTCAGCTGCATCAGGTTAGACTGAAAGCTGACCCCAGCATAGTTGGGAATAGGCGAGCCAGATGATGAATCTAGAAGTCACTATGGGGCCAATTAAGACATCTTGTCGGTACTCAATTATATTAATTAAGTTGCTAGGAAGTTATTACGAGTATATGACAATGACAAGTAATTATATAAATGTTCCATGAATCAATATGAATGCATCGGCATAATTTATTTATGTATTGTACAAACCGGTTCTCCGGTACAATTGTTACAATTTATATCAGTTTCTTTAGTACACTTTGTAATAACAATATTGAAGTGGCGTGCGGCAGTCACAAGCGGATTTAAATAATTACTTAGACACACAAGAGGGGTTTGTGCCTAAGTTATACCAGCGATAACGGTTGATGTTCAAGGTTAAGCAACAGTTACTGAGGTTGGTTTGTTGATGGGAGATCATTCATGACATTTTTCAGACCCCTCCGTGCGTCGGAAAGCACAATTCTTGGTGTCATTTGCAGATGTGTGAAAGGGGTTCCCTCTATCTGGCAGAATTTTGATGCTCCGAAATTTATTTGGCATAACACACTTGGCATAATCTTCTTTAAACGAATATATATATGGCATAAAAATCATTTAATATAATTATTGTTTGGCCGAATGTTTATAAGTCCGAATTTACAAAGGCATACTTTTAAGATGGCAGAATTTTATTTGGCATTATTACTTTTGGCAAAGCTTAATTTCGCATAATTTCGTTTCACATAACGTTTATTTAGAGCGACGATTATTTGGAATAATTTCACTTGGCATATTAAGAAGATGGCAGAATTTCATTTGGAATAATTTTAATAGGCATAATTATTGTCATTTCTATAAAATGTAATCATATTCTTAACCTTAAATTAAAATTAAAATATTGTCTTGAAAAGTCAATATGTTGTACTACAAAAGTTAGTGAAGTGACAGAACCGAATCGCTGCAAAACCGACTGCACGTAGTCTTGTCTGCCCTACCCCTAGAGTGTAATTTAAGCCCGCGTAGGTGCGGAGGGGCAAGGCGGCCCGCGGGCTGAGGAGCAGGTGGTTTTAACGCGCGCCGCAGCGGCTGAGGCTGGCCGGCTTAGCCGGCCAGCAAGCCGAAGCTGCTGTGGTGAGCGTTACAACCATCTGCGACGAGAAGCTTGCGTGGGACCGCCGGAGCCCCGCAGCGCCGGAGCCGTGACAGAAACCATGCCTGCTGCATGTTGCATGCTTGCTTGCATGCTGCATGTTTGCTTGCATGCTGCATGCATGGTGTGTGCTTTTTTGCATGTTTGCATTCTACATGCTTGATGCATACATGCATGGTGTGTGCTGTTTTGCATATTTGCATGCTACATGCTTGATGCATGCATGGTGTAAGCTTGTTTGCATGTTTGCATGCTTCTCACAGGTAAATAAGAACCACATAAATGTTCACAATCAACTGTTTAATTGAGTTCAGTAAGTAATACAAAGTAATACAATACAAAGTAAAATGTATGTATGCCAAAAGACGATTCTGACAGTGAACTTTCTGCAATATGATGGTTCTACTTTTTAATTATTATGGATATGAAATTTATGCCTAAAGATGATTCTGACTTACAAAATTATGCGTTTTTAATGTATTATAAATGAGTGTATGCCGAACGATTTTCTGCGAAATGAAGTTTATGCTATGCGCTGTTATGCTAATTAATATTATGACATAAAAAGTTCTGCTATAAAGGGTAGACCCGTGTGAAAGTCGTTACCCGTTGCTCGAAGTCTGGCAAACAGTCTTGATAAGAAAAGTCGTGCTGCCTAGTAGGTAACTGAATTGTGGAGGTCTAATTGGCCGACGACTCGAACATAGTTGGGAAAACACGATAAAGACTATGCAAATGATAACTCATGTACAATTACTGTTTTTTTTTTAATCTTTTTTTATGTACGGGTAAGAGAAGACATACAAACTAGATTTAGACTAAAACATAAAGTTAAAGTCAAATATTTTAATTCAATTAGACCATTAAAAAGGCAATTTTGTTTTAATTATTATATTTAATATAATCATTAAATTACATTAAATAATAATTTTATTAAATTACATTAAACGTCAATTTTAAAATTAACAAATTAAATACTAAAATGATTCTTGTTGCCCCTTCCAAAAGGTACGTTCGTATGAAGAAGAATGGGCAAGAAACTCCACACTTTTGACGACACGGTTGGCGCAGTAGTTAAGCGATTGGCTGTTGCGCTGCGTGTTGCGGGTTCGATCCCCGCACGGAACAAATATTTGTATGGCCTACAGATAGTTGTTCCGGGTCTGGTTGTTTGTGTATGTGAGTTTAAATGTTTGTAAACGCACCCACGATACAGGAGAAATTCCTAGTGTGGGTCAACGTTTATTAAAAAAAAAAAAAAAAACTTACTATTTTTATAGAAAAAAAACTTTGCCATTAGAAGAATATTACTTTTAAATAAGGAAGCCGGGATTCCTGACCTAGGTTATAACCTGTATTACAGGAATCAGTGTAAAAATAGACTGAACATCCTACATCGCTACTAAAAATACACTCCTCACTACCAACCTTTGTCACGTCAATAAAATTGTATAAATAGATAAACCTGAACAAATTAGGAAATCGTTTTATTTGAAATAATTATGTCTATTAAATATGAATAATTAATGCATGAATGATAAACTTTACTTAATTATAATAGAACATTTAAATATTTATATATAAGATAAATAATTACAACATTTAATATGCAAGACATAAATTATATTATGCCCATACGTAACCTACACCTAATGTTGATCTCATTAATGAATAATTTTAATACTTCAATATGCCAATTTAATGTGATGTATGATCATATAATTATGATAACATTCCTACTTAATAATAACACGCAGTAAGATTGTTTTTTATTTGATTCCAATTTTTTTGCGGTACACTAACAGGGTCCACAATTGAGATTGAAAAACAAATTAGTAAACAAGAAATAAAATTTAATGAAATACTAAAGCAGTAAGCCAATGGCAATAGTAACTGCTCCTAGTAAGTGCATCTTGTAGCGCTTTTAGTCTATTCGCCAAACTTTAACATAAAAATACGCATTAACACATACAAAACTTGCGTTAATATCTATAGAGGTAAGAAATCTACTTAACACCACATGACACGAGTGATTTAAGTTAAACATCTTGGGGGCGCGTTTGCTAAAAGGTTGAGAACCACTGTTCCAACCATTGTCATCGCCCACAATCCAATTTCTCAAAGTGACCAAAACCAAAATCATGCTAAGTCTCTGTTTCCTTTGTTCCAGTTACAATACCAGCCCTAAACTTCGGAATGCTGATGGGCTGGCAGTCCCCAATGACACCGATCCTGCAGTCTGCTGACGGACCGGCGCCGGAACCCATCAGCGATGAGACCATATCGTGGATGGCAGCTATTACCTTCATGCCCCCCATATTCTGCGGTTTCATGGTTGGGGACCTCGCAGATCGGTGGGGCAGGAAGCCTACTACTCTCTTCACTGCGTTGATGCTTGTGGTAAGTGAATACTAAGAACTAATCTATACTAATACTAGCTGACCCAGCAAACGTTGTTTTGCCATATAAAATGTTTAGGGTGAAGTACCCTTAACATTTAGGGGGATGAAAAATAGATGTTGGCCGAGTCTCAGACATACCCGATATGCACACAAAATTTCATACAATCCGGTTAAGCCGTTTCGGAGGAGTATGGGAACGAACATTGTGACACGAGAATTTTATATATAAGAAGATATACAGCATAAGATGCATACAGCTGAAGAGTTCGTTAGTTTTTAGTTCAAAAAACATAGAAAACATAAAATGAACAAAAACGAAAAGATATGAAACGGGAATAAAAAAAATATACTATTTAGTATGTGCCTTACGGCTGCGCTAATTGGGTCCAGTTCAGCAGATATACCAGACAACTGGTGTCTGACGCTGGTTTTCAACTGGACAATTACTTACATACAACTTATTATACAAATTTATTCGTTATATAAAACCACAAATCAATCATACTAGTTACCGAAGCGGTTCTAACCACTCGTCGCTGATAATAGTGGTTACTTTGTGGTACATATTGTTTTCTACCAGCTGTATTAATTGCTTCTTATTGGAACTGATCTGTTGTTTTAACCTAACCTAGGTTAGATCCCAACAATCATCGATGATTTATGCAATTAACTAGCTTCCGATCTCGTCTTTGCCCGCGTGGTTTGTCGAAATCCGTTCAGTGGTTTAGGTAACGCTAATATATATAAATTACTTGTCACGTTGTTGAACTACTAAACCGATTTTAATAAAAAAATTGCACCCAGTATGTGTTTTGGTCAAACTTAAAAGATAGGAGAGTTTTTATTTCGATTATTGACCTCAATATTTTTTTATTGCAAATTAAATGTTTTCCTATAATAAATTTCCATACATTTCTAACAAATGGCAGTGTAACTTAACTTTTGAGGCGGTACGAAGTTCGCCGTGTCATCTAGTAATATTATATAGTTAGGATTAGTAATATTAGTATTGATACTAACAGGAGTATTGTGCAATCAAATGCTAATAGGAAGGTATCCCTTTGATTCCAGGAGATGTTATTTCCGTATCATGCAGAAAATACTTACCGAAGTCCGATAAAAAAAAACATGTGTGCAATTCACACGTGGTAGAAGTGAAACCTTCAAAAATTTTGGCTTCAAGATAATGAGACGAATGTAATATTTTGGGAAGAGGATAATTGCGGGTTTTAGTAATGATCATAGTGATACAAAGTTTGATCTTTACGCAAAATACGCGCTACGTCGTGGAGTTGCGGAAATCGGCCCGTCTAACAATACAAATACAAAGTTTGATAATTATTTTATAAAATTTCCACGACATAAGAAACACAGTATAATGCTTCCTATCTCATTTTCTCCCATGTTAAATCTTATGAATTTATGTGTCTGTCACTTTTTACTGTCGCTTTTTGGTTTCATAAACTTTCAAATCACAACGATGCTAAAGAAGTTTAAACTTCAAAAATAAACGGATTCTAGAAAATAACATAACATAGCGCCTGTAATCCCCGAAGGGTTGGGCAGAGGTGTACCTACACTACATGTGGGTGTAGTGTAGGTAAACCATTTTACCAGTTATGTTTTTAAGTCCTATGTAATAGGAGATGAGGCTATTGCCATCACCTGGGCACACATCCAGACTCGGGCTGCTACTGAGAAATTCTTAATGAAAAATCCCAATATCATATAGATATCAACAGTAGCGAAATTTTTAACAGCATCACCAAGTTCTTAATATCTTTATCTCCAACAGATAAGCTGGACCATAACCCTGTTTTCTCTCCGTCCATGGGCGCTGATCGCATCGCGCGCGGTCGCGGGGCTCGCGTGCGCAGGCTGCTATGTCGTCATACCGTTATATTTGAAGGAGGTAAGTAGTACACACTATAACCCTAAGACTGTGTTTGAGCTAGCGTCTTGAAATAAATATATTTGTACATTGTAGTTGTAAATGCTAAGGCTAACATGGACCAAGTTAAAAGCCAGCTAAAAATGTCCCAAGTTTTATCGACTGGGTAGTGATGGAAAACCTAGTATTTTGGCTATACTTATATACTATATGATATACTCTAATAATATAATATATAGTACTATATTATAATATATTTATAATAATTGTTGTATTGTATTTGTATTGTTAGACGGGCCGATTAATAATATGGACAATACAATACAATATAATACAAAATAGTTTATTGTGTTATTAGATGTTACATTACATGTTAATGTAATGTGCAGGGTTACACGAGTAGAGGAAGACCAAAGAAAGATAGATGGATTGTGTGAAAGATGATATGGCAAGAAAAGAGGTGACCCATGAGATGACGGCAAATAGAGATGTATGGAAGAAGAAAACATGCTGCGCCGACCCCAAATAAATTGGGATAAGGGCAGGAGGAGGAGGATTACATTTTAATGTGTTTGGAGTCCAAATATTTTTAATACTTATAATAATTTATCATTTATAAGAAATTCCTTAAATTCATCCCCGTCTAAAGCTGAGAATCTTTTGCTCACTAGCGTACCTAAATGTAGCCGCTTATTTAGTTTCGAACATGTAACACCACGTGATATAGTAAATGTATTTAACTCTCTTAAGTCTAAAAACACTGGTGATTACTGGGGCATCTCCATTAAACTTTTGAATAATATAATAGACATCGTAGCCCCCTATCTTGCCATTACTTTCAATAGATGCATTGATTTAGGTACTTTCCCTGACCTCATGAAAAATAGTAAAGTCATTCCACTGTTTAAATCAGGTAACAGAAATGACATTGGCAATTTCAGGCCTATTTCTATCTTACCTGCCTTCAGCAAAATATTTGAAAAATTAATACTCAAGCAGTTGCTAAGACACTTCAATTTAAATAGCCTCCTCCATACCGAACAGTATGGCTTTACGAAAGGTCGTTCAACTACTGATGCGGGTGTCGCTTTGTTGAAACACGTATATAATGCATGGGAGAACTCGCAAAATGCAATAGGGGTTTTCTGTGATCTCTCAAAAGCTTTTGATTGCGTACTTCATGACACACTTAAGCGTAAACTAGTTCATTACGGTGTCCAAAACGAAGCTCTTAACGTAATAGATTCATATTTACTTAATAGATTTCAATGTGTAGATGTAAATGGTGTGAAATCTTCCGGGCTACCAGTTCTATTAGGTGTACCTCAAGGTTCAATACTGGGTCCATTCTTATTTTTGGTCTATATTAACGACTTGCCATTCTATTTAAACGGTATCTGTGATGTTGTGTTGTTTGCAGATGATACCTCTCTCATATTTAAAGTAGAACGGAATAGACAAGATTTTGATAATGTTAACTTTGCACTTTCAATGGTCACGGATTGGTTTACGACAAATAACCTAGTTCTTAATGCCAAGAAAACGAAATGTATAAAGTTCGCCTTACCTAATGTTAGAAATCTTGGACCGAATATAAGCATTGGTGGTGTGGTGCTTGATACGGTGGACTCTGCAGTCTTTTTGGGCATAACAGTGGATGCCAAACTGCAGTGGGGCCCTCATATATCAACCTTAGCAGGGAGACTCAGCTCTGCCGCCTACGCTGTCAGGAAAGTGAGACAATACACTGACGTGGACACAGCTCGGTTAGTCTATTTTAGTTATTTTCACAGCGTAATGTCTTACGGTATGCTGTTATGGGGCAAAGCTGCAGATATTCAAAATATATTTGTGCTACAAAAACGAGCTGTTCGTGCAATATACCAATTAGGGCCCAGAGTCTCCTTAAGAGATCTATTTAAAGAGATTGGTATTCTCACAGTGGCTTCTCAATTTATTTTTGCCAACATAATATACATTAGGCAAAATATACATATGTACACTAAAAACAGTGACATCCACAATTTTAATACCAGAAATAAGCACAAACTGTACGCTCCTTTCCACCGGCTTCATAAGGTCCAGAGCTCATTTGTGGGGCTCGGTATCCGCTTTTATAACATGCTACCTCATTCTTTCCTGGATTTACCTTTTAACGCGTTTAAAGCTAAAGTTAAATCAAACCTTTGTTCTAAAGCATATTATTCGATCAACGACTATTTAGAAGACAAGAATAGTTGGTCGCTTTGTTGAACGCAGGACAATGTTACTATGTTCTTTTACTGTTTAATAGTTCTTTATTTTTGTGTATGTTTCTTCTACTATCCATATTTTTATGTTATTGACATGATCCTCTCATTACATTGTGTGAATGAGTTGTATTGATATAATTCAGCATTGCACATGTCAGCGGGCACGCCCTTGGACTGCCTTGGAGGCTTTTTATGTATTCAGTTTAGCAGGCTTTGCTTGAGTTAATTGTCGATTTTGGTATATATAACTTTTTATTTATTTATTTTGGCATATTGGTGTGTGCTAGCTAACATGTAGCAAATTATTTAATTGAATGACGTATAAAGATGATTGACATAATTATTATTTTTGACATAATGTGTTGTATAGCTTCAGGTTCTTCAAACCTATCAGACAGACGTGTTGCTGGGGAGTTTGTTCCTCCACTTCTTCTTCCCAGCAAAAACACTAGGAAGTGGTGAAGGGTGGGCGTTTTGGGGGACTGTCTTATGTAAACGTCTTTGACGTTCAAAAAGTGCTGATTCTCAGCCTAATTTGAATAAATGAATTTTGATTTTGATTTTGATTTTGATTAAAAAGATGTGCAATTTGTTTGTAAGCTTGTATGTAGGGGGTAATCTCCGGAGCTCATGATCCAATTCTAAAAGTTTTTTCTCTGTTAAAAAGCTACGTTCTTCCTGAGTGCTATCGGCTATAATTATTTTCAAAACTACGCTTTAAAGGGGGTAGATGCGACGTTAAATTTCTAAGGGAATTCCACGCGGATGAGGGCGAAGTGCTAGTAGAACAGTGGATCCCCAGTGAACGGAACTGTGGCTCCCGCCATTTTGTCTACCTGGGGATATTGACTATTTTAGTAGAAAACACAACATAGTTCACAAAAAAAGAATATTTAATACCGTTTGACGACCGATGTGGCGCGGCGGGCGAAGGTCCGTCTGCGACGCAGGAGGTTGCGGGTTCGATTCCCGCCTTGGGACAAATGTTTGTACGATCTACAAATATTTGTTCCGGGTGTTCTGGGTATTTGCTATGTATAATAAAAAATATATATCTTTGTAATGTATTGTATTAAGTATATCAGTCATCTAGTACCCATAACACAAGCTCTGCTTAGCTTGGGGCTAGATGATGCTGTGAGGATTGTCCAGCATTATTTATTTTATTGTTTATTTATTTCCATCTTTCTGAGTTTTAAGTTGGAAATGTTGTGATTTCCAACTTTTCACGGATCATTTTCGAGCTTTTGCGGACTGCAGTGTTGGGCAGGAATGCACTACAAAGTCCAATAAGACGTCAACACTTTATATAGACTTACGACACATTAGATTAGAAGTAAAGTAATTCCCAATAGTTTGTTTGTGGTTATGAGTATAAATTCGACATCATCGCCAGACTGGAAAGAAAACGTGGTAAATGGGAATTTTTGCCTACGATTGTAGAAAGGGAGAAGATAGCAGTGGGTGTGTTTTATGACGTCAGAGGAAAGTTACGTTGCGTCATTACGTAGATTGGTTTACCTTGTTATTGACAGATATAATGTTGGGTGTCATCTTGTCACGTGTTTAGTGATGACGTACTCGTAGTAGACATAGAGAGCTCGTGGCAAAATAAAAAGAGCCGCACGGGTTGATCGAAGGTTAAGCTAAGCTACGCTTGCCGAGGTCAGTCTGTGGATGGGTGACCGTTCGTAACATATCGATTCTCCTCCGTGCCTCGTAAAGCACGTGAAGCCGTTGGTCCCGGCGGTCATTTGTAGATCTTTGACAGTCGTTCGGGCAGTCAGAAGTCCGAAAGTCTGACTCGTCAGTCCGATCTCGTCAGTCTCAAAGCCCGTTTTTTTGACATATTGACGGTTGACGCAGTGGCTGAGCGATCGACTGCCGTGCCGCTTGTCGAGGGTTTGATTCCCGCACCGAACAAATATTTGTTTCTAATATGGCCCGCAGGTCCAGGCCTGACAGTTTGTGTACGTAACTTTAAATGCTTGTAAACGCAAACGCCACAGGAGAAAATCCTAGTGAACAAAAGAAAAACAAAATAACAACTTTACCAAAACTAACCATCCTTTTTTTTCCACAGATTGCATCAGACAACATCCGAGGCGCTTTAGGCTCCTTATTCATCCTCTCGCAGAACCTAGGCTACCTGGTGGTCTACGTGGCAGGTGACCTGCTGTCCTTCGACGCTGTGCTATGGCTTTGTACTGCTGTTCCGGCTATCTTTCTAGTGGCTTTTATTGCTATGCCAGAAACGCCCGTATTTCTTGTCAAACAAGGGAAGATTAAGGTGAGAATTGGTTGTGTTTTATCAACGGTTGATCAGCTAGTACTATTCTGTAAAAATATCTAGGTGAAGTCATGGCGAAGTGAGCTGTCTTACCGTACTAGGGATGGACAGTTCGCTTCACGCTCACAACATCTAGAGATTTTACAGAATAGACCGGCTGACCTTTATTTAGTTTGCAAAATAATGGTGGGTGATAGCTCGCAAGATGGATCCGATGAGTTCCGATGTAAATAGTAAATTAAATGTATGTTCGATAAAAACTAAGTTTTGTAGGGTTTAATCAATACTGAAGGTCCGTGGGCTATGATGCCAGTTTCAACAGATATTTTTTAACGATATATGTCCACGGTGTTCCCTATCTGACTATTCTCACAGTCACAGTCTCTTTTAAAGTCCAGACGTTATCTCGGTCAGATCATGTGGGGACCATGCAGATTAGTGTCTGAGATGGTACACCCAAAGCATATAAAGCCTCTGCAATCCTCACCCATCCTAATATTTCAGGTAATTTAATAAATATTCAAGCTTCAACAAAATTAAAACAGTACCTAGGTCGTATAATCATTTGAACGCACGGGCGGCGCAGTGGCTGAGCGATTGGGTGCTGCGTTGCGTATCTCGGATTCGATTCCCACACTGCACAAATATTTGTATGGCCTACAGGTAGTTGTTCCGGGTCTGGCTGTTTGTGTATGTAAGTTTCACGATACAGGAGAGAAATCCTAGTGTGGGGCAGCGTATTTTTTATCAAAAATATAGCCTTTATTATTTTCTTATTTAGCATGAATATTATCTTTCACGGAGCCATACAAATTGACCCGGATAAATAGACGATGTAATGAAGTGGTATTACCCAGCTAAGCTACTTTCCCTTCACAGTGGAAAAACCAGATGTTAATAAGGTCTGTGTGTCTTGTAAACGGCTAAAAGGAAAAACATTTTGATGGGCGAAGTAGCGCCAACGCTATCGTAAAGCCTGAGGGTGGTTCTACCAGAAATGGACGAAGATGGGTAGCGAGGGATGTGGAACAGGATCACTTCATTTTCGTAGCCTCACACCGCGGAATTCTAGCGTCTAATATTATTTCAACATTAATATTATACTTTTTGCTATGCCCTTCAGGGTCCGTAATTAGACCTTAGCGTAAAGCCTGTTGTAAGATCTCCCCACATTATGGAATGCAAAATAAATATATGAATATCTATATGGAAAACAATGGTGTTTCTCTAGAAACGTGTGCGAGTGATGGGTGGAGTTTTTCTATGTTTGTATAAGGCCGTGTAGCATACTCACGTAACTCGTAATAGTGAACCCCACCATAGCCGCTACTTCACGCAGCACTCAACTATGAACACTTTTACACGTCTAGAATAAAAAAAAAACTATGTCGATGGTACCCTATCTGACTACTCTGAAAAGAAAAACTGAAAGAAACTCAGAGGTCACAGACTCTTATAAAGTCCATACATAACGATGGTCAGATCATGTGAGGAACATACAGACTAATGTACGAGATGGTCTTTTGAGGAAAGAACCACACAGATGTGATTGGACCTGACCAGTCAGACCACGCATTTATCAGCAATCGTAGAGCTTTCTCGCATTACTCCGTTTTCTCACAATGCTCTAGTGGAAACATACCCTAAGATTTTAAATCAAGCTGTGCACGAGCTTACAAAATTACTAAGTTAGGTATCTTATGGTTACAACCACATTCTTTTAATTAATATTTGATTATTAATAATTAGAATTATTTTAATTGGCTGTTTGTGTATGTGTCTTTAAATCTTTGTAAACGCACCCACGCCACAGGAGGAATTCCTAGTGTGGGCAACGTTTTAAAAAAAAAAAAAAAAATAAGATGGTCGCCCACACTAGGAATTTCTCCTGCGTCGTAGGTGCGTTTAAAAAACATTAAAAGCACATACACGAACAGGTGAGGGTTTATACATTACCAAGTAACTGATTAATTGAATTCTAGGTATCGTATTTTCTGTTCTACTTTCCCAGCACTTCTCTTAATGAAAATAGGTTGGGTAATGAGTCAAGAAATGTTGTTAAACAAACAGACTTATCAATTGTTGGCGTAGGTGATATTAAAAAAGCATTTCATAGGTAACGTAGGATGTAAAGATGTAGAAGATATTGTGTATGATTTGTATGACGATCCACACAGGTTACTAAGTCATTTACCTCCTTGTGAACTGATTTCTAATATTGAGTAGGTAATACTTGCTAGGTACCTCTATTTTAAAAACAACCTAGAGCCGTACCTAACTTGCAGAGACTGTTTTAATGTAATAACAGATTTTAACTAAATTAATATGAAAGTATACACGGTAGTTATACCATTATACCTACAAACCAATTTTATTTTTTTTGTTTTGCCGACTTATCGTCTAAACTTCGGGACAGATTTCGACTTTTACTTACTTACTTTTATTTTAGAAAAATAAATAGGTAGGTATGTATCAGCGCATAAAAATAATCCACGCGGACAAATCGCGTAGTAAACGTCTAGTTATGCATCTAATGTAAGTATTTTCTAGCATACTCTTTTCAAAACCCAAGCTTGCTATAGATATTTCATCTGTAAAAAAAAAACGTTTTTTAACAAGAAACCTGGCTGTCCTTACAGGAAGCTCGAGCGGCACTAGCCTGGCTTCGGAACACCACTACAGACGACAAAGACCTGGAGGAAGCCATACAGCAGCTGGAGAGGGAAGAAGAGCATGCCAGGAGCATGAAGAAAGCCACCTGGAAGAGCATAGGTAAGCAGTTTCTTCAGAATCGTGGCAAGGACAGTTAATCACGACTACGGAAAACGGTTAACTTAGGCACCATTTACATGGGCGAGTGATTCATCGGTTAACTTAAGCGCCATCTCCATAGGCGAGGGATTCGCAGTGATAGTCTCGCCACGTCATAACATCACGCCTGTAATCCTCGAAGGGTGAACCAGAGATGTAACCTATACACCTAGATTTCATCAGTTACTTTTAAGTCCTATGTAATAGGGAGTGAGCGTATTGTCACCGGGCACAAATCCCGACTTCGAGAAGCTGCTGAGCAATAGGGTAGTATCCTTAAAAATCTGTTTGGTCGGATAGTTTGATTACGCAAAAATACTGGACACGTATTATTTTGTTTTGTCGCGTAAACCGAAACTGACGACGAAATAGTGCGTTGAAATTTCGCGTGACGTCACGTATTTTTACGTACTTAACGTACGTAACTTTTTACGTAAAAGTGACGCCACAAGCCCCTTCTGAAATTTGATGTGCTATATATATCTTTGTCACTTTTTATTGTTTTGAGTAAGCAAAAAATACGCGTCCAATATTTTTTGGTAATATAACTCACGGACCAAAAAATAGAGACTTATTAAATTTTTACCTCGGACACATCCCTATTCCAGATGGAAACTCAATAACACTTTACCCGACCCTAGAATTGAACCTGGGACCTTGTGCTCAGCAGTAGCGCTTGCGACCACTACTTCAACTATACAGTACAATCACTGCGATTCTCTCGCTCGTGTAGATGGCGCTTAAGACTTATGGCGAATTTTTGGACACATCTGTATCAAAGAGTGGATTGCGACAAGCTTAATTTATTGACTGATCACTGCTGAACTGTCAGAATACAATGTGGACTATCTATCAGAACAACGTTGCAAAAAAAAGCATTGAACCATTGCATGAATTAGAACCATGTGGAAAAATATATTTTGGTAAATCTCTCATACTCAAATGAATATTGTCTGCTTATACCACTTTCTCGAGCACCGGTTACTTGGTGAGGTTCTTCAGAAGAGGATGAATGAAAGACTACTAACAAAAGGAATTTTTAAGGCTGATGTAAGCGCAAACGCAGGGAGGGGATGCCCTAGAAGGATATACACTGACCTTATTGGTGATGTTCTTGAGAGAGGTCAGGTGCGTAGTATTCGCAACCGGCGTGCGTGTATGACCAGATGTATAAACGAAAACGAAGCAAATTGAGAATGTAAGGATCGTAACAGTTGGCGTTCTGTAGTTTCTTCATGGGAAGAAGGCATGATTTTGTTTGTAAGAATCTACGTAAGTCCACTACTTGCGTCACACACAAGAGATAAAGTAGTCACCTGTAACCACAAGATATTTACGTGGATTTAATAGCATCCCAAGAAAAGCAGTAACCACAAAAAGTTCCCCGTTCACCTCCGCTGACGACAATGTATCTTTCACAATATTCGTCACAATTTTTGCTACTTTGTAAAATACATGTAAAATACTGGTACTAAATAATTCACTAATTAAATTAAAAATCTGTTATATTTAGAAATAAATTATGACTTATCAAATAAGAAATATCGACACCTACCTCACCTTTTTTTTAAAATGGGTTATTCGTTTACTTGTGTGACCGTATAAAAGTTTTCATAAAAACCAACAGACATTAATAAATACAATATATTATTATCGTGTATGATGATTCATACCATTCACCGGAATTAATAAAAATCTCCCCACAATTTAACGAAGCCGGTTCCCATTTGACGTGTCAAGAGTCGAATCCTGCGCATGCATCGGTTCCAAGAATTGCTCTCACTCGCCGAGACATGTTTACCGTCAAGTGTAATGAGCTGTGGCACGCGACGAAAACACAGGCTGTACTTATTATGTTAAACCTTTTTTGTATCAACCTGGTTGTTAGTTAACGAATAGTAAATCTGGTTGAGTAGACACTGGCCAATGGCTGGCTTATGGGTTGATGTAGTTTTTCCGGATATTTCATCAATGATCAAGTCTCGCTTTGAATAAATGGCTAGATAGATACTTTGGACCGGGTTATTATCTAACCCTCTAAACTATTCTAATATGACTATTTAAAACCATTGAGAACCAATGTTGTACCAGCCTGTATAAAATAAGGTTTTTTAACATATACAACCTCTTTACAGTACTTCTTCTACTTCATAAGCATTTAGTAAAAAACTGTCATTTTGACATTAGAAACATACACTTCAATTATCTGAATGTATGTACGAGTATACATTACTTATTGGTACACGATGACCAGATAATCGCTTGTAGGAATTTCTCCTGTATCGTGGGTGCATTTACAAACATTTAAACTCACATACAAAAACAGCCAGAACCGGAACTACTACCTGTAGGCCATACAAATATTTATTCCGTGCGGAAATTGTACCCGCGTCACTCAGCTCAGCAGCCAATTGCTCAGCCACTGCGTTCACCATCATCTGCCCAGCCTTTTCCCAACTAAGTTGGGGTCGGCTTCGAGTCACACTGGATGCAGCTGAATACCAGTGTTTCACATGGAGCGACTACCTATCTGACCTCCACAACCCAGTTACTGGGCAACACGATACCCCTGAGAAAGACTGGTTGACAGACTTTCGGACATCTGATTACCCATAACAATTATCAAACATCTTCAAATGACAGCTGGGACCAACGGCCTAACGTGTTTTCCGAGGCACGGAGGAGTCTCGATATGTTACAAACGGTCACCCATCCACAGACTACCCTCGGCAAGCGTAGCGTAACGTTCGATCAACCCGTGCGGCAGTTTTTATGTAGCCACGAGCTCCTCCAACCACTGCGTTAACTGTGCAGTTTATAGCTCAAAGGTGAAAGAGATAACACTACTCGTAACAAAATACTTTCCACATCCCGTATTCCCGCATCAAAACCTGATACCAATCAAGGCACAGTCGAATAATTCCAAAAGGTTACATTTACATCCTGCATTGGGGCTTGCGTTCATTAATAACGTCTGGCCGCACAACTTACAAAATAAAGCATAACAACTGGTTGATTATAAATCTGTTGGTTAACCAATAAGGAAAAGGATTCAAATACTGGATAACATCACGCCTGCATTCACCGAAGGGCTAGACAGAGCTGGACCAAAATTAAAATCAAAATTCATTTATTCAATCAGCACTTTTTGAACGTCAAAAATTACAAACTACAGTCCCTTAAAACGCCAACCCTTCACCACTTCCTATTGTTTTTGTTGGGAAAAATAAATTTCGCAACAAAGCCCCAGCAACACATCCGTCTGATAAGTTTGAAACTATAGTACACCCACATTTCGCCAGTTATGTTAAGTCCCATGTAATAAGGGGGCTAGCAATTGGCTCACCTCTATCTCCGACGCCATCAACCAGGAACATATCCTGACTTCGTGCTGCTACTGATAAATTCCAGATAAAAAAACCCAATAGCACTTTGCCCAACCTTGGAATCGAATACAAGACCATGCTCAGCAGAGTAGCACTCGCAACCACTAGACCAACGAGGCTGGTCAAATTAGTGGGGGAGTCAAGTACTGTTTATGCATGAAGTTTTCATCAGACATCTTCTACATAATAACGTACAGGCATATAGTGGAGGAGCTCGTGGCTAAATAAAAACAGCCGCATTGGGCGATAGGTGGTTAAGCTACGCTTGCCGAGGTGAGTCTGTAGATGGGTGACCATTCGTAACATATCGAGTCTCCTCCATGCCTCGGAAAGCACGCTAAGCCTTTAGTCACGGCTGTCATTTGTAGATCTTAGGCAGTCGTTACGGGTAGTCAGAAGCCCGAAAGTCTGACAAACAGTTTTATCAAGGGGTATCGTGTTGTCTAGTAACTGGGTTGTGGAGGTAAGATAGGCAGTCGCTCCATGTAAAATACTGGTATTAACCTGCATCTGGTTAGACTGGAAACCGACCCCAACATAATTGGGAAAAGGCTAGGCAGATGATAACTAACGTTCAGACATATACCGTTTGGTTTGTAAATCCCAACTGTCGGTACACAGCTACATAAGATAATCGATCTTCGTTTAAATCAGCCTCATATTTCATACACCACATTGCAATATTTCATTTTGTATACAGACAAATGCAAATAACTTTAAAACCGTTTCTGCAACTGGTTAGTTATTGAGTAACCTGGCTTTTCCAGGTAACTAGTTACGTTTTCAATTTTATGATGATAATTATTTTAACGATAGGAAAACTCATCTTAACATTTCCTTTGCTTATAAGGAAGGAAAACAACATGTCTTAAAGAAAATATTTACGAAAACGTGGGCACCTAACTGTATATGAATCATAATTTAATGAAAAGTCTTAAGAAAACTCTTCAGCGAGTATCTATGCTTAGATAGTTTGATTACGTTCGCTTTTTATACAAATTAAAATATATAAATACAAATAAAACCATTCATACAAACAAATATTACCATCTTTCTAGAAAGTTTTCAATACACACAAATAAAAAAAAAACAAACAAAAAACACTTATGATTGAAACCAGTTTATAACGGCAGAATCTTTCGCGATGTTCTATTTTAAAACCTGTCTGTTTGTGCCATTGACAGTTTTATGTCAATAGTTTTTGCAAAAAAATAACGATATTTCATCGTCTGTTAAGGGGCGTTTCCGATCAAATAATCCGAGATTTTTCTAATAATATTAATAAGGGTGCGCTATCTTATTAATAAAACTACAACAATAGGGACTTTTCCACTGCTCTTTACAAAGTAAATAATATTATTTTTTACTCCATATCATAAGAATTTATATCTAATTAATTAGTAACATAGTTGTGCCAATGCTTCGCTGGAAGTGATTAAATTAATTCAGAGAGTAGGCTTTCATTGAAGGCAACTTATAACATAAATGTATTATGTTAATCGTTTCTAGAAACTAGCTTGTGAGCAACTTGTTATTTTTTACTTCTCTTATTCCGTAACATACAAAGTACTGCGGATTTGCCTGTACAAACATTGAGTTATCGAAGATGTTATTTTATGTTTTCATGATATAATATAATGTAATATAATATAATATAATAAGAGAATGCTGAGGGGGATGTGTCGTGTTACGCGAATGGATAGAATAAGAAATGAGTATGTAAGAGGAAGTCTGAAAGTGGCGCCTGTGACCGAGAAGTTGTGTGGAAATCGGTTGTCATGGTATGGGCATGTGATGCGAAGGAATGAGGACCACGTTGTGAGGAAAGTTTTGAGTATGAATTTGTAGGGTTACATGAGTAGAGGAAGACCAAAGAAAAGATAGATGGATTGTGTGAAAGAGGGTATGGCAAGAAAAGAGGTGACCCATGAGATGACGGCAAATAGAGATGTATGGAAGAAGAAAACATGCTGCGCCAACCCCAAATAAATTGGGATAAGGGCAGGAGGATGATGATAATAACTAGGGTTCGCAAAGTGGTAGAATCGTTTCGATCGTTTTAGCATTCTGCATTCCTTCTCCATTTTAACTTGTAACTTTACGGAAACTCACATTCCTCCGTGATTGCATTATTCTTATAAAGGGATCCGAAGTTTTCACTTCACGTATTAATATTGAAAAAAAACTATTTTTAATATATTTATAGAAATCCGTTCCAGCCTGTATAGTATGTCTGGCTGATTGTGCATGTGTGTTCAAATGTTTGTAAACGCACCCCTGTTACAGGACAAATTCAAATTACCTATAGTGTCGTGGACATACAGAGACACATGTCACACGTGTTTATAAATATCCAGTTTAGATTCCAAGTATATTTAGATAAAAAACCCTATATTCTTGTGCTAACAAAAACAACGCGTAAATACGAGTGATAATTTCTAAGAAGCTTCAGAGGTCGCAAGGTCTTTAGTAGTCTGTTTGAAGACGGTATCACCCAGATAATTTTTACTCTGTTTATTTATTCATTGAAAAAACAGGAGTTCCCATATATCTAAAAAAAAAAGAAAAGAAAAGAGATCCGTCGTTGCTGAAAAAACGCCGAACAGCTATTTATTAGAGTTTCGTACCCAAAGGATGTCAACGGGACTAATCACTAATGTTCCGCTGTTCGACTGGCTGCATCTCATGAACCGTAGTAGGTAGACAGTTCAAATTTTCACAGAGTGTGTAAAGTATGGCCGCTTTTTCTACAAATAATAAAATATAGCATTCATGGGAACAGCTGACAGAACATAAAACTTAGAACTGTCAGTCCGGCGCAAAACTTCAAATAAGCATGTCGGTATCGCGAACCTATAAGTTTTGTCCCTACCAAAAATTGCTCAACGCGGTTAAAGAAGTTTTCACTTCAAAAATATACTATCGGCCTTTTCATGCATGTTACGGAACCCATCTTGCGCAAGTCCGACTCGCATTTGGCCAGAGTTTTATTCTCTAACGCCTCCTACCTTATGTGAAAATTAAAAGTACGTCATCATCACGTGCTACGATCCTTATACACGATCTTTTGATACTGTCCATGCTCCGATCCAACCTTCTAAAATACAATACCTAACAATTCCATATTCTATTTGCAGTACAGGACAAGACAACCTTCAAAGCATTCCGGATCTCTCTCAACGTGATGCTGTCTCAAGAGACGTGCGGCTACCTGGTGGTCCTTATGTATGCTGGCTCCATCTTCGAGCAGGCTTCAGAGTCTATCAGTCTGAAGCTCTCGCCCAACAAGCAGACGATCGTCGTGGGGGCTATCCAGCTTCTCGGAAGTATAGTGGCGAGTTGTATTGTGGAGCAGACTGGGAGAAAGGTGAGGAATATTTTTTACGCCTTTTTTGCGTTGGTTTTGTGGTTGCAAAGCATTAAGTCCTGGGTTCGATTCTCGGGTAGAGCATATTGGTTTTTCCATCCAGAATTTCTCAATACCAACCCGGGGTCTAGATTTGTGCCCGGTTGATAGCAATAGGCTCGCCACCTATTACATGGGACTTAAACATTACTGGCGAAATGTGGGTGTACTTATTAATACTAATACAGATTTAGTTCTACAACTCCTCCGCTGTTCTTTTCTGATTAATTTCGTTGCGGGATCCAAGACAGTTGAATTTTTTCTCCGAGACTCGTCGGGCTTCATTGTCTCGACTATTTCTGGTGGTCGCCACTGTTGATTCTGGTTTTCAGAAGTTGCAGTGGTTTGGGAATAGTGTGGCGGGCTTGGCCCATTAAATACTTCTGCAACTCAACAAATTTCACTTAGGAGAGTCATGTTATTAAATCCATCACTTTTTATCACTACCAAGTTCATTGCCAAGTATGTACACAGGCATCCAAAACACGGTTATAATTACGACGTTTGGCAGGCAGTCGGATATGACATCGGAGTAGGCACTTTTTATGAGTATATTGTTGTGGCTTCGCAGGAACGACTGACGATTCGTAGAATGCATTTAGTAGCGTATACAGTTGCATGGTGCATTAAACAACACATATGTAAGAAGCACGATGGTAACTTAACACTAAATAAACTTACAATACAACTGTCTTCAAAAAAGGGGCGAAATATCTATAGTTTGGTTAGTCTGTATCTTTGGTTATTTTATTTGATTATTTTTTGCCGCCAGCTCCCGAAACAGTAGTTATTTTACACTATTAGTGATGAATTTTTGAGTAAAACAGTTTTCATTTTCATTTTTTAGTTGTGATAAGTACTTTTTTGATTTTTGAAATGTATTTTGTTACATATTAAGTGAGTGTCTATAACAATATACAAAGCCGATAAAATATGTATGTACTATAGTGGATAACTCAAAAACTACTCGTCAGAACTTGGCCAACACTCTTAGGGACCAACCTTTTTTTTTGTTTTGATTCGAGGTACAATCCTCATGGATTTCCTCCACCCTGGTGGGGCGGAGTGGTCTGTCGGACTCTTACTGATTAAAAACAACACCGGTGTTCCATCTCACACCTACGCCGGGGGTTGCAGGAACGTACGATCCTTCCGCAACCCCAGGCTAGTACCGGCCCATCTCTGCAGGCCTCCTCGTTCTCAGGTTCGAGGAGGGGATTGAGATGTCTGACTGTGACGTCTAAGAGGGGCGCGCGTGGAATACTTCGCGTCGCCACCTCGCATCTAAATGTGTGGGGGGCGACGGACGTCCTTAAGGACCAACCTTGCAAAAACCAAAAAGATTAAAATCGCTCCAAAGTATCTAGCGAAGATATCGCGTAACATACACACCCAGTCAAATTGAAAACCTCCTCCTTTTTTGACGTGCGTTAATAATGTATCTATCTTTTGTTTCAGTGGCTGCTGGCCGGTACGTCCCTGGCGACCGGAGTGTCAATGTTGGCGCTGGGCGCGTGGTTCTACATCACCTCCATGAACATCTGGCTGCCCGGCTGGTTACCGGTCCTTGCCATGTGTCTGTGCATCTTCGCGGATGCTGCAGGGTACCAGCCTGTGCCCTATGTTATTACTTCGGAGCTGTTTTCGTTTCAGGTGAGAGACTGACCATATTGTCTGACTGAGTTAATAAGAATTAAAAGTAGCATAAAAAGCAGCAGAAAAAAATATGATGGTAGTACTAAGTATGCAGCATTTTTTATGGCACGCGGTCGGTGCTAAGTTAACGGACCAATTTAGACAATACGAAACGACGAAAACCTTCCTCAGAGTTCAAGAAAGCCTAAAATTACTCCAATTGGTCCAGCTTTCGCTTGTGATTCATTTTATTTATATAGATATAATTTCATATAAAGATGACATTGCCAATGGTACCTAATATTGACTTTTTAGATAGCAAAGGTTGCATCATTGTATAAACTTAAACAAAATGGCGGTTAGAATCTAACTAACTAAAAAATCCCTTTATTTTACAGCATCGTGGTATGGTGACCTCCTTCGTTAGCTCCGTAGATGCTCTCAGTGACTTCATCCAAACAAAAGCTTACGACCCTCTCCTCAAGCTCCTGGGAATCCACTGGGTCTTCATAATGTTCTCTATGGTTTGCTTCATGGGTACCTTCTACACCGTCATGTGGGTACCAGAGACGAAAGACAAGACCGTAGAAGAAATATACGCACTTCTAGAAGACAGTAGGAAGAAAGAGAAGAGGAAAGCAATAGAAGATTTGGAGGGTGCGAAAGAGACGAGTAGATTATAAGTATTTTGGAGACTTGTCGGATTGAGGGGATTTGACTTTTGAAATAAAATTAATTTATACATTATTTGTGCATGAAATTGTCGACTAACTTGTGACAGTCAGCAACGACATTCGGTTAAAAGTTTAGTTTTTTAATCATAACAGACCATCACTGGCACCGATTAGAGAATTGTCATCTCTTTCTGTCATATAGCTCGAGAAAAGGAAGGCGACAGTTAAATACTAAGTTAGAGATATCAAATTAGTTTATGCCTTGAACTTGACCATGTTTTTGGTCGCTGCCTTTTAAATGTCCGTCCCTTTCTGGTTTTATGAGAGAGAAAGAGATGAAAGTAATCAAAATTTAGTTAAGCTTGTCTAATAGGGAATCGGTACTATTATCTGCCAACTTAGTCTTTTCTCAACTATGTTGGGGTCGGCTTCCAGTCTAACCGCATGCAGCTGAATACCAGTATTCTACATGGAGCGACTGTCTATCTGATCTCCATAAACAAGTAACATTGTAACACGATACCTCTCGGCTCTCGGTGAGACTGGTTGCCCGAGTTCCGGGCTTTTGATTATCCATAACAACTGTCAAAGATCTACGAATGACAGCCAGGACCAACTTGACGTTCTTTCCGAGGAACTTTAGTGGTCTCGGTATGTTATGGATGGCTATCCATCCACGGACCGACCGCGGAAGGCGTAGCTTAACCTTCAATCCATCCGTGCAGCTGCCACTTTATTTAACTGAATACATAATCAGAACCTATTAAATAAAAACTGCATTTTTTTAACTATTTCTACCTGACATCATTCTGAAATTGTATTCATTCAGATGTTCTTTATTCAAAGTTTTGTTACGGACCCATCTGACAGCCAGTGTTTTTTCTAAGCTTTAATTTTTTCTTAAAAAAAATACTCGTTCGTCTATGGAATGTATTGTTAACTGCCAGAGTCAGGTTTATGTCTGAGTCATAGGCAAAAAAGTTCCATAAAAATAAGAACACACTGTGACGTACCCATGCAGCTTGGCCATTATAAAAGGCCTTGATTATTTTTTATCGCATAACTAAGACCACTTTTGACAGGATATGCGAGTTCACAATAAGGCGGTGTTCTCATGGAGCGATTTAAAACTGTCAATTTGAATTTCGAATGAGTATTAGCTGTTATCCGCGACTTCATCCACGTGAAATTTCATGGATTTTTATTTTATTATTGGGGAAACCAAAATCTTTTTCTGATGTATAAGTCACCTAAATCACTCCTATAACATAAGATCCCTGCCAGTGAGTCCCGTCAAAATCGGTCCAGCAGTTTCGGAGATTAACCGAAACAGACAGACAGGCAAAACCTTGTTCTGTTGTAAAAATACTATACCTTCATATTAATTATTTTGAAATTACAAACAGACATTTTACTTTTATTTATTTGTATTCATTTTTCATGAGAATATGGTGTCAATGAAAGTTGATCACCTTTTTGTTCGCGACGCCTTTATAATTTTTCACTAAAACTCCGCCTACATTCTCTTCTAGCAACACAAACCTTTCTTACGTTTCTTGGTAACGGCGAAATATGTTTGTCTCTTTCTTTCCCTTACAACTGTAACTTCATTTTTTACTTAACTCCTTTTTCACTCACCTTTCCTTTTCTCTTCTGCATCAAAGTATTTTTTTTCTTTTTTAATTTCAACTAAAGTAAGCAACTGAATCGTTTGGTGAGAACACAGCCTTAGATATTGGAATTTGAAAATCTTCCGTTGTAATTAGTATGAGAGGTTGTGTTTCACATTTTTTTTTGTTTGTAACGACCAGATATGATATTGTGAATCTAATAAAAAGATCTTATAGCAATAATTATTAGGCCTGTTGTTCAGTATAAACATCAACGGTGTCTTGGCCGTGTGATCACGATCATCTGAGTTCTAAGGATCATTATAGAAGCTTGATGACGCATTTACCGAATCGTGGAATTTTACGGCCTAAAATTATGTGTGAACTGGCCTTACAAGTATGTTTATTTTTATGTTTGTTTTTAACTGTTTCTATTTAAATTAAAAAAAATTGTGTGTGTCAGCTCCGACGTGCGAGTGGAGTTTACTCTTTAAGTCTATGGCACCAACATTGGCGTCCAACATAGGCGACCAGCATTGGCTTTGCCAATATTGGCGCAATACGTAACGCTTGTATTAATTTCACTCCTCATAAAATTACCATACCGGGGGCCTTGTGTGAAAATCGATTCTTTAGGATTAAACTTCAAAAACTCGACCATTTATAATGAAATTAGGTTTGCTATGTATTGAATGAATATGTAAAGGCTAAAATATGACATCGCCTCAATTCGACAAGTGTTTACCACAGATTAAATATGTACAGAAAATTCTTTAAAAAACAAAGTGACAGGACACACAGCAATGAATTTTCTGTACATTCTAATTTTTGTAACAACCAAGCTTACTGCACGCCGATTTTGTACCTTACACTCATTAAAATAACGTACATTATCGAGTGCGCAGGAAGTTCGTGATATGTGCCTCCCGACTACCGATTGTGATATTATGACGAATTAATAACGTTTAGTATTTTGGTATTATTAGATTAAGATGATTGTCTAAATGACGTTAAAATAAATATTTATATCAAATTGACTTTTGAGTATTATTTCTGATAACCTACCTACTGACAGCCAAATTGAAAAATGAAATTATAGTAAAAATACTTATAATTATGTGCTTGTACAACAGAAATATAAAGAATCATAGGGCATCTAAATTCGTCCGCATGGCTGTGAATGCGAAAAGTGCCCAAAAGGCTGGCAGAATTGCTACGTTGTTGGCTGGCAATGTCTAGAAGCTGGAATGGCTAGAAATTCCTAGTGTGGGGCAAAGTTTTTTTTTAAATAAAGAACAAGAATAATGAAATTCGATTCTCAATGAGATCACAGGATTGAAATTGTATTTATTTTTAACTACATACAAATAGGGATGTATCCTAGGTAAAAATGTATAGATATAAATATTATCTATTATATAATATTTTTTGGTAATCTTACTGACGTACTCCGTCAGTAAAAAATATTAGACATTTATCTTTTGCTTACTGATATCAATAAAAAGTGACAAAGATAATAAAGCACATCAAAGTTCAGAAGAAGGGGCTTGTAACGTCACTTTCACGTAAAAAGTGTAACAAGGCGTGACGTCACTGGCGTACTGGCGAAATGTGGGTGTACTTATTAATACTAATACAGATTTAGTTCTACAACTCCTCCGCTGTTCTTTTCTGATTAATTTCGTTGCGGGATCCAAGACAGTTGAATTGTTTCTCCGAGACTCGTCGGGCTTTATTGTCTCGACGCTTTTCTGGTGGTCGCCACTGTTGATTCTGGTTTTCAGAAGTTGCAGTGGTTTGGGAATAGTGTGGCGGGCTTGGCCCTTTAAATACTACTACTACTACTCAACAAATTTCATTTAGGAGAGTCATGTTATTAAATCCATCACTTTTTATCACTACCAAGTTCATTGCCAAGTATGTACACAGGCATCCAAAACACGGTTATAATTACGACGTTTGCCAGGCAGTCGGATATGACATCGGAGTAGGCACTTTTTATGAGTATATTGTTGTGGCTTCACAGGAACGACTGACGATTCGTAGAATGCATTTAGTAGCGTATACAGTTGCATGGTGCATTAAACAACACATATGTAAGAAGCACGATGGTAATTTAACACTAAATAAACTTACAATACAACTGTCTTCAAAAAAGGGGCGAAATATCTATAGTAACGTCACTTTCACGTAAAAAGTGTAACAAGGCGTGACGTCACGCGAAATTTCAACGCACTAAACCGTCGTCATTATTGGTTTACGTGACAAAAGAAAAAATACGTGTCCAGTATTTTTGGGTAATGCAACTATAAGACCTAACAGATTTTTTAAGGTCACTATTGAGATGTGTTCTTTTGTGAAGTCGGTATGGAAATGTTTTCAAAATAACATCACCCATTCATATCTGTAACATTACCAAACATAGAACAAGGACCCTTTGTTTTGTAAGAAAGTAAATAACAGTATAGTAGTAGCCTATTACTGTCCCACTGCAGGGCAAAGGCCTCTTCTCATACAGAGAAGGCATGAGCATTAATCACCACGCTTGCTCTTGAGCAAGCGTTGAGCAAGCAATCGCCAACCCGTCTTGACGGGTTGGCGTTTCCAGACTTATATTAATTATATAAGTCCAGGTTTCCTCACGATGTTTTCCTTCACCGATGTCCGTGATGTCCAAGATAAACTTAGAAAGTACATATGAATAGAAAAACTCACATTGGTACTTGCCCAGGTTTGAACCCACAACCTCGCGACCGTAGAAAGTAAGTTAGGTCTCATTAAATACACAAACATGAGAATTTTATTTTGGACCCCTTCTGCAGACCCCTGCTGTTAGTGTACCAACTGTACGAATATTCATAACGTAACGTATCACGTTCAGTTAGAATCAACCTGGTATGTAGCCGGTTTGACAGACGTCTTTTTCAAAAAACTACCTACTTCCCACTTCTTTATAGCATGTCATCCGGTACTCAATCCAAACATTTCACAATTTTAAATAAAACATAAAAAACAGCAATCCAATAATAATGGCTTCTAAATCATAAAATACATATAAACATATTGGACGTACAATGTACGTACCCATACACCTAATATGTACATATACTTTTTAGCCAGAAAAATGTGGAATATTTTGTATTTAGTAGTTTTAACTATAAGTTACGTAACAAACTCAGAAGTTGACAGTGATATTTCAGTTAGTAAGTTTTACTATAAGTACCTATGTATATCATTCCTAACGTACTCAAAATAGTACAGACGCCAGCACATTAAGCTACCCCAATCTGTCAAATTTCTTTGATAGTTTTTGAACTTTATTCCAAAAGTATAAGGTCCATTTTTAATTGGGAAAATTTGACAGAGTGGGGAGCTTGATGAGCTAGTGTGAGTACCTACTCGTATAATAATCATTCAGCCATTTACTATCTACGCCTGTTGATAGCGGTCGTCAAAAATCTTTTTGATTTATTAAAAGAGTTTATATTATATTTTTGATTTATTTATATAGTCGGTCAGTTGGTCTGGGCATGACGGCCTAAGAGAGCGTCATGCCGTTTGCCGTTTAACTCCCAAACGCGCCTATAGATGATTCACATCCACCATCATCACTATACTACAACACCCAACACACATTAAAAAAAAATTAAAACTTTTCCAAAGACCTGCGCATGCGCAACTTGGGCGACAATGTGCCTCGTATGTTCGACGGCATGCGGCGCCGTGGACACCACCGCAACAAGCCAAGCCTTCGAATCAGGAACGAGCACCAGATGTTCATAACTGATCCGAAGACAAACCTGAGGATCCGAGGGGGTAACGCGACGGATACGAAGAATTTCCCGTATATGGCGGCCATCATTATAAACGGACGGCTGTGGTGTGCCGGCACCATTGTCGATGTTAACTGGGTGGTCACTGCCGCCCACTGTCTGAATTAGTAAGTACATTAGTCATGTAAGTAATTATTTTGTATTAATAATATAAATCATAAAAATAAACTTCTAACTGTCTAAGATGTATAGCCTACCTTTTATTTTTTTTTAATTTACATTATTTATTCTTATAAATATTTATAACTAGCTTCCGCCCACGTGGTTGGTTGACAAAAAAGTAGCGTATGTCCTTTCCCGAGGTGCAATCTATCTCTCCGCCAAATTTTATCGAAATACGTTCAGTGGTTAAGGCATGAAAGACCGACAAACAGCACACACTTTCTCATTTATAATATTAGTAAGTATGAATTATTTAAATAAAAAATATATACGATGGTGACAGACGGCTGCTTTGGTAGTTCAGTGTGATTCATTTTATGCCACAGACTTCCGAAAAGACTTTTGACTAATATTACTTATTTTACACCTTTTAGTGTTTCTGTTGAAGTCGGTTGTTTTAGTTTTTTTAGTAAAAAGGTGTCATGAAAAAATTGCGAAGTTTTAAGTGACTTTTGTATTTTAGTTTATTATTTTATTCTAAAGATATGACAGCAGACATAACTCTCTTTTACAAAATTTCTTGGAGAAAACAATCTTCTATTGCAGCTTATAAAATAAATACTGTGCATAATAATAAAGGGTTCCAAAACCCTTTACTATGCGTGGTGGTTCACGCATAGTAAATCATCTGCCTAGCCTTTTCCCAATTATGTTGGGGTCGGCTTCCAGTCTAACCGGATGCAGCTGAATACCAGTGTTTTACATGGAGCGACTGCCTATCTGACCTCCACAACCCAGTTACTGGGCAACACGATACTCCTTGGTAAGACTGGTTGTCAGACTTTCGGGTTTCTGACTACCCGTAACGACTGTCAAAGATCTACAAATGACAACCGGGACCAACGGCTTAACGTGCTTTCCGAGGCACGGAGGAGTCTCGACATGTTACGAATGGTCACCCATCCACAGACTGACCTCGGCAAGCGTAGCTTAACCTTCGATCAACCCGAGCGGCTGTGGCTGTTTTAACTTAGCCACGAGCTCCTCCACGCATAGTAAATATGATATATATATATATAAATATGATACGCATATGATCAGTATTTATTTCGTTGTGTCCTGTTAATCTGGTTGTTACCCATCATCATCATCATCATCATCATGATGATGATGGGTAACATCATCAGGCTATATTAGTCCACTGCTGAACATAGCCTAATGAGAGCCATAACGCCCTGTCTTCAGCTTGTCGCATCAGGTTGACCCACCTTGCTAATAATACTCTATAATAAAAAATCTCCCTCAGCGTCCTAAGTGTATCCCCTCTAAAAACCCTGGGACAATACGTGAAGGTGCGCGTGGGCAGTTCCCGGCCCCACGAAGGTGGTACTCTAGTCGACGTGGTGGGGGCCGTCCGACACCCTAAGTTTGAAGAGGAGCCAGTACCACACGCCGATGTGGCGCTCTTGAAGCTTGCTGAGAATCTCGGTTAGTAATTTTTACTTTATTTCAAACTTGTTCACTGCTTCATTAATGTCAACAACTGTCTAAAGACGACGCTGAATTTCACCTATGCTTGTTTTTACCTATTTACGTGTTCCTACTTTTGTGTTTATAATTGAATTTGTTGATCGACACTTCACGTGACCAGAGCTGGCTCATTATTTGAACAAAAATTAGTATTGCCATCCAAAGTAGCAATGCTGCCAGTCTTTTGGGCACGTTTCCAGATGACAGCGATGCGGAGGAGTACTTTGACGAATGAGTGTCTTGGTCGGCTTTTTTATTTTAATTTGTTTTTGTATATATGTAAATACTCGTAGTTAGTTTAATATTATAACTAGCTGCCCCAGCAAAGGTTGTTTTGCCACATAAAGGTTGGTGATAGAAAGGTGAAAATTTAGAGTTGCATGTATTTTTTGCCACATTATACAAAAAAAAATTTAGAAAATCCAAAAGTGCACGTCTCAACGCTCATTTTATGACAAAAATGACTTGATTGAATTAGACGGTAATTTTCAATAGGCTATTACTCAGAATGATACTGAAGCGGATGAAAAAAAAATGACTCAAAAAGTGAAGTTTTTTGGGCGATATCGTGACCACATACATCATCCGAACATACAGACAACCCGACGTCCACTGAAATAGTTTTTCAAAACGGTTTTTTATTTACTATCTAGCAAAAATAGTGTTTTTTAAAAGTATCAACTGTCATAAAAAAGTGTTATTGTTGATATTTGTCAACTCATTTAATACTCAAAGTCCAAAAGGATCGGATAAAAGCAATTTAAGCCAAGATAATTGCTTGACCTTGAGAAAGTGAGAGTAAAGCACAACTCACCGCTTCGCGTTGAGACGTGCAATAACAAAAAAAAACTAATATTGTCAAAAAATAAATATAAAATGTTAGGGATGGACAACCCTTACCACTTAGGGGTATGAAAAATAGATAGTAGCCGATTCTCAGACCTACTGAATATGCATATAATCTAATATATAAAATTTCACAAAAATTGGTCAAGCCGTTTCGGAGCAGTATGGTAACTAACATTGTGACACGAGAATTTTATATATTAGATTTTAATAAATATCATATCGAGTTTATTACATTGTGTTATTGTGGTTTTTCTTTATTGGCTTTAGTTGCATATTTTTAATTATACATTTTTTATGTTATTTTTAAACCTTAAACTTTGAACCCATGATATCGATCTAACTCAATGAGATTTTAAATTAAAAAGTACCAGAACACTTCACATCTTTCATTGAGTGTCATTGGCAAGAATCATGTACTGAACGCAAGCTATCAGGTTGTGCGTCGATGTTCCTTCGACCCTTTTACATTAACTGTTCTTTTTAGAGTTCCATAGACACGTGAACCTGCTAAAGATCTACGAAGGTATCAGGGAGCCGTACGCGCAGAGCTTCATTGTGGTCACGGGCTGGGGGGCCACCAGGGTAATGTCAAATTAGATTCCTAGTTGCACTACCCTTGCTCCTTTTCTAAAAGCAAAAAAACCTACTCTGTTTTGGGCGGGTGGAAACTTGAATGCTGATTGGCTAATTAAAAAATCAATTCATAGCATCTTTATTCTGGTTGGTCATAATTTGGCGCGGATGTAGTTCTTAACCAATCAGCGCATCCTTTAGCAAATAACAAGAACTGAAGCAACTGTAGTGGTTGCAAACTCTACTGCTGTTGCATGAGGCCCTGGCTTCGTTTCCCAGATCGGGCAAAGTGTTAATGCGTGTTTTTCAACTGGATAAATGGCTGCTTAGAAGTAATTGGCTCGCCCCCTTTTACAAGGGACTTGAATAACATTACTGAAAAAAATAGGTGAACGATGGATACACCTCTGCCGAAACTTTTGGGTAAAACAGGCGTGATGTTCTCTTATGTTCCATAGGGTACAGATACATCCTTCAGGGAGCACACTCCTGACCTGATGACGGCCCGGCTGAAGGTGCGCTCGCAGCACTACTGCATGGATGCCTACCAGCTCGTCAACGGCTTCCAGTTCACTCCTGACTTCTTCTGCGCCTCGCTACGGAACGGCACCAGGGATGCCTGCTTGGTATACCTTGCTACAAATGTTCTATCTCACGAAGGCCTGTTGCTCTTCAGTGTGTGTATGATTTAAGATGCATGTACACATTGTGTCTGTGTGCGGTTGTTCGAGGCGCCCTGGTTTGTTTGAGTGTGTGTGTGTGTTGGATTTTAGATGCACGTACCTACACATTGTTTCTGTATGCGTGAAGGTGGCTCAACCAATACCGAGCGCTCCCGAGCTTACAGACGTAGGAACATTTTGAAAGTGCATCAGATGCACACACTCAAGGGCAACTGGCCTTCGTGAGATCGAAAATCAATACTTATTGTTTCTGTTGGCGACTAGAGTAGGGAAATCCGTTGTCGTAGGGATTGTAAGCTTTATTCAGGGCACGGCAACAACACTGCCGTCCTTGGAGGAGTCTGTAACCTCAAATATCGATGTGTTTTTGTACCTGTACAATACCCGGAATTAACACGGTACTTACATGGAACTTTTCTTTTCAAAAATACTGTCAGTCAATTAGGTTTTAGTGACAAAACCACACTTTAAAGCCGATCTATTTCTATTTATGTATAAGTTACATCAATACAGCTACCATGACTATATAAATATATAATAAATAAAATTAAAGGTTTATCGATAAAATAACACTTAGAACGGCAACAGGCATGTAAAAATAAGTAGGTTTATTTGACGTATTGGCAGCCGATTATGATAGATGTCCTTGTGGACGAACCGAAGTACGAGGCGTTCTTCATACAATACAGTCGATGTACAGACGCCAGCCCGTGGACGTGGTTGAGCAGTAAATATCCCTAAAGGATAAACTGCGAGATGCCCATTCCAAAAAAAAACGCCAGCCCGTCAAGATATCCCAAACTGTCAAATTTTCCCAATTGAACTTGAACCTTATTCTTTTCTAATAAAGTTATAAAAAAGTGGTGGACTAAGCCCGTCAGAGGCCCGGGGCGGCAAAGTTGAATTAGCCGTAGTGTTTTGATCTTGATGAAATTATGTAAGTTAGGTACTTAGCACTTTTTAAAAGTCTTGTTTAGGATTTGATCAGGGGAATACGCAGGCGTTTGGGTTAGTCCGCCACTGGACCTCTGCACTCAGATAATTATCCATCTAACCAAATAAACTGCTTGGAAGGGTGGACATTTTTCTCAAGCAACACATGTCTTTCACTCAACACATTGCCTCCAGTTCGACGCAGGCGCTCCGGCCGTGCAGCAGAACAGGCTCATGGGCATCATGAGCTTCGGGCCCGAACGCTGCGGTCACGAGTACCAGCCTGCGGTCTTTGTTAAGGCTTTCTACTTCAGGTGAGCTCCCGGTTCCAACATCAACAACGGGTGACCCATGCTAGTGAGGAACTTGTCTTTTCGGTTCCTGTAAGTTCAAAAATTCGAGCCTTTTTAACACGCTTTTATTAGTTTCATAGTTATAAACATTTTCTATTTTTCCATTTTTTTTTTTGACGACCGATGTGGTGCGTCGGACGATGGTCCGCCTGCGACGCAGGAGGTTGCGGGTTCGATTCCCGCCATGGGACAAATGTTTGTACGATCTACAAAGATTTGTTCAGGGTGTTCTGGGTATTTGCTATGTCTAATAAAAAATATCTATCTATGTAATGTATTGTATTAAGTATATCAGTCATCTAGTACCCATAACACAAGCTCTGCTTAGCTTGGGGCTAGATGATGCTGTGTGGATTGTCCAGCATTATTTATTTATTTTATTTATTTATTCCATGGTTACTGTCATTCACAGCGGGCTCCATGTATCGGCGTGTATTCTTCAATATTAACACTATGCACCCCACGCTTTTTCCCATTAATACTTATACATTATTTTCTAATTTACTCTTTTCTTAATCCAAATTTATTAAATTTTATTTTCTATTTTTTAGTTGGATTTTCTATAAAAGCGTGTTTTTTTTAGTTTTTTTAAACTATAATTTATTTTTCAATTAATTTTTTTGCTTCTAATACTTTTCTGCGATGCTTTACATCAACGCACACTATGTAGCGTCACTTCGATGAACTCCTATGTGAACAACTTCACAGCAGTGCCTACCTTAGTCCCAGAATAAATAAAAGTACCACTGTTCAAATCTTTGCTATTAAAAAACGATCGGCGCAGAATGTCTCCTTCTATACATCTCTAATTGCCGTCATCTCAATAATCAACTACTTTCCAGTCATACCATACTTCACACAATCCATCCATCGTTTCTTTGGCTTTCCCATACTCTTATAGATTCCTACCCAAAACTCTCAACTTGCTCAAAATAATATCTCACCTCATTATAATAGTTAGGTAAGATGTAAGTTAGAACAAAAATTGCAGAGACTTCGTGAAATCAACGATATCATCATACAAGACGACGGCCGAGCTGGTTGACGCCATCCAACAGATTGACCCTCCTCAGAAAGAACAGCCCCAAGAAGCGCTTCATTTAGGCATCATACCAGAGGTACCCTCCAAACTGAAGGACGATCTGCAAGGAGTGTGGGACGACGTGCCTGATCGGAAACACGACTGATTGGAAACTTTTAATTAATTTAATAAAATGTTCACATAGCATGGAATCTCTCTCCTTTATTCGGATTTTGACTCCCATGCCACTTTAAGCTGTTGATCTCGACTCTCATGCGTAGATTTTTGACAGGCGTTACGGGTAGACAAAAGCTTGAACGTCTGACAACCCAACTATGTTAGGGTCGGCTTCCAGTCTAACCGGATGCAGCTGAATACCAGTATTTTACATGGATCGAATGCCTATGTTTACTTTACTAGGTAACACGACACCCCTTGGTATGAACGATAGTCAAACTTATGAGGTTTATCAGACGACTATCCAAGATCTACGAATGACAGCCGGGACCAACGGCTTAACGTGCTTTCTCTCAGGGTCTCGTGACCCATCCACGGAAAACCTCGGTAAACTTAGAGATCGACACGTGGGGCTGTTATTACTTTATTACTTAGTAGGATAAAAGGTATCCTGATAAATATTATATTTAAAATTAACACTCTTGTTCTTTTGGTATTTCAATATTTTGTGCGTCTGTTTCATATAGGTATGTACCTATCTAATCATACCACATCATACAGACCTACGCTGTAAAAACACAAATAATAAACACAAATATTCGTTTACACAAACACTATAAAAAACCTAAATACCTACTGCGCTATTGGTTACTCATCACTATTTTATTTATCTATCTAATACCTTTAAACGAGCAATTCTTGTATATATACGAGTATGTATACGTACATATATAATCTGAATCTCGGAAACGGCTCCAACTATTTTCGGTTTTGGAAGCGATATTTTTTTTTATTTATCCATTTATTTCAGGCATCTAGGCCCATATAAACATATACAATACTAAATAAATTCGATCTAGGTAGTTTTAGAAAACGCCGTTTTATCCGATCAAAGATCAGTCATCCAGGTACTTGGCATTAAAATAAAAAATAAAACATTTATTTAAAGTAGGCTGAGAATCATCAATTTTTGAACGTCAAAATTTACTTGAGACAGTCCCCCAAAACGCCCGCTTTTCACCAATTCCTTGTGTTTATTCCTACTTTTAGATATCGCCTAGTGACAATGAGAACGTGCATATGGATCCGCATTATGTTTGCATATGGAATTTTATTTGCATGCTTAATACGCTAACCACTGCATCATAAGACATAACTTCTCGTGTCAATATTGAATCTGGTTATCATAAAATAGACAGACACGCTGTTTCTACGCAATACATGTGTTGAAAACGATACTTGCGATAGTAATTTTAACTTGGTATATACATACATACATAAAAAAGTCATTATGGCCCAGTGGTTTAGACCTCGCCTCTTGTGCACCAGGTTATGGGTTCAAACCTGGGCAAGTACCAATGTGACTTTTTCAATTTACATGTACTTTCTAAGTTTATCTTGGACATCACTGATATCGGTGAAGGAAACCTGGACTTATCAGTACATAGTATAAAATCAAAGTCGCTTTCTCTGTCCCTATTATCCCTATGTACGAGTATGCTTAAATCTTGAAAACTACGCAACGGATTTTGATACGTTTTTTTTTAATAGATAGAGTGATTGAAGAGGAAGGTTTATAAGTATAATAAATGCATAATATTGTAGAGAAACACTGATCATAAATTTAGAGGTTTCTGATGTGATGTCGTAAATAAACACATTTTTTGCGCTTACATTGCAAACGCTGGCTGAACCCCACGAGATAAATCAAAATAATGTACCACAGTATTGCACCTCTTAAAAAGGTCAATAAAAAAAAATCCGCATTAGTATATGTCTCTTAAGGATAACCCACAATAACCAGTTTTTATCCTTTACATTTTACGGGAATAAATGGCTTATTTACGAAGTGATTTTAAACAATACAGCATTAATCCTTATCCAATTAAGTACCTTAAATACATTGTCCATTTAATATGAATCAATATGGCCCTTTACAGCATGTATTTTAAATGGATATCTCCGAAGATATAACAGATTTAAAATGATTTACCGTTCCAATTTAAAAGCCTACAATTTAAAGGTCCGGTAAAGACATATTTTGCAATGACCATTAATAAATCGCAGGGTCAAACTTTCAACATTGCGGGCTTAGATTTGAGCGTTGAGTGTTTTTCTCATGGTCAATTATATGTCGCTCTTATGAGAGTAACCTCTAAACAAAACATATTTGTATTGTCTAATGACAAAAAAGCTGTAAATGTTGTTTATAAGGACATTCTGTAGTAGGCAGGTATATTTATTTTAGTATCAGCATTGCACCCATGCGAAGCCGGAGCGGGTCGCTAGTTATGAATATAAGTCTGAAATCGCCAACCCGTCTTGAGCAAGCGTGGTGATTAATGCTCGTGCCTTCTCTGTATGAGAAGAGGCCTTTGCCCAGCAGTGGGACAGTAAAAGGCTGGTATTGTTGTTGTTGTATTGTATACATACATAAACTCACGCCTTTTTCCCGTGGGGGTAGGCAGAAAATACAGAACACCATCTGCTACGATCCATACATAATTCTTTTGCTTCATTTAAGTTCATACGCCGATTGTTCATCATTTGTATCACCCATTAATATCAGTGTTAATTTTAAACCGTTGTGCTAGGCAACTGGGCCTAACCCAGTTATAAACGTCCTGTCTTCTACTTGATATGGAGGGAAGTGAAAATAATGTATTTTCTTTACTAACTCCTCCACTGTTCATTTCTGATTAATTTAATTTTAAAAGAAATTAATCAGAAATGAATCCCGTCCAAGACAGTTGAATCGTTTCTCCGGGACTCGTCGAGCTTCGTTGTCTAGACCCTTTTCTGGTGGTCGTCACTGTTGATTCCGCTTTTCAGGTGTTGCAGTGGTTTGGGAATAGTGTGGCTTGTCCCATAAAAAAAAAGACTCACCCATCCACGAAACGACCTTGGCAACCGTTGCTAAACCTTGACAATCGACCTGTGCGGTTGGTATTGACCGCGAAAAAGGAGCTGAAATAAATATCTCATAATATAGTTAGAAGCATGTGTACATGCGCTCCAGGACTGGGATCGCTTGCGATTGTATGCACTAGAGCCATACACAGACGACCCATGTGGCGCGGCGGGCGATGGTCCGCCTGCGACGCAAGAGGTTGCGGGTTCGATTCCCGCCTTGGGACAAATGTTTGTACGATCTACAAATATTTCTTCCGGGTGTTCTGGGTATTTGCTATATATAGTAAAAATATATATCTATGTAATGTATTGTATTAAGTATATCAGTCATCTAGTACCCATAACACAAGCTCTGCTTAGCTTGGGGCTAGATGATGCTGTGTGGATTGTCCTGCAATTTTTATTTATTTATTTGTACATACCTAATTGGTCCAATCCATACTGATATTACATAAGGTGCAGCTTTCATCTAGAAATACAGGCTATGTATAAACATGCTTTACTAGTTAACTTTTATTCATATACTAGCACCTCGCCCGAGACTTCACCCGCGTTTATTTCGTACTTTTCCCTTCGAATATTAACATCTCATTCACCCCCTTTAAAACGTAGTTTTAGAAATTATACTAGCCAATAGCACTCAGGTACATATTATGTAGCTTTCTATCAGTGAAAAATATTTTAGGATTGGATCATTAGTTCCAAAGATACAAATGTTGCCCTGGCTGTTTGTGTATGCGATATTAAATGAAAGAATGAAGAAATTTCTAGTTTAAAAAAAACATAAATTAAAAATAGAAAATATAAAGAAAAAATATCGTTTGCGACACTATTTTTTTTATAATTGTGATCAAAAAAATATTTATTAATAAATCAAATTATTAAAAATGTAAAAATTATTAATTTTAAATATTTTTATATTTTATTATTTTGATACTCAATATTTTCTTATACCTATGCTTTATCCATATTTTCTGGACAAACCTCTTCGTCGAATCCACATACATAGATTTCTACCGCAATCCGTTAAGGAAAATCGGCACAGTAGGCGCAGCGCCTGAGCGAATCACTGCGGCATTGCATGCCGCGTCGCTGTCGTGGGTTCATTTCCCGTATGGTAACCAATAAGTATGGCATAGGTTTGTTGCTTGCTAAATTGGCTGTGTAAACGCAACTACGATTCAGGAGAAAGCCTTGAGGTGGGGAATCTTTTTAATATAATAAATAATGCTGGACAATCCACACAGCATCGTCTAGCCCCTAGGTAAGCAGAGCTTGTGTTATGGGTACTAGATGACTGATATACTTAATACAATACATTACATAGATAGTTATTTTTTATTATACATAGCAAATACCCAGAACACCCGGAACAAATCTTTGTAGATCGCACAAACATTTGTTCCAGGGCGGGAATCGGACCCGCAACCTCCTGCGTCGCAGGCGGATCTTCGCCCGCCGCGCCTAATCGGTCGTCATATATATGTATATATTTCTAACCAAAACTATTATTATCATTAATCAATAAAACGTAGAGATTAGTCTTTCCCTTTTCTTGAAGCCTTGCAAAGAGTCCGTCAGTAAATCTCTGTCTCTGAATTATTAACTAGAGTCTTGAAGGCCGCTGTTCTTGGAAACGGCTAATTAATTCGATAAACAACACCATTGCTAACAGGAAAACTGCCCATTGATTTCAATGAACACACTACAAACGTGGATCTACTACATATCAGTATGGCATCATTGACGCTTTCTATGAATCCACCGGGAAACCCATTGACTGTATGTACGACTGCGATGTTCAGTTTAACCCTACGTCACTACATCATAGTCTTTAATTCTTATTCGTCAAGGTCTTAATTCGCTTAACTCATTAATAAAGAACGGTCAACGAAATCGGCCAGCCGGTACGCAAACCCCCACAGCACTTGATAAAATGCATTATATTTAATTTTCAACTCTATCGCTGTCAGATAAGGAACATTTGAGGAAAACTGAAGAGTATGACATAACATTGTGTTTGCATAACTGTTAGCTAGTACACATGCTCACGATTGTAGGTTATAAAAATTAGTCGCTTGACAGACGTCAGTCGAAACGCAAGCGCATGTAGCAATCGTGAAATTTTGACATTTTAATTGAAATCGTAAACCGCGAACTACGAAAAGTGATAAGAGAATAGTGATTTTTGTCATGAATCTATTTTTAGTGCCGGTATCTTGTTAAAAAATAACCTCCGCGCGACTTTGGTTTTTTTTTTCTTAATTTTGGATTCGGATAACGGACTTATTCAGCCAGTATGGACCGACGGAAAAACGAAAGCAGTTCTAGAAGGCAGATTTTGACCGCTCTAGTTGGTAAGTACTTTACAAGGGTACATTTATTTAATTATTATAAATTCTGATGTTGGAAAAATGTCTTAACTTATTATTATGATTGTCACGTTGAATTGACGTACCCTATGGATGCTAATACTTTTGTACATTTGTTTACAAAGTCAGAAATAACGAGGTCAAGTGCAGCGGTGTATTCGTTCAGTAGACTCACACTAGAAATTACTATAAGTTGCCCGCGACTTCGTCTGCGTATGTATCCTTATAAATTATAGCCTGTAAAGTATCCTCAAAATCTATTCTGTGGTTTTTGCGTGAAAGATATAACAAACATTCATACATCCTCAGAAACTGTCACATTTAGGTATAACATTATACTAGCTGACCCGGCGAACCTCGTAGGTACCTCTTCAGAATTACCTAATAATAAATATTCTTCATAGATTTTTCTTTCGGGAATGTTTCTCATGAGCCTTTCAATGACGACCGATGTGGCGCTCGATTCCCGCCCTGGGACAAATGTTTGTACGATCTACAAATATTTGTTCCGGGTGTTCTGGGTGTTTGCTATGTATATAATAAAAAAAAACTATCTATTTAATGTATTGTATTAAGTAAATCAGTCATCTAGTACCCATAACACAAGCTTTGCTTAGCTTGGGGCTAGATGATGCTGTGTGGATTGTCCAGCATTATTATATTATTATATTGGTCGCCTCTTTACGTGACCAGAAGTCAATGAAAGAAAAAAATAAAAACACATACTGAACACTTTTCCCTTTGAATTTTCATAATGTTTTTGAAGATTCGGAGCCGAGACAAGTCCAACAAATCAATTCATATTCACAACTCCGGTCCCCAAGATACAAGCGCTGCCTAATTTGGGAACCGCCGTAAAGACCGAATTGACGTCACTAACAGTTACTGATCGATATTAAGTTAAGGTTTATAAGGCAACAATTGTAACAATGGTTCAATAAAGATTATTTTTACTATTTATTCAAAGATCATAAATATTGATCCTGCCGTTCTTGATATATAAATGGTGTAACTAACTAGACTTTGTTTCATAAGTACAGATTTATAAGTTAAGCTATAAAATATATATATTTATTTATATACATTTTTGTAACTGGGATTACTTAATGTTAGTTATTTGCATGCCTTATGGTAGGATATGGCTAATGGAAACTATTATATGTTTAAGACCTTTTCTTTTGTACCCATATTCGCAAATTATTGAATGATTATGATGCTTAATAGTTTCGGCTCGTTTATCCACAAGAGCGGTCCCAAGCATGCTCCGGATGAGTACAGATCTTATAGAAAGAAACAAAGAAATAAAAGAAAGAAAATACATTTATTCAGCACAGGCTCAGGCACACAACGACACAATACTAAACACAGAAAACATGAAAAAAAAACGAATAACAAGAAATACATGAAAAATATGCACCCTGCACTTTATAGCACCCTGGGAAGATTTTTTGTATCACATTAGGAGGAACAGTAAACTCTCGTTTTATATCTTTATTTGAGAGAAGTAATCTCATCTCCAATAGTCAATTAGCTTCCGAAAAACTAAATAGTCTGAAGACCCTTTTTCGCGGGAATGACATACTTGATCATTCTAATTTTTGATTCTGAAAGTAAATAACTTTTAAGAAGCTGCTCTGATTCTCTACTCATTAACTCTATCGTGAAACTCCCTTCTCAGAGTTCTCAGTGTCCGCCTTTTTATTATTTTCGTGAACTAAAGCAACAAAAACTTTGAAGATCTGACAACATGTTGACGACACGGTTGGTGCAGTGGCTGAGCGATTGGCTGCTGCGATGCGTGTCGCGGGTTCGATCCCCGCACGGAACAAATATTTGTACGACCTACAGATAGATGTTCCGGGTCTGGCTGTTTGTGTATGTGAGTTTGAATGTTTGTAAACGCACCCACAATAACACTAATAGGAGGTATTACAAAAGTGGGGCAACGTTTTTTATGAAAAGAAAGTAAACACATCCATCATAAATAAAACAACCTATAAAATCCCAATACCTGACAGAACTTTGCTAGCAAGGCTCCCCACCCAACTCTCTCATTAATACATACAATAAGGTCTGCAAACTCAGTGATATTGGAAACGCTTCCTTATGCAATCGAAACAAAACATTAAGGGTAATATTGCAAAACATTGGTTGTGTTGACTCGGAACAATAATTTAATATAATTATTACCGTGACCTGACACTGAATCAAACGAAGCACAATGGGAACGAACACGCATACTCACACCCACACACACACACACGTTTACATAACACTCGCACACTATAGGTAACACACCTGAACCCACCTCTTTTATCTCCTCTATGGAAATCATACTATGGCTAGGGCCCCAAGATACAGACAAATCTAAACTAATCCTAACTATATCTAATACATCTTATATATAAAATTCTCGTGTCACAATGTTAGTTACCATACTCCTCCGAAACGGCTTGACCGATTTTTATGAAATTCTGTGTGCACATCAGGTAGGTCTGAGAATTGGCCAACATCTATTTTTGATATAAGAGATAAGGGTTCTCCACCCCAAAAAAAATATCAAGCTAGTATGTTTATAAAATTATCGTGCCACGGTGTTTGTAATTAAAATCCTCCGAAATGGCTAGACCGATTTTCGTGAAATTTTGTGTGCATATCGGTTATGTCTGCGAATCGGACAACATCTATTTTTCATCCCCCAAAATTTATAAGGGTGGTCCACCCCAAAAATTTTACATGGCCAAACGACGTTTGCTGGATCAGCTAGTAATATAATAAATGCAAAAGTAAGTTCGTTTGCTACCTTTTCAAACCTAAACCACAGAACGGATTTCGATAAAATTTGGCAGAGAGATAGATTGCACCCCGGGAAAGGTCATAGGGCACTTTTTATCAAGCGGAAGCTAATAATATTATAAAGAGGAATGATTTAATTGTGTGTCTGTAATGGATAAACTCAAAAACTGCGTAACCAATTCAAACAAATATGTCGCCTATAGAAAGTTACATTATCAGTTTTGAAAATAAAATTTAACCTATGTTACTACATAGGTTAAATTTTATTTTCAAAACTACGCTTTAAAGGGATGTAGGTGATGTTAACGTTCGAAGGCAAAATTACGAAATTCACGCGGACGGAGTCGCGGGCGAAGTGCTAGTAATACTATATTTTATTTTTATTTTATTTTATTTGGGAAAAAACAGATACGATATACAAAAAAAGCTAAAACAAAGTAAATGACACATCATCCAAATCAGTTTCCACATGAATACAATGCATTTGCGCCAAACTAGAACAATATTTTATTTAAGAAATTGCACCTGCCACTGTTTGTCTCTGCATCACCCAAAGGTTGACTGGTAGAAAATGCCTATGGCATTAAGTCCGCCTCTGTACATTTGTGTGCTTAAAGTATTAAATAAATAAATAAATATTGAAACATGTATGAAAATAAAAACAAAAGTAGTATTATGAGACCAAAATCATTTTTAAGAATTAGGTGCAAGACCAAACAGCCATTAACATTTTTTTTTTAATTTAGGAAAAGAAAGGTTTTTAAATATCCATGTGGATATTATGCTGCACATGTCTTTTTAGCTTGTATTAACCTGCATACCTACTTGCTGTATTACCTAGAAAATTAACCACACATTCCTATTTCTCTTCTACTAGCGTAGTAGGTTAATTTTATGCAGTCGGACTGCATTTCAAAATACAGTTGGATGCATTTGCACTATGCATACTTAGTAACTGATTATTTGTATGAGCTTTGCATTTTGTGAACTGGCTGCGCCCTTAGGCGTTACTCGCGGTTTTAATGTTAACAAGAGATGATTCGAAATCTCCACCGGGTACATCACTTTTTTGGGATAAATTGTAGTATCCAGGAAATGGGCTACCTTCATAATAAATTCATTTCAGTTTCAGCGTGAGGGGATAACAAAAGACACACAAACTGTCGCATTTAAAATTGGGATAGTTTAAATACCTACTGATAGTTTTTTGTATACTAAAAGCGTGCAGACTGCTTTTTTTGTATATAGATTGAAATCCTTGGTTTTCGAAGAAGACCGACGAGACGGTTGGCCCCAGGCTCGATCCATAAAATATCATTAGGGTTATAAGTATTTATTAGTTCTTAAGTATAGTTTGTTTCCCGAAACAATATCTTTAGAAATAAATTTCAAGTGTTATATTTGACGAATGTATTGTATTGAAAGACTGCCTCGTTGGTCTAGTGTTCGCAAGCACGACTGCTAAGCATGAGGTCCTGAGTTCGAATACCAGGTTGAGAATTTATTTTGGGACAACCCGCCACACTAATGACAAACCACTCCAACTCCTGAAAACCAGAATCAACAGTGGCGACCATCAGAAAAGCGTCGAGATAATGAAACCAGACGAGTACCGGAGGAACGATTCAACTGTCTGGGATCCCGCAACGAAATTAATCAGAAAAGAACAGCGGAGGAGTTAGAAAGGATGAGCATTGTGATATTAGGATTTTTCGTTGGGAATTTACTCAGTAGTAGTTTGGAGTCTGGATGTGTGCCCAGTTGATGGCAATAGGCTCACCCCCTGTTACATAGGACTGAAACATAACTGGTGAAATGTGGGTGTACTGTAGGTACAGTTCTGCACAACCCATCAGGGAATACAGGCATGATGTTATAATTATGTATAGAAATAATCTAGCCACTCAGCACTGGTGTTTACCAAAGGGCAATTGATGTGGTGGGTTGTGCTCGTCAGCAACAGTGACATAAGTACTCACCGTATTGACAAACTTTCAACCAAAGTAAACAAGAAACTATCTCACATATTTGATAACAGCACGTCCCTTGTAAAACTTTATATTTCTAAGAACGATTTGTTTCGGTATAATGGTACCTGTGGACACGCGAACGCGAAGATGCAACAAGTTATTTTTTTATAATTTTGCAACATTGCCCCACAATAGAACATGCTCCTGTATTGTGGGTGCGTTTACAAACATTTAAACTCACATACACAAACAGCCAGACCCGTAACAACTACCTGTAGGCCATACAAATATGTGTTCCGTGCGGGAATGGAATCGACGACACGCGGCGCAGCAGCCGATCAATCAGCCACAATGCCAACCATGCCGTCATTATTGTTATGTGCCGTCGTTTTTGAGCGTAGCGTTAGAAGATATCCCACAAGGTGGACCTAGTGAGGACCTTTGGTTGATTGACCGATCCTGTGTTTATCGCTGCTAACGGAAGTTAGCAGCGATAAACACAGGATCGGTCAATATAGCACGGCTTAAGGCGAACTTTTTATTATTTATTTTCTTATTTCCATTCCAGTATTTTCACAGGGTGTTGTTCTATCCATGAATCATGAATAAATATATCCAGCAGTGATCGTCTTTCGACTGAAATGGTGACTGAAAGGCGACGGTTAGATCTGTCTGTAGGCAAGACCCATATGAAAGTTGATTAACCAATATTTTCTATAAAAAAAAATTGCAACTTTACAAAACACAAAAAACGCCTCATTTTTTCCTTTAGCAATTGGAAGTATCCCGTACCGTATTAGTTTTTTATGGGATAAATAGTTAATTATCGTGTCAGGTTTTGCCAGTATACGCGAAATTACATTTTACGTCGATTGGCATTAAAAACTAAAAATCGAAAAAAAGGTACCTAGGATACTTCATCGTCGATATTGATACTCCATTCTTGTTGTTGAATTTTTTTAGGAGCCTCAGTAGATTACCAGAAATTGTCGAATCAAAGTTCTTGTTTACCAATCAGTGACGTGCGGGTAGTTTAAAAACTGTGGTAATACTAAAACGAGATTGATTTATTAATACGGGCGTGAGTTATTTGCACTCAGGTACGTCGATTCGCTGGCATACGCAATGTTTCGGTCATTCATTTCCGGTGATTGTAAATTCTTGTATTAAATACTTGTAACGAAAACATCGGATCGCTTTTTAAGAATATAGCGCGCAAGCAAGAGTGTGAGATGTGGCACAGTTTAAAGTTTATATGGAGAAGGACTGTAGAGAGCTAAAACGGTGGATCTTCGATCACTCATATAAAAAAGAAATAAACAAATATTACTAACTTCTATATTAATAGTTTTAAGAGTTGTTTTTTACATTTTTTTTTACTTTGTGTGCTCATTTTACAATATCCAGTCTATTTCTACACGTAATGACTTGTAATTGGCTTTCTGTCGACTATGTGTACCTTTCTATTTTGTTTTTTAGCTGTAAGTCTTCCATGTTTTATTAAATAAATAAATAATTATTATTTATTGTTCAAATTTTAAGTACTTATTAACATTTGTACAATTATACCATAATTATATTACTAATATTTTATTAAGGACTGTCTCGTTGCTCCAGTTCTTGCAAGCGCTACTGCTAAGTGTGAGGTCCTGGGTTCGATTCCCAGGTCAGACAAAGTGTAATTGGGTTATACTATCTAGATTTCTTTAGTAGCTGCCCGGAGGCTGGATTTGTGCCCAGTTAGTGGCAATAGGCTCGACCCCTTTAACATGAGATTTAAACATAACTGGCGAAATGTGGGTGTTACTATAAGTGTACCTCTGCCCAACCCTTCGACGAAAACGGGCGAGATGTCATGTTTTATTTATGAAGGATTTAGGGTCTCATAATCAACTTTAGTAGTAGAAGTGGAAATTAAATATATTTTTTAACGCCTCCACTATTCTTTTCTGATTAATGACGTTGCGGGATCCAAGACAGTTGAATCGTTTCTCCGGGACTCGTCGGGCTTCATTGTCTCGACGCTTTTCTGGTGGTCGCCACTGTTGATTCTAGTTTTCAGGAATTGCAGTGGTTTGGGAATAGATGTGGCGGGATTAACCCAATAAAAAAAAAACAAAAACTGATTTAGTATTTAAAGCTACATAGATCGCAGAAATATTGTCAAGCGCAGTTCAGACTACGCTATACGTTCTATTTCATAGTACCTACATATAGCGTATTGAGTCATTTCTTATTTATCTAATACTTTACAGCATAGCGTTGTGAACTTGTCCATATACAATTTTTTCTTGCACTATCAATACAATATATACTATGTATATGCTATACTATAGTCTAAACTGACCTTTATCGCCTGAAAAATTAGAATGTAAATGCCAACTAAGACCTCCACACAAGGATGGTGACAAGAATGACGAATACGGGTCGTCATTATCACTTGTCAAAACTCAACTGCAAAACAGTACCTACCTAAATAAAGTAACCTTCAAATAAACACTGAAAAACCAAATAATGATTTAAAAAAAAACTGAAATCTTCACCTTCGTCATTAGTCATAAAAGACTGTTACATTATTAGTATAATTACATTAACTGAATAAATATACAATGTATATATACTCGTATGTATAAATATTTGCAGATTAATCAAAATTTACTATTATAGACATTTTATTTCATGAAACTGAAAACGATATCTCACAACATTGCGTCATGCTCATAGGAGCAAAGGTCGCGTAATATTTTCAGTTATAACAGTCATTGCTCAGATGTTTTCCTAGTAATTTATCTTGACAAAGATAATATTCGGACAGTTATGCTGAAACTGTTTTAATATAAGAAGAACTAGCTGCGCCCCGCGATGTTTCCCGAGTTTAAAAAGTCAACATAAGAAGATTCGAAATACCCAAGGGAATTTAGTTTTTGTTTGTATGGGTAAAAAGTAGACTAAGGGACTAAATGTGTATTTGAAGACACGGTTGGCACAGTGGTTGAGCCATCGGCTGATGCGCCGCGTGTTGTGGGTTCGATCCCCGCACGGAACAAATATTTGTATGACCTACAGGTGGTTGTTCCGGGTCTGGCTGTTTGTGTATGTGAGTTTAAATGTTTGTAAACGCACCCACGATACAGGAGAAATTCCTAGTGTGGGGTAATGTTTAAAAAAAAATACACTTATTCAGCTCAATTCAGCTTTTGTCTATAGAAAACACCAGTTTTGTATGATATGCGTACGCGTCCTTTCAGCTGAAGGGATGCGTCTCCATATAAAATCGTTGTTTACTATGGACATAAGCTGAATAAGTGTGAGTAGTCCCTAAGAGTTCTACTTTCATCTACTACTACTACTACTACTTTCATTTACTATTACGATCTACAAATATTTGTTCCGGGTGTTCTGGGTATATTTCCTATGTATAATAAAAAATATCTATATATGTAATGTATTGTATTAAGTATATCAGTCATCTAGTACCCATAACACAAGCTCTGCTTAGCTTGGGGCTAGATGATGCTGTGAGGATTGTCCAGCATTATTTATTTATTTATATTTCATAACCAATATCATTTAAATCCGTCCAGCCGTTTCAGTGTGAAGAAGCCTACCTGATAACTATACGCACACACACAACATACCGACAAACTTTCACATTTATAGTAGGTATTTCTTTTTTTGTAATTTCAAAATTTTCATTTATTTATTTACATATGTACAATTATACCATAAAACTAACTATATACATATTTACAAAAACAAAATAAAATAAAAATGCCGGCCACTCAGGCGTCAAAGTATTCCTCTCTATATAATTCTTTGGGCAAAGAATGAGCCAGCCCTCTGGTCACGCGAAGTGTCGATCAGACGTCAAGAAATTTCTATAGTAGGTATTTGTGTGGTTATGTTTACACCTATGTTATGTTAGGTTAATCTACAGCTCTGTGGAAGCCAACTACATCACCGATTTTTCCGTCAGTCTGTACCGATCCGGACAGATGTGCAACGCATGACTAGGCAAGCATGCTATGTTAAGCTGTAATGTCATAAAACCCGGTTTCCGTTACTAGAACAAAAATTAATGATGACGTGCCAAAATTGCAAGTCATGGGATCCGATTGGCTGTTGATATTTCAGTCAACCAATCACAGCAGTCAACATGGTATTCGTTTGACGATCAGATAATTTTTGTGCTGCTTTTCGTTTCTAAAATCTAATGTAAGCGTCGTTGTTTTATAATAATAGAAGAATGTCAACTTTAATGTTCCACTGCCCTAACGATTATTTCCTTCGTATCATTTCAGCAACCATCCCAACCTTCACATATGGCATCCAGATCGGTTGGCTGTCCCCCATGGGTCCGCTGCTGAAGTCTGCTGATACGCCTGCGCAGGCGCCGCTGACAGACAACGACATCTCGTGGATGGCGGCGGCACTACCGCTTGCTGCTATATGCGGGATCCCGTTCTTTAGCTACGCGTCAGATCGGTTCGGGAGGAAGATCTGCGTGATTCTTGTGTCATTTCTATCTTGTGTAAGTGTCTGTCTTGATCAGCAAATCCACCATTTTCTTTGGTAGACAGGATGTGAAAGGGACCTCGGCGCACAATCTGATACCATGAGATAAAAAATTCAACGCTGGGGGGAAGAACGTTCAAATTTTTTGTCGGCTTTTCTAGTAAAAAAACCTGATTTGTTTCCAACTCAATGAGATGTCTAATTGAAAAGAAAATAATTCACTTCTCCCATTAAAAACTTATTGGGTTGGATAGAAATTGGTAATCCCAGATTTATGGACTGAACTCCTGATACTCTGTACTGATACTGGTACTGGTATCAGGATGTGTCTTCTAGCCTGTATACATTATACCACATCCACACAGACAGTCACTCTGTCTGTGTGGATGTGGTATTTGGGTATTAATATTATTGTGGTATAAATTAATTGGTGAATTAGTATTGTGTGTCACAATATTACTGTGACGGATGAATCAACACCACAAGCAGTCCTGCAGTGATGTTTTGTATAAATGTTCCCGAGATCATGTGGGTGAAGTGAGCTGTCATCCCATACTAATGCTAGGGATTGACAGTTCATTTCACACTCACTTCGCGCATCTTTTCGCGGGGATATTTACAGAATAGACCAGCTTAACACGTTAAGAGGAAAAGATTTCTTTTTTCCACATTGTTCAACAAACAGCTATAAGCCGACCGCTTAACTGAGACGTTGCCTGCAGTAGGTGCGCGGTGCGGGGGGAATGTTGTTACGTGACGTGAGAGCTTAGTAATTTTTTTTTTTTTTTTTTAAACGTTGCCCCACACTAGGAATTTCTCCTGTATCGTGGGTGCGTTTACAAACATTTAAACTCACAAACACAAACAGCCAGACCCGGAACAACTACCTGTAGGTCATACAAATATTTGTTCCGTGCGGGGATCGAACCCACAACACGCGGCGCAGCAGCCGATGGCTCAACCACTGCGCCAACCGTGTTGTCCCGCATTGGCCCGCTGACAGGCGTCAACACACCTCCCGCACCCCGCAGCTACCGCAGGCGACGTCTCGGTTAAGCGGTCGGCCTATAGTTACGAGTGTTACGCAACACCAAAATCTTTGCAGATACTGTGTCAACGTAAATAAGTAGGTACCTAGATCGTAACTCTTACCTACAAAGTGATTAGGATATGAATATTTGTTTTACATACTAATTTTATTATTGTGTGTACCTTCGTTCAACAAACTCGTTAATTATGGATTAAGTTAGAAGGCCACATTCTTGGAGGCAAATACGTGTTTCTCGTAATTAACGTCATTAATGAAATAAGTGTACCTAATGGGTGTTGCAAGAAGTTGCCTTAAACTTAAGGGGAAGACTTATAAAACAATGATTAGACCTGCTGTCTTGTGTATACTAGAATGTTCGGCCACAAAAGGAATACATGATAGGCAGCTGAGATGAGAATGCCCTTAGCATTCTGATCTCAGCTGCAAGCAACTGCCTTGCATGGAATTTTTGGTGTTACGCGAATGGATAGAATAAGAAATGAGAAGAATTGAGAAGTGTGAAGTGAGTACGTAAGAGGAGTCTGAACGTAGCGCTTGTGACGGAGAAGTTGTTTGGAAATTAGTTTTCATGGTATGGGCATGTGTTGCGAAGGAATGAGGTTTGTATTCATGGTTTTACCAGCAGATGATGATTTTCTAAGAAAAACTGCAATGTTTAGAAAATCCCAAAGGCTCGTTCGTATAGCCCAAATATGAGGACGTGTCCTTTAAGACAGCTACAATGAAAAATCAAGACTACGAGGAATAGCAACGTCCAATTTGGTAGTAAATCCAAATGGCATATTACGTCCCACCCCCAAGAAAAAAAACTAATACAGGCGTAATGATACATCATAATATATACTATGCTTATTGTATTACCAATAACTACAAATACATATTATCTCGTTTTGGGGAAGCCTGACCTTACTTAAAGCATGTACTTTCCAATTTCAGATATCCTGGACAATAAAACTCACAGCGATCATGCCGTCGTCTCTCATAGCGGCCAGGGCCATAGCAGGCCTTGCTGCAGGTGGCTGCTTCGTGGTCGTCCCGGTCTACGTCAAGGAGATATCCGAAGATACCCTCAGAGGAGCCCTGGGGTCCCTGAATATGACTGTGTGTAAATTAGGTACTTAATGTCACTATATTGGGAATGCTACATATTTTTGAATATTATTAGCCTATAAAGAATCCCACTGCGGGGAACTTCCACCAAACGGAGGCTGAGAACTTTAAGAGAGGAAGGTAGGGCGCAAGCCAGTCGGCCGTAATACGACCGAAGCAGATGAAAGATATCTTTCATTATAATTTTTAATTCTTAACATGCCTTTACTATTTAAAGAGATATGGCGATGTTATAAATTCCCAAAAAGACAAGAGCGTGCCTGATTCGAATCTACGGCCTAGGAATCTTAAGCACTGGTGACACATATTAAGAGTATGATACATATTTACAAATAGAACTGAATACTCTTTATTCTACACCATGTAACGTACAAAAAATAACTTTAAGAGCTGCATTTGCACTTATGCAGCTGTCTGTTACTCTAAGACCCTTTTAAAAACCTGAGTCAGCACTCTTGGGCTTTGAAAATTATTTCTCGTTCAATATAGTTACCTACCCTCAACAATGACACCAAAACCTTTACTGAAAAGAACTAGGCAATGGCAGGCCACTAACTTTATACACAATTATAAAACCCGTACAAAGGCGGAATTAATATTGCTGGCTGATAAAATATTTTCCACAGATCATACAATGTACGAGGTGTTATTAAACAAAAAGCGACGGGGTCATTGTCCTCATAATTTTATTTTGAACAACTTTTACATCACATAATGGGACCTACCCTGAAGTCGCGAAAACACTGGTGTTCCATACATTTCGGTATGTTTGCGTAATTAACTCGACAATGTTTAGGTACTTACCTATTGAAGAGAATTTTTTTTGGGATGACATATTTGATCCTACATTAAAAAAATTGTACATAATGATGAGTATTCGGGCTCTAAAAATGACAAGCGAGACCAAAGGCTTATCGTGCTTTCAGAGGGGTCTTGAAATTGAATGTTACCTAGCCACGGTCCGACGTCAGAAAGCGTAGCTTATCCTTCGATGGGCCCGTGCAGCTTTTCTTATTTAGCAAGCCCCAAAAATTTAGTGGAGTGTTTTCATTTGCGTCTCACGGATGTCCGTTGATGAGAGCACATGATTTCGGTTTACTGTACGGTTAATATAGAAATTGTAATGTCGAGCCTGTTTATGACTAACTAATAACGTGTCTAGCAGAATCTCAGAGATGCGGTATTTATTTATTTTTGAAATATTACAACATTAACTACGCTGAGATGGCGTTTTGGTCTCGCACAGGCCCTTTGTTTAACTTTAATACACTCAGGGACATTATTAGAGGAACGGAACAAAATAAACTCCAAAACTCAAACCATATGACTCTCTTCCGACAATGTTACTCTGAGCGTATCTTTATCCGGGTCGTCTCCATACTTTCACCCTTTTATCATCTGGCTTAAGACAAAACCTAGACTCGTCAGTGAACAATATTTTCCCCCATTCAGCATCATTCCAATTTTGGTATGAGCGAGCAAAGTTAGCCCGAGCTACTCGATGATCTGTGGTAAGTAAGGGTCCTCTAGCTGGCAAGTATGGCTTTATTCCAGCTTCTTTAAGTCTTCTTCTCACGGTTTTAGTGCTAATTGTCACCTGTCGAACGTCCTGGAGCGTAGATCTGACTTCAGAAGAAGTCAAAGTGCGATTTCTCAGAACAGTGCTCGCCTTAAATCGATCGTCTCTCGCTGATGTGACTCTCTTGCGACCTTGCCCTGCACGTCACGTGTATTCTCCAGTCTGCCGGTAACGTTTAACAATTCGGAAGATGACGGATTTGGAAACTCGCAATGTTTGAGCCACTTCTTTATAACTACGACCATTTTCAATTAAAGTAACAGCTTTGGAAACCTGAGCTACGCCAAGATCTGGCATTGTGCCTTCAGGTAATCATTGATGTGTAAGGAGCACCATTGCGATACGTTTTTGTAAAAAAAAACTTGAAAAAAGATAGATTTTATGAAATCAATACGCCTACGTCAGCAAAATTATTCCAATAGACTAGTGAAAATAACAAATAAACGAAAAAAACAAATGAAAGCCAGAAACAAAAGACTATTGAATTAATTTTTTTTTCAAACTAAATATTAATGTACTTATATGTGGCCAGTTTGTGGCCAGAAGGAGCTCGTGGCTAAATAAAAACAGCCGCACGGGTTGATCGAAGGTTAAGCTACGCTTGCCGAGGTCAGTCTGTGGATGGGTGACCATCATAACATATCGAGACTCCTCCGTGCCTCGGAAAGCACGTTAAGCCGTTGGTCCCGGCTGTCATTTGTAGATCTTTGACAGTCGTTACGGGTAGTCAGAAACCCGAAAGTCTGACAACCAGTCTTACCAAGGGGTATCGTGTTGCCCAGTAACTGGGTTGTGGAGGTCAGATAGGCAGTCGCTCCATGTAAAATACTGGTATTCAGCTGTATCCGGTTAGACTGGTAGCCGACCCCAACATAGTTGGGAAAAGGCTAGGCAGATGATGATGTGGCCAGTTTGTATTAAGAAGTTTTTGTACATATATTAGTATTTTTCTTTGATTGATGAAGCGTTCCTCTAAATAAGTCCATGAGTGTAGTTACTTTGTTTTAGTTTTCTCGTTTGTGTTTCCCGTGCCTGTCTAAAACAAATGATTTTCTTTCTTCTTTCTTTCCATATGATCGCACTAAAATAAATCCAAAATCTGTCTTGCCTTTCCAAACTGACAGTCTAAGCTGAATAGCAAAAATAAAGAATACCAGCATGTAAATATGTAGTTACTTCAAAACATTTTTTTTTTATTTGACAGGTGTCATCTTCGTGTACGCTGTCGGCATGGCGGCCCCGTATCGTGTGAACCAGGCGGTGTATCTGGCAGTTGCGTGCGCGCACGTGGTCGTGTTCTGTTTCATGCCGGAGTCTCCAAATTATTTGTTGAAGATTGGACAGGAGAAGGTTGGTAGGTTTATTGTTATAAATTAAAATGGTACAAATAAGTAAGCCTGGAAAGATACCCATTTTTTTAAATAAAAATCTGTTTTGGATTTGACCGTGATGGAACGAAATAATATTACCTACTAGAATGCCATATTTTCTTTCCTTCACGCAATTAGATTAGGTACCTATATTAGCTAACGTTTTACACTTCCTCCAAATAACCAGTGTTGAAACTCATCGGAATTCTCATTCCTTATCTACTACGTTAGGTACCGTCCACACGGCTGTGATCAATACGATATTTGACTGTATAATTTTGGGATCCTTGGACTAGTTCTATACTGTATGGACAGTGGAACGTTGACGTGTAATCTCAACTGTTTTCTTAAAATACCGTACTGATCATTGCTGTGTTCAGGACAGGGCCTTTGAGCCACTGGGCACGGATATTTGTCGAGTCGTTAAGCTTCTTAAGTTGTGATGAGCTTCACGATTACTAGCAAACACGTGCACGGACTGGATGTTTCACTTAGATCATCGGCTCGCGGTCCACGAGCCAGTAGTAATTCTGTGTCACAGTTCCCTTCCTCTCTCGATCGCTGCTGTCGCCTCGCAATCGCAAGCGACGTCTTAGGCGTAAAAAGCACAGAGTACCTTTTGTTTCAGATCCAAAAGATCCGTTTTTAAAGAGCAAATCTTTTGAATACCTCGAATGGTCCGGATCAGTAAGGGTACTCACGCCTAGTTCGTTAGCGTCATTGCAAGACCCAACATCTAAATAGACCTTACATCTTTGTTCCAGAAAGCCGTTAAAACGATCTCGTGGTTAAGGAGCCTGAACCAGAACCACAAGGTAGTGGTTGAGGAGGTTATGAAGCTGAAGGAGGAACAGCGCCAGTTTGAGGAGACCACCAAGCTGTCACTGCTCAGTGTGGGTAAAGTACGAACACCGACTGTTGCTATGTGCACAAACCTTCCAAGTAATTGGCAACAAGTAATTGGTTCTTCAAATCACCACAAAGACGCTTTAATTTTTTTTGAAAACTAAGTCCTTAATCCACTCTCAGCCAAACGCAGTTCACTGCTGGACTAGACCTCTATAAAATTGCGACTAACCATAACCTTTTTTTTATACGAGGTTGAAAATCCTCATGGATGTCCTCCGCCCTGGGGGGGCGAAGGGGTCTGTCAGACTTTTACTGACTCAAAACCACCCCGGTTTTCCATCTCACACCTACACCAGGGGTCGCGGGAACGTAAGATCCTTCTGCATCCCCCGGCTAGGACTTACAATAACTAGACTAACCATAACCTATCCCAACCTAATTTATTTGTGCCAATGTGCATGGCGCAGGTATTTTTCATACTTGTTGTATGGACCAGTAAAAACCAGTGTAAGCGCTTACAAGCTCGGGTGAAAATTGGTCCACGAAAGGTCTGCTGGTGAACCGGGGCCAGTTTTCTACGTAAATCTAGCCATAAATCGTGAACAGTGATCTTAGAGCTAGTTTTGATTCCTATTCGAACGCGTTAACGTAAACTTAAATTTGTGCTGAAACTGAATAAGCGCCGTCTGGTGACAGTAATGGAAAACACAATTTTATCATACACATTGCAGTAAGTGAACGCTAAAGTTAACACGATCAAATAAGTATAAAAATTCGTAGTAGGCCTTCAGAGGACCGTACACTAACGTTTGACCCTACCAACTAGACCCACATTGTTAATAATCCTCAAAGTAAAAAGGTAACGTGCGATTAAAATCAAATTTTCCACCCTCAAAAGAAAGAATACGTTTAGAAACAGTATATTATATTTGATCACGTTTAATTATACACGAGATATGTTATCAAACAAAATGGCAAATGATTAGTTCCATATTATATAATACGCGGTAATTAAACCATTGTTTATTATAACAGAACTTTGCATTCCACATATAACTAAGTATATCGATATTAAGCAAATAAACTGTACGTACTTATGACAATTAACGTTTACTCAGATTATTCACTTAATACCTAGTTATAGGCCGCAAAGTGCGCTGTTAGCAGAATATTTACACGTTCAGATAACAAAGAAGTGTATTTGCTTGGTAATATAAGTATATTACAGTAAGCCTACAGTTGGAATCGCATCACCAGCACCATCCATGAATAGTCAAGGAGTGCCAACATTCGGATCTTATTAAAGAGTCGACATCTTTGTCTAAAAATTTCAAATTTGTCACATTTTTGCGACCGGTGTAAACCGAAAAGTATTTACGTCAAGCGTCAGGTTCCTGTCACATTACTAAGGCTCTCATATACAGTTTCCTATCAGACGGATCGAATCGTCAACAGTCACACTGTCGGCTGTATTAAGGCGACGAATTGTTCAACAATAATTCTAAAACCAGGCGCGCGCACCCCGCAACCCGCACGCACCCCGGTAAGTAACGTATGCATTGCAACAGGCGGCGCAGGCGAGCGGCGCGCGGCGGTGGCGGCGCGGAACATAGACACCTTAGAGTTGTCTTATATATTTTTTTATGAATTCACCTATGACTTTTTTTAATTGATTGTCTTTTCGGAAATAAACTAACACGTGCTAGTGTTATTCAAATAACGAAATTAAGATTTTCGTGATTTGAAACACACTAGCACATCTCTTTTTAAAGTAAAATATTTTTAAAAATCATATTTTTTTATAATATTTTATACGATCAAAATATCTTTATTTACTTTTACATAAGTATTCTAAGGCTGGAACCTTTTCCTTGTAAGTATTAAATTATTGTGAGTGTGTGTGTGTTTATTTATTTTAACAAGGAACATAATTTATTCTACATTGATATTATCTTATTTATAAAAATGAATCGCAAAATGTGTTGGTAAGCGCAAAACTCGAGAATAACTGAACCGATTTCGCTAATTCTTTTTTTGTTGTGTTTGTTATTGTCAGGAGAAGGTTCTTATGAAGAAAAAACATTAGGGTATAGTAGGGGAGAGTTGGGTAGAGTAGGGTAGGATAGGGTAGAGTAGTCAGTTCACGGGAGCGAAGCTGCGGGCAAAAGCTAGTTTACAATCAAACACATATTACACTTCGTGTGTATTATTATTATTATACAATATTTATTTTTGACGCACAGATATAGTACTTGGCCGAAACGTCTAAAAATTATAGCTGCACACCCTGATAATGCCGCATAATTAGTCCGGTAAGTGTCCGCTGACACCAACAGCCATCTACAATGACATCTATTAGCGGTATACCGTCTTTATTGACTCTCCCTTCCTTTATTGCAGCTTCTTTTTCTCTATCGCCAGCCTTTTTCATCTCATCCCATGCAGTCTCTTCCCAGTCATCACAGATATCGTTATGCAATTTATTGTAAGTAAAATCGGATATGTTGGGTAAACCTACTCCAGACAAAAATTGATTGAGTTGTACTTGACCACAACCAGCAGCCATAACTCCAGCGACGGCGTCTTTGTTTACATCAGCCAATGACAATTTTATTTTATTTCTGTAACCACACAATGAACAAACATATGTAAATTCTGATTGCAAGCCTACGTGATGTTAAGACTCAAATTTTAATGTGGGTAATCCACAATTAAACAAAGACTTGTGCTCAGAGAACTTTATAAGTTCTGTTACAAAGTGGTTCACATCTATTATTCTATGGCCTATATCTTGTACCTCCGGCTCCATCTGAAACAAATGTAAAAATTAAGTATCAATATCGTACATGGAATGTGATAGCATGGCGCAGGAAAATGTTTTTCTTGCCCATTGTGTATTTATTTATTTATTTACATCAATCACTTCACAGATATTGATTATGTATAAATATTTTTTTTTGGTTCTCATATCTAGGCAACCATTGAAAACTGCTTCCAACTCCAATCAGACAAAATATTGTGTTTTATAACCCGAGTACTTACTTGTGCCTCAGTAGGGCATTCAATTGTCATTTCTGTAGAAACTTTATCACTCGAACACTGTCTGCTAATCTGAAAATATAAATAAATTAGAGCCTAGTACCAAATTCAGAGATAACATATTTCGACTAATACGTCGGTTATGTATAAAGAACAAAATTATCTAATATACACACTGTAGCTGCAGGAATGCCCTCGTTTTGTGATATATTAGTTTCATTAGTATCAGCATTTCTAAAATAAAAGAAGTCCTTTAATTTTAACTTCATCGTTGAATTAGGTATATTGATTGTAATATTGAATAATACATAGCAACAAAAACTTACGCGGGCAACACATTTTGCAACTCTGCATAATTCGGTAAAGCGTCGTTTTCATTTCTAGAAAATACCAGAAAAAGTGTTTTAGTAATAATAATAATAATGCCTATAGCTTTTATAAAACGTTAGGAGGTTTAGGAATTTTTCATACGTACCCTAAAAAGGAAGCTATCATTTCTTTATTTTTGTTGCAAGTTGACGACTCCATAGTTTCATGAACATCATTGAAGTTACAGTCAAAGTGACTTTTTGAACGTCATCTTTTTTAGTAAACTACCACCGCTTCACATTTCAGTATGAAAACTTACTTTCTTTTCGTCATATTAGCACATTTTTCTAAAAGACATGCTGTTCTTTTCCTTTTGGAACATCTTTCTTTCTTATTTCTCATTTTTATTTAATAAAACCGCTAAATTTGATCACGCAATCGCCGATGCAGTCCGGAAGCCGACTAGCACAGACCCGTCGCTGACAATGGTCAAGAGGGGACTGAGCGTCTCCGCGGGGCGAGGATTGCATATGCGCGTTAGCTTATAACAAAACGACGTAAACGACAAAATGCTTTTTGTTATTTTATTTAGTCGGAAATGATAACTTGAGAAATTCCTTCTACAATTTTAAGGAGTATTTATAGACTTGTCTACAGAGCAAGTTGAGAGGCTAAAATCGGTCACGTTTGCCCATAAAATGTGAATCTCTATTTAAAAAGAGGTATGTTTGATATTTTTTTCTCTGTTACAAAAGTTACTTAATCATGTAATGAAAACTAACAAAATAAGGTTTTCATCATGAACTGTTCAGGTCACCAACTCATATTTTTATTCGTTTCGTAATTACTGACAAAAATAGAGATCACTGATGCCAAAATTTCCAATGCGTCCTCTTAAACACGGTCCTGGATTAACATCGTCATTTGCTTAGTAGGCAATATGGAGCTACCGGATGTCGATATACTCGTACTATTATATCATTTATATGCCTTATAAGATTCAGGGAGCCCTTTGATCTTCTAAACCATAATTATTTATATTGGCTATCTAGAAAACAAGTACAAACATTCAAATGATGACTCTCCTTTTACTTTCCAAAATACTTCTTTGAAAGATTACAGTCTTACCAACTAACCACCGACAAATAAGTACAGCTAGCAGATTTTGCTGACAACCAACTTATCTAAAAATCATCTCTACAGTTCGCGACCGCACGACGTTCTCGGCGCTTCGGATGACGTTGATGCTGATGGCTATGCAGACGCTCTCAGGGTGCTTCGCCCTCATGAACTACGCAGCCGACGTGTTCCATCGGGCAGGCACCGAATGGAGCCCTAACACTCTAGCGCTTGCCGTGGGGTCCTTGCAACTGGCTGGGTCATTCTTCACAACAGTTTCTATTGAAAAGTTTGGGCGAAAGGTGAGTTTTTTTATAGAAACATTTATGTGTTATAGCAGCCAGCAATGGCTAGATTTTAAGGCTAAGAAACGAGCTCGTGTTAATTGTTAATAGACACTTCATTATACGGAGAAGTGCCAATTTCATACTTTACCAGACGTACCTACCTACCACAAACTATAGACACAAAAACACAGCACAAAAAAGTTATAATAGAAATAGATAAAAGATCAAGCGAATAAGTTATCTTATAATCGCGACCTTGAAGCAGAGGAATAATTTAGCATTTACCAGATAGGTCAATGCCATTTTTTAAAAAACAGACATCGACTAAGCATTTTTTATTAAGAAATTATACCAACATTTTACCTTAAAGATTATCGACGAACTTATTCCAAGGGCATAATCCATCTTCATCCGTGTCACACCAGTTTAATCGCATTACAACTCTTTGTGGAGGACTTTCCAAAGAATATTTAGACCCATTTCTTAACTGGGACCAGCTTGGATACACATATTCTACTTTCAAATAGTCATTATCACTATCTGTCCACCTTTGAAACACAAACTTCCCGCCAATCGGGAATTTCTCATATTGATTTGGTAAGTCGATCGATTGAAAACCCATAGAAGTCGCAATAGAATTCATGTTATAATCATGTCCAACTATCAACATCAACTTGGGCATTTCATCATAATTCTTGAATGTTGTAGTAATAAGCTTCATTAATGGTGCCGCGATGTCTTCCGCCACTGTGTTATATCTTATGTAATGGTCTTGTCGCCCTATTTCAGTCAATAACCTCCATTTTTCCGGTGTTGTTATTTGTCCCCAGGCAATGTCTTCTATAGGCAAGCCCTCGTAGTAACTCATAGTAAAGAAGTCCATAGATGAGATCCCCATAAACAATGGTCCATTGACCCACACTTCTTCACCGACCTTATAGGTAATCGTGTTATAAGGCCCTGTCAAGTCACATATTCCGTCGTTCTTGCAAACGTCCGATCCTTCAATTTCCAATATTTTATTCAATTCCGACAATCCTGCATTCAGCTTAGAATAATTTTGTAACTTTCTATTTATTTCTTTGAGCACCATATCTTTATATGCCTCAGTGGTGTTGTGTATAACAGGTTCAAAAAGGGGATCTCGCTCAGTAGTGTTTTTGTGATGCACAGTGACGTTGCAACTTTTGAAAACTGAGTCCATGAAGGCTCTCGCTGTAGCCTTGGTTCTGTTCGCCGTGTTAGCGTACACATACACTGTTTTATCATCGGGACACCCTTCAGGAAGAAACTGCTCCTGTTTGAACCATTCTGACAGATATTCGCCCATGTATCCTTCTAGCTGTGCTCCTCGAGGAGTTAACTCTCCCGGCGGGCCAGCTGGTGCGGGCCAGGGCTTCGCTGAATATGTATGTAGCAATTCCCCCAACGGATACCGCACGTTATGCCGACCGAATATGAACACTTGTTTCAGTGTAAGGCTCGCCACTGAACCGTTACACAATACGATCAATAAAAGTAAAGAAACTGATTTCGACACCATTTTATTTATTTATTCGTATTTTTGAATATTTTATGAGTATTTGAATAGATCTTCTCATGGCTATTGGCAAAACAAGACTAGTTATTCTTTTTATAGATTTCGTACGGTACGCTGTTTAAATACCGTGACATTTTATTTTAATATTAAGCATTGTCGAGGTGACAGCGAACCTGTCGGACCGGATCATTGTACGTAAAGTAAAAAAAAACAAGAGCCCAAATAATTGATCAAATCCGACCCGTACTTTCAGATATCAGCACGTTCATACAAAAGATAAAACAAACATATACGAGTACATCCGATACATAACATTAATAATCATCTGCCTAACCTTTTTCCAATGTTGGGGTCGGTTTCCAATCTGCGGCGCCCTATCTGCCCTATGCTGCCTATCTGATCTCTACAACCCAATTACTGGTTTATTATATTAATATACTAGTACCAATGGACCCAGCAGACTTTGTCCTACCAGAACAGCGCCATCTAACTGATCCAATTGCGAATCTAAACCATCCAGGGAGTGGGTCACACGAAACAATTCATTAAAATCGGTTCAGCTGTTTGGGAAGAGTTCAGTGACACACGTACAGAGGAATTATAAGTTTCTCTAAAGATAATAAAGCTAAAGCAGGAAAGGAAAGGAAAACTTACACGTGACCTATGTATTAACTAGATCACGTGCAAAATTCCTCTTTTTACTTGTTTTTTGTAGGTAAAACTTCGCAGCCCGAGGGTGGATTTTACCCCAATTAGCGACACATAACTACAAACAACAATTATGTCCACAATTATCAAGTACGTGCGCACGTAGGACTTCTTGATGAAAAATGACACCGCCATTTTTTAAAGAACACTCTTTACGTGTTTTACTGATTAGGAAAAAGCAGACGAAAAAATTCACCGCTACGAAAGCCAGAATCATGTACTAAACTCATGGTAACAGGTTGTGTGTCAATGTCCCTTCCAACCTTTATATATTTTTACCCCTACAGTACTTTGTCAACCCAAGAATAAATAAATAATGCTGGACAATCCACACAGCAACATCTAGCCCCAAGCTAAGCAGAGCTTGTGTTATGGGTACTAGATGACTGATATACTTAATATAATGCTGGACAATCCACACAGCAACATCTAGCCCCAAGCTAAGCAGAGCTTGTGTTATGGGTACTAGATGACTGATATACTTAATACAATACATTACATAGATAGATATTTTTATTATACATAGCAAATACCCAGAACACCCTGAACAAATATTTGTAGATCGTACAAACATTTGTCCCAAGGCAGGAATAGAACCCGAAGATGAAAGAAAAGTAGAGTGTCAAGTTTGGGGGCATGCGATGCACAACTGCTGCTGAGTTCAGTACTCAATATAGCAGTATTTGCATCGAAATTCTATGAACCTGTATGTGTCTTTTTGTGAACCCTATATATGTAAGATAACAATACAACAAAATACGTTAAGTATTATAAAACAACTAGCTGTGCCGGCAAACGCAGTTTTGCAATTTCAAGCCAATAAAAAAAATGTTGGAGTGGACCACCCGTATCACTTAGGGGTATAAAAATAGATGTTAGCCGATTCTCAGACCTACCCGATACGCACACAAAATTTCACAAAAATCTGTCCAGCCGTTTCGGAGGAGTTTGGTAACAAACATTGCGATACGAGAATTTTATACATTAGACTAGCTAACCGGGCAAACGTTGTTTTGCCATATAAAATGTTGGGGTGGACCACCCTTATCACTTAGGGGTATAAAAATAGATGTTAGCCGATTCTCAGACCTACCCGATACGCACACAAAATTTCACAAAAGTCGGTACAGCCGTTTCAGAGGAGTTTAGTAACAAACATTGCGACACGAGAGTTTTATATATTAGATGATTAATATATATTTATCTTTTATCTGTATCTATTATAAAAAGCCATTTTAATGTCATTTTTTCTATGTATTGTGGGTCCATGGTTTAGATTCACTATAAGGCCTATATCTCACTAAGACACCAGTGACAGCGCAACCAGTCGCGCTACCAACAAAATGTATGCAGCTCTATAGAGCGTACCTCACCTGGTATACGATTGGTTGCGCAACAAACCATACAATTTTTGTTGGCTCGATAGATAGATAGATAGACCATGGTTGCGCCAACTTGGTATCCTAGTGAGATACAGGCTTTAGACTCTTCGACTCTCTTTGTGTGTTTGGTGAATCTTCGATCGGGACAACATTTGTTCGATCCGCGAGGAGAAGAAAAACTAGAGTGAAAGGGAATGCTACTTTATCATTTTCTTTAAAAACATAAATATTACGGCTTTGTTACACACACCACAGGGTCACATTAGTAACTGTTAATCGACTATTCACACACTAACACTATTTTAAACATAAAAAATCCACTAACAAACTAAAAATTAAAAATACATAATGGCGCGCGCACAATCCGTCGAGCAGTTAGCTATTTTTTCTAATGATGATAAAAAATGGTTCGCTCTAATTCGCTGGTTTTTATCTAGCGTTTGGGGCCAAAACCCCGATGATAAAAACGTTAGAAACGAAATAATATTAAACCGTAAACAATAATACGTATAGAGTGTAAGTATATCGTTTGCGGAACTTGAACTCGTGATCCAACAATGCTTGAATACTTCACCACACCGTGTGTAACTTGGGTGTTTTGGAGTTCAGCAAATCTGTCGGACCGGGTAAGAGGTCAAAGTGCAACATACTCTTTTAACCAACTACGTACTCCTCTTCTTTCTTCGTATCAGTAAAAACTTCCTATGTTTAGGTACTATAAAAGCCGTTTTAAAGACCCCTAAGCCATAAATTTAGTACTTTGTAGTCATTTAACTTATCTGTGAACAGAGTGGGATGCCATCGACCTAGTTAAAAATAATGTTTTACGTGATAAAGTGTTTGTGTTACTTATAAACCAATTCAGAGAAACAAACACCTTTTTTCACCCAGTGCATGCCGCATATGAATCCTGCGGGGCGAGCACGGGCGTTCAAGACATTTGTGACAAGAAATGATTACGGTGGTATGATATGCTAAGGTTTTATCACTCAGACTGTGATAAAATGTGTGACTTAAACCATGTCAGCCGTGCTCGACCCACTACGCGACAAAATCGCTGCGCTTTGTCAAGCCTTTGATGTATATTTGGCAGCTTTTGCCGGTGCGGTATAAGGAAGTGTTTATCATCTTCACACACTATGTCAGGTCATGAGTAATAAGCTTCCCCCAATCAGCGACCTCGTCGGTCAACCTCGTGGGGTTTATTCATGCTAACTTCCCCTACTAATATTGTTAGGCCCGTTTGCACCACCAATCACTACCTGCGTGTTAGCGCTCCGTACAATAGGCCGCATGTCACTGAACCAGCTCAAGGTCCGCTAAGTATTTACTACCACGACGTACGGTCGACTGTACAAGCTTAAAACATCGGTTTAATTCTGTCAGTCGGTTGAGATGAACAAACAGTAATGGAATGTTAAACGCTAATGTTTATTTTTCACTTAAGCAGGCATTGATATTCAAGACAGAACAGTTGTTTAATAGACGAATCGGATTCTAATTAGAGATGGGCCAAAAGCCGACTTGCCCACCAGTCGGCCAAGCCGATCATTGCTTTTGTGTGGCTTCGGTAATTCAGTGTTCCAGCGCTTCGCTTCACTCGGTAACACCGAACGCTCAGACATAGAATACAATAGATATATTCATTTGTAATAAATGTAGATACATAAATCAGGTGATACACCGTGGTGGTAAACGCTAACAATAGTTAGCGTCTCCAACCAATTTCTGCCTTATTATAAGCATGAAAATTATGACATGTAGGAACAGGTTTTTGTTTATATTAAACATACTAAAATAATGTTGACGATTTAATTTCAATCGCCATATTTTAATCGGTGCTTCTTGCCGACTAGTCGCAGACTACATACATGTCCGGATACTCTATTCTATAGATCTCTAATTCTTATATTACCCGTGTGATTACGAGAACAAAAACGTTTTCAATGCTTTTCAACTTTGTATATTTAAGTGGTTTATTATACCTATCGTCTAGTATCATTAGAATCACACATGTCTAAAGTTTATCGACGAACTTATTCCAGGGACAAAATCCATGCTCATCCGTGTCACACCAGTTTAATCGCATCACAACTCTTTGTGGAGGACTTTCCAAAGTATATTTAGACCCATTTCTTAACTGGGACCAGCTTGGATACACAAATTCTACTTTCAAATAGTCATTTTCACTATCGGTCCACCTTTGAAACACAAACCTCCCGCCAATCGGGAATTTCTCATATTGATTTGGTAAGTCGATCGATTGAAAACCCAATCCATTGGCAATACAGTTCATATTGTTATCATGGCCAACTAACATCATAAACTTTGGCATTTTTTCATAATTCTTAAATGTTTTAGTTAAATACTCTACTAAAGGTGCTCCGAGCTCTTCAGCCACTGTTGTATATCTTATTTCTTGATTTTGTCGTCCCATTTCCGTTAATACATTCCATTTTTCTGGTGTTGTTATTTGTCCCCATGCAATGTCTTGTATCGGCAAGCCGTTGTAGTAACTCATAGTGAAAGCGTCCACAACTAAGTGCGCTATGTAGAACGGTCCATCGATGTTCACTTTATGGCCTACCTTATACAATATGGTATAATTAGCTTTAGTCAAATCACATATTCCTTTCTGCTTGCAAATATCTGATCCATCAATTTCCAATATTTTATTCAATTCCGAATATACTGCCGATAGTTTAGAATTGTTTTGTAATTTTCTATTTATTTCTTTTAATACCATATCTTTAAATACTTCAGTGGTGTTGCGTATGGCAACTGTAAAAAGGGGATCCTGTTCTCCAGCGTTTTTGTGATGTACAGTCACGTTGCAACTTTTGAATGCTGAATCAGCGAAGGCTCTCGCTGTCGCCTTGGTTCTGCTCGCCGTGTTGGCGTACACATACACAGTATCTTCATGGGGACATCCTTCAGGAAGAAACTTTTCCTGTTTGAACCATTCTGAGAAATATTCGCCCATGTATCCTTCTAGCTCTGCTCCTCTCGGAGCCAGGAGTCCCGACGGGCCAGCCGATGCGGGCCAGGGCTTCGATGAATATGTATGTAGCTGTAGGTCTCCCAACGGATACCGCACGTTATGCCGACTGAATATGAAAACTTGTTTCAGTTTCAGGTTTCTCGCGAAAACGCTTTTGCACAACACGGTCAATAATATTAATTTAACTAATATCGACATATTTTTTCTTATACTCATCATTTGTTTTAATGGGTCGTCAAGGTTGTTGCTTTTGTATATTTGACAAGTTCTTGAATATATGTGTAGACATGTGTAGTGATATGACAAGACTATTTTACTTTTGGAATCTGTGATGAAGATACAGGTGCGGAAACTTGTTTAATTAGCGAGACATATTATTCTCGCGGACAAAGAATACGGCATTTTTCGTCAGTACAAAAAACTAAAACTACTCTTAAAATAATAGAGCTAACGGCATGAATGGAACTATGTGTTGTAGATAATTTACAAGTTAATAAAACAACCTTCAACAGAAAAACGAACTTTAATGCTATGTTGCGGGATATTGGTCCATTCTAGGAATCGAAAAACGCGTAGTACGCATGTTTTGATTTTTTACACACGTTTTCGATTGGATTAAGGTCCGGGCCACTCGCAGGCCAGTCCATGCGATTGATGCCAACGTCCTGAAAATACTCATTTACAATAGGAGCTGTATGTGGCCTGGCATTCGTCATGGATAAATATTCAATTTCACCCACATTCATTGAATATGGGCCCCGACATCAAGAATTACTTCCACATATTTTACGCTAGTTACCGTACCATTTTCTATCAGCACTAATTTCGAGGCAACTCTCTTATGAGATTCCAGCCCAAATTATGACAGATCCACCGCGGAACGGCACTTTTTCCTCAAATATAATGGCACTTCTACCGTCAGTAGACTCTTCGCCGCCCATCATAAATCAGGATTGGTCAGAAAAAATTACTCTTGTCCATTATTCGTCTCTCCACTCGGCGTAACGTGATCTTGCTACCTGATGTTCCTTTTCAAGCTATGTACCATTTGCGGGTTCATGTGCTGTAGAATTAGCTTCAAGGAGCCCTACCTTACAGTCCGCTCGCTTACGTCGTCTCTACGGGTCCACCCAAGTTGATTAGTGACATCAACTGCCGTGAGGTGTCGATTTCGGAGCATTGCCTAGCAACAAATCGAACCTCTCGAGCCGTAGTTCAGAGGCCAGCACATCAATTAGCTTTTCAACTTTATTACAAATAAATAAGATTCATGTTCAATTGGGAAAATTTGTCACCTGTCTGCAGACCTGTGTTTGCCGATCCCTGTTTTTTTTTATATTCTCCCCAGTTTCTCGGAAACATCGGAACACTCGCTGCACTGTGACACGCCTATTGTTCTTGCTGTACTTCGATGACTTCTGCCTTCTTGTAACATAGTGGTGACACATGTATAATCTGGTGTACATGACAGATAGTAATTCAATAATGATGGTGTAAAACGAGAATTAAGAATTTAATTAATTTCCTTGCACCACTTTGATTAGACAAATTGAAAACGAAACTGAATAAAATGAAAAAGTAAAACAAAAGAGATTTGAATTTACTTCTAAAGTTTTAAGCTTTTAACTTCTTTTAATTGCGTTAATTTATCAATCTTAAATTCTCTGTGATATAAAGTTAGTTTCTAGCACGCACCATTATTAATTTGCAAATTACAGGGTTTTTCGATTCATGATAATATGAATCGAGTGTATTTTTTGGCGACACCGACCGACCGGATTATTGGATTTATTATATATGTAAATAGTAATCAGTAGGGACTGTGAAGATACAATAGGTCAAACACAATCGATACCCTTTTCGCGGGAACATTTGATTAACTTTTAAAACCCTTTTAACTGTGTATGCATATTGAAACTACGATCAATACTGCACACCTTAAGTCTTATAACTTGTAGTATGATCATTCATCATCATGTGCATAGCCTTTCCCAGCTATGTTGGGGTCGGCTTCCAGTCTAACCGGATGCAGCTGAATAACACTATTTTACATGGAGCGACTGCCTATCTGACCTCCACAACCCTGTAACTGGGTAACACGATACCCTTTAATAAGATTGGTCGTCACACTTTCGGGCTTCTAACTACCCGTATCTACTGTCAAAGATCTACAAATGACAGCCAGTACCAACGGCTTAACGTGCTTTCCGAGGCACGTAGGAGTATCGTTCACCCACGGACGAACGGTCAGCCATTCACAGACTGATCTCGGCAAGCGTAGCTTAATCATGGTATGATCATTGTCTTTGCTAATTAATTACGTTGCCGCTATATTTTTTGATTATGTAAGAAAACCCACCTCTATTATCATTGCAAAAAAAACATTATATTCTTAATTTTCATTTGTTCAGTTGGTAAAACGTAGTTTGTAATAAGAGCAAGCAAATATAGAACTTATTCGAGCTTATATTTCTTTGACTGTGCACCACACCACCGGTTTGGGTAAAAAATGAGTATCAAACAAGGCTACATACGAGTTCATAGGCTTCGTTTATGGCGGTAGAGTCCCGAAGACAATTTCCGACTCCCACATTCCTCTATAACGTAAGGGGATGGGCTATTTATCAATGGTCATAACCTGTCGTCTTGTCAATTAGGATAGAATTTGAAATAGGTACGTAAGAGAGGCTAAAAGTGGCGCTGTGCGGTTTAGAACAGATGTGTGGAAATTGGTTGTAGTATAGAAAAGTAGAAGAAGTATGAAAAGAAGTATGAAGCTGAGGAACGTATCGTGTGCAAGTTATGAGGATGAATGTGGATTCCATTGTAATACTAACTTTCGCTCGCGTTGATTTAAAAGTTTCAATCAATTTGGTTTGTATAATGCTTATAATAATAAAATTCAATCATATTCGAAAGAGACGTGGCGCCGCCAAGTTAATCTTGTTATATATAAGTATCCGCAGTCGGAATGGTACTACTAATCTTAATACAAGTTGCATGGAAAATATTACGTCCAAGAACGTAATTAACATTACGTTCTTGGACGTAATATTTTGCTAGGATGGATCAAATTGGGATTTGGGTGTAAAACCGTAATTTAAGGGGTATTAATGTTTCCCACTTTATTTTATTCACCACAGAGTACCACACCATCTTTCACACACCTAAAGTTTATCGACAAACTCATTCCAAGAACAAAATCCATCCTCATCCGTGTCACACCACTTTAATCGCATCACAACTCTTTGTGGAGGACTTTCTAAAGTATATTTAGACCCATTTCTTAACTGGTACCAACTCGGGTACACATGTTCTACTTTCAAATAGTCATGTTCACTATCTGTCCACCTTTGAAACACAAACTTCCCGCCAATCGGGAATTTCTCATATTGATTTGGTAAGTCGATCGATTGAAAACCTAAAGCAGTCGCTAGAGTGTTCATATTAGTATCATGGCCAAATAACAACATCAACTTTGGCATTTCGTCATAGTTCTTAAATGTTTTAGTTAAATAGTCTACTAAATGCGTGGCGACGTCTGCAGCCACTGTGGTATATGATATGTTTTGTCCTTGTCGTATAACTTCAACCAAAAGTTTCCATTTTTCTGGTGTTGTTATTTGTCCCCATGCAATGTCTTGTATAGGCATGCCGTTGTAGTAACTCATTAAAAATGTGTCCATAGCTAATGATGCTATGACCTGCGGTCCATCGATCCGCACTACTTTACCGACCTCATACGAAACCCTATTTTCAGCTTTAGTCAAATCACATATTCCATCCTGTTTGCAAACGTCTGATCCTTCAATTTCCAGTATTTCATTCAATTCCGAATATGCGGCCGTCAGTTCAGAATTATTTTGTAATTTTCTATTAATTTCTTCGACGACCATTTCTTTGTAGGCATCACTGGAATTGTGTATGACAGAACGGAAAAGGGGATCTGGACCTTCAGTTTTCTTGTAATGTACTGTCACATTGCAACTGTTGAACGCCGAGTCAGCGAAGGCTCTCGCTGTCGCCTTGGTTCTGTTCGCCGTGTTGGCGTACACATACACAGTATTTTCATCGGGACATCCTTCAGGAAGAAACTTTTGCTGTTTGAACCATTCTGAGAAATATTCGCCCATGTATCCTTCTAGTTCTGCTCCTCGCGGAGTCAAGTCTCCCGGCGGGCCAGCCAGTGGGGGCCATTGCTTCGGAGAAAATCTCTTTAGTTCATCTACACTAACTAACGGATACCGTATGTTATGTCGACTGAATATGAAAACTTGTTTTAGTCTCAAATTGTTCGCACCGAATCCTTTCCACAATACGGTCAATACTATTAAACAAACTAATTTCGACATAATTTCATTTAAATAAGTGTTTTCTGTGTATTTTACTAGTATTTTAATAGATGTACAAATGTGTAATGGCAAAACAAGATTATTTTACGTCTTATATTCGTATTCTGAGAAACGTTTTTTTTTCAATACTGTCACATTTTAATATATTTATGACGCATTGTTCAGGTTAATTACCTGTTTGTGTATAATTATGATTGATTGGTACATTTAAAATATCAGTGACCACATGGCCACTTATATTTTAGACCAATACACTTGTTGGTTTGTACAATTATTGTTGTAACAAAACGGCGAGCGTGCTCGACGTCTGGTTCGTGGAGGGCGATACACCAGAACATATCGTTGTCAGAGCGCATCTTTGGTTTGTTACAAATAAATGCTCTAGTCTATACTCACCTTTAGTCTTCTTACACAAACCTATTCTTCTCCTTTCAGATACCTCTAGCCTGCAGTTCATTAGTCGTGTCAATATGTATGACGACCTTAGCGACGTGTTTCCTCCTTGGTACTGGCGTGGCAAGCTGGCTGCCAGTAGTGGCCGTGTGTGTGTGCATCCTGGCTTATGGAGCTGGTTTGGCCCCTGTGCCAATGGTCATAATGGCTGAGGTGTTCACATTTCAGGTGAGATTTTACTTAGGTATTTGAATGAGGTTCTCCTCTTTACAGTTTTGTGAGAACAATGGCAAATTAAGATGGTGATTTATTTAGGTCCGCGTGATTTAGTTTACGTCACTTGCAAACATACAGATAAAAGGACAAATTATGAACGTAAAGCATGGCTAAAAAATGGTAGTTTTCAAGAACAGTTGGAAACAACTAAATATTATGATTACACTGTTGAATTTTGACATCTCATCGCAGATTCGAGCTTTAAAAATCAAACGGCGCAATTTTATTTAGCGTTCATTTGGGTATTCGTATCACCTGCTGTTAGTTTCACTTACAAGCAAAAGACGGTTTAGCAGCTGTACAGATCCTGCACCGCATCACTTAACTACATTACTATTAATGAGTAATAAAATAAATATTATTAAAACTAATTTCAAAACTAAACCGATAAATAATAGGTACTAATGGGCCTATTTACATATCATAAGATTTTACGCTCCAGCTACAATCGAATTCTGTGACGAATCGCTAACAAAAAACATCAAAGATTCATTCTATACATTCTTATTTTAGACAAATATTGTTCCTACATTATTGCAATCGAACATGTCACACGTCTACATAGCAACTTATACAAATTAGGAAAATTTGTACCAAATGTTTGTCCGATCTACAAAGATTTGTTCCGGGTGTTCTGGGTATATGCTATGTATCTAGAGTAAAAACTATATCTATGTAATGTATTGTTTTAAGTATATCACGTCATATAGTACCTATAACACAAGCTCTGCTTAGCTTGGGGCTAGATGATGCTGTGTGGATTTTCCAGCATTATTTATTTATAAAGATTATTGCATTTTCTGGTAGTCGTCAAATTTACCATTTTCTTAGGTTCCATTTATCTATCATATAATTCGACCCCTCAAGGATCGTACTGTAACAAATGACCGGGCACAAATGGTCACTGGAAAGGTCACTATCGCCCGGTCTATCACTATAAACATAACAAACGTCACGTAACTTATGATGAGGATACAGTCTCCGGCACGTAAGTTGGCAAGGTTTTGGGGTAGTGGGGGTAAGTTCGCGCATCGTGCACTTAGTGGAACAAAAAAGTGGTGACTTTTATTGATCGTCATTATTTTATGGTTATTGCCATCACTTATATTTAATCATGTCTGATTAGAAGAAAGTTCAAGAAGGGAGTGGAATTCGTAAAGTTTATTGGGAGTTATAAATAATATGCACACTATGAAAGTATGCTCAAAAAGTATGCGGAAAAAGGCATACCTTTTTCGCCTTCATTTTAAAATTTAAAACAATAACATCAACTCGTAACAAAAACTAAATTTAAAAACAATAACAAGAACTTTTTAACATAAACAACAAAAACAAAGGGTACAACTTTCGTGCACGCAAGTGTAATCGGGAGCGAAACGCAGTTCAGGAGGCAACAGTCGACTGTTGCACCAATCGCGCGCTCGGATGGACGCTACCTCATACCCCGCGTCCCGCTTGACCACCAGAGACCTAAACAACGACTTGTGCGCATCTAACGACTCTTGCCAAGTTACTTGCTATACATATTGCTATAAATGTGTATAGTCCCCGCTATTCATATTTATAAAAAACTCACCCTTTATCCTCAGGTCCGTGCTCGAATGGCTGGAGCTTCAATGGCGTTCTCATTCTTCTGCAGTTCAATGACCGTACTGTTCTACACGCCTATAGCCAATCAATTCGGTGCATTCGTCGTGTTCTACATCTTCGCAGCAGTCACATTCTTCGGCGTAGTCTACACTATTCTTTGGGTACCAGAGACTAAGGGAAAAAGCTTGGAGGAGATCCAAAAGTATTGGAAGAAGACTGAGCCTGTGTTTGTGTAACCAAGGCCTTATTTATGTGTTTTGTATTGGAGACTGTATTAAAAAGGGTGTAAAGTGCACATTCCCTTAAAACAGTTATTGGATGTTGTTCTAAGGTGAATAGAAGTCTGGAGCTGCAAAAACCTTCAGAAAAGTGGTGTCCTATAGAAGAAATTAATACCTATATATTACTTTACTTCCCCAGAAAGTTGTAAAAATGTTCTATTAATATATTTTGGGTCAGGTATTATATTTTGTAATTAACAAAAAAACACTTATCTAAAAGTAGATATTTAATAGGATACCAAAAATATATCAAAACTTTATTGAGCATTGAGCTAATTGGTGATGTTCTTCAAAAAGGTTAGGTGCTTAGTACTCTTAACCGGGGTGCGTGTATGACTCGATGTATGAACGTAAACGAAGCAAAAGGAATATGTAAGGATCGTACCGCAGCAGAACGCCCCCTTCTGTAGTTTCTGTGTACTCCCATGGCGCATGGGGAAAAAGGCGCGAATTTATGTATGTATTAAATAATTATGACGACTGACGTGGCGCGGCGGGCGAAGGTCCGCCTGCGACGCAGGAGGTTGCGGGTTCGATACCCGCCCTGGGACAAATGTTTGTACGATCTACAAATATTTGTTTCGGGTGTTCTGGGTATTTGCTATGTATAATAAAAAATATCTATTTAATTTAATGTATTGTATTAAGTATATCAGTCATCTAGTACCCATAAAACAAGCTCTTGGGGCTAGATGATGCTGTGTGGATTGTCCAGTATTATTTATTTATTTATTTTCGCAACTAAATTTACGACTTGACCAGTATTTGTACAGGTGTGTGCATTGAGTGACAACATGGTTTTTTATAGTTCTACTTACTGAAAGATTTAATATTAAAAAAACCGTTAAACACGTATTTGAATAATATAAATAAGAATTAAAAGTAATGCTACCTAAATCATTTAATAAGTTCTTTAAAACTCCTATGTACATGAACTAATGTGTGCTTTTTGTCACTAGAACTACAAAAAAACCATGTGGTCACTCAGTCTGTGTACTTTATGTGTGTTTTTTATGCCCAAAAGATATTTATTTCTGATTATCTTTATACGAATATGTAAATAAATTGAAGTGTTTATAATGTCAAAAGAAAAGCATTTTATTAAATGCATATGAAAGTGTTACATACGGTACTTAAACTTTTTGTTTGTCTATTTGAGATTATCTTCGAAACGGCTTGACTTTCACTGCTGATGTAATAAGGAGTAACTTAATCTTTAAAATTCCAAGAAGTTTTTGTCATATTACACGTGGACGAAGTCGCAGGCACAGCTAGTATGAATATAAGTTTCGTAAAGTCGACTACAAGTCAGTGGTAACCTCAAACTAGCCTAACGTAGCGCGAAGTTTTAACGGAATAGGAGACCAGCTAATACTGCTCTTGTTACCTCTTATTTATCATCATTTTATTGCTAATCAATTTAACTTCATTTATTCAGAATATCTTACATTGCATGATTTCCCATACTTAAAAACAACAGGTCCACTGGGCTAGAAACAGCCTTCGTTGTCAATAATACTATTTAAAACATGTCAGCGCGCTTACTTTTAATTCCGATCGACCGACATTTGAACTTAGAAGTTTCGTACTCAAGTTGCTGTCAAAATATACTCGAACTGAAGTTCGAGTATATTTTGACAGCACTTAAATTAAAGGCTTTGCGTTAATTTGAGTATTATATAAATATGTAAATTATAATGGGTTATTTTTCAATGAAAAACATAAGTATAATAAACGTATGTCTATTTATTGTTATCAGTGTAAAGGTACCTCTTAGCATAAAGGTTGTGATAAGGTATAAACCAAATGGAATAAAATATAAAAACTACCAAGAAATGTGTTTATTATTTATTTTTAATACATAACTACAGAGAATCACTGCGACAGTGGAGCGAGCGCTGTGTCGCTAATATTTCTTTTTTTTTTGGTACACCTTAAATAAAATGTTTATCAATAAAAAAAAAGTTATTTCTTAATCCGGTCTATTACGAATGTTCTGGACATCGAAGCGGGGCAGGGGAACCCTATAGTAGAGACTAATGAAACAAATGGTAGCGATGACGTTACTTAGAATAAATAATCTACATAAACTTATAATGTATTTACCGTCAGATCATACAGTGTATGTATTAGGAAATCTGTGACTTTATTGATCTCGACTTGTCGAATCAAATGAGTGCTCGTGAAACTACAGGGTTCGAACCCCGATAAAAACCTACATTGATATTTAGAATAATATCACGAGAAATTAAATTATTTTAGTTGACGAGTACCTAAAATTAGAGGCCAGTATCTGAGATACGTCTCACGATCATTCATTAGAAATAAGCATAAAATTGTCCAAAACATTTGATTAAGTTTTGTGTCCACATGAAAATGTTTTTGAATATTAGTTCACTTAAAAATACATAATTTTAATTTTTGTTTGATTTATAAAACGTGTTCTCCTGTCGTATCTCAGAAACAGGTTAAAATATCGACAACACACATAATAATAACCTTAAAATTAGCCGCTACGATGACCACAGAGTAACCAAATATGTCCATTCAACATTATAAAAAAAGAACTGCAGTCAACATTCGTGTTGCCCTCATTTGAGGTCCAAACTATACAATAATATAATTAAAAAATTATAAGGAGACGCTCATCGACCAGCCGAAATGAAATTAATAACTAAAACAACGATAAAAACAAACACTAAGATAGTAGAACTTATTATTTAAACTCTATAATACAGACTCATTATCTCTATTCTTAGATTGTTTTTTTTTTCAATCCTGGAGATGTCCGGTCACTGTTTTCATTCAAGACTATATTTTCTTAAGACGAATTGGCCTGGGTGCGGTGTTTGTGACATAATAATATTATGATGATTTGGAAAGGCCACTTATACGTTAGTGCCCATTTACACTCATAATGTGACAGCTAGATATTATATATATCTATATATATATATTTCATTGTGAAAACAAAAGTGCATGGTTTATGCTAAACATTAGATATCTTCAAAAATTATTTTCAAAATACTTTAGACTATGTAGTGTAAATAAGGTTTTTTACTACAGATATTTAAACCTTGTTATTTGGGACAATAACAACAGTGAAATTGTGTAGTTTACCGCCAATCGTTGAGGTCTTTTTTGTATATTACCCAAGTATCTATGTATATCACGATTTGCAAACCGCGAAAACGACAAGAAAGATGTTAATGATAAAATATTATGAAATAAATTAACACAAAAATAATGTATTATAAAATATTAGTGACTTATGTATGAAGTAGTAAATATTATGCGAAGGCCGTAAGAAATGAATGTTGAGCAATTTATTATGTAAACTAGTAATTAATATTGATCATATACATAAATACTTAGGTTTATTCGGAGTTAACACTCATTTTCGAATATTATCGTATATTTTTGGTACCTATCTATATATGTACCATAATTTGTCAGTAATTGTAAAACAGTTAAACAAACCAAGATGTTTTTTTTTTTAATTGACTCATTATGCTAAGCCCGATTTACATTTGGCCCTTTTTATGGTGTCAGAGAAGACTATTTTGACAACTTAAACCCCCTATTTAATAAACGCGTGGTAAATATAAAAAAGCTAAACGTTAACCTAACAAAACGCAGTGAAACCGAGTTAAACTTAAAGTTATGTATAAGTTAGCTACAACATACACAAACCTAGGATAAGGCTGCCTGTCGACTGAAGCGGAGCGAGGCAGCGGAGCGAGGCAGCGGAGCGGGGAATCGGAGAAATGTTAACCAATTGGATTGCATAAAATCTTAGGTGGACAGGGATTATTGGTTAATATTTATCCGGTTCTCCGCTCCGGAGCCTCGCTCCGCGGCAATGGACAGGCAGCCTAAATCTCCTTTGTTCTGTAAGAAAGTAAGTTCTTGTCAAATTAAATTGTTTGAATTTTATTTTAGACCCTTCCTGTTATCAGTAGCTGTAAATGTGGAGATAGTACTGATTGAGGTCTAATTACTCGACGTTTATTAATAATGGGGTAAGAGATAGTATTTACTACTAAGCCCTGACGCACAGGGCTTAGTTTTTAAAGCAGATGAAGTGTAAATCAAGCTTAACTCACGAGATTAGTTGATCAAATTATTGTTGAAACATGGTCGTCTTGCGAATAGACTTTTAATCAACATTTGAGTGACAATTAATCAACAAAGACTTTTTGTCAGTTATCGAACATTTTCGTACAAATCTGATTATTTACATTTCCATAATATTATTTTCGATTTATCTTCCAATTAGTCGTGGCATGAGATATTGAAAAAGACGAGCTAGATAGCGAAGGCAGTCCAAGTATTTAATAACTTACTTACATGAAATTGGTAAATAGATTAGAAATTGGTAATTAGTAAATACATGAGAGAGACCCGTCTTTTGAGACCAATGTTGGTAGATTGTGGCCAAAAGTGTGGTAGAAAATTCGCTATTGATTTAGTCGAATATTTAGGTCCTACATAATCGATTAATTCAATAACGAATTTTCTAATTTTAATGTGATAAAGCTTAATAGACTAACAGTGGAATTGGCGATGATAATAATTATGAAATAGTGTATTATAATAGTGACAGAAACAGACAGTTACTTGAAAACTTAATATAAGAATTCTGCTTTTTTTATTTAAGTATTTATCTCACGCCACGGCCAACTCAGGATGACAGTTTAGGCAAAACTAATAGTCACCGATGTATCGCACATTCAGTGAAGAGTGAATGAAATGTATCCATTCACTCGTTCGTTCAATAGTTAGGAGTAAATACTAGTAGCCAGTCTTCATAGGGTTAAGCTTATAAATACATGACTGAGTTTTGTCCTAGATCTTTAGTCTGCACACACGGATATATTTTATTCCGATAAATCCCTTCCTGGTATTATGTAAATCCTGCTAAATCACATTTGATCTAGGAAAATCTGAATCTTAAAAATATCCATGTGTTTAGGCTTAAAAGATAGCAGTTGATTGACCAAAAGAATAGAAAAGGAGCTGCTAGGTATGCTACACACTTGTTTGGGTCGGCACAGTTGATTCGGCAGTAAATATGAGCACCGTGAGCACTTTTGACAGCGGCAGCATTTTTTTAAGCTTCCGCGGCGGTGGCGAGTAGCGGCGCGGTCACAGTTGTTTTTTTCGGCCCGGCTCGGCTTAGCCGCACGCGTCTTACACGCGGCTAAGCCGAGCAGCGTTCTTACGGAACATATTATATCTAGAGATTTTCGATTTCCCCACCCGGTTGTTCCGATTAAAGCTGACTCAAACAAGTGTATAAAACAGCTAAGATTGCCGCTCCGAGATTTGGTACATAATTTAAACGATGACAACTCATAATTAAATCTTGAGCCATAGACACAAGATTTCTTTTAACTTGTCTATGAAAATGGGGTTATACCACATTTGATCCTGAATGTCTATGAGGTATTGTCAAGGCAACTGCTACCTATACAGTATTCTCGATATAATAAAACGTTCGATCAACTTTTTGCATGAGATTTGTATATTTTTATGAGTTGTGTACAATATTAAAAGTGCCAACATTGACGATAGATAACCGTGACGAAGTGTTATTAAATTAATTATTATTACTATTGAAACTTTATACAAAATGTAATTCATTAATAGTTATAATTACTGTGGGGTGCTAAAGCATTTTCTGTTCGGCTTATAGACCTCATAGTTCTATTTACCGTAAAACATTGACCACATTATCATACATATTTTGTTGGAGATTTGTATGACACGTTACTTACTTTAAGACGGTTTTATTCGATTTTTTTTTCATAATATCAAACTAACCTATTATCCTGTGTCATACAAATCGACACGGAAACAATCTTTGAAGAAATCCCAAAATACAAGACGTCATTCCAACAAAAGAGCAATTAACAGCATAATGCTATCAATTGTCATAATGTACAAATTCGACAGCTTATTTATAGAAACCATACAAATCAGTTATCAAAGTTCACAGTAACTCGACTGAAAATTGTTCAAGAGACATTTTCATTAAAATGTCAAAGATCATCATCTGTCATACAAAACTGACAGTTGATTTCATCTGTCATTCGAGAACATTATCGTTACTATGACGTTATACACACAGTGGTCACGTTATCTATCGCTATGCTAGTACTTACTCGCTGAACTCTTGTGGCGGTCCAGCGGAGGGTAGTTCTCAATCACTGACCGCGCGCTTCGCTTGAGGCTCTTCTAGTTCCGTCTCAGGAGGGTGTTCTATGCCGGGCAGTTGTATCTGTGTGTCTGACGCTTCTGAAGGCTGTAGATAATTAAGATGACAGGTTTAGGTATGATATCAGAGTTTAGACAGTAAAATGATTTTTAATGAAACTGATTGTAAATGGAAAGGGACAGAATAATAAAAATATTAATTATAAGATTATCAAAAATAATGTACTTTATCATAAAAATCACACACAATGGCACTGTAAATATTTAAAGGGTATATCGCACTAGTAAGTTTTCGTTCAACACAGTCTTTTGCGGCCTAGCATAAGCGTAGGGTAAACACCGCACCAACCACCGTCGTACAGAGGCCAGCACATCAAGCTACCTCAATGTGTCAAATTACTTTGATAGTTTTTCAACTTTATCACAAAAAGAATAAGGTTTATGTTTAATTGGAAAACAAATACAGTTTGGGATAGCTTGATGAGCTTTTTTCAGAGTCAGTCGCATGACTATATTCAGATGAGTTGAACGATAGAAGATAGTTATAGAGCAGCGGGCCAGTGCCTCGCCGTCTACTCAGAGCACGTGGTCTCTTAACAACATCGACAGTGCCAAGTAATCCAGAAGCAAGTGGACTGGGGTGGAGTTTACGTCACATCTGCCATCGACAAGCGTCTGTGCTGGACGAACACTAGTGCGATGCTGCCATTGACATAGAAAAATGAACTGAGCATATACCCCTAAAACAATCACCACTATGTTAGAAAGAGACAAATCGTATGTGCGGCCAATACCTTTTTTTCAAGCGTGGGAAATCATCCAATGACTTCTCCCGTTCTGGGTGGTACGGGAGGGCGTGTCAGACTTTTACTGACTAAAACCCATCCGTTTTCCGTCCTTGCCCTTTACGTTCCAGGGTCACGGTAACTCTTTCGAACATCCCGCAACCCTGGTGTGGCTAATACCTGTCTTATTGATTGGATAGACAACTACTGGCCGCACGTTCGCGTTATCTCTCTCACACTTTCTAGTTATTTCACGACTAGGGAATGCCCGCTCCATTTCTCTATGTTTATGGATGTTGCCATAACTTTGACTTACAAAATGAGTCAACATGCAAGAAGGTTTCAAAAACTAAGTACCTATCAAAAAAAGTTACGATAGGGATGATTTATGAGTGTACGTAAATTATTTCATTAATTCATACTTACATCAGTTATCATTAATGAGATGTTTAAAATACTAGTTTCTAATTGGTTTACCTTGAGGTCAATACTTCCGCGTCCAGAGGCAAGCTTGGAAAACATTGATGGAACATTTATATATCAAGCTTTTTAGATGCCAAGTGATAAAAAGTAGCGACATACATACAAGTAGGGTTAGTAATATTATGTGTGTAGATGTAATAAATATTTAAATGGGTAAATTAAATACTTATTTAGCTTTAGAAATGTGATGTGTATATTTGCACCTAAACTTCTACAGTGATTTTGTATTGCAAAGGATTTAATGCATACGGCTATAATATTTAAGGTTACAATTTGAGTTTAGCAACCGCAGAAATAACTTTGTCCTACTCTTATTCGACCAGAATATGGAACTATTCCCTGTGCGTAGTCAGTCTGACTTGGCCGGTTTATTCGGCTTGTAACAGCTAAACAGAGACATGATCTTTTTGGTATCTATTAATCTAGAGTTGCGGATATCGGCCCGTCAAAGTTTGACGGTCAAACAATACAATACTTATTATATACTGCTCTATGTTTCATCTGATTGTCTTGAAGCAATCGCTGTTTAGTGTACAAGCATGAGTACATAATTATTTATTATAGCAGTACATACACAACTCCGGTATTTGCTCGCTATGAAAAATAAATGAGGACATTGCTCAATATATGCATTAAGCCATATGCAGTTTCATATGTTGTATGTTCCTAGTTAGACCTTATAGATTGGGTACAAATACACACCACACACCACCCCAGTACAGGAAAACAGCAGTTTTTTAATACAAAAACAAGCATGTACCAACATGACCCTTATGAGCATTAAATACGTGCTTACCTCAACATCGTTAGCGTTCTCCTTCTCAGGCAGCGGCCGCAGGCGCTTCTTGCCGCGCAGGTTGGTGGTCTCCACTGCGGCCTGTCTCTTGGGTTGGAACTGTGTAAACAATAATAAAATAAATTATTCGACGACCATCTGTCGACGCTCTCGTTACACGGTTGGATCAAAGGCCTGATACAGAAGGCAGTACTCCTGGATACGGCTCGCATTGTGAGGAGGTTCCTGTCTCTGCAAACCTAACCACCGGTAGCTTGTACCCTGCTCCCGCCATCAGTGGACCAAGATTTTTAATATTTTTAAATGTGTTGTATTTTTTATATGGCAATATTTAAAAATGTAATTTATAAGAATGTCTGTTCAATAAAGGAAATAAATAAATAATGCTGGACAATCCACACAGCATCATCTAGCCCCAAGCTAAGCAGAGCTTGTGTTATGGGTACTAGACGACTGATATATACTTTACATAGATAGATATTTTTTATTATACATATCAAATACCCAGAACACCCGGAACAAATCTTTGTAGATCGTACAAACATTTGTCCCAGGGCGGGAATTGAACCCGCGACCTCCTGCGTCGCAGGCGGACCTTCGCCCGCCGTGCCACATCGGTCGTCAAATCGTATGTGCACGGAAATTATCGTTATTTTATTGAGGGTTTTTTTTTTACTTGTTTAATAGATAACTAGCCGGCAGCCTCGTCCGCGTGGAGGGCAATAATCGTCCCACGGTACCGTGGACAAAAAGTGTGCTATAATATTTTAAATGCGAATGAGAATTTTGTTTGTTTATTTAAGGCTTTCTGTATTTGATTTAGATAATTTGGCACTCGGATAGACCATGACCACATGAAACTTTTTATTCCGGCTGTAAGTGTTTCGTTTTTGGACCTAAACGCGGGCAGAGCTACGAATATCATAAACAAGATAGATACACGAGTTACTATAAAAATTACCAAAATCACTACTGGTGTGCCAACAAAATTTGATGAGTTCCCTGGTTCTCCAAGATCCCACCATTAGATCCTAATTTGGTACTAATAAGACCACCTCGAGAGCATAACTTTTCACCAAATCAAACAAAAAATAATAATTAAAAATCGGTTCGCAATTGACGGGGAAATCGGGGAACATACATAAAAACACAAATGCAACATAGAACCTCCTCCTTTTTGAAGTCGGTTACAAATAATACACTGACCTGTAACTCGGGTGGCAGGAACACACGAGTGTTAACGAAGTACTCTGACTGCTCCGCGAAGTACATGTCCGGGATGCGCGCGTCGGACGGGAAGTCGCGCAGCTCGAAGCTTTGCGACCGCGACCAGATCACCGCCATGGCCAGGTCGCACACGGCCCATAATTTCTGTGAAGAAACACAAGTGATTAATGCAATAATACGTGTGGTAGTGTTTATAGCGACATCTATCTCGCCACACATGAACTAAATCTGACGTATCCTACATCGCGATATTAAAGTTATCCGCGCGATTGAACATGTATACATTCACCCGTCAACAACCGTCCATCAGTAGTCCACCAGAAGCAACGCCCATCAGTTTGGAGGATCTGCCCATATCTGGAAGGAACTTTACACCCTGTTTCTCATACCCCCAGACATGAAACGTGTATTGACATGAAAGTCAAATGTAAGTTTCGGGACTGTTCGGTTCGTTTCGGATTTTATCGGAGCCCTTAATGATAAGTAGCGAGAGAAATATTTCAGCACTAGAGCGAAATCGTAAGCAACGGTTAACAAGCTCGTGGCATGTCACCAAATGTGCTGATATTATTGTATGCGTTTATTTTAGCCTAATGAAGTTACTCCTAAAGCTCAAGCTTAGATACTCAAAACTCAATCTAACCAAGATAATGTCTGGACTATAAAACGAGACTGCGATCTCTGCGTTTCTTTCTGTGTTTCTTCCCAGACTAGGCAGATAGCGAGACACCAGCAAAGATTAAAAAAAACTTGTTGACGTCCAAAAGTGTTTGTAAAAACCTATTTACAGAAATAAATATCATTATCGTTTAAAAATCTTAATAAGAACTTAAACAAATTTTCAGGAGACCACTCTTGGAAGAAAGACCACAATTTCAACCTAATCAGCCACCCTTTACAATTAAAATATTAATATCATCGAATAGGTCGACGTGGTAAAGAACTAGCTCTCAATTTCGCCTATAAGTGTCATCACCTGCCGAGCCTTTTCCCAACTATGTTGGGGTCGGCCTCCTGGGCACCACGATACTCCTTGGAATCTTGGTAAGACTGGTTGTGAGGCTTTCGAGCTTCTGACTAACCTTAACAACTGTCATAGATCTACAAATGATAGCCGGGACCAATGGCATAACGTGCTTGCCGGGACCAACGCCTAAACGTGCTTTTCGAGACACGTAGGAGTCTTGATATTTTATGAACGGTCACCCATCCACATACTGACCTCGGTAAGCGAAGTTTAACCTTCGGCCAAACCGTGCGGCTGTTTTTATTTAGCCACGAACTCCTTCGCTGTAAGTGTGTTCATATAAAAGAAAAAATGCCGTCGAAATAGGAACCTCGTCCTTTTTTTAAGTCTATTTAAAAACGTTATTGACAAAAAAACATACCGAGGTTGTAATACTTTCGCCATCCTCAGCCATCTAGGTTGACACTCTTGACTCAAGTCTAGGTAAGAGGTGACAGAATACAAAGCCAACGATGGAGTGAGTTACCGAATAAAGTAGTTAACTTACATAATTGACGGCGTCATCCGTTTCGTTGAGCTTGTCCTTGTGCGTCTTCATGCGCTCCACCAGACTCTTGTAGAAGCCGTAGCAGTAAAAGTCATTGCGAGTGATCAGCGGCTCCAGGATGAACCAAAGGCAACTCTTGATAACCTGCGAACAAAACGTGGTTACTTTTGTTACAAGCCTTTGCAAGTAGCGGCATAACGTTGCTTATAATAGCATAAATAGAAAAAGTAAGCAAAGAAAGACGTACGTTTTTGGGGTGGTAAAAACGTAAAAGCATTAAAAAGTAATGTCTGATCAATAATTAATTATTATCGGCCGTGAACGAAAAAGAAGCTTCGACTTCTAGCTTATTTTCGGCCGAAAATGACAATATTAAATATTAATATTATCTCCGCTGTACACTCTGGTATATACTGAAGTTCTTATTTGTTTGTAACACTTAAGTAAAAAAAAAGCTAATAAATTACACGCTTTAAAGAAATAAAACACGATGATTCCATTAGAAGACACGACATTTTGTGTATTTCTTGTTGTGTTGAATAAATAATATTTTCAAAATATGTTATTTATAATCAAAATACATCACTAGCTTTTACGCTGTAGGCCGAATGACGCGTGACAATTCACGAACATCTGTTTATCGGCCGATTTTTCGACTGTATATGGCGGAAAATGAAAATATGGTCGAATCATAATTTTTCGGCCGAAAATGGCCACAACAGAAGCTTCAGTCGAATCACTATTCAAAAGCAAGATAACACGAAACATTTTTCTGACACTATTTCATACAGTTTAAACATTCAAAAAGTAGTAACAAAAAATATGTTGAAGACAAAACTATATTGCGTTTTCTTTTACCGAGGACTTCTTGTCAAAGCCCTTTTCTTTTTTTATTTCCTTTTTCTTTTTTTCTTCTTTGTTTAGTTTTAGGTGTTTTTATTACCTGTGCGTGTCCCAAATAAATATTTATCTTTTTCGTTCTTTACATACCTTGAGTTGTGCGACATTGTCGTATGCGGTGAAGGCGGGGTCGTGCGTGAGTACGGGCACCGCGAACACGAGCATGTAGTCGGGCAGGATGTGAGGTAACTGGGACACTGCGCGCTCCACTGAAAAACATGTACGCACCACAGGTGTTAATAAACATGACTTATTTTTTGTTTGCAACAAATTTTTTGAAGAGTTCTCAGTTCTCCTCCTACATATCGAAGTAATGAATTAATGTCACTATGTAAACTATGTCACTTCTACGCCGTTGTCCACTGCCAACGCCGTAAAAATGGCATGGTGCTGTCACTGCGGCACAGACGTCATTTAGACTTTAGAAGTTAGGAGGTTGACCACCAAGGCGGGGCTTAAGAGTAAAGACCTGTGCGACAGTACATGCTCAGGCTGAGATCGGTTAAGCGTACATATACTTAGCTATGCAATTAAGCGTTTCAAACTCATATGATGAACCGAATTTTTGTGTGAATAATAGTCATTATGTTGTTCTTCATAACTACACAACCAATTTTGTTCATGTTTTCTCTATCAGTTACAAATACGTTTATATATAAATAACATTAAAGTTCTGTATACAGGACGGAAGGGACATCGCACACAAACTGAGACCATGAGTTTAAAACATGATTCTGGGCTCCAGCGTTGAAATTTGTCGTCGGTTTTTCGTAATTTCTGTTTTTTTCTAAATATTATTTTAAATTATGTAAAAATATTTTATTTTACTTAACCCAGTAAGATAATTAATTATATGAGACCTAAATCTAATTTTTAGTTATTTATTTTACCGAAATGTTGGGTTTTTCATGACTTTTTACTGATTTAATTAAAAAACGTACAACTGACGCAAAAGTCGGCGAAAAATTTCAACGCTAGGATTCCAGAATGATGTACTGAACTCATGGTATAAGTTTGGGCGTCGATGTTCCTTTCACACCGTATAATACTACCTTCTAACAAAGATCTAAGTCACGATCTAACAGAGATTCTACGTCAAGTAGAAGAAATCATGCGAAACAGGAGTAAGCTGCTAGGATTCGTATAAGCGAATGTGACTAAGCGTTTTATACGAACATGCACACTATTAACATTCCATGAATGCTCATATTCGTATGAAACGGATAATCTACTAAGCCAAATCAAGTTTAAGCACGCGACAGTGAGGGTAGAGACAGAGAGTGCAGCTATTAGAATAGTTAGTTGCGAGTTGGGGTAGTATCGAGTAGTATGACGGCGTGGGTCCTGGGTCCTTGGTCCGGGAGGAGAACAAGTTACTCACATAGGTTACCTTTAGTGCCGACCGTGATGTTGCGCACGTACTCGCGGCGCCGCACCACGTCGGCCAGCATGTACTGGCGCAGCTGGCCGCGGATGCGGCGCTCCGGCTCGCGGCCGCCCAGCGCGTACATGCCCATGAAGTCCAGCGGCAGGCACTTGTTGGGGATGCCCTGCGGGGTGCACGCGCTTAGTCATGTTTATTTTATACATTTCTATTTTATTCATTTTTACTTTTATCTTTTTTAATTTTACTTATTTTAGTTTTATCATTTTTAATTTTACTTATTTTTAGGTATATTAATTTTTATGTTTACTTATTTTTAGTTTTGTTAATTTTTAATTTTACTTATTTTTAGTTTTATTAATTTATAATTTTACTTATTTTTAGTTATATTAATTTTTAATTTTATTATTCGTATTTTTTTGTCATCAGGCATCGCAGGCCAATAGATAAATACATTAACATACATAGATAAAAGTATATTAATCGTGTGTTATTAAATATTCATCTTTGGCAAACCAGGCGTAAGAGTTTATTCAAAAAGCCTTCAAAAATGGTTATAAGTGAAAAAAAATAACAGTAGGAAACCCATTAGAAAAGGAGGGGAATATGATAAAAATGAAAGGAAAAATAAATTACGGGCGATCCGAGTTCGTGTTGTGAGACGGGGTGAGTTTTTAAGGGTAAAAATGGTTTATTTCGATCACCGGTAAAAATAAAAGTCCTATTAGAAAAAGTTAAATGGCAAAGTTGTAGGTAATAAGAAGATTAGATAGAACTTGTATTTACAAACTTTTTTACATAATCTCAAAATTTATTTATTATTATATATTTTTATCTTTTTCAAACAACATTTTTTTTTCTGCGAAATTTGGTGAAAACTTACATTATGTCCCCACATTATACACTGTAATTTATTTTATTTAAAATGTTTACTTTTTCTTCGTTGAAATCTCTATTTTCTGATGGTGTAAAACAAAATATACATTACCATTGTAAAAGTTCTCAGAAAATGCAAAAAAATGAAAAAAACTCGAACCTAAATTTGTTTTTTTAATCATTATGTTTTGAGCTATTTATTAAAATTTACGATTTAATTAATCAAAAAACGTAAGATTTCATGTTACATTGATAAACGAAAAAATGGAGATCGAGATAAACCATTTTTACCCTTAAAAACTCACCCCCTCTCACTTCCCGAACTCGGATCGCCCGTAATTTATTTATTTTTTCATTTTTATCATATTCCCCTCCTTTTCATGGGTTTCACCCTACTGTTATTTTTTTTGGTTTCAAAAATTATCGACTCTGGTCTATGTTGGCTATGGCGTGGCGGTGGCGGTCTGCATTCGAAGAACGCGAGCCCTTCTCATGGGCATGAGAAGGGCACCCAACTATTCCAGATCACCAATCCGCCAGAAATAAGGTGACCTTTGCAATTTTTGGTTCACTTATATATACATTTATGTGAATTAAATTGTGAAACTTAATATATTTATCAGGAGGCGTACTTTGACGCCTGAGTGTCTTGGTCGGAATTTTATTTTATTTTGTTTTTGTATATATGTATATTTTAAATTTAATTAAATAATTCAAAAATATATTTAAACTTCTTAATATACAAACTACCTTAGACAGTCCCTTGTGCAGTTTTGCGGCAAAACCTTCTCTTACTTGAGGTACTTCATCCTGAAATTACACAACATCAGCATCAATGGGCTATTTTAAAATACAAATATAGCGTTCCACTTAATGGTGACTATAAAATACCATGCGAAGAGGTGTCTGTATAGCAAAAACTCTTTTATAAGTCCTATACATGAAATATACAAGCCTAAAGAACTCACAATCATGAGATGTGACAGGTTGTAGAACTGCTCGGCATTGAACTGATCTCCCACTCCCTTCTGTTCGCAGATCTTCAGCATGGCCGCGCCCGCCGCCAGCCGTAAGTGAGCCATCTCTGCTTTTGATAGACGTTTTTGCTGGAACAGAGAAATACACATGAGTACTGGAGTAAAAAAACCACCACTGAAGTACCATCCAGTTTGGTAATCGAGATATACAGGGGGGAAGAGACATTGACGAAAAAACTGATACCGTGAGTTTAGCACATGATTCATGATCCGTTGAAATATTTCGTCGTTTAAAATGTTTTCTAATTTAAAAGACATGACAGAAAACATACTATATTAGGTCTTTACCTATGAAATTGCCGTTCTGCAGTACTGGCCATTTCAAATCAAAATATTTTTTGTTTGGCTAAGAATTCTAATTTCAAATTAATTTTATTTTAAAAACATGGATTTTTTTTTCCAAAAGTAGTCATTTGTTTATTGATTAGTGTTACATTTTCATCGCATTTAAATCTTTTTCGTCATCATGGATACGTTAAAAATTCGAGTAATTATGGAATATGAGTACCGTCGTGGCAGCAACGCGGCACAAGCGGCACGCAACATCAACGACGTTTACGGAGCTAACACTACAAACCAACGCACTACCTGTTATTGGTTTGCTCGCTTCCGTTCTGGAAATTTCGACCTGAAAAATGAACCTCGCGGTCGTCCGAAGACTTTGGTCGACAATGACGAATTAAAGGCGATTGTGGAAGCTGATGATACACAATCTACGGCTGAATTAGCAGCAGCTTTCGACGTTAGCGTCAAAACAATATTGGTCCATTTGCGTCAAATTGGCAAGGTAAAAAAGCTTGACAAATGGGTGCCCCACGAACTCAATGATCGCCAGCGCGAAGTACGCGTCGAGACGTGCCTTGCACTGCTCAACAGACACACAAATGAAGGAATTTTGAACCGCATTGTTACCTGCGATGAAAAATGGATTCTGTTTGATAACCGCAAGCGCTCAGCAAGTTGGTTGGATCCTGGTTCAGCACCTAAACAATGCCCTAAACGAAAACTTACCCCAAGAAAAGTGATGGTCACTGTTTGGTGGTCTAGCGCCGGTGTGATTCAACACAGCTTCTTACCAAACGGGGTGAGCATTACTGCAGATGTGTACTGTGAAGAATTGAACACAATGATGGAGAAGCTGGCACATCTCCAACCAGCATTGGTCAATCGCTCGTCTCCGCTGCTCCTGCACGACAACGCGCGACCTCATACTGCACAGCAGACGGTCTCCAAGTTGCAAGAACTGGGGTTGGAAGCTCTCCGTCATCCGCCCTACTCACCAGACCTTGCGCCTACAGACTACTACTTTTTCCAGAATTTGGATAACTTCTTGGCGGGAAAAAAATTCAATACCCGAGAGGCAGTACAAAATGCCTTTGAAGAATTTGTTGCCTCCCGTCCAGCTGATTTCTTTAAGAAGGGCATCAATAAACTGCCACTGCGTTGGCAAAGATGCATTGATTGCATGGGTGATTACTTCGATTAATACAAATAAAAAATACATGAAAAAAAATCATTTAAATTTTTTCATACAAAACGGCAATTTCATAGGTAAAGACCTATTATTTTGATGGAGGGATAGAATAACTTAAAGTTCTGTTTAACTCTTTTAGTGCCCAGCACCCGACTCCCGGGTCGAAAAAGAGTTTGTTCATGTACCCAGAACTCTCTTCCCGAGTCGTACTTGTAAAAAGCTACGATGAGATGTGAACATGCCCATCACCCCCTACCATGTACCTACGCATTACCTAATTTGCCAAACATTATGACTAACAAGTTAAATCGTATTTTCGAATTGGGCAGCGAAAGGGTTAAACCTTCCATAGTCAGTCCATCAGTTATCTGTAGCGCTATCTTTGTCTACAAAGTTATTTAAAATCCGTTACAAACTTAAGAAAAAAACATGGCCGTCTTTCTGGGACCGTCAAAAACGAACCTGTAACAAATCCCCCTTGTGTACTATAAACGCGTTTAGCATCCTGAACGTCTTCTGCGCAGACAGCACGTCTTTCTTGAGTCCTAGTAACCAGCGCGCCATGCACTTGAGCCCCTCCAGCTTGCAGCGCGTCTCCTCGGGCAGGTCCTCCTCCGCGCACCACGGCTCGTCCGGTACGGGCACGGTGGCTCCGCCCTCGCGGACCAGCAGCTCTTTTACAATCTGCGGAGGAATCAAACTTATTACAATGTTTGTTTACTTTTTTGTAGATTTATAGACTAGAGCAAGCTTAGTCTGCGCGCATGTTTGAACTTCAAGACTATATACCTTGCCGTGCTGACAGGGATATAAGTATTGTTCAATGTCCATCACATTCGGCATAATTATGGCGAAAAATTACTTTGGAAAACACGGAATACAGCACACTCTTTTAATAAGTCGTTAAGCGTCGAGATGGCGGCAAACGATTATTTCCGATTTACACAACGCGCTGAGAGTCACATATCCATGGTTGTGTTAACTCTTACCTTCCTAGAGACGATGTTCTTGATGATCACGGGGAAGTTGTCGGGCAGGTTATGCGCTATGTGTCCGAGGGTTACGATGGCCGTGCGGTAGTGTTCCGAGTGCGGCGAGAGTGTCGCCTTTAGAGTTTCCAAGACATCTGTGAATATTTGCGTCCTTTGATCTGGTAAGTTCACGAATAGGCATCTGGGAAAAGATAAATTTAAAATGTAACGAGATTTTTTTATGAAAGTTACAAGACTGTATAAGCAGGACATAGTTTAAAAAGGTAGATATGCTTATTTCTTCCCTTCTAGAATTATTTTTTTTATTTGACACTACATTCGGTTATTATAGGAATTTGACATTGGTTAGAGCAGTTTGCTCTATTCTTAAAAGATCCTACCTGACTGCATTCTTGGCCTGTTTAGGCGTGCCGACTTCGGCGTAGGCCTTGCAAAGCGTAATCAGCCGCGGGAATAGAGCCGGGCACGCTTCACCTGTGAAAAAAGAACGTTTACTAATGAATAAGGAAGCTAAAACAGGCATAACCCACGGAAAATGGTAGTTTTTTTTCCGTGGACATGACTGTAACAGATATGCTCTATCTTTATGCATGGAGTCGCTTGAAAACACAAAGGCATAGGCGCAGAGAGCTGTTCAGACGGACATCGCAACGGTAAGTGGTCATAGTCAAAAAATCTTTGGCGTAGCAAAAACGCCAGACGCTAAAGTCAAAATGTATGGCAATGACATTACTAGTGTGAAAAGGGGTCACGTGACTTATCTTATGCTAATGTCAACTCCATATAATTTTATCACTCCAGTGGGTTACGCTCGTGTGACGCTTAGGGGCCGTACATTAATCACGTGAGGCTTGAAAGGGGGGAGGGGGGTTAGGCATAGATCAGGAAATATCACAAGGGGTGTAGTAAAGATATCAAGTGTATTTATTTTTTCGTCTAAATTTAAGATTTGGGTAGGTACTATAAAATACATGTGATTTGGGTAGGTACTATAAAGTACATGTGATTTGGGGGGGGGGGGGGGGGTAGTCTCAATCCTCACCATGATTTTGGGGTTAAAAATACTAAAAATATCACGTGATTAATGGACGGCCCCTTATAGAAAAGGGATTTGTCTAGGCCGACTGTCATTCTAGAGGAAAAGAAATCGTGAAGTTACATATTATGTATCTTACTGTAATGACACTGGCAGTCAAACTGTTGCATTACTGTGTCCCGGATGGCAGTACTTTCCCGGACAAGACCCTTCATAAATCGCTCTATTACTATTTTATGTATTTATTTAATAACTAGCTTTTGCAAGCGGTTCAAGCTAATAGAGAAATCTACCAAGGGGATGAAAGTTTTAAACATAAATTCACGCCTTTTTTCATAGGGGGGCTGAAACTATGGAACGCCACCTGCTACGATCCTTACATACTCCTTTTGCTTCGATTATGTTCATACATTGAAAGTATCTTATGTCAGACTCTGCCTTTTCAGACGTTGAAGCGTGATCGTTTAACATACAAGCAAACATACAAACTTGAATACTAGTAGGATTGGAGATTTTTACACTCACTGAGCGGCCTGTATTTCCCGAGGAAGGTGAGCGCGGCCAGTATGTGCGGCGCCACGGCCTCGTCATCCATCTCCAGCAGTGAAATCAGCCGGTTGAGGATGTCCTCGTGCAGGAAGTGCGACGGGAACACGAATGAGAGCATCACGAGCAGCTTGAGGCCGCGCTCGACTGCTTTCTTCTCGTCTATGCCTGGGGGACATAAACGAACATTAGTAAAGGTATAAAAATATGTTTTTTTAGTGTTAGGGATTCATGTTTCAGTTTGAAAATATTTTTAGCACATTTCTAAACTTGAATACAGAATTTGATAAAAAGAAATATGTTTTGAAAAACCAAACTCTATTTTATTGTTATCGACATTCAAATTCTATTACAGCCAAAACATATATATTTTAATAATTAAATGAACTGGAGAACTTTCACAAGCGTGGAGGGTGAACGACTGTGAAATTTCACCAGCTAATTCAATTTAACCTTATATGTAAGTATACCATACTGTACCAGTTGTATGGCAAAGTGTCCATACAACTCCATTTCTGCTAGACTTACTTTGAGGGTTTAAAAGAGCAACTCAAACTCCAAAGAAAAATGTCACAATCAGTATTGTCGACTATTGCCACATAGCAGTAGCGTGCACAGAGATTTCAGACAGGTTATGCACAAAAAAACTTACCAGTTTCAACGTGTTGTACCTACGGTACACAACAACAAGCAAGTACCTAGGCTAAATTACCATGTTTTTTTTTATAATAGTTATTTATCATTTAGAGGGGCATGTATGTATGTACATATGTATGGGATCACAGGGTATGCAGTGCTTATTTGCATGTATGGAGTGCTCGCCACTGCCACATAGTTTAGACAACACAAATTGATAAGATTTCCTGATGATATAGCTTGATAATAGCTTCCGTTATACGAAAGTGACTGTTCTAGGGTACATACCGCACTCCTCTGCCATACAGCCGTCGGTCCCCTTCACGGTGCCCTCCACGTAGCCGACCAGTATGAGCAGCGAGTCGTGGTCTATCATCACGGAGCTCACTCGTTCTAACAACATCTTCACTGTGTTGTAGTAGAGGTTCGTCATCACTGGCTGGCCTAGCTTCTTTAGGACGCTTGACTGTATGTGGGAAGGAGATTAGTACTTAAAATATTTAACATAACATCACGCCTGTATTCCCCGCAGGATTGGGCAGAGGTGTACCTACAGTACACACAAATTTCACCAGATTTGTTTTTTAAGTCCCATGTATTAGGGGGTGAGCCTATTGCCATCAACCGGGCACACATTTAGACTCCGGGCTGCTACTGAGAAAATCCTAATGACAAATCCCAATATCACATAGCTCGACCCGGGAATTGAACCCAGAACGTCATGTTTAGCCGTCGCGTTCACGTCTCGTTTTAAAAAATAGTTATTAAGTATACATTTATATAAGTACTAGGTGGAAAGGATATCGACGCACAGACTTATACCACAAGTTCAGAACATATTTCTGGTACCGCCAGCGATGAAATTTTTCGTCGGTTTTTCTTAATATGTACGTTTTTTGCTGTTTTTTTTTTAATTAAACAGTAAAAAATCATGATTTCTACCTAGTCGAATGAGAATTTTAGTGACAGGCGTAATGTTTTGACTTTTTAACACCTTAAACGTGGTGACTGACAAATAATACATGTTTTTCTGTATCGGTGTCTGGCCGTTAAGGTGTTAGTTAAAAATGTCAGGGTTAGATAGAGAGATATGACGATTATCTCATTGAAAAAAAAACAAAACGAAAAAAAACTTATGGCATCAGTGTTTGCGTCGATATTCTTCCACCGGGTATATTTATTGGCATATTACCCCCCTAGTTTTAATGCTCATTTACGTCTACTAAGCAAACTTGTAAATTTTACGGCCAGCTTCCCGGCCTAAGCAAATTATCAACCCACCTGTAGCTTAACAGGTCAGTTGGTCAGTTGCTAGGTCGCCCTCAGATAATACTTAAAGCAGCTTAGAGCTACGCTTGTCTTCAATTGTAACATGATGCTAAAAAAATTCATACTCACAGTTGTACGAACGCAGACCTCGCAGCTCACATTAGGATTCAAAATGGTCTCCATTCCTTGCAACAACTCGGGGGCCTGTCTCATGTGATGAGAGAACTTGTTCAAGAACTCTTGAGATTTCACAGATTCTGGTAAGAATTTGGAACTTATATGTAGCACTTTAGCAATCATTTCTTTTTGTACGGCCGGCGATGGTGGTTTTCGGTGGAGCTCGATCCATTCACCCACTGTACGACGAACGACCAGCTGATGTTTCTGTAACTCTATGAACGCTTTCGTCGCGTTATCGTCAACGTTTGACATTAGATAGAATAACTTCTTCATACGAATTGGAGCTGGCAACGTATACGGAACGAGGGAAGTGTTTAACAGGCGTTCCACCAATAAACGGTCCTCTATAGCCGTCATGTAGTATCCATGGAGGATTTTATCTTTGATCCATTGGACTGCTTTCTCTGTGGCCGGTGGTACGCTCTCTTCTGTTAGAAACTTTTTATAGATGAGGGCCAGACCGGACATGGCCTCTTTTCTAATTTTGAATTTCTTGTCGAGCGTTCTTTCGCGAACGAAGTCTAGGAGATCTTCTGATTCGGCGACGGCTTGGAAGTCTCTCTGAGCTGTTGCTATGATGGACATTACTACTTCATAACGCACTTGTTCATGTGCATCGTGTTGCCTTAATTTTAAAGTCTCTGTTATGTCTTTTCTCAAGTCAGGATGATGTACTAAAAAGTGCATGCAGTATTGAACGCATTTGATTCTGATTGGTACTGATATATCGTTGAATCTGCCTAGGAAGGCCCGCCATAGTGCTGGGTACTGTGACGCAAGTTCTGACCCCGGTTCGGAGAACATTCTAGCAAGTAAGGCGACGCCGCTGAGCCGCTCCGGGAACTGTGCGGACTTGAGTTTGCATTCTAACTGTGGTAGCACGGCCAGAAGAATGGCGGGACAGCATTGATATAACTCGTAGATAAGCTCGTATACTTTGGAGTAAATGAGAAGATTCTTCTCTTCTTTGCCGAGAATTAGCACGTGGTTGAAGAACTGTGGAAGAAAAAGGGAAATTAAATTCATGGGTAACAACGTGCACCAAATTTTTTTTTTGACTACGTAAAAGTGATTAACTATAATAGAAATATGTGATTCACATAGGGTGAAATTATATTACTTTTCTCTTTCTATTTAATTCTTTCTTTCTTTTTATCCAACTTACGACTATCTTTACAGGGTTTTCTTCTTAAATATCGTGTCGATGGCAATCTATAATATGTTGAGTTTGTTGTTAGCAACAAGTTTGGGGGCATACATTTATGTAGCTTGCAGGCATCATGCGGGCACGAAGGACACGATACCAGGTGTACCGTCTTTTGTGAAACAGGTTCATACATCGTTTACGGTCTATAAATATCCTCTTGAGCCAGGTTTTCTTTGGACTATTCTGTGACCGGTCACAGTTGAAACGAGACACCAGAGCCTAAATACTTCCTGGTTTGCGAGTGGGAGATTTTCAGCAGGTGGTATGAATGAGATGGGTAGGGATAGAAGCACCTTTTTTTTATTCGGATGCCAAAGTATTCCTTACCACTGAAACTCCTAAAAGCCAGAATCAACAGTGACGACCAGATAAGCGTCGAGTCAATGGAGCTCGACTTATCGCGGAGAAACGATCTAACTTGGATCCCTCAACCAAATAATTCAGAAATTAACAGTTCATTACATAATTACACTATGCACATACCTATATATTTTCACGATATCATCGAACCATAGATAACAGTGAGTCAATAAATCTACGAATAGGTATATTATACCTAATCATCCCAAAAGTAATAATATTAGTTTGTACACTAATTTATTTATTTATACTAGAGTGTGTGTATGATTCTCGTTTATGATCTCAGAAAGCGTCATATACGCCCATCGCCATTTATGTTTACGTGGGGGAAAGTCGCGAGGGATTGCAAAGTATTTAATGAAATCGGCTGTAACACCCACATGCAAGTAAATCATACGGCTGACGAGGAGACTCACAAATGTATGGATAACAGGGGTGAAGCTCTACAAGGTGACTTTTAATTCTGTGGCAAAGTTTTACGGGGTGACATTATTGAAGGGGTGACGTTATGAACAACTTTTACACGGGAACAACCCGGTAAATGCAAAAAAAGAACAATTATTCCCTACTTTTCGCCGAGTTATGCAAATTTAAATATACTGAACAGCGTTTTTTTTGTTCAGTGTTTATTCCATAATAAAAGGTGCTTAAGTACATTCATAGTACCCCCAAAGATTCAATGAGTTAAACCTGAATAATTTAATTTTGCTTAACTCAAAAGGTGCGCGAATTTCAAAAGTCGGGTATACTATAAATAAAAATAAATAAATAATGCTGGACAATCCTCACAGCATCATCCAGCCCCAAGCTAAGCAGAGCTTGTGTTATGGGTACTCGATGACTGATATACTCAATACAATACATTACATAGATAAATATGTTTTATTATACATAGCAAATACCCAGCACACTCGGAACAAATCGTTTTAGATGGCACAAACATTTGTTTGTCCCAGGGCGGGAATCGTACCCGCAACCTCCTGCGTCGCAGTCGGACCTTCACACATCGGTCGTCAAATACTGTTCGCAGCTTAGAATATACAGAGTTACCTGGATTTAAATACTTTAGAAAAGGGGAACGTAATGATTGCAGGCGTCCATACCTAAGCATAATGCGTAGTGATACACGTGATATGCAGTAAACGTTTCATTTTTACATAGGGCAACAATCGTGAAAATAAATTTAGTTGTTTTAAGTACTATCTATGTTTGTAATTTGGATTACGAAAATGTAATGCGCAATTTCCAAGCGCGCCTGTTTATCCTTATTGGTACGAACCTGCATATCCGTGTTACATGACTTGTGAAGTTGTGAGTGAGCGTTGTATCTGAACATAAGCTTATGATTTTCGCTCTACTCAGGATACATAGTTCAATTAAAAAAAAATAAAAAGTAGTATTTGTGTGGTCGCCAGATTTAGTGATCCTGCAAGACACCATAGACTGTCTTTTGTCAAAAATAAAAATTCTCTGAACAGCGTTCAATTACATAAATAGACAGTAGGTACGCGGCCTTTGGCATTCCGAATTGTAGGAAAACTTCGGCTTTGTAGGGCGTCGGTCTGTCTCGGCTGTGACCGACTGTGACTGTATGTGTACCTATGATGTGATATTTATTTCTGTATATTGGTTTTAAATAACACGTTTACACGTCATACAACTCAAGTATAACTCAGAAGCGTCAGTCTTTTTTTATGGTCAGACCATTTTGTGGTCTGATCAATCATAAGAGAGAAGATTGGGTAGACCTGTCCAGTTCGTGAACGCACTTGACAGTAATATGGATATAGTAATATCAAAGAGACAGCGAGTGTCTGTTTTAATTTCTATGTACCATGTATACTGTTGTTGCTATTGCTGTTGTTGTTGTGTTGTGTTGTTGTTTTGTTGTTTGTTGTTCGTTGTTGTAGTTGTGTTATGTCAGCTAGGTACTTACCGCCTGTATATAAGGTTCAAGCGTCTCATTAGTCTTGATAATGAGGTCCTTGGCCAGCGAGTACGCATGCTTGTGTTCCCGCTTGTTGGGCTCCACCAGGTTCAGAAGTATGACGTTCAGCAGTTCCTTGGACACCACGTCCGACTCCGTGATGAGGGGACAGAGGACGTCCAGCATGAACGATTTAACTTTTGTTGAGTGCTCCGTGCTGCAGAGAGTGGGGTGGTTAAAAAACGGATTCAAGTAGAACATTGCCTATAAATGGCGACTTGTCAGATTTTAATTCCAGCGATTTCTTCCCAACAAAGAACGTACTAGAAAGAAATAAAACTCAGTACTTACTTGACAATCTTGAACATAAGCGAGAAGAGTGCACAGAAAATCTCCTGGCAGTCTTCCAACTCGAAGCACATGTTAAAGGACTTGACATAGGCCAGGTTTTCCAGTAGATAGAAGTAGCGCTTAAACGCTGGATCCTTCGGGTCGCGGAGACCTTGCAGCTGGTTGATCAGGAACAGGAATATTGTCTTAACCTGTTTATGAGAAGAAAAGGTTACTTGTGATGCCCAAAGCTCCGTTACATGTCACCTCATCATCATCATGAAAGACCAAGGCCATTACTGAACAAAGCCTGCACAAAGCGCTGGGTTTCCGACCAGTGGGCCACGCCCCACTTCGCGGTGTAGAGTGACCCAAGAGTATACCTAAAGGTTGAAAATCGCTGACATAGAGGCACAATGATCGGCCCAACCACGTAACCGTTACGTCGATTGGAACGATTTTAAAATTGAAAATTCAATATTTATTTAAGTGTGAAGTGTCATAATTATTTATGATACTAATTGTTCTTGCCTCATAAATTTTGACCGGCATGCTGCAATAATATTTTCCATTCTAAAGTCGTTCGTATTGACGTTGCGTTTACATCAAGCGTTTGTGCTAGGCACACAGTTCTACGCTTCCCTCATCCACTGGATCCACGCAACAAGGTCGTCGGTCTACCTTGTAGAGGGAACTACCCTCGATGCGCCATCCGGTGCGCATATTAAACGCCACCGGACAGGACGCATCCTGTCTTGCATGAAACCTTTTTTGTAGATTGGATAATTCGGACTTGTAAAATGCGATGATGAATAAAAACATGCGAGGCAGTCTTTGGGGACTGCCGATAGAAGTGAAAACTAAGTAACTTGGGAATTACTACGATTGGAAGCGTGCGGTAAAGATGAAGCAAGTTTCATGCTATTTGTTCACCCAAAAATTACACATATATTATATACATAGTAAACATATAGCTCATGGAAAGAGTTGGGTGACGATGAGGCGAGTTCTATGATTTTAGTTCACCCAATAAGTGCTCAACGCGCCTTAAGCGGATTTCACTTCAAAAAAATATAACACGTAGAACGCAGACGTGATTTGTGTCATGTAAACATTAATATCGACTTATGTGACACATTAATGTGACCATTGATGGATCAATCCGATTGTGAGATGATGAAATTAACAACATCCTGCTGATCCTGCAATCCATGAATTGCAAACCAAGAATAAGCGGCGATATCGTAGTAAATCATAGCACATCTACTACAACAGATTTCGCAATTCGTTTACAGGGCTCGTGGCTGAATAAAAATCGGCCAAGTGCGAGTCGGTCTCGCGCACGACGGGTTCCGTACCAGTATCTATAAAAAACGGCAAAAAAACACGTTGGTTGTTTGCGAGCCCTCACCGAGTTTTTTAGTATTTGCTGTTATAGCGGCATCATAAATACACCATGATTTTAAATGTCTAACTATCACTGTTCATGAGATACAGACTGGTGACTGACGCGCAGACAGACGGACTTCGTCTTCGTGATAGGGTCCCATTTTACTCTTGGATACGGAACCCTAAAAACAGCCGCACGGGTCGATGAAAGGTTAAGCTACTTACAGCTTGCCGGATCAGTCTGTGGATGGGTGACCGTTCATTACACTTTACAAAACCGGTTAGACTGGAAACCAATCCCAACATTGTTGGGAAAAGGCTGGGCAGGTGATGGTGATGTTTAAGGGCTTTGTAATTTTGGGCAGTACTTATTGGGGCATATATCCGAACTTCGTATTGCAACTAAGAACTCACTAATGTATTAACCACATAATGCTTTTCCTAACGCAAAGTGAGTCCCGGTATTGGAAACGCTAAAGGTTTTGTACCTATATCGTGTTATATTTTGGTATTACATGTTAGCTAGCTGTGTCCGCGATTTTGTTTGCGTGTAATTCAACAGAACATGGGCGTAACCCTATTTCGTTTTCCAAAATAAAAGTAAGTAACTTCTTATCATATCAGCCATCTGCCAGTGAAATTCCTGTCACAATGGTCCAGGCGTTTCGGTAAATACCTCAAACAAACAGACAGACACGTCAGAAAGACAAAAAAAAAAATAGTTTTTTTTGTCATAACTAACTACCGTATTAACTTTCATATGCATTGAGTAAAAAGCTGTTATTTTGATATTAAAAAGAGACACTTTATTTTTATTTCTATTCAATTTTATTTCTAATATTTAAAATTCTCATGTCGCAATGATTGTTACCAAACTCCTCCGAAACGGCTGGACCGATTTGTATGAAATTTTGTGTACATATCGGGTAGATCTGAGAATCGGCTAACATCAATTTTTATACCCCTAAGAGACAAGGGTGCCCCACTCCAAAAATTTTCTTTTTTGCTTACGGCAAAAGTACCTAATTTTGCCATTTTAGCAAAACTACGTTTGCCGGGTCAGCTAGTATCTGTATAGATTTATACCACCAATAGTTACAATGTGTTACATATGTACGTATACTATCCACATTATATTCCAACTGACATAATCCGCATTAACAAATTAGACACTTGAGTGGTTGCACAAAATCGATTTACTCATAACTGCGCGCACAAAGGCAGGGCTCATACATTCCGCGAATGCTTTCAACGTTTTCATTCAATCACAACGTAGGACGAATCTAGCAGTCAATTCAGTTTCGGAAGCGGATAGCAAAAAATGGAATCAAAAAACAAAAGCAGAGTTCCGAAATAAAAGTTATTTTACACTTCGTAGGTAGTGTTTTATTTGGAAGTCTGTTGTTGTTTTTGTAAAAAACGCTTTTTAGTTTGTGGTGCCTCACATGCATTTAATATTTATACATTTGGGTTACGCAATGCAGGCACAGAATTTTCCAGAATTTTCCCAATTGTACAAGAGCATTACACTTTTGTAATAAAATTGAAACACTATCAAAGAAATTGACGGATTGGAGTAATTTGATGAGCTGGCCTCTGAACAACATTTTCTTTGTATATATAGCAAATAGTTGTATTATTATACATTCTCAATATACAGGGTGGAAGGTAAATCGGCGCGCAAATTGATACCATGAGTTCAGTATGTCTTTCACCATGTAGATGATGTAGATCAAATTAGTGTATTATTGAAGCTAACTCAAAGCCACTCACAGATCTTAACCTTGAACCTTGTGATATCGGACTAAAGTAAGTTTGCATCAAATTCCCAACAAAAACAAAAGAAACAAAAGCAGTTATCGTGTAAAAGAATGATCGCTGAACATACACAAGAAAAGACTTGGTACGAATTGAGAACCTTCTCCTTTTCATGAAATCGGTCAAAAACATAAAAACGGAAAAATAGATTGCAGGGTCTTGGATGGACGGGGTTGTTCTTGGGTTATTCAGTCGGAATTTCCCAGTACCAGCATGGAGTATTGATTTTATTTGTGCCTGATTCTTGTTCGTAGACTCGCTCTCTATTACATAGCACGATAGTACCATTGTATTGTTTTGTATTGTTTGACGGGCCGATATCCGCAACTCCACGACTCTGCGCGTATTTTGCGTTATAATATTGTACCTACCATACATTACGGTTTCATTACGCGTCTAAGTAACTCATCTACTAAACTTATCATCTTAACCTTTATTTACCCAGCAGGCTGTGGTCGGCTTTCAGTCTAGCCAGACGCGACTGCCTATTTTACCTCCACAACCTAGTTACTGGGTTTCACTATGCCTCTTGGGCAGATTGTTAATCAGGCTTCCTGGCTTTTGGCTACCAGTAACTACTGTCAAAAATCTACAAATGACAGCTGGGACCAACGGCTAAGCGAGGTATCTGTAGCACGGAGGATTCTCGTCCACCCATCCACGGACCGACCTTGGCAAACACAGCTTAACGTCTGATCGACCTGTGTGGCTGTTATTACTTAGCCACCAGCTAAAAACATGTGAAGTACCTACAAATGAAACTTGCTATATCAAATTAAAACTTGGAAGTTTTTCTTTTAGTCGTTATATAAGTTTAAGCGTCCATTTTCATTTTCATGAATAAATGTCATGGAATTCTGAGCTGACGTCATGTATTTTCTTATACGATAATTTATGTTCGCAGGTACCTAATAGCATTATAATTACGTAGAGTAATTGATTAATAGTTTTAAATACCTATTTTTAGTAACTTGTTGCTACCTCGTGTTCATTAACATTTAACAATGTATTGATTTTAGCTTCCATTCCAATAATGTTGCCGTAATTAAAAAAGCTCTTACCGAAGTGGTCTATTAGTAATTTATTCTGATTGGTCGAAAAACTTGTGATTAACTATACCTATTGGGTTTTTCTGTGTGTTGTGATAAAAGATACAAGTAAAATGAAACGTAAAACTTTTCGGGTATCTTTTTTACAGGTAACATTATATAATGCGTAAAAGTAACGTAAGGCAAAGATGGTTCACTAAATATTCCGATGCTTTGGTTACCTAAAACAACGGTGCCGTCACATAAAAGCTGCGATAACGGCCGTCTTTGAACAACCTTATTTTTTGTTTACTATATAAATATTCCCCATAAGATAATAGGGATGAGTCCTAGGTAAAAATATAATAAGACTATTTGGTCCGTCAGTTAAGTTACCATAAAATATTGGACACGTATATTTTGCTTACTCAAATCAATAAAAAGTGACAAAGATATAGAACATCGTTCAGAAGAAAACGCTTGTGACTTCACTCTAACCTAAATAGTGTAACACGGCGTGACGTCACGCGCAATTTAAATGCGCTATTTTGTCGTCATTTTTGGTTTACGTGATAAAAGAAAAAATACGTGTCTAGTATTTTTCAGTAATCCAACTATATTATATATGTATACAGATTTTTCATGGACACTACCTATTATGCTAATTATGACGATCAAGTTTTAATATGAGACCAACCCTGAAATCGCGTAAATCAGCTGCTCCATACATATTGTCGATCTAAAAACAGGAAATGTACTGATTGTTTATACAAAATAACACCTGTTTGTTTTCGGAATTCAGTGTTAGTCTCTTAGTAAAAGTGATTCATCATAATGAGTACAAGGACCTCTTGCGAAGTTCAGAGTAAACAAAAACTTACCTTTTAGGGAGCAGTGGCGTGCACAGAGACAGACAGGGTATGCAAAAAAAAAACTTACCAGTTTCTGCTTGTACCTACGGTAGGTACAACGAGCAAGTACCTAGGCTAAATTACCATGTTTTATTTCAATTATAAATAATAAATAAATAATGCTGGACAATCCACACAGCATCATCTAGCCCCAAGCTAAGCAGAACTTGTGTTATGGCAACTAGATGACTGATATACTTAATACAATACATTATATAGATAGATATTTTTTATTATATAATACCCAGAACACCCGGAACAACTCTTTGTAGATCGTACAAACATTTGCCCCAGGGCGGGAATCGAACCCGCAATCCTGCGTGGCAGGCGGACCTTCGCTCGCGATCCCACATCGGTCGTCAAATTATTGTTATTTAATTTATCATTTAGAGGGGCATGATCAACAGGGTATGCAGTGTTTATTTGCTTGTATGGAGTGCACGCCACTGGTAGAGAGCTAGTTTGAACACCGTAAAGACAAACAGCGGTGCCGTCAAATTCATGACGGTCGCCATTGCGTTCATAAGGAAATGAACGCCAAGCTTTAAAAAAATGCTAAGTACAAACAGCTATTATAAATGTTTCATAACCTGTACCTGTTCCTGGTCTTTATATGGCGCCTCCGGGGCATACACCCGGAGTACATCAGCGATGCAGCACGCAATGAGCAGCTGGACATCTCTAGAGGGGTGTGTGAGGAAGAACTCGTCGGCCAGGTGGAGAGCCAGCGGTATGTACTGCTGGTACATGCCCTCATCTTGGCCGAGACCTTGTAATGTGTGCGCTAGGATCTGCGAAAGAAAAATGGGAATAAAAATATCGTAGTGGACAGAGGGCTGTTGCTGTTTGGTTTGTCAATTTTATATTACAACTAACACTTCACTTTATAGGGTGCCTTAGGGAAAGAGAAATAAATGTTTATTATTATTATTATTACATACGCCCGCGAATTCGTTCGTGTGGATTTAATTTTCCCTACGAACTTTAACATCCCTTCTATCCCCTTTATACCGTAGTTTTCAAAATAAAATATAGACTATGTTACTCGCGGATGATCCAGTTTTCAATAAATAGGTGAAAGAATGTTGAAAATCAGATAAGTTATTTTTGAGTTTATCCATTACAAACAACATAAATACAATCTAATTTATTCTCTTTATTATAATAATATTAGTTTGGACACGATTTAAAAATGTAGTAACGCTTAGGTAGTATGTTTCCAGAACTTTAATCAAGTTTATTGTGCAAGATTATTTCCAACTGCTTTAATAGATTAGATACGCTGGTCCCTAGCCTAGCAAATAGGTGTTCCAAGGACAACAGTTCAAAGGTAAGCTGACACATGACGGGAGTATCTTGAGTCAAGATTCTTGACTAAAACAGGAACCTTATTTGCCTCCAACATTTAGATAGAGACAAATATAGCTTAAAAGCCCAAAAGAACTGCACACAACCAGAATCGATACCAAACATAATGAATGGTCCGATGACCTATATTAAGTCTAGTAACTACCTTGATTGTGATTGGCTTAACTCCATTTACTACATTATTCTATCCCGTCACGTCCATCCAATCTAGGCCAGATGTCATGTAGACATTAGAACAATTTGTTTAGAGATTACATCTTGATTCCAGTCAACACTAACCTGACCTAACAATGTACGAATGTAGGCGAGAAACATAAAAAATGTGTTTTGTAATTATTACTCTGGACACCAAGTTATCACTGTCATCATAGTTATTTGAACCGAAAGACGTCTTCTGCGGAATACACGCCGCCTAAATTATGTCAAACAATTTGACAGTTCTTATGTAATTCATGTGTTTTGGTTCTTTGCGCCTAGCACGAATGCTTTATGTTAACGAAATGGAAATTCGAACGTTTTTGAAATTTAAAATAGTCGCTTTGCACATAATATTTATTAAATTTGAAGATTTATTTATTCTTTTATACCTATGGGTCGTACTAGTTGAACTTATTTTAAACCAAATTGCTTTAGAATAGTTGTATGTTTGATTTAAAATCGTTCCAATTTACGTTATGTTTTTGTTAGGCGTTCGTCATGCTGGGACCTCTGGTTGTAAATAAAACACGGCAATGATGTAACTATGCAGCCAATTGGTACCTTATCCTATCCGAGTGCTGGATAAAGGTCTGTCCTATATTTAGATTACTAGTCAGTACGCTGAGCGGATTTGTGACCGCAAAGTCAGATTTCTCTCACCACACTGACGTTGTTATTTTGCGAACTGGGTCCCGAGCATTTTTGGGTCAGCTCTCACTGCTCAGACTAACTTTATTCAATTTATAAATAGACTTCAAAAATAACAACCAAGTTTTTGTGTTAATATTTATAAGCAAACTAGCTGATGCGTCTTAGCCCGCGTGGATGTCGGGTATCGCGACTAAAACTAATCATTAATTTTTTGATGCCACCTCCAACAAATATCATTATATTTTAGCCAACGTATACCTTGACTAATTATATACTAAAACCTTCCTCGAGAGCCACTATATCCATTGGTGAAAACAGCATAAAAATCAGTGCAGGAGTTCTTGAGTTTATCGCGAACAGATTGACAGACGCGGCGGAGGACTTTGTTTGATAATATGTAGTGATAGTAAACAGAATGTATTGTGCTTTGTTTTGATTGTAAAATCACCGAATTTATCTAACGCTAATATGTAAGCTAGTTAACTAGATTTTTCTTATTATTTTACTTATCCAAAATCTACGAATGCAGTTGGCGATACTTCAAAAAGTCAATGAAAAACTGTTTCCTAAGAACGTTTTCCCGTAGCTAATTATTAGATAATTCTCACAGGAGTCGTTCTCAAGTCGTGACCAAGGGAAACAGGGATTCATTTTCACATAAATAGCTATAATATAGAATACTGCGTTAGTCAGACGATGCAAGAGTTATTAATTGCAATTATAGCCAATATTGATTACGTTTAAATTTAGTGAGCTCCGCCCGAGCGCGACGCGCTGTTGTATGGTAACCCTTAATGCAATTGGTGTGCACCGTAAATAATAAGTATTTTTATTGATTTTGCTATCCATTAACCGTAACGTATTCTACATTTTTTAAGCGTAGATTTTGACATGTATGTGCTCTTCGTCACATGACGGCAATTAGAGTAGCTTAACATTGCATTGGGAATGTACACTGTGCATGCACAAGTACAGTACAGTACCCACTCATAAAGGCCTTTCTAGTTTCGGACAAGCTTCAGTTGTGTGTGCACGCTCGCACCTGCAGCTCACTGTGTCAAAAGATGAGTCTTGCTGACCATGGTTTTCTAATTCTTTTATTAATAAACTGTTTACTGTTTTAACTTCGACGGTCCTAGTTTATCGTTTGTTACTTCCAGTCACAGCCCTATGGACATAATCCAAATGTAAGCGGGCACGACCCTTTATTCTTGGAAGCTTCTATTTGTTAAGTTTAGTAAGCTTAATAATTATTATTTGTATGTCTGAGTAAAGATGCCCCTTATTTTTTCTTTTTGTTAAGTATATTGGAGTGTGCTAGCTAACACGTAGTAATTCATTTATTTGAATGACTGATTCATAAAGGTGATTTATAAATGATTTATTTTACATTATACTGTATAGATTAAAGTTCTTCAAACTTATCAGACAGATGTGTTGCTGGGGAGTTTGTTGCGCCACTTTTTATCCAAGCAAAAACACTAGGAAGTGGTGAAGGGTGGGGCGCGTTGTGTAATTTTTGACATTACAAAAGTGCTGATTCTTAGCCAAATTCGAAATAAATACACGGGTGCAGTAGCATCGCATATTTTGGCCGCCCGATACACTCCCTCGGGAATCAGTAAAGTTAGTAGACCTAGACACACACTAACAGAGCCTGTTGACCCTATCACTCTCCTCCAGGAGAGCAATAGGGTCACCAGCACTGTCCGCAAACACAGACCGCCGTCATTCCGGCCCGGCGCGACGATCCCGTCATTGTCCTCCCCCTGACCCTTTGCTCGATCCAGCCCGCGTAGCTGAGCCAGTAGTTGTTTAAATTGTCTATTATATCCAGCCCGTCTCTTTGCTGTCCGTAACCCGAGGCCCGTACTTCGCAAGGGGTGCCCTTAGCGATTGTTCGCATAGCTTTTAAGTTTTTAACGCCCTGGCTGGAGGCCTTAATTTCTAATAAATCCCCACAGGAAAGTTCGGTTAAGCAGTAGATATCCCTGAAGGATAAACAGCGAGATGCCCATTCCAAAAAAAAAAAAGCATCGCATTTTTATGCTCACATCAATTGTACCATATACGCACGGTCATTAAACCACCAGCACCCTCATTACGTAGGATATGATATCAAAGTATTTGATCGATTGATTGTATCTGCAAGTTAAACAAACCGGTCTCCCAAGCACAGTGGACATTCTCATTCTCACACACGCACACGATAATATGTGCCAACATTTCTTTATTAAAAACATACAGTGGACACCACTGCACATACAAATATGAATATTTTCATTTATCTCGACGTAACTAATTTATCTGACGCTATATTTCGTTGGCAACTGAAATTATATGCAACATGTCACACATAATTATTGACTGGTCAATTTATGACTGAGAAAGCAGGCAAACCTCAAATCATTCCGAGTAAAGAGAGATAACAGAAATTATATGACAATTATACGACGAACCAGTCTATCCCCAAAGATTCCTGTTATCGTATCTTATCGTACTATACCCATAGCTTGCCGATGACGTCATCAAAACTCAATAGACGAGGCGAGCCTATTGCTTGAAGGCACGGCATGGCATGGGACACAAAGGTTTAGCCTTGGATTTAGCTCAACGTAAAGACGATGGATACCCGGAGATGCAAAACGGAACAGGCTAATCCGTGTTTAAATTGGCCTGACTGAATGCTTGCAAACACACGAAGCGGTGGGACTATTTGGTATTGACCTATATCCATGTAATACTAGGATTTCTTACTATTTTACCGTCCGTGACGCCTCAGTAGCTTAACATTTTGGTTGTGTTGACAGGACGGCACAAAAATTAAGAGATAAGACCAAAGTAATGTTAAAACGGATGATAGATAGCAGCCCCTTACTTCCGACACACCTCAAAAATATCAGCTGTTTAAATGAAGATAACGAGCAAACCCAAGAAGCAAAGTTGCGTAAATTAATAAGTGAAACTGGTTGCATTGGTCCTCGTATACGAAAGGCTAACAACCAACCACAATTGATTCACAATTATGACCTTTAATTCAAGGTGAATAGGGGAACCTCATTTTCATAATTTAGCACTTCCAATCTTCCTTCATACTTCGTACCCTATGTAAAAGAACACGGAGCGTCGGTAAATCTTACATTTTATTAGTCAGTATTAGGATTTATCAATAAGTCGAGTTAGGAGTACAAGTTAAGATTAAAATGAAATAAGGGAGATAAAATTAAATTAAACAGAAGTTTTAATTTACGACTGTAACTTGGCGCCATTATAGTGCCAAGGCTTGGTAAAGTGGCAGCTATGCCAAAGCGGAGTTTTTCGACGAGTTCTGAAAACGCCGGAGCTAGTAGCTGAATTTATGCGTTCGGAAAACCTCAGTAATTTGGTTAAGGCTCTCTTTTTGTACGTAGATAGTAATATTATTCCTAAAAGGGAGGACAGTCACAGTAAGTTTATTAAAAGTAAATCGAAGGTTATTTTAAAACTTCAATAAAATGTTTACAGATATACCTACAAAAAACGCATCAAAATTCGACAATCTATAATCTATCCCGTTTCTTGCCGTCAGATTGTGAGATAACAAGTAACGGCACGTAAATTAGGCACTCTTTGGTTGACACTGTTGACAGACGAACGTATTTAACCGCCACCCTTTTATCGAAATTTTATTATATCGCAAACATTATTATAAACTTACACATAAGGGATCAACGGCACACCCACAGGTTGTTAAGAAGTTTTTCTGGTATGAAAAAATGACATAATCTGGAACTAATCATAAAAATATGATACTTTGAACTACTAACGTTCCTTTTATATCATAACGAGGCATTTCTAAATCCCCGCGGGATCATAAAAACCCGGGACAGACGACTTATGATGAGTTGTAACGAAGTCCCGGGGCGTTTCCGAGCAATCGATAAAAACTACGTAATAACGCAATCAAAACGCCCGACAAGCAAGATCCTAGAGCTTTCAAAACGTCCAAGTTAGTGACATCTTGTGGGCTCATTCACCCGATCAAGTTGCAGTGCAGTTGCAGTGAAGTTTGAGTGTTAAACTGTTTTCTTGTAAATTTTGAACTGCGCATAGCAGTACAATGCGCCCATATTGCGTTCGCGTGACGTGTACTTGACGCGAGTGTCTTACAGCGATAGAGAATACAAAAAGCGTTGTTTTGTTTCAAGCATACTTCACTGCAACTGAACTTCCCTATCTTTATTTCTCTAGCAGATTAATACAATCAAATCAGAGAGAAAAGACATATCGAGATCGCCATGACTCAAAAAGCCCATTAAGCCGAACTACGTCTGGACTGTCATTTCTAGACCTTAGACAGTCATAACGAGATGTCAGAAGCCTAAAAACTGACAGGCAGTCTTACCAGGGTGTATTGTATTTTGCAGTTGCAGGGTTGCAGCAGTCAATTCTTGTAAAATACTGGTAGTTAGTTGCATCTGGTCGGACTAGAAGCCGACCCCAACATAATTGGGAAAAGGCAGACGATGTCTTGTTTTTTTGACAAACAACTAACAAGTGAACGTTCAACGTTGCAAAACGGATGAAAGAGAGGATATAAGGTACTGTTGTAATATTAATACTGAACACGTTGGTATGTTGTTATTTGAACACTCGATGCTCCCAGCCTTTTGTCCAAGTCTCGACTCACAATCTATATTTACATGTACTTGCAGCATTGTATTATTTTAACTATTGCCTACAATTATCTGTTACGTATGATATTACACACCGTGTCTTCGTTTCTACATCAACCCATTTTGTCGCAGGTCTACTGGTAGTAATGTCTTGTAAGTACCTTTGTACTTTATAATATATTTTTTCTTGTTTCTTGTGTATGTTTTGTACATAAATAATAATGGTAAATTGTAGGAAATGGCCCTTCATGTGGCGGTGTTCTGGTCCGCCAGAGAATTATTTTGGGTTTTGAACATATTTTTCAAACAAATTAAGACATTGCATAACAATGGTACCTGAACACTTTGCAATGGGTAAACAATAATATGTACCACAAAATTATGATGTTCAGAAGGACAAGATTGAACAATGCTCAAAAAGATACAAAAGTAACTACCGACCTATGAAATAAGTTATAGAACCTGTGTTGGGTACGTATCTAATCTGAGTAACGAGAAATAAAAAAAAAACTATACATTAAAAATATCGATGTTCAAAATACCGAAACATTCAAAATGACTACAACAATAAATATCGAATTTTAAAATGTCAATGATTGCGTAATCTGCGTTACCTAATACCACTTATGTTTCTTGCTACCGTCATACGTCATTTGTCGAGGCACGTGTGACGATCGAAGAACGCTGGCATTGCATAAAATAGGTCGAAGAATCACGGGGCGTCCGAAAGCACTTTATGGTAACAACATTGTCAAAGTGATTCGAAACACCTGGAATTAGCGCGTACGCTATAGAAAAGAAAGCAGATATGCATAGCATGTTTGATTCCGGGCTGAGATAAAGAAAGAATTAAACACTAGGAAGTGGTGAAGGGTGGGCGTTTTGGGGGACTGTCTTATTTTTGATCATCAGCCAAATCTTATTTATTTATTTATTCTATGACATGTAACAGTGCTTTTATTAAAACCTATTTAAATAAATAAATTGGTACCATTACATTTAATTTCAATGTAATGTTGGTAATGCTACTTAGGTTCTAGGTAGATCCAAAGATAATGTGGTGAAACCTATTTGTCGAAAATTAGTAGTGCAGTAGCACATAGTCTTCACAATCATCTGATTAATAGTCAGTATACCTAGAAAATATTGTAAAAACTATGAATTCTCCATACAAAACTACCTTTTGGAAGTAAAGTAAGTTAAGTACGATTTTTTTTTTTTTTTTTTGTCATGTAAATTTTGACGTTTAAAAGTTTCTTTTCTGTTCTTATTGAAATCAATTATTCGAATTTGCAATCAATCTTTTATTCGTGAACCTTTTGAACTCTTTTGTTCTGTGGCAATGTCGTATGTGGAAATTGCAACACTTGTTGTATTAACCGTTCGCATTGATTACAAGTTGGGACTATTAATAGTCAATATGCAAGTAGACGTATGACATGTTAAGTAACCGTGCATTCATGTTTTCACTTTTATAACATGGTTGGTCGTACTAGAACGTATAGGAAGATTTATGCCCCCTTATTAACTGACGTGGAGCCAAGTTATGAATGAACGAAAGATTTGTAGTGAATCTGAAGGTTGATATGTAATTCTGACAATCTGTTTTAACAATACTTTTACACATGACACAAGCAAAAAAACTAAGTGAGATGCGTCCTATTTAACTACACAGATAAGAAGCACCGGAACTGTCTCTTTTAAAATACAGATATTATCTGGGTGAGATCATGTGAGGTGAAGGACCATGCAAATTCGTGTCTCAGATAGTCTTTTAGGGAAAGAACCACACACAGAAATGAGTGGAACATCGTGTAACTTAACTCAGAACTTAAGAAGCTCTACGAACGACTCGACGAATAAACAATACCTATACATGTAGGTATTGTGTACAGACCGCGGTCAAATCAAAGGGTTACAGCTTCATGGTCGTATGGTCTGATCAAGTATTTTGTTTACATGTTGGCGAATATAAAGACCAATCTTTTATATTTTATGGATCGGAATGCACCTAATTCTACCACAGATTAGAAATGCAGCCTAGCGTAGGGCGCTTCAGTGGTTTCAGGGTAGGATTACATTTCCCAGTTAGGTACTAACAGGTACTTTTTCACTGACTCGATTCTGACAGGCGCTTTTCTTTGTCAACGGATCATGGCAGGGTAGATCTAGATAATGAGTGGCAAGCCGTACGTTATGCGTAGGTATTGTAGAGGTTTTATGCAATAACAGACCTTATTGTATACAGGCTGGTACAACCTTGGTTCTCTATGATTTCAACCACTCCAGAAAGATTAGAATAGTTTAGAAGATGAGATATGTCGTTTTTATAAGAGAAGATTATTGTTTGTAATATAGCGAAGTAAGGTTTGTTACGAATGCCATAAAATCAGCGAAGTCCTATCATCTACCATTTTAAGTTCTACCATTTTTTGTACCATAATAATTTGTATTACTATAGTGTCTTAACGTGTAATATTTAAATTTTATTTGTATAACTTCCTTTGATTTTTACTAACCGTTATATTACGTATTTCTTGTTATTTTACTGTTTTATTTTGAGTATTTTTTTTTAGATTTGATTTTTGCTTTTTCATAATAAATCATAACCTTACTTATATCCATACATGTATTTTAGATTATTTTTTTTTAATTCTGCCATGTATGACGCCTTAAAATCTGATGAATAAATAAAGAACTTTAAATAAAAATAAATCATTTACAATGGTAAAATAACCCGGTTTTCAGTATCTAGATATATAGGTACCTTAAGCATAAAGAACAAAAATATTTGCGATGTACCTAGATAGTTACATCACTTATGTTTGGATAAAACTTCTTTTGTATTTTAAAAGCAGTAAGTAACCAGTTTAAACTTAGCTGTCTACGTCACCACAGTGCTAGGGGTTCAGCCCTTCTATTTACAGCCACCCTCCGTTACCTTCCGCAACAAATTGCTTTCAGTTTTATAACGTTTCTGTTTCTTTAAAAATATTAAAACGACGACGAAATGGAATAGCAAAACACTTCACAAGGTTTGTTCAGAGATTTCAATCGTGTTGACAGAATCGTAGAAAAAATATGCAAGTTTCAGCGGGTTTTAGTAAATTAACATAATTGATAACGGAAAACGTTCATGTGTAGCATTTTGAAATTCAACACAATGGCGAGCATGTGCTTATTGTTTTCAAATTATGTACACGAAGGCAAATATTTGGTCTACCAAAAGCCAACCGACCATGCAGCCTTGACAAATATTATGTATTTAAAGAATTTGGTGGATGGATTGCGTTCCAGACTTCCTTTATTGTATTATAAGTAAAAATATAAAAATAGATGGGAGAAATGGAGCAGTATTTTTTCCAGGAATGCCTCACAAGATCTTCTACACGTTCTCGAGAGCAGAGACCTCGAGTTTCTTAGAAAACACGCGTCCTTCATTTGCTCCCACAAGGCTGTTACCTCGCACAATACAGTAAGTTATAACAAGCTGTTATGTTTACTCTGTAATACGTCACGATCGACCGATCAATCATACCGACGCCATAGGTTTCTTTAAAACTGCGGTAGTACACCCAACACACGATTCATTTAATATTGCTAAGGAATATAAATTATTATTTTTTAATTATGTAAAAAAATAAGTCTGGCCGTCGAAATATCTGTCAGATTACCATCGCGATAGTTACGCATATCCCTCTTCCATAATCCATCTTTAGAGCGAAATGGTTATAAATAGCAACAGAAAACATATGCGACATTAGTATACAACATAACATCTCGCCTGTATTGCCCTAAGGGTCGGGCAGAGGTGTACCTACAGCACACATATCACCAGTTATGTTTTTAAGTACCATGTTGATAATAGGGGGTGAGCCTATCGCCATCAACCGGGCACACATCTGGATCTCTCTGCCCGGAGTCCGCACTGAGAAATTCCTAAAGCAAAAACCCAATAACACATTGCTCGAACCGGAGATCGAACCCAGGACCACATGCTGAGCAGTTGCGTTTGCGACCGCTAGACCAACGAGGGAGTATTACACAATAAAAAAATAGGTCACACAAACACTTTATAAGTATGTGTTCTGCATGTCCATGTTACGTTACGATTTCAGTGCCGTTTAAAAATATAACATGTTTATTTTGGCACTTTACTGAGTTACTAAAATTAAATTTCAGTTGTCGTTTTACGCTATTTCAGTGCGTTTTGCTAAGTGATTGAAGTCATATTAGTGTGAAGTGCTCTCTGTGATCTTTCACTACATTTATCACACGCTTGTCGCGATCCTACATGCTATTGGCGTTTGTGAGCGGAATTTGTTCTTCTATACAAGTTGTATATGCTATGAGAAATAAGTTTCTGAACAGCTTTCGACGTCTCGAGCTTGGAGTCTTGCATTGAACGCGAAATGTAGATATGAGGAATGTTTGAAGTCAGTTCAAAAGTATGTAAGTAGTTTGTGTATACTCCCGTCTTCGTTTCTCCCCTTTATGCCACCTGGATGAACTCCTGCTCATCCAGGTGGCAAGAGCACTAGGATTTAAGTACAGTAAAAAGATTCACGTAGTGCTACTCGACAAGAAAATGCAAGCACGTTATAAGTACAAAAAGTGTATTATAGTCCACAAGAGAGATGCATTGCGAGATGGAAACCAAAGAACCGCACTAGGAATTTCTCCTGTATCGTGGGTGCGTTTACAAACACTCAAACTTACACACATACACAAACAGCCAGACCATGAACAACTACCTTTGGGCCGTACAAATATTTGTTCCGTGTGGGAATCGAACCCATGACACACAGCGCAGCAATCAATCGCTCAGCCATTGCGCCAACTGTGCCGTCAAACGCCGTCGTCGTAACGTCGTTTAAAGAATAAACACGCGGACCGAACCAACACTAACCAAAACCGTACAATCAAATTTAACCGTCCAAATTGTAATGTAATAATAGTATTTAAGACTCGCCATGAAACTCACAGATACCCGATCCGATGGCGATAAAACGTAAGGTGACAATTCGGTAGTCTGCCGTCTGCTAGCATTTGAATGGAACCTGTTTCCTTGAGCCGGGACTCACACCTTGCGGGATGAGCAGATGTTCGGTTTTTATTTAGATCCACGTGGGGAGGAGACGTACAATGCAATATGTATGTAACCAACGTAAGCAGTAATCGATGTTTTGTAAACCAAACTGCCTCATATTCTATAATCCTTAGTCAGAGAAAGGGGCCTAGTCTAACCTTCTGTTATTTTTAAAGGTCCTTAGCGCTTATCAAAGATCTTCGCCAATCGAAAAGGTAAGGAAGTCCTAGTCTAGTTGACACGCATGTGATATGCTAAAAATAAGTTTCGATTACCCAACAACTACATTTTTTTTTTTTTTTTTTTTTAAACTTTGCCCCACACTAGGAATTTCTCCTGTATCGTGGGTGCGTTTACAAACATTTAAACTCACATACACAAACAGCCAGACCCGGAACAACTACCTGTAGGCCATACAAATATTTGTTCCGTGCGGGGATCGAACCCACAACACGCGGCGCAGCAGCCGATGGCTCAACCACTGCGCCAACCGTGTCGTCAATATAGAATATAGAATATCATAAAACCATTGGAACATGAAACAATGAGATAAATAATTAAATATACTATAGGTACAACACGACACTTTCTCTTTTTAATTACTTAGTTCTCTCTGTCTAGCGAAGGAGATTGTACTGAAATCCTATCCCACTGAACTTCGTGTCTCAATACCGCTGCTAATATAACCAAATTAAAGCTTTTTATGACGTGCCAAAAAAAAACATTGAATTGCAACACAGATGATAGGGATGTGTCCTAGGTAAAATATATTAAGTCTACTTAGTCCGTCAGTAAGGTTACCAAAAAATATTGTACACGTATTTTTTGCTTACTCAAATCAATAAAAAGTGACAATGAGCACATCAAAGTTCAGGAGAAGGAGCTTGTAACGTCACTGTTACGTCAAAAGTGTAGCACGGCGTGACGTCAAGCGCAATTTCAACGCACTATATCGTCGTCATTTTTGGTTTACGTGACAAAAGAAAAGATACGTGTCCAGTATTTTTGAGTAATCCAACTTTCGGACCAATCAGATTTTTTAAGGACTTCTACCTTATTACGAGAGATAAAAGAGTAAGAGAAAGAATGAAGAGTATTCTATCCTATTCTGTAATTCATATTCACCAATCAAGTTGCAATCATTTATGAGAGTAAAAAATAACACTAATTATGATATGTTTATTAAAATGTCCAGTTTAACTGACGTTCTACTTCCGTTTGTATCGACCGCACAGAGCAGCCTGAAAGCTTTTATATTAAAATTTCATGTCGAACAAAGGAAGACTCGCAATTAGGTGATTCAAAGAAACACGATCGATACTGCAGTTGAAGAACGATGAATTGACAATGTACGTTGGTACACAAATCAAGAGATATCAACTTGCGACGTAAAATCAATAAGCTTCGTAGTAAAGGAGTAAGTAGGTCAACATGCGCTACGGTACTTTTTACTATGTAGATGTTATTTAGCTTAGAGAGTACTTCATAGGGAAGTATCCTTAAAAATTCTAATTGGTCCTATAGTTGGATTACTCAAAAATACTGGACACGTATTTTGTTGTTGTAAACAAAACATGACGACAATATAGTGCGTTGAAATTTCGTGTAACGTCAGGACTTGTTACACATTTTACGTAGAAGTGACGTCACTAGCCATTTCTACTGAACTTTGATGTGCTATATCTTTGTCCTTTTTTTATTGATTTGAGTAAGCAAAAAAAGCCATGTCCAATATTTTTTTGTAATGTAACTGACGGACCAAATAGACTTATTCTATTTTTACCTAAGACACATCCCTATTATCCATAGAAGAAAGTTAATAAAGCATTAAGGGATCCTAAGGTTTCTATGTCATCATCATCTGCCTAGCCTATTCCCAAGCGTGTTGGGATCGGATTCCAGTCTAGCCGGAAACAATTAACTATTCTACATGGAGCGAATGTCTACATAACTACCACATCCCAGTTACTGGGTAATAAGATACTTCTGATTCAAAGCCCGAAACTCTGCCATCCAGGTTTACCAAGTAATAACGTATAACCCAGTAACTCGGCTCGACGGGTACGTAACAACTGTCACAAGATGTACAAATGATAGCCGGGACTAACGGCTTAACGTGCTTTCCGAGGCTTCGTGCCTCTCGGTACGACTGTCTTTCTTTCTTTTCATTCTTTCAGACCTGCGATCGACACGTGCTGCTGTTATAATTTAACCACAAACTCCTCTCTTGGGCTTCTATACATGTATTGTTTAATAATGAATAAAGTAACCTAAGTGCAGAACACAGAGTTACACGTGGCTCTTTTAATTCACTTCGGTTAACCTTATCTCAGTCAACCTACACCAGTTCCTAACGATACTACCGTAATATGTGACTAGTCCCTAAGTCGGAAAGCGGACGCCGACAGGATGTTGTGAAAGTTGATATAGGAGTCGACATAGTAACTGTCGAGGATGCACAAAGTCGAGCAAAAGCAAAAAAAAGCTTGCTTCGTCCCAATTATTCCGGTCAACGAAGTTGGCGTGCTAAAAGCAAACAAATTATGTAGAAATGTGCCTGTTTCTGAACGACAAGCAACATCAAACATTGCATAGCCTGTAGAGCCGAAGCTTATCGAATGACGCCGAATTAATCCATATATGGTCCCTTCCGGCGTTTATAATAGAAAGGACCAGAAATTACCAAACAAAAGCGTTTATTCGGGAGAAAATTAAGAAAATTCCTTCGATTACATAGTAATAATAATAACTTTTATTTATCCAATTACGTCATATTCGGCGAGGCACAAACCAAACGACGCTTGTATCTTGTGGAGTTGTGGCTCAGAATATTACAAGCAGAATTTTGACTGACACGAAGATACACGTGGCTACAACATGCAGTACTACCATTATTGTTTATCTGCAGAACCGTTGAGAACGTTGTGTCATAAAAAGAACATACATGTACATACATTTATTGATTTCTTTTTATTGTAAGTACACCTTTAATGGATGTTACACTGATATTTTTTTGAGCAGAATCACGGGTCTATTGAAGGTTAGGTTACGCTTGCAGAGGTCAGTCCGTGGATGGGTGACCGTTCATTACACCTCCGTGCCTCGGTAAGCAATTAAGCCGATATACCCGGATGTCATTTATACATCTTTTAAAGTGGTTTCGTGTAGTCAAACTCCGAAAGTCTGACAAACAATCTTACCAAATGGTATCGCGTTGCCCAGTAAGTGGGTTGAGGTGGTCAGATAGGTAGTCGCTCCATGTAAAATACTGTTATTCAGCTGCATTCGGTTGGACTGCAACATAGTTGGGAAAAGGCTAGGCAGATGGTGACACACATTGTTTTATACATTTTGAGCTTTATGTTTAACTAGCTGTAACAACAGTAAATTATATGTCGTCTATCTTAACTTGTCCGCGCGAATATCGTTTGTCGCGGATGCAAACGAAGTCGCAGATTAGAAACTTCAGTGTCCTTCCCAGGGTCTCAAACTATCACCATACCAAATTGCACGTAATTCGGTTCACCGGATTAAGCGTGAAAAGGTAGCAGACAGATAGAGTTGTTGTTATTCCCTTCACATTTATAATATTAGTATGGTTGTTTAAAAATATATACCAGAGGCTAAGCATTGCCATACAACGTGGCAATACCGCCATTCATTTGGGCACATTACCAGCCATTGATGCGGAGGAATGTTTTCCAAGCTATATTTTAGTTTTAGTTAGTTGAGTTATTTTGTACTTACGTGTATAAATTGTTGGTTTTACTTAATTAAGTATAGGTGAGTGGTTAGATTTTACATAATGTATTAAACGTACTAGATCTACTAAAAACAAAATATTCAAAATACTCAACATAAAAAGCTCTCGTATGATAGGACAATGTTGGGCACACTTATCTGTACGAGATCTTAGCTGGAAGTGATGGAAGTTTTAGAAGCTCAAAGTTTGTAAATTACTCTCGCACACTAGGACCAGTTTAGACCGTACTTTTCTGTCCATGATCGTAGCTTGGAGGTCCGGGAAGGCGGAGGATCTCAAAGTTTGGAAGTATCTTCACAAAGTTATTACGGTAGTCTGCTAACCGACAGTTTCTAAGTTCTGTGCCGATGTAAATATTATCTTATGAAGCACAAACAATGATCTGTTCAAATGGCTGTCTTACTCTTTGAAAGGGTTCATTACCTGAAGTGGGCATGTGTTTTGTTTCGACGACACGTTAAGCGCAGTGGTTGAGCCATCGGCTGCTGCGCCGCGTGTTGTGGGTTCGATCCCCGCACGGAACAAATATTTGTATGACCTACAGGTAGTTGTTCCGGGTCTGAGTGTTTGTGTATGTGAGTTTAAATGTTTGTAAACGCACCCACGATACAGGAGCAATTCCTAGAGTGGGGCAACGTTTATTTAAAAAAAAAAAAAAACCGACCTGCTTCGTAGCAAAGGGAATACAAATTTGAGTTGTTACCTTTTCACACCTTAACGGCTGAACGGATTTCGATGAAGTTTGGCACACAGTAGACCCTGACCGGGTTTAGGACACAGGATCCTTTTTACGTTAGTAAAACCGTTCCCGTGGGCTAATTGCCGACCTCGACGTGGCTGAACCCGCAAGCAAAAGCTACTACTTAAAATATTTAAAAACTTCATGATCATGCATATAAATTCAGAGTTTGAAATTTTGAAAATAAATAAGTAAATTGATAATAGCTGCGAGAGTTGATCAAGATAATGATCAAAAATATACTTAAAAAACTTTTTGATCCTTATGTTAGTGATATTTACCTATCTTCCTCACCTACCTATCAATGTAATCTATTTTAACATTCGTTCATAATTTCTAATTTAAAAGGTATAAAATCCTGCATACAAAATAGAATAAGGACGAGTGGTAATTTATCGTACAGGACGTCTATAACGATACGACAACTTCAATAACCTCAATTCTAAGTATCAAAGATAATTATCAACACCATATTTATCGTAATAATTAACGTTAATAATTATCAAGATACTCGTAGTTAATAACTATCGCTTCAAACCCAGATACATCTTCTACTATACCTATAGGGATTGGAAGAGAGCTGCCAGAGGATTTATAAATTAACGAGTGGTCGGAGGACCAGTGACGTAGTATGGCGGCGCAAGGCTGAAGGCAACTAGGTAGTGGATTAGACAGGGCTAAGCTTGGTTCTTACTGTATAGACGGTCTGTCGCTTGGTTTAAATGAAGACTCATCTATCTAACAAAACCGTGGTTTGATCATCTTCTAAGAACTAAAATACATTATATATAGTTATACATTTTCAATATAAGCTGACATCTCATTTTATAGGATTTCCATACGATGAGAGAATAGGATATTACGGATAGATACGGATAGTATACTCTACTACTGGAAATGTATGTATAGCTTGATATGTAACCGTGTGTACTGTGTTTGTTTGGGATTAAAAAAACATATTAGATAACACATTTATCGTAGGGAACTGTGCGAGATCAAATTGCATTTATCCGTTTTTTTTTCTTGCTATGTAGCCAGAAAAAAAGTAGTTAAAATACATGTTCTTACACTTAACGTATGGGACATTAAGTTTGTACACACAATATTTAGAGAGTTTCCATGTTATTTTATAACCATAGAGTTCTTATCCTGTAATCTCTATAAATATTGATAGCTCGCGTCGCACGGTACAATTTGCAATTTTCATAATTCATTAATTTACGTTACTCGGCCGTTTTTTGGATCAGACATTCATGTGGCCCCAATTTCTACTTTTTCGGTCCAGTATATTTAAATTGGTTGTGAAAGACGGATAAACAAACACACGACTGATCCTTAAAGCGTCTGGCGTACGGAATCCTAAATCGATGAAGATATAGGACCTCATATTTAAGACATTTAACTTGATGGTTTCAGAACGTAGCCCAGTAGCTCAGTGTACACAAGTTTGTGTTTTCGATCCAACCCTCCTAATTTTGTAAATAACGCCCGAACTTCATTAATAGAGAAACTATTTAGATTTCTTGAAGGTAGAACTCAGATTTAAGACATTAAACTTGCTGGTTTTGGAACATAGGTAGCTCAGTGTAAACAAGTTAGTCGATTCAATCCAACCCTCCTAGCTTTGAAAATAGGGCACGAATTTTATTAATAGACAAACTATATCGATTTCTGAAAGGTAGGCGTCGCGTCGTTGCGTCGTTCGTCTACTTCATGAAATGCGATGCAATACTGCGCAGGAGTAACACTGGGACTAGGGTTACCAGTGTTACCACCCGTACTCTAAAATAGAGTATTGTCCTCTTTTTCATTTCATGTTTCACGTACTTTATAATCTACGAGACCAATAAAGTACGCTAAAATACTCTATTTACGTAAAACTGATTGTTACGTCATATAGCAAAGAGCAACAAAAAATACGTAAATAACGACAAATAATGAAAAATAATAATAAATAGTCTTTTTTTATTCTGTGTACTTTATTTTTGTTCTACCAAAATGAAAAAATACTTTATTCATCCTAAAAAAAGGTGGCAACCCTAACTGGGACACCTGTTCATCGCATCCAACAGTAAAGAACTCAAGCCAAAGGATTTCTGTTATACTGTGAGCACTTAATTTGTAAACACGTTATGTTTGTGATAGTGAGCTTTCGCCATAATTACTTTTTTAATATTTACGTGTGGATTTCGTACTTTTACCTTTGGACTTTTACATTCCCGCCCCTTTGAAGCGTAGTTTTGAAAATAAAATAAAGCCTTTGCTACTGACTGATGAGCTTTCTCAACGAGTTTTTGAATTTATCCATAACATTAAATGGTTCCTACATCAATCCGTTTTTGATTTGTAAAAACTTTCAGTGTGACGCTCGCATAAGTCAATTTATCTGAGCCCTGAGCACGCAGAGGTAATATAAGAAAGCTAGATGTGTTGACAGGGGTCGGCAACCAAAAGAAACGGTTTCTTCTGAAAATGTTGGGTAAGACCAGAAACTGGTGGCAATTAATTCCTTTGGGGCCTGTTTCAATATGACCGGTACCAACCACCAACTATAAAATGGAGCAGAATTGGTATGAAATAATATGTTAGGGAACAGAATTTCACAAATACCAAACTGTAAAGCAATTACACGATAACCATTCCCACATATTGTCGATATTATTGACCCCCCACTGGAGCAAGCGGGGTGTCTCATTCCTAACGACGAAGCTGAATACATACTATTACCACAAATAAAATAAATCACCGATGAAAGAGCGTAGCGTGGTACTTACGCTAACAAGCATTGAATAAGTATCGATTCCTGATGAAAACATACTTATTATCAGGTTTCATTCTATCGGGTTCAGTAGAAAATACTCCGAAACAACCAGCAGCTTGATTGCATAAGGCTGCCTGGCCATTGAATGGAGCGAGGCAGCGGAGCGGAGAAACGGAGAAATATTAACCAATAGGATTGCATAAAATCTCAGGTGGACAGGGATTATTGGTTAATATTTATCCGTTTCTCCGCTCCGCAGTCTTGAACGCTTCAATGGACAAGCAGCCTTAAACACTTGTAATAGGCACGTTCACGATGTAGATCAGACGATTTTTTTAAACTTTGAATGCTGTATCTTTGTGTCAAAATCTTTCGGATAGCACGCCATTGGGGTGCCGGTAATTAAAATGGTTTCCGGCGAACAGGGATAAGCTCCTCACTTCATTCCGAACGGAATATCATTTTATAAAATGGCAGATCCATATTTAAAGCTAATTGCGATGTTGGAGTTATGGAGACGAAGCTAGTTATTTTTTGAAGAAAGGAGGTCGTCTGGTGAGAATGACCTGCCGATATATGGATCGATATCAAACAGCCAGTGGGAATCACTCCTGTCTTTGTATAGAGTACAGGTTAATGTAGGACTTTTATAAGAAGTAGTAGTCGCTCGGTGCTCGAAAGTCAATTGTTTTATTTTTCTGCAGTTCTTAGCCATTCTTAAACTTGTAACAATGCCAAATCTCACAATACTCGTATTTTTAAAAAGGTATCATAAGTTTTCGTCTCACGTAATACCCAATATAATAACATGGAAATCATTTTGTTAATGAGAATTGCAATGCATAAAGGAAATGAAAATAACAATTCGAAATTAACAGAGGGAAAGCCCACGTGAGATAACGGGTCATTATTAATAATTTAACACTTATCCGTAAGGTTGATTTTATTACACACTATCATTTTAAGTATTATCTAGGATTGTATCTTTTTTTTTATCTATGTGAAACATAATAATAATAATATCAGCCTGTTATAAATTTAATAATAAATTATATTATTAAATAATTCAATACAAAAAATAAAACCATTTAAAAATATAGAAAATAGTGGTCCACCGATGGCGGGAGCAGGGTCCAAGCTACCGGCGGTTAGGGTTGCAGAGACAGGAACCTCCTCACAATACGAGCCGTATCGAGGAGTACTGCCTTCTGTATCAGGCCTTTGATCCAACCGTGTAACGAGAGCCTCGACAGATGGTCGTCGAGGCTTTTGGCCAGTAGGCCATTGGCCGTTACGACGATCGGCACAATGACAGCTGAATCCACATTCCATAAAGAGAATAATACCAGCCTGTAACTGTCCTACTGCAGGGCAAAGGCCTCTCCTCATACAGAGAAGGAACGAGCATTAATCACCACGCTTGCTCAAGACGGGTTGGCAATTTCAGACTTATATTAATTTTACGTCCAGGTCACGATGTTTTTCTTCACCGATGTGAGTGAAACATAAGAACAGTATATTATACCTTTAAGAATGATCAATGCCAATTACACTATTCATGTACCTACATAATAAATGACATACAGGCTGGAAGGAACATCGACGCCCAAACTGTTACCATGAGTTCAGTAAATTATTTTGCACCCCCTTGCAATAAAAGTTTTCGTCGGTTGTTCCTACTTTCAAGGTTTTTTTTCCGTTGTTTTCTTTGTCTTAAATTGTAGTCAGTGGCTGTCGTTGTTTTGTTGAATTCATTTTTGCAACTGAATTTCGAAAGTCGAGTTAGCTGCACGTACGAAAAAACACGACGCATGCGGCGTTACCTCGCTCTGAGGCGTTCTATTTAAGGCTTGAAGTGCAAGCGAGAGCGCGGAAGGAGCGACAAAGAGGCAGAATCACCCTCCGCGTTCGGCAGCGTTCGGCAGCGTTCGACATCTCTCTCTCTCCTACTTGAGTGAGCGATGCGTCCGCGTGGACAGCTGCTATACAATAATACATCATACAAAATATCTAACAAACAAATAAAATTAAAATTTTGTTTTGAAAAATTCAACCATTCCATCAATATTTTCTTATGCCGTTATCACGTTCAAAAATCATCAGTAAACCGACTTTACAGACAACCGATTTTTTTTGAAAAACTTTTATTTCTAGCTTTTCAGTGTGTCGGTTTATAATTTATCTAAGATGTAATAGCTTAATGTCACTTTTTCAAAATTCCGTAGGCGAACGATCAATCATACCCCCATTTCTACACTTAGGTAAAGGTGTTTTTTTTTCAGTCAAATAAAAAAAGAATCATCGAAATCGGACTAAACTGTAAAAAGTTACGCGTGATCAACAAAAAAAATAATACGAGTCAAATTGAGAACCTCCTGTAGTATTCCCCTTATACATGAACCACGGTCATACTTATCAGGATCTGATAACGTATGTATTCATTACCACAATAGGTTTGCGTAATAAACACGTTGCTTGAGAAACAGATTTCAAACAAAAGTCTTTCCTTGTGTCAAGTGTGTTTTGAAATGTCCTGTTTGGAAGCAATTATCGGGTCGTTGAGCGGTTGATAGTATTATGTACCTACTGACAAATGCGCTACACACACTAACTGGACAGGTCCACTCAAATCTGTGTAGTTCTATCCTCAAAAGACCATTTCAGACACTAATCTGCATGGTACTAATATTTTCTATCTTTTTAATGTGTGACCAGAACTCACCTGGTGTTGAGCGATGCTGAGGTCTAGGATTGAGCGAGTTTGCCTATTAACAAAAACCGAGACTGTGACCTCTTCGATTATTACGGTGTTTCCTTTCAGAGCAGCCAGTTTAAAAACATAGACTTAATGTAGTTCTAATTTATTTTAGACGTGTAAGAGAATTTTTTTCAAACCTATTTTCGGAAATAAATATCATACCGTTTAATATATCATATTCAATACAAACAAAAAAGTCACCCATGACTTCATGTATGTATTTGTTTACTATTAAACCCCACAAAATCAAACACAATGTGCTTCAATGGACCAAATTCAGGTAAAGCTCCTCAGTGCATTTCATATCTCGGTATAGACCGACAACAGGTAGGGTTGCCAGCCAGACATTTCAATTACGAACCCTAACCTAACTGCTTCCGAGTGACGCGATTGGTTGGAGCAACGAAATGCCAGTCTGGGGGTACGACCCCTCTGTTGTCACCTTTTTTCGTCGGCTATAATCTGGTTTGATGTATGCAGAGTAAAACTTTAATTTATGTTTACTGGTAACCCTGTCCACCCCATTTCACCTGGCCGAAAATATTCTACTAGATTTCCATCATTTTTTTTGCCGTAAAATAAGGTCGGTTAATAATTTAATTAAAAATCGTAAATAGTCTATTTTAAGGAGGTTTGTCGAGGGGGGGGATTTTGAGTCCTAATCCCCCCCCCCCCCCGGACCGCCACTGCATTTCAGTAGTGTTATAGTTATTACATACATCAAAACACAATAAAAATATCCATAAGACCAAAGTCCTAATAACTCCATTGTCCTCATTTTGCTGAAACGGCAATGACTGATAAGATTTATCACATGAATGTCAAGTTTTATGTATGTGACAGTATTTTAGCTTTGTTTGGAAGTTATATCAAACGTATAAATGCAATGGCACATTCCATTAGTTTACATCTTCACGTAAGCCTAGTTTGACGACACGTTTGGCGCAGTGGTTGAGCCATCGGCTGCTGCGCCGCGTGTTGTGGGTTCGATCCCCGCACGGAACAAATATTTGTATGACCTACAGGTAGTTGTTCCGGGTCTGGCTGTTTGTGTATGTGAGTTTAAATGTTTGTAAACGCACCCACGATACAGGAGAAATTCCTAGAGGGGCAACGTTTAAAAAAAAAAAAAAAAAAAAAAATACGTCGAAAAAAAAAATGTCAGTAAGACTTTTAAAAAGCCACCGTAAAAATCCAGAATATTGTTAATGACAAATACATTCGACGGCACGGTTGGTGACTGGCAGTGGCTGAGCGATCGACTGCCGCGCCGCGTGTCGTGGGTTCAATTCCCACACGGAACAAATATTGGTATGGCCTAAAGGTACTTCTTCCGGATTTAGCTGTTTGTGTATGTGACTTACACAACAACAACAAAACAGCAGCAGGAACAAATTAGCTTTTTTTTAATCACTTCTGATAAACTACATCCTTTATAACATAAAATAAAAACCGGCAAAGTGCGTGTTAGATCACGCATAGAAAGTATTGATTTCGATTGCAAAAATAAGTTTAAGTAATTATAAAACCATAACAAAGTTATTTCTGCACTTACAACTTTAGAAACGCTCATTAACTATTGACCTCAACAAAAACAACTTCATCTTAGTCATTTTCAATAGAACTTGCACATTTCGTACGAAATTTTACTTTTTACTACGTTATTACACTTTTACTCGCTAACTCGTAAAGCCTACTTAGCTGTGATAGTTTTTATTTTATATTAGTGCTAGCTGACACCGCGAACTTCGTAGCACCTCAAAAGTTAAGTTACACTGCCATCTGTTAGAAATGTTTGGAACTTATTATAGGAAAACATTTAATTTGCAATAAAAAAAATATTAAGGTCAATAATCGAAATAAAAACTATCCTATCTTTTAAGTTTGACCAAAACACACACAGTAAGCCAAATTTTATTAAAATCGGTTCAGCAGTTTAGGAGACCATAGCGGACAAAGGAAAAAATCACGCAGTAAGCTGCCGTGATTTTTTCTCATATTCATTCAACATAATATACAACTCCCATTTAGCTGGCAGAGAGGGTCACTTGCCTATAAATAAAATCAGCCCTTTAAAACCTTGTAAATGGCAAACGGATTTCTGAATTGAAAAATTGGTGTCCCACACATTTGAACGACCTATTCCTATATAGTTTAGAAGAAGGGGCTTGTGACGTCACTTTTAGGTTAAATGTGTAGCACAGCGTGACGTCACGCCTAATTTCAACGCACTATATCATAGTCATTTTTGGTTAACGTGACAAAAGAAAAAATACGTGTCCAGTATTTTTGAGTAGGTAATCCAACTTTCGGACCAAACGGATTTTTTAAGGACACTACCCGTACACGCATGCCAAATTACAGCTTTCTAGTACTCATAATCTCTGTGCTGAGCCGGGGACAGACGGCCGGCATGGCAAAACTACTCGGGTTCTTGTTTACTACGGAACCCTAAAAATACGTGGTAATTAAATTAAATTCAAAACTAGTCTTGATCCATTGGAAATACGAAATATGAACAGTATGATGAATATTAGAAGTCAGATTGGATATAAAAGAGATTAAAAGTTTCATGACACAGGGACATAAACCTTGTATAGAAGTAAGAGTTTTTGAGGTTTTAAGCCATATTTATTTAGTTATCTAATTGTTTATTTTTATTGAGAAAGAAATATTATTGCCACTATGTTCTTTAATTTTAAAAGAAATCTGTTGAGTCTTGGTTACACAAATAAATAAAATTCTATTCTATTCTACATCAAATGGAGTTTTTTTTTTTTATTATCAATCGGAAATCAAAAGGTTAAATTAGATTAATAGCAATTTTAAATTTCATTTGAAGTTGTACCTGTTTTTTAAATACCTACCAAAAAATTAGAGGTGGGAATTTGATGATCAGATTTTTATTGAGGCTCAGGTAAATATTTTCCGTATGTTATTCATATGTATACTATTCATAAATTCTTGGTTTGGTTGTTACACCATAATAATTTAGACACTAACAAATCAACAAAATCAAAATGGAAATTGATTTAAACTGAAGCCAAAGCAGCAGTATTACTTTCAGTAATACTGCTCCATAATAGTTGTGGAAAATAGTAGGGTAGCTACCACTTTACTACATTCGTTTCGAACAAGCATACTTGAGCATCCGTCATATGATTTTGCACTCAAGTGTACCCAATTCCTACCGAAGTTCGTGAGGTCAACTCTGCCGCCATTAAAAAATCGCATGACAATAGTGTCTTTTGTTGCCAAATAAAATATGCTGTTTCACTGAAGGTACAAGAGTGGAAGGCTACACCATTTTTTTTTTTTTTTAATGTTGCCCCTCACTAGGAATTTTTCCTGTATCGTGGGTGCGTTTACAAACATTTAACTCACATACACAAACAGCCAGACCCGGAACAACTACCTGTAGGTCATACAAATATTTGTTCCGTGCGGGGATCGAACCCACAACACGCGGCGCAGCAGCTGATGGCTCAACCACTGCGACGACCGTGTCGTTTTAAAATATCAATATCCATAAAATCCATATAACAAAACCTAAGAAGATTTTTAATCTTCGGTTGTTTTCTTACAAAATTGACGCCATGCCACTGGTTCCAATAGTGGCTCTTCTCCTTCCACCAAAGAGTATAAAAATAAAGATGAAATATGGTAGACATACCTTTAGTCTTCTCACAAGTTCGTCTGGACCAAGGTCATCGGTGATTGGACGGCATCCATGCGGGTACACTATTTCCGCCATGCTGCCAATCTAGGAGAAAAGGGAAGAATGTGTTTTATTATTAACTTACTACACTGTACACATGCAAACAGACACAGTTTGTGTGTCTGTTTGTTAATTTAATTGTGATAAAGACAGAAGAATGATGATGTGTTTGCCTGTGTCTACTTGGTCCTTCTAAACTACATGTTATACCTTGATGCAGTTTTGACCCAAGAAGAGAATTTTTTCCGAAAGGTTGATGTGTATAATATATGCATATTAAACATACATAAAAAGGAGTAATCGGAATTCGGAAACCAACCACCAGCAACCCAGAACCTGGAAGTATGCCCGGTTGATGGCAATAGGCACATCCCCTACTATATGGGACTTAAACATAAATTTTGAAATGTGTACTGTAGGTACACCTCTGCCCCACCATTTGCGGAATACAGGCGTGACGTTATGTTTATAAAAGAGTAATCTCAATGTTATATCAAGTCATAAAACCATGTGAAGAAGGTGCAGGTCTCTAGTACAGAATAAACGCTACATGCTACGGTGATGACAATTCGTTTAACTTAATACAGTCCAAAATTCACAACGTACAACCTTGCATTCAATACAAAAATTCAGCTTTGGCAAGACAAGTTTTTGCATGTGTCTCAAGTGTCTCATTATTTTATGCCCATAACATTTCTCTTGTCACATTTGCAAATAAATTATTCTAATTTTGTTTCTTTATCATTGTCTATAATCTCAGCCTTTTATCAACTATGTTGGAGTTGGCTACCAGTCTAACAGCAAAATGCACGTATTTTACATGGAGTGACTGCTTATCTGACATCCACAAACAAGTTACTGGGCAACACAATACCCCTTGGTACCGTGCGGCTGTTTTTATTTATCTACGACCTCCACCACTCCTTTCCTCCTCCTCTTAATATAAAAATAAGTCTTTATGAGACTCAATTATTACCACATTTCGTACCCAGTTAGGGAGATTTACCTAAATGCCTTGTGGCAATAACTACCATCTGTGCAATGTTGTGGAGATAAAGCTATACCTAAAAGCTGTTAAGAAATACAAATCTCCCCTGAAAACTCACCCAAAGGAGCTAGCCACAGATCCTATAAATCAAGATGGCTGCATCAGGATACTAAATAGAAGAACACCTCTGAGCCTAGTAAAGATTTCACATGCAACGGTGGATGAATCACTGAATCCTGCCAAAAAATTGAGACTCAAAGCCCATGAATCAAGTAAAATGTCTGCTGACAGATGGCTAGAACACATGCATAAAAAAACTATTCCAGTTCAATCTATAGTCAATTTCTAAGCTCTGTACATATTATTTAAAATGTATTTCTTTTAATAGGTTCTAGCCAGATGTACACATTCCTAGAACAGTGTAATTTCATGGAACAGGGAATACTTTTCCTTAATCAAATATAACCAAAATGCCTGATTCATTGATCTAGTGGTTGCAAGCACAAGACACTGGATTTTATCCCGGGGTTGAGCAGTATTATTGGTAGGTTTTGTTTTTGAAGTCTGGATTTGTGCCCGATTGGTGGCAATACACTCACCATCTCTTACATGGGGTGAGCTCATAAGTGGCATGTACAGGTACACCTCTAGCTAACCCTTCAGGGAATACAGGTGTGATATTATGCCCGTTATACAATGTGGAAATATCTAAAATAAGGGGGTTGTTGCAGCCCTACATGTAACTTGTGGTACACTGCCATCTAAAAGTCATTCAAGTTACAGTCAGAAAAGGATCAAACCTATTGGTGGAGATGGTCAACTGGAGAAAAGTCCACCTTCAGGATACTTCTGAACTATGATTCTGGAAATCAAAAACACCCGCTTCAGTTCTATGCCATGATGACCATGCCCAAAATCAACAACAAAGGATTGTATTAAATGCATACACAATTGAGATTATTGGTCCCGTTGATACAAAATTTAGTGCAAGCTTGAAGCAGATGCAAGAAAATCATCATACTAAGGGCCCTAACATTATTAAAAACAATGCTTTCAACATGTTAAGAGCATAAGTTTAAGTAGGTCAAGGCATACAAACAGGAATGATGCCAAGTAGATCATCAGAATTAGAGTGGAAATATGTAGAAACATCTGGAATATGGGGGTTGTTAAAGCCCTGCGTGTAACATGTGGTACACCTCCATCTAAATGTTATTCAAGTTTCAGTCAGAAAAAGGTTCTCCTATAATATTTACCTGGTCAGCTTCTTAATGTGACTTATGGATTGAGGCAGAAGTTACTCATGACCAAAATGTGCATTCACTAACATACATTGTGTACAAACAGCTTATGTCTACATTGTACTATCTGTTCTTGACCTAACGTGATTCTGGTGGCTTATCACGACAATCTTTATTGATTCTAAGCGATCGAGAAAACTGGAGAATATCCTCGTCGTATCAACACTAATATGATGTTTAGAAACAAAACATGACGTGTCGATCAAATTAAGTCATAACTTTTAGTTTCTCATAGAAATATCATCGCGAACGTGATATTTACACTATCCTGTTGCTGTGCTCGTGGTCTATACAACAATCAAATTATGCTAGATTATGGCAGACCCAGTTTTTACGACCAAGCAAACAACAAAAACTTAAGAGGTTAATCCACCTTAACTGCACCAAATTATACCAAAATATAACGAATTTGCATCTTGATTAGACATGAACAGACAAATAAAAACGATAATGGCTAGAATACGTACAAGAATTCATAGACGTGGGCCTGCGTTCACGTCCCGATGTTTACAAAATCCACCACAATATAACAACTCAAACAAACTGTTCACTGTTAAATCATTATAGTTTCATGAAAACGTCACTGGAAAACAAATCATAGGGTTGAGAAATGTCCTATTGATCTAAATACATAGAAAATTCGTGCTAATAATTTTTTTATCAATCTAAGTGGACGCCAAACTGCGGGAAAAACTACAGCGAAGTTGGCATCATATCGCTCGCAATTCAAGGCCGTCCTGAGTCTATGATATTGGGAAGTTGTCTATGAACTCTGCGCTTTTTTCGTTTATGGAAATTGTCTATGGTAAATATTTAATCGTCGATCGGTCGGCTTTTAGGGTCAAGCTACATAAAAGAAAGTAAAGCCAGTCGGGAGCGACATTGAATTTCTGACTAGGCACTTTGTAGCGATTTAATTTGATATCGACAAATCTGAAGAAGACTTTTTTTAACTCAATTGTATTTGCTCCATAGATTTTAAAAAAGAAAGAGACTCTTTTAACTATTTTTGAGTTTATTCATTTGAGCTTTTAGCTATCTTTATATGTACACTATTGTCAGGGAAATAAAAACAGTCCAACACAGTTTAATGTTATTTATTTTACGTCTTATAATATACTGTAGGTACAGTTACCAAAAATATTTCGGATGACTTATAAAACCGATGATGAATCATAAAAAAGAATTACCTATTTTAGAAGCGCTGTTATATTACAAAAAAGCCTTTTCACATTACAAAAGGTGATTAATTTAATGCAGCAGTCAGTTTGTCATGTTGGCTGTTATCTTAAAATATACGAGAAATCTAATTGATAAACACACATTGCAATAGATGGCTGTGATAATATTTTTCAGAACCTTCCGTTAAGAATGGTAACGTGACACCACCGACGGCTGCCACAAGCTCTCTATAATAGTTAGGTACTAAATATAAAATAAGTGTAGGCCTACAGAATTAATTACAGTGTGATCTGTCATAAACGTAGTCTCAGGAAGATTATATGACTTCGGAAGCATTTGTTTTTTTATGTTTTTTCAACTGTTTTTCACTAAAATGCTTACTAATAAAAGTGAATGAGATCTATTTGCGTACAGTTATATTTTATTCTATTGAGTACTTACATTTGATAATGTTTAATAACAATAGCCATCACAAAACGATTAATTAACTACATTAATTGCTTAATTGTAAACCCTAATTTATCCTGAAAGCAAAGCAAGATTTGAAACCGTATAACATGTTAATTATAAAAATATATTTAAGCTATTCATTTAGACCAAAAATCTTCAAAATATATCAGAGACTTTTCAGTTCATGTATAACCGTAATCATTTATTTTAAAGACAAACGTAAGTCTAAATTATTTGATATCCCATCTATTTTCTTAATCTAATTCTAGTTTTCTGAAAGATCCTGCCGTTGAGTGTATATCTTGAGTTAAATCGTTTTTCTCCAACGCGTGTAAGTCCACTGACATTTCATCTAACGACAGCAAGTCATCTCTCTGCTTCAATAGGTCACGTTTCAGTTCTTCAATCATATCTTTGAGAGGGACAGTGCCTCCGTATTCTTTCGGTAAAATTGCTGGATCAATGTGTTTCCTCAAATCGTCGCTTGTTCGGTGGAACTGAGAACATAGAATACAAAATTATAAAATAGACAAACATGTGAAACTAAATACTTGAAGGTATAAGGAAGGTAAAAGGGACATCGGCCCTTTCTCCCTGTATATGCTACTGGTAAAATGAAGTGGGTTTGAGACGATACGTAATAAATAATAGACTTAAAGTCCATAAATAATTTACTCTGACTTCACAAAAATAGTCAGCTTATACACATCAGCATATTATTGCTATTTTTTTTACAAGAACAAATCCCTAACAATATACATATTATTAAAATGAGTACTTCACAAAAGATTTTTCAAAAATATGTTTGGTTTATATTTTTACAGCTATTAAACAGCTATTTTTTCTTTGACCTTCTTAAAATAACTTTTTGTCTGTATTCTGAGTAATGTTGCAAACATAGAACGTGGGAGAAAATTCGAGATAGATCGTCTCGAAATTTCTCCCGCTGGTGGTGTTTCTGTTTATGGCAAGTATGGCGACCTGTCAAAGTCAAAAACAGTCCGACATGGGTCTCTATGACCTCTACCCTCCATACTCTCCAACAAACAAACAGTACTTTTTTATATAATTATATGCTATAATACAGATGAACGCGGCGAAAACAGGGTTTTATAAGAGATGATGTAATTTTTCACTACATTTGATGTTTAAGGGGAATACGTAGTAGTAGCCTGCAAAATTCTTTTCATAGGTTTTTTGCAATTTGCAGGTTAAACGTTAGGTTAGGTTATACTATAATAAAAAACGTCATCTGCGACCGTAACAAATGTGTATTTAACAAAGTATTTATAATTGAAATAATAATTACACAACTTTTTGGGTTCAAATTGTGCGATTGTACGACCATTTCATGAAATCATGACAATTGAGCACAATTGTAACTAGAGAGCTTTAAAGGTGATTTTTATGATTTATATTTCGAAAAATGTATGTTTTTTTAAGGTCGCGGATAACTTTTTCAATCACATAATCAATTGAATGATCATTTCATGAAATCATGACATTTGAGCACAATTGTAATTCAGAGAGTTGTGACGGAATCACCGATACAACTTACTTAATGGTTATAATTATTTCGAGCAAAAATGTGTATGTTTGTTACTTTTTCAATTACATACCTACTACCTAATACGGAGCTGCAAATTGCAAAAGCAAGTAAGAAATTTCGTGGGCTGCCGGTACGTTTTAGCCTAATACGAAGGCATTTTCCAAAAGAATTTGGGGAAATAGGTAGGTATTAACTTGAAGTATAAAAGTGACAACATTTTATCCGTAACGGAATGACAACTTTCTTTTGACAGGTCTCCATAGACCACAATAAACGCCTCAATTGGAATAATATTCCCATTAAAGAATAGCGTAGTTTGAGATGGTACCGGTTACAAACTTGCAAGTATTTAAAATGGATGTAATTCACTAAGATGGAATTGTAATAAAATTATACGTTGCTTAATGGATTTTACTTGAACTCATTGTACGAACTACCCCAGTGAGGGCCAGCGGGAAGCCTGTAACAAATTCTACTTGGTACTTGGTAGAACTTAGTTTGTTTTTAGGTTCTAAAGTTTAAGAGATATAGTAAAACTAGTGACGAAAACATGGATGAGGTTCTTAATTTGACATGCATTTTCTTTTAATGTATGGCGAGCTGGCGAAACATAACTTTTTACAGATTAGTCCGATTACTATAGGTAATTCTTATTTTATTGTACCTACAGAATATACGTCAAAGTTGGTCCCATTGAAATCCCAAGAAATCTAGCTACCCCTAAGTGTACAAAATAGGGGGTGATTAATTTTTACCAGTTGATAGTATTAGTGCGGGTCATACTATAACTCTGGGGAGTCTATGGGCTACAAATTACCTAAGATTGGTACCAGTGGGTGCTTAAATTAATGAAAATTGGTGTTTAGGTTACCATCACACGATCCTTTAGTTTATCGCTGAGCAAAGATACGGCGAACTCGAAGAATTTGACTCCGTAGTGTGGAATGTTCACGAAGTGGGTGCACTTGTGCCTCATAGGGGTTGAGTTCTGAAAAATACAGTCAGTAGTCAGCCTCAGGCTTTTGGTTTACAGTATTTATGTAACGGGGTTTGAATTGAATAAGAAGAAAAGCACACGTTGTGGCCATTTCGGGAGCTCGCAGATTCTCACGTACAATTTTACTAAGCTACGTACAGAGGCCAGCACATCAAGCTACCCGAATGTGTCAAATTTCTTTGATAGTTTTCAACTTTATCGCTAAAGAAATAAGATTCATGTTCAATTGGAAAAATCTGACAGTTCGAGGTAGCTTGATGTGCTGGCGTCTGTACAACATCAACCATAATAACATTTCCACTTATGTGCTCACTTTTTTTATTTGAGATGGGTTTGCATTTGACTCTATTCTAGGTCAAAGTTGACAGAGACAAAGTCGACGATGGAGTGAGCTTACTCAGAAGAAGCCTGTTCACTCTAATTTTGAAGAGGATCGGGTTAAAACACAGACGCTGGCAATGAGTTCCACTCTTTTGCTCTGCACATTATGAAGGATGTTTGTAAGCACTTGGCGCGAATTGCCTTGGCTCCCCAATTTGAGACTTGCCGTTGTCTTGTACCCCTATTACCTACTAATACAAAAATGCATTGCATGCTCACCTGTATGCAATTAAGCATAACCCTGACGTCAGTGAGGGACCACAGGCTGACGTGCGGCATCTGCATGCCAGCCTCGTCGTTGACGTGGGTGTATCCCAGCAGCTGTGACCTTGGCTCGTCCAACAGCAGTTCTATGATCATGGAGTGTACGCGGGCCATCACACAGTTGTCGAATTGGTGGGGGTCGAAGCGACCTGGTGGAGAAGAGGAAATTTAGTCTTCAACGTTAGTCAAGAATGTTCGAAATATTTCTGTGAAGAGGGATTCTGATGACCTTGATAGATAGGTATAAAGACGTTGACAATTCATTCTTCAAAACTTTGTATTCATTGACTTGTTTAGCCTAGTTCCTTTCCTGTATGGTGAGGGGTAGCTTTGAAAAGAAACATCTGCTTTCATATAAAATACCGGTTCTATTGAGCAAAGACTTTGACCCTTCTGTCGACTGGAGTTATTGTTGGCTTCAGCCGGATCTGCGAGTTTTGTCTCGTATACTTTGATAATTTACTGAGAACTCCGAATATTATTATATTAATACGTGAAGCGAAAACTTTGGATCCCTAGAAATGTGAGATTTGGTATGATTAAAGTTTATACGGAGCTGTAGTGCAGAAAGCTAAAACGATTGAATTTGGACCTATAAGGAACATTACACATACGATAATATCACGCCTGTGTCACCCGAAAAGTTCACCAGTTATGTTTTTTAAGTCCCATATAATAGGGGGTGAGCCTATTGCCATCAACCAGGCATACATCCAGACTCCAGGCTGCTATTAAGACATTCGTGTTGTAAAATCTTACTCGACTCGGAAATAGAACTCAGGACGTCATGCTCAGCAGTCGCGTTTGCGACCACTAGACCGACGAGGTAGTAGGTAGGTGACTGACAACCTAGGAGTATGTATAATCATGTATATGACGAAGTTACCTACAAGTGGGCAAATAGATAGGTATGTTAGTTCATGTTGTAACTATGAAGTCACCAATGCGCAAATACCTTAGTATACAATCCGAATTCTAAGAAACCGCACACCACATACATACAAACATTGACTTACATATATGAGAAACACCCACAGCTGTAAAAACAATAATATAGCAGCTGAAAGCGCTTCAACAACTTACCCATACAAGACAGCACCACTCTCCTGCCCTGAGCGTCTCTTTTTGGCAAATACACCAAGTACCCTGCGTCAATCACTGCAGCGATCTTAGGGTCCAAGGGGTCTAGCTTCTGGAACCATTGAGGGTACATCTCTCGGATGGTGAGGTACCGCTCCAACATGGAACAGGCTTGCGGGATGGAGTACTTCTTCGTCCGGAGGAAGCGCAGGAGGAAGGGCGTATCTGTAAAGAAAAAGATGGTATAGGCCTGACTTTTACTAATAGCAATGATAGATGAATGATGTAGGCATAGCCATGGCACACAGGGGAAACTTTTATAAAAGTTCCCAGATCGTCCACGCGAACTTATTTCAATCGAATTCATCTATCCCTGAATCTCGTAATACGTCAGAATTTTTGGTAACCTTATTTTTTGTGTTTCAAGATGTCCTCGAAAACCAGTGGGTCGTATCAAATCAATTCATCAATTCATTGGATACACAGATGTTCTTTTTTTAATAAGGTCCTCTATATTGATGTACCTCATAACTTATGTACATTCCTGTTAAGAGAAGGTTTGATAAGCTATCCATACTTCCATACTAATATTATAAATGGGAAAGTGTGTGCGTCTTTCACGGCAAAACGGAGCGACGAATTGACGTAATTTTATAAGTGGAGATAGTTGAAGGTATGGAGAGTGACATAGGCTACTTTTTGTCTCTTTCTGACCCCCCACTTCCTAACGCGAGCGAAGCCGCGGGCAAAAGCTAGTTCCTAATAATACATTCAAGATATGCCATCCAAAATTGGGCCACCTGGCACAGCCCTTTGTCCTAGAACACGACAGTTAAGTACTTACTAAAATCATTGTGTATGCGAAAGCTGCTCTCAAAGGGCTTCACCATGAAATAACGGATACAATATTTACATACATAGGTACTGCATGATCTGAATTAGTAATGGATGACATATCTGACTTAAGGAACAAGTTACCGAAAAGTTTTCTGTGTAATTGGGTTCAAAAACTTGGATGTTACGATGTAAACGTAACATATTATAGAGGATTTTTTTGTAAGACGCTATAAATATTTTATGACGAGAGTCATTTATTTAGGATAATAGTCTGTCATTCTTACTAAGTTGCTGGCTTTGTCGGTGAATACTCGATATTTTAAGACTGGAACTTATCATTTTGGAGTGTATTGATCCGTTGATCCGTGCAGTTTACGTTTACCACTGGCCAAATTGTTATTGGTACAAAGGAACAAAGACAATTCACACCAATGTCCCCTTAACCCTTTCGCTGCCCAGTTCAAAAATACGATTTAACTTGTAAGTCATAAAGTTTGGCTAATTACATAATGCGTAGGTACATGGTAGGGGGTGATGGGCATGTTCACATCTCATCTATAGCTTTTTACATGTACGCCTCGGGAAGCGAGTTCTGGGACATGAACAAACTCTTTTTCGACCCGGGAGCCGGGTGCTGGGCACTAAAAGTGTTAATATTATTGGTCGTGGTCCAATTTTAATCCCACAGTGCCACAGGTAACTTGGATTCTATCTTACCAGTTCTGCATTTCTTGATTGCCGGATGTTTTTCTATGAAGTGCCTCATTTGTGCCAGCGCCTGTTCTCTTAACGCCGGTTCCTCTCTCAGCTCTATCCTGGCCTTTTCCCTCAACTCTTGAGGCAGTTCACCAGTCTCCCGCTCCTTAGCTTCAAGGATAAACATTCGGTCATCATCGGTTAACCTCGGCGCTTCGATGATGTCATGCTTCGGTTCGTGCTCCCTTCGGCAATCTTCTGGTTGCAGCACTGATGTCGCCATGTTGGTTTATCTGGATCAAAGAAAAACAAATGTCAATCGATACGCATCAAATATAAGCCTTCACATAATGGCACATGTTTCATAGCACGATTTCAAAAACTCTTTCACTGGAGAGTGAGCGCCATGGGAGGGCTTTTTACCTCGAAAAAGTGCATGATTCCAATAGGAAAAGCCACGGGAGCGTACCCGAGGGGAAATACTAGTATCCAATAGTTAGGTTCAGAGCAAATATTAAATTGTGCGACCTTCGAAGTTTCTCAGTATGCTGCGAATCTGTGATGTGTGTAGTATAGACACGCAAATGTAAAGATTAGCTAAATATGTACTTCTAAAAGTAGGTTGTAGTTAACTGATAATTATTGGGAAATTATATGTGCGGCAACAAAAGTTTTCTTTAGCACCTGCAACCTACCTTCTTTTTTTATATGTAGGCGACGAGTTAATAGAACAGCTTCAATTATATTAATTCATCATCTTTATTATTCCAACAGAATATCATAAAACCAGCGTCAATTTACGAGCGTAAATTAATATGACTCCGAGCTACCGATAAATATATTTACTTCTGATTTGATAACTCAGCGACTGATGTTGTAAGTGAGCTACTTTATATATTTTAGAGATTCAACCTCTGTCTGCTAATAGAATCAAATTCCAGCCTCAAAATTAGAAACCAAACTAGTACTTTTTTGTTAAATTTGATGTCATTTGCGTATTTCTTTGTAAGCTTATGTGCTTGAATTTGTCTGAAACAAATCAAATTTATGGTTACTAGACATTAGGTTATTTATGGAACTAGTTACAGTAGGTTATTAATTAAAAAAAAATGGTTAGGTTAGGTTAAAACTGTGACCACCTACGCACGAGCCGAGCGAGCGAAGCGAGCGGTGCCGCGGCAGCGGCCGGCGAGTGCCAGAAACGACTAGATTATATTAAAAAAAATATGGAAAAAAAGATTATTTTTAGGAGGCTATCGAGAGAAATAATATAATTATAATAACATTATTATAACCTTAACCTTATTATTATTACTATTAACCTACTGTAACTAGTTCCATAAATAACCTAATGTCTAGTTACCATAAATTTGACTTGTTTCAGACAAATTCAAGCACATAAGCTTACAAAGAAATACGCAAATGACATCAAATTTAACAAAAAAAAGTACTAGTTGGTGAACAAGTTTTTGTTCAAACGTTCACTTGCCAAACATAGGTTTTCGTAACAATTATTTGTAAAGAGATTTTTTGGTAAGTGATAATTTGGCAATTTCTTTTCGGTAAAACAAGGGAGACCCGTTCATTTGGGTAGGTATAATAGTCAATTACTTATGGTAACTTAGTGGAAATTAGAGCTTTCATTGACCATTATTTGATGACAATAATAAGGAAATTTTATGTTCAAATATAGTAGATTCACTCATCAATTACTTATGCTAAAGTATAAAAATAAAGGTGACTCTATAAAATTAGAGTACGTTGATATTATTTTATAGATGAAGTTGATACACTTATTAGAAGCTGGCAATGAGTAGACATATCACAAATTTTGTTGCTTAAGAATTATCACCATGTTGCGTCATATTAACAGTAGCTTGTTTTACAATATACGGTCGCTTATAAATCATTTATTAGACGCTAAAAGTTCGTCGCTGACCTATTAATTCATTAGACAACTAAATATATTTGCAGACGAGAATGACATTTTAAAGAAGCTGCCTTAATTAGCACCCATAATTATTCATATCCACCTAGAAATCTATTAGGAGCGCGGCGGAAAATGAATTAAATATATTTGTGATAAAATATATAGCTGTTCCCCACGGTTTCGTCTGTAGCTAAGGTTCGTGGCATGAGGTTAAATTACCTTTAAGCTTCCTCACGAATTGGGCTATCAAAATAATACAATATGTATCGACTTGTAAAAGAGATTTATGATATTTTGGTATGCGGATAGACAAAAAAAGAATCACAAGGCATCGAATATATCATCGGGATCACTGTCAACGGGAAAAGTGCTGAAAAGACTGACAGCATTGCCACGTTAAATGGGAATGCTGATTCATTAGCCAAAAAAAGGCCAGACTGGTCACGTGAAGAGTCGACCAAAAAAAAGATACAAAAAATCTTATCAAATCCGACTGGTGGTTCCAGCGACCACTCGTATGAAACAAGAAGCAATTGTTTTTATTAGGTACAGAGGCCAGTACATCAAGCTACCCTAATGTGTCAGATTTGTTTGAGAGTTTTTCAACTTTATGGCAATAGAAATAAGGTTCATGTTCTATGGGGAAAATCTGACACATTGGGGTAGCTTGATGTGCTGGCCTCTGTTACTGTGCAATGAAGACAAGTCAGTTATAGGCAGACACGCGACAGGTGCGGTAAAAGGAGTTTGATAAAAATACCAAGTGTCAGACTTGACATTTCCTTCCTTTCGTCGGAAGTCGACGTCTTATATTGCAGAGTACCTTGTACACGCGATTGTATCACGCGTATTGTGTTTATAAAGCCAAGCACAGACTTTATCCATTTAAAAATGCCGTGCAGGTCAAGCGGTTTTCGGATAAGCTCCTCATCATCGATTTTGGACCCAGTCTTTGTGCTTCTCAGTGCCTAGTCGGTCATGTTCATTACAAATTACGTTTTAATTTTATATTTTTTTTATCAGAGAGTCACGATATCCGAACCTATACTTTGATTATGCGTGCAACGTTCGTAATTATTTTGTAAGTGGTTGTCAATAATGTACTGCGATGTGGTCAAGGATTTATGCAAGCTGTTTGCTGAACGTAAATTACGATAAAATAATTATATTAGAATCCGAAAAATAAGTGCTACAGACATCTAAAGGATTTTTTTTGATTTGCTGCAGAAAAACCGATACGAGTACAAAGTTTTTAAGCTAAAAATTTGATCCTTCGAGCCGGACAATAGATAATTATTAAGCCGATCGTAGTCTTGAAACGTATATTTACCATAAGTAATTGATTTAGTTATTTATACAAATAGGAACCGAAGCCGTTTTACTAATGCCTTTCAAGCAAACAAACTTAAACACGCGACGATCGAAAACTTGTCACGCTATTGTCAAATATTGACACATCAAACTGGTTTTTATTTGCATTACATAACTACAAAAGATGGTGGTGCACTTGACTTCGTTACAACTATTTTTTAAATGTTCTACCTACAAACCTACTTTAATTCATTAAGTATGTTATATTGTGTAGAACGGCGTGAATATATGTTATATTCAGCGGACTAAATAATGTTAGCTTTCGAGCAAGATTGTATTCCTCTCTCCTGTCTTTAATTGTTCCGTTGAAAATAAAGCCATGCCTCCATAGATTTATAAATCTATGCATGCCTCAGACAGATAATAAATCGATAGCGATTTTTTTTTAATCCAATCTTTATCTGGGACGTCTGGTAACTGGCCACTAATAATTTAAAAATTACTGGCTCAATAATATGTACAATAAGAATACGAAAAATAAAAAAATCTTAAAGCGAAGGAGTATAAGCCTGAGTTTAATTTATTGCAAGAATAATAAAATGCCTTGAAAGCTAAACAAATAATTATGTAAATAGTCCTTCTACATAAAAAGGTGAAAGTAAAAGTCCATTCGTAGTCGTTTTATTGGTGAATTACTCATACCCGGGCGGGACATATTTGTTCGAAGTTTAATGTCTCTCAAAAAGCGACCTTATAAAGCTTTCATAATTATTTTTAGGTAGGTACCAGAATACAGAAATGGTGTCTTGAGTTCTCCAATAAAAAACATATATCCAAATCTAGACCAATATATATTCTTGTATTCTAATATTATAAAAGAGGTCAAAAGTGTTTTTTAGTTTGTATGGGTAATATATAATAATAACTGATGATTCAATTCTATTTTTTTTTTCACTGTTTGTAAGCTACATTAATCTTGAGTGCTATAGGATAGGCATTAGGCTATTATTATTTTGAAAACTACACTTCAAAGGGTGTGGAGGGGATGTTAAAGTTCCAAGGGAATAAAACAAAATCCACGCCGATGAATTCGCGGGCGAAGAGATAAATATAAAGAGTTGGTTAGTCTGTTTGAATGCGCTAGTCGGATTCGAAAAAAATATGTTTACGTGATCGCCCAATTCTTGAGGAAGGTTTTAGGCTTTTTTTTTTAATAACTCAGGAGTGGGTGAAACCGTGAAGCACAGCTAACAGTAAAATAATCGTCATGAGAAATCTTCCCCAGATTTAAATTACAGATGTGCTTTTTTTTTCTCGATCAATGTGTAAATAAGCTTCCTATAATAAAGCATACAAAACTGAACAAAACTGCAGTGCAGTCAAGGCGAAGTGAGCTGTCGGTGAGCTAGGAATTGACAGCTCTCTCCACACTCTCACTTCACCTAACTTTTCACGTAGACATTCTTACAGAATATACCGGCTGATCTTGCATCAAGGTGAAGACAACTAGGTATGTTGGTAAGTTTATAAATACCTAGTAGACGTGATAGATTTACATAATTAAGGTGAGTAATAGAACAGATCGGTAGCTATCGTAATTTATAATGGAACCACTTCAATGCAATATTTGCCGGTGCTTGCTTCAAAGATGAACGCATCACCGAAGTAGGTAGGACCAATATTTTATTCATCAATGTTCGTTCCGTGTGTGGATGTCACATTTTATTAACCTATTCTTTATTTAAATTTATGACAAGTAAAATTGTTTGATAAAACCTATTTACTGCATATAAGTTAGCATTTATCATCATTGCCAGATTTTTCTATTGAAAAGGAGGTTTTATGGCCATAATTTCCTTTTTTTAACATTTTTATGTATACGCTCTGAGTTCAACTACATCAAATTTAGAAACATAAACATCATCACGCCAGTGCCTATTCCCCGAAGAGTTAGGGCAGAGTTATGTCTGTATGTAGTTCACCCTAATTCCGCTGGTTATGTTTAAATCCTATGTTAGAATGCACGAGACTATTGCCATCAACAAAGCACAAATCAAGACTCCGGGCTGCTACTGAGAAATTCCAGATTGAAAAACCCAATTTCACTTAACACAACCCGGGAATTGAATTGGACTTCATGCTCAGCAGAAACAAGTCTTTTATCATGATGACGCTAAATTCTATGGCAAATGATATTCTAATTTTCTATTCCGTCCGCGGGCGTCGTCATCACTGACCTTCAAACTGGTTTGCTAAAACCAAACTTTCACTGCAGCTACTTTCCCCTTTAGTCTATTACAACGTCGTGATTTTATTAGTGTTTATCATAAAATGAGATTGCGGTATTTTGTTTCTGTCAAAACTTGTCTGATTATTATCTGTGGACTGTTTTTATGGCTACAATTTATTTCGTCGGTGAGTGTACTTAGTTTTTTGGTTCAAGAAGACTCGAAAAAGCTCAAAAAAATTAGAATGGAAAGTTGAATGTATAAGATAAAAAAAAACAATGCACTTTTAACATTATTTTATTAAATGATAAAACGTTAAGCTAGGTCAAGAGCTTTGACCTAACGAGAACTAACGACAGGCTCAGTCTGGTCTAGTCCATGGCCTGAGAAACGTTACAATTTAAATTAATTTTAGAACTTCTCGTGGTTACTTTAAAGCGTAGTTTTTAAAATCGCCTCTGTTACTCGCGATGTACCTTTCTATAAGTGAAAGAATTTTAAAAATCGGTTTAGTATTTTTTTGAGTTTGTCCATTACAAAGAGACAAACAAAGAATCAAATCTTTCCTCATCAAACCAAAGCTAGCTAGAATGGATGATGGAACAAAATCGTTAACAGAACTACTTGGTACATGACATTGCCCCTACTTTTGGCTAGTCGACCCCGGCCTACATTAGTGACGTTCATCGCTCCGTAAGTAAGCGTATGACACACTTAACGTCTGTTAAACTCGGCAATGGATTTTATAAGGGACGGTGGACCAAACGCGCTAGCTACTTCTTGCTTCATGTTGCTTTAAGCGATGTCGAATCAGTATTGTTGCAATACACTGATTTCTTAAGACACCAACTTAAGCAGACATTTATTTAGCAACATTAAAACACATTGTGAAAATTATAACAAAAAGTTTTTTTAATATTATTAGCGGCCTTATGGCGATTGACCAATAATACTTTTTTTGCAATGGCAATATCATGATCTGTCAAATTTTAAAGATTATTAGGGTGAAAGACGCAATTGTCGTCCTGTAAGTTAAAGTACATTTCCATGTCTTTATCGAGATACAAAGCACTGCTTGATATGCCAGTGACTGTTGTATCGTTATTATCAATAAACCCATTTGGAGTCGAGAAACGTATCGCGTACCTACTCATGTCTAACGTCATTGTTTTAAATGTCACAAGCTGTCTTGGACCGTAAACTGTTTTCTTTATGGTTTATTTTCCTTTGTTGTCGTTTTAGACTGTCCGAAGTAGACTTATAAAACACATGGCAATGTACTTAGCCGTGATCACAGGATAAGAGTTTCCTGCCGTTGGTTTTAAGCCTATCGTCTTTTATTTTAGATATAAAATTCTAAATTTTATCAGTGCTTGTGGTGCTTGTCTATGCCGTTTCAGTTTACTTTTTTCTTTGATTTTATATTTTCCATGTCTATAAGGACCTACTTGTTATTTATTAGAGTATGGTTTATGTTTATCTTACATCGTTATAACAGAAACATATTAAGTTTAAAGATCCAATCGTTCGGACAGGTTGCTTAACCTTACGTGCACCACAATTGTTTTGTGGGACACAAGCGCAACAGATACGAATCAAAGATTTTCCATTGTTACCAAAACTGGTTCACAAAATTTTAATCTTCATTTTGAAATTAACATTTAGATAAAAAAAAATGCCAATAATCATATTATCTTAACATAAATAATGAACACAACCTCTTGATCTTTGAAGAAATATTTGGTATGTTAACTGGGTAAGCGCATAATATTTATTATATGACATAAGATCACAAATAAACATCATGATTTTACAATTATTATTAAAATAAGTAACCCGAAAGTATTAAAATCTTAAAGTGCGTAAAGTGAAGCTCGTTACCATACCTTACATCAGCAAACGTATTAAATAATAAGTAAACATCAAACCGCATTCTTCTTGCTAATTAAACATCCATTAGAATACTTGAATTATTATTTTTACGTGTTCCTGAGTCTACGTGAACATTATATATTTCGCGTGTTCGTGAGTAGGTATGTATACTTACCCAATTATCTAAGCTCTTATACTGGAGATAATTAAAAAAAATATTATGCACACAGAAAAATGTGACAAACCAATATCAGCTGTCATGTTCCCTAAAATGTAAGAGAAGAAAAGTATTTCGTACAATTACTTCATAAATTAATGTCTTTCCATCTCAGGTTTAGTACGTGTGCAATTTGCCCAACCATACATCTGCAGGCTAGAGCGAACGCATCATTCAAAGCCACGATTAGTAGCAACCACAAAACAACAACAAAGCGCATTTACCGACTGTCTGGTAACCCACCGCCTGTGGGCATTTCAAGCAATTATTAAAAAGTACACACTTTTTGAAGATTTTTTTCTCTATAAAATATACAAAAGAAAGTACAGTAAGCTGCTATTCCCGGCTTAAATTCTCACTGAAGATTTGTTTCTTCTATTTTTTAATATACCGTTCTCAATCCAAGATCAATGCAATTAAAATACCAAATTAATTACGTAGCGTTGAATTCGGAAGACAAAACCGTTAAAAAATAACGAAAATACAGCGCGCAAACAACGCTCACTAAACTAGGAATAGGTAAACGCACCAATTACCGTCCATCCGATCACATTTTCAATAATTCAAGGGTGAACACCACTGTTGTCGGCACGTCACACGATAAACGTAGGCCAACTCGTACTGGCTGTGCTCGGTCGATGCACCCGGTCCTCACCGTTAGCTCCCGAAATATTGCGACATACGGCAAGCCCTCCATGATTCACGGAATAAAGTAGGTACCTTTGTAATGGTATTTTTATATGTAGGGTATTGCCCTGCACTTATGGTAAATATGGCGACCAAAGATGTGAAAGAAGTAACTTTGATTTTACCGCCTGGCTGATGGTCCACTTATGTGGTTTAGTTGGAGCTGGCGCATTAGCAGATGATAGGATTATTTTGCCAAATACTTCAAGAATACGATGCGTCATACTCATAACTAAAATTTATCTTCACTAAAAATAGTGGTTAAAAATCGTTGTATTAATTTATTAAGTTTCACTGAAAAACCACAACCTTTTACAGAATGTCTTGACTTAAGAAACAATAAAAATTGTCGATCACAATCACGGGATTACACAGAAAGGTGGTTCGAATAAATCGGCTTCATCATCCCCCCTGCAGTGAGACGTCACTTAAACTAAAAAAAGTAACTCCGACCTTTCATTACAAATTAATTTAATACTTGCTTCATCAAAACTCTTTTCAATCGATATCAATGTTTATCTTAGCCTTGGGCCTCCAGTTACAAGGAATCAGATACCTACTAAAGGAAAAGGCAAAGAGGCTGCACTGTGACGAATAGGGATGCGAACAAAAAAATAGGTTTTTGTCCGTCCGGTAGATAATTTAAAAATATTGGACACGTATTTTTTCGTTTCTACGTAATCAATAAGTTAATACATTGAAGTAAAATGTAGCGTGGCGTAACACGTAAATAGATTGTATACCCACATGTGACGTAGCGAGCCCCCACTCCCCATTTTTAATGCGTTTTATCAAAGTCATTTTTTAATCTTAAAGCAAAAAAAAACGTGTCCAATATTTTTTTATTATCTAACTGACAGACTAAATAGTTTAATTCCTTTTTTTCCCAGGTTTCATCCCTATTTTATAAAGTAATTTGCAACAACAACAGCAACTAAACCAAATATTTGTTGAGTAAAATTTATTTGTTGAGTAATATTTTTAACGAGTACGAAAGAGCTCATCAGCTACTAGAAAATCTTACAACAAAAACCCATTTACCTAACCTCAATCGACAACTATAAACTCAACACATCCGTAAGCAGTAACTGCGTTATTATCAATGTAGCGTTAAAACAATAAACGCATTCATAACAAAGCTTTATTTTTATTAAATAACAAGCACTTCGCCGTGACTTCGTCTGCTTGGATTTTGTACTTTTTCTTTTGATCTTTAACATCCCCTGCATCCTCTTTTCAGCGTAGTTTTGACAGTTAAAGTCTATCCTATGTTAGTCACTAAAAATGTAGCTTTTAATAAGTGAAATTGTTTTTAAAATCGGTTTTGGAGTTTTTGAGTTCCATTGCAAACAAATATACAAAAACACAAATCTTTCCTCTTTATAAATATTGCGAATAAGATTATTACAGCTGGTATACAAGCTTTTTGTAATATTGCACAATGTGTGTTTGTAACCACATTGTGTAAACTTATGCTACTCGGTGTAAATGTAATGTAAAGTATCTATGGTTTTTGTAACATTCACCCTCTGTATAATGTGTCAGCGAAGACACATCAGCGTCATTATTTAGATCCGTACATTAACCAGCAGCTTTTAAAGTTCCCACGCAACGAATTATTTTTATAGCGTTGTTTTATTTCACGACCGTCTATTCTGTTAAGAAATTATCTGTAGCTGCTCCTAACAAAGATTGGTGTTAAAGATCTCGTGCCTATTTATCGTGTTACAGCTAAAACAATGCTATTCAGATATTATTATTATTATTATTTGACGGCACGGTTGGCGCAGTGGCTGAGCGATCGACTGCTACGACGCGTGTCGTGGGTTCGATTCACGCACGGAATAAATATTTGTATGGCCTACAGGTATTTGTTCCGGTTCTGGCTATTTTATATGTGCCTTGAAATGTTTGTAAACGCGCCCACGACACAAGAGAATTTCCTAGTAGCAACGTTTTTTTTTTAAGGAAAAAGGTAAAGAATAATATGATCATTATACTTATAATAATGAAATACTGTTCATTAGCATACTGGTATTACAATGAAACCTATAAGTTATTTCTTTTATATGATTAGTTTTTCATTTCCCTGTAGCTCTGCACTGTCATATTTATGAAAATGTATGAGCCATGAATAGGTAAGCAGCCTAGACCGTGAAGGTTATTGCAATATCAGACATCGGAAGAGTGAAAATAACCTTGTTAAAATTCAAAAGGCATCAAATAGCAGTGAGTAAAACATTTTTTTTATTTTTGAGGCCTGATAAATTGGGTCCTCACCCTACGTTAAGTGAGACTTTGGAATCTTGGGATTGAGGTTGCCATTTTATGGAATTTTAAATCGAATGATCAAAATCATTTTTAACTGGTTGCAACCCTCGAGGAGCAGGAGGTAGCGATCCATAGTAACTATCTAAGTACCTTTTTTTTTTTTTTTTTTGCTAACGGGGGGAAACCTTCAAAAGGCGCCTGGACTTTTGGGGAAAAGACCAGGGAGTGTGGGATTCTTACCTCACTAAAACCACCCCGGTGATCACCATCAGCACATGGAAGGGGTTAGGCCCCGTTACCTCTTAAGAGACCACTCCGGGACCCCAACTATCTAAGTACCTACTTAATATTTATATCTTTAAAATGATATAATTATTAAAACATGAAGAAATAAAATAAAATAAATAATCAAAGGGCATCGAATAATTCATCCGCATCGCTGTCAACGGGAAAAGTGCCCAGAAGGCTGGCAGCATTGCCACGTTGAATGGCAATGCTGATTCTTTGGCCAAAAAAAAGGCCAGCCCTCTGGTCACGTGAAGAGTCGACCACAGTCTGTTGCGGAGTACCTACTCCGATGTTTAAGCAACAGATTGTGGGCAGTCATTACGAATCCATCCAAATTATCCATTGAGTGCACTGCACCACGACCATCCATTACTTCGTACCATAGCTCAGCTATTCCATATTCAAATCCCATCGATATTATTTCCACTTAAACAAATATCAAATTTGTGCAGTTGTGAATACAATCAATTTCACAATGACAAGAACTATTGAAAAAGTCAAGATTATTTGGTGAAGTTGTAGCGCAAAATGAATGTTATTTGTGGAATTTAAAGATGTTTGTCCAAAAAATTTGGTATTTTGGTGAAGCATTATTATATGGGGTACCATTACTCACGTGATGTTTCATAGGAACTTTATAAACGTTTCCCCCTCCCCATGGTGATACGTGGTAAGATTTTAGACTAACATCCCACCCAAAATCCAGCACAAAGTACTGATTTTATTCGAAATCCCTCCCCCCCCTTAGGAGTCTCACGCGATTAATGGACCATCCCTATTTGGAATTATATGTACCTTAGGCAGGTATCTAACGAGATTGCAAATAGTACTTAAATATTTCATGATTTTTAAATCACGCCCAAACGTCATGCATCCGACGCCATCCTTACCTACTCGTAATTTTTACATACCTAACCATGCACGTTTTGGTTCTGTCACTTCTGTTTAAACGATTAGTTTTCCTCACATTGACGTCAATTGTATCGTGAAAAATCCACGCAATCCGAACAAATAAGGACGCTTACATTAGCAGTAAAAGGACCTAACTTTTAAGGAGCACACCCTAATCACCAGACACCAAATAAAATTAAGTATCGTTTGTTCTAGAATAAAATACTGCAGATTCAACGACTCATACGTTTATATGGAAGCAAGGAAACTTACAATGTAATTTTTATTTATTGCAGTTTCCTCGTCGTGCAAAAAGTTCGTTACAAAAGAGTCTGTTTTGTGAAAAAAGTAGCCTATGTTTGGTAAGTGGAGCTTGCGGTCGATGCACTTGGCCGGATCCCGTTAGTGCCGAATCGCGACGTCCCGTGGGACATTATACCTGTTTTGGGTACCTTAGCATTATCACCCGTATGGAAACCCCCAGTATGGGAGATGGTGGAGCTGCGTGCTACCAATAAGGAAGCTTTTTTGCGTGACAAGAGACAACTTGACAAGACATAATTTTGGCTCGCTTAAAACTTTTTTTGGTTCGTTTAAAAGGGTGCGTTCCATTTTATTAACTAACATATTACTTACTAAGTTGCTGCTTATTAATCTGTTATCAAACAAAATGTTTTTTTTTTTCAGAAAAGAAATGTTGCTTTACCAAAGAAAATGCGTCACTATCATAAATTATCTATTACCAACGAACGTGTGGAACGTTGACCAACTATTAAATAGTTCTAACATTTTTTTGCTAGGTAGGCACGTGATCCACATATTTAAAACGTAGCAAGCGTAGTCACATCTACTCATTTTATTTACACGTCCGCCCTTTTGTCATGCCGTGCTAAACACATAACCCACCATGTAGGGATCCTATTTGTATAAAAACAATGTGTACTTATCAGCATCTGACTGGAAACCTATAAACAAGATTTGTTTGTTACTTCCATTATTTGGTGATGATGAGTTCCTGATTGCATGGCATTGACTTTGCAATGGTGCCATAAGTTATGTGATGACTTTATTAGTGACATAATTACAGAGATACCTAATGCCTTCCAAGGTATATTCTATTTAGCTTTTCTTAATTAATGATTGACTATGAATATCACTGATGATGTGGAAATACGTGAGGGTAATCCTCGGATTCCGGGTTCATGACTAGGAATTGGAACGATGCCCGGCTAGGATAGACTTGCCTTCGATGTTGGTACTATCATTAGTGGGGCTATAGGACCGACTTGTTTAAAATCATTACTCTATAGAATGTAGCGTGTTATTGACTTATTGTGTACACTTATTTGGACTACACGCACAGAACTCATTAGTGGTACACGCCTAAAACGGTGCAACACAATGCATACACTCGTTTCTCCATTATGCTTAGCTCTATTTATTGTACGTTGAAAAACTACAATCACTGTTCATATTGTTTTCATCGTGTTCTATTTTCTATTCAAAATAATGTAAAACAAAATCACTCAAAATTCTTTGCGGCTGAGTAATTTGTCGATTCTGGCCAAAAAAATGGACCATGTCATTATGAGCCTCATTTTTGGCACTTAAACCGCAAGTCGTTCGAAAGCCATCACGTTGCGCCGTTGCAACAATCAATAAAAACTCCGAGATTCATCTCAAAGCAACATCTTAAACAAGCACGCAGTGAAAGTCTTGGCCAGTAGAGCAGAATGGGGACAAATGACTCAGCCATTTTAAGTGAACTACTGCACTGCACACGTCTGAGCATGGAGGACGCATGGTGAAGCTTGTATCCGCCAGTATGTTGCACAAAATAAAAAAAATATACTAAATGGTACAGTTCCTCGACAAGCAGGTTTAACGCACCAAATAAAACAATGATTAAGTGAAACTATTGGTAATTGAGTGTGAGAAACTGTTCTAGTTTGTAGAATATACTTAAACTTACTGTGTCTTTGTCTTCAAAAAATATCCCATCATTTAATTGTACTAAGCGTTTTTTTTCTGTTAAAATTTTTCACACACAATGGCCATACCAAATTACCAAATACACTAGCATGGCCAAAAAAACTCAAGTATTATCTTGTCTGTCAAAGTGATAGAAGACCTTTTCTAAAACACGTATTAAGTACTTACCTCTTTGTATATCGAGCCCCGGAAGACTGTTAATTCTTGAATTTATCCGTAAGGCCTCTACTTTGTCAGTAATTTACGCCTTTAATCTGTGAGTGTACATTGTTGTCAAGATTAAAGCAATAAATTACTACACCTAGGTTCACACGGTAAATACCTGGCTTTCACCTATAAAGTATACCTTCCATTGACGCTTTTAGAGTTCAGACTGATATGGGAAATTTATATCACCTGTTTATAACCATCATTAGGTGTTGGGACTCACGCCTGCGTTGATATGGAGATTCGTACCGATCTAAGCCTCACTATCAGTAGCAATAGACTAAATTAATTATCTGTGATCGAAGTGTACCTATGAGCTTAAAAATCACAATTTCATAAGATAACAAAAGGAGGAGGTCAAATTCTGACCAGAACGAACGACAAGAACGGGAGGCAACAGAATTAACCTAGTGTGCCTAGCGCAAATACTTTACGTACACGTAACGTAAATTCGAACGAATTTGAAATTGGCAATAAGTACTTGATTCGTACACAATATATTTATTTATTTTTTAATTATTCATATTTATGGATGACACTAATTGCTTGCCTCATAAATTTAAACGAATAACATTTTATTTTCAGTTTAAAAAATCGTTCGAATATAAAGCGTTACGAGTTCGTGTCACGGCCTCTAATACTCGTACTCAACTTTAACGTTAACTAACGAATAAAATCTACTACAGATTTCTGCAATTTGTTATTATGTCACGAAACGTAATCAACGGTACTAGAACCTACCAGGTCAGGTAGTAAGTGAACACCAAATGTTTTGCGAAACACCCTTACCGAGAGTTCTAGAGGCTCTTACGTAAATAGGTATTCGCCGACCAACCGACTGAGTTCGATTTTATCGTTTTTCCCAGCAATTGCAGCTAATGTCAAGCACTCTACTTACACCTATATATTAATAAAAACGTTTTACTGCATAATTCAAATGAACGTTAAGTTATTGTTTGTAGTAAAAAATGTTAATGGCAATAGACTCGCTCTCTATTACTTGCGACTTATCATAACTTGCGAAATGCGGGTGTACAATTGGTACGCCTCTGCCTAACCCTGCGGGGATTACGGGCGTGATCTTGAGTAAAAAATATGAAATGAGGTTTTAAATGGCTGTTTGTGTAAGTGACTTTAAATTTTTGTAAACGCACCCACGACACAGGAGAAATTCCTAGTGTGGGGCAACGTTTTATAATAAAAAGAAATGAAAAAAATGCAAGATGGTTTATAATGTCTCGAATTAATTCTTACGAGAGCTTTTGTGCAAGTTTTGCACATTTTCGAAAGGGTATCAAAGTATCACAATGTTGTAAACTTTTCAGCTTAAAAATAGGTATCAATTTATAAACTCACGGATAGCTATTATCAGCCCTACCCTAGTGCGATTTTTGGTGACATGTGACGTTCTTCTTTGATGTTGCCATTTATAAAAAGTTCCCTCATTATTTCACTAACAAGAGGAAACATGATTACTGTCGTACTCTGAAAATGACCTCTGATTTCTGAAACTTTTAAATCACAATACAAAAGTGGTAGCAGCGGGCATGAATATTAATACACATAGGTACATGCCGCAAAAATATTTTTATATTTCTTTCCTTAAAGAATCTGTACCTATGACAAAGTTAATTTGCGGTTGTAACCGAATTTATTTTATACCTCGCCGAGTAGTATTGCCGTAACAAAACAAACACTTCATGAACATCATATTTCTGGGATCCTACGGTACCCTACCCCATTTTCTCATTTTTTTATTATAATATACACAGGGAATAGGTACATTTGGTTCTGGTAGTGCCATACCTAGTTATATTTTTCCTAAATTTACTTTAACGTTGCTTAGCAGTACATAAAGTAAACCTTTCTTTCGAATTTCATTGATATAGAGCCAATAGTCTCCAGGTAAAATTGGTTGTATAGCACCCGTCGGATAAATGGATAGGCCAAAATTATAATGGTTCCAATTTTTCCATTTGCTTTCGGAAGACTAAATAAAATCATGGTACATATGGCCATTGTCTATGTTCATTACTTAGTAAGTAAAAAGTACCAGCCTATTACTGTCCCACTGCAGGGCCAAGGCCTCTTCTCATACAGAGAAGGCACGAGCATTAATCACCACGCTTGCTCAAGACGGGTTGGCGATGTTCATTACTTATGATTTATTATTGTTGTTGGTCCGAACCAAAAACAATAAAAAATAAGTAGTAAAATTAAAGGACGTTCATTAAATCATTGGTGGTTTATTAAAAAGTATAAATCTGACACATATAACGGACCGATCGACTACTTACTGCAACAAAGACTACTTTTATCTTTTACATTTCACAAAAGATATGACCTTGAAATGCAATCATCATTGTTAAAAGCCTTAAGTATAGTGCAGTTACATACAAACGCTTGCATCCGATGACTTGGCTCAGAATATTTTGTCACATCGGCGCGGCGGTTCTCAACCATTAAGAAACAAAAGCCGGACACACTTAGCAAACCGACAGACCTATTATTATAAACCCTATCGTAGAACAAAATAATGTAGACACACAGCCGTGTACGCCTGGTCATGCGGCGCCACTTGCAAAGGCAAAATGTCAAAAATATGTCAATTTTAGTACATTTTCGATTTAGTTCCCTTTTTCACCGCGTGCCAAGATTTTCTGGTCATGTTATAACACATTATTGACACATACCATTAACACTATTACGCTAAAATCATTGGGTAAGACCAGCCTAGGTTTCCATCTGAAGCCTTGGAGTACACCGTTTAGGCGTATGGGCAAAAAATTGAGTAACCATCAATGACAAATTGCATTGCGAATGACAGTTTAAATTAGTTTAATTGCATGTTAGATTCATTATAATCATGTTGTTATTGCTTTGCGCAATATCGTTCTGTGACTAAAGTTTACAATTATTACGATTGCGTGAGGACTATTAACAGAATAAAACTAAACAAACAATTTGTCGGAACTGATGTTGTCGTTTTGGATTGTCTCGCATTGAGAGTAAAAAAGAAAGAAAGAAAAACAGAGATCCATATAATTGGGACACACACAGAAAATACAAACAGCAAAAACTGGAACTCATATGTATCTACCTAGTTACTAGTAAAAAGAAAAGAGACCTGTGCGAGGCGAAAAAGGTTCCTATTCCAGCATAATGTTGCTATATTTAGAAAAATAAATACATAAAAGACAAAATCTCGAAAAGTCGACATATCGTACTTCAACAACAACATTCTCTTTGAAGTCTAACATAACTATTTTATCTAAAAAATGTAAACAGTTATGATTTCTGATACAAAGCAGATTACCAACTGGTACCTCGTACATACCTGGAACTAAATCATTACTCATGGAGTTCAAAAGATTTTGTAAGAAATCTATTTTTGGTCTGATTCATTACAGTTACTGGATTTTGATCTTCTTACTTGGGAGTTTGTCTAGTCATGGTAATCTTCTCAATGCAGTTCAAAAGCGTCATCTCATAAAGAGAAAGAATTAGGAACGAGCAGTTATTTCAAGTCAGGCCTTCTTTTCGTTTCGGGATCCTAGACTGTTGAATCGTTAATTCGGGACTGTCGAGCTTCATTGATTCGACGTTTTTCTGCTAGTCATCACTGTTGATCCTGCTTTCAGGAGTTGCAGTGGTCTGAGAATAGTATAGAGGGCTTGTGCTAAATATCATCCTTTTGTTCAGCGCTTGTTATGCCTTTAAGAGACATTTCCTAACTAGAACTATCTTCCTGTCATTGGCGGTGCCTACTCTCAGGGTTTGGGAGACGTAGATAGACGTAGACGTAGACGTTAGCTAAACAACACCAAGGCTGCAGCATTGTCTTTATTTTAGACTCTCCGACAGTTTGCTTTCTACAAAAACCCAGTTTGCTCTTAATTGTAACGAACTAACTAGCTGAATACTAATAAAAATATATACAAAAGAGGTTGGTAGTTTTTTCCCACAAACGAAAGTAATCCAGTGTGAAAGATTTCACTCTCAAGTTATACACAATAAAAAAAAACGGGACCTAGTTTACAAGAATCAGAACGGTAGTTTTTTACGCTTTTTTTAGGGCTCCGTGGCGAAATGACAAAGAACCCTTGGTATTTCGTCCTGTCAGTCTGTCCGTAAGTTACACAGTCATTTTACTCTGAAACGATTGGTAGTGGCTTATATTCATGAAGTTTGTAAGGAAGGTGCATTCTCTGAGGGGCTGAACAATGGTTCGTGAAATTACAAAAAGTATTACTAGGGAGCTGGCAAATCCCAACAATACATGGCAGTAAGGTGTGAAAAAGTCCCATAATTAAGAATTTTATGTTTTTTATTTGTTTAGGTGAGTCCACAGTGAGATAGCGATACAAAAGTCGAAAAAATTGTTTCAGTTTTGTTTCATTTTCAACTATACGGTGGCAAATTTGAAAAAGTTGGCAGTTTTGAAGATATGGGATGATTTCCGTTATAAACGCAAAAATAACATTATTTTTCACAGTTTCTTTGAGAAACAAAATACAAACTTATTTTGACTATCGGATCAATGTTATGCCGGCGTAAATATTCATCCCAACTACGGAACCCTTCACTGTGCGTGGGCCGACACGCACTTTTTCTTTTTTCTAAGACACACTTTGCTGCACACAGGCTGAAACGCTAATGGAATACGGATTTAGACTTTTTTCGTGATTCATTCTGGCGTTGCACTTTTCAGCGTTTTTTTTTTGGTGCACTAGTGCGTAGATATTTAATTGATCATGCTGGTGTCCAACGATGCGTAGGTACAATAAAAAGAACGTTGCGATTTAGTAGCTGTGCCCCGCGGTTTTACCTGCTGCTAAGGGTCCTGGTGTGATGCTAAATAGCCTTCCTCAATAATTGGTCTATCAACAGCAAAAATATTTTTTGAAATCAAGCTAAAGAGTGTGTTTGCAAGACACATTTTCTGTAAAAACCTGCCGAGTGCAAGTCGAACTCACAAACGAAAAACTAGCAGAAAAAAAAAGTCAATAAAACTAAAAATTATCATATTTCCGACTTTTTCCTTTCCTTATGTTGTGACGTGAGACCTTGCTTCTTGCCAGTTTTCTTGATTCTAGGTCAACGGGAAGTACCCTATAGGTTTTAATTTGTTTGCGAGAATCAAAATAAGTCGCTAAATTACTGATTTTTTGTATTGCGTTGACTTGGAAGCTTGATTTTTGGAAGCCTTGCTTAGAAGCTTGACCTATGCTTTAGGTATTAATTTCCACTTGATGCCTTAACGCGTTCCTAAAAAAAGGGTCTTGTCACACAGAAAGACAAACGGCCAACGAAGTGATCCTATAACGGTTCCGTTTTTCCTTTTGAGACATGGAACCCTAAAAACGCACCAACTAATAAGTTCGTTTCATTAAATTTACAAGCAGCTTGACCCAAACAGTTACAGCCATGATAAAACGCTATTTCACCAAAAAGGTACAAATACAGAATACTTACATACCATCGAGCAGGAAATAAACTTTAAAAGGTTTGTCTGAACTTTCTTATAAGGGACAGTACCGAACGTATTTCGTAGGTACCGACCTCAAGTGGTACACCTTGATCGCTCACTTTTACATCAAGTTAACTTAACGCTATACTTTTATTTCGAACTTTGAAGGTCTGCGCGCGCAATCAGTTGCGACACGATGAAATCTCATTATACCCACTGTGCAATACATGTCATAATGGACCCGATAGCATTTGGACCACTTGTTGAAATTTTTAATGAAATTTGGACACTGTGCTCCAAGCGTGTTGTTTGGGTCAAGTACTACGTGTACCACGACACATGTGAATCTTGGGGTACGTGATGCCATGCATGGTCGAGTGGGGGTTACCATTTCGAAATTTGAAATGTCCTGACAAAAGCTTGCAAAGACCTATTTTCTTATAACACCCTAGACAAAATGACAAGGACAGAAATAGTCCGGACGGGGGGCCAAAAAGACAGACAGGTCTGAACGAATTCGGACGATTGGGCACCCTGGGCTAATATTTGAATGATAGAACCTACAATATGCTTGAAGTTGAGTTATGTTATTAGGTTAAGCATGGGTTCTCAAAATAATCAGTGATTTCATCTTGTTTTTTTATGCCCCGCAAATGGGAATGAAGTTCCTTGAAGTTTTGGTAGAAAAGTTCGAATATTACACCCTCAAAATATTCCTTAGATTCGATGCGTTTACTTGTAGATAAGTACTTCTAGGAAAGCACGGTACCATTAGGTAAGTATCCATTTTTATTATGGGTTTGGTGTGTACGCAGATCGCACAGGCCCAAACAACAATAGGTCGGAATTCGGTGACTATCACCTATTGTGTCCTATCTGTCGAACCTTACTTAGTTCACAGGGTGGATGGGACATCGACCCACGACCTGATACCATGTGTTCAGTAAGTGATTCCCCTCTATTTTTTTCTTAAAATAATAAAAAAGTCATGAGAAAATGATTATCTTTATCTAAATCAAATCAGATTTTTAATTAAAAAGTCCAGAATCATGTGTACTTAGGTACTTACTGAATTCATGGTATCGGTTTGTGTCGAGGTCCCTTCTACCCTGTTTAAGGTACCTATGTGGCAATAATGGCAACATCGAAAACACTTTTAAATTTCGATATTTTATTTACGATAATGTCAATTATTTTTATTTAAAAACTTATTTTCTATTTTTTTATACGTCTAGAAACTTAAAACTTGTTGAACGTTACAAATTAAAAAAAAATACATACCTGAAATACGGATAGCAAAGGAAATTCCAACAGGAGCACTTAGGATTTTTCACTGATTGATCAATTTGATTGGATTAATTTCACTGAAGTTAACACTAAAGTTACGAATGCAAAAAAATAAAAGAATTCTAATTTTAAAAATCGTGCGATGGCCGTACCCACCGCACCGAGTGTCGATTCAACACTGAGATAGGTACAACAATGTACGCGATGTTTACTGTGCGAGCCAGTCGATCTAGTCGAAATAAACGCAAAGCGCTACCTATATAAAACCTAGTTAAAAATTACAGCTCTGTCATGCATAAAAACCTTTTTTAGGAACCGTGAACTGGGATCAGTGTTCCATTTTCAAAAGGATGGCGCGATTTCTCTGATTGGTGGAGCGTCGCGACCGGTTCTCATCGATTGGTCATCTCGACGCGGCGGTTTCCCTAACTTTCTTTGACCCCGATAAAATCGTGTCGGCGGCACTCGGCACATTTTTTTCGTGATTGCATTTTGATAGAGTTTTATTGCAATAATTCAATCGTCGGTGTTCCGATTGCTGGGTACGTCGCAATAAAAGGCTGCAAGTATAATGATTTCGGGGTTCCATTTGCTTGATTTAGATAGATATTTTACTTCTTAAACTGCTTAGTTGTGAAAAGACTAACTTTTGTTTGCATCATCGTAAGTTCAATTAAAATCTTGTGAATACTTAACAATATTATTTATTGTATGACCCACTTAATAGGTAGGTATTAAGTGGGTCGTAGGTATTCATTGGCAAAAATGCAGGACCAAGTCTTATAAAATAATCAACGCATTTTGCATGCAAATTATGTTAAATAAATAAATATCACCATTGTTTTCTACAAAGTTCCCTGTAACTCGCACCTATATTATTTATCACCATAATAATCTTTTTCAAGGCCAGTATGATTGCGACAGGGCCAGTAAAGGCCATCCAGTATCAGCAGAACTGTTAATTTAATGGTAGAAATTTATTATGTAGATGACTGGCAATATCGTCACATATTTTAGACTTGTTAATGACACTCTCAAATGAGTGTTAATGAAACCAGTATAAGCTGGCTCATTGTTATATTGAAACTCCGCACTACGTTAGGCCAGCTGAAGGTCAAACTGACGTGACTTGCGGTCAAGCTTGGACTGTGTGATTGATATCAACAGTCCTTAACAGTAGACGTCTCGAAGACCCCAGAACAGGATAGGTATGGCGAACCCGACCACAAATGAAAGAAAGAGAGAGCTAGATATGAAGATAGAGAGGGAGAGAGAGAGAGTCGTAAACAGAGGCGAAGAGAGTGGCCTTCTCTATTTTCAGAATATTATAACGGAACTTTCTGGTTGGTCGCCAATCGGGACAGTTCGTGCCGATGTCTTAAGTATTGTAGTCCGATATTTTTTTTGAGATGTTATTATGACTGGTGGATAGTTTAATGGTAACATAATCTATACCACACAGCCCTGCACTACAGGGAATGCCGGGGCAAAGCTTAAATGTGATATAGGCTAGATACATTTAGGGTCTTATATAATTTTATCGATGGCCGGGTTTTGTAGGTAGATAGCTCTTTTTTAGCATTCATTTTTTTTACTTTTTTAAAGGGCCAGCATACCAGCAGCAGAAATAAAGAAAAGAATTTAGGATGTAAGACTAAACAAAGCGCGCTTGAAAATTTAAACATCCCGCCTCGGTTGGGTTACAATTTTCTTTTGACAATTCTATGCAGAAGTAGGAGTTACTTGACTAATAGAGAGTTGCCTAAGAATTAAAAGAACCTAGGCTGCAACTGTTACAACTGGGAACGAATCCAGATCATTTTTTTTGCTCCTCGCCACAGATAGGATGGAGCTTAAAATTTTTATAAGAGAGAAATTTCTTTGAGGCGCGAGGCACTATGGACCGCAAGTCCGTAGGAGAAGGGCCTTGCGCCGCTTAATCCTGCTGGCAGATCGTTCAGCATCAGACTTAGGTTAAGATAGCTCTTTTACTAATTAACTAAAAACTAAAACCACAGCACCAGGCTGGCCCCAAGTAGGTCCAACGCAACGATAGGTTCGTATAAACACGTACATTTGAATCCACTTACCTATTGGCTATTGCGTATTAAGACGCGTTTCGTAAGACAAGTCTATGGGTCAATTGAGGCTCCTTATGTGTAGGCAGGAAGACACACACATACTTACCTACTGCAACTTTAAGAATAACAAGCATTGAAATGGTCGTGTCATCACATTCCCTAGCGCCTATGCCTCCCTAATTATCGTTGTGAAATCTCCTTCTGGATTCCCATTAACATAACGATGCTGTTAAAGTTGTTTTTCTTGTTTTACGTACAGACGCCATCACATTAAGCTATCCCAAACTGTACAATTTTCCCAATTGAATATTAACTTTATTTCTTTTTGAAGAAGTTGAAAAACTATCAAAGAAATTTGACACATTGGGGTAGCTTTATGTGCTGGTCTCTGTACAGACGCTAGCACATAAAACTATACCAAACTGTAAAATTTTCCCAATTGAACATGAACCTTAACATTTTGTCATAAAATTGAAAACATCTCAAAGAAATTTGACAGATTGGGGTAGCTTGATGTGCTGGCCTCTGTACCTAAACATCCTAAGACGAAAACTATTTATTAAAAATCGTTATACTCGAAATGGTCCTGAAAATGTTAACTAGAAGAACGCTTTAAGTGGCTGAAACTTGTATATGGCTAAGTATTGAAGTCTGTGGAAATTAGTGATACGCAGACATAAAGTTGCCCATCACCGTTCAGCATTGTTTTTGTTTTTTTTACTAGAAGCTCATTCATGTTCATCAATAAAACAAAGTAGTAGTAGCTAAAATGATCACTTTTTTTTTTGTAAGTGGCAGTTAAGCAGCGCAAAGCAGCCCTCTTGGTAGAGGAGCTAAACATGTTGCTGACACGTGAACTTTTTGCTTACGTTATTAAAGTTCTGTGTCTATGTAGGTATAATACTACTACTGTGATTAATACTGAAGACAAAATACGATTATTCTATTCCATTTCATTGTAATATATACAATGAAATGGAATAGAATAATCGTATTCTGATCGCTTATACTAAATAGGTCCTGTACTATAGTACAGGACCTATTTAGTATAAGCGATCGTCGGTAGGTCATCGTCGTCGTGATAATTTTGTTCTGGGAACACAACCACCTTGTCGCTCCAGCAGAAGCTAGAAGGCGCTTTTCGGTTTTCCGAACGAATAAAATGACAAATGAACGCAGTGCGACGGTCGCGTATTCGCGCGACTTTCGCTTCTATTATGACACGACCTGATGTACTGTTACCACAACATAAATGACAAAAAGCCTTCAGCATATATTGTTTGCATTTTCAAGTGACAGATAATTCAGCGGATGCGTTATATTACAGCATTTAACAAGTTGTTGCATGTGATGTGGCGTGCATGCGGCCTTGTAACAGATGTGAAACAATCTTTGACGTCCACGGTTCAAGGCTCTTCTGCTATTGTTCAATGGATTATATATATTTATAGGTAAAAATTGCGATCAGAATCTTTTAGTTCTCCATATAACAAAAATAAACATGGCAGGCAGATAATGCTACGGTGTATAAACACATTTATTTGTAATTTATAAAATGAATTGATTTGATTGAATTACGAATTCAAGCATATTTACGACATGATCATAGCGATATTTTTCAAGAACAGTCTTGCTGACAAAGATCATATTTAGGAAGCCATGAACGAAGTTGGTTAAGTTGTAGTTACATTACTTTCCTCTATGAGTTGCAGTTTCCTTGGTTTGCCATAGACTAGAGATTGATAAAACTTTGGCTTGCAGTTTTTGGATTTTGTGACACTGGTATACTGGTATCATTGACAGCTGTCATTGTACCAAAACAACGAAAATGGCGAACGTTCCATTACTTGGGATAAAAACACACTCTCAAAAGGTTTGCTCCCTTTACAAAAGAGCTTTACGCAATTTAGAGGCGTTCTACGATAGACGGTAAGAAGAACTGTATACTTCATGTAGTAAATTCTCTTTCTTTTCGTTTGTTTTCCCGGTTACGTAATTCTTACAAACATAACCATAATTTCAACCTTTTTTTCAGAAACCTTTTGATTTTTTAATCCTTCCCTTGAAAAAATCCTGCACCAGGAGTATTTTTCAAGATTCCATTGATATAAGGTTAATAAAAATATTGAAAAACAATGCACATCCAATTGATAGATTTGGTTTGTTGCAAACATTTTGTTTAGGTCAAAGTATATGTTTGGATACCTAATTCGTTACTTATTTTTAGAAACAAAGTACAGTTAAGTAGATAAAAGTGTAAAGCAGAAGACAAACTAGAACTTTAAGTAAAAGACTGCATTTGGATAAATTCTCACTTTAGTTACTTATAGGTACATCATTGTTAGAAGGTTCAACCAGGGGTGTCGTGGATATTAGCAAGATCGATTACTTAATAAAACTTTATTAAAATGACCATTTTCAATAATTTATTTCTGCTTCTCTAGTTTTTTGCAAATTCTTCAATAGATTAATTTCTTTGAACAGAAATAAATGAATATGGTCATTCATATCTGTACTAAAAAATTAAATCTATTAAAAAAACGTGTAAAAATCTTGCATCTGCATCTGTGGGTATAATCTTCTAAAAAACCGCATCTGTATGCATTAATATTGTAATATTTTGCATCCCCAACAACCCTGAAAACACTTTTCTATCTTTAGCTATGGTCTTAGTGTAGCTCTATTTGGGAATTGTCAAAGAAAATAGCCCTATAGTACTGTGGAAATGTGGAATCATTCATAATTCCCTCAAAACCATAATTTAAAAATCAAACTTATTTATCTAAATCATATCTTGTTTATTAAAAAAGGTACTAGTACGACAATATAACAAAATGTTCTCTATATTCCAGCAATGTATACCGGTACCAGGCGGTGCTCCTCAGAGAGAGGTTTAACAAGTATGCGAAGGAGCCTGACATGGTCAAGGCTGTAGAATTGCTGAAAGAAGGAGAAAATGAATTGTTTTTAGTTCAGCATCCCATTCCTAGAGTTTGTAAGTTTATCTTATATATAAAATTCTCGTGTCACAATGTTAGTTACCATAGTCCTCCGAAATGGCTTGACCGATTTTTATGAAATTTCATATGCATATTCAGTAGGTCTGAGAATCGGCTACTATCTATTTTTCATACCCCTTAGTGATAAGGGTTGTCCACCCCTAACATTTTTATTTTATTTTTGGTTTTCTTTTTGGCTTAAAATATGTGGCATTTAAAAATGCATACAACGAAAAATGTTCACTTTTTCTATCACCAACCCCTATATGGCAAAACAACGTTTGCTGGGTCAGCTAGTGTTTCTAAATATTAACACACAACGGTCTGCTAGTGAGGTCAACTGAGGACTAATTGGGCAATTTGATTCCGATAGATAATTGACTTTTATTTACCATAACCGTCTTTCAGCAGTGTTGTGATGATGTTTTGTGTAGACAAAGGAAGAAGAAATTATATCACTGTTAACCCTTTAACCACCTGATTTTATCTCAGCTGCCCCAGCAGCCAGCTTGTAAATCGTCAGTACATTTATCATCTTGCCTGAAATGTGTTTTGAATTTTTGGGTAGTGTAAATTACAACTAAGAAATGAAATTTGACAAACGAAGATTTGATGTCCGATAATAGGGTAGTGTCCTTTAAAAATCTGATTGGTCCGAAAGTTGGATTACTCAAAAATACTGGACACGTATTTTTTCTTTTGTCACGTAAACCAAAAATATGGTATACTGGTATACTGCGTTGAAATTGCGCGTGACGTCACGCCGTGCTACACTTTTCGTTAAAAGTGTAGCACGGCGTAACGTCACAAGCCCCTTGTCCTGAACTTTGATGTGCTATATCATTGTCACTTTTTATAGAATTAAGTAAGCAAAAAATACGTGTTCAATATTTTTTTGTAATCTTACTGACGGACTAAATAGACTTAATATATTTTTACCTAGTACACATCCCTATTATAGGACTCAGGCGGAAGGGACACGAAAATTTGTGGAATAAATACGATTTAGGCGGTTATAGGGTTAAGAATACGGGATAGACACTTTTTGGCTTGAATTGATGAAGCAATCATTTAGTTACAAACTTCATTAATAATTTATTTTCTTTTTAGACTTTTGTTCGTAACATATCGAGACTCCTCCGTGCCTCGGAAAGCACGTTAAGCCGTTGGTCCCGGTTGTCATTTGTAGATCTTTGACAGTTTTTACGGGTACTCAGAAACCCGAAAGTACGACAACCAGTCTTACCAAGGGGTATCGTGTTCAAGGTCAGATAAGCAGTCGCCCCATGTAAAACACTGGTACTCAGCTGCATCCGGTTAGACTGGAAACCGACCCCAACATAGTTGGGAAAAGGCTTGGCAGATGATGATGACTTTGTACAAGTCATTATCACATGTAAATAATTGTCGTTGCAATTTCATCATTTAAATTATCTGCAATGACGGATGTTACTGCAATCATAAGTACTATTGCATAATCATTTGATACTTACGACAGCTTTTCATTCGTAAAAATACATTCTTCTGTACATCAATATTTTAAATGGCTATTAGTCGTCATCGGCCTAGCCTTTTCCAACTATGTTTGGGGTTGGTTTAAACCTGTTGAGCTGAATACATAGAGTGGCTGGCTCTACACAACACAGTTACTTTGTAATACAATATCCCATAGTAAGACTGGTTTTCAGACTTTCGACGTCTACAAATATCAATCCCCTTACTAACAACCGAATGTGCTTTTCGAGGCATGGAGTGGAGGTTTGAATATGAAATATATCATCATCCATCTGCTAGCGTAGCTTAACCTCCGATGGTTTCGTGAGGTTATTATTATTTAGCCATGAGTCCCAACCGCCACTTCTTGATGAATTACTAATATTATCCTAGTACTAGCTGAGAGTCTTATGGAAGATAATTTGCTGGTGATGAAAAATGCCCATAACGAAACTTTTCGTTGCTCCCATACTAGGATTTTCTCCCGTGTCGTGGGTGCGATTACTAGCATATAAGCTCGCATCGAACCCGCGTCACGCAGCGTAGCGGCCATCGCTCAGCTACCGCGCCTACTTATGATAATTTTAACAACCCATTTTTACTCCCCAGTCGCAACAAGCATGGGAGGCGTCGCCCACGAGCGTGTAGTAACTCCCCCTGACTGGGTCGTGGACTACTGGCACCCACTGGAGAAGGCTCACTTCCCTGAGTACTTCAAGCGTCGTGAACAACGCAAGAAAGAATACATTGCGATGTGGGAGAAGGAACATGGCCCCGCCGATAAGAAAGAAGAGAAGCATTAATATGTTATTGTATAGTTGTGTATTATAGTAAATTCTGTTTATTTAGTACTGCGTTTTTTTACCTTACTGGCACGAATTTTAAGTGCGCGCGACTGGTGGGATGCATAGCACAATTTCCATTAACGTCAAGAGACATCGGCAAATGATTAGTTCCCATTTACAGTTATTTTACCTCCGATTTAGATTAAAGCGACCATTGACGCGCGCACTCTATTTTACGAGTGCATTTTTTTTGTCATTTTTGGCAACTGAGCCGATGCAATGTCGACTTTTCTGCCAGCGTCAAGAATTGAAAACGATGGGCAATGCGACAAGGTGAGCCGTCGAACTTAGCACTTTGTGCTAGATAAATGTTAGCAGCTGAAAAGACGCAAAATTGTTTTGTTAGTAGGTACTGACGTTCGTGCCCGCGCTATTAGCGCAGTAACCATGCGTGAGCGCCATCGTTTGCTTATTTTTAGGTACCATTGATAAATAAGCAGCCGAATTTGGCTTCAGTAAGAATTGTCACGGGCTTTCATTTTAGATCACTGACACTGAAAAGTTTCTTATTTTGTCAATGGTCTCAATAAAGACATGTATCTTATTTATCAATGGTGCCTAAAGATAAGCAAACGATGGCGCTCACGCATGTTTCCTATGGAAGGAATCCAATCGAAGTCAACAAGACTTCGACAGCGGCCGCCGAGGCGTCTCCGTGCGGTGTGGCAATACTTACGGCATGCACCAGTTTAAAATTGCAGTTCAGGGTGGCGCTGCTTGTCAAAGAAAAATGCAACATAGCGAAATTATCGGTGCATATCTTTTTAGTTCTGTGTTTTCCCGCCTACATAGATATATTGGTCGTTCTGCATGCACAGATGTATTCAAAAGGAAATAAGTAGAAGTAAAACTACAATTTGAAACCGCACGTTTTATTGCTATAACATTAGTTTTAGAAATATAATTTAGTTTATGATCCCTTGATATCGCCAAGCCTTCGTCAATATAACAAAGACTAGGTATTTAAGTAATTAAATAAATATAGGTACTAAAGTAATTATTGCTTTTATAAACTTGATGTATCCAGGCGCTATGGTTATACCAACCCCGATCATACGACGATAGACGAAGACTTCGTACAGGAACGATACTGGTTGTACATCAAGCTACTCCAATCTGTCTAATTTATTTGATATTTTTTCAATTTTATTACGAATGAATAAGGTGCTCAATGGGGAAAATTTGACAGTGTGGGATGGCTTGATGTGCTGGCGCCTGTACCATACGCCTTGAAGCTGTCTATTTTCATGCTTTTAGAAGCGTTCGGATCTGTACTTTTGCTACTATTCGAAGTATTATTGCGTTTTCTATATCCTAACATAATTAATGGAAGTAATTATGGGTGAGTAAACAGAATATGAAGACCGTTATCATAAAAACGCTATAACATAAAAACAGGCGTAAGTTCCCGATATGATACATAGACCATAGACCAAAGTGGTCGACCAGCCATTAAAAAGGGCTGAAAAGACTATGGTCTGTTAGTCGAACTATAAACAAGGGCCTCCTTAAATAGAGTGGGGATCTTGATAAACCCTTTAAGTCTTACGCTCGTTTTTATATTAATTAAAAGCTAAAGGTATAGTCTTTTATATAAATGCAAGGCTCTATAGGAGTTAATGAATACAAAGAGAAAAAAATTTAAAACTTAATTAAATCTATTTACGAGGGTCAATATGGGAAACAGAACTTATATCAAAATGTAACATCTTTTATTATGATTAATACTCTCCATACACAAAGTTAAAAGTTATTTTTTTTCTCAAACATTCAGTTCAGAAGTTCTCGACATACGCAGTTTCGATTTTAAGACGGCTTCCCATTTTCAACTAATTCGTTGTTCAGTAATAAATACAATGTAATGCATTTGTTTGGTGTTAATTTATATTAAAAAAAATAACGTTCCAGTAAAATATAGATACACTGTACACAACACCATTTTATAATTTTAAGAAGTCATTTATTGCTTAAGAAGTTAAATGCTATATTAACATGGCGCACCATATTTAGTCTGTGAGAATGCAACTGGGCATAACATGCTATTTATTACCCACAATGATGAACATAGCTATCGTCATACTTAGCATCTAGATTTCTAGAATGTTTTGCTCGAAAGTGCTCTAAGGCTATTAAAAGGAGGTCAGAGTCTATACTACTTCTAAGGAGTCGGGATAGTGGTCACCACCTCTTTTCCGTGGGGTGACCTAATCGATGCATTCTCTGTGGAGTATGAAACAATGAATTATGTCGGACTCATACCGATTGAATCAAATACCCGTTTTATAAATAACAAGGTAAATTTTAATTAACTTTCTACAACTTAATGTATTTATTCAAGTGTAAATAAAAGTCACGTTATGTGTTGTAAAAACTTATGTAAATATAGCATTCAGCATGACTTTATTTGACCTATTACAATAATTGTCTTCGCTAAAAATAGTTAAATCCTTTTCACAGACACCATTAACCAAACATGTTAATTTTTTTAAAGGCTCACATTCATCCATTGTCCAATAAAAAAGATTAAATTATTGGAAAAATAATTAATAAAGTTTGACGTATACTGGTGTTGCCATGTGCGAATGATAGGAGCCAGTATTATACGTACTTTTAATACCAAGGAGATTGTTGTTGCGTATTAAAATAAATGATATAATTACTTCTTACAGATGCAATGCAGTTTTTAAATTGGGCAATGGACTTATAATAGCTCCCAACTTATGTCTTTTCATTTCCTATCAAACACAATCCAATGAGCGCAAATCCTATTCAACCAGTACTAGAATACCACCATAAAGTTAAAAAAAAACCGTCCACACTATTTAACTTTATGGTGAACATTCTTTCGTATCACCATTTTTTAAGATGTGATCGTAGGTGTACTTAAAAAAAAAACATACTTCAAACTTGAACAACACTACACAATCAAAAACTATAGACAAAAAAAGAAGAAAGCAAAAGCTGTATACACATTACCTACAAAACTGTCAGTAGTAACACCACAATCACATCTGAAAAAACCGGGACACCGTGTGTATATCTAACATCAAAGTCTCTCACTAAAGACGTGTGTTCATCAGTTGCCTCCGAGAGCTTGTCCGCGGCCCCAGTTGTGACCTCCGAACACTGGCCCGCCGGTTCTCGTGGGCACCCTAGCCTGGGGCGCAGTGCCGAATCCGCCCATGAATCTCGAATCGGGGAATATTTGTTTTCTGAAGATAATAAGAATGATGCATGATTAGAAGGGAACAGATACTCGAATGAATACTTACCTAAACTTCAGGTGTTGGCTTAGTACGGAATGGACTTTTGTATCGAAAATATTCCGATTTAATACACAATAGTTTATTTATCTTGGTACAACTCATTATTAAGTATGATAAATCGTAGTTTTTCTTACGAAAATAGGTCATAGAAATTGTTTATTCATATGAACGGTATAAACACATCTCCCACTGTCAAGAAACATGGAACTATTTACTATTCCTATTAATAAAATTAAATAAACTAAAGGTAAATATCCAATTGATGCGTAATGCGATCCCGGGTCCGGGATTTTAATCTTCAAATCGATAATTATTTCTAGTCGTAACCATACTTTTCTAGATAAAAACTTAACTTTCGGTAAATAATACATTTTATATGCATCCGATCGCTGTATTTTTATGGCATAATTAAAATGTCGGGCTAAACCGGTTTATTTTTACACACTGACATTTGCTGAACGTAATGTACATATGTACATAATAATATGAATACATATTTACTTTGTAAAGTATTATTGACATAAGTACCTATTTTCTTTTTTAAAGATTACCAATACATTTATTATTTTTCTCTTTATTCATGGTATATCCTTATATCTACATTTTTAAATGATTTTATTTTAATTATATATTTAAATATTTTAGTATAAAATAAAAGAGACACATTTAAAAATGTAAATAATAGTAGCTCACCGGTGACGGGTATAGAACCCAAGCTACCATAGGTCAGAGCTCCAGAGAGCCAGATCTTGGTCAAGGTTCTTGGCAATTATGCCATTGGCTGACACGACTATCGGCACATTGATTGCTAAGTCCACATCCCTCATGTCGACAACCTCGCGAGCCAAGTCAAGATACTTTATTTGATTATTTCTCTCAGCTTTCACGAGGTTTCCGTCGAGCGGGACTGTCTTGTGAACACGCCTCTCGATTCTATCCATCATCACAATAACAGTTTTTGTTTATTGCTAAATTAATTATAGATGATGTGGATTTATTTTTAATTCAAAGTACATGCAGCCAGACAAAAATTCTAAATTTGAAGTTACGAGTATTTTATGCGGCCAACCCATGTTCCTTCTTTGGTATTGTCCGTCGAGCTGTTGAGCTCCTTAAGTTCTGAGTTGAGCTCTACGATTACTGATAAATGTATCACTAAAGGGATAGGTCCACTCATATCAGTGTGGTTCTTTCCTCAAAAGACCATCTCAGACATTAATCTGCACGGTCATAACATGATCTGATCATCGGAACAAGATAATGTCTGGATTTTAAAAGGCACTGTGACCCCGAGTTTTTTTTCGGTGTTTCTTCTCAGGGTATTCAAATAGGAAGACACCGATCTACTTATCAAAAAAATAATTGAATGTTTGACGCGTAACAAAAAGTGTTTGTAAAAACCATTTTACAGACATAAATCTAATTTATCTTTCATACTTACATGAAATTAGGCGGCGTGAGTAGGGCAGGGCCGCCGAACTCCTGAGGGTATTTAAACAGAAGGAAGAACGCCAGATGTCCGATGAGGATGCCGATCAGCTCCATCACACCTCTGCAACAACAGTTCAAGCTTGTTACATATGATTTTATGAACGACAATATTTGGCTGGCGAGGAATTCAAAGTGGGGGCATGTAACAGCATTCTAGCATCCCCTTTATCGGAGGAGGCTAAGATGTTGTGTCGAATGTTGTTCGTTATATACTCGTATCAAAACGAATAGACTTATTTAGATGTTATAATTATAATAATAAGTAATACCCCTTGTTTAGTTTAGTTTTAATATGTTAAATGTAGCTGTTATGGGGGTGACATATACCAAACCCCTTATAATAAATAAAGATTTAAAAAAAAAATGGAAATGTGTTTGGTTGAGTACACTGTCACCCTTCGGTGTATATAGGCGTGATGTTATTTGTAAACTAGCTGACCCAACAGAAGTTGTCCTATCTTTAAGTTTATCCCGATTTTTCCAATTTTCCAATCAACTTTTCTCACTCAACCTTTATTCCGGACTAATAAAAACATATAAATTTCAGTTCTCAAGTGATGCGCTTACCAACGAACAGCATTTAATTTTTATTGATACAAACAATGTTCACAATTTAACGAGATTTATTGTAAACTCACGAAGTTTTTGCAATAATCACTGGTGACATATATACGACTCCCGGTTGCGTTGCGTCACTATCTCTCACAGTTGGATGTACACTTGGATATCAAAGCGTCATTTAAAACAATTTATGTTAACCTCGTCCTACTGATTAATGCGATTGCAAGTGAGAAATATCTCTCCAAATAAATCAAAATTGAAGTGTCTGTTTCTAAAATAAAAATAATAGCTTTGAAGAAGTACTTATATTCTTATTTAGTCAAAAGTTGTAAATTATTTTTAAATATTTGTCTGTCTGTTTCTTTGTATGAGTAGTCTTCGAAGCGGCTGGACAGTTTTAGACAGGATTTTATTTAAAAAAAAAACACTAAAGTTCCGTACAATAAATGAAGATCCCAGTTTCCAAGCGGACAAAGATGCGGACACAGCTAGTATATAAATATAACATTTCAATATGAAAGGAAATAATTACATGGCTTCGTTAAATTTTCAATATTTCGATTGGTCTCGGTTCGTGCATTAGGCAATTTCAGATTTAGACGAGGCGTGATTATTACCAGATTCATGTAGGTACAGTTGAGGAATGTAAAGGGTAACCACATTTATCCTTAATTATTACTACTGCTATTTATATGAAAAAAAAATAAACAATCTTAAAGACGATATGTGGCAACAATGCGATGAAGCGTATAATATATGTGGTATTTTCATAAAGTAAAAAAAAAAGAGTGTGTGTACTTATGTACACGCGTTAGAAGTTATACTTCTTAACAAATAATACAACAAGCAATTCTTGCTCGTGGTTACATTAACACCTTAACTGCCAAACAACGAGACACAATAGAAAATGTATTGTTTGTCGGTCATTTGGCGTTCAACGCGTTAAATCAATTATTGAAAAAAAAAAAATAATGTAAAAGTATAAGTTAGTGCAAATTATTTATATTTTGAAATCTGTTGTACGGTTTAATGAATCACAGTATGCAAATAAATAGTAGATTACGCACCAAAGGGACAGATCAGTGTATTATGTCACGGGCGCCATAATGAATACCGGGCGTAACGAAGAATTCTAGAGTTAACTACCGAGCGCATCGATGGAGTTAAGACTAGAATCCTGAATGCAGCAAAGGATTCAAAATACCCCAAGACTAGTCTATATATTATCTCTCTATATTATTCCCAAGAATACTCTTTACACAGTACACACCTTCTGTAGTAAGATAATAAAAAGCAATTCGATTTTCAAATGTGTTCTCTTCGGTACCTAAAAAGATTTATGCAAACTTTGTGTTCAGGTTCCAAATTAAAAAAACATGGTCGACCAGCGGGCATTATGTAATTTTATTGCCGGCTAGACCATAAGGCTGGAATGACTTTCATTCGGTCAGGTTTTCATGACATATAGTTTGACATTACCGGTAGTGTAAAAAAATACTAGAATATACAACTTGAACATAGTTATCAATTTTCATACCACCTAGAACTAACTTCATGCTGTTAAATTTAGATGTCGGTGTGCGCGCGCATCGTAAAAATTCACTCTCATCATTTTTCTCCATCGCGCCAAAAGAAGTATAACTTCAAAAAAAATGGTGTACCTTTGAACTAAACACTTTACGGGTTATACAAAAATGTCTTAGAGTTTTTTTTTTATTGGGACAAGCCCGCCACACTATTCCCAAACCACTGCAACTCCTGAAAGCCAGAAGCAACAGTGGCGATCACCAGAAAAGCGTCGAGACAATGAAGCCCGACGAGTCCCAGAGAAACGATTCAACTGTCTTGGATCCCGCAGCAAAATTAATCAGAAAAGAACAGCGGAGGAGTTAGAAAAATACATAATTTCTACTGTCTTCATTTCTTAGCGTTCAATGTCTTAGCGTTTACTAACAAGAGAAAAAACCAATCTCAGAACGAAATTCGAACGTGTGAAACGATAACGCGATCCCAACGCCATCTATCTAGATAGACATACATTAAACGGTGTTCTTCTTACCCTTGACCCTGGCCCAGTGCCGCGCTCACTTTGTGCACAAGGTGTGAGTGACACATCCTACTTAATACATATCACGACTTTGTACTTGAAATTTTGAAGACGGATGGGCGTTTATCATTGGCCGTTGCACAGACGCCAGCACATCAAGCTCTCCCAAACTGTCAATTTTTCCCAATTGAACATGAACCTTATTTCTTTGTAATGAAGTTGAAAAACTATCAGAGAAATATGACAGATTGGGTTACCTTGATGTACTGGCCTCTGTACTTTAGCCAAAGAAGGAAAACTGTTGGCGACAGTGTTCTCGTCTTTCCACTAGCCAGCAACGGCTCCTATTCATAAATTTGGCTCACTCTTTGTCGGGTCTTTGGTGCCAGTTGTCTTTCAGGTGATTGGGAAAACGTCCAATGCAGTAGAAACTTTTCATATATTTTCCTTTCAGAGGGTTACCTGACCGGGAGTCCAATAGTCACTCGCAATTAGAACTAAGCCTAGAAAGATTTAAACTAACCTCCAGACATAAGTTTATATAAGTTGTAAAATAGCTCACCCGCCGCTAATAATGAGGTTGAAAGCAAGCAGTACCCAAGGCAGGTACATCGCCTTGAACCGTGTGCCAAACCAGAATGAAACAACCACATCTTTGTTGAGCTGGCACCACACATACAGCACTGAGAGGACCATCGGGTCCATAAGGATCTGGAACAGGAAAGAGAACATTTTTAGCATTATGGCTATAACTTGACTAATTGACATGTTATGTAAATGTGTTGCAAAATGTACAGTATCTAAACAGGCTGTCTAGGTGTAGTTTACTTAGAAAAGTTTTGCTGCAACTGCTGGTTTTTTTTATTTTTTTGGATAATTGTAGTGGTAAATACTTACCGGTAAGCCAACAAGCAGTCCAATAAGCACGGAGCATGCCCAGTTAAAGAACAGCATGTAGAAGTAGTCAGCAGGTTTTCCCGCAAACATGCCTGTCTCAAGTCTTTGTGAGTAATTGTACAGGAAATAACAGTTGATGAGGAAGTGGAACCCTGTGCTTGGATTTATCGGGTAGAAGAATAGTGCTGTCAGTGGTCGCCATATCTGTAAAATAAAGAAGATAAGTAATAATGCTAGAATTTTATTGTGCTTACCATTTGATAGTAGTTTTAAGTCAATAATTCGGCAGGGGAAGGTGAAAAGTCTAAAATTACAAAAAAAAACTATTATTTCGGAAATAGTTTCAGCTGTTTATTTAGATAACATTAATGATTATTGATAAATGTTCTGATAATTTTGATAGGTCTGTGGCTAAAGGATTGAAATGGACTTACTACACATGGATGGCCAGACAATGTAGTACTTGCAGACCTACTTCGGTACAGTCTTATCAGGCTATTTAAAACAATTGAAGCAATATTTAGTTATCAACCTTTAACATTTTATGATGTTTTGATAGCATTCAGTGGCATTTACGACCATGGAATGTTATAGTCATATTACAGCTCATACCAAGCTGTTGGTCTAGCTAGACTGTTTCTATACTTATTGGATTTGGTAAGGATAATTAATTCTGATTACTAATTAAAAATTGCTTCTATGAATTTAAGATAACTTTGTTAGAACTGTGATAAGTGATAATAGAAGACTCAAAGGATGTATTTTGTAGATAAAAATGAATGTTTTATTTAGTTACTTGAATAATGTTAAGTAGTATAGGTTTTTATTATTATTATAAGTTTTAATGTGATGGTAAACTAGTGGGTTTCTAGAGTTGTGCTTAAGTAATTAAATTTTCTTATTAATGGTGCAATACAAACTCTGGAATAATCTAGCAATTCTGTTGTGACAGAAAGGAGGAATTAGTTATCAAAGTAGAACATAATAATAGTTTCTTACCTGGAACTTGTTGATGATGGGATAGAAGTCAAGTACTAAGTAGTAATAGTTTAACAGTCCGAACCGGCCCAATATACTAAACACTATCGTCAAAGTTAACCAATATCGTGTGAAAAACGGTACACTGTTGTACCATTCCTTAAATTCGGTCATTTTTTGTTTTCTGGCTTCTTTCTAGTATGTAAACACTAACAACTGGGTCACGAAGGAAACAGGTTACTGGAAGTTTGCACAATATTTAAATCACAACACTCAGCGATCGTTTTGTCATAAATGCCTGGATATACTAATAGTAATGATGATATTATTAGCATTAAAGTAGGTACACGTGTACTAAGAGAATTTGTCGAGGAAATTCTACCAACAAGAGGATGATTTAGTTGTTTTTGACAGTATAATCACAGTGTTGCTCTCCTGCCAACTTTCAATTTGTTGCCAATCGAGTGAAACTAATGTGGTTTTTAATTGTTTAAGCGTGTTGTTTTATAACTATGCATTAACTCAGTATTAGTCCTTCAAATTACTTGTATTAGATAAAATTATATATTTTTGTATAAATGGTATTTGTTTGAAGGCAGTTTGATTTGATTCTATTGCATTTAATTTGGCAGTTGATTGATTTGACTCATTGACTGTCAAATTTGACATATTATATTAAATATTTCATTCATTCATGTCTTCCAGTGGTCTGCTTGCCTGAAATCTTAATCTTTACTTTGTTTTGAATTGAATTTTTGTCAAAATGAGAGTTATTCTGAATAGATTCATTACTGCTACTAATTTAACGATAAGACGATATGCAGTGCGTTTTAGTTCAAGTGATACACAAACTGCTGAAAAAGATGAACAAAAAGAACCGGCGAAAATAGAAATAAAAAAGAAAAGTAAGGTTACAAATTCTGGTTTTGTAATAAAGTAAATTTTGCCAATATTATATGATTTTATGCCAGGTGTACATATTTACATCAATTTACGCTTTACTTAAACTTGCATCTGCCCCTCATTACTATTTATTTACCTACTGCGCTACATACTTATTTTGGAAAGAATTTCAAAAACTATGTTTTAAATCAATATTACCTAAAAAAAACTTATTGCGTGAACTAAGTACACTTTGTATTACAATATTTTAAATAAAAAAAAGTACCTACCTACCCATATGTCACTAAATAAAAAAAACTCACTTGCAGATATTGTTGTTGAAAAATTTGGATCAGTTATGACACTGAACATAGACCGCCAAACATCACGTAACAGCTTAGACCTTACTACTCTTAGAGAAATGGCCGCAGCCATTGATGCATTTGATAAAGATAATGAATCCAAAGTCCTGGTGTTCAACGGAGAAGGTGGAACATTCTGTTCAGGATTCAACATGTATGATATAGACAAGGAAGGATACCAAAATCTGAAGGATGCTGCGGTGAGTATAAATTTCAATCCAAAAATACAATTATAAAATCGTAGGTACAAGAATCTTATAACCTATTAAATGTATAACGGATGGCTCGGACAAATGCCCGACAGTAGTAAATAATAAGATTCCACAAAAGTACCACATTTAGTATTAACCAAGCAGTTAGCGGCAAATTTTCACGAACTTTGATGTCCGGTTTTTTATTTGTAAAAACAAGTCTGTTTAATGTGTGTGTGATCACATTGCGCACAGGATTATACAAAAGAACTTTCAGATTATTAGCCATGGCAATTCCATGTGTTTTCACAACAGTGATTGACCACAAACTGAGGGAATCACTGAACTCCTTGATAACCACTAAACACTCATTTTCCTGTACCTACAGGGCAATGTGAATTGTGATAAAGAGTCAACAAAGTCCCCAAGCAAATGAACAATGTATTGTATTGCCACACCACAAACTTTTATTTCCAGTTGTTATCTAGTAATTTATCAGCTAGAGTGGGCAGCCATTGATGATTTTTTTAATAAAGATTATTTAGTGTGAGCCATGATAAGGCTTAGAACACAATACTTTTAACATGTTTTCATAAATTATTCAACACAAATGCCATTGTATTTTTAATACATATACAATAAATAATGAATATCATCAATTATATTAATTATTTTCAATTTGAAATGGACATTAATTTGTGGTAATTTAATATTTGTTAGTAAGGCTGGCCAGCATTGATAATGTGTTCCAGTTTCAAGAGTGTAGGTACTAATGTAATTATAGGTATGGTAAACCTCGTTGTATTGCCTCTGTTACTTCAGATGTCCATAATTATTTGTACAGTGGCCACTTACTTCCACTTCACGATCGTTCTCGAGTTTTGAAAGGGGCTAGGCTTCGAGGTACTAGGGCTTGAATCTAATCCAGAATGGGATGATAGAAAAAACCCCTCGTAAACTAAAACTACTTTATTTCACAGATGCGCCTAGAACGTCGTCCTCTATGCGACAAGATTACTATAGCTGCTGTCTCAGGGTATGCTGTGGCGGAAGGTTTCGAGCTCGCCCTGTCCTGTGATCTGCGGGTGATCGAGGACACAGCTGTACTGGGTTGCCTCGGGAGGAGGTTTGGTATGTTATCAGACTCATTTTAATAAAGTTTCTGTTATTAACAAAGTAGGCCACATTACAATTAATAGGCATTGCTTAAAGTAAGCTGCTGGATTTTCTTGCTGTTCGGTTTCATAGTTCTAAAGTAGTGCTGGTGACCAAGAATTTGTGTGAACATTGGTTATTTAAAATTTATAAATAGATTCTCAGATCTATAAATGACAGCCGGGACCAATGGCTTAACGTGCTTTCCGAGGCACGGAATAGTCTCGCTATGTAATGAACGGACACACATCCACAGACTGACCTCTGCAAGTGTAGCTTAACCTTCAATCGACCCGTGCGGCTGTTTTAATTAGCCACGAGCTCCTCTTTATTCATAAGCAGCCTTGGCTGTGTCGATAATTTATAATCAGTTAGGATAAACGATTTTATAAGTATTTAATTAAAGATTATTATTTTTATTTTAATTCCATCATACATGTATGTATGTATGATATAATTAAAGATTATTATTTTAATTATTGTGAATGTGAGGACTATATGGATTTATTTTTTTATTCAAAGTTCTTACTGCCAGACAAAAATTCCAAATAGAACATTTTGAATGTTCGTGCAGATTGAGTATTTTTATATGGATAACTAAAATGTTCCTTTTTTGGTATTGTTCATGAAATAATTGAGCTGTTTCAGTTCTAAATTGAGCTGTACGATGACTGACAAATGTGAATACTGACTGGATAGGTCCACTCATAAATGTGTGGTGCTTTCCTCGAAAAATCATTTCAGCATTTTTGTTCAGGGTGCTGTCTGGACTTTGAATGACCTTTGTGTTTGTCTCCGTGTTTCTCCTAAGAGTATTCAGATTGCTGAATTACAGTGTTTTACACGGAGCAACTGCCTATCTAATGTCCACAACCCTGTTACTTACTGAGTACCACGATACCCTATGATTGTCAAAGATGCTGCTGTCACAATATGAGACCATGGAAACCAAAGTGGCCTAAGATTTTTTTTTTCTTAAACATTTACTCTGTTTTTAAACCGGGGGTGGTTTAAAAACAGAGTAAATGTTTAAGAAAAAAAAAAGCTGTAATGAGGGCCAAAACTCTATTTAAAAAAAAAATTAGGCTCATATTATGGATTGTTATTAAAAAAATAAAAATTGCAGGAGTCCCACAATCTATATGCGGTGCTCGCAAACTGACGTCACTGATTGGTTTGTCCCCTGCGCTGGATCTGCTCATCACCGGCCGCCTGATCTCGGGAGTAGACGCCAACCGATTGGGACTGGCGTGTAAACTTACTTCTACTGGCACTGGTAAGGAAGCTTTGTTGGTTCCGAATAAGATTTGCTGTTTTATCACTTTGGTGTCATTTGACGTCTTACCAGACCCTTCCTCACGATAAACATTATTAACTTTCAGCTTTAGGCGAATCAATAAAGCTGGCCAAATCTTTGGTGAAGTTCCCTGAAAACGCCTTGATAATGGACAAAATGGCCGCCATCAACTCACAGCTGAATCCCAATAGTGAGGACAGTATGAGAGACGAGGCTATCATGTCTAGTCTACTCGGAAACGCGATTGAGGATATGAAGGAGGGCATCAAGAAGTTCCGAGCAGGTTGGTGTTATGTTCATAGTCATTTATTGCCATAATTAAAATACGATGACGTCACGGTTGGCGCAGTGGCTGAGCGATCGACTGCTACGCCGCTTGTCGTGGGTTCGATTCCCGCACGGAACAAACATCTGTATGGCCTACAGGTAGTTGTTCCGGGTCTGGCTGTTTGTGTGTGTGAATTTAATTGTTTGTAAACGCATCCACGATACAGCAGAAATTTCTAGTGTGGGGGCACGTTTAAAATAAAAATTTACGGAAGACAGCACATCAAGCTATCCCAATATGTCAAATTTCTTTGATAGATTTCCAACTATATCACAAAAGAATAAGGATCATGTTCAATTGGGAAAATTTAACAGTTTGGCATAGTTTGACACGCTGGCGTCAGTACTTTGTAATTCTTGATAGCATTAAAATGGAAAAATATAGACAATTTTCATTTCAGCATAGCTAAATTTTGGCTAAGTCAAAATACCAGCAATAAAATGTGTTTATAATCTACATATTATTGTATTTCCGTATGAAACATGAGTTGTTATTTGCGACACTTCGTTCCATAGTAATAAAATGATTTTATAATGAGTATTCTTACTCTAAGAAATTTTGCCAACTATACAGGATATTTAAAACGGGGAAGTAAGGGGGTAATAACCTTTGTAGATTTCGTTGAAGGACAGTCTCTTCGTTTTCCTCTTTGCGCCGACTCAAAATCCATCCTGTATACTTGTAGAATTTTACGAGCGCATTTTACATCATCATCTGTGGAGGTTTATTGTTAGCAACCGGATAATGTATAGTAGTTACCTATTATTATGTAATTAGTCTGTTTGTAAGTTTTTATATTTTATAATATATAAAATTCTCGTGTCGCAATGTTTGTTACCAAACTCCTCCAAAATGGCTGTACCAATTTGTATTGCAATTTTGTGTGCATATCGGGTAGGTGTGAGAATCGGCCAACATCTATTTTTCATACCCCTAAGTGATAAGGGTGGTCCACCCCAAACATTTTATTTTCATTTTGTTTTTTTTTTGGCTTAAAATGGCATAACTACTTTTGCCGGGTCAGCTAATAAATAAATAAAAGTCTAATGGAGGCTTGTAATTTGCAAAGATTACTTAAAATATACCCGTTTTAACAAATAACTTTTTTTATAACCCAGGTATAGGCAAACACGGAAAATTCTACAAACTCACGGAAGTACCGCTAAAAGATTGGGAACTAGAAGAAACAGTAGATGAAGTGACCATCAAAATAAAAGAACAGGATGTTGAAAAGAAGGAGACGTAATTTGGATGTTATGGAGAAGAAGAAAGAGACGTAATTTAGATGTTACGGAGAAGCAGACTCAATTGTCGTTCCGTTTGTAAGGCTAAGATTGAAATAAGTATTATACTAGTCATTTTCGAGGCTCTGTTTTTGTTAGCTATTAAAATAAGTTTGGAGCTGTATTCGCAAATGTTTTTATTACTTTCAATAGCTAATGTACACACGTTAGGGGCCTCGCTCGAGTTGCGAGATGTTCCAAAGAGTTACCGTGACCCTGGAATTATAGGGCAAAGACGGAACATGGATGGGTTTTAGTCAGTAAAAGTCTGACACACCCTCCCGTTGCACTCAGAACGGGAAAGTCATTGGATGCTCGAGTCCAGTCGTGTCGGCTTTGAGGGGCTTGCAGCGTTTTGACGAAAGAGAGAGTGAGCGAAGGTAAAGTCACGCATTTTTTGTCTCTTTCTTTATTCAAGGCACTCGCACCTCGACTCTTAAGTGTGAGAGCGAGGCCCCTTGCTATTTGCATCGACGGTTAATGGCAGCATCGCCTTTGTGTCTTCGCGATCGATCGGGGTATCAAATACCCACGTAGTTGCTCTACGTCCGGGTCCATGCTAATAATGTTCTAGTTCTAATTAAAAATCGACAGCAGTAGCTGTAGAACGATTTTCTTGCCAGATGTTTACCAACTTCAACTATTTGTACTTAGATTGAAACAGCGCCTCTACATTACGTACGTGAAACTAATTTCGTTTGACTATTATTTAGGTTGTAATTTAAATGTCATGATGGCTCAGTGGTTTAGGCCTCGCCTCTTGTGCACGAGGTTGTGGGTTCAAATCTGGGCAAGTACCAATGTGAGTTTTCAATTCATATGTACTTTCTAAGTTTATCTTGGACATCACTGACATCGGTGAAGGAAAACATCGTGAGGAAACCTGGACTTATCTAATTAATATAAGTCTGAAATCGCCAACCCGTCTTGAGCAAGCGTGGTGATTAATGCTCGTGCCTTCTCTGTATGAGAAGAGGCCTTTGCCCTGCAGTGGGACAGTAATTGGCTGGTACTGGTTATTTAGGTAAATTAACGTTTTCGGCTGGTAAACTTCTCACAAGGAATTCGTGTTAGGGCTATCGATGGATTAGCGCGAGCGTAACTTGTATGTAATGCTCGTAGTGCCGACTGCACGCAGAATTGGCGTAACATTACTACACACATCTGGACCCGGCTTTTCCAAACTTCCGAAAACCAATACAGCCGCCGTTCGCCGAAAAGCATCCTGCAAGCGGTCCAAACATGCTTTCCATAATTATATCCGGGACTAGCACTTCGCCCGCGACGATTTCGTACCGTTTCTTTCGTACTTAAATCACCTCCATCCCCTTTAGAGCGTAGTTTTGAAAATAATAATAGTCACTAGCACTCAGGAATAATGTAGCTTTCTAACAGTGAACAAATTTATAGAATTGGTTTGTTAGTTCCGGAGATTACCCCCGACATTCAAACTAACAAACAAATTTTACTTCTTATTAATATTAGTATAGATAAATAAAACGCCTGAATACAAATATTAGAAGTTTATTACATAATAACCGTAATCCTAAGCGTCAGCATTGCCCTTCTCAGCGGCATACTTGTAGTGAAGATCAGAGCAATCTTCGTTGGAGATGTTGACCCAGCCCTTCTCGCTGATGTGGTACACGCGCACGATGCCGCCCGAGTACGCGTCGCGGTGAGTCGCGTGGTAGATGGCGCGGCGGCCAAGCTCTGGAAATATAGTGGAATTATAGTATGTTCGAGGAGACTACAAAAACAGCCGCAAAGGTTGATCGAAGGTTAAGCTACGCTTGGCGAAGTCTGTTTGTCGATGGGTGACCGTTCGTAACACACGAGACGTACGACATATCGTTTTGTGTAGTCAGAATCTCCAAAGTCTTTACCAGATGTTTTGATAGTAATGGGAACGCACATGCGGGTGACCGTCGGCATTTGTCCGGCATTTTGGCCTCCAGTCCGGACTATGTCTAATCTTGACAACTTTCTGGACAAGTCGATAGACTTGTAGCAAAGAGAACAGTTTAATGAAAATTGAAAAAAAAAGGATGTAAGAATAAGTAAGTAAGTGTAAGTAGACACACAATGACAGACAGCGAGTGAGTGTAGTATAGCGTAGTGTGTAAGTGTTTGGACTTGTTTGCAAGAGTCCGGCTTTTTGTTATGATGTTTCAAATTTCCAAATGGTAACCCTAAGGCTTAGAGTTTCCTTTTCAAAACTGCGTTATGCATGTGATTAGGGCCTAAGCACATGCATAACGCAGTTTTGGTAGACAACACTTCTCAGTGTATTCTAATTACGCAATATCCAGAAATGCGTCCAGTTTAAAGAGGGATGTAAGAGCTGAGGGATCAGATACAATAATCATTAATTTAGGAACCAGGAATATCTAAAGAGCAAGCAGTATTCCTGATTTTTCAGCTGTATAACTTTTTGACACATCGTCACAAATACATGACAAGCGAACGCATGCCCTATACGCCAATGTCACGAATACGTGACAAAAATGCGATACACACACAGAATTTAGATTTAATGGTTTATTTCATGTTATAGTACTTAGTATAACATGAAATAAACCATTAAATCTAAATTCTGTGTGTGTTTATTTATGTATCTAAAAGTTAAAGCTCCCGTGCGTGTCTAATTCCATTAACAAATTAAAATACACCACGGATATTGATTCATTCATGATGACAACGAAGAAATTAACGTTTTTAATAAAAACGCTTGGCGAAGGCACGCGTGTGCGTTAAAGTTCTGGCGGTCAAAAGGTTAAGGTATTAGTGTTAAGAGGTGTAAGTCAGTCACCTTGAGCGTCCGTATCAGACAGGTCCCAGCTGTATCCGCTGTCGAGCACTCCGAACGCGTACACGGAGCCCGAGCCTACGGAGAACACCTTGCCGGGCGTGCGAGTGCCCTCAGAGTCCACGTAGTACAGTTGAGCTCCCTGAAAGAATATGAAAATATTATGATAAGACTAGCTGTTACCCCCGACTTTATCCATTTGGAAATTTTGGGGTTTTATTTTCTTTGCAGAACCGTAATTCTTTTTCTAGAAAAGGTACCCCAAGTACCTCGTTATAAAATCAGCAAACTGCCAGTGAGTCAAAATCAGACCAGCCGTTTCGGAGATGAGACGTAACAAACAGAGAGACAAATTAAAAAAATGTGTGTGTGTATATCACAAAAAGCTGTTAATTTTGTACCCTACCGTAAGTATTGTACAAAATGTAGATGCGAGTTTTTTATGGATGCTCTGGATTGTCTGTTTTATCATCAAAACCACGGGGTCAACTGAATGTCCTATTTTTTCTTTTCTAAAGGTTTTGTATGTATGCGAGCTTAGACCTTTGATGAAAATAATAATAATAATAACTTTATTTCACAAGAATACAGATTTAACGTATTATATAGACATAATTTAAATGAGCTTTGGTAGTAACACAATGCATTACAATCTAAGAGCTGAAATCTGTACACAAAATGGAAAACCCTGCCTCTCAAACTAGGAAACCTGTATCTTGAGAGACAGTGATTCAGCTTAAAAGTGATGCTATGGGTATAAAAGTAGACTGTGTCGATCTACCTGAGCGACTATGAATATAAAGCTAATTTAATTTTATACAAGTTTTCTATAATTTACGTGTTGCGTGTGTCTGTTTATGTGTGTGTGTGTGTGTGTATGTGTGTGTGTGGGGGTGTGTTGGGGTGTGTGTGAGTGTGTTGTGTGTGATTGGGGATATATAGGTAGTTAGGAGACGTACTTAAGTAAGGATTCTGTTCGTACATAGTCCTGTTCCAGTAGCCATTCCATTAATTTTGATTTTATTTCATATTTATTTAGATCGACAATGTTAAGATTTTTGTGAACTTGTTTGTAGATGTGTGTACTTAGTGTGAAGTATTGATGTTGAGCGAAGGCGGTTTTGTGAGGGGTACTTAGGGGTAGTTTCTTCCTTTTTTTAGGGTCGGTTGGGGGAACGCTAGCGTGTCTTCTAATAGTAGATTGCAGTACAAACAGCTGGCGCACTGACAGTACTTTAGAATCAGCGTATAATTGCGTGGTGGGATAGCGATAAGGTTTGCGCGACATCACCTTCAGTACGGCTCTCTGCGCTCTTTCAATCCTCAGAAGACTGGTTTTATATGCACCACCCCATACTGCAATGCAATATCCAATGATGGATTGGCATAATGCATAGTACACCATCTTCAAGGTATCAGGCGCAGCCGAGTCTCTAAGGGATTTGAAAATATGCAAAAGTTTCAAACATCTAGTGGTAATGGCGTCAACCTGTTTGTCCCATCGTAATCCTCCGTCTATATGGACACCCAGATATTTCACGTTGTCGGTTCTTACAAGCGTCGGACATAAGCATTGTGGGGATTGTTTGGAGCAGGTGTGCGCTGTTATGGAGAAGGATTTGTCGGGCAAGGTGTTACGCCGGATAGCGAAGGGAATGTACGATGTTTTGTCGCAGTTTAGGGTAAGCAAGTTTAGGTTGAGCCATTTCATTATAGTTGACATTGCCGCTTCTGCGTAGCACTTAACGCTATCCCAAGTTGGTCCGTGACCAACTTGGGATAGCGTTAAGTGCTACTGCTAAAATAAGGCCTTATTAATGATGCTGCGTGTCGTGGGTGTTCGATTCTTGCACGGAACCAATATTTGTATGGCCTACAAGTACTTGTTCTGGGTCAGGCTGTTTAAATGTTTGTGAAGGAAACATTTTGAAAAATAAAAAATACGTACCCTCTTATCAACACCAGCCAACATCATTCCCATGCTGAGCCCCATTCCCTTGTAGTTGTACACCATGTTGGCCATCAACTTGCTAGCAGCGGCCACTGAGATACGTTCTCGGTTGCGAAGCTCGTACAAGCGACACTGCTTGGCGAGCACGCGGTCCCAGTACACACAGTCAGCGGCACCTCCGGCCAGTGTGCCTGAGGAATAGATTACAATGCTGGATAGAGATGGTTAGGGTTCTAGGGTTCTTGGCCTATCCCAGGAGCACACACATGTTTTCTAGTAGAGACAATATAGGCACCGGCACAGATCATGAGTACTAGAAGCAATAAGTTCGCGCATAAGCACTTCATACTCAAATTGATTAGTGTGCAACTCAAAGTCAGTGTTCAAGATCTGTGACGGTGACTGAACTTATTTATTTATTACATTGTTGGGAAAGCTTACAGCTAAACACATAGTGAGTAAAAGTTTCAACAAAATATGGCCAATTACAAGTTTCCACATGTAGTATATAAATAATATGACATCAAAAAAATATAAAATGTCGATATCCGCTTGCTAGCAGTTTGCGTTGTACATACATACATTTATCAGGAAAGTTATCAACGAATACTACATTTATACAAACACTTCACAGTTGTATTAATTGACACACACCGATGATGCTGCAGTTTGTGGTACTGGAATGTGAGTGTATTTGCCCATAATTGCTTTTAGGGCAAATTACATCAATGAAATTGAGTGCAATTAATACATTTAAACCGCATCCAAGATCTTATTATCCAAGAGATTATTTTTAAGGGAAATAAAAAAGTGAAGCTGCTGTTTTCATTTAATTATGCCTCAATATAAAATTTAAAAAAATATGACTTCACATCAGGGGGGGAGGAGATTTCACAAATGAGACCACCAGTGACAAGGACAGGGGAGGGGTTAAAAAATCTTAATATTTGTGTGACGTAATTTATGGATGGCCCTATTGGCTTAGATCAATGTCGCTCGTTATCACTCATGAAATCTCTGGTGATGTGAAGCATATAACATAAAATTATAGTTTTGTGTAAAGCATTATGAAATCAAATATGGTTTAGCATAGTTCAAAGTTTCAGAGATAATTTTTAATTAAAAACTGTATTTAGACTTACCAAGTAAATAGTCATTGATCTCTACAATCTTCTTCATGGACTGAGAACCAATGAACTGGCCACCAGTGGCTCGGGAGTCCACAGCCAACAGCACTCCACCCTGTATGAATGTAGTACAGAAAAACCAATTAGAACTATTTATTTTACTATAAGAAGATGGTTGTGTTTATAATGCATGACTAGACAAAATATAGAGTTTAAGTAAGGAGATTGTTCCCCGAGAAAGGCCAGCAGCGCCCTGACGTTACTGGCGATCTCTCGGAGAGTAACCGGGGGTTAACTGGGGTGGATCGAATAAGGTATTGTCCCACCCTTTACGCAAAATACGCGCTACATCGTGGAGTTGCGGAAATCAGCCCGTATAACAATACAAAGGAGATTGTTCACAGAATAACTGAAGGCATATTCATTACTAAGCTAATAAGAAAAGGACTGACACAGAACAAGGTATTGATACACTTATTCAACCAAAACCACTAATGAAACATACATGTATCTTTTTATGATGAAGAAAAGGTCAGTATAATTGTTTTATAATAATAATATGTCTATTTAATTAGACAAAATTGGTCCACACTGGTTGGTACAAACACAAACTTATCAACTAGGGGTAGTATTTTTTTTTAAACTAAGTACACAGCAGTTACTCATCCCTGTCGCGCATGCAACCGGTCAGAATGCCTCAACATTTGTGCATTACGTTGATCAGCTAGGGTATTGGGTTTAAGTTCTATATTACAGAGAGTCTGACTTTGCAAACTGCCCATGACATCAATACAAAAGTTATTGTTCTAAAAATGATAACTTAAGTAAAACAATGACTTTTCATTTTGAGGAACTGTAATATGTTTTAGGAACTGTTAACACCTAGTCAATTATGTACATATGAAGAAGAATTTTACCTGGTAACGAAAGCCAAGAGTGGTGGTACCGTGATCGAACTGGATTTTGATCGCTTTCCCAGTCTCATCATGCTGGTTGAACTGCGCAAGGGTTTCTATAGGCTGTAAATACAATAATGATACAGTTATTCACCAGTTAAAATGCGATAATTTGAGTATTTAAGCCAATATAACCTTTACTTACGTTAGCGAAAGGCGGTGTCGCCAGTTGAGTGCTGTTTAGGAAGTTCTCACTGTATCCGACAATGTCATTTTGGAACGAAGCAAGCGCGTCTACGGGTTTTAAGTTAATTTTCTCTTTTAAATTACAATAATCGAGTAAAGCCATTTTTGTTTTGTGATATCTAACAAACTTTACTGTGTTGAATGAATGACAAGCGATTTCTTCAAAAACGCCGATTTGTCAAGTTTGACATTTACGTTGTGTTGTTGCAATTCGCAAAAATAAAGTTGCCACTACTGCCTCATTGAAAGAAGTAGAATCAAAATAAAATGATTACTAAAAAATATTATTATGATAGTGTATAGTATAGGTATACGTACGTTTAAAAACTGTTATTTTACATTTTATGAAGGATTTTAAAGTTCGAATCATGTAAGTCGGTTATAATCATGTAAGGACTTACCCGACCTACTAACCAAATCAAAAATGAGTGTTTCTATTTGGCAACAGATGTCGCTACCACTAACCAAAATTCACTATGACGATGCCATCTAATATACAGTAGCATAATTAAAAACAGGAAAATACAATTATTGCACCAACATGAATAATTTTGATAAAGGACATAGATTCCCACTATATCTATAACTATCGATATTGTTATAATCCGACTTCTAACACTGCTCGTTAGGTCGTCGATCGTGAAACCCAAGAAACACAAACAATAATTAGGAATCATATCTATCGCTTAATTCGTTAATGAATAGTTCGGCCGCCAAAAATGACCAGTTGTAAATAAATTCAAAGAATCGTTCAGTCGTAACATTATAAAATTCACCGAATAAGAACTGTGCCTGATAAATAGCAGAGAAGTTAGCAAACCTATCATTACACTATGAGTCAGGCCCTCGATACGATCTGCTTGTCGATATTATTCGAAGCTGCTCAGTTTAAAGTCTGTCATTATAATCTAAGATATAGATAGCGTTTGTATAATTTATATATTAGTCATTAGTTGTTGGTGATTTTGGAAAGCTCCCTATCAAGATGTTATTGTGATGTCGTCATGCGGAATGTGCATCGAACGATGCATTATGATTAATGAGTTGGGTTTGTTTCATGAGTATTTTTTTACTTTTTCCATTCAATTTATTTCTTCAACAATGATAAAACTATTACCTACATGAAAAGAAAATGAAGAATCACATAGCATCGAAAACTTCATCCGCATCACTGTCAACGGGAAAAGTGCCCAGAAGGCTGGCAGCGTTGCCACTTTGAATGGCAATGTCAAGAGACAATAATTTTGAGTAATGTTTTAATTAAATTTACTTGATTAATTTACTATAATAATAATTTTTCAATAAATTGTACTTAACTACTGTAGAGGTTGTATATAATAACAAACCTTATTGTAAACAGGCTGGTAGGATATTAGTATCTCTCTAGTTTCAAACAGTCAAGCAATATTCAAATGGTTCAAAAAGTAGAACGGGTCCCGTCCTGTGTTAAGTGCCACAGGATTTTTGATTGCACAATAATGATGTAAGGTCCTGTTATTAATAATCGCAATAAAATAAGCGGCTCCCTACAGTACCTACCTTACTTTTACCTGTTTAGTCGCAGATAGAAACAGCTGTTAGATGGCTAAATAAAAACAAAGAATAAAAGTGGTTGCTTGTAAGAATCCCAGGGTTTTTATATTTTAGGTTTTTTTTTCAATAGAGTTTCCAACGTACCATGCCTTCCTTAAGTTAACCTCTTTTTCGGAGTTTAAATGTAGGTACAGACGCCAGCACATCAAGCTATCCCAAACTGTCAAAATTTCCCAATTGAACATGAACCTTATTCTTTTATTTATAAAGTTGAATAAGTATCAAAGTTTTTTTTTCAGATTGGGGTAGTTTGATGAGCTAACTTCTGTACTAAGTATTTATGTAATCTCTTATTCACGAAGCTAGAGTTAGAGGTCTGTGACGTGCCATTTGAGGGAATTTCCACCTCTGAACTTTTGAGCGTTTGTGTTTTTTTGGGACAAACACGCCACACTAAACTACTACAACTCCTGAAAACCAGAATCAACAATGGCGACCTTCATGCGTTTTTTTAATGGCGATGACATTAAAAATGAAACCTAACTAGATCGATTTATTGCCCCCTAAACCCCCAAACTAAAATGAAAATCGTTGGAGCCGTTTCTGAGATTCAGATTATATATATACCTATATGTACATATGTAGATACAAGAATTACCCGTTTAAAGGTATAAGATAACTGAAAACTGTGGATTAAAATATTCGTGGACTAAAAAATGACGAGGGCCTCTACACCTTTAAATCCTGCCCTGGACTCTGTTTCAATTTGTCCACGATTTCTTCACCAGCTGTTCCGATCAGTCTGGTGTGTGCAGAGCTGGTTCTTACTGAATTGTTGCCAGCTACCATAAGCCTATCATCTCTGCAGGATCAAGTCATATCAAGGTTTTTGCGATAGGTACATTGATATTTTTGTTGTGAATTGACTTTCTTTTTTTATTTAAATTTTGCTGCAAAAGTTCTGCTAACCCAATGATCCGAACGCTGTTAAACAGTCGTGATTATGGCATATAATTTAAACATTTCAAGGCTGTGAATTTGCCTCTATCCCAAGTTGAAAGGGCGGTGACGGCTAAAGAAATCATATCTTACAAACATACATTTATCTTAAATCCTAACGAAAATTATGAGTTTCTCAAAACTGTGGCGCCAGCATCACCCACATCAAAGGTTTGCGTCAAATAAATTCAGAAATCGTGTAGTGTATCGCGGGAGAGTCACGACTAACAGGAGAGACGTGAGACGCACCTAGCACACAAATGATAGCCCCAAACTCGTAATTGCGAGATTTAGGGAACACTCTGTCGCACCGACGTGTAAGTGGCTGACGATCGTGTGAGGTCGACAGTTCGAATATCCCTACTTATTGCCTAAACCTACTTGCAAATGCTTCTTCTTGAGGGATCAAGAGAAAGCATTTAAAACCAGTCACTGTTCTGCCAAATTGTTTCAGCCGTTTTGGAGACACTAAAAACACTAGGAAGTGGTGAAGGGTGGGCGTTTTGGGGGACTGTCTTATGTAAACATTTTGACGTTCAAAAAGTGCTGATTCTCAGCCTAATTTGAATAAATGAATTTTGATTTTGATTTTGGAGATTAGCCGGAACAGACAGTTAGACATGCCTACAGACAAAAAAGCTACCATATATACTTTCATATTATGTACACATTTCGGCCGAAAGCACGATGTTACACGTCGGTGTAACAGGCATCCAATTTTAGGACTGATTAACGCATTCCCGCGGTGCATGGTTGCAATTCGTCAGCTTTCGTGTGCCTAAAGCCGGGGGTGCGGGGTGCGGGGGAGGTGGTCTGCTTCCCATAGGAAACTGGCGCGACTCAGCCACTCAGTTGTCACGCGACACGCAAAGCTTTTCGGTAGTCCACTGTGGTGACCATGATCGGTATCGACCATGGCTTGATTGAGAACTTTTTGGGTATGACTGGATAAGATTGAGCTCGTGGTTAAATTAAAACAGCCGCACGGGTTGATCGAAGGTCAAGCTACGCTTGCCGAGGTCAGTCTGTGGAAGGGGTGTCCGTTCACTACATAGCGAGACTCCTCCGTGCCTAGGAAAGCACGTTAAGCCGTCGGTCCCGGCCGTCATTTGTAGATCTTTGACAGTCGTTACGGGTAGTCAGAAGCCCGAAAGCCTAAAAACCAGTCTTACCTAGGGGTTTCGTGATGCCCATTAACTGGGTTTTGGAGGTTAGATGCCTATCTAACCTCCAAAACCCATGTTATTCGCTCCATGTAAAACACTGGTATTCAGCTGCATCCAGTTACACTGGAAGCCGACTTCAACATAGTTGGGAAAAGGCTAGGCAGATGATGACAGGATAAGATTGGGCAGGGCCATGCTGACTCTTATATTCAAATTTCTTTGATAGCTTTTCAACTATATTACAAAAGAATAATACCCAAGACCTAATACCAATTGAGCTTGACGTGCTGGCGTCTGTACCTACCTTTTAATTTTCCTCTCCTTATGATAAGTATTAACTTCTTGACAGTAAGTTTTATGCTATATAAAAATGGAGAGATAAGAAACGTTTGCTCTATTTTTTTACCTTTTCCTTACTGATAAACTTTGCGCAATCAATTAAAGTAATTATTTTAGTAAAATACGAAATGCCGGTCGGCGTATTGCAACCAATCTTTCAACCATTTGTCCAGGACAATCTCAGAACCTCATCACCCCATGGTGTCCCTAATATTAGTGTTAGTGAGTCCACCCCGGGGCTGGCGGTAATGCCACGAATTTGATCGGCATCTTAATGACATCAACATCGGAGACTTGACAATAAGATTGCAGCAGCCGACATGGAATGATATCATTTTCATAGGAATGCTAATGTCATAGAAATTGGCAGGGTGTAGACTAGACCTTTTATTCTGTCTCACAGCCTCTAGGGCTGCAGGTCTCATTGGTACCTAGATATTTTCTGAGAAATGAAAAAAAAAACACAAAAAATCGGTCCAGCCGTTTCGGAGGAGTTTGGTAATAAACATTGCGACACGAGAATTTCATATATTAGATAATAAATGATTTAATAATGAAGATAGGCTACAATATGCTATACTTTATAGCGAAATAGTATAGCGTAGTCTGAACTGCGCTCAGTAATTAACAAAATATAGGTATTCACAGCTTTTCTGTCTCGGAAAGCACATTACCTACAGTAATACCAACATATTTAAGCAGGCGGGAATATATAGAACCGAAATAAAATGCACCAATTTTTACACAATGTTGCATTTTTTTGTGACAAGCAGCGCCACTCTCAAATGTTAGCTTAAACTAGGCATGATGTAAGCTGTTGGACTCAGCTGTCATTCGTAAATTTGACAGTCGTTACGGGTACTCAGAAACCCGTCACTCTGACATCCAGTCTAGCTAAGGAGTATTATATTGCCTATACTAGTAATCAGCTGCATCTGGTTCGACTGACGCTGACCGTGACGTAGTTGGGAAAAGGCTAGGCATGATGATAGGTCTAGACCCATTGCAATGCCTTAACAAAAAAAAACCAGACAAGTGCGAATCTGACTCGCGCACCGAGGGTTCCGTACTCGTATGTCAATAGTTATTCCATTACGGGAATCGATAAATACCTGGTTAAGAAGAATTTAAGGACAAACTATTTACTTGAAAAAATGTTCTCCCATACATAGTTTTGACGGCAAGGTTGGCGCAGTTTTTGAGCGATGTGTGCTTCGGGTTCGATTTCCGCGCGGAACAAATATTTGTATGGCCTACAGGTAGTTGTTCCGAGTCTGGCAGTTTGCATATGTGTGAGTTGAAATGTCTGTAAATGCACCCATGATAATAGAGATAATAAAGGAGAAATTCCTGGTTTGGGTCCACGTATTAAAATAAAGATTTACGTCACGGTCAATCCTCTAACCGCAAATGCAAGTTTGTAATCGGACAATATTACGTGATAAAATGAGTAACGAATAATTTTCGGACTTTTTCCTGAACCTGCGCTGTGAGACCTTGCTTCTTGCTATTTCATGATTCTAGTTCAACGGGATGTATGTTTGTTGGTTTTTATTTATTTGCGATGTCAAAATATGTCGCATAAATGGCCGTATTTTTTGTGACGACTAAGAAGTTCAACTTTTTTAGAATTCCGAAGGACCGTAAATCTACGTATCCAATAGTAATAGGGTTAGTGTCCTTAAAAAAATTGTTTTGTCCGATAGTTGGATTACTCAAAAATACTGGACATCTATTTTTCTTTTGACACGTAAAACAAAAACTACGACGATATAGAGCGTTGAAATTTCGCGTGACGTCACGCCGTACAACAATTTTTACGTAAAAGTGACGTCACAAGCCCCTTCCACTGAAGTTTAATCTGCTATATTTTTCTCACTTTCTATTAATTTGAGTAAGCAAAAAATACGTGTCCAATATTTTTTGGTAATCTAACTGATGGACCAAATACACTTATTATGTTTTTACCTAGGACACATCCCTATTTTAAACCTGATACATCCACGCGTTCCCGAGAAATATGTATTTACAGACAATTAGACATACAGACAACGAAGTGATCCTATAAAGGTTTTTAACTTTGAGGCACGGAACCCTAATTACTCCTATGATAGATCAAGCTCCTCACTTCCGCTACTAGGAAGATTGTATCTCTCATCTAAATGACACGTCGTTAGTAGAGCTAGCTATTCAGTTTATGGTAGACAGAGGTCGAAGGCCCCACTGTACAGTTTACTCCAAGACGGTGGCAATCAGACATTTAGAGTATGTTGTATTCCACGAGATTTAGATGTTATTATTATTATTGCGAGTGAGCAGTGGCGGCCGAGAGAAAAGACGCGCGGGATTATCTGATTTTTATAAATAAAATCATAAATAAAAAAACAAAAATGTTTATTTCAATTTCTAAAGGTATTCTGATACATAGTACTGGAGATCTCCTTTCAAGCAAGGAATTGCTTGTATTAGGAGACTCCGCATTTCCAATTGTCATTTTTACGCAATTTAAATGTAGACAATGTAAACATGCAAGAATAAAAAAAGAATTATGTGTGCAATTCACACGTGGTAGAAGTGAAACCTTCAAAAATGTTGGCTTCAAGATAATGATACGAATGTAATATTTTGGGAAGAGGATAATTCCGGGTTTTAGTAATGATCATAGAGATACAAAGTTTGATAATTATTTTATAAAATTTCCACGACATAAGAAACACTGTAAAATGCTTCCTATCTCTTTTTCTCCCACGTTAAATCTTATGAATTTATGTGTCTTTCTCTTTTTACTGTCGCTTTTTCGTTTCATAAACTTTCAAATCACAACGATGCTAAAGAAATATAGATACTAATAGAAATAGGTTTTTACTAACACGTCAGCAACTAAACCAGGTTGGTGTTTCCCTATCTGACTACTCTGAAAAGAAACTCTTTGAAATTCCAGAAATTTTCTTGGTCAGATCATGTGAGGACCATGCAGATTTATAGTATCTGAGATGGTATTTTGAGGAAAGAACCACACAGACTCTAAGTATAGAGATTACCATCGACAAGCTAAGAAGAAGAAGAATAAGGGGGAATGGTTTGTTAGTATTTGGATGTGTCCCGTTTAAATAAAACCTGTAATGACAAGTGTTAGATAGTAAAGATGGAAAAATACTTACATTTTGTGTACCAGATAACGGAATTCAAATTCTGCCAACATTTTTGTCATTGTTTATTTGGTTGGTACCTACGAACTCCTGTGAATATAGTTCGTTGCTCAGCAGTGTTTTTAGCGATCAATCGAGTGAGATTCGAAGTTGTCTTTTTGCAAAATATCATCAAACACAAACATACCATAAGTTACGAAACACTTACTTATTTAGGCTTACCAGTCATACGTCATTTGACGACCGATGTGGCGCAGCCGGCGAAGGTCCGCCTACGACGCAAGAGGTTGCGGGTTCGAGTCCCGCCTTGGGACAAATGTTTGTACGATCTACAAATATTTGTTCCGGGTGTTCTGGGTATTGCATATGTATAATAAAAAATATCTATCTATGTAATGTATTGTATAAGTATATCAGTCATCTAGTACCCATAACACAAGCTCTGCTTAGCTTGGGGCTAGATGATGCTGTGTGGATTGTCCAGCGATATTTATATCCATCCAGAATATCCAAGTCGACCATTTCTAGAACTGTGCAAACATTTCTGTCCGTAAGCGCAGGCGCACATTAGGCGTCATATAACGCGGTCTGAGCTGTGTGTTTTGTACCTCGTTAGCTCCCGACCGCCTTTATAGTGTTCTTATAACTTAATACTTCTCTAGAATCACTAATTCTTTTAATTAATCACTTGGCTTGTATTTAACTTGGGGAATGATTTTTTTGCTAGCATTGGAAGAAATGATGGACCGGTTTTGATGTCTGGGTACGCACTATATACCGGGTAATTACACAACATCAAACCGATTGTCTGTCATATAATTATGTCAATTGAAATATAGCAGGACGTGCTCAAGAAGGCCGTAAGTCGTGGAGTTAGCATACTTCATCTAGCAGCATCGGGAAATATGCTTAAGAAACGTCAAAGAATACTATAGTTATTGGTCACCGTTCTATTTCTCTGTTATCATCATCATCTGCCTAGACTTTTCCCAAGAACGTCGGTCAGATTCCAGTCTAACCGTATGCAGCTGAATACCAGTATTTTACATCGAGCGACTGCCTATCTGACATATACAACCTTTTTTTTTTAAATCAGACTGGCTGGAAGGCAGAATGGAAGAAAAGCCAGTTGACAACCGTACTTTAAATTCATTTTCAGTATCTCTGATCAAAATATTGGCCATAATGTGGTACTTAACATTTTTCTCTTTTTTTATCTGTGGTACATAATAACGTATGTACAGCAACTTTATTACTATAAAGATACACCTACGTAATGTGCTCTCATTACATTTTTCCTCCACTGAATGAGTTATCGGACAAAGGTAGTAATTACATACAGCCTATAAATATGTATGCACATACAAAGTCGTTATAGAACTTAGATAAATCTCCGTTGATCTACCATCTTGCACCGAAAAGGTCGTCATTATATGAAATTCGAACATTAGAGGAGTTAAGCAATACAGTTTTAGATGTAGAGGGAGTGAGAGGGAGGATAATGATGTTACCCAATGTGAAATACGGTGTAATGTTGCACGCTCCTTATTAATATTCGAAAATAAAGAATGTTGCCATTTGCCCTCCGGGGTGGGGAGTATATTTTTAAACTAGTGGTGACTATTGTGGAGTATCGATATTTTATTAAGTGATGGCCATAGCATAAAAGTGGTGTGACGGCTTATCTTATTTGCTACAGCGACCTGGAACAAAAGTCACAGATTTGTAGTTTCTTTCAGGCCGTAAAATACTTAGGTACCTACTTAGATTACATGCTTGCAATTTCAAAAAAATCATAATCCATTACTTCATATGCTTGAAAAAGCCATCTGTTCGACCAAGTTAGTTCCGCAATGGATATTGTTGAATTGTCAAAATGAAAGGCATTGTGATAAGTGTATTGCGCGGTGAGACTGCAGTTCAAAAAGTTATTGGCAGTTTCCATAGTCATTTGTGATGTGAAATTCAGAATTGTGAATGTCATATTCTTATTCTTAAATCATTAATATCAGCATTAGCAAGTGCATGTGAAATAAATTTTCCTTATGAGTGTTTTCCCTCTAGGCACAGAGGCCAGCACATCTAGCTACATAGTTTTTCAACTTTATGGCAGTAGTAATAAGGTTAATGTTCAATTGGGAAAATCTGACAGTTTGGAGTAGCTTGATGTGCTGGCGTCTGGCGTCTGTACTTCACTGTTTCTTGCTTCGAAAGAGTAATTATCCTCAAGTAAACATTTACTCGTACTATTGTATAATTGGTGCTTTGTTTAGACCTGAACTGAGATATATACTACTGTTATATATTACCTGATCCTGAAATGGACACATTTACCACCCCGCAATAAGGAAAACATTAAATTCATCGGTATCAGAGATTATAGAAAATCGACAATAAATCGTTGTCACAACACTAGCGGGAGCAGGCTCGATGGTGAGCGATAGTAGTGGTTGAGCCCCGGGCTGCGTGCGCGCCACCCTTTCATTTTCTAATTATATAACTGGCAACACCGGCCCGTGCGCGACCGGCCATCGTAACTTCTTCAGTTTTGAATTTAGAATTATTATTGCGCATTATGCTCTCGCCCGCCGCGATGGACGGACGTGCGTGTCTTTAAGTCGTTATTGTTGTTTGTGAGATATGTCCCATAATTTTATGCTCGCGATTTGTAACTATATGATTGGGTTTATCGTATAAGTACCATGATTAGGGAAATATTGTAGTCAAGTTTTATATCACGTGGCTTGCTAATGTTACAGGATAAACGGGTTATTTTAAATATAATTTGCATGTGAGTCATCATGAGGTTGACTAGTAATACCTACTTTGGATATGCTAGAAAATTAAGTAGACCATCGATTTTAATCCAAGCCTTTGATTTAAAATTGGTATCTGAATTCAAATAGTGGTCATTGCACTTAATACTCGTTTAGAAATCCATTACAGTCAATGTTATTATTTGGAACCAAAAAACAATTAACTCTTCTTAGAAAGTTTCGCAAAAATCAATAATAGATCGCTTCCGAGAAATAAATTTTCCTTGTTTTTTTATTGATTTAAGTTATTTGAAAGCCAATTTAAATAAGCAGAAATAGAGACAGTTAAGCTTTTTCTAATATATCGTTAACGTAGGAAATGATAACATAATTAACAACACCATATAAGTGCAAAGAAACTTAACAAGTTGCTGATAATATGATAACACAGGAAAGTCAAGTTTAGCACTAGCTAGCATCACGGATTGAAGGTACACATTATAACCCTTTCGTATCGTGTAATAGCTATCCAAGTAATTCAAATGCTTGCCCGCTGGCGGCGGCCGGGTGCGGCGTCAAGTGCGCGCGCATTTGACACTGACAGTTCAGACAACATGGCGGATTGGCGGGAAAAAGTTTTCCTGCTTTTATTTTTGAGAAGAGAGAAAATGTGTCGTAATGGTCTTGATGTAGTAGATGCACAATTTTTTTCAATGCATTTGCTAAAGCGACATCTACAATCCGAGAAGGTCTGACGTAGCAAGCGTGGTGATCGATGGTCTTTTGTTTTTCGTAAGAAAAAAAGTTTCATAATTTGTCTCTCAGAAGTTGAATTAATCCCATAATCATGTAGTAGGTGTGTGCCAATAGATAACGAATTAAATTACAAAAATAAACGCGGATCCCCAAGAGAGGCAGTACCGTGAGACAGTCTAGTACGTAATCGTGAACATTGATGCAAATAAGGACCAATATTATTGGCTGACAAGCAGCTGATAGTTCAAGCAACGTGTATTTATATAATTAACACTGACAGAAGAAACTTAGAATATACCCAGGTATCTACTTAATAAGCAGTTAGTTACCAAGACAGAGCGCGCGTAGATGCATACATAGTTAGGTATGATAAGCCAGGATTCACATAGGAGACATACATATGCCACATGCATGCAGAGTGTATATCCGATATCATATTTTTGTTAGCATTGCACTCGTTAGATCTTCTAAATCGTTAAATCTTTTGTTTAATAGGGATGTGTCCTAGGTAAAAATATATTAAGTCTATTTAGGCCGTCACGCGTCAGTAAGATTACCAAAAAAAATTGGACACGTATTTTTTGCTTACTTAATTCTATAAAAAGTGACAATGATATAGCACATCAAAGTTCAGGAGAAGGGGCTTGTGACGTCACGCCGTGCTACACTTTTAAGGAAAGGTGTAGCACGGCGTGACGTCACGCGCAATTTCAATACCGTCGTCATTTTTGGTTTACGTGACAAAAGAAAAAATACGTGTCCAGTATTTTTGAGTAATCTAACTTTCGAACCAATCAGATTTTTTAAGGACACTACCCTATTGTAAATCTCCTGTTGCATTTGTATCCCTATACTGTTCTGAAACAACACCATCACAGGATATCTATGTGTGAGATCTATGGAAGTTAAAACTCTAAGTATTCATGAGTTTTGTTTGTTCATGTTCGATTCATGTCACATTGGATCATTATTGCAAAAATATCCTGGAAAGGGGTCCGTTTCTCTTTAGGCTCAGCCAGTTTGCTGACAGAAGCTAACATTAAAATCAGACATAATATCAGCCGGTTTATTCTGAAAAAATCTCCCTGAGAAAAGTTACGCGAAGTGAGTTTGAAGAAAGCTCTCTGTCCCTAACATTAGTACGGAATGACAGCTAACTACATACATGATTTTTACAGAATAAACCAGTTAATATTATCTCTGACTAACTAACGAGAAATTAGGTCCTACAGGTAGGTAAACGAAATCTATGGAAGCAGGAGCATAAATAATAGAAATGTGTGTCGTTTCTAAACGTGTAATTTTATAAGATTTAAAACTTCCAATATTTTAAATAGTAAGTAGGTACATTTGGCAAGCCATATTATTTACTTTCAAATCATTTGACCTTTTTCGATGAAAACTCAATCTATAGAGTGATTAATCGCCTACAACAACTGTAATTAAACATTTAACTAAACCATTATGGATTACGTTTTATCACACATGACAAGATGGCGCCCGAAGCAGTTCACTAAATGGTGGTTTAAAATCGGTCAAAAGCCCCAATCATGGTCGTAACACGATAACAAGTTTATCTAAATGTTTTATTTGTAATTACTCTCATTATTTTGAGCTATTAAGTGGTGTAGTTAGAGTGTGGTTAGCAGATTTTGTGAAGTTTCACTTTCTTCTTAATTTCTTTAGTAATCTGTGTCATTTGTCTTGAACTCTTGTGAAGATTGGTAGTAACTTCGGGCAATTAGAAAACAAATTAAAGTGCTCGGGGAAGGACTGTTCTGTTTAATTTTCTTTGGTTGGTATCAGATTCTCGCCTCACATGATTATGTTGGATTTCCACATAGATGATTTCTTATGGAGTAAACTTCTAAATACTGTTACTATTGTGGTACTATTAAAAATATCTCCATTGCTTATGAAGATATCAAAGCCTATTTCAATGTCGCGTGGTCATAACATCTGTTGATTGTGGATAGTTTGGCAAATATCTACATGTACTTATTTTTGTTAGAAGGAACCAATGGTACACTCACGTTCACTCAAGCAAGCAAGTGCCCAGGCGAAAATAACAACCAAAAAGCGTAGTCCATCAAAAACAGAACTGCCTAATTTGACAGAAAAAAGCGCGCGAAACCAGTCACAGATAATATCTGGCGCGAGAGATCTCTATCTAGTCTGTGGGCGTCACGTGACTGCCGGCGGGTGGCCACGTGACCATGTTTACACAGTAATGCGCCCTTTATTAACCCGCACTTGAGGGTACTTGATCAAGATAGGGTGGTAAGCTAATAAGTAGTAACCCTAATAAGGTCGGTTGTATATTAAATTTTGACTGCATGGGGGAGGATCGGCACGGGATATCGGAGAAGTTAAGCATTGCCTGTGGAAGGTGTTCTGTAACGACCATTCTGTTCGCTCCTTCATCGTTACAAACAAAATTCTATCGGGTATTTTGAATTTTAAAATGGCGTTCTATGAGTGATAGTCAATCGGTTAACTTTTTTTTGTAATCTTGGAAAAACATTAAAATCCTAAATTGACCAGTGCTTATAATGTGCTCAGCTATGGACCAAACTCATAGCCTAGTAGCCTAATACTCCTGTGTCCTACAGACGAGAAGTGGTCTAGTACGCAGCCTTCAGCTACCTTCAAGTTTCAACTCACATTCAGGATTCATTAAATGGTTGTTCCACAAGAAAAGGAAAGCTCCATCCAGTCTGGGCCAGAGAGTTCTCCAATGGAGGTATGTGAATTTAATTTTATCTTCAACTGAACTTTCTATCTTCATGGAGCGGTTACAAGTCACAATGAAAACTGTAGGTACTTCAGTTATTATCAGTAACTGCTATGTAAAGTCACGAGCATAAATGCCTTACATTAACGCAAGATTTAAAAGCGATTTTCTACTAAAGTATTGATAGAAATATTAAGGTGTTATAAACACGGTATTCTTGAAACCATATTATTATGAAAAAGTGGCTGTGACATACGGACGGACAGACAGACATGACGAATCCATAAGGGTTCCGTACTTTGCCATTTGGCTACGGAAACCTTAAAAGGGCTTTCCACAAAGTTTCAATTGATATTTCGCTTTTGAATTTTGTGTCAGGGTAAGATATTATGTATGCTCGTGACTATACGTATCTACAATTCATACATTCCCAACTCCACACAGAAATAGTTAATATTCTCGAACAACAAATATAGACATTCATATACTCGTAGAAGAGTGTTGTGCTCGTAATCCTGTACATCAACAACGCTCTATATTGAGTGACGCTTGACATTCGGCCGCTCAGACGGATTAGCAGAGCGCAGGCGCGGTGGATGCGGCAATATACAGTTCGTTCGTTATTATTGTAGGTATTTGTATTGACAGAACACTGCTTTCTTTTTTTGGTTTAATTCGTTACAAAATAGAGCATGCATTCTTTTTAACACTGAACCAAACGAGTTCAAATAAAAAACTGATACTTTATTGTTATTTTTATGCAATTTACTGGATAAACTTCATTTAACGTTCAATTTAACAAATTTGATATAGCAAAAGCCAATAAGCAAGTCACGTCAGGCACTTCGTGTTGATGATGTTGCGATTCGAGTCTCCGTTCCTCGAACGCAACACAAAATAATGAATTGTAAAATAAATGATGCATTCAAACTAAAATCATCAAAATAGACTCACAATGCTGGACATAGACCACCCTCATAGATTTCCTCCGATCTTCACCAGACCACCGGTCCACCTTGTGGGTAGCCTTACTCCGCTGCGTCTTCCGGCATGTCCTCCGTCGATAACTAAAATAAGTATTCCAAATTGATGGTATACTCCAATTAAATATAATATATGTTCAAGAAATCATAATGTTTTGAGTATTTAAATGTTCCCTAAGTATATTATATGTAAAGTCATTTCTCAGCCACTCAAGGACCTCTTACAATAGTTTTAAGCTATCCGGGTGGATTATTAATCCTGTGCCTATTATTGTAGATGCAGATACAATAATTGTTTTTTAAGATGCATTCTCGTAACAGTTGCCACCTGTAATACAGCCGAGTCCATATCTCGTGTCTTGACTTTGTTTTTGAACAAAAAAATATATATGCTATCTTTTACTGGTTGCAAACCAATAGAGACTTGAAAAAGTTCCAAACTTAGAGGTTCTCATGCGGAGAAAAGACTTAAGAGGATTTATGCAGTGGAAACACTTCAATATGTATGCCACATCCAAGTTTTCCCACATCGTTGCTCCCCAAAAATGAACATCACGGCTCACAAAACCCTTGTTGATTTTTGTTCTCAGCGACGGCGATCAGCCGATCGCGTATTCCGTTCGCTTCCCAAGACCATGGCCTCTCAGGGGACTGCAGGACAAATTCTGCTGATATAAGCCTGTTAGCACCCTACGCGGGCTTAATTGTATGCGGTTATTGTGGACAAGAATAGGTGATTATTTGTGGTGTGTTGGAGTAACTTGGACCTCTATGCTTTATGACGTGTGTCATTAGAAAGAAATAAAGATATGACTAAACCAATATCTGAACGTTGACAAGATAATGTCTGGATTTAAAAAACTGTGACGTCCATGTTTATTTCGGTGTCTCTTGAAACTTCTCTTGAAACAACGACATGACCATCACTAACTACATTAAAAAAAAAACTATTTTGTCGTGTAAAGTGTAGAAACCAATTCATAGACATAAGTGTAAATCATCATTCAATACAAACGGTAAAATTCACAGTGGTGCCTCTTAAAAGTAGATAAAAATCCAAACTAACGTCATCCTGAGTAAATCCAAACCATCTCTATTAGACAGTTTTGAAAAACAAAAGATATTCGTTGTTCGAGAACACGATTCTGTTTTCGAATAAATTATCGTTTAATATATTGTAATAACTATGCTTAATTGAGTAAATGCTCACTTATGATTCTGGATTGTTCATAACACGGCACGATTGACTGCTGCGCTGCGTGTCGTGGGTTCGGTTCCCGCACGGAACAAATAGTTGTTTGGCCGACAAGTAGTTGTTCCGGGTCTGGCTGTTTGTGTTTGTGACTTTGAATGTTTGTAAACGCACGACACAGGAGAAATTCCTAGTGTGGGGCAACGTTTAAAAAAAAAATATATATATGTAAGTACCCTACAGAAAATCATTATTTAATACGGATCTCAGTACTGTTTAAAGTATACACAGTTCCTCATTACAGTACCCAATTTGAAATGCCACCCTTCTATCTAATCCCCAAAAAGAGGTCCATAACTTTATGCATAACTAATATTTATGGGTTTATCTTGCGCATGCGATCCTGCGTCATCAATGTGCCGTCATTACAAGATCTGCATAAATGTCCCCATGCGACTGTAGCGCCCTCTGGGGAGACTGGTTAGATGGAGAAACTGTATTTTTGTTAGAGCAATGATGTGTGATTGGGGTGACTGAATTTGGACTTTAAACCAAAGAGGTACAGGTTGCGTTTTGTTTGTCCTTTTAGTGGGTTGAACAGACGAAGGACAGTAGTCCAATTACCAGGCCATCAAGGCCCACAATAAGATAGTACTTAAAAAGTCAGAAATTTGAAATTGTAGGGTCTAAAATCACCCGGTAGCATTTCTCAGAACGCATGACAAAAGGTCTTCGGGATCAAGTTGGGAGCAACAGGTCCCGCATAGATTTGGCAATGATTTTAAGAGTTGCTAAACTTCACATTTTTATGTACAGAGGCCAATACATCAAGCTACCACAATCTATCCTTTGATAGTTTTTCAAAGTTTTTGCTGGAAGAATAAGGTTGATGTTCAATTGGAAAATTTTGACAGTTTGGGATAGCTGGAGCCTGTACTTACATTATATTGAGAATATGTTTTTGAAAAGCATAGGTAGTATGTTTACCTACGTTCAAAGACCTAATGTTAGAATGGTCCCTAACTTATTCAATGGTTTCGCAAACTTGTTCTTCTGCCATTCTCCTACTCACTAATAATAATGTCACCCCCAGTTATAATAATAATATGCAAATAATACGCATAATTTAGGGTGTACCCGTGTTTTATCTATTTATCTATGGAATTGCTCAATTAGCGATACGAAAGCGATGCAAATCGCGACACTATCTACTCTATGGAATATGTTAAATGATTTATTGTCTTTAGATGGTGTATAATTTGGTGATTTATTTTTGTCTATGGGTCTATGGTTAAGGAACATTTTTTTTCTTGTCATCGTGTAAGAGGCGGGTTATGGATTACTTTACCTTTGGCGGCAGCATCCACCTGCGTTGATTTTAAAAAGACTTTCTTTTCTTAAAATAGGTACTTCGTTTAAAATTGAATGTGTTCATTTAACCATGTCAAAAAAAGAGGTTTAAAATATTAGTTTTTAATTGCCCTAAGCTTCTTTTGAATCTCGCGTAGGTCTAGGTCTTGTCCTTAATCAAGAAGGTAAAATTAAAATTCATCGAATAAAAAATACTGGGTATTTTTATACCCCTCTCGATGTCGCTAGCGTCGCGTCTCGTACTCGTGGGGCACAGGATTATGACCACACACATTTAAAGCTACGGATATTAGACCGTCGTCCTTTTTATTATTTTTATTAGTCACACATTTATAACCATTAGCGGCACAACAAAAACTGTAACAAACCACTAATTTCACTGAATCTATAAAAATATATAAATCAAAGAAAAAAGCAAACACCACAGACTATTAATATCTCTATCCTTATACTTAAAGTTCGGAAAAGACGATAATTACAGTCCACGAACGTCGGGCTTAACGTTCGAAAATTAAAAGTTGTAACGTTCAGCCAGCACGTATCATTATGTTTGCATTATTTTGTTCTTATTTGTCGACCTGAGGTTAAGTTGGGTCACGACTACTCACGACACATCCCAATTAAGGGTGATTAGGCGTTGTAATTTATTGAGTGCGTTTCTGAACGGTTGTGGCACCGCGGCCTCTTTGACTCGTGAGTGTCATGGCGCCAAATTCTTTTTTTGAATTTTATTATTTTTATGTGTTGAGTTGCGAACATGGGCTTCGAAAGTTTGTCGAATAATGCCAGTCATTGATGTAATCGACGCCACGAGCGAGTAATAATATTTTTATTATTTAATGAGGCTGCTTTCTCTTATGGGCGTTGTAATAGCCATTAGGAGTGTGTTATTAAAGTCATAGATTTGACCTCTACTCTAGATTTTTTTGTGCGTAGCTACGTAGGTGAAGTTTTCACGCTCTTGTTTTATCCACGTAAATTTGTAAGACATTGAAACCAGTCAGTTCAGGAGTTCAATTTTCCTTTTAAAAATAAAAGTAGGTATAGTATTTCTTTTTTTCCAATGAAGAGTTTAAATTTATAATAACAGGGAAACCTGATTCTTGCTAAGTGCAACCATGCACGGCTTGCTTAATAATCTATGCAAATTGTATATAATCTGTGCGTGTCTATTATACTGCCAGGTAAATTACGCAGGAAGGTAATTTGTCACCGTTTGACCCCTCGTCCCGCCTACGTAATAAACTAATGATAGGTCGTGATTATTGACCTGGGTAGGACTAGCTTAGGCTTACGTTATGACAGGAGGGTGACGTCAGAGCTTCCAGTATTAAGTTTGAACATTATGAGTAAGTAACTGAAAATATTATTTTTGACATAGGTACAGAGGCCATTACTTTAAGCTACCCCAATCTATTTACTATCTATAAGTACTATAACTGTCTACTATCAAATAAATTTGACAGTGTGGGATAGCTTTACGTGCTGGCGTCTGTTCATCATTGTTTTGAACCGCCCAAAAACAGCAGTTTCCAAATCAGAAAAGAATATTCTCGAAGGAATCTTTGAGAAAAAACTACTGACAACATATTTACCTATTAAGTTTAATCTTATCGTTCTTGACAAGCATGAAAATAGCTTAATACCTATTCGGCAGCGTCCGGCTGCATATTAAAAATATTTGGAAACCCATAACTAGTTTGCACCGTATTTAAGTAGCAAAGAGTTTCTAATACAAATTTTAAATATAGAATATCAAGACAGACTTTATCGCACTAACTCGACGCAGTTAACGTAATGTAAGTCAATGATGTCCGAGCTATAATAGCTCGTAATATTACCAGTAGATTATCAGCCAGTAATTTATTGCAAATCAAAGGAAGGCCAGCTATCTAATTATCTAATCAGACATTAAAATATGCGCAGGAATAAAAGACAATTGCCCGTGCCTTTGACGTGCAAATCAAAATAATATGACGTTTCATGCGTTGTCTACGGTTAGAGGTGTAATTTTGGCGCGAAATTAGTAGTTCTGTATAGGTAGTTATTTTATCGATTACGCAGTGTTTTGCAGGGGAAAACCGTTCCAATTTACATCTTTTATAATGCGCTGCACAAGCTTTTCGTAGGCACTTATGTGTCAAAGTCAAATAAGCAGTTGTTCTATCTTTACAGCTCAGTAGTCCATGAAAATTTTCTCATCATATCATCATTATCATCATTTGCATAGCCTTTTCCCAACTATGTTGGGGTCGGCTTCCAGTCTAACCGGATGCAGCTGAATACCAGTGTTTTACATGGAGTGACTGCCTATCTGACCTCCACAACCCAGTTGCTGGGCAACACGATACCCCTTGGTAAGACAGGTTGACAGACTTTCGAGTTTCTGACTACCCGTTACGACTGCCAAAGATCTACAAATGACAACCGGGACCAACGGTTTAACGTGCTTTCTGAGGCACGCAGGAGTCTCGATATTTTACGAACGGTCTCCCATCCACAGACTGACCTCGACAAGTGTAGCTTAACCTTCGATCAACCGGTGCGGCTGTTTTTATTTAGCCACGAGCTCCTCAAAAAAAAAAACCGTCATATATCTGTGTAAAATAAGATGTAGGTACCTACATTTCTTAAACCTACTAATTGGTACGTTACAAAGGCCAGTTCTCATACATAGAACAAGGACAAGAGGGCTTCTAGTTTCTACATGCTGGTTTTCCTACACTGTAATTGAGTGATGATGAAGATTGACTATGCAAAGCCGTCAGTGGCAACATCTGGGGCCAACAAAGCGCAAGGGCACGACTTACCTTTTCTAGAAGCGTACGTCGTTTTTTTAATCCTCATAACTTGGGTTTGGATCATACCAGATGAATAGAATTCTCAGAATATATAGTCACTGACTCTCTCTGATGACCATCAAAATGGAAAGGGTATTTCCCGAAGTCCAAGAAAACTGACTGAATGTCATAAAAAAAATAAAAATGATAATAGTTGAATTATCGTTATAACACACTATTCCCAAACCACTGCTACTCGTGAATGCCAGAATCATCAGTGGTGACCACCGACGAGTCAACTGTCTTGGATCCCACAAAAAATTTCATTTTTTCAGAAACGAACAGCGGAGGAATTAGAAAAAAAATGAATTTAACTGTTCTTCATAAGGCTCGCAACGATGTATGAACGTAAACGAAGCAAAAAGAGTATGTATGAATCGTAACAGAAGGCATTCTGTAGTTTCTGTCAACCCCCATGGGAGAAAGGCATGAGTTTATGTATTTCTTTCCACAGTCAGGCAGGCAGTCCCCTATCTCAGATTGCATAGAAATAAGACGTCTAATGTATGGCATAATGGCATCGAAATTAAACGATATCTTCCCGTCCCACGGCTTGGCGGCATTCAGAGTAGCCTTAATAACACAGGTTTGAGATTTAACGCACTGTTAGTGCTGGTGTCCACGGATTGCTTCGGAGAATAAGATCAAGAAAAGAAAGAAAGAAAAAGTGTTAATTGGCCTCAGAGGACGTGCATGTTATAAGTAATACGACAAAAATAAAGTTAAAAAAACCGGCCAAGTACGAAACGAACTCACACACGCAGGGCCCCGTATCATATCGAGCAAAACCCAAATATGTCACGTCATTTCACTACACTTTGTTTGTAAAACTACTTGTGCTTTTACGAGTACATGTGCTTTTTTTCTTTTTTTTTTTTTTTTTCTTTTTAAAAAAAACGTTGCCCCACACTAGGAATTTCTCCTGTATCGTGGGTGCGTTTACAAACATTTAAACTCACATACACAAACAGCCAGACCCGGAACAACTACCTGTAGGCCATACAAATATTTGTTCCGTGCGGGGATCGAACTCACAACACGCGGCGCAGCAGCCGATGGCTCAACCACTGTGCCAACCGTGTCATCAAAGTGCTTTAAGACTGCTTCTTACGAAGTTTCGTTCCATGATTCTAGGTCATCGGGAACTATAGATTTTGATTTGTTTGCACTTGTATCAAAATATGTCCCATAAATGACTGTATTTTTTTGTTGCGTTAGGTTAGGTTACTTAGAAGATTGATTTTTTTAGAGCTCCCACGGGCTATGGGCCTACGTTTTTGCTTTTAATTTCAACTTTATACCTTCATGCATCATCATCAGGCTATACTAGTCCACTGCTGGACATAGCCCTCTCCTAATGAGCGCCATAGCGCCCTGTCTTCAGCTTGCCGCATCCAGCATCTGCCTGCAGTCTTTCGCAGATCGTCATCCCACCTGGTCAGAGGGCGTCCTACACTACGTTTGCCGAGTCGCGGTCTCCACTCAAGAACACGTTTACCCCAGCGGTTGTCGGTTCTTCGCGAGATATGGCCAGCCCACTGCCACTTCAACTTGCTAATTCTTTGAGCTATGTCGGTGACTTTGGTTCTATGTCGGATGTATTCGTTTCGAATCCTATCCTTCAGAGAAACTCCGAGCATAGCTCTCTCCATAGCTCGCTGAGCGACTTTAAATTGGTGGACCAACCTTACCGTAAGTGTCCATGTCTCGGCGCCGTAGGTCATGACGGGTATGACGCACTGATTAAAAACTTTCGTTTTCAAGCATTGCGGTATGGATGACGAGAAGACTCGGCGCAGTTTCCCAAACGCTGCCCAGCCCAGCTGGATCCTCCTCTTGGCCTCCTTCTCGAAATTGTTTTTACCTAACTGCAGAATCTGCCCGAGGTAAGTGTATTCGGAAACGATTTCGAGAAGGTGGCCATGTACGACGACCGGTATTGGATCAATGTGGCCATTGATCATGACTTTGGTTTTATCCAAATTCATGCCAAGACCGATACGTCGCGAGGCTGAAGCTAGGCCGTCCAGCATCTGGTTCAGCTCCTCTAGCGACTCCGCCATTAAGACTATGTCATCTGCGAATCGTAGGTGTGAGATGTAGTCGCCGTTTATGTTTATGCCCTTTCCTTTCCAGTCCAGCATCTTAAACATATCTTCCAACGCGCTTGTGAACAGTTTCGGGGATATAACATCCCCCTGTCTCACTCCTCTGCGCAATTGGATCGGTTTAGACTGCTGGCCCTGTACTTGGACACTCATGGTCGCGGCTTCGTACAGACATCTCAACACCTCGATATAACGATAGTCTACTTGGCACCTTCATGCGTTCCTGTGAAAAATAGTCTTGACAGACAGACAGACAGACGCATAACAAAGGGTACCGTTTTTTCCTTTTGAGGTAGGGATCCCTAAAAAAGATAATTCTAATAATAGTGTTGGCAAATCGCTTCACTAAGTATTGTTGCTTCTGCTGGCTTTTAGAGGACATATTGTATTTTCATGTTGATTTGATCCTAATTACATTATGAATTTCAAAAAAGTAACGAAACCTAATATGTCCTACTTATTGTGCTAAATATTGAATAAGCAAACATATCATAACATTACGCCTATATTCCCCAAAGAGTTAGGCAGAGGTGTACCTATATAGTACAATCTTCATTTCACTAGTTTTGTTAAACTGTAATTGGCATTGAGCCTATTGCCATCAACCGAGGATAAAATCAGACTCCGGGCTGCTACTGAGAAATTTCTCTCTCATACTCTCTGTAACTTATTTTTCTTCTTTCTTCTTTCTTTTTAAAAAACGTTGCCCCACACTAGGAATTTCCCCTGTGTCGTGGGTGCGTTTACAAAAATTTAAATTCACATACACAAGCAGCCAGACCCGGAACTACTACCTCTAGGCTATACAAATATTTGTTCCGTGCGGGAATCGAACCCACACGCCACGCAGCGCAGCAGCCGATCTCTCAGCCACTGCACCAACCATCTTCTGTATAACACACATGATGTCTTTTCTGCATACAAGAAAGATATAATATCGTTTCTCATGATGAAGGTTATGTAGGAAAGCTTTGTAAAAATCAACCCTACAGTGCACAGCTTCATAGTAAAAAATAGTGCGTGGAGTCTGTCCGTGCGGAACAAGTGAAACTTCGTAATGTGGAAATTAAAATAGTAGAAATAGATTTTTAGTGAAATCATATTGTTTCTTTAAGACAAACTTTATTAACATTGCTTACAATTAAAAATTGATCGCATCTTTTAATTATCATATTCGTGGCTAAATAAAAACAGCCGCACGGGTTGATTGAAGGTTAAGCTACGCTTGCCGAGGTCAGTCTGTGGATGGGTGACCGTTCGTAACATATCGAGACTCCTCCGTGCCTCGGAAAGCACGTTAAGCCGTTGGTCCCGGTTGTCATTTGTAGATCTTTGACAGTCGTTACGGGTAGTCAGAAACCTGAAAGTCTGACAACCAGTCTTACCAAGGGGTATCGTTTCGTGTTGCCCAGTAACTGGGTTGTGGAGGTCAGATAGGCAGTCGCTCCATGTAAAATACTGGTATTCAGCTGCATCCGGTTAGACTGGTAGCTGACCGCAACATAATTGGGAAAAGGCTAGGCAGATGATGATGATGATTCGAGTGGTGTAATATCCAAATCTATAACATTTACAATGGGATTATGGTGCCACGCATTCACTCTCGCTCTGTCTCTTTCTATTCCCCTCCCGAGGAGCGTTGAACGTTTAATGCAACCTTGTTGGAAGTCGCAATAGAAGTTTCACTTCAAAAAATCGAAGCAGCCCGTGTACCCAGCACTCGCATCAACTATGCTAATTGTCGTACGTGAAGATAAAGATCGGATAACGGTGTGTATCGATCGTGTGCTCGTAATTGTCGTTCGGTTATAGTTATTAGAGCGGCGCGTGCGGCTGTCCGGCGGTGTCGGCGGCGGCGCGGGCGCAGCGGGGTGACGTAATGATGCTTAGATGATGTAGTGCTGTTGAAAAATAATTCTGGACAAAGGTATGGAACTGTGAGGTCCCCATATTTATTGTAAATGAACCTAATAGTATACTATTATAACCATATTTTTGTAATCAAGAATGTATTCGTATTTTGTATTGTAATCAACGGATTCTCATTATAATATCAAAATGTATTGTTTACTTTATAAGGGGGGAGGTGTGAGGTCCCCACTATACTATGTACTTGTATGTAATCGCAATCCTATATAATCCAATGTCTTTACATTAATAAACCAGTGTATTCTCAGCATTCGTTGTGTTTGATTCCTAACGTTCGACCCGTACCGTACAGAACATTTAGAGGAACTTAAAAATATAAGTTCTTGGAAAATCGTCTATCCTGAAGAGTTGGGATCCTTACCAGAAGAATAACTTTACTCTTACCGTACTACCTTACCTGGAGTATTTAGAGGTCATATATTGATGAACTTAGCAGTTCAAGGTGACAGTTACCTAATTGTTGAAACTCACAAGGAACAAACTCGCGTGATACTTTTGCACTACCACGTTGCCAAGTTTCACATCAACGGGCTATATTAGTCCACTGCTGAACATAGCCCTCTCCTAATGAGCGCCATAGCGCCCTGTCTTCAGCTTGTCGCATCTAGCATCTGCCTGCAGTCTTTTGCAGATCGTCATCCAACCTGGTCAGAGGGCGTCCTACACTACGTTTGCCGAGTCTCGGCCTCCACTCAAGAACACGTTTACCTAAGTCTATTTTAACAGTTCAGCACAATCTACCAAAGGTACAAAACACATGAAAACCTCACACCACTATTTCTAGAAGGGTTAGGCAGAATTGTATCTATATTTTACCTTCATTTCGACAGTTATGTTTAAGTCCCATTTAATAGGGGGTGAGCCATCATCCATCATCATCATCCCAAATCCAGACTCCGGACTGCTACTGAGAAATGGTAGATGGTAAATCTCAATAACACTTTAACGAGATGCATTATGTATACCAAAACAACTCCCTTTCAATACCAGTTTTTTCCATCTATAAATTTCCTGCTTCTACTGATTTGAACTTTGGCCAGAGTCCACCTCTAACTGCCGTTAAGTTTTGCGATAAACAATAAAAAGTACTGTAAAACTGTCCTAATCAATAACATCGATGGTTATCGTAAAATCACGGCCCCATCCCTATTTCCCTTCCACATAAACCTTTGCCTAACATCTCACTAGCCCACGCGCTAACTTTTAGTGGCGTGCCGTCGATACGTCGACTGTCGATGTGTCATAGATAACAGATGATTTATAAGCAGTTATTACACGCCGGCTTTCTCTATGCTTTGTCTCTATTGGCTGTATACATAGCTGTCTATGGTGATGAGTTGCTTGTCTATGGCGTTACGATTAAGTTTTCATGTGGGGCGAAGAATTTAATCAATGTAGAGGTTATTGTCTCGTCCTGTACTAGACACGACAGGACGATATTAGTTTGTGTTGATTGCTTGAAGAAAAACCACTTCTTCGTTGATCTTTTCTGATGTTTGTAGTAATGGAGAAACATCTTTTAAATTGAAAAAATCAACTAAACTTTGTAAGTCTGGTTGTCAGACTTTCGGGCTTCTGACTACCGGTAACAACTGCCAAAGATCTACAAATGACATCGGCTTAACGTGCTTTCCGAGGCACGGAGAAGTCTCGGTATGTTACGAACGTTCAAACATCCATAGACGATATACACTTTTGCATATACGAGGTTTTCATTCTAAGGCGACGATATGATATATAACCAAGTATAATAAAACAAAAACGTATCACAAAAAACCAAAATTACACGCATTCACCCCTCACAACTAAACGCATGACAATCGATAGAACCACAGATATACATAATGAAGTTAAGGCGACCGTTGTGGCGTTAGATTGGTACAATTATGAGTACCAACGTAACAGGGCGGCAGACGTACGGTCATGTGGTGCTATTGTCACTAGGACGGTCTGGGGAGGGTGATTACTGTGATTAGATGTTCAATTATTTTTTTTTGCCTCATGGTGGCTATGAAGCCCTGGTCAAGGCAATGTTCTTAGCCTATTATTAATAATAAATAGGAGTTATTACACTTTAGAGTTCCGTAATCAAATGGTTTTATAATTTCTTTAACTGTCCGTCTGATATTCTTTTTATATGTCCGTATATTTTAGTCGGAAAGTAGTGCTACTATGACGATTGCATTTGGAATGATGATCTATTCTATCAACCACTAAGTTATGGCGTAAATAATTACGAAAAAAAGTGGGGGAGGCACTTCTTTTACTTGTAACAACCTGGGTAAGCAAATAAAATAAAATTAGTTATTTAAGTTAATACATTACATACATAAGCTCACGCCTTATACGCCAATATGCTAGGCAGGAACTACAGAACGCCACCTGCTACGATCCTTTCATACTCCTTTTGCTTCGTTTACGTTCATACATCTGGTCATACACGCACGCCGGTTGCGATTACTACACATCTGACCTTTTTGATGAACATCACCAATAAGGTCAGTGTATGTCCTTCTAGGGCGTCTCCTCCTTACACATTATTTCATTCAATCCTTTAAGTTAATAGTTTTCTAGATATGGGAGAATTTCAAAAAACAATACTTTTGTTCAGTTTCTTTAAGAAATGCTATGTAATACAAACTTGTTTCTGCTATAGATAAAATCAATATTGTACAGAGGCCAGCACATCAAGCTACCTCAATGTGTCAGATTTCTTTGATTGTTTTTCAACTTTAGCGCAATAGAAATAAGATTCATGTTCAATTGGGAAAATCTGACACTTTGGGATAGCTTGACGTGGCGCCTGTACATTCTTTAATATATTCATCCCAACTATTTACCATACCTACGGTTCCGTAACTTTCATTGTGCGCGGTCAGACATGCACATGACTGTTCATCTCTTAACTCTTTGTCCTATCATCTGACGGCACGGTTGGCGCAGTGGCTGAGCGATTGACTGCTGCGCTGCGTGTTGTGGGTTCGATTCCCGCACGGAACAAATATTTGCTTGGCTGACAAGTAGTTTTTCCGGGTCTGGCTGTTTGTGTTTGTGACTTTGAATGTCTGTAAACGCACCCACGACACAGGAGAAATTCCTAGTGTGGGGCAAATTATTTTAAGAAATCTATAAATATGTGTTAGCTAAATCAAGGCCTAAATTTTTTGTGGTTTTGTAGAGGGACTTAGAACATCGCATCGTTTATAATTAGCACAATTATTCGATACCAACGTATTGGGGTTGGGGTGATCAAACGCACGCACCATTGTTGAACCCTTTGCGAATAGTGATTACATATTGATTTTAAGTGAGTGAGGTGGGTTGGGGCCAGCATAAGCATAAATGTTTTGGTATTTTTGATAAAACTTTTTATTAATTTCAATAATAATAATAAATGATAAATAATGCTGGACAATCCACACAGCATCCTCTAGCCCCAAGCTAAGCAGAGCTTGTGTTAAGGGTACTAGATGCCCGATATACTTATACAATACATTACATAGATAGATATTTTTTTATACATAGCAAATAGCCAGAACACCTGGTACCAATCTTTGTAGATTGTACAAATATTTGTCCCAAGGCGGGAATCGAACCCGCAACCTCCTGCGTCGCAGGCGGACATTCACCCGTTGCGCCACATAGGTCGTCAATGTTTCGGATGTGGCCGTACTATCCAGAGAGTCTTTGTATAATCAGCATCACGCGTAGCACCACCATAGGAACGGGTTTTGTCGACGGAAGAATAGACAACATGACAGATTGTTGAAAGATTTCTACCGTCCTAAACATGGCGATGTTAAAACTGAGGAGAAGAAAGTTTTCTATTCTGGACAGTCTACGGGGCGCCCCGTGCTCGGGTAGAAGACATCTCAAGTTGGAAAGAAAGAACGTTGTCTATTCTTGGTAGTATAGATATAGAATTAGAATTAGTAAATTTGGCGACACGGTTGGCGCGGTGGTTGAGCCATCGGCTGCTGCGCCGCGTGTTGTGGGTTCGATCCCCACACGGAACAAATATTTGTATGACCTACAGGTAGTTGTTCCGGGTTTGGCTGTTTGTGTATGTGAGTTTAAATGTTTGTAAACGCAACCACGATACAGGAGAAATTCCTAGTGTGGGGCAACGTTTTTTTTTTTTTAAACACGAATGGATCATGCTACGGGTACAGGTGATTTTGTTTTTGAAATAGGTACCTATTTATGGTATACGAGTAGTTCTTGCAATTCACGGGCCTTGAGTGTATGTAGGATTTTAAACGCAAGAACACATTGTCTCTGAGGAGCTCGTGGCTAAATATAAACAGAGGCATGGGTCGATCGGAGGTTAAGCTACGTTTGCCGAGGTCAGTTTCTGGATGGGTGATGTCGTTCATCATTACTTAAACTGTACTTACTTACTACTTAAAGCTGTTAGGCCAGGCTGATATTTGAAGATCTTAGACAGCCGTTACGGGTTGTCAGAAACCCGAAAGTCTGACTACCAAGGGGTATCGTGGTAGTAACTAGATTTTGGAGGTCTGGTAGTATTCAGCAGCATCCGCTTAGACTGGAAGCCGACCCCAATAAAGTTGGGTTAAAAAATTGAAAAAAAAAAAGTATTCGCACTTCTTTGCAAGCATCCGGCTTTTTGCCAGTTCTTTTCAAATTGATTACTTTTTTTTTAAGACGCAGACAGCATGACGTTAAGGGGAGATATAACAACTCCACCCCTTCAAACACATGGATGTAAGCCTGAATGACACATACAAAAGTCTAATGGAGTACAAAAATGTGTATTAATTGCCCCCAAAAATCGTTATTAGCTCAAGGCCCCTTATAGAGCTTATCGTCCGATTAGCTAGGGGTCACCGCGCCCCGCTGTAAGTACTCATTTTGTTTTTTAAATACAATAGTGGTATTATTTTATCGATATGTTACATAACCTAGAGAGCTACTTTAAACTACTTTCTACTGCCATTTTAAATTCAATGGATTTTTTGGGGATGTATTTTTATTTTTTAACGTAGGTATGCAATAGATAAAAGCTAAAATAAATTTCTATATCACCAAAGAGTATCTGGATTATGTGGTCTAGTTCCTAATTGATACTTAACAATAAAATTATAATCGATATCGTAAAACAAAGGAAAATCTATTGTACAATATTTTCTTATTTTATCGATACGAACATTGTCCCCTCACTAATCACAAAGAATTAAACAGTAATATTATTTGGACATCATTTAATCTTTCTTTGATCTTCAAAGGGGATGTTTTTGCCCAAAATGAATTAGAAAATCATCTCGTATTTTAATTAGCAAAAATGTATCAAAAGGAACAAGATTCCCTTTTTTGTGGATAACATGAAATGTTAATGTATAATTAGATCAATGGAAGAGATGGAATTGTTTATTAATTTTATTATTATTAATTTATTTATTAATTTTGCAAGACGTGTAGGTACGTGGTTCGAAGCTTAATAAAAACAGCCGCATGGGCTGATCGACGGATGACCTACGCTTGCCGAAGTCAGTATGTGGATGGGTGACCGCTCGTAACATATTGGACTCCTCCGTGCCTCGGCTATCATTTGCAGATCTTTGACAGTCGTTACGGGTAGTCAAAAGTCCGAAAGTCTGACAACCAGTGTTACCAAGGGGTATCGTGTTGCCCAGTAACTGGGTTGTGGAGGTCAGATAGGCAGTCGCTCTATGTAAAATACTGGTATTCAGCTACACCTGGTAAGACTGGAAGCTGACCCCAATATAGTTGGGAAAAAGGCTAGGCAGATGATGACGTAGGAACGTAAACTTTTTCAGGATTACTTACGCCCGGTTCTGGAACGAAATTATTGACGCGTCATAAATTAAACGTAAGTCAAGTGGTGACATTGGCTGTTGAGAATTCAGTCTGGAGAATGAATAATTAACAGCCAATCATGAGCTCAGATCACATCTCCAAGGGGTTATTAACCTAAATAGGCAAGATCAATGTTTGAAGTTAAATTGTATGGGTAACTACATAATATTTTATGATGATATGGCTAGGAAGGAAGTGACTTCTGCGATAACGGCAAATAGAAGAAGAAGACATGCTGCGAGGTCCCCAAAAAATGGGATAAGAGCAGGAGGATGATTTATATATATTTCTTTTCCCTTTTATTTTCTTTTAAGAAATTGCACCTGCCACTGTTTGTCTCTGCATCACCCAAAGGTTGACTGGTAGAAAATGCCTACGGCATAAAGTCCGCCTCTGTACATTTGTGTGCTTAAAGTATTAAATAAATAAATAAATGATGATGATGAACTCCATAATATTTTCCTCAACAGTCCTCATCCTCATAAGGTGGAAACGAAAGAAGTAATAAGACTTCCTGTATAGGAAATTATCACGAAGTTATTTCCAATTTTCCAAATCATTCTAATTTTCAAACTCTCATGATCTGACCAAGATAATGTCTGGACTTTAAAAGAGACTGTGACCTGTGAGTTTTTTTCAATGTTTCTTCTCAGATCAGGCAGGTAGGTGAACAACGACCTAATCTAATGTTATTCCATTACTTGAAGTGTAAAATATTTTTTTTTTAAACCATTTACAGAAATACATATCATATAAGGTGCATATATATATATATACTAGCTGACCCAGCCAACGTTGTTTTGCCATATAAAATGTTTGGGGGTGCACCACCCTTAAAATTTAGGGGGATGAAAAATAGATGTTGGCCGATTCTCAGACCTACCCGATTTTCACACAAAATTTCATACAAATCGGTCCAGCCGTTTCGGAGGAGTATGGGAACGAACATTGTGACACGAGAATTTTATATATAAGAAGATGTTGACCATATTTTCTTTACATAAAAGATCTTTTCTATCTTATTAGAACCATCTTGAAACAAGCTAGACAACCAGTCACGTTAGTTTTGCAAAAACTATCGTTCCAGAAACTGGGTCTGAGCCATGCTAACGTAAAATTTAAATATTTCCAACATTGGTATTTATAGACCTAGAATAATATCTTACCTAGATATTATTTTCAAATAATAAAACCGATAAAGGTACTACAACGTACTCGTACAATAATATTTCTACAAGGAATCATGTCTCAGAACTGTATCTTGAAATAATCTAGGATACCTATTGTTATTTGTAGCATTTGTTGTTTGAGAAGGAATCCTAAGTTCACTTCACTGGCGCAACTAAACAGAAACTATACAATAACAAAGATTCTAAACGTTAATAGATAAAGAGCTGATCACCAAACTTATGCCTCATAGCAAATTTGCGATAAAGCCAAAACCGTATCAATAAATACTGATCTTGAACCCTATCAGGTATTAAGTAAATTGTGAATCTAAAGTTTCACAGCTTCACTAGATTGGGGATTTTTCTCCTGATTCTTTTTTTTAATTTCCAATCATGGAAAACTGTTATTGAGACGGTTTCTTTTTGATAAATAATAATTACTTATAGCAATAAAATATAATATGTTAAAAAAAAATTACTTCGGTATTATGATTCGCAAGTGCGTGTTTTGAACGCGGAAGTATTGCTATAGTTCTATTCCTACCAAAAATCCCTCAACGCGGCAAAATAAGCTTTCACTTGAATAAAATAGTCGCCGGCTCTCTGACTATATAATGTTGACTTTCATAATAATATCTGAAAGGGTAACAATTTGAGTTAAAGCCGAGTAAAACTCTTTGGTGCTTGAAAACTTAACAATGTAACCTTTTTGGTAAAAAATATTTGTTTTGGCAAGGGTTTTTTTTCCTAAATTATTAACTTCTCAGAAGTCCGTTTTTTGTAATGAGCCATATGATTTGACGAGTCTTTTTATAATGATATTGGGATCCCGTCACATGAGTACCAAGCTGGAGATTTTTATAATTTGTAAATCAAAAAGATCGTGTTGCAAACAGCTCTGTATCTGCATCAAAATTCACACGAAACAAAAGACTATCATACAAAGTATTATCCCCAAAAAAGTAAAACAAGTTAAGGACGTTTCGACTCTCAAAAAGCCCTTAAACAGGGAACGAGGCAAAGGAACACCCATAACAACGCTGATTACACGCAAAATGCCTGAAATATCCAAACGCGTCCGTCCGCCTGGCTGCATGCGTGGAATACCTTGAACAACCAAAAGCTAAAGAAAAGAGTATTTGGAGCGAAAAAGTCGTGATAGTTATTCAAAAAAGGAACGCTGGGCAATTACTGGCACGCGAGCGGGCAGTCGCGCGCCCGAAGCGGGTGCGTACACACTGGTTTATGTGAGCAATAAAATTTTCAATTTATTGTTTTTTCGTGACAAAGGTACTCGAACGTGCTTATGAGTTGATCATTAATTATTTGCATATGGGAATAGTAATGTCAAGTCATTGGGAGCCATTTCCAGAAGAAGAGGATATCTAGAGAGTTAAAATACTATTCTGTAAAAATCTCTGCTTGAAAATGTAGGTGAAGTTAAGTCGAAGGGTGCTGTCATCCCATACTAATTCTAGGGATTGACAGCTCACGGTCACACTCACTTCACCTGACTTTTCGACGGGAGATTTTTACAGAATAGACAGAAAGATTTTTGAAATGTAAAAGTGTGATTCTTCGAAACAGTTTTTGGCTGTTTCTACTGTTTCCTGCTTCTTCTGCTACTTCCATAAGTAAAGAAATAATGGATGAAAGAAGTACTTTGTACCTCGCTGATTGAATTGATTAGCCAGAATAATTTCAATTGTACCGTTAAATGATGTTTCTTGATGAATTTAATTAACAATAAGGACATAATAAACAAACATTACCTTACTTTAATTTTATAAATACTTAATTATTTATTATTTGAATCAAATCAGCCTATCTCGGTCTAGCCTGTAATACTATAAGTTAAGTAGTCGCTAGATATATGTAGATCTCTCAACACTAGGCTTTCCGCCCTCCGAATCCAGTTATTCCCAGCGGCTTTTTTATCTATACGTGACGGTTGCGGATGCGCAGTCTCGAGTGGAGGACAGTTCTGTTCCACCAGTTATCAGTCTTCGGACACTCGAAGCCAGTTGACTGCCTCCGCAGCTTGCTGAATCCGTCTATGACACACCCCCCCCCCCCCCCCGAACTTAGTTCGCTCCATGGCTGAGGAGCGCTTTATCCATCAGCACGCGTGGCATGCCCCATATAATATCTATTCTGCCAAGAATAGACAACGTACTTTCTTTCCAACTTGACATCTCTTTTACCCGAGCTCGGGGGCCGGGGCGCCCCGTAGACTGTAGGGAATTGAAAACTTTCTTCTGTTCAGTTTTAACATCGCCATGCTTAGGACGGTACAAATCTTTCAACAATCTGTCATGTTGTTTATTATTCCGTCGACCAAAACCCGTTTCTATGATGGTCATGCTACGCGTACTGGTCAGCATCTGCTGCAGTAAGTTGGTGAAAAACACATTAAAACAGGGTTACGGAGAACCACTCAAAATTGCTGAAAGAATAATGGTGAAATTATTGAGCATATAGAAACATCTCCAAACATTGCCCGGTTGTGGTACAGATTTTTGTCAAAAAGTGATTGCTCCGCAATCTGTGTGTCCGTCGGCTTAGGTCGTCGGTCGTCGTGACCGCCGCGAGCCGTTGACGGATCGCCTCCCCGCCCCCCGCCCCCCCGCTTCTCCTCCACTACCTTGTATATCTGGGCGCCTGGTACCGGCCGCTTGCTGATTTGCTTCTGGCCTCGCCTATTGTGGGGCTAGCGAGTAATGGGCTATTTATTGCCCCACTCGCTCAAGACTGAAAGATCACAGGACCAGTCTATTATTTTTGATAAGTTTATGTTATCGTTATGTTTTCTGTGCCGGATAGGAGTAAATAAAATAAATCTGTAGACGCATTTAATATGTCCAAGTCTACAAATCACGGACAGCAGAAAAGACAGAAATAATAAAATAAATTTTATAAATATTTATGACCATTATCGATGATACAGAAGACGATAGTTTACGCTTACCTAGATAAAAAGTATGACTAAAAAAGATTGGCTTAGCAATTAAATGTCTGGTGGATCCGAAATCATTTTGAAAGCCAGGCTACCAATTAGAAAGTTTTGTAAAACAATCGCAATTAGAATTTAAAGGTTTGTTTCCGTTCAGTACTTTACTAAAGGTAACTTTGTTAATGAGGATTGTTTTACAAATGCGGAGACACCGCTCATTCTCTTACTTGCAGGACAATGTTTATTTAGAAAGGTAGCCATTTAATTAATTTTATCACCGAATTTGGTTTGCATTTCTGTGGAATGTGTCTGTCAGTGGCGATCAGTTTCTGTTTACCCAACGAACTCAGGTATCTAAACTAAAAAAACAATTGAGGTCTTCAAAATTAACAATCGTTGGTGCTCTATCCTTGTTCCGGACAACAATAGTTCATAAACGGTTACTACTCGTAGCAGCCAAACTCCTGCTCATTGTAGCCAAGTTATTACGAGGGGCAGATTGTCTTATTCCAATACGTATTCTAAACCAAATAGCTGCAGGCTATACGGTCCCCTCGACACTATAAAGAACCCAGCGCTGGCTGACGCACCGATATCCGAATATGTTCCAATTAAAAATAAAATCTATTCTTTTTTCGAATCGGATGGAGGGAAACGGTTGCAACGCAGCTGGAGGTTGGTAAGAACAATTGAGGAATGTAGGCGAGCGTGACGTTTTTAAAGATTTTAGAATTATGAAGTTAGAATTTTTGAAAAATACACTTGTGGTGGGATTTTGACAGCTTTGGATGAATCTCATAGAAATGATGATTGACTTTGCTTGATGTAATAATGTTTCCCACTTCTGGGACACAGGCCTTCTGTTTGTGAGAGTTAGTTGATGTTGTTCTGTAGATAATAGAAATCATGTAAGTACTCAAAAAACCAATTGTTATAGTTAGATTTCAGAATGTCAGAATTTACTTTAGAGATGTAGGTCACATTAGGCCTTGGTCTTCACCGTGTTTTAGGTCGATGCATTCTGAAATGTCAACGAATGTTTGTTTAAACGCTTTTGTGATTTATGTCCGTCCTTTCCCAGTTATATAAGAGAGAAAAAGATGGAAATATCCTAGATTCAGTTCAGCTTGTCAACGAGGGAATCACAGCGAACACTTACCTATCTAACCTGTCATGTGTAAGCTCGTATAACCGACTAAGTTGCATATTACCACTTTACAAGTAACTGTCAAAAACTACCACCATCAAATAAACCATACGCTGACAGCTACTCTATAGTTCATATCTCTATCTATGAAACCGATGTTACAGACCGTTATTACTTTAGCTTCGAAAAAAAATATCGTTCGAATTTCAAATCTCCCCAGTTTCGCGAGTGCGTTCGTTATAGCCTGCGGTTATTTACTCAAACTGAACGCGACTGCATCTCTATGAAGCAGGGATTATAGCGATCCTTGATTACCTAATGGAGTAATGGCACAATGCGAGGGGACGTCGCACGATTTAATTTTGGCAGTATTTCCCTTTGATGGTAGTATATTATTTATTGTTAATCCTTTAGAATACATCCACCTTGTTTTTGATGGGAAAGCTAGGCAAACACTGCATGTGTTTTGTTTATTATACCTGCTAGTTATCCAAGGCCTTAGATGACTCTGCCATGAATCGCTTGTAACTGGTAGGAAACCAGAGTCAAATTAGGGCCAATCGCGATCACTTACTCCTTTATCTTACTCGTGTATAGCGGCTGTATAAAAAAGACATGATATCTATCCGTATTAAAGTCTCTAATTAAACAATTCCACGCATATCCGAACGTCTCAATTTGGCAACTTAACAGTGGTACAAACATTCAACATACCAACTACAAGATACATGCTTGTTATGCGCTCGGCGGGAAGCAGGCGTCCCGTCGCGAGCCGCCGCCGCTACCGACCGCTCTTATTTTGAATTTCGAATTTTATTCGGACATATTGATGTGGTCGTAACGCTTCTGTTTTAAAAATAGGTCGATTATGTTTCTTATTAATGTAATTGGGTGATGTAAATGGAGGGTATTTGAAGGCGAATTATGATTGAATCTTTAATAAATATTATAGTTATAGACTAAAATACAAGTTTCCACTGAAAATTATTGAGAGGAAAGTTCTTAATAGATCTAACACAGAACCTGCCCTTCCTAAATTGGCTAATCAAATTAAGTCTGAAAGGTCAAAGAAAGGAAAACATATGGTAACTCTTTTTCTCAGATAACAATCTACAGATAGCTTTTCCTAAGAGCTAAAGTCATAAGGTATCTAAAACATATAGTATTTGAAACACAAACACATATAGTATTTTAGTACAAGTATTTGAAAATATATCAGCAGTGCTTACTGTGATTAAAACCTCTTTTGTAGTGTTGTTCTAAAACAATGTCCTATGGGGTCGCACCATCGACAATTTGCAATGTCTTGAATAAATAATTGGGGGTGTGATGATGAGGTATGGAAGCAGCAGATTTAACAATATCAATGCAAATGTATATTAGCGAGTTATTGACGTAGTATATCTGCATTAGGTATAACTGTCACGCTGAGTAAATAGATTTGTGCCCAGCTCACGAAATGAATTCATGCGTAAGTAATGAGGAAATCTGCCATCCCCCTCTATTTCTTAACCTTTAACCTGTCAAGTGCAGCATTATAAAGATATCTCATCTACTGTCCTTCCGCCAATATTATAGTTTTTATTTTAATTAACATTAAAAAAATGGTCCTACCTTCTATAAAATGGAAAAAAATGCGTTACATACTTTTCTTTGAATACCTTGCCCAATCCTTTGCTTTATTTGTGAATAAACATAATTATTTATTTGTCATGTCCTTTTAAAAGCTGCGTTATTCATGCATAACGCGTTTTATCGGTACGTGTATAATCACCGCGATCACCCTCCAATTGGTTGTCACCCTCGAGGTGCACCTCAAAAACAGGGTAGCGTTCTGTTTGAACACCGCTAGTGGTTACATTTGGAAATTCATCATCTGACTGGACTTAATTGTCTGGTGTATTGATTATTATATGTTCAGTACTTTAGTGGCTGTCGTATATTCCTGTATTATAAGGTTATTCGTCAAAGATGATATGCGTTCATGATCCATTTGTTTCTCTTATCAATCTGGCTTTCAACATGTTTTTTGGGTTCCGTGGGTTCCTCTGTCTGTCTATCCGTCTGTCACCAGGCTGAATCTCATGAACAGTGATAGTTAGACAGTTGAAATTTTCACAGATGATGTATTTCTGTTGCCGCTATAACAAAACATACTAAAAACAGAATAAAATAAATATTTAAAGGGGCTCCCATACATTAAACGTGTTTTTTTTTCATTTTTATTGATAATGTCCGACTCGCACTTGGTCGGTGTTTTAATAATCGCAACGTATTCTTTTTCGTCATCTTTCTCTCGTCAACGACCGGGTTTTCCTGTCATCATGACTAGTCAAAGAATTCCAGGATTATTAATAATATGTTGAGAGGTAGAATTATAGATCAGATCCATTTTTCACTAAACCACAGCGCCAGTATCAAAAGCTTCCAAAACAAAGCCCCTATCATCTCCGGTGTATGTTTTACCAATCAATCAAGGCCCAGTCAAAATTCACCCTTCTTTCAGACAATGATCGTTACAGATTTATGAATTAGCGTATGCTGTGCTAGTGTAGTGTGTGTCAAATATATGGATATGATCGCGCGGTCGCGTATCGCCGGCGGCTCGCCATCTGTCAACGTTTGGAGAACTACTAGGAGCAGGGATGTGCTGGGACGTCGATGTTTTATTTATGTGGTTGAGCTGTGTGTTCTATAATTTTAACGTGGATTTGTTGGTGATAGTTTTTGTGGACATATGTTGAATAATTCATAGTTTGAAAGTCGGTTTTTTATTGGTGATTAGTTCCGCAGTTTTTTTTTAAATGAAAAATCTGTTTTGTCTTGGTATGACTGCTTAGTTTATTAGCTTCAACAAGTTTTGATTAACTTTGGCCTAATGCTCGTTGTCGTCTTTCATCATAATACCATGGTAGGTACTGTAACAATCTCGTGCATTATCGATGAATCGGTAGTGAGGCACCCACCGTGCGCCATTGAATTATTCATGTTGTAGTTTTTTACTCATCACTTACGGTTGGTACCCAGTCGACAGATGGCCGGTGTTTACTGAAAATTAACTGTCAAATGGTGTGTGAAAACATTCACATGGGAACAGCAATTAATGGAAACGAATGAATCATTTGAATGGGAGCTTTCTTGAAACGTGCTGGAAAAATGTTGTTTACTATTCATTTTAGATTGAAGATATTTTGTTGCTTAATTCTAACTGTTTTATAAAGTCTTGTAAAGTATAATAGTTGTAGATACTAACCTAACCTAACAATATTTTGATTTCTCACTGTCCTCGATCTTGACATTTCCAAAAATGGCAGTCTTCGTTTTGAATACAAAATAAATCCATTTACATCCGACCCCAGACATATTAATCAGCCGCATCTCCATCACAAATTAATTCTTTATAAAGCCTACTAGCCAAACACTTGTATTTTTCATGGCTCCAGCTAAATTAATACGAACATTATAACTATAATGGCAGGAATTCAATTATTCGTTACACTGAACATGCGCTCAGCGTGGGTCGGTAGCGTGTGCGCAGTACATGTGTCTGAACATGGACAAAATGTTAAAAACATATTGATATATTGTTTGATTGGGTACGAAGATATATTGATAGCTGGGACCAAAAAAAAGATGTCACGGTTGGTATTGACAAATTGAATTAAGGTGTAAGAGTGTGTTCGAAAATTCCGTGAAACAAGGCATTTTTAAATAAATGCATCTACCTTATGCATGGATAGACGAATCAAAGCTACGTAGGCTTTATAGCCAGTGAACGTATTTTTAAAACATGATATCATGCCATGGTACGCAAGAATATACAGTACAAAATTCACTTAGCATTTGTTTTTAGGTAAGTCAATGAAGTGGTTACGACGATAGTTCGAGTTAAATATCTCAATCTCTAGTTGCTGTTTACTTTCATTTAACTCCAGATCCTCCATCGACCTAATTGGATATTGTTTCAAAACTGAAAACCTTTGTTTTTACTTACCTGAGGGCTACAATAATTCTAAATAGCTCCTTTCACGGCTTGAAAGGAAGTCTTACCCTTTACGCTTTAACGCTTTGTCTAGTTACTTCAAAGAAGTCACATTTTCTGTCAATGCTGACAGCATAGTTATGGGAGAGAGATCTTAGAAATTAATTTCTGTTAGTTTTCCGACTCGACAAGTTTAATGAAGCAGTATGTAATTACTTCGACAACTTTTTAGCGTCTCATAATTTCTGCGATGTATGTACAGAGGCATCATCATCAAACTATCAAAAAATTCGCCATATTGGGGAATATGGCGAATTTTTTTTTATAGTTTTTCAACTTTATTAATAAAGAATAAGGTTCTTGTTTAATTGGGAATATTTTACAGTTTCGGATAGCTTGATGTGCGGACGTCTGTACCTATGACCATTTATATTTAAGATAAATAAAGTATATGAAGGTAACTACAGTAGCCAAGTTTGTAGAAAGGAAGATAAACGGCAAGTGGCCTAAAGACCTAAAGTTTAAAAAAGGAAAAGGCATAGTTTTTATTTTTAAAGGAGGTTGAATATTAGATGTGACTTACTTCACACATAAATACCCTAAGATTCTATCCGTTAAATTAAAAACTTTCATACTCAGTTAATTGAAGTTCCCGTAATTTCACCACTCTAAATAAACTGTATAAAGTGAGCAGAGCTGAAGACTGATGTTATGCCTCGTGATGAGACACAAAAAGCTACAACTTTACGAGTGTTCCCGCCATGTAATTGAATAACAAGATGGCGGTATAAGGCTCTTTACAGATCAATAGTAATAACAGTGCTGCCCCATAATCACAGCTTTTTGGCGGCCATCGCATCATCACAAGGTTTGCTGTAGTAAAAGCATTTATTTAGTCTCTTACCTGGATTTATAGAGCTAAAGGTTTGTTAATCTTGTAACAGTCCCTGTGATAATAACATACTTATTACACATCGGTGCGGGAGAGGGTTTTGTTAACATCAGCATTGACATCCACTGCTGGATTCTGATCCACTCTGGACTTGTCTCCATAACGATCGGTCCTGCGATGTCCTCATCCATCGTCTTTCTGTTATCTTTACCAGATCGTCAGTCCACAGGGAGAGGTTTTATGATTACTAAATATTTAACTCCAATCCATTGCTGAATGAACAGCTTATGTGGTACTGCAGCTGCAGTGTTTACATGATTGTTAATGGCCTTGGTTTCCTGCTTGTCTTGTTTTCTTCTAGTTAATTTCTTTGCTTTCTTACTTCGATATCGTAAACAACAACGACACCTTTCTTCTCTTGCACTTTTCTCTTGTAAATTAGCTCTAAAATCTATCGTTATGTCAAGACCTTTAGGCGTCGAAGTGTTGTCGTGTCGTGGACGTATATATCAGTCGCGGTTCCCAGCATGCGGCCCGCCAGTGGTATAATGTGGCTACTTTAACATATCAGCGAGAAAATATACCTAGATTTGTCAGGCGATCGCCCTAAAATGGTTTTTTCATATTGCATTTTAGAAATAGACTAGCTGACCCAGCAAACGTTGTTTTGCCATATAAGATGTTGGGGTGGACCACCCTCATTACTTAGGGGTATGAAAAATAAATCTTGGCCGATTCTCAGACCTGCCCAATATGCACACAAAATTTCATAAAAATCAGTCAAGCCGTTTCGGAGGACGGGAGGAGTGTGGTAACTAACATTGTGACACGGGTATTTTATATATAAGATACAGATTCCTAATTCCTAGTATACAATTTAATCAACACATCATTGCACAAGTGATATTTATTTATTTGATACTTTAAGCACACAAATGTGCAGAGGCATGATAAGGAAGGAACCAGGATATTAACTAGAAAAGAGACGATACGGATCACAATAATTGTCATTTCCAAATTCAAAATAAACGCTTCCCACATTCACCTCTACACGCGTTTGGCAAATGTTTTAACAAAAGCTGTCGTGAAGCGAACACGCCCGAGACTAGGGGTCATAAGCTCACAAAGTGACGTCAGGAACAGTACCAGTAGGGTTTGCCGTCTGTAGCTTTTGATCCGTACAAAGGGAAAATGGGGTAGGTATCCTATAATGCTTGTGAATGTAACGAGTTTGTAATTAAATTAAGTGCTCTTTTTATTTTTAGGATTGGTTTGTTTGTTTTTATGATATTCTTGTAATCGTAACGAGATATTTCAAATATTCGAGTAATCCAAGGACCAAAAAATATTTTCTATTTTAACAACATATTTAAATGATGATGTTAGACTGTAAGCGAAAACTATCATGATTAGGATTTTTTATTACAAAGAAAACAAGCAACCACATACTTTAGATGGTGATTTCTATTTAATGATCTGTTTTTAAACACTTAAGGACAATATTTTACACTATAAATTATACACCTCAACAAAATTAACATTTAATGAAACAAATGATTATACAGTAAAAAAATAATTACCACATTTTTATCGTCGTCCCAGAATCTATCGCTTCAGCAAACAAGCCTACATATCTGTTATGTTGGCAGCACAGCGTGGTTTCGCGCGCAGCGTGGCGCGAAAATTATAACCTTGCGCGATCTGGCTCGCACAAATCAATTTGTGCCGTTATGGCGATGTTAACGCAGCCGCGACACGGATGCGCGGCTCCTTGCGCTCGTGCCTTTGCCTTTTTGTATTCACATCATTTGTTAATGTTAATATGGTAATGACATTAGATGCTTCTGAAATGAAAACTATGAGCGATTATTGGTAGGGCAAAAACTTACGTCATCATCATCATCCTCATCATCATCCTCTTGCCCTTATCCCAATTTCATTTGGGGTCGGCGCAGCATGTCTTCTTCTTCCATACATCTCTATTTCCCGTCATCTCAGAAGTCACCTCCCTCTTAGCCACATCAACTTTCACAAAAATCTTTTTTTTTATTACCTATCGTTCCTGATAGATCTGTTGTTGCCTGTGGTGGATAGATACAAGATCAGTGATTCGGCTGACTGGACTTATTTAGCCAAGACGAGATTGCTTAAGCTGTGATTACGACAGCTTTGTTAACATTAAAATGGTTTTATATCTAAGCTTCGAGTTCATAATGACATAACACAACAGGATTCTTCCGTTTAAAACCTTTAATTAATCATCCTAATTTAAATACTCGTATCTCGGAAATACGGACGTGCTACCAACTATATAATAATTGACGCAGTTAACTTCCCCGAAAACGTAGCATCTGGCGAAGACTCCACTCATCATACTAGTGGTACGATACTGTTTGCTTGCCCTAAGTACCAGGGCGCCCGCACAAGACAGGAGGCCGTCCGAACAATGGTGTGTACGCAGCGCGCAAAGGCACGACTAATGACTGTTGAATAATTTAACGGAGAAGCGGCGCGACTTCCTCTGCCGTCTGTACTCCGCGGAGGAAACGTAAGACTTTGTAGTTTATAAATGTATCTTTTGGAGATAGGAGGTAGGCTAGGAGCAGATAGGTTGTGGTTGAGCAAGGAAGACATGGCACGAAAGGAGCTGCGATAGTGGGTAACAGAGATGCATGAAAGAGGAAGAGATGAGTACTGCGGCTTTGCTTTTACAAGTGATTTTCCAAAATAAAAGAGAATAACGAAAATGTAGCCAAAATACAGCAATGTTCTACATTTTATCCAAATCTGGGTACCTAGAGCCATAATTGAAGTTGACAGCCTGCACGGTTAGCGCAGTGGCTGAGCGATTGACTGTAGCGCTGTGTGTCGCGGGTTCGAAACCCGCACGGAAGAGATATTTGTATAGGCTACAGTTAGTTATTCCGGGTCTGGCTGCTTTGTATGTAACATTGAATGTTTGTCAACGCACCCACGATACAGGAGAAATTCCTAGTGCTGTGCAACATTTTTTTTTAAAGAATGAATCGGACCCGCTCACCGAGGATTCCGTGCATTGGCAGGAAAAATAAATTTCCATTTTCAAAGTTTTGTTGTGTTTTTATTTCTTTCTTAGATTTGACGCCACCAACAAGCATCTTACTGCTTGAAAAGAGATAATATTTGGACATGTAGTAGTTTTTTGTAGTCGTGCTTGATATAAATTTCTTTTTACCTTTTCGGTACGGAGTAATAAAAGGTAAAACACTCAAAATGTGAAGAGCCAGTGTTATGATGGAGCGGTCCTGCACATTCGTCGCGCTTTGCTTCACAAAGGTTAACAATGAACCTCTCAAAACCTACTACAATGAACAACATTGCAAAAAGAGCCTTTTTTTGCAAAAAAAAATAATCCAAAACTCGCAAACTCTATTCCTGATATTGACATAACACACCCACGCACAGACAATCAATAGTTTTTTTTTATTGGCCATGATAATACGCCCGTTCAGCCTCAATCGAATCGATAGATCGAGCATGATATTAATGGTTTGTGTGAAGAAGGTGCGAAGGGTTAAAGCTACCTGAGTGTTATCTTTAATATTATTATCGTTTTGAAGTGTAATCGACAATCGTACATTTGTTAAAGGCGTTTGAAGGAGTTAAAGAATCTGTGTTTGTTTAAGTGGCAGAAAAAAGTTTGATCGTGTTCTTTTTCTTATAAATAACGATAATAGGACTTACCTACTACATATTTTAACAAAAAAAAAAAAAAAAAAAAACTTTTTTTGGTTATATATGTATTAAAATAGTGCTCCGCCCGCAGCGTGGTGGTAAGACCCAAGCTAACGGCGGTTAGGGATCCAGAGAGAGGAACCTCCTCACAATGCGTTCCGTGTCCATGACGATCGCCTTCTGCATCTGGTCCTTGACCCAACTGTTTAGCGAAAGTTTCTCCAGATGTTGGCCGAAACTTTTCGCTATAAAACCGTTGACTGAACGGAAAGTAGGACTTACGTACTAATTGCTGTAATCTAAAGACAAAGAAATGGAACGACCAATGCCCTCAAAAACACTACTCTGTAGAAAGAGAAAAGGCTACCGTGAGGCCAATAGGTCACAAAACTAGCCAGTCTTCATAAGCCAGCTTCTGTTCCTTTTCAGACTCGGGCTTAGCTGCAACAAATTATTCTTATTACTTAGTATGGAATGACAGATCGATATTTTAAACTTCGAAGTTCCGTCTTGCCCAGTGACTGGGTTGTGGAGGTTAGATAGGCAGTCGCTCCGTGCTGGTATTCAGCTGAATCCGGTTACACTGGAAGCCGACCCCATCATAGTTGGGAAAAGGCTAGGCAGATGATGATGAGACCGGCTGCCTCTTTGATTTGATAGACAACTTAGTACTGGCCGCACGTTAAACTTGTCTCTCTCACAATTTATTGCCGATTTATTTCGCAGCTGCTGCTGTGAAATAAATCTGAATCTCTTCAAAGTTAGAGGTGAATAGGTTTCTTCTCAGTAAGCTCACTCAATCGTCGACTTTGTCTCTATCACCGCTGACCTAGACTAGAATCAAGAGCAAAGCAATCTCAAGTAAAAAACAAATACTTTTCATGTTCGATAAGTCGCAGTACAATTATGTCGTACAAGCGTTAATCGCCCATTCATTTGTCGAGCACACGTAGTACCTACAGTCCATTTTTTCGAGTGCTGCATTTATTGCCACATCAAATTGAAATTGTAAGCCTATTTTGTGGAGCAGTGCATTTAATGCCAATTACGTACAGCCCCATCAAATTGAAATTGTGAGCCTGTTTTGAGGACTTTTTTCAATAAATCACCTGACATTTTTCTCAAGATATCCAAACTATTTCTTAAGGCTGTCGGGGCACAAAAACGACCATGTAATCGCAATCCTCGTGGTAAAGTCTGCAGGTTGCCAGTATTACGTGTTTCGTAGCAAAATAGGTGCGTAGCGAATTATTAGAGGCGCAGCGAATCGAGTGGCTAATGCCAAATTTGATAATGGAAGACGAAAAAAAATTACGATTGTGTTTTTTTTTATTTTGTCTTGGATTAAGTAGATATAAGTTTCTTTTGGAAATTTAACCAGATACGTAAACACAGTGCCCACAATGAAGTGTCCATCTTTTGTGGGTGCTTCAAGAATGTGTACAGGGAGATTTTTTGTGGACATACTTTATTTTACTCGCAATCTAAACTGATAATATTATAAAGAGGTAAAACTTGTTTGTTAGTTTGTATGTAGGGTGTAATCTCCGGTACTAACGATCGAAGTCTAATTAATTTTCACTGTTAGAAAGCTACATTGTTCCGCAGTGCTATAGGCTATTATAATCTACAAAACTACGTCTTAAAGGGGGTGTAAAGTGTTGTAAAGTTTGGAGGGAACAGTACGAAATCCACGCGGATAAGGTTCCGGCAAAGTGCTAGTAGTACACAATACGAAAGGATAGCTAAGGATTGAAAGTAAAGCGTCTTTAAAGGCAGGATTATTTTTCGCGATTTCTGTGTTGATCCCATAGTAAAAGTTGTTTATAGTGATGAGTACAATAACCCCTTATGAGGTATTGCGTTTGTTGCGGGATATTCGAAAGAGTTACCTTGACCCCGGAACGTAAAGGGCAAGGACGGAACACGGATGGGTTTTAGTCAGTAAAAGTTCCGACTTTTCCCGTTCCACCCAGAACGGGTTAGTCACTGGATGATTTCCCATCCCTTAAATAAAAAGAGGTATTGCGTTTATTCTGTTTATAATAGGAACGATCCCTATACAGGGTGACTGGACCGAGTGAGTCACTGGACTTGTCTAAAACTGCCTTAATACGGGGTACGGGACCACTTTCTACGTTCTTCTGCAGATCGTACGAGTACGTACTAATTAATAAACTATTTACTATAGCTGTGCCCTGCGGTTTCACCCGCTCTAAGGCTGCCTGTAAGCAGAGAAACGGAGAAATATTAACCAATAGGATTGCGTAAAATCTCAGGAGGACAGGCATTATTGGTTAATATTTCTCCGTTTCTCGGCTCCGCAGTCTCGTGCCGCTTCAATGGACAGGCAGACCAAAGTGTTGTATAAGGCCCGGACTACACCAAAGCGGATAAGAAATAAGAAGAGAGGAAACCACCAATACAATGTCGTTATTAACAATAGGAATGTATCCTAGGTAAAAATATATTAAGTCTATTTAGTCCGTCAGTAAGATTACCAAAAAATATTGGACATGTATTTTTTGCTTACTTAATTCAATAAAAAGTGACAATGATATAGCACATCAAAGTTCAGGAGAAGGGGCTTGTGACGTCACGCCGTGCTACACTTTTAACGACAGCGTGACGTCACGCGCAATTTCAACGCACTACATCGTCGTCATTTTTGGTTTACGTGACCAAAGAAAAAATACGTGTCCAGTATTTTTGAGTAATCCAACTTTCGGACTAATCAGATTTTTAAGGAAACTACCCTATTCCCGTCTCCGCTTAGTGTGAATGATGAAATTCTCTTGGTGATTTATGACCCATCACCTCTGCCCTTATCTCGTCTCCACTTTGGTGGAGTCCGGATCTTCATCGTCATTAAATAGCCTTTCAAACCTTCCTCAAGAATTAGGCTAGGAAATAAGAACATGATTACCTGTTTTTCCGTCTTAAACACTAAAAAACCTTGAAGCCATTTGAGATTTACCAATTGACTATGCATTGGTAAGCTACAAACTCCTTGTCTATTAAAACTCACCCTATTTCAGATTCCCCTCTTAAAAAATAGCATCGTAAAAAGACAATACTCGTCATATACATCCCTATATCTTTATTATACATTCGGTGTACCTTAGTTCAAAGTATACAGAAGGGAGGCCGAATCAAAACGGACTTGTTATTGCAAATTATATTTTTTTTCTCAAGGGGAGGTTGTTTGTACGAATCCTTAATAGAAACGAAACATTGGTCTGAAAGAAATCTGTATAACTTTCGGGGGTGCAAAGGAAATTGCACCTTATTGTGACAGGAGTAAGAATGACGTGGCTTGTCACAATAATGTTATTTGAAATCTTCAGGTCTGGCAGCGACAGGTATATTAATTTTCTCTTTTTTCTTTCCTTTTGTTTTTCTTCGGTTTTCGTTAGCGAAGTTTCCTTATTTTCTTAATGTACCTAACTGTCTTTCCTGGTTTCCATACTGATTAGATGTCAGCGTTTCCGTGAGGATATGATAGGCCATTTTGTTTTATAGAAAACTGAGATAAATTTAAATATTTCGCGAGTAGGTAGATACTTACCATTTTCTGCCACTGACTACCGAAACTAAAGTTATAAGTATTGTTTTTTTAGCTCGTGGCTACATAAAAACAGTCGCATGGGTTGATCGAAAATTAAGCTACGCTTGCCGAGGTCAGCCTGTGGATGGTGACCATTCGTAACATATCGAGACTCTTCCGTGCCTTGGAAAGCGCATTAAGCTTTTGGTCCCAGCTGTCATTTGTAGATCTTGGACAGCCGTTACGAGTAGTCAGAAGCCCAAAAGTCTTACCAAAGGATATCATGTTACCCAGTAACTGGGTTGTGGAGGTCAGATAGGCAGTCGCTCTATGTTAAATACTGATACTCAGCTACATCCAGTTAGACTGGAAGCCGACCCCAACATGGTTTATAGTCTATTGTATTGTATTGTATATTGTTTTGTAGTCGGTTGTAGTAAAATCAGTTATTTAACGTGGAGAGGGGGGGTTCGTGGCTTAGTGATTACAGCCGGTCGACGTTTGCTGAGTTCGGTCCGTGGGTGCTCACCGTCACGGACCAACCTTGGCAAGTGTAGCTTAACCTTGAAGATCGACCGGATCAATTGTTATAACTGACGGTTATAATCATAGACAATTGCTATCATAAATGAGGGACAGACTGAAGACAACAATTCAACTATAGGGTAGTGTCCTTAAAAAATCTGTTTGGTCCGATAGTTGCATTACTCAAAAATACTGGACACGTATTTTATCTTATGTTACGTAAACCAAAAATAACGACGATACAGTGCGTTAAAATTTCGCTTGACGTCACGGCGTGTTACACTTTTACGTAAATTCTCCTGAATTTTGATGGGCTATATACAGATTTGCCACTTTTTATTGGTTTGAGTAACCAAAAAAATACATGTCCAATATTTTTTGGTAAGCCAACTGACGTACCAAATAGACTTAGCTATTATATTTTAACTTAGGACACATCCCTACTTAATGGGTTAATGTTAAGGTCGGGTCTCCCTTGTTTTACCGAAAAGAAATTGCCAAATTAGGTATCACTCCCCAAACAAATTTTCGCATAATTTCATTTGCCAAATTATTACTTACTAAAAAATCTCTTTACAAATAATTGTTACGAAAGCCTATGTTTGGCAAGTGAAAGTTTGAACAATAACTTGTTCACCAACTAGTACTTTTTTTGTTAAATTTGATGTCATTTGCCTATTTCTTTGTAAGCTTATGTGGTTGAATTTGTCTGAAACAAGTCAAATTTATGGTTACTAGACATTAGGTTACTTATGGAACTAGTAACAGTAGGTTAATAGTAATAATAATAAGGTTAAGGTAATAATAATGTTATTATAATTATATTATTTCTCTCGATAGCCTCCTAAAAATAATCTCTTTTTTCCATATTTTTTTCTACATTATCTAGTCATTTCTGGCACTCGCCGGCCGCTGCCGCGGCACCGCTCGCTTCGCTCGCTCGGCTCGTGCGTAGGTGGTCGCAGTTTTAACCTAACCTAACCATTTTTTTTAAATTAATAACCTACTGTAACTAGTTCCATAAGTAACCTAATGTCTAGTAACCATAAATTTGACTTGTTTCAGACAAATTCAAGCACATAAGCTTACAAAGAAATACGCAAATGACATCAAATTTAACAAAAAAAGAAAGTAATAGTTGGTGAACAAGTTATTGTTCAAACGTTCACTTGCCAAACATAGGTTTTCGTAACAATTATTTGTAAAGAGATTTTTTGGTAAGTAATAATTTGGCAAATGAAATTATGCGAAAATTTGTTTGGGTAATGAAAATTTGGCAAAATCTTTTCGGTAAAACGGCAGGATCCCGTTAAGGTCAATGTATAAGTCGATACTGTAACAATTAATAACAAATACCTGGATAACCGAGATTTGCTCGGATAAAACAACGTTTTCTAAAAATGAAATCTAGCCAGATCGATTTATTGCCCCCAAAACCTAAATTTTCATGAAAATCGTTGGAGCCGTTTCCTAGATTCAGATTATACATGTAAATATTATATTTACATTTATCCAAGAATTGCTCGTTAAAAGATATAAGATAAACAACAATTAAAGGTTCTCTCTACTACCGTGATTTTCTTGCCAGCAGGAGTTTTTGTATTTCCATTGCTTGTGTTTTGTTTTATAAGTATTTTTATATTTCTTGTAGGTAACGTGAATACTGTATTTTTTCTTCTATTTTGTTATGAATGCTGTGCACATCTGTAATTGACATAAACACTAGTCCAACTTCCTATTCTCTGTTGTCTAACTTACAACAGAAATCTTTGTGTTTTTGAAATGCCTTAATAATAAATAAACAATGCTGCATCGTGTGCCATTATCCAAAATTATGATTAGGTTCGATGACAGAGTGCCAACATGTTGATAGATGGCTCAAGCACCTGAAACAGAGGAAGCAACCATTTATCCGGACCGAGCCCAAGTCGTCGACGGCGCGTACTGTTCCACGCGCGCCTCAAGGAGATGTCAGCATCTGTAGGGACCCAGCAGGGTCGAAGCCTACCGGGGCCAAGGGTCTGATTCTGAAAGGAAGACTCGCCCTGGTACGAAAGGCAACGAAGGAACAGGAGTGGGTTTTTAGTCCGCCCAAGAGCGGGGGATGTCATAAGATGATTTTCCCACCACAAAAAAAAAAAAAAAAAACCATACACGGTACGTGGTTAGCTTACTTCCCTACTTCCCCCCTCTGAGGCAGTATGAGCACATGATATTCTCATTGATGGATTCTTTTCTGTTTTTAAATAACGTTGCCCCACACTAGGAATTTCTCCTGTATCGTGAGTGCGTTTACAAACATCCAAACTGACACGCACTAATAGTCAGACCCAGAACAACTACCTGCAGGCCATACAAATATTTGTTCCGTGAGGGCATCGAACACTCGATACGCGGAGCAGCAGTCAATCACTCAGCCACTGCGGCAACCGTGCCGTCATTGTGTCGACCGCCTGCGCTGCACAATTAACACCTTAGGCGCCATGTGTATCTTTTTGTCACACAGTGTCTGGAACACTGTGTATTCAAAAGTATACACATCTTTCTACTTAGTAAACGCAAAATCCAGGAAAAACAAGGGAAATGAGGGCGGGGGGGGGGGGGGTCAAAAACAAAATTTTTAAATTTTTGGGTCTGGCGCTGAGGGTGTTAAGCCAAGAGCTGGGATCCTATCAAAGAGGCCAGTGGGCCGAGGTCGAGGTCCTAAGCTAGGTAGTGACGTGGGCGGGTAGAATAATACTCGTCGTTCCCTCTCAACGTGTCACCAAAAGGCAAATACTACAGCTATTAAATAAACTCCACTACTACAACACATACATACATACTTACATAAACTCACGCCTTTTCCCCACAGGAGTAGGCAGAAACAACAGAACGCCACCAGCTACGATCCTTACATACTCCTTTCGCTTAGCTCCTGTTCATACATCTGGTCATCATACACGCACGCCCGTTCCGAGTACTACGCCTACCTGACCTTATTAATTTTACCTATTACAACACCTTTATTGTATCGTTCCATCAGTTTAACAACCGTTTCTGCAAGCTTAGAAACTAAATCAACTCGATACTAACAGAATTCGAATAGACTAGCATAACATAACATCAGGCCTGTATTTTCCAGACGGGTTAGGCAGAGGTGTACCAACAGCACACCCACATATCACCAGTTATGTTTTTGAGACCCATGTAAAAAGGGGTGAGCCTTTTTCCATCAACCGGGAACACATCCAGACTCCGCCGTGAGCTGTTAATGAGAAATTCCTAATATAAAATCCCAATAACACAATGCTCGACCTGGGAATCAAACCCAGTACCTAATCTAGTGCCCTTAAACTCGACTTCTAAGTATGAGGTCGTATAGAATAATCGATAATAAACGAAATTGGCATCGATTATCTCGAATTCACTTATCCTCAAAACAACTGCCTGACTATTGAAAACTGTCCCACAGCGATTTTCATTACACGCTTCGATTGAGATCGGTAATTTATGTTTTTCTCATTGCCAAGCGGTTGGTCGACTCTTCACGTGACGTAGCTAACCTTTTTCTGTCTAAGAATCAGCATTGCCATTCAACGTGGCAATGCTGATAGCCTTTTGGGCATTTTTCCCGTTGACAGTGATGCGGACGAAATTTTTGATGCCTGTGATTCTTTCTTATTCTTATGTTACATGTGCTATGTTATTATTATTAGTATAAGACTATGTTTTACCGCAAATAAATGACATTTTGATAATTTAATACATCCACATAGTCTGACAATATTAAAACCCATGAAAATCAAAATAAATACTCGACGCTTACCTAATGTTTAAAAAGAAGTGAGTGATAGTAAAGCATTCATTCGGTTTGGGTCGTTGGTCTAGTCCTTGCAAGCGCTACTGCTGAGCACGAGGTCCTGGGTTCGATTCCTAGGACGGGGAAAGTATTATGGGTTTTCTTATCTGGAATATCTCTTTAGCTCACCCACTTATAATGGGACTTACACATAAGTAACTGCCGAAATCTGGGTTTACTATAAGTACCTACAGATCTCTCTGCCTTACCCTTCGAGAAATACAGGCCGTGATGTTAAGTTATTTTGTTAAAGCACACAAAAAATATCCAAAACCTTGCAGGATTTTTAAACGCTACCAAAACGTCGCACTCCGTGCAAAGAGATGTAACTGCGAGCATGTAGGTGTAGTTCGCAGATTTCAACAAAGCTCCCTCTGACAGCAATTCCGTTTTAGAGCCTTAATCCCGACTCTAGTACGAATAAAAGGCATATTTCGTTCGCCGACGCTCGCAAAATTGTCATCGCAAATAGCTTTTGCCCTGGGCGTTACAGTTACCCAACTCCAAAACTTTATAACTCCCCAAAACATGCGAAGAATTTTAAACTTTCAACTTCACGCATAAAGTCGAAAATATTTCCTCACAAACTCTCCTGAGTATTGTAACAATGAAAATGCCAGCATTGCACACGTAAATACAATTTGTTGGATCGCTCCGATCGTCTACATATAACGGCTTAAGAGATAAGGTTCACAATCGTTCGTATGGGAAATCTGAACTTGAAAATCGTCGCCTGCCTGACGCTCGATATCAAATAAACATTATTGTGGGTGCCAAACGCCTGAAGCGACGCGTTTTGTTTGAACGATTGTGAGCTTTATTGTTCTTCAGTTAAAGTTGGTAATTGAGAAATAATTTCATATTGCTAGGATTTTCGCCGGGGGAAGTAACAAGGATGGCCGGATGCGGCTATCGATAGGAGTGAAAGGGAGAGGAATATAGCTCGGAGCACTGTGATTGGTCAGGAAGGCCGCAGGCTGTGAACAGTAGCCCGCCCTATGTCTACTGTAAACGATGACGCAGCTGCCACAAAAAGACGTAACTAGAGCTGAAGTGAATACTATTATTTTTTGTTGTTGTTTTTTTTTTAAAGTATCACCGACTTAACATACATGGCTTACGACACAAAGTCAATTCAATATTATCGTCTTAAAACAGGTAACATGTTTGATAATTATTGTATTTTTGTTCATTTTGATTGTTCAGAGAAAGTCTTATATTTTACTCTTTCAAAAAATAATGACACGAAACACCTGTTGCCTGTGCCTGGGAGCTATTTTGTGCAAATAAACAGGAACATACGCGTTCATTACACATGTATTCATACAGGCTTTTGTGAAGCTTGAAACAGGCAATTTATTCGTATTTTGGTAACGAAAATGCATATGGTAAATTGTTAATACGTCGTGCTCTTTAGATAATTTAATTACGTTTCTTTTTTTTTGTATCTATTTTGGGAACAATGTCACGAAAACATTTAAGATGTGCAGTAACCCATTTGTTCGGGGAAGCCGTCGCCGCCGGCGACACCGAGGGCGCTCATAGCTCGGGGCGTGGCGCGCACACATCCACAATCACACCCTCCAAACATCGTGCATACACGGAAAATCTTATCTATGTGTGCGATTTCCACTCACACACTTGCACTCACAAAAATATCTTCACAAAACCCCACGTGTAAGTAAGCTCGCCTCGAAATATTAATGTGTGTGTGCAAATTTGTACGGTTACAATAGAAACTTTTTGGACAAAAATATACGAATCTTTTTATATTATTCCACGCACACTCCGAAGTTTTTTCCCAAGATCCCCATTTCCCTGTAGGTATATGGAGATACTTGGGTATACATTTATCGCGAAGCAATTTGGTTATGTAACAAGGTTATATAAGGTTAAATAATTATGAGGGTTTGTTCAGTACCTATATTATCAAAAAACCATTTTCTTTCTGTATTCTCATGTTTTTAAGAAAAGTAAATTCGAAGCTGAATTCGTGAGAATAAACACGTCAAGATTTATTTATTTTTGGGGTTCCAAACTTAAGAAAACATTACTGAATGAAGGTATTAAACTTTAGATAAAAGAACGCGAAAGTATTTTATTCCTAAGTTATACGAGATTTCATTAATATTATCTCTCTGAAGAAGCTCTATCCGACTAAGTATTCTTCGACGCTGATCCGACAAAACGCCCGCTCGAGACTTTAATCTTCTGTTATTTTTTATATTAAATTCGAAAATAAGCAAAAGAAGATAAGTTCTTTATTTCTCTCCTCTAACGAAAAAAGTCATGCTGTATTCTTGTAAGGATTTAGAATAACATTTGAAAGAAAATAATTTTCTATTGAATTTATATGAAATACGTGAAGAAATTACGTTTTTTCACCTTTCACAACGCACCTTTTTATTGTATTTCTTTTCAATCCCTAGGTAGGTAATGTTTTAAATAGTACTAGTACTGTTCGTATTTGTAAACTTGAATAAATCATTCTTTTGACAAACTGATTAGGAATAAACGTTATAATTTTACAAGAAAACGGTTAGACAACTCAAATTTCGATTTACCTCAAAACCAAACGCTAAATAAAATTGAATTATCATAGTCTAACCGACTTATGTCAGAATTTCAAATAACAGCATTAAAATCGAAACAAATCGGCGTATGTAGTTATATTGCATTTGTTTCAGCGCCGCCGCTCCGTTAGTTTCAGCCGGGCCGCCCTGAAACACGGCCATTGCGCGTCGGGCGACGCCATCTTTATTTTAAAAAATATCATTCTTAATTTGAAATTGTTTTCTGTTTCGTTTTCTGCTGTTTTTCAAAAAGGAATATTGATATGTGTGAAGTTGTGAATGATTTTAGCTCGTGGCGTGAAAAATAACATTTAAAAGCTGTCAAGAAATTGACGTTTTCATGATAATAAAAGTCGTTTACGTGATTTTTAGTGAATGAAATAACGTCTGTGAATGTAAAACCTTACTTATGTACTTATTCGTATTGCTGCTTTCAGCTGTTTTTAAATTGTTGGTACATTAGCTAGAGATAAGTAAACTGCAGAGAATGTTGTTTACTAGGAGGAAAACTAAGTGTAGCCAGTGATCAGTAATCGTAAATGTTCAGCCAGCAAGAGTTATGGTCGTTCCTTTTCTATATGAGAAGAGGCCTACTGCCGTATATACTTACCTGTTTACTTTTAACTATAGTTTGATCAAAGGCTTACCAACGAAATATAAAACATAACATCACGGCTGTACCTCTCCAAAGGTTGGGCAGTGGCGCACCTAGGTATAGGTAATAACACCAACATTTTGACAATTGTGCTTTAGTCCCATGTAATAGGGAGTGAGCCTATAGCCATCAACCGGGTACTAATTCAGACTCCAGGTTGCTATCGAGAAAATTGCTAACGAAAAATGTAGATGCATTGATAAACAATCTTTGTCATAATTATAGACCTCGTATGTAGGTATCTGAATTCAAGAAAAACACGGCACTGTTCATATTGAATCTACTTGAAAATTATATAAAAGACGGGTAAAAGTACCTTGTATATGCAAAAAAAAGTGATGACTACTTTATACTACTAGATTAGCCTGGGTTTTATTTACTACGTTTTACAATTTGTTAAATTTGTTTTTTTTTATTTATACCTTATTTACCTCTCTGGTCGTAGCTGGGAAACAGGTCATTACACCGCCTGAGGATATAGGAAAGAGGCGCATTGTAATTGACGCTGGTCTCAGCTGGATTTGATCGAGAATATTCTAAAATTTAAAAAAAGTATACATTTATTTTATAACCGCCAAGAAACCGTAGGTAGGTATATAATGATCTAAACAACAGGCAAATTAGCAAAAAGTAAAAATAATAAGTAAATAAAGTCAAAAGGTAATCATCGCGGCCCGTTATCTTGTTACACGAATGTTTGCCAAAATAAAAGAAGCGTAATTATTTAAGAAATTCAACGCACAAAGGGTCGCCCCCTCCCTTCTCTGCTGAAAGGGGGTGGCCGCCATTGTAATTATTTTTCTTAAAAACTTTCCCGGTACGAATTTGTTCTTTGAAGAAAAATTATGTTGGCTGACAGTGGATATGGTTCTTTTTTTAATTTGATAATCAGGTTTTTTTTTGGCTTAGGTATAGTCAAACAACTTATATCATATAGGTATAGGCAAAATTGTGCTAATGTTAATATTACTTTGTTTAATACTTTTCAAGTTTATGGCAAAGGTACTAACTATGAGATGAAAACTTACTTAGAGGATGATTGAAAAAAAATAGTACTGAGCATTCTTATAACATAGCTCAAATGTAGTGGCAAGTTAGCGGCCTGTGTACTTAATGACTTGTTCGACTGTACTGTGTCTTGTTCGATACTGTTTAATACCTACGGACGTTTCTTAATTAGTGACCATTGTCTTGAAATACCTAAAATTACTTTGGGAGCCCTTTGCCCAGGTGTGGGACAGTGTCTTAATAAAAATAAAGTTTCAACGACATGCATTGGTAAGCATTAAGTATTTATAATAAAATTTTACCTCTATCTTCATCATCAAATCATGATATTTTACAGTAAGTACCTATAAATAAAGAAAAAAATTAAAAAAAAAACTAAGAAATGAGAAAAAAACAGGAGGGTCCAGAATCATGTACTGATCTCATGGTATCAGTTTGTGCGTCCTTCCACCCTGTATTTTAACCTTCCCGATCCATATTACCATAGATAATATATCTCAGAATATTGTCCTCAAGTCACCAATGTTACATGGACCTTATTATAAAAGTTTGGGTACAACAACAATAAAGACTGTTTCATTTTAATGTAAGCTCCTAGCCCCTCGGGGGTGGGCAGACTTGTAGGTAACAGACATGTTCGTCCGTTCGTTAAAAGTATGGATCCTACTTACTTCTCTTTCTCTATACTTATGTATAAGTAGGCTTACTTATTTAAGTTTTATTTATGTAGCATAAGATAACGCCTATTTTAAGTTAGGCAGAGGTGTCGTATAGTATATGATGACGACCTATGTGGCGTGGCGGGCGAAGGTCTGCCTGCGACGCAGGAGGTTGTAGTTTCGATTCCCGCCTTGGGACAAATGTTGTACGATCTACAAAGATTTGTTCCGGGTATTCTGGGTATTTGTTATGTACAATAAAAAATATCTATCTATGTAATGTATTGTATATCAGTCATCTAGTATCTATAACACAAGCTCTGCTAAGCTTGGGGCTAGATGATGCTGTGTGGATTGTCCAGCATTATTAATATTAATAGTATAGGTACATCGACATAATGAAGTCCAGGTTCGGACAAATTTGTCTTGGATTTTCCATTGCGAATTTCTTAGTAACTGCCCGAAGTTTGGATTTGTACCCGGTTTATAGCAATAGGCTCGGCCCCTATTACATGGGACTTAAACAAAACTGGCGAAATGTTGATGTACTATAGGTACAACTCTGCCTAGCCCTTGGGGGAATACAGGAGTGATGTTAAGTGTTTATATATGTATTTGTAAGCTCCATAAGTACCTAAGTATTGCTCAACAGTTACAAAATACTCAAAGAGCAATATTGTAACAATAAAAATGTTATAACAACCTTTGTTTACCTTCGCTAGAGCTCAACAAATAGTAATTGTTTGCTCCTAACACTGAGCACACCTTCTTTCCTTTTTACACGCTTTATATTAGCTTCACTTGTATGTTTGTAATCGACTCCTTTTGACGCTATTTTGACCCCATTTAAACGGTCAGATTTCATTCAAATTTTGCACACCTGTCAAAGACGGATGACAATGCAATAATTCGAAAAACAAATAGTTAAAAAAAACACGCTTTTATAGAAAATCCAACTAAAAAATAGAAAATAAAATTTAATAATTTTGGATTAAGAAAAGTGTAAAAGGAAACAAATGTATTTTAATGAAAAAAAGCGTGGGATGCATAGTGTTAATATTGAAGAATACAGACACATCATTGACAGCCGTTACAGGTAGTCAGAAGAGCGAAAGTCTGACCACCAGCTTTACCAAGGGGTGGGTTTGATTCCCGCATGGAACAAATATTTGAAAAGCCTGCTGGTAGTTGTTCCGGGTGTGGCTGTTTATGTATGTGAGTTTAAATGTTTGTGAACGCACCCAGAACACAGGAGAAATTCCTAGAGTGGGGCAATGCCTTATCCATAAAAAAAAAATTGTGCCCGCAACTTAGTCTATGTGGAATTAATCAAAATTTCATGTTTTTTTTTTTACCGGAGTTTTTATTCTTTTTCTAGTAGCCTAAGTTACTCCTGAACACGTAAGCAATCTGCCAGTGAATTTCCCATCAAAATCAGTCCAGCCATTTTGGAGATTACCTTAAAGAAACAGACAGAGAGACAAAAAAATAGTGTTTTATTGGTATAACTACAGTGTAAACATTCATACGCCTTTAGTAAAAAGCTGTTTTTTTGACATTAGAAACAGACTTATTTCTTATTTCATCATATCAAGACTAAGCAGACGACAGCTTCCAATTCTGCCAAGTTGTCTCATAAAACTACACTAAAATTTCAACATTCAGTCATAAATGTTCCGTACATATTACAACTTCTCTCTTCATGAACCAAAGTTTATTCAAATATTCTGAAACTGGAATAACTTACGTAATCATATTTAAACCTGAAAGTTCTCGCAGCAGTACGTATATAACTACCGTTCATTTACGTCACAGCCTCGTAAATACACGAGGGTCGGTGAAATATGCCAAACTTCATCCCAAAATGGCTAAATCTCTATACAAATAAGCGCAAAGACTTATGGAGCCGGTGACCGTAGGTATATTAACTACTAGCTGCGTCCGGCCGTCCGTTGGGATCTCGCATCGGTAAACACGACGAACTGCCATACAAACTTTCATCTCCTGTTTAACCCCTTTGGGGGATGAATTTTCAAAAATCGTTCGTTATCGTTCTAGAACGGTGTTCCTTCTAGAACCAGCGGTTTAGACTGTCCCTTGTTTGTGTAAACTAATCTATGCATCTGTACACTTAAATAAAATTGAAGTGTTTGTTTGTAATGTTAAAAGAACAGCTTTTATTTTGTTTGCTTGTTTCCACGGTAGTTATATCTGTTTGTTTGTTTAAGCTGATCTCCGAAACGGCTAGCCCGATTTTGACAGGATGGCTGATAGCCAATGTTGTAAGTTGTAACTTAGTCTATTTTTTATTCAAAAAAATCCTTTGTGATGTTAAAGTTCGAAGAGAAACGTACTAAATTCACGCGAACGAAATCGCGAGCGATTTTTAAGATTTTTATTTCATAGATTTAGAACCCTCATTTGTGTAATCGTACACTCCACATAAGTACCTACCAACCTAATCAAATTAAGTAGGTTAGTGTTAGGTTTAGTCCAATTGACTTTGACTTTGACCTTTGTATATTACTTACCTTATCTTATGTTCATGGGGAAATATGATAGATTGATTTTCATTGTGCCGGTTTATTCGTACTAGTGATCGCTCAGTAGTCGACTTTTGTCACGACACATAAACTATGCCAAATCGCACACACCTCTTTATTTTTAAAAAAGGAACACAATTTTTCACTTCACGTGTCGATATTATAACTTTTTTTTTCCAGCCTGTTCCGTAACTGAACAAGAATGTTCATAAACAGAACTCTTTAGTGCAAATTGGAAGAGTGACAACGAGTATTTTTTTTAAAGTGATAACTGTATGGTGATGGCCAGTGAGATCAGTGATAAGACAATAGCTCTACCCATGTCGTGTGTATCGTGTGATGACATTTCTGGCCCTGGAGTCTAACGGATGGCAGGTGAGTGGAATTTAATACCTTCTAAACCCACTATGACAGTCGTGACGGCCCAAAGTCAAGGTCTTCATCTGACACGCGAGGTTGTGCGTTCGAATTCGGGCAAGTACGAATGTGACTTTTTCAATGTCTCAATTTATCTTTCAAGACACGTTCGACGTTGGCGGAAAAAAAAACTTAAACCTGGACTTATAATTAATATAGGTCTGAAATCGCCAGCCCGCCTTAAGCAAGTGTGGTGATTAATGCTAGTGCTTAATCTGGATTAGAAGAGGCTTTCAGTAGGACAGTAACAGGCTGGTTATTAAACAACATCGACAAAAGAATCTACGTAGTGTGGTTTCAGTGACTTCGGACCTTATAGAATAGAAGATAGCACTACATACATATATGTATGATTTATTAGCTAGCTTATGCATAGCTTGTGTTATGGGTACTAGATGACTGATATACTTAATACAATACATTACGTAGATAGTTTTTTTTTATTATAAATAGTAAATACCCAGAACACCCGGAACAAACATTTGTAGATTTTACAAACATGTGTCCCAAGGTGGGAATCGAACCCGCAACCTCCTTCCAACCGCATTCCCAAGCTTTTCATTCTAAGGCCACGAAATAGTTGTTACAGAAGTAGATATTACCGTACATTGATATCAACTAACACAAAACTATCAAACTCTATAATATTCGATCCACAAACGGCGCACCTCGACACATCGGTCCAACTGCCGTGAAATCACATTTACCGGCTGAAAACCTCATTTCTTCACCGGAAGCGACGGAACAAACTAAATAGTGCTGCCACCTGGCGGCCCTTGGCGTCGGAAGTGGGCTTTATAGGCGGAAATGGACCGGCCGACCGGATATAGCAATTTACACGGGCGCCTCTCTGTTTACTTGTGGAGGAAATACACTTTATTTTGAGTTCGTTACTGTTATTTGTGCTACGCTTATTTATATTTATACTGCGCGGCTCCAGGGAACATTGTTTGCGAGAGAAATGTTCAAGTTCTTAAAGTTTATCCTTGCTGTGAAACTCTTTAAGATTTTGTCGGTGAAAAAAAAGATGGCGTATTAAATAATGATAAAAAAAAAAAAAAAAAAAAAAGTTATGATATCCTTAGTATCATCATCTGCTTGCCCTTTCTGGCTATGTTGGGGTCGGTTTCCAGTCTAACCGGATGCAGCTGAATACTAGTATGTTACATGGAGCGACTGCCTATCACCTAACACGATACCCCTTGGTAAGACTGGCTTCTGACTACCCATAATGACCGTCAAAGATCTACAAATGACAGCCGGGACCTACGGCTTAACGTGCTTTCCGAGGCACGAACGAGGTAGGTACTTGTTAGGCCGAATTTAACCTTTAAAACAGATCGCCATCAGTACACACTTGTCACACCACTCACGTCACAAGTACACGCTTATCCGTTCAAGAGCTGTCAAGTCAATGTCAATTATTTTTTGTTATTAGTTAAATTGTTATGTTCTTGTCAAAAGTTTTAGTGTAAATTGTCAAAATGGTAGAATGTACCTGGAACAAATGACTACTACTGTAACAACTCGTACTTATTTGTATCTACATTCAGTGCACATAAATTATTTATATTCTAATGATTGTGGAATGTATTTCTTTTTTACTTTACGATGTTTATTTAATTGTGTATTAAAAATTTTATTGTTAAAACCACTGTTCGACACAAATGTAAATTTGTTGTGGAATAAATAAATAAAAATAAATATTTGTTCAAAATTAAATAAATAATATTAAATAAATAAATATTGCTGGATAATCCACACAGCATCATATAGCCCCAAGCTAAGCGGAGCTTGTGTTATGGGTACTAGATGACTGATATACTTAATACAATACATTACATAGATAGATATTATTTTTATTATACATAGCAAATACCCAGAACACCCGAAACAAATATTTGTAGATCGTACAAACATTTGTCCCAGGGCGGGAATCGAACCCGCAACCTCCTGCGTCGCAGGCGGACCATCGCCTGCCGCGCCACATCGGTCGTCAAACCCGATCGTAAATTCCGCAACAATAGTGATTTTGACAGCACCAGAGCGCGGCTTAGATATGCTGACTGTCTAGGGAGAGAAAATATATGTTTTAACAGAAATAAAACAGAATAATTCCATTAGAGGATACAAAATTTCATTTATTTTTATTTACGTTGAGCTTTAACAAGTACCGAATGACCGCAACAATTCGTTAAGTTCTGATCTTCGGCATAGCCGAAGCTTTGGCTGGTTTATGGACGAAAACGAAAGTTTTAGTATAAGTGATCCTTTTCTAACAACGTGTTATTATTAAGAGAAACTTCTTATAGATTTAATCTTACGTAAGAAGAGGGGTGGGGGGGGGGGTCAAAAATATTCAAATAAAATTTATTTATTTATTTATTATTGAATATCCCCACAGATAGTTTACTGTTTCAAAAGAAATTTTAAAATATACCAAAGACTATCATTCGTAGAAACTCTTAGGATAGTTTTAGTGAAGACGTAAGCCATCTACACGTTACAAGTATAATAATGATTCTATAATACATTCAATCGCAAATCGGAGACCTCCTCCGAGAAAGGGACGACTCTCGCCAGACGAATCAATAATTTCGTGACGCGGGCCGGGGTGGAATCGTTGCGGGAAGAGGAACAGTGCGTCTTGCTTATCCTACTATCCAGACATTAGAAATAACTGACTGATTAGCTGGCTGTTCGTGTATGTGACTTTAAATGATTGTATAGCTTCAAGTTCTTCAAAACTGTCAGACAGACGTGTTGCTGGGGAGTTTGTTCCGCCACTTCTTCCCAGCAAAAACACTAGGAAGTGGTGAATGGTGGGCGTTTTGGGGGACTGTCTTTTGTAAACGTTTTGACGTTCAGAAAGTGCTGATTCTCAGCCTACTTTGAATAAATGAATTTTGTTGGTTTTTTTTTCGTAAATGCACCCACGACACAGCACGCATTCCTAGTGTGGGGCATAAAACTGTTATCAAGGAAATGGCCGCCCGATTCTTTAAAAGTAGAAGATTCTTTATTTTCTTTTTATGTAAGTATTAATAGTTTTAACATTATTGACGAAATAAATAGTTAGGTATATGAATTGTATAAGTTATACTTGTCAGGTTAAACTGTGAGTGCACGTGAGGATAGAAAAATGAGTATTTATTTAAAACTTAATAATGTAAGGAGGAACAGAGAAATGAGGCTTCTGCCCTCCTTGCAGTGACAGTGTACAGGCTTATTATAATGTAAGGATTAATTAAAGTAAGCGCGTTTTTTCTAACTGTAAGGAAAGTTCGTGTGGAAAGTGTCGTGATGGCCCAGTGGTTTAGGTTTCGCCTCTTGTGCCCGATGTTGGAGGTTCAAATCTGGGCAAGTGCCAATGTTACTTTTTGAATATTTATATGTACTTTCTAAGTTTATCACTGATATCGGTGAAGGAAAACATTGTGCGGAAACCTCGACTTATAATAAATGTAGGTAAAGCTAAAATCGCCAAACCGGCTGGAGCAAGCGTGGTGATTAATGCTCATGCCTTCTCTGTATGAGAAGAGACCTTTGCCCTGCAGTGGTATAGTATCAGAATGTTTTTTTTTTAAGAAAATTTCAAGTAAACTGGCGCCACTAATACAATACAAAAATAAATATCTCATGCCCAAATCAATTTAGACATCAAAGTGACCCTAAACGAACTCCACAAACACTATCTACCCTTACAATCGCCGATGTTATCAACTCGTATTAAAATCAAATTGCACGATAAACTGTCCCAATTTGTTGATGATGAGATAGCGCCCCCTAGCGTCGCTTGCGCAACTGGCCGTGACTAAACGGTCAAGTCAAGTGCTCGTGATTGATGAGGTGTGTGTTGTGGGTGGTGTGAGGAGCAGGTCTAGCATGTAGGGTAATAATACGCTTGTAAATGTCGAATGTGAGAAAGTCGTTTAAATGTCGGTGTATTTCATGATAGCATGCTTACGTGCTTCACTTAGCAATGGTTAAATGATTGTACAAAAACATACTTAGTATTAAAAAAAAAGAAATACAAATTTATATATTTAAAAACCTCAAATTTATTTGGGGTCGGCGCAGCATGACTTCTTCTTCGACTTCTTCCGAACATCTCTATTAGCCGTCATATCAAAAATCACCTAATTTCTAGCCATGTCATCTTTTACACAATCCATCCATCTTTTCTTTGGTCTCCCTCTACTCTTGGAACCCTAAGAAAGACTTATTAAAAGTGAATATATAATATGTAGTTGCTTAAATTGTGCGGATGATACTGTACTGTTGTACGGACGCCAACTCATCAAGCTATCCCAAACTGTAAAATATTTGCAATTGACCAAGAACCATATTCTTTTATTTTATTATTAGTTACCCTGTGCTGTCCCACTCCGGGGCAAAGACCAGGGCAATATAAGCTAAGGAAAAAAAAAAGATAAATAAATTGTACCTTTCCAATCTATCAAACTTACTATCCTTCTTAGTTCTAGCGGTTCCTAATCATCTGATAGAAGTTTTGAAGAACTATCTCACTATTTCTACTTACTTACTACCTATAGGTACTAATCTTGGTTCGAGTTCTTAAGTAATTAGATAACTATTGCTAACATGCTCAACGGAGCGCGAAAGTTCAATATTTAAGTTCGAAGTCTAAAAGTCTATTCTATTTTTGAACGTTGATCGTTACTTAAGGATTGTGGAATGTTCCAATTAGACAGACCAAAGGCTCCAAACTTACTTCGAACTTCAAAAAAACTTACCATCATCTTATCTAACAAACTTCACAGCTCAGGTACTTGCACAAAGACGTCGCTAAAATCAATTTGAAAACAACTTAGTTACTCTGACATCGAGTTTTCATTTCTGCGTGCAAGAGGCATGCAAAATCGCCTTAGGCGACTACCATTTTCCACTGAGCCCTCGCTCATTGGAAAATGAACCTTATTAATGTGTGTTACGGTTGTTTTTGTTGATTTTAAGGGTTGTGAGTGTTATGGGTGTTTGGTAGAAGATCATCAAGGTGTGTTTGTGGTCGTTTGGGCAATGCCACGGTTGGGATGCGCTGCTGAGGGTTCGAAACAGGCGAGGCAATGACGTTTCATGCTTGCGACGCCGTGGTGCGTTGCCATGGTTACGAAAAGTGATTGGTTTTTTAATGTATACACACATCACTTGTTTGTGACATTTTAGGGTGACGTACCCAGAGGGTGACAACGAGACTTCATTTCTAAGCCTCCGCTGCCCGTTCATCAGTCAGCGGGATGTATCTTAAGACCCGTAATAACCGATAGACAGTTGACTTTTTCACCGAGTGTGTATTTCTATTAGTTACAAATAACCCAATAAGTGATAAAATTTAAGTCAAGAAACGTGATTTTTCGGCGTTTTTGGCTCCATTTAAGGTACTTAGGTAAAGGTTTAAGGTACCTTAATGGTTTTTTATTTAACTACAGATAAATAAAATCATTCGTTGTTAAATATTTAGCACAAGATATACCCAGGTACAAATTTAGGTTTAATTTAGGTTCAACATTATTTCAGGTTAGGTTAGCTTATTTATCAAAATGTCTTAGTATCTACTTACCAAAACTTTAGAGTTTGTGAAATTATTTTAATTTCCCATTTCCACTGTTCCATATGAGTATTTTAAATGACTCAACTTTTATTAAGTCAGCAATTAACTGCTGATACGAATTTATTCAGTTCTGAAGCAAAGTTGTTATTTGTTTTATTATATTTATTAATGAATTTTATTAAAACAATAAAATGCTCATGTGTTTCCGAATTCGTCGTACACTTCAGTGCACTTTCACATAGTTAGTTATGACAACTTTAAATTGTATAATTCTAATAATATTTATTTTTTAATACATTCACACCTTTTTCCCATACGGGTAGGCAGAGTCTATAGAACGCCATCTTACATAATCCTTTTGCCATATTTACGTACTTTGAACACGCACGCAGGTTCTACTGTCACTACGCACTGGACTTTCTGACTAACAGAGACTATGACAAATAGTTAAGTAATGCTTACAAGCTTTTAGGCAAAAACAAAAAAAAAGCTATCTAAAATTATTAGGTACCACTTTGGAACATTGGCGGCTAAAGAAGAACATCGACACCATGTACCTACATAACCCATTATATTTCTACAGAATCAAAAACCCTTTCACAGAATTACCATAAGCCCGTAGCATACTGCGTCCGGTGCGATACGGTGCACGGTGGAGCGACGCGGGCGCAGAATCCGTGCCGCAGGCGACGCGCGCAGCTGCCGCGGCGCAGTAGTGAACGCACCCTGTACGCTGACGGCTTAGATCTTGTACAGGGGGTGAGCTCATTAGTAAGAGGTTTAGTTTTGGTTAACTTTATTATTGGGCTTAATATCTAGAAGTAAGAACACGTGGATCTAATATGAAATGAAAAATTAAATACATTTTCAGCTTCGATTCCAGATTTGAATACCGCCACGTACCAATCTATAACAAAAAATAGGCAGTCACACGTTACATTAGAATGTCGGTGACGGGAACCTATAAGTTTTGCTCCTACAAAAAAATGCTCAACGCGGCTAAAGAATGTTACACTTCAAAAATGCAAAAATCATATTTCTGTAAGTATAGAAACGCGTGGTTGATTTTGAGGTTATGCAATACCATGAAAAATAATATTCGAGTACCTAATTACTTTTCCAATTCTGGTCTGGACTATGCCCACCGCGTATCAACTAATTGCTCAAGGCTTGAGAGTTTAGTGCCCGTTGTAATTATTAATTTTATGGCATATAAAACTTGGACATTTAATAGAAGGAAGAGGGGTCTGTGCAGCCGTTTGTAAACGATGTCATATATATCAGTGAGACATGAATTAACGAACGAGTTACCTAGAGCGTTTAGTATCTACATAAACTGGATTGATGAAGATATTCAGTTGTTTCCTGTACGTACAATAATTTATGGAATATTCGTATTGGTATGTATGGAAAGCGGTCTTCAGTGACGCCGATTTTCTTCCTGATTTTTTATTTATGACTGCTATTTTGTCGTTTTAAGCCCAATGTTGTAAGTCACCAAAATAGGGTATTTGACTTGATTTATTTTTTTAAGATTTCCTATTATTTTAATTATAAAAAGAAAAGCCACCGAAAAAAATAAAATTTGAAATATCTAATAAATGGCGAAGTTGTGAAGTGTTTTAAATTCTATGCTGAAAAGAGATAATACTGCTAGCATCTGACATAGCACACAAACGCCGTTCCTAAAAACCTGAAAACTTTTCCATTTTTCCTTTTTTTTTGTTTTTTAATACAGTTTTCTAGATTCTTTTTTAAATTAAATTACTTGTCCACGTATATTTTTGCCAGGCGTCAAATACCCTATTACCAACATCGCGATAATTTTTAATTTAAAACGTTTCACATAACAAACAAGAAAAACTCTAATAAAAACAAAGATCAAACCGTCAAACACCATGTGTGCTGGGATCTCGGGGCGCATTACATATTCGTGCGGCATAATAAATGTATCCGTTTAATTATTATTTTGAAAATATCCGCGCCCCGGGCTCGCCGCGCGCCCGCCACACAATCATATATCTTATAAAAATAAAAAGTAAAACGAGTGTACACTTGTTCGTGGCCCCACTTGTAAACGGGACAAACTTCGGTGAGTTATACGTTGATAATTTTAAATTGGAGTATATGGTTTTGTATCGTGTTCATTATAAATGGCAGTCTGATGCCCAGGTAAAGGATATATTATTGTATCTTTTTCTTTGTCCTTTAAACAGATTTTAGAACGAAATCAAAAGTATGTATTTATTTCTTTGCATACCGTAATGTGAATAAAGGTGTTACGATAGGCTTAACGCTGAATGAAATCAAATCAAATTTATTCTTAAATGTAGATAAGTATACAATAGGATGTTGACCTAACCAATAATAATAAAGTTACACAAACACACATTTAAAATAAAATGAATCCATTACTTATACTAACACACAGTTACAAATATCAACAAAATAATAATTTATATATAGGAACAAGACATAATAAACTGTAACTTAAAATAATTACTTAAATCTACATTGAATACAGATAAAACAGCCATTTTAACAGCCAAACCAATGAGGAATAAAATCATTAAATGAAAATACATTTAATGTTTTTTTTATGATATAAATGTCAGTGGTGTCCTCCATTAGCTCAACTAAGCTATAGTTATGGACCCTGTAAGGGCACAGAAACATAAGTTACAAGGATAAATTAAAGTTAACATTAAGATTAAATAAAAGGATGTAGAATATAACAATAGGGATGTGTCCTAGGTAAAAATATATTAAGTCTATTTAGTCCGTCAGTTAGATTACCAAAAAATATTGGACACGTATTTTTTGCTTACTCAAATCAATAAAAAGTGACAATGATATAGCACATCAAAGTTAAAGACGAAGTCGTTAGAAGGGGCTTGTGACGTCACTGTTACATTAAAAGTGTAGCACGGCGTGACGTCACGCGCAATTTCAACGCACTATATCGTCGTAGTTTTTGGTTGACGTGACAAAAGATGAAATACGTGTCTAGTATTTTTGAGTAATCCAACTTTCGGACCAATCTGATTTTTTATGGACACTACCCTATTCTTATTTCATCATCATCATCATCATCATCTATGGCTATACTACTCCACTGCTGGACATAGCCCTCTCCTAATCAACACCATCCTATTCTTATTTATATTAAATATATTTAGAAGTATGAATGACATCGTGTTGAAAAGGTAATAATATTGCCCAAGATGGTCTGAGTACCTACATTACTAACGTCACTAGCTTTGTATAATTCTAATGCTCTATCATTATTATTACTTTTCCGAGTAATCCCACTGCTGGGCAAAGGCCTCCCTCTATTTCTTCTATTTTCGATTCTGCGCTACTTCATTCCAATTCATAAGCCATACAGGTCGTCCAGCTATCTCCTACGTGGTCTGCCGTGACTTTGTGTCACTAGTGTTAGATAGATAGATAAATATGTAGATAGATTTATTATTTTGTGGAAACTTGAGTTACATAACATGGCATGCAGGTTGTCAGTGTTCTAGCCATTCAATCATTTCAGATCCCATTATTTTTCTACAATAATATACAAAGATGTCGTGGTATATGCCAGGTTTTCGCGACAGTGCGAAACTTGCTTCGGTAGTATTTAAAAGCAACGAAATGGCGAAATGTACCAGGCGCCCAGTCCGTAAAGGAGGTTTGAAAGTATCCGGAGTGGAGTGTATTGTAATGGCTGTCGAAAGGGAAAGGGTTGAGCAACCCTTCGCCGCAGACTTCGGAAGGAATATAGAGGTGCTTTTTTCCTTACTATTATTGTTTTTGGTTCGAATTTTGTAGAACATACTTATTTTTTCTTTTGTAGAATTCAGTGCTGGTTATTCGTATGTATCCCAAATTGTATTCGTAAATATATTTTTTCTATGATACACATGATTGGTATTGAAGTGCCTCTCAATTAAGTCAAGTCAAAAAAAAATAGAAAGAAGAAAAATAAAAAAGAGGAAATCATTTGTTTTTCTAACCCATGCGTTGTTCTTTTTTGATAAAATTTCTTACAGGATCAAACATCGTTTCCCCGGGACTCGTTGAGCTTTATTGCCTCAACGTTTTCCTTGTGGTCGCCACTGATGATTCTGGCTTTCAGGAGTGGCTGTGGGCCTTGTTTCTGTGGAAACTTTTACAATAATTCTATCAATCTACCTATAGCTAAGACAGGTACAATATGAAAAATGACCGTGCCTTCTCTAGATAACACACGATTACGCAACTCTATAAAGTCCCTCAGTAGTACCGAGGGCATTGTTACCGATCAATAGCGAATCATTTCCATGTTCATTCACTCATTCATTCGCTCCGCTCACTGCAGATCAGTGACATTCGAAATTTAAATTAAAATAGCTGTACAATGCTCTGCCGTTATTTCAATTTCAATTATTTGTGGCCGTTGTCGCATTTTGATGGTAACCTTTTTCACTGTCTATTTTTTTTTATTGCAATAATGTGTTGTTTGTTAATTAATACTGTGACGATTGTAACCTCCAAATAAATACTGGCCACTTATTTAATGTACAGATATGGAATGAAAATGTTTTTCACGTGGAATTGTGGATTGGGTTACCTTTTTATTCGTTATGTTGGCAATATGACTATATGTTCCTCAGTGATATGTTTGAAGGAACTTTAGTGTAACAATACTCGTAATAATTGTAGTCTCTTCTCATAAAAGTATTTTATACCCTCTTATAGTTTTGTAAAGTGTATTTTGAGTACTATCAAAGTACTTAAAAAATCGTCTTGCAAATAAATAGAAAATTTAGGGATAACTTCCAGTGTTCAAATACGATTTTGAGATCATGTTTGAGATTTTCAACTCTTAGCAGTTTTTGAATTAAAGATATATTTTTTATACCTATTAAATACCTGGTCCTATAAAAATATTAATTTCCTTAATATATACAGGCACCAGCACATCAGGCTGTCCAAAACTGTCAAAGAAATTCGGCAGATTGGGGTAGCTTGATGTGCTGACCTCTGTACCGAATACAAGTAAATATATATTTGAACTAACACTCCATTAATAAATCCATAGCACGCGCCATACATACCATAACAATATCTAATTTGTTTAAAGCAATATTGATTTAATAACAGCCCCTTAAATAGGAAAATTACACGGCAAAGGAACACTGCAATAATGCCTTACTCAGTTATCATTATTTATTCGATAAACTAACACAACCTCTTTGGTACATAATCGCTATCTGACATATTATCGCTGAACCAGAAGATTTTCTACCTTATTTTCCTACACTTAAAGGTTTATAGACTTGTAAAGGTAACTTTGTCAGAGCTAATAATGGGTTATCGTCCATATAAAATAATAATATTGTTTGTTATATGACATATTGCAATATTATAGTCACGAAGTTCTGTCTGACTATTATTTATTATTTAAATTATCGCTATTATGAAATTATTGAGGTTTATATGTCCTCAATCACAGGTAGATTAAGAGTGACGATAAAATAATGTAATTACGTAATTATATGCTAGGCGAAGGACTGGGTGACCGTTCGTAACATCTAGACTCCTCAGTGCCTCGGGAAGCACGTTTAGCCGTTGGTCTCGTCTGTCATTTGTAGATATTTGACAGTCGTTACGGGTAGTCACAAGCCCGTAAGTCTGACAACCAGTCTTACCCAGGGGTATCGTGTTTCCCAGTAAGTGGGTTGTGGAGTCGCTCCATGTGGAATACTGGTATTCAGCTGCATCCGGTTAGACTGGAAGTCAACCCCAACATAGTTGTCATAAGGCTTGACTAGATGATGAAGCTAATAAGGACTCCATTTGACTTCACATGATGCTATCTAAACACGATCTCACAAGTTGAAAAAATATTGTTTGTTTGACGTGTATAAGTCTTTACAAAAACCAATTTACCGAATTGCATATCCATAACATAACCATACCAATAGTTTGCTAGATATGTGTTGCTCAAGCACTCAGCTTATTATGACCAAAGACAGTATTCTAAATCGTCATAAGTATATCGAGTCACTACATTACTCCATGTATCTAATTTGACGTAGGTACACATCACTTAACATGACGCCTGTAATCCCCAAAGTTAGGTACAGGCGTATCTATAGTACACCCACATTTCAACAGTTATGTTTAAGTCCTGTGTAATAGGGGACGAGCTTGTTGCCATCAACCGGGCACTGCCACAATTCCAGATGGAAAAACCCAATAACACTTTGCCTGACCCGGGTATCGAACCCAAGACCTCGTGGTCAGCATGAGCATTTCCAAGTAATAGACCGACGAGGTAGTTTATTAATTTTATAAATGATAAATTTACAAAGCTTTTTCACGTCAAAAGCGCAAAAAAAAAAAAAAAGAACTAAGTAGGTGAGATCGGTGTATATTTGAATACTCTGAGAAGTAACACCGAAACCTACTCAGAGATGACAGTCTCTTTCAAAGTCCAGACGTTATCTTGGTCACAATCTGTGAAGACCATGCCGATTAGTGACTGAGATGGTCTTTTGAGGAAAGAACCACACAGTAATGAGTGGGCCTATCAATGGCTCATATGAAGTAAAATCGTTACGTAGCGTGCGTAGGTACCTACCTATATACTTATTTTACTTGTTTATGAGTTTCCTTTATGGTAGTTTTCTTCAGTCTTTTTTATGTTTTCCATGCCTGGTAGATTGTATAAGGACCATCATCACCCAAACAAGATCTGTCATCTTGTACCTTCTGTCAGTGCAAATAAAGAACTTTTTTTTTCTTTAGAAAAAAACGTTGCCCCACACTAGGAATTTCTCCTGTATCGTGGGTGTGTTTACAAACATTTAAAACTCACATACACAAACAGCCAGACCCGAAACAATTACCTGTAGGTAATACAAATATTTGTTCCGTGCGGGGATCGAACCCACAACACGCGGCGCAGCATCCGATGGCTCAACCACTGCGCCAACCGTGTCGTCAAAAACTTTAATATTCTATTCATAATAACTGTTGTATTGTAAAGCACACTAACACACCCTCACGCACACTCTCACGCATATTCAAGTTGAACCTTGTTTGATGATTATTGTTAACATTTATTTTTATTCACCCTTTACTTTCATTACGTCTTTTTACTTTAATGTATACTTCAAATTTAATTTGATTTTGTTAATAATCACCGTGTACGTCTTTTTGTATAATTAAAATGTACAACTCTGATCCCCCAAATAAAGACTAACGTCTAGTTTGGAGATCACTGTTCAAATAGCCATGTATGATGTATTTGATTGTAATAAATAAAAATTGAAATTTAATATATAATATACTATAAAAAAATGTTACTTAGTTTAGTTAGTTAGTACCTTTAAATTATTTTGTACCTTTTGCGCGCGAAAAAAATTTTTGTGCGGCGATAGAGAAGTTTTATACGAACTCATTGTAGAATATCATAAATAAATCGATGTTATAAAATCTTTATAGCTGACGAACTCCTTTTAAAGCCGGTAATATCGTACTATCAGTTAGCTATGCAACCTACATAGTAAGGTGGTTATATCGCCATAAACACTGGTTGTAGTGTCTTGCCGCAAGGAAGCCGGCCACGCCTCGCAAGACGTACACCTTTCTATATTGTAGACATGTACTGTCTTATGTATAATATAAAGGGAAGCACACACGAGACTCTTAGTCTTGTGTTTTTTCAAAACCTTTTTGGGCTCCGTAAAAAGGGAACTTATGTTAATGTTAGTTTTTTTAGTAATCAGCCTATAAAGGGTCGTCAACTTTAAAAATGGCATAATATTTCTCCTATTATACCGAAGGAACCGTCGTTGATTGAGTCCGATTCGTGGCTTGCCGGTTTTTTTGGTACCTAAGTATTTTTGACAACTGAGCGACTGAGTTTTGTCATGAGTCAAAACGGATTGTTCGTGGACCTTACCATAATCACTTACAAGACACGTCATGATGACTGTACAGTTGACTCTCAGATTTTCGTCTTATAATCACCTTCACCAAACTCTTATACTAATTTGACATTGACACTTCTTCCGAGCCTTGCGTGCCCGCCACCACAGTTGTCATAGAGCAATAGAATGTGTAATATAGCTAATACCTTTAAACGAGCAATTCTTATTTACAAGAATTACTCGTGACAAAAGTACCTAAAGTAAATGCAAGAAAACTCTTTCATGCAAGAAAATCGCGGTAGTAGAGAGAACACCTTTAATTGTTGTTTATCTTATACCTTTAAACGAGCAATTCTTGTATTTTTATATTTTATTTTATATTTTTTTATATATAAAATCTGAATCTCGGAAACGGCTCCAACGATTGAATTTTTTGTATGCAGGGGGTTTCGGGGGCGATAAATCGATCTAGGTAGGTTTCATTTTTAGTTTTAGTTTTTAATTTAATTAGCGAAGCTCCAGGTAGGTACTACACACATAATGTATTCAGCCTTGTCTCACGTCTATGCACGGCCTAATGCTCTGTGGCGTGGTATAGTAGATAGATTAGTAGTAAGTATAGGTACTTGGTTATGTAGGGAAACTTTGGGTAAGCTGTACATTGTATTGTTTCTGTAACCAAAAGGATGGGTCTAAAGGATATCCTTTATGATTTTACTGAAAATCTATTGATGCCTCAATAAATTTTCAGGCAAGGTTTTGTGATCACCTCCACATACGTTCCTAGCTTCTTATTCTGTGAATGTAATAAATAGCCTTTAGTTCTGTAAGACGAAAATAAACTAGCCTAAACTCCTCTCGTCTAAGCTTCGTTGAGCGATTTTTGGTAGGGGCAAAACTCAAACTCAAACACACAATTAGCATTAGATTGATAGTTATTCCAAAGATGTTCGTGTTTTTTTTTCTTAAAATTCCTACTACCAACAAAAATGATTAAATATGGAATGTCTACCGTTTACGATCTCTTAATCTTCACCCTCTGTATAACTTCAAGCACGTCGGTAAGACCGAACCACCTAGATCCCTATATGGCAGTACCATAGTTTAAAACAGGTGCGTCTCTACCGAGACAGTTGAGCACCGTTTACTGTAAACTGTCTGAAGTTGCGCCACTAAGGCTGAGTCTCCATTGAGGCGGAGCTGTGCGGAGCGAGGTTTAGTAGAGCGTGCATTAACCAATCGCATTGCTCGAAATCTCCGCTCCGCTTCAGATTAGACATTGTGGCTGGTTAATTCATGCACTAAACTCCGCTCCGCACAGCTCCGCCCCAGTGGGACCGCAGCCTAACCGTGCTAGTGAACGTTCTCACTTAACGAAAATAAGCAGAAACTTCAGTTAGGACGTAGTGAGTTGTTACTTAAGGAGTTGTCACCTTAGGGTAGCTTGGGGCGATCTGTGAAGTGTGCTTGTGCTAAGGTACAGGTGGTGAGGAAGTGTGTTTGATTCCCGCACGGAACATATAGCGTACTTAGTTGTTCCGGATCCGGCTGTTTGTGTGTGTGAGGTACAGTGTTTGTAACGATACAGGAGAATTTTCTAGAGGAGGGCAACTATTTAATAAAAAGAAATATTTTTTTTAAATTGGATAGTCGTGTCTGTAACTGCTATCTCTCTTGATTTGTTATATTTGTCTATCTATATTATAACGGCACATCAAGCTACCCCAAACTGTCAAATTTTCCCAATTGAATATGAACCTGAATTTCAACTTTATTAAAAAAGTATATACTTTTTTAATAAAGTTGAAAACTAACAAAAAAAATTGACGTATAGTTTAGCTTGATGTGCTGGCCTCTGTACATAACATCACTTACACCGTTATTACGAAGTTAACCATAACTTTCCTAGATAAGAATTGGTTACTAAAGTACATTTTTATGCAAGAAAAATATTCAAGACTAACAATATAAATAACCTGCATGGTACACTTTCAGAAATTACACACAGCAGGCATACAACATTACCGAGATGAGTGGGTGCTGCCAACTGCAGCAACCTAATTGTGCCCCGTTGCACTGTCCCCCGGCGGTCATGATCTAGCCACACGACTACCCCCAAGGCCCCCACTAAATACAACCAACTTCGCAAACGCAACGAAACATTCCAAATTCGAACTTTTAATTTGACGTTTCGTAAAATTCCCGCCATAAACGGTAAGGATTGTTTCAATCGTGAGATTTTTTCGTCATATTCGTGAGTTTTTTACTGAGTTAGCCTTAGGGTTGGTAATTAGACGCGGTTGATGTATGCTGCATGTGTTCGAGATGTGACGTGTGAACTGGGATCACGAGTTCGTGATACGGCTCCTCATCAGTGCCCTGGATCGATGTCAATTGTAGGGATCGTATTGTTTCTGTGAGGGCCTAATGATGCGGCTGCATTCTTCACTAAGTGACTGTTACGTGGAAGCTCTTTGGTATTTTAGTTGCTTAACTAAAATACAAGTATTTTTACTTACGCTTGTTCTTTTAACGGTGGAAAGACCGTGAATTGATTTGTTTGGTTTATTAAACTTCCTTCGTTGCGTTCTTAAAACCAAACTGTGATCAATTGTACCTATAATGAAACAGCGACGACGCGACCCTACTAACTAATTTATGATTAATTTATTTTCTGTATCATAATGGCTTATATACTGTATATTAATAGCTATTTTCATCTACATGTACACACGTGGAATTAATTAGCAAACATTCTTATCTACTTATTTTATTTTTTGTTGTTATTAGTATGTAAGTATTCTGTGTTGCCCAGTAACTGGTTTGTGGAGTTCAGATAGTCAGTCGCTCCATGTAATATACTGGCATTCAGCTACATCAGGTTAGACTGAAAGCCGACCCCAATATAGTTGGGAAAAGACTAGGCAGGTGTTGAAGATGATAGGACGTTAGCTTTCTCTAAAATTAAATAAATACTTACATGTTTTATTTTATTCTTCAAAAATGCTCCCGATATTGAATATATGAGATACAAGAACGCCTGTCAGTGCTGTACCTGTAAGATTAATGTTCTGTCATAGTTTAGTTTGTCTCTGGAATGATTGCAGTTCGAAAGAGGTTCGTGCTGATTACCGTATTGAGACCACAAACAACCGCATGCTTACTAAAGAAGCCAATTTAACAGAGTCAATTCAGCTAAGCGTAGTGTGTTTGTCCCTGCCGTATTTGGACGATGTCTGCACCAGTTGATAAAAGGAGCGAGTCGAATTTGTGCAGCCATCCAGACATAGCAGAGGGGCGTAGCTTTATTTGAGTGTGTTGACAAATTGATTCATAACTTGACTGTTGGTGGTGTGAAAAACTCACAAGTCAACTAAAGTACGACTTTTATTTCGATGCAGTCAGTTGACAGAACTAATGTCACACAAAATACTGAAAAATGCACTATGCTTAATGCATAAATTAACGACAGCCGGGACAATTAGCTTAACGTGCTTTCCGAGGCAAGGAGGAGTCTCGATATATACCGAACTGTCACCCAGCGTAGCTTAACAAGTGCGGCTGTTTTTATTTAGCCACGAGCACCTCAAATTACAACTACCAACATTAATAACGCTGCTAAAAACACAAAGGGTCACCACCATGTTAGTAGTCGGCGTGATTGTCTATGGCGTGTTATGGCCGATGACAGCTCTAGCGAACATCAAAGGCTCAATGTGCAGTGATACAAATGATCGCTTGGCGGCGAGGGACACCTCTAGTTGTCGATAAAAGTAGAGTTTGATGACAAATATTGTGGTTGAAAGTGCAAATATAAAAAAAAACACATTTTCTTTTTTTCCGTTAGTAATTTCTCAATAACAGCCCGGAGTCTTCATGCGTCCGATTGATGGCAATAGGCTCACCCCCTATTATATGGTACCTATAAAGATGGTCAATGTGGGTGTACTTAGGTAAACCTATGCCCAACCTTTTGGGGAAATACACTCGTGATGTTTTCAATAATTTTCATTATTGAAAACATCACTATTATATCACACACATTTTCAAATTACGAAGATGCTGTAGATTATTTACCAAACTATAAATCTAGAAAAAAGAATAAGACAAACTCTATGGTACTTTAAATGGTAAAACTATTAGACAGTGTAATTGACTTTTTTTTTAATAAATCGTTGCCCCACACTAGGAATTTCTCCTGTATCGTGATCAAACATTTAAAGTCACATACACAAACAGCCAGACCCGGAACAGTTACCTGTAGGCCATACAAATATTTGCTCCGTGCGGGAATCGAACCCACGACATGCAGCGCAGCAGCCAATCGCTCAGCCACTGCGCCAACCGTGCCGTCATTCAATTAAAGAACTGATAGTTATTTATCGTTCCGATTTCATAATAAATTAGGTACACCTGCAAAAAAACACCAGTTCTGATACTCCGCTGTCGACATTAGTCGCAGCACTATTTAAAAAGCTGAATGCACTCTGATAGAAATTTGTTTTTAATCGACCTCAAATTGGGCGCGAAATGAGTTGGACCCTCGGGTGGGGTGCGTCAAAGATAGCTTCATTACAAACGCAGAATTAATATTCTAAACATTTATCATGTTCAAATAATATTAAATCCTACGCTCTTTTAACTACTACGCGAAGATTCGTTGTTAGTTTAGTAAAAAAGTGACCTTTGACCTTTTGCGGCACTTGCTCGTCAAAACTCAAGGTAAAGCGATTCATCAGATTCGACATTATTTTTTATGGTTTGTAAATCTGACATTAAACCTCTTATTACATTATTTTTAGATAAGCCAATTATTTTCAAACCTATTAGAAGAGAGGTTTGACTTTTGTATTAGAATCATAAATATAATTCTTTCCAACAAAAAATACATTAACTCCTCTGTAAAAATGTGTAACCAACAAAACAAGAAGGTTGTATGACACGTCAAAACTTTAGGTGTTCAATATAAATCTTAGTTTCCATAGACATTATATAAATTTCATTTTAAATTGGTTCAATTTCGGTTTCATACTTGTGTAAGTATTTGGAAGCAAACATACTGGTTTTGTGCTTGTGATTATTCATATTGCGATGATGCGATTTAATTCGCGGGTTTTGTGGTTAGGGCCCAGACACTAATTTGCATCTAGGATCAGATATCTGTAATTCTGTACCTACAAATATCTGATCCTAGATGGACAGCAGCCCAAACAAATAAAATAAATTTAGATTAGAATATGCACGTGTCGCCGGTAATTAAAAGCGTGACCACAGCATAGACCACAGACTCTAAATTACAATTCGAAACTCAAATGCTTGTTTCCCTCCAAAATCTGACAGCTCAATTACATTCAGCTTCGGACGACATTTGTTCAAATTGCCCATGTTTTATAGATATCGCCACATAACATTGACTGTGAAAAGAATGCTGTGGCATTCTTATTTCTAAAGCCCTAAAGGGTAATATGCAATGACAATCAATTTTAGAACAGTTTGTTTGAATATGTAGACATAGGTTCTTTTTACGTTCCATTTCGCGGTTAACACAGCGTGTAAATGAGTTCTTTATCATGTCGTGTTTTAAGCGGCTGTTTATAAAGTTTTGTTTCGGGTGACACTGGAGGGTGAATAAATTAACTAAAAGCGATAATATATAGAGAAAGCGTGCGACAAATTGGCCTGTTACTGTAACTAAATTACTTTTACTTTTTATAGGAATTGTATGAAGCAGATACTCATGTTTGTATAGAAAAATATGTCGTGTAGAAAGCCACTGAAACTGTAAGAAATATGAAGAATAAATACGTAGTTAAGTAACTTATGCCCAGATCAAAATTCAACATTCATATTAGATGAATTGTAAGCAGCGTCTTGTAGGTTTAGTAAGTGGTGCGAAACTAATCATAAATTAATGTGACAAATACTCAAACGCGCGTCGTGTTCTGATTGGTGGAATTAATTTTCTACAGCCAATCGCATCACTTGACTTGCGTTTAACCCGATGACCCGGCGACTAAACTGAACACTGTTGTGGCCGGGTGATTTTCATCTGTACACGCAGAATCCATTTTATGTACAGAGGCCAGCACATCAAGCTACCACAAAGTGTCAGATTTTCCCAATTCAACATGAATCATATTTCTATTAAGATAAAGTTGAAAAACTATCAAAGAAATCCGAAAGTCTGACAACCAGTCCTATTAAGGGGGATACCTCCACAACCAGGTTGTGGAGGTCAAATAGGCAGTCGCTCCATCTAAAAACCCTGGTATTCAGCTGTATCCGGTTAGACTGGAAGCCGACACTGTCACACATTTCGCTGATTCTATTTTAAAATTTGCTTTTTCGAAAGCCATGCCTACTATTACTTCTTACACCACCTTCTTCCTCACTTTCCCTTAAGCTTTCCACAAAAATGTTTCTAGAACATACTTTCCTCTGCTATAATTTGCTACTTATGTACTGTAATACATAAAGACATTTCGCACTCGATACATACCTTCATCCTGCACCTGCCATTCAGATCACGCCTACAGCATTTAACAGCAATAATACTATGGAATAAGTTAACGATTTGGAACTCTATTGCATTGTGATAAAGATCGTGTAATATTGAGCACTAGTAAAGTATTTGTCTTGGTGAAGCGAGTTATGGACAAAGATTAAGGATTATAATAAAGAAATGGTATTTTGACTGGAGTTTTAAAATAATTTGTGACACCGTCTGTTTCCTAAGAAGCTTTTGAGTTTCACAAATCTGGTCTGAAAAACATGGCCGAATGATTGATGTGTTATTTTACTTGAATTTTATTAACCTCTACTATAACAAGACATGTATGAGTTTAAATACGGTACGTTTCCAGCACCGTGGAAAAAGTACTCCCAAAAGACTGAGCTGATTTCAATATCGTTTTTATGATGCTTGTTTTCACTACTCCTTTCTCACTCTCTCACTTCTTCAGTTAAGCAAATGGCCACTTCTTCAACATCACGTCCGCGTCTTACTCTATGCCAGCCCGTGGCATACAGTTACCGAAGTGGCAGAACGCAAGCGGAGCGCCCGCAGGCATCACGGAGCGCCCGCGCCGCCCGTACGCAACACCATACGTTATACTTGCCAGCCTGAAAAATATTAGGGTTATGCTCAGTTTTTTTATTCAAGGTGAACGTTATTGTGTCTTGGAACATCTTGAGATCATATCTCTTTTGTTTAACACAGAAATATCTACTTTGGAGTTAACAAACTTTCATTTGTTCGTAGGTGGTCTTCGAAAGGACTTTGTGGGCTGTCTATTGTACCAACATGACATTAATAAGTTTTCTAACGTGTTATTTATACGGTCACAACAAGTACCAAGAACTCGGTTTCAGTAGACGGAAAACTCCACAGCAGCACAACAGTTTCTTCGTTAATTACCTACTTAACAAAGCTAATATCAGAGTTTACTCATCGAATTAATGTTCTTATGTTTTTCGTGAGTAGTCAAGCTCGCAACTTTACAACGCACGGGGTGTCTACACAACTGTCTACGCCATGCGCACGTTTGTCTAACGCCTACGCTGCCTCTACGCATTTGCGCAGCAACTGCGTCGTGGAAACATCGTTTAGCAAACATCCGACTAACGACTACGCTGCCATTACGTAGATGCGTAGCAGCTGCTACGCGGGGTCTACGCTTTGCATACGTCCGACTTACGCCTACGCAGAAGCACAGCTGAGTCCACGCTATCCGACTACAGTCTAAATGACCCAAATAGCTAGATATCTGTGGAAAACTTCATAAAAGAGCTGTTATTACTTATGTTCTAAGAATAAGTTATGTGGTAGGTAGATAAGCGATTCTAAGAAAATAGAATATGGCTACATTGTTATGATCTCATGTTATTAGATCATACTCTAGACCGATTAAACCTGTCGATAGTCCGTACAAACAATAATAATTCATTATTGAAAATCTACCTATATCCTCAAGACCTACTATCTAATTACATAAACAACACAACATTTAACGTCTGCAAATCACGAACAAAAATTAGCAGTGAAGTGTTGAACTGCACTTGTTTTAAATCTACTAACACCACGAACAAACTACAACCTATTTTCACAAAATCCTAAATACTGTATAATCCTGAATATGCGAACAAAAGAAGACCAAATCAGAGAGTGACTACAACACTAGTGACGTTATTTCTTTCACAACACTTCCATAACTGATTTATGGCCGTATGGTACGTAATAAACACATCACTAGACCACAATAGGCCAATAATTACGTATTGTGCTGGAACGAGCCATTCAATAGGCCTTATTCTTCAGCAGGTGGGGAACATTGTTCGTCTGCATAGAACACGTTACTGTTGGAGAACTCAACTGTTGTATCAATTACTTTTGACTAATAAGATCGATATTGATAGGATGTCGTATTTTATAAGTACACAGGATCATGCAAAAGAATAAGTATTGCTGCGGTAATAAGTAAAATAATTAACTCACAAGGTTGGCTCGTAAAACACGTCATGCCAAAATGTCTTTGCACGATTCGTGCAAAATCAATAATGTAGTAATGTGTGGTTGGGTTCGTTTTGTTTTTACAAGTTATTGATTTTGCACACATCGTGCAGAATGATTTTGACGTGTGTCATGAATAAACCTTCCTTTCAAACTGTTATAAAACAAATAAATGTTTATTCAAAATTAAATAGGTTGTTAAATCTTAATATATATAAATTACGCGTCACGTTGTTTGTCCACTATGGACTCCTAAACTAATGAACCGATTTTAATAAAATTTTGCACACTGTGTGTTTTGGTCAAACTTAAAAGATAGGGCAGTTTTATTTCGATTATTGATCTCAATATTTTATTTTATTGCAATTTAAATGTTTTCCTACAATAAGTTCCATGCATTTCTAACAAATGGCAGTGTAACTTAACTTTTGAGGCGGTACGAAGTTCGGTGGGACAGCTAGTAAAATATAAAAATCTTGCTAATTCACAAAGAGTTGGAATGTTAGATGCCTGTACTCAGTTGAACAAAAAGTTTCACATTAAGTATACAGTATTTTGTTTTGTTAGAACTCGCACCGAGGTGCTTCTTTGTTGGCTTTATGTATTTAGCAGTTGTGTGCCGAGTGGTCCCTCAAGGTTTTTGTAAAGGACCATTTAATAAATAAATAATGCTTCACAAGCCACACATCATCATCTAGCCCCAAGCTAAGCAGAGCTTGTGTTATGGGTACTAGATGACTGATATACTTAATACAATACATTAAATACATAGATATTTTTGGGATACATAGCAAATACCCACAACCTCCTGCGTCGCAGGTCGTCACCATTATATCATATTTTTTACTCAAAAATTGCTAGCAGTCAATAATGTCGAAAAAATCGTATTGCACTAGATTCCGACTTCGTGTTATCATCACTGATAGCTAGAAAGACAGGACTTGGGTTAGTTCATAGAAAAGTACCATAGTCATTGTTTCGAAGTGTCGATTATACCACGGCGGCGCGTGCGGCGCCTTAGCCTATAAAGCGCCGCATGCGCCGCCGCTTGCAACAAAACATGACAAATTATGTCAACCTCAGTACATTTAGAATTAGTATCCTATAGCTGCCCCAGTCACTTACCAGTACCGGCCATTTAGCCCCTGTATATCTCCTTCTGTCATTGTCGTCAGACGCCGGTGGTCTATTTACGAGTACATAATGTACCTCAGGTAATTTCACAATAGTCCACCGATTATATATTTAAGTAAATAACACAGATACAGTTTATATTCTGCTTGTACTGAGAAAGGTAATAGCTGGCTGCAGGGCGACAAGTAAATGAGTGCTTGGTGGATATTTTGGTCTAGTTTTTATGGCTAAAGGTTTTTTTTTTAAATGAATATTGTGAGACATAAATTTTCGCCTGCACTGCCAGTAAAATTCTATTTTACTGAAAGGAGTCTTAATATTCGCAATCACTTCAATTGTTTCACTATTCGTTTCTTAGTAGTCAACTCGTAACACGTTTGACACTTGTCTGTGGTTTTTAAGATACCTTAGTTCGGTGTCTGCCTTTAGAATCTATATATTATGCATAGTGGGTTTTGGAGGGCTGTGTTATGTAATTATTGACGTTCAAAAGGTGCTGATTCTCACCCAATTTCAGTACTTACATAATTTATTATTTAGATTTTTTATTTTTTGCTAGGCAACCTACGCATTACGCATTGGAGAATCTTCGGTGTGACGTACATACGTAGCTGTAGTCTCACCTTGTGATAGGTGCAATGTTATCACGCCAAATAATTGATTATTTTTTCGCATTACATTTATGACGCTTTGTGTTAGTGAAAACGGACAGAAGAGCTTATGTTATTAAAATCTGTCCTGTCCTACCACGTCCGCTTGGTCCCTCTATCTGTGCAATAGTGTAGGTACGGCCAGTAGGTACGCTAGCCGCGGGCTGTCACGATGAATGACCCGCCACGCCGCCCATACACAATTTCACCGGACTGCGCTCATGAAAAGACCTTTTTTTTCTTTTAAACTTTTTTTAAAGCATGATGAGCTCCTTTTTTTAACCTCGGATATTGTTTGATGGGTCTGTTTTGTCTTTGTTCTGTAGGTATGTAGGTGAGATGCGTGGCTCATATGATTGTAAACTTTTTGCGTGAAATGTTTTTTTTTGCGTTTCGGTTTGGGTACTGGTCTTTCGACATTTTTTTATATGGGGATATGCATTTTTTTTAAATTAGGAAACAATCTAATGAATTCAAAATACTTTTGTTTTTCATAAAATATAATTAAATCTGTTTCACCTGCATTGCAAAAGTGGTTTGGCTTTGTGTAATAACCTATTAAGAAAGTAAGTCACAAAAATCAATCACCACTGCGCCATTAAGTCTAAACAACAACAACACAAAAAAGAACTATTCTTTTAATAAACTAGCAAAAAATAACAAAAGGGGATCCCGTCACAGACCCCAAAATTATACCATGGCCCGACTATAATCACCCTATCTGGGTTTTTTATCGGGGACCCACAAATATGCCCCACAATAAGGACCCACGCCTATTTGGTACCCCTTGTGTCATATCCAACGATTTATTTGAGACGTAATAATAATGGTTTGAGTGTAGATGAAAATGTAAGATTTAGTTTGGAAGTTGGTTTATGAGAAAACTATTGGTCGTATGGTGGATCACCTTACGTACTGTTTCTGTGAAATATTACTTACATGGAATTCTTCGTTTTAAATTATTCAAACGTGATTTTCTAGGCTGGGTAAAGGAGCTCCTTGGCGAGGCTAAGCTACGTTTGCCGCGGTCAGTCTGTGGATGGGTGACCGTTGGTAACATATTGAGACTCCTCCGTGCCTCCGAAAACACGTTAAGCTCTTGTTCCCTGCTGTTATTTGTAGATCTTGGACAGTCGTTACCGGTACCCGGAAGCCCAAAGTCTGACAACCAGTCTTACCAGGGGTATCTTGTTGCCCAGCAACTATACTCAATGCATGCAACTATATTCAGCTGCATTCGGTTAGACTGGAAGCCGACCTCAACATAGTTGGGAAAAGGTTAGGCAGATGATTTTTTAGACTGGGCATTGTCTGTCAGCCGGATACGAAGTCATTGATTTTCACAGCAATCATAAAGTAATAAATAATAGTGATCAACTGAAATCTTATCTTGGATTCTATTTTCTAGCAGTGTAAAACTATCCAGAATTAAAAAAAGATCTTTTTCTACATTTACAACATTCGTATTGACTAATCACCTCTTTCACTCACTAATTTCTCAAACCAAACACAATTCTTTCATCAATCCATTCGTCAATCAATTAGAGCCTGTGCTTGCGCGAGCGTCGGGTGTCGTGCGCGGGAGCGTGTGCGCAGCGGGCTCGCCGCGGGGAGCAAGCGCCTCGCGACATGCAGCCTTTGTCTTTGCGCACCTACGTGTTAGTACGAGGTTTTGAAAATAGAATGCTTTTGTTTTTGAGGAGGTTAGCAGCAATATGCTTTTTTTTATAGATTGAGAGATTAAAGACGGTGCGCAACATGCAGTCTTTGTCGTTGGGCACTTACCTACGTGAACGAGACTAAAAAAATAGAATGCTTTTGTTTCAAGGTGGTTGACTCATGTGGGAAATATGTTTTTTTTTAATTTTCTTTATTAGGGGTGCAATGACGGGCAAAGTTTTAGGGAAATAAGTATGTTTCCTTAATTGGAAGAAATAAGGGACTTTATTGATAACTCTATGCCTACCTGTTTCTTGCTAGCTGTCCTATATACATATGTGTGGTTGTCTATTACTTTTATCAAAACCAATTTACACAATTGGTTAATTAATCTTCAGTTTCCAATGAGAAGTTGGGATGTGCGATACAAGTAAGTAATGCGTCTAAATTCTTGACAGTACATTTAAGCACGTAGCTACTGACTGTTTTGATTTATTAAACATAACATAATGCCTGTAATCCCCAACGGGTTAGGCAGAGGTGTACCCTTATTTCACCAGTTATGTTAAAGTCTCACGTAATAGGGGGTGAGCCTATTGCCATCAATCGGTCACAAATCCAGACTCTGGACTGCTACTCAGATATTCGAGATAGAAAACCCAATCACCTACCCGGGAGTCGTACCCATAACCTCATGTTCAGCACAAGCGCTTGCGAGGCAGTCATTGATTTACTTTTAAGAAACAAAACATAGTAGCAGCTGTATGCGTACTTCTAACTCCTTTTTCTAACTCCTCCGCTGTACTTTTCTGCTTAATTTCGTTGCGGGATTCAAGACAGTTGAATCGTTTCTCCGGGACTCGTCGGGCTTCATTGTCTCGACGCTTTTCTGGTGGTCGCCACTGTTGATTCTGGTTTATAGAAGTTGCAGTAGTGAAGGGTGGGCGTTTTAGGGTACTGTCTGTTGTAAACGTTTTTGACGTTCAAAAAGTGCTGATTCTCAGCCTAATTTGAATAAATGAATTTTGATTTTGATTGAGTTTTGGAATAGTGTGGCGGGCTTGTCCCAAAACAAAACATGCGTATTTCTGCCTACTTTATCATCACCTGCATGGTTCCGCCATTTTTAATTCATCGATGAAAGTCTAGGTCCCCAAGCCATTTAACTTATCAGCACTTGTATCTAGAATGTTTACTAGTAAATTATATTAAATTATTGTGTTCAGCAATTATTTAGCACATTTAGTAAACATCTGCATTAAATTACATCTTCATGAAGCCCTTTTTATTGTTCCCGGCGGGTTTAAAAACATGGCAACTCGATCAAAAAAAGAAAGTTTAAGAGTAACAGTAGGTATAACCTACGGTTTTATTTATTTTATTGAAATAGTTGCATTTTTATATGTAGGTATCGTCATCGGCCTAGCCTTTTTCCAACAATGTTGGGGTCGGCATCCAGTCTATACAAACAGACCAGACCCGGAACAATTACCTGTAGGTCATACAAAATATTAGTTCCGTGTGGGAATCGAACCCGCGACACGTAGCAGCCAATCCTTCTGCCACTGCGCCAACCGTGCCATCAACCTTTCCATAGACTATAATATTTAACTTCCGTTTTTCCTGCTACCAGCAAATTCAATAGGTACCCACGATAATTACGCGCAGCACTAACAAGCTAATGCAAGGAGCTGTCAGAATTAATAAAGTAGAGGTATCGAGTGTCGACGCGTGGCCGACAATGGGCCAGTGTTTTTTATTCGTGGCCGGTAATGGGCGCCGCGTGGCGTTACGAGGGCGTATTGTAGGCAACCCCGAGTGGTACAGCGTTATGATACGGTAACTAAGTACTTACTTCATGTGTTCCATCTTCAATTTTTATGCACGTGTGTTTTTGTATAAAAAGTAACTGAATTTGTGGTGAGGGACTTAACCGGTCATCTGATCAATGCGTTGTGTTTATCTATTGTCTACGGTGACAAGGGAGGATAATCTTTCCCTTTCATAAAAAATAAACTATCAATACTATCAATGTTTGTAGCAAAATTACTTCCTGAAAACATTTCGTAAACATCCGACAAAATGCTGACATGTACAGTATATTTCATTTAACTTTTTGTTTATTAAATAGCCATTTTGAAAAAGAAAACATTTTAATTGCCCGTGTAACAAAATAAAAAAAAAACAATTCGGCTTTTGAATATTCAGAAATCGTTGTGAAAATCGTTGGTATTGTAATATTTTCGGGCAATATGCAAAATAAATGCATAGAGCACGCGCCACCTGCCAGTTCAATTTGAATTTTGAATTTCGAACGCTTTCAAAACTTATCTGCGTGATGCGATTTGCGGCACGCTTGCGATGCGAGGGCGCGAATCGGAGGGAATCGATGCTTAAAATCACATTCGATTCGAGATTTAAAATGATTTTTGATCCTTTGATGTGTTTATCCAATGTCTTTTTGAATCAAAAGACTTCGTAATTCAATTGTGAGTAAAATAATAATGTTGTCTACAAAGGCTCTTTCAATTCTTGTGCAAGTGAAACAACAAACAAATAAGTTGTGAGCTATTCCACTATGCAGATTTAATTGGGTGCATTTTAATTTGGAGTGTTAAGCTAAACTAAGCTTCTACTTTCGTTTACATCATTCCTCTTGCATACAATGCAGAAGAGAGAAGATTTAACATATATAACTTTGGTTGTTAATTCCACAAGCTAGTATTTCGTTGAATTCTCCGAAATAATACATTTTTCGCTTCGTCATTTACATCCACACACCACAGATAATAATTATAATTATAATCATATTCTACCTCCACATTAAAGTTTCAACATGAATTCATTATCCGACCCATTCCAACAACCAATCTCCGTGGTTACATGACGCGCATCGACGCACCTGTTCCGATTCGAATATCGAATTACCATAATCGATTTGGGGGTAAGCCACGCGATGTGCTCTATGATGATACACAACCCTACTCTTCCTTGTGTCTATGTTATAAACCTAGAACTTAACTCCGTGAGTCTCGATAAAAAATATTAAGTGAAGATTTAAGATTTGTACAGTCTAATAGTAATAAATCTAGATTCATATTATGTTCAGTCATGTTCAATTGACAAAAAGTCTTAAAGCCGATTAATTAAAAAAAAATCTCCCAGTGAAATGTGAAGTGATATGTCAATCTCTAGCAATTAGGATAGGATGACAGCTCACTTTGTCTTCACTTCACTTACATCTTATATCTCATACAGAATAGAACTGACGGTGACTAAAAGTTGTGTGGAAATCGGTTGTCGTGGGCATGGATAGCGGAGGAATAGAGGAGCATATTGTGAGGAAAGTTTTTGTGTAAGAATGTGGATGGATGGCTTTAAGAGTAGAGAAAGACCAAAAAAACCATAGATCGACTGTGTGAAAGATGATATAGGTAGGAAATGGATGACTTCTGAGATTACGTCTCATAAAGAAGCATGTAAGAAGAAGACATATCACCCCAACCCCAATTGAACTAGCAAAAGGGCAAGATAATGATCATGAGTAGCTATATAGATACACTTACATATAACTTGCCTGCATTCCCCATAGGTTAAAGCAGAGGCACGCCAAAGGTACACCTATATCTCGTCAGTAATGTTTAAGTCCCATGCAAAAGGGGGTGAGCCTACTGCCATCCAGACTCCGGGCTGCTAAACATCCAATATCAATTAGCTCGACCCGGACATCGATCCCAGGACCTCATGCTTAGCAGAAGCGCATGCAAGCACTAGGCCGACGAGGCACTTAAGAGAATTTGACTTAAAAAAGTACTTATTGTTTCATTTTTTTCATTGTTTTGTTTTTAGTTCCGTTTTTCTTTTGTGTGTTTTATTATCTGTGCGTGTCCCAAATAAATGTTTTTTCTTTCCTATCTTTCTTTATTTATTCATCCATCGTCTTGAACTAATTAAATAAGAGAAGATCGGAGAATAAGAAAAGGATAAACTTAACCATTGAAAAACGTGAGTTGGTACGGACCATTTTTATCCTCACAATCAGCGGCATTCTTATTATGCAAACATTTTAACATTCTCCTTAGGGAACACAGATTTAGCCCAATTATATTCTATTAAAAGAGTTTGGTAGTAAATTCGCTGTATCGTAGACCTAATAAATCAACAGATAATTTTGAACGCAGTATATGAGTGGTTGTGAAACAACAATAAATCACTTTTCGGGGATGCATCCATCCCCAAAATGTGATGCTGCAATTTGACCGCATTTGGTCAAATTGCAGTCATATTTCAAAATTACGAAACCTCTAAAATGAGATTTTGAATTATCACATTTTAAAGAATTACGAGTCTGTGGTTTTGTTTGAATTGAGAAAGAACAATTTTACAAGAATGAGTTCTTAGTAGGCTGTCAAAAAAATATCATCGGAGGCAACCATTACTGATAAAAAGAATATGGATAGGTACTTACTCTTACTTTAGGTGACGTAGAAATTGCAAGATTAGAAATGTAATAAAAATTCGAAATATAGCAATTACAGAACAACTTAAATTTCAGTACCCATTGCTCTTTTATAACCATTTAAACCCACTTTTCTCGCACATTAAACAACAATTACTCTGAAATTTTCGAAATTCTAAATTCTGGGGACTTGCGTGCGGCATCCAAGCATTCAAGATGGCGGTGCAATCAATCAGTCAAATTATATTGTCTTAGAGATCGAGCCAAATCGTTCCGATCCGGGCCCGAAACTTTACCACGACGGATTAAATTGTTCTAAATGGTACGTAATTGTAAATATATTATAGTATTTTATAGATTAAACCTTTATTGTGTTGTTATTTTTAGGTTAAAGTGGTGGTCGTGACTTATGGTGAAGAGATGAAATGTGGCCCGTTTATTTGACTTTTGGTGTTACTTATCTACCTATTCGTCGTAATAGGAAGACGAGTAACTTTGTACTTAGCACCAGCACGCGTATCATGACCAGTTCTATATCTATTCTACCAGGAATAGACAACGTTCTTTCTTTCCAAAGTAACATCTCATCTATCCGAGCACAAGGCGCCCTGTAGACTGTAGAGAATAGAAAACTTTCTTCTCTTAAGTTTTAACGGCATGCTTAGGACGGTAGAAATCTTTCAACAATTGGTCATGTTGTCTATTCTTTCGTCAACAAAATACGTTACTATGGTGTTCATGCGAAAAAGCCCCTTGTGTTAATTTGCTGGGGAGTTTATTCCGCCACTTCTTCTTCCCGGCAAAAACCCTAGGAAGTGGTGAAGGGTGGGAGTTTCGGGGGACTGTCTTTTGTAAACGTTTTGTCGTTCAAAAAGTGCTGGTTCTTACATTCATACTTCTAGCAGAAGCTGTAATCGGTAATGTATTTTTTGGGAATCCGAATCTGTTGGTAATCATGGCAATACGGCCCACATATACAAGAATAGGTACTCTAATCAGCTGCTTATTTCTTATTCTAGTGATAGGGCCGAACTATTTTCCTATTTCATGTGTTTTGTATAGTTTGGTTTTTGAAGTTATACTTCTTTTGGCGCGATGGAGAAAAATGATGAGGGTGAATTTTTACGATGCGCGCGCACACCGACACCTAAATTTAACGGCATGAAGTTAGTTCTAGGTGGTATGAAAATTGATAACTATGTTCAAGTTGTATATTCTAGTATTTTTTGACACTACCGGTAATGTCAAACTATATGTCATGCAAACCTGACCGAAAGCATTGTCATGCCAGCCTTATGGTCTAGCCGGCAATAAAATTACATAATGCCCGCTGGTCGACCATGTTTTTTGAATTTGGAACCTGAACACAAAGTTTGCATAAATCTTTTTAGGTACCGAAGAGAACACATTTGAAAATCGAATTGCTTTTTATTATCTTACTACAGAAGGTGTGTACTGTGTAAAGAGTATTCTTGGGAATAAAGGTGTCTTGGGGTATTTTGAATCCTTTGCTGCATTCAGGATTCTAGTCTTAACTCCATCGATGCGCTCGGTAGTTAACTCTAGAATTCTTCGTTACGCCCGGTATTCATTATGGCGCCCGTGACATAATACACTGATCTGTCCCCTTGGTGCGTAATCTACTATTTATTTGCATACTGTGATTCATTAAACCGTACAACAGATGTCAAAATATAAATAATTTGCACTAACTTATACTTTTACATTATATTTTTTTTTTTCAATAATTGATTTAACGCGTTGAACGCCAAATGACCGACAAACAATACATTTTCTATTGTGTCTCGTTGTTTGGCAGTTAAGGTGTTAATGTAACCACGAGCAAGAATTACTTGTTGTATTATTTGTTAAGAAGTATAACTTCTAACGCGTGTACATAAGTACACACACTCTTTTTTTATTTAAGTTTACTTTTGTTCAGTTGTTTCTCAGCGCATTCTCATCTCATTTACTTAGTCAATACGACCTAATTTCCTTTGTGTTTTTCAAATAGGATTAAACTAGGAAGATCGTACCCTTGACATAAGAATGTGACGTCTCGCAGCACTAACAACTAGAAACTCGATTACCGGAATCTGTCAAGAAAAACGTGACGAAATCGACTTAAGTATAACCTTGACAAAAAGGTTAAATTACTGTATTTTAATCGTACCACTAAATAAATCAACTTTGAAATCGGTTAAAAACTTTATACGAAATGCAGTCGTGCATCAAAATTTTTTGTACAATCAAAATATGAAAGGTTAGAGTCAATCAGGTTATTATCAGATTAGCTAGATGATCCTTTAGTCGAATTATTATAATTTAGCTTCGTGTTAGTCGATTGTTTTGTTGTACTCGACTAAAATACTGCTCGGATCATTTGAAAAAGTAAATTTTGATTGATAGATGTAATTTTGTAAACACAATATGGTGATCATGATGCTTCGTGTGTAGAGAGTTACTTTTGAAGTAATATAACATAACTTCACGGCTGTATAGGGTTAGGCAGACGAGTACCTTTACACGAACATATCGCCACATATATTTCAGTCTCAAGTAATAGGAGACGAGTATTTTGCCACATACAGGGCATAGATTCGAACTTAGAAATTCCATATAGAAAATCTGTGTGTTGCCCAATTCCTCACAGGCTATCGCAACTTTAAAAGTAAATTATTTTCTTTCAAGCTTGTTCCATCACCTTTGTGTCAGTGTTCTACATCAGACTGTGAATGCAAACAGTCTGCTCATCATGTTTTATGGGACTGTACTCTTTGGCAGAATGATCTCAATATAATGTTAGATAGTGTGCACGTTGCATCCGGAGTTGTTTACTATACGGACCTTGTAGAAACTCGATCAAATTTCCGTGCGTTCAAGCGTTTTTGCCATACCTACAGCTCATCATTAAGGACTCATTAATATCAGTGTTAATTTTAAACCGTGGTGCTATGCAACTGGGCCTAACCCAGTTATAAACATCCTATTTGTGCCTATTGGCCTAGCTCTGTTCTGTCTCCTACTTGATATGGAGGGAAGTGGAAATTACGTATTTTTCTAACTGCTCCGCTATTTTTCCAATTAATTTCGTTGCGGGATCCAAGACAGTTGAATCGTTTCTCCGGGACTCATCGGGCTTCATTGTCTCGACGCTTTTCTGGTGGTCGCCACTGTTGATTCTGGTTTTCAGGAGTTGCAGTGGTTTGGGAATAGGGTGGTGGGCTAGTCCCCAAAAAAAATACGGAGACGAGAGATCTGCAAGCTGCTAAGAAACTCTTTGCTCAGTTAAGTTATATTTTAGACTCATTTCAAAAATAATTCATTCCAATTAGGCTGTAAATCAACATAAGACAGTCCCCTAAAACGCTGCCCATCACTACTTCCTAATGGAAATAAAGAGTAACACATCTGTCTAATTAGTTAGAAGAACTTGAATGCAAACAATATGATGCTAAATAATTAACACATAAATCGACTAATTATAATATAAATCATTACATAATATGTTAGCTAGAATACTCCAATATAAAAATAAGGAAATGATAGGTGTAGATAAAGGTAGGTATGAACTAGGGATGTTACGAAGGTGGTTTTATCGGAAACGGAGTCGGAGATGGTGGCATAAGAAAAATGTGTTAAGGACAGGCAATAAAATAGTACAAACATTAATCAGTCAGCCTCTTTAATTTCAATTAAAAATAGTAAACCATTATATGTCACAAAAAAAAACAACATGTTTACTTATTCAAAATTAAATTGGTAAAACACAATTTCTTTTTAAAACTTTGCCCCACACTAGGAATTTCTCCTGTGCTGGGTGCGATTACAAACATTTAAAGTCACATACACACACAGCCAGCCCCGGAACTACCTGTAGGCCATACAGATGTTCCGTGCGGGAATCGAACCGACGACACGCGGCGCGGCAGTCGATCGCTCAGCCACTGCGCCAACCGTGCTGTCAATGTGCGGTATATATTGCTTGGATCTCCGATTTAAAAGTATCGGAACCGGAGGTGTAAGATCAATCGGAATTTCCGACATATCGGAGTCGAAGCTAACATGAAACATCCCTGGTATGAACCTACCTAGTTTGGGGAACACCGTCCAAACAAACATTATCTACAGTCACCTAATGCTTAGTTACAGATAATTGTGTTATAGTGGTAAGATGATATCTTTGCGTATTTTTGTTTTCTTTTGTTATTTTTTGGGTGTTAATCTTGACTAGCAAAATGTAGGTGTTACTTCGTACTCGTACCATATTTTTGTACTATTATTTGTAAACGCGAACAATTCTTTTTCTTATTCTCATTTGAACATCAGGTGTGACGATAAAAGGTCTTGTAACTGATATGAATCAGTTACAAAACTCTCACAATAATAAAACAAACGGTATAATACATCATAATAATGCCGAAACACCCAAAATCATAACATAACCTCATTATGTTCACAAAAAACGTTGGTATTTTAATGTTCCTCTAAGTATAGGGTGCTGTCTCTCACTATGTCGCGATACCACGTGGTCCCGAGCTAATTTACATAAATACATCACCAAAGATGACCCAACATAGTTCAACGCAACCTTTAATTCGATACATAAAATTTTAATAACATAAAAATTATAATTTTCCAACATAATTATGGACCGTTTCAACAAAATGTTAGTGGATTTATATGTAAATAACGTTTTAGCAGTTAGTGTTACGATGATTCTTATCTTATCAGGCTCATATCTGGCAGTTTGCATTGATGTTCGTATTAAAACCTTCTTAGAAATTGCCTGCTTTATCTGAGGAAAAAGAAAAAATGTGACATACCAGCTGTTGTGTTGCAAGTTGTAAAAATCGCCCGTGGAAAAGGTAAGATAAAAAAGATTGAGTATACTTCCCGATTTGCTTACACGAGATCTCATAAGCCTACAGTTTAAGCAATCGAACAAAAATAAACGAATGTATTTCAGTTAAGGGCTGTATTAGCGGAATTGTTTCTCCTAGAGCAACCATTTTAATTTGACTTACTCCCATCTAACCCGGTGGCTCTGTCCCGTCAACGGGGCAGACGGGAAAAATAGTTTCATGTCCCCGGTAGCGTCGACGTCGGCGTTCAGCGGGGAGGATGGCACAGATCTAGTATTGATTACCCTGTTATTACGGTTAACGGGTAGGATGACACAGATACAATAGCAATTCTCAAAGAGTTCCTGGACTAGGCTAGGCCTGTCTCGCAAGAAGTTTGTAATACAAAAATTTCGAAATAAACAAAACATCTCCATGGTTTGAAACATGAAGGTGCAATATTGTTCACGAGCACAAAAACTCCAAGTTTCCACAAACAATATATTTATTGTTTTAACCATAAAATACGTCCAATGACTATGTTTAGCTCAATTACAGGTGTGGGCCAACGGGGCGCAATTATAAAACGTTTTGTGACTTACCCGACCTCAATTATGAGAGGTTCCTATTGTTTTTGTTTATTTTTATTGATTTTCTGACCTTTGAGGTCCTTTTGAGTGGTTGTTGAGTAAATATAATAACAATGTACGATTTTTAGAAGGTTGTAATTTTATGTTGGGTGGAATTATTGTTATCAAATTATAAATTCATAATTATATTCATTATCTGTGTTACAATATACAACTAACTATTTTGATTGAAACTAAGCATATGAAATCTAAACATAAACTCACGCCTTTTTCCCATGGGGGTAGGCAGAAACCACAGAGCGCCACCTGATACGATCCTTTCGCTTCGCTCACTTTTACTAAAACTAACTACTTACATACAAATATACAAAATGGGAGGAATACTAAATAAAACAAAAATCTCTTAACATCTTACTCTCTCGATACACCTCCGCAAGACTCACAGCTAACCATTTTGGTCACCAGATAAAAAAATTGAATTAAATCTGACCGTTTAAAGTGGGTCAAAATAGCGTCCAAAGGAGTCGGTTACAAACATACAAACATACAAGTGAAGCTAAAATAAAGCGTGTTAAAAGACCTCTCCTATGGAACTAAGAGATGAATGGGGAGGACTCCGGGGGCGCGACAACATTGATATATGTCGAAAGACCATCTCAGACATTAAGTGCATGGTCCTCAAATGATCTGACCAAGATAATGTCTGGACTTTAAAAGAGATAGCAGATACCTTCGAAGCGGGCAAAGGTCCGCCTTGGAACAAATGTTTGTACGATCTACAAAAATTTGTTCCGGGTGTTCTGGGTATTTACATACGTATAATAAAAAAATATCTATCTATGTACATATTATATGTATGTAATAGGTCTTTACCTATGAAATTGCCGTTTTGTATGAAAAAATTTAAATGAATTTTTTTCATGTATTTTTTATTTGTATTAATCGAAGTAATCACCCATGCAATCAATGCATCTTTGCCAACGCAGTGGCAGTTTATTGATGCCCTTCTTAAAGAAATCAGCTGGACGGGAGGCAACAAATTCTTCAAAGGCATTTTGTACTGCCTCTCGGGTATTGAATTTTTTTCCCGCCAAGAAGTTATCCAAATTCTGGAAAAAGTAGTAGTCTGTAGGCGCAAGGTCTGGTGAGTAGGGCGGATGACGGAGAGCTTCCAACCCCAGTTCTTGCAACTTGGAGACCGTCTGCTGTGCAGTATGAGGTCGCGCGTTGTCGTGCAGGAGCAGCGGAGACGAGCTATTGACCAATGCTGGTTGGAGATGTGCCAGCTTCTCCATCATTGTGTTCAATTCTTCACAGTACACATCTGCAGTAATGCTCACCCCGTTTGGTAAGAAGCTGTGTTGAATCACACCGGCGCTAGACCACCAAACAGTGACCATCACTTTTCTTGGGGTAAGTTTTCGTTTAGGGCATTGTTTAGGTGCTGAACCAGGATCCAACCAACTTGCTGAGCGCTTGCGGTTATCAAACAGAATCCATTTTTCATCGCAGGTAACAATGCGGTTCAAAATTCCTTCATTTGTGTGTCTGTTGAGCAGTGCAAGGCACGTCTCGACGCGTACTTCGCGCTGGCGATCATTGAGTTCGTGGGGCACCCATTTGTCAAGCTTTTTTACCTTGCCAATTTGACGCAAATAGACCAATATTGTTTTGACGCTAACGTCGAAAGCTGCTGCTAATTCAGCCGTAGATTGTGTATCATCAGCTTCCACAATCGCCTTTAATTCGTCATTGTCGACCAAAGTCTTCGGACGACCGCGAGGTTCATTTTTCAGGTCGAAATTTCCAGAACGGAAGCGAGCAAACCAATAACAGGTAGTGCGTTGGTTTGTAGTGTTAGCTCCGTAAACGTCGTTGATGTTGCGTGCCGCTTGTGCCGCGTTGCTACCACGACGGTACTCATATTCCATAATTACTCGAATTTTTAACGTATCCATGATGACGAAAAAGATTTAAATGCGATGAAAATGTAACACTAATCAATAAACAAATGACTACTTTTGGAAAAAAAAATCCATGTTTTTAAAATAAAATTAATTTGAAATTAGAATTCTTAGCCAAACAAAAAATATTTTGATTTGAAATGGCCAGTACTGCAGAACGGCAATTTCATAGGTAAAGACCTAATATATATGTATGTGTATTAAGTATATCAGTCATCGAGTACCTACCCATAACACAAGCTCTGCTTAGCTTGGGGCTAGATGATGCTGTGTGGATTGTCCAGCATTTTTTATTATTTATTTATACGTACATACACACGTACATAAACTCACACCTTTTACCCATGGGGGTAGGCAGAAATTAAAGAACGTAACCTACTACGATCCTTACATACTTCTTTTTTGTTTCATTTTCGCTCATACATCTGGTCATACACGCACGCACCAGGCCAACGACGCAGTAAGGAATACCATTCATTGTGATCTGTTAGATAGATATATACATTTTTTATATATATTATATAGATAGATATATTTAATTAAACATAGCAAATACTCAGAACACCCGGAACAAATCTTTGTAGATCGTACAAACATTTGTCCTAGGGCGGGAATCGAACCCGCAACCTCTCTCGTCGCAGGCGGACCTTCGCCCGCCGCGCCACATTGATCGTCAAAACGTATAAATGTAAACGTCGTATGTGGGACGAGAAAAAACATTCCCTATGTGGTAGCCTTTAGCCCAGATATGAACCGAGTGAGTAAGCAAGATACCCATTTTAGATGTCTGGGTAGTTAGGTACAGACGCCAACACATGAAGCTACCGCAATATGTCAAATTTCAACTTTATCACAAAAGAATAAGGTTCATGTTCAATTGGGTAAATTTGACAATTTGGGGTAGCTTGATGTGCTGGCGTCTGTACCTACTAACCACTAGTTAGGATGTACGAAAATTACATGACATTAGCCTCGGTATCGAGGCCTAATAGTGAGTATCACATTATAGTCGAGTAATAGAGGTGCACCTCACCTCGCGTGCCTCGCCTCGTCCCCGATTCCCGAATACTCGAGTAATTGCAGTGGACACGAGTCTCCGAATAACTCGAATTTTTACCAAATTATACACTAGTTTGAAGGAATTCTTCAAAACCATTATTGAGAGGTGATCTAGTGTTGGTTTTGTTTCTTTTTATAGATACTTGCTAGTATTAACATCGTCTACATTCCAATCGAAATTGAATCAATGATTAATCAGAAAAGGATTTGAAGTTTTGAACTTAAGTTTGTAAAAAATGTGATTTATTGTTAACGATTTAAGATATATTAAAGGTAATTGGTAGGTATTTATGCATTCTTTCTTTTTTTAAATAAAAAGTTATTGCTTAGATGACCTTCAGTATAGTTAATTTTAGAAGCTGCACTGCTCAAAATATACGTAGGAAGTCAACGGAATTACACAAAATATTTTAACACGCCATAAATCCAGAAATGCGTTACGAAACTCTAATGATGTAAAAAATGGCGACCCATAAAAAAATTACAAATGACAATCTAATTCCTAATTTAATTTCCAACTTTCCGTATTCGAATAACAAAAAAATACCGTTACAAAATTATTCTCAATTTGAAAATTTCTAACGGTATGGCGTGTGACTAATAGGTCGGCTAAAACAAAACGACATAAGTAAGAAAATGTGAATTTATCAAATTCAACTGACAGTTTTGTAATATTTAATTGATGACCCATGGGTCGGGTCGCTGCGGTGAATTAGACATTAATGAGCTGATAATGTGTGAGGCCATTTTTTTGTCAGAAGTTTTTAGTTTTTTTCTTTTAATCTTTTGTGTGGTACAGCGTTTGTTTGTAGACTTCTGTAATGCCTAAAGGTGTTTTATGTATGGGAACGTTTGTTTATTTTACGCTTGGACTGATTTTGTTCTTGTTCTATATGTGCTATAAAAGAAGGCAATTCCAGATGCTGCTAAAAAGATATTTCTTGCAATAGAGTGGTTGGTGAGTTGGGGAAAAATATTCTAGCCGCTTCTATCACCTAGCTATTACTTAGTTGTATTTACCTGTATGTATTAGGTATCATAATTTGAAATAACTGGCACTTTCAACGTTTGTAAAATTAAGAACGAATTACACGTATTCGTATTTACTTAATTTTACAAGTCCATGTTCAAGAATTTAATTTGTCGTGTGTTATTAACGTGTTTAAATGCCGACTTCTAAAACAACACATCGTTTAAGTATTCTTTTATGAATATTCATAGTCATATTTTTAGTTAAATTGAAATTATAATTTATTTTTGCAACAGCTCCGTATTATTATAACATAGTTACATAATTAAATAAATTACCTATTCACATCAAATAAACGCGCGTCATTACCTTTTGTGACATCAAAAGGTTTTTGTTTCCAACTTTCAATATAATGAGTGTTACCGAAAACATTTCCGCGCCGACCAAATGTCCAACACCTCGGGGTAGTTATTAAGCACACACGGGTTGGCGTGCGTTTCCACAAGAAATTAATTATCTCAAATTATCCGATGGCAAACCCGAAAAATTGACAATGTCACCACCGCAAAGCTAGAGGGCGGACCACACAATGGTTTGACAGCTGTCATTTGGTTTTTTTTTATTGTTTAAGTACTTTAATTCGATCTTGGCTCAAGGGTGTTAGCGGTTTATGTTTATTATTGTTTCTGGAACTTGTAACTTCCTTATTTCAGAATGAGGTGTGCAACCTGTCTGTCCTGCGAAACTACAAAAAATTAAAGGACATTCATTTTATTGTAACATGAAGAAAACCTTATGGAGAATAATTCTGATTACAGGACAGGCCAAAATAAATCGGTATGCACCACAGACACAAAAACAAGTAGAAAATGTATAGGTACAGATAAAATTACAACGCAACATTACATTGCTAGAGGCTCGAACAAACTTTTGTTTAGGTACTCGTAACAACATACGAGAGTAAAAAGTGTTCTACAGTGATATGGTACGCATATAACTATTTTCAGATTCCAAAAAGGAAAAAATGTGGTGGTCTTAAAATATAATATTACTTTATCAACACCAATGTGATATACCTTCTGACTTACCTTATCAGAAAGCTTATTTATTAAGTTATTCGATTATCTATTAAATATGTCATTTCCTGACCCTCGTTTCATCCTTTCATGGCAGTATCATTACATTAGCAAAATTTTATTAAATAATAAAAATAATAATTTCTTTTATTTGGAACAACACAAGAACCATTTTTGTTAGTACACTCCTTAGATACTAAACTTATAAACTAGGATTAGTAATAATACATATAAGAATAACACTTACTCGAAACAACGACAATTAGTGAGTCATGTACTTACGAGGCATGTCATACGGACAATGATTCCGCATGAGATGTCTCAGCACAGCTCTCGGGTCCTCAGTCACTACTTTCAGGATGCTATTGCTACTCCCTTTGATTGCTTTGATTGTAAAGCTGCCTATCTGTTATATTTGATATTTTGAGTTTTTATCTTTATTCCAGCTGCAATTCCATGCAATTATGACAAAACGTGTCAAATAAAGGATCATATCTATAACTCTCAGTTTGACGTTTAGTACTTTTCTCTAATAATGTGTCGAAATCTAACCAATTTGGAAGTTGTTTGACTGCCATTTCTGTCAATGTCAGGTCATTTTCTACAGGGCTGCCGAGTATTTTTTTCTAGCACTTGACATTCAGCCACACATTTTCAATAACGGGCGTCTGTTAAATGTTTTAAATGCTGAAATAATTACAACAATTACTATAGGTACTTCTGCCAGCCCATATAATTCAGAACGCTGTTACAATTTTCTATTACTTTAGGATCAAGCCACATAAACCGAGATAAACGTCTCCTTTCAGCTAAAATGTTCTACAGTATGTTTTGTTACTTGGTAGGTTTATCCACCATTTCTACATTAAAACATCATATCAAATACGTTATCCTTCTAACAACTAAGTCCCTTTCTAATTTTATTCTTCCCTACATTGTTAGTTACAATGTATTCGTAAGAAGAGGTTCTTCTCCCCTCTGGGGTTCGCCCCTTAACAGGAAAACCCAAAATCCGTTCCCCACACTTTTCCAAGATAAACATAGTAAGATGCGTCCAATGTATGAAGGGAGGTGCTTGGAATATATTAATAACAACCTCCTTCCTATATGTTTTCACTGTTCTGTTCTGCTGAGACCTTGTAGCTCTACTGTAGTGTGCATATTAATATTTTGTATTGTGCTTCTTATTTTATTTTCTTATAAACTTTTTAGTTTCGATCGTGTGTTTAAATATAGCTTTATTTATACGTGTTTCGTTTAAAAGGGCTTTGTCTAGAACGGAACCCATTGAAAGTTTCTTTTGAAAGTGTTCTTAATACCAAGCTTGCAAAAATTTTAATGAAAAGAACTCCGTGGAACAGTTTGTACATCGAAGTAGGTAAGTAAACTTTACAGTAAAAAAGCCTTTTGAATGAAAACGTAAAGTAAACAGGTGGTATTAACAATACCAACAGAAATGAAAAAAAAACTTAGCAAAACGAATCCAAACACGCTGACACCGAGCCTACACAAATAGCAGCAAAAAGAGAACAAAACGATGCGCCCGCGCAAATCTGACACAACGGACGTATCCACAACAAACGAGCTATTCAAACATGGAACACAAACGTCACGTATAACTGCTCACTTAACCCTACAATAGCCATAAAGAATTACAATTAATCGCCGCGACGAGAAATCCCACCGCGCCGGTAAAAAAACGTCAAAATATTGTCGGTTGATGCGACACGGTACCCCCACCGGCGGCTACCGGGTAGCCAATAGGGAGGCGCGGTCGAGGCCCGCTACCGCTTTTTAGCCAATGGCGTTCCCTGGGGCGGAGCCTCGAGCTACGCACGGTGTTTCGCCCCCAGCTAAAACCTTTTCGCCTGCAGTCGTTTACAGATAAGCCCGCGGGATGGTCGATTATTATTACATTTCATACGCGTGATTCTGTGATCTACGCGCGTCGCCTCGGGCGCTTACCGAATCGATAGCGATGTACAAAGCGAAGTGCGATACTAGAATTAGTTTCCGAGATATGATAGAACTTGCGTTGTTGTGATTTGGTAGAGACATATTGTGCGTTCTGTGATATGTTTGCCTTAGTATAGATATAGCGTGCGGTATGAACCTATATATGCAGTGCCATCGTGAGGTATGGATGTATCTGTTATATATTATATGCTTGTGTATCTACGTCGAGATGAAGCCAGCATCTAGTTGAGGCTTGTGATGGATTGCAGCAATGGTTGCTCACTGGTTTTATAGCTTGGTGCATTTGGATTTTAAATTTCTGTTTTCTTAATTCTACACTAGGTGCTGTTTAGTCTAAGTAAGTGATTGTGGTGGATCAGTTATCCATTATGCATTAACTTTGGTTGGATTTAATTAAACTAACTGTCTGGTATTTGTACATGTTATGATCCGTCGCTAAGTAATCAAAATTTTAAAAACTCGTGTTTGTGTTTTGTTTTAAACATTTAATTACTTATTGTGTATTTCAATTCACTTGATCACTTATTTTTGAAAAAAATAACAAAACGTAGCAAAAAATATCTTGCATCCGATACTAAACGGAATAAATACCAACGGCGCAGCAGTTGCAGGGTTAAAAGCATTAAACCAATTATTCTTAATTAAAACAAAAATGAATTATTAGATATACAGTATAGGTTTAAAATTCAATCAGTGAATAGTAATGTAAGTATTTATAAATGGTTATTAACTCCTACGCATTACATACATTTTAATTTGCACTAACTATTTAAATAAACATTTAATCCAAACAAGTTAAATTACAAAAATATAAACGAGTAAAATTTTAAATGGAGTAGAATTGTAATTTATATTCAACGACATACCACAATTAAAGTTATTTTAAAAATAAAACCGAAGTTCGTGAAGGCGAGGCGGCCGTTGCTACATTTAAAGCATTCCATCAAAGGATATAATTAAATAGCCCGTCTTCTTCTCTAAGTTATACTTTAAACTTATAATTGGCGGTCCTCGACAAAAATTACACGTGAGACATCCTTTTGTGGCTCGTCTATACAAACTGGTTTGTTTTTATTAATTTTACAAAAAAATATAAACTTTCAAAGAACCCTTCAGAAAACATTAAAAAAAAGCTTATTGTTGAGGATTGTTTCTCGGACATTTTAAAGTGACATGTTAATAAATTATAAAAAAAAGTGTTTTTGGAGTTATCCCACTTTAGCTGTCGGGTGGTAAACCGTTCATTTCCCACAAAATATTTTTCTTAATTTTTTTTAGTCCCGTTTGTACCACAAATTTATAAATGCATAGAGCGCTAAGAATATTAAAAATATCATTTCCTGTCTGTCATCTTCGAACGATTGACAGCAATAGAACTTTAAAATTAGTTTAGCGCTAAATGCATTCAGTGATTTATCATGCAAGCGGGTCTTGATGTTGTTGTTTTTGAGACAGCATTACACTTAACAAAATAATCATTATAATGATTGAATTAAATCCGTCGGAGTAAACAGGTTTTAAAGTTACAGTGTAAGTAAAATATGCAGCGACAAATCACAGCAATTTCCTAAGTTAATAACCAATTTCCGCAGCACGTTTCCCACTAACAGAAATTGTACATACAGCCTCGTATATCATGGTAGGATGAAAAAGATTAATTATTAAATAAATCAAAACGTACAGCAAAATTTATGAAACGGACCTACAAGGCCCAATTAATTGATCAGTGTCGCTTTTTGTGGCTATTCAGGCATAAAATATACACACATCAAAACTTTCTAGGAATCACCTACATTTTTAACTAGGTATGGAAAAATATCCAATTAGTATTTTACAAACCTAGTCTTCCAGACTGTCTTCTTACTCTAATACCCTACCTATGTCTAAGCTAACAACTTGCAGTAAATTAAAAAAAAATAACCAAAAATTGCAATTTTTGCAAATTGTGGGAATTTAACCTAAAGTAAGTATATCTTCAATTGGATGGCAAAAAAGGCGATAATAAGCTGTATTTTTATGTTTTACGAAAATAAAAAATATATTCTGTGGTGTAGTATCAGGTCGTGTCCAAACGTTCATAATGATCGAATTGTGACGCAGAACTGTGATCTTTTTTCTATATACCGCATCGGAAACTCTCCTCGACGCGGAGACGATCTGCCGACGGTCCCCGTGTCCGTTAAAAGGTTTACCTAAGTGGTAAGTAAACAGCAACACAGTAATGAGATTAGAAGCCCAAGTTTATAATATAGCTGGGAAAGAAGCCAGCATACATTATTTTTTATATATATCGGATCGAAGGTACATCGGCGGACATCCTGAAAACATGTGTTCAGTAGGTACATTTTTTATTGTAGACCATCCAAAGTAGATATTTTTCACCGGATTTTTTCTAATTTTCATGTTTTTTTCTGATATATTTTTACTTTAAAGTGTAAATATCATAAGAAAATCGTAATTTATATCTAACCCAATGATATTTTTAATTCAAAAGTTAATAATTCACTTCTTTCTTCAAATCACCAGAGGACTGGCTTTTTTTTGACCAAAGAATCAGCATTGCCAGTCAACGTGGCAATGCTGCCAGCCTTTAGGCACTTTTCCGGTTGGCATGTTGATGAATTTTTCGATGCCCTGTGATTCTTTGGTTTTTTTTTCTGTTCTGGTACATAATAATTTTCTTTCTTCTTATTTAATTAAATATGTTATTAGGTAAGTGAGAAATAATGATTTTGTACAGCTTGAAGTAAAAAAAAGATCAGAAGAAATCGTAGGAATGAGCGTTGAAATGTTTCGTCGTCTTTACGACGAAAAATTTCAACGCTTGGGTGTCCAATATCATTGTTTCAGGATGTACGTCGATTTCACTACCACCCTGAATCTAGTACTCATAATATTGAGTCATCTAGATAAACACACTTACAATAAAATTGAATCTTAGTTAACATTTATTTACTCGATAACTATAGATAACATACATTTCATTTTTCCTTGTATTTTTCCAAGACCGAAGTAGAGAGATGGATAATATTTTTATTTTGACCGACAAACAATACATTTTCTATTCGTTTCAGTTAAGGTATTAAAAAACGTTACCCCACACTAGGCATTTCTCCTGTGTCGTGGGTGCGTTTACAAACATTTAAACACAGGCCTCTTCTCATACAGAGAAAGCACGAGCATTAATCACCACGGTTGCTCAAGACGGGTTGGCGATTTCAGTCTAATATAAATAATAAGTATAAGTCCAGGTTCCCTCACGATGTTTTCCTTCACCAATGTCAGTGATGTCCAATATAAAGTTAGAAAGTACGATTTGATTTGATTATTTTAATTTTTCTTACTTAATTAAACTTATTTACGCCGCGCCATTCGTAAATTTTTATTTTTCTAAACACCAGTAAAGTATTACGTTATCATCCTAACTTATAATATTAAAAATGCGAAAGTAAGTTTGTTTGTTACCTTTTCACGCCTAAAACACTGAACGGGTTTCGATACAATTTGGCAGAGAGATAGATTGCACCCCGGGGAAAGGACATATACTACTTTTATCAACTAACCACGCGGGCGAAGCCACGTGCGGAAGCTAGTATTATTATACATACACTTAACCATAATATTCACTGGAGCAAGTCTTATTAAGACTTGGCGTGCTCTATTTTCAATCCACACAATCCACGATGCTTTAAATCGCAATTTCTTTTTACACAATCCGACGCATTCAATGCTCAGACATCCCAACATACCGTCTGCCCCGATGGTAATGTCTGTCTGCGGCCGTCGGGTTTGCATACGAGTCTGGGTACGCACCCAGGATGACTAACACAGTCTGGCACTTTTGGCCCATCCCTTTTTTACACTTACACATATGAATTACTCATTGTTCTTGAATTGTTACAAAATATAAAAAAGTGATAAACTGTTCACACCGGGTAAAAAAAAATATATCTTGTGATTGTGGAATGAACCCTTTAGTTTTATTTCAAGTTTGTATTATTTCATTTAAAATGGTCTTGTTACAAATATGAAAAAAAAATAGTAATAATTATGTACCTACATACAAAAAAAGAAAAAATAAATCATTGGGCACCAAAAACATCGTTCGCATTGACAGCTCAATGAGAAAATTGCCCAAAATACTGGCAGGATTGCCACGTTGAATAGCCAACAAAAAACCACGTGAATGTATTTATTACCGTACGTTTAAATAAAACTTTCCGTGTTATTTTAAATTTAAAACATTTTCAACACTTATGTCAAAATAAAGTAAGTACCTAGTGCTTTGTTGGTCCTTTATGTATCTTTTTTTATCTCAACTCAAGACTCTACATCCTCTACGTACAAGAATCATGTTGGTTGATTTACATACGTTTTCCAGAAAAATAATTTCCTTAAAGGCTGCGCTAGTCCATGGCACGAGCTCGTTCTTTAAAATTGCTCAAACGCATGCTGCTTCAGTGAAAGTCGTATGAGTACGCAAAAAGCGCGGAATATATAAGGAATAAACTAATGAACGGACCTTTGCAAAATAACTATTGAATGTATAAAAATGTATTCAAAATACAGAGATATATATATATTTATAATTTATAATCGATTTTTTTTTCTGTTCCCTTATGAAAACAAATTGCACCTACCACTGTTTGTCTCTGCATCACCCAAAGGTTGACTGGTAGAAAATGCCTATGGCATTAAGTCCGCCTCTGTCCATTTGTGTGCTTAAAGTATTAAATAAATAAATAAAAATATATATTTGAATTCTTAAATAATTAAACTATGCCTGTACACATTTTAGTAACACAGAATCGCACTTAATTTAAAGTTGTAATAAGGATATTTCGAGGCTCATAACTTCAAGACTTCTTTTTGTTTTACCATTGCGTTTACCTAAAGGCATCGGTGGCTTTTAGATAAAACGGTATTACACCTAACTTTTGATACACTTTGAAATTTAACTGGCCTAGCGTGGTACGGAGTTCCAATGGAATAAGAGGCCAGCTTATACAAGTTTTGTTACCACTAACGTGTGGCTTACCGTACGATCCCAAACAGCGAACTAGCTAATCACCCGTAGTTAGTATGAATAAAATACGCCTAGTGCAACCTTAATGAAATTCATGATTTTTAATCGAATCAAGAATCCTTTAGTATCAAGGTACTCAAGAAATCTAATAAATCCATTATCTTTTTTTTGAGTAAAGTAATAACTAAATTAATTTCCACATAAACAAAAGGGAATTAAAATCAAAAAGGAAATAATCTCCAAACGAAATGAAAGGCATTATATTTTTTATGGCGGTGTTCGCGATCCCATTAAGTCGCTGTCATCGCTCGTTGATAAGATTTAAATTAGCCGCACAATAAAGCTCCTGTCAAATCCGCCATTAATTTCGAATTTTGAATTTGGAACAGAAGCGGTGTTTGATCACACCACACTGGCTGGTAAAGTGGCCTCTATGGTTTAAGAAATGAGCAGAGGAATTTAAATGGTTTTGTATGCAGCGTTCGCTTAATTGGTTTACGTAGACTACCTCATGAATAACGTTAAGAAGGTATTTTGATGTTCATAAACAATAGATTTCTTGCAGTTAGTTAACTACAACAATTTCTGCGATAATCGAAACTACAATATCGAACCTTCAATCAAGCTGAGCTATAGACACATCAGGATTACGAATAGTAGTAATTGACTAGGAGCTAAACCATCGCGGGCGCAAACTGGGACAAAAAACTAAAAAAGAAAATGGCGCCCTGACTCTGGATTAGTGCCCGGTTGATAGCAATAGACTGGCCCCTATTAAATGGGACTTGAACATAACCAGCTAAATGTGGGTTTTACTATAAGTGCATATCTACCCTATCCTTTGGGGTATACAGGCGTAATGCAATGTTAAAAAAAAATACCTTCGAAACAGTGTTGCCAGTACATAATATTCTTTCACCGCGCTACCATGTCCTTACGTCACGTCGCGGCAGAAAAGGTATCTGAATGTAATTTTAAACTAATTAATTTTGCTCCGCCTGTCCGCTTTTGAATAACACTATTTGGACTTCAATTGTCTGCATGCCAAATATAAAATAATGGCGATCCTGATGAAACGCCACACACGAATTCGTACAGGTTTTTATAAAAATATGAATGCACAACCGTAAAGTTTTTTAGATGTTATTGCCGCTGAAATGGTTGCAATAAATCAGTTTTTTGCTTTGTGGTGAGCAGGTTTTACTTGTCGATTGTGAAATATTTTATCGAGTAGCTTATCCGAAGAATGATTATATAATAGGACGATCAGTTTATTTCTGCAGCTATTTATGGCTTGCGCAAAGAAACATACATACACGCAGAAACTACAGAACGCCACCGACCTACTGCGATCCTTACATATACTCCTTTTACTTCGTTTACGTTCATACATCGTGTAAAAAAAAAGAGTGTGTTTCATTTCCTAGGAATAAAATCCTCCTTGGTTGGTCTATGGTACAAAATGGGTTAATCACATTCTTACAGCCTTACTTCCAACGCGATAGCTTTAAATTGATTTTAATTACTAAATCTATTTTTATTTCCTTCAAACAAAAAACCTCGGTAAAGATTGAACAATTTATCAGGCTGTACAGCTTACGTCACACTCGATAATAGATATTGTCAAAAAGATTTAACGACATGTCACTTCGGTCCCGCCCACTGGCCGGCCATAATCTACATCAGACACATTCGATACTCGACTAATTGGCTATTTCGAAATTCGTTTTTCAATAATCATTGGCGATATTATATTTTAATAGGCAATAAGAGCAAGGATAAAAGCATAAATTCTTTTTTTTTTCAATATAGTATAGGTACAATACAATATAGTATAGTATAGGTACCGCAAGGGACTAAATGAGCGTGTCGTTGTTTTTCAAGTTTTTTGATTTACTACCAATGAATTGTGAACAGTAATTAATGAAATATTGAGTAGTGTCGCTAGAATACGGATCCTTTTATTTTAATATTTAATGGTTATCGATACACAAGACTCTTGTTGTCTGTGCTTCTTTAAAATTCGAATTGTTCAGTTTGCCGCCATGTTGAATGACCATTTAATGGATTGTGAATTGCAAAACTTTCACAGATTAATTCCTAGTCCGTGAGTTGGTTTCTCCTTCGCTATCAATACAATAATAACAATCAAACTCTCTATGGTATATCAACAAGCCACTCTATGTAAGTACAAGTAATTTTTCACCGTCCACTTTTTGTAATAGCACATTTATTACAGCAAATACAAACCTATTGTGTGGTTAATACAGAGGTCAGGCCGCACACGGCAATCGCTTTTCTAAGCCATAACCGGAATTTATACCCGACATTACTCATGCGATGCTGTTCGGTTGTTTTCCTCTAATTATAATCCATTCAAGCGTACCCCATTAAAACTCGTCTAAATTAAAATTCGAATAACTTACTAACTAGACGTATAAATCACAACCGTACATAAAGACAATAAAATATATTGTCCAAGCCGGCCGAGGATACGTCCGACGCAAGAATAATTAATACAACAATACACTCACCGGGTAATTAAAATAAACTAATTTCTAAACCTGAATGGCTTGGGTTTTATGAATGAATATTCTATGACTTTTTTTTCAAACTGGCAACATTTCTCATTCTTCGTCTCGCGTACTGACAGTTCGGTTGACGGCGTTCTTTTTTTGAAGCGCGACCTCGCACAGCGGGGAGTAAGCGCATCCGTTGCGCGCTCGAATTATCTCATTTTAATTTAGGAATCGGCACTTTTTGATGGCGTTATTGAGCTAATAATTCATTTTAAATCGGAATCAATTATGTAGGTGGTTTTGGTATAATTTTGTGGCGTAATTACGTTCCTACTTTCCAGTAATCCCTTTGTTTCTTTCTCACGCTAAGCAAGGGTTGACTCCCACGAATTAGTCTGCTAAGGATTTTTATTTGCGGGAACATCGGATCGGGATGAGCAAATCAGTGTTCATAATTACAACGTTGGGATATTTGGGCGATGGCGGCCGCGTGCACAGTAGCAATAACGTGCAATTTAAATGTTTCGCATTTCGAACCGATTCTTATTTTGAATGCGAAACCGTTGCGTGTGAGCACGCAGGAGAAATATTTGGTTATTGCTGGGTGGAAATAACCTTCATTCTGGATTTATGTGTATTTTGAAAGAAGTAATAAATTATTTTCTGTCAAGTGTTTCAATAAATGCTTTCTTTAGTTATAACCGATATAATGTAAATATCCAAATAATTAATAAAACCACGCTTACTGCAAAAAAAATAACACAAGAAAATATATAATGTTACTCACAGCAAAAAACTCTTGCGCATCAAATGTTGATATAAAATCTTTTTAAAATGTCTAACAGTTTGCAAACTATAAAGATAAATACTTCAGTTATTATTGAGTTTCTAAATATTCTGGGGGCGTATAATTGCGGGGCGTATAATCCAACAAGATATGTCATCATAATATAGCTAGACATTTTGCATACTAACGAGATAGTGGATAGAGGTTGAAAATCTGAAAAATTGATTTATATTATGATTGATAAAGATAGTATTTTCACTGCACTTATACTTAAATATAAGGCAGAAGCGAAACCTAAGCCGCAACCATTGAAGAAAATAACCGCCACTTACAAATGTCAGAAAAAAAAGAATCTTTTTTAAATTTGACATTCTATTGTTCGTCTTTGTAAACTGCATTGCAATAACGTTTAGAATTAGACAAATTCAACATTACCTAGAATTTTAATATTATCTTCGCTTCTAGAAACACAGTAAAAAAAAAGATAAGACTCTACTTAATACTCTGCTTTCGCCGATAAAACTTGAAACAAAGCATTTGTATAAGAATGAAAAAGGTGAACATGAATTGAACATAATTACAGTCCACTAAGTTCGGACCACTGTGCTGGCCAGCACGTAGCCACAAATAATACCTTTATTGTAACGAAGCAGTGGTGGTCAATATAACTGATAACGTTGAATATAACACGCTACTTGTAAAAATACGTTTAGCGTTTGTTTTATCGGCTCTCAGTTTTCATTATAACTAAACGATTTTGTGCTAACAGCACAATTAACCAAGGATAGCGGCACAGCGGCCGGGTAGTTTATTAGCGTATCGTACCCAAATGGATAAATCGGAACCGTTATAATTATTTATGTCCTGTCCATCTGACTGTCTGTCCGTCCGTATATTACACAGCCATTTCACACGGATAATTTGGATTTTCGACGAAATTTGCAAGGAATGTGATTATTCTCTAATACCTACATCTAAACAGTTTTACTAAGTGAAATAACACAAAAATAAAATAGAGTCGGCACTCTTGACTCCAAAAAAAATAAAAAATCACAATGCGCGGGGGAGAAAAAGTTAGTAGGTAAAGTAATTTTTAGTGCCTTTTTAGTTTAAGTAAATCGTTTGATGAGATATGGTAAATTTTCGGTGACAACCTCATTTAAAACCTGATTTTCACTATCTCAATATATCTCAATACTATGAATTACTAACTTCATTTTGCTGTAGTTATATCAATAAAGTGCACGAGGCAATCGTCCCGATTGCAGAACCGTTCGCTGGGCTCATATCGACCTGTCAGTTTGACGGATACTCATTACATCCTACCTGTGAAATTCGTTGGTTTGCACTCGACATTTACTAGCATAGCAGACACGTTACATACTCAATATTTAAGCTAATATCGGCTGTCATCACGGTGTTGTAATTAAAATAAATAATGAGTAAGATTTGAAGCAATCAGTTTGAAGCTTAGGGCTCCAAGCTATTACCTACATGAGCTGATGGGCTGTAAATATCATATTTTTATAGCTTCATATATTTCAGAAGTTAAAATTAATATTTGTATGATTATGTGCAACTATTTAAGCAATACATAAAAGGTAGGAAATATATTTCAATACCTATTTAAAATAGTTTAAAGACTTCTGTGTTCTGTGATTTACATCCAGAGAATAAATACTACATGAAAATGTAAGAAGTTGAATCGTTTATTTATTTAAAGGATTTGTACGTCTATTATTAAGATAGTACAGAGGCCAGCACATCAAGCTGGTTTGCAATTGGTGGCAATTGGTCAAATTTCTTTGATAGTTTTTCAACTCTAGTACAAAAGAATAAGGTTCATGTTCGATAGGGAAAATTGGTCAGTTTGGGATAGCTTTATGTGATGGCGTCTGTATATGCGTGTGTAAAAAAAGCGCTCAGGTATAGATTCTAGTGTGCACAATACTATATTTCAAAACGACTCAAGTTCATGCGATTTAAATATTCAAACACCGGAAGACGTGACACCTTTGAATTTACAACCAATTCAATATCAATTATAATAATAGACTATATGCATCTCTGTCTAACATATTTACGAGTATATTGTCTCTTTCGTTACATTTAGCTTGAAAGATTATTAAAACAAAAAAGGTTTTGTTTTAATAATCTTTTTAGGTTCATTAGGTTTTGTTTAATGACCCTGTCGAAGGCGACAGGGTCATTAAACTTCAAAAACCTTCAAAAACCTTCAAATCCTCAAAAACCTTCTATTTTTACAATGCCATCAAATGTTGATTGAATTTTTACAATCAGCTTCTAAATCAATTAAATCATCTTTTGAAAATGCCAACATACTAATTCTTTACCTCAATATTGAAAACACGCCTCCTCTATAAAACCATTACCAGTTCGTGAGCGGTGTTGCTAGTTAAAAAATAATAATTCCCGGTGTTACGCGGGACGCTGCAACCGGTCAATGGTCACGACCTGGTGTCGAGCTATTAATTTTATAACTTTATTAAAGCTACCGTCTCGTAGACTTTTCGATAAAACCTATAACTATGAAATTATTATACAGACGCCAGCACATCAAACTAAATCAAACTGTGAAATGTTCCCAATGGAACATTTACCTTATTATTTTGTTATACAGTTGATAAAAATATAAGAATTTTTTTCACAGATTATTATAGCTTGATGTTCTGGCCTCTGTACCTACTTACTGGTCGTTTTGGATAATTTATTACACTGACAGGCCATATCTACAAGTTTCCTATGCTTTTTACACCTAAAAAAATCTTTGCAGGTCGTAAACATGTAAAAACTTTGTAATCCACCGTAAGAGCGACAAATACTATTATATTGTCCCACGTATGCTAGTTTTGGTGGATATACCGGATTTGAAAGTTGAAGGACTAATTAACCCCGTCCTATGGCGCCACTTGAAGGAGGCTGTAAAGGTGCAATAAAAATAAACATTCACAGAATACCATAGAGTAATTGAATTTCTAATTACTAAAGTAGAAAATCCACTTTATCGTTTTAAATCATTACCCAATTTAAAAGCCATAACTGAGTTAGTGCTTGCTCGTAAGTCATACAAAACCGATTGTTGGTGAATTCCCTTTTCAGTAAAGTTAAACAAATAAACCTGTTCAACCCGAGAAAATATCCTTAAGTAATTTGTTCTGTTTTATTTTTTGCACTATCCAGCATTTAAAGGTACCATCGCTGACTACCAACTAAAATGAGTCCAAACTCATTTCAACCCTCCAAAGAAACATTAATCAACAAAACTACCTCAATCTAAACCGTCTAAAACACCAATTAACCGCTCCAATATTCCACGATATAGGAAACGCCTACCCATAAAATCATTGCCAGTACAAAAAAAGTCATTACCGTGTTACGCGGCTCAACCCGCTACGCGCGTGCCCGAGTCACGACCCGGACGATTCGATTTTATTACTTTACACAAACCGCGCGTAACGCGTAATTGAAGGTTAACGAACAAGTTTTGAATAACGAAGTTTCGAACACTTGCGATGTTCTCGCTTTGAATTTTTGAATTCGGATTTGTAAGTTTATTTTCTTTGTTAGGTCGTGGTGAGTATCATGTATTTGGGTAAGCTATTAACTTAGCAAAATCTTTAGTGTAGTAACAAAATTAGTATCTATTAAATACTTAATCATATAATTATGTCAATACTATACCTACCATTATTTTATTCGAAAAATGCATGGCTAATGGCTAAAACTCAGTACGAATTAAGAGTTTTACTAAAGCCTGAACCCTAATTAATTCTGAAGACTTTATCTTGCAAACATTCATGGACCCCTGATTTCTTTAATCCCACTTCTCCCGTAGCAGGAAAACCAAACCTATTACTTACACCTAAAACACTTTCTGTTGTTATCAAAGGACACTGACACGGAACATAATTGTTTCGGACCTCATAACTCAACGTCAAACAAAACTAAAACAAATGCAAGACCACAGCTTCCTTCATTAGCAACTTGTTACACCGAACCTCCTCGTTAAATGACTGGCCGAACAGAAATAAGTAAGAAGTATTGCACACTGTGAAATTTTCAAGAATTAATATAAAAATAGGCAACAAACAATAATAATTGGGCGCATGTGTCTGCTTTAAGGTTCAACAAAAAAAAAAGGTTGTTACTAACTTTTTTAGAAGGGTTGTCAATTTCGATTTTAAGTTTATTTAATTAAATATTCTGCTAGAAGGTACATATTAAATAGGCTTATTCCATACTCAGGAACCCATTAGATCCCACCCATATAGCTATCCCAATCATAAGAAATTATTTTTGTTCTATTGACGCTTAATCATTTCCTTACCCGTTACAGTAAAATAACAAGAAATAAGTTTCCTCCTAACCCAACAACCTGTCAGTCAGTTCTGCTTTCAAATCAATCTCGCGTACTGGCAGGACAGGACAGTGTGAGTGCGGGGCATCTATCATAGAACCACGCCCCGAAGCCGCCGCGCGACAACCGGCCGGAATATAAACTTTTCGAATCGACCTCTTTCGATTTTCGAACATGGAATTTGTTAATCTGTTTTGGGATTATCTGTGGTTATAGTGGACTGAATTCAATTTGTGTTTTAGAAGTAGATTTGTCCACCGAAAAAAAAATTGCTTTACATTCACAACTTTAATTATATAACGTAGGTACACATCCTATTCCTAACTGTGTTGGGGTTGGTTCAACCGGAATATTAGGAATGTAGGGACATTCCTAGTCTGACCTCCACAACTCGGTAACACAATACTCCTTGACAAGGCTGGTTTTCAGACTTTTAGGCTTCTGACTACGTGATTACTAGACCAGGTAACAACAGTCAAAGTTTTAAAAATGACAGCCGGGACCTCGGTCTCGGTATGTAGTGGATGGTCACCCATCTACAGACCGACCTCGGCAAACGATGCTTAATCTTTGACACCCAACTCTGCGGCTGTTATCACTTAGCATGCACGAGTTTTACTAGTTACCTAAGTGTTCCAAAGTTCGCCATAAATAAACTTTCGGTCTTTATGGTACTTACGGTTTTTTTTGCGAAAAAGGAAAAGCCTACTCATACTCACTGACCAGAAAGATTTTTCAGCAATAATCTTAAAACAAAAAGCATTTATAAGTTCCCTAAGAGCCTTTGAAGAAGTAAATCTCTAAACTTTAATAATGTTCAAAATATCTACTTAATGCTATTGTCGAATATCTAGAGTTAATTCTGTATAAATTACTACTTTAATAAAAATATCTAGTAGATATTTAAGAATTCTAAGATATTTCTAAGAAACACGAAAAAAACAAAAAAAAACTCTTTAAAATAGAATTGGCCTCAAATGTTATGACTTCATAAAATAGTAGGTACTTCAATGGGGTAATTTGAACTTAAGGAGTTGTAGTAATGATTTGAATTATTATACTTTGATAAATATAATTATAATTTGACGGCACAGTTGGCGCAGTGGCTGAGCGATTGGCTGATGCGCTGCGTGTTACGTGTTCGATTCCCGCACGGAAAAAATATTTGTGTGGCCTACAGGTTGTTATTCCGGGTCTCACTGTTTGTGTATGTGAGTAATAATGTTGGAAAACGCATCTCTACGGTGCCGGACAAATTCCTAGTGTGGGGCAAATTAAAAAAAGTAATGTTGTAACTGTACACTACCAAACTACTGAGCTGAGCTAAAATCACGAGAAAGCTTATAAAATAAGTTGTTTAATTGTTCATCTATGTATAAAATGATTAGTTTATTCAAACATTCTGCCCATATAAAATTTTGAGATTTAAATTTTTCGGATCAAGGTATTTCATCTACTGACACGACTCGAGCAACAAAAAAACAAAACGCAATTTAAAAACAGCAGAATTTAAAAAGAGAACAAGGAATGTTGAAATGAACCGCGCTACCATTCCCAAATACGCTTCAGAGAGCGGTATAAACAATTTTCAACACTATCTCGATCGTCATAGAATACACTTTTCACAAAATTATTACAACGATATAAGATGTTTTAACTTCAGTTATTTTGTAATTTGGACTTCCGTTTTACGTACTACTTCGAAAGAATGTAATTTAATCTTTAAGAGAAAGCAATTAAGCCCAAATTCATTCGTAAAGGGATAAATTGATAAAATTAATTTCTATTTTTTTTTCTTTTATTGACTACCAGTATTACAGGTATCGAAAGTAAAAATGATAATATTTTAATAGCTACGTATTACCTGCATATTGTCAGCACCTACATTTTTTTTTTATATGAAATGCGTTATTATAATCGAGTCTCGTCCACGAGATAGTAAAAAAACATCAGAAAAAAAGTATAAAAGAGAAAGAAAGGAAAGTGTTTCAGGATCATGTACCTACCCATAGTATCAGGTTGTCCGTCGATGTCCCTTTTAAACTGTATAATGTTTGGCAGCTAAGGTGTTATATGAGATATAAAGGTTGATTCAATATAATTCAGTACTGACAAGGTGTGGAAATGATTCTTTTCGATTTTATTATATATTTATAAACATAAAAGTCCTTATAGTAACCAACAATGTTAACGCGAAAATGCCCATCAAAGTTTTGTTTCTATTCACCCCTGCGTTTCACCCCGTTTTAGGGGACTAATACTACACCCCTGGATGTAACGCACAGGTAAAAAATACAATCTTCAAACAACGAAGCACGTACCAACGTAACGTATTTTATTTCCGTTTTTGCAACGTTCCAACTCCATCATTTAATTTTGACATAACTCAAACCAACTTTCAAGAAACTCAAGACCCATTCTAAAATGTACTTAAATTAGGCACAAAGAAGACAAAAGTAACTGTAACAATAACGATCCTTCCACTGAGACCAGAGCAACAGTTCAGTTCAGTTTTGAGAACAACAAAAATAATGGTGGATTTAATATCTACTTTTACGCGCCATTGTTCTTTGTTCGCGAGCTTAAAGTTGTTGGTTGTTGTTCTGAAGTAATTAAGGAGAGCTATTTAAAATATCAGTTAGATCTGCTATCAGCCTAGTAGCTTGTAATTTCCTCAGTGCTGGGTCTCAGTTTCAGGCTTCTGTGATAATAATGGCCGGTAGGTCGACAATCGGGCCTAATGCAGGTTCATCATTATCATCGTCTTGATCATCTGATGTCCACTGCTAGGCATAGGAGTTGCCACATCGACTGGTCCTGTGCTTTTCGTATCTAGCGTCCTCCCGCGTCCTCACTTTGTCAAGGGTCCATAATTTAGGAGACCTTCCAACACTACGCCTTTTTGTACGCAGTCGCCACTTTCGGCCCCATTGGCCATCCGTTCTCCGAGCACTGTGCCCCACTTCACATTTCCATATTGTTCAATTCTTGGATATTTTTCTTCGCTGGTTTTAGAAAATGGCGGCCAAGGATTTTGTGACTGCCAAGAAGTTACGACTTCTAGGTTCATAGTCATAATCGTGATCTCTGACTGATTTGTTCTAGTTTAGAGGGCATCCGGAGAGTGTTCGTCCAGTTTAAGTACATTTTTTTATAAATATTGAATTTAAAAAAATTGCAAGTTTGCTAATACCTAGTTTTTAAAAACTTTCAGATGATTCATGCCATGGGCCATCCCGCCATTGCCATTTATCTATCTATGGTAAAATAAATACCGCACTCTCATGAAATAACTCCAGCTAAACAATATTAATTTGAACTTTGAACTGGATTACTAAAGAAGGTAACAATAGAGCAAGTTGGCGTAAATGTTGCTTAGTTACCAACAAACACAGCCTTTGTTAATAACTAATTGTTTAAGCCCAACGAGAAATTCGGAACACAATGTCCGTTACGTAGGAGAAACTTCACACAATGCTCGTAGTTCGAAGCATGCAAACACACACACACACACGTAATTTATTGTATTTAATAATGCATTACCAACATATAAAATCTATTCAACAAAACGTTGAGCTACATTCCGCAAATACACTAATTAATCTTTCCGAAACACGCAAAAAATACCAACATAATGATAACTTAGTGCGCGCTACAATGAGGCATAAAATTCTTGATGTCTGGTACTCACAAAAAAGGTTACTTGAAAAAAGCGACCTCTGTTATCGAATAGTCGACCTAAACGCTTTATATTAGAGTAGGATTTTGTATCGGGTAACTTTTCATTTTGTTGTTTTGGCGGTTTAAAAAATGCTGACCGCACCGCCGCGCCGCGCCGCAGGCATGGCACGGGCCGGCCGCACTCTGCCTAGAAATCTTCACTTCAAATCTGTGCTTAATGATTGCGTACAACTTAAAATTACCTGTCAATATTAACTGTGGGCTATTATTTTTATGATGTCGACTATTTAATTTTAGGTGTAAAGTTTAAAATTAATTTTGTTTAGTTGATTATGAGGCCGGATGTGTTTAAAAGTTTCACTAAAGAGATAAAATCACATTTAAAACTTGCTTGAAATGGCCCAACAAAAACATTGCAGAAGAATAAATCCTTCTGCAATGTTTTTGTACATATTTTTTAGATTAATAAATAGTGTGGACTATTTAATCTCTACTAAAATTCAAGTGATACTGGCATGCTAGGTGAAATAATGTGAATAAAAAAATAAGAATAACCTAAAAAACATCCTTCGGAATTCAAACATCGGACCAGTTTCATAACGTCTCTAACCCGCTAGAACACGTAACATCTTTTGTACCCCTACGCCTAAATCGCTATAAAATTATACCCACCAATCATATACCAATCTAAATTATGATTGCTCCAGTAACGTTGATCGACGCGCGATGATGATTGGCTGCAATTATCCCGTCATAAGTCAGTTATCTATAAATCAATAGAGCTCTTTTAAATGTTTACCTTATTCGGGATGGTTTGGGTTAAAATGTTGCAGACTTTGTTTTATTGAATTAAAACCGAAAACCGTTGTTGATTATTTATTCTTATTGGTTCACCTAGGTATAAACCAGAATATATAGCACCCTTATGAGTTATGATGACCCGTCATTGCTTTATTACCATCTTTCTTACTTCTAACTTATCTCTATATCTTCCTAACCTAAAAATGAGTTAGGTTTTGTATGAGTATACGTGGTCAAAAGACTAGCTTGATGATCTGCAAGCACTTTCTTATTATTATAGTACAGTTACTTCCTACCGGCAGGAATCTTGAGCACTGACCTTGAGTTATGCAGCTGTCGAATTTAGTATAACATGCAAATGCGCGAACTAACCTTCGTTCAGTGCTCAAGATCCGTGCTGGTGTTCTTATCGTAGCTTGAAAATCTAGCCTTGTGTAACACAGGCTGCTACATAAAAAGCTGTTAACGTCAAATTGTTCCTGTTAATCTAAAATGATTTGTGTAGCCGTTTATGTGCCCCCTTAATTAAACATTGTTATTTATTACTGCATCACTAAGTAAGTGTTTTGTTTTGTTCTAGGTAAGCTGTGAAAAGAAGTCTGCTTGTAAAAAAACTGACCAATTTTGTTATATTTAGAGAAAAATGACTTTTCGGTGTGTTCCTACATTTCAAACCGTGTCCAACGATAGCAACGCCACCTGGGTAAGTTTCTGTTAAGAAACAAAACTGTCGTAAAGCTATTTGATACTAGATGGCGCCACACCTATATTTTATACTCGATTTCCTTGCTGATAGAAATTGCAAAACTTTTTCTTAATAATTATAGACATATGATACAAGCCGCTATGCGAAAGAGACAAAAAAAATTAAAATAAAACACCTAACAACTGATTAGCAAACAAGCAATCACTAAGTTGATTTTTTTTTTAATAAACATACAGCGCCATCTACTATCGAACCATAGAACTGTTTAAGTACGATGTCTACAAGCCGGTTATTTAGTTACACTACCCGCCACTAGGTGTCTAAACTCATTTCATTATTTGTATTTTTTAATTCAAATAAAGTGGGAGTTGATTTTTCTAATGACATTTCATATCAATAAATCATATTTAATTTAAACCGAATACTTCATGAAATGAATTTAAATTTATACTAAGGATAATTGTCCGCTGTGTAGTTTAAGTTTTTTCTCTTCGACGAACCTAAATTCTGCATAATCATCACGCAGTAATCATAAAAAGCAATTAACAAGTTTCACATCCACGCGTCATTGTCCGTGTTCAAATGGTGTTCAAGCAAACTCGGACCATTGACACATGAAGTGTTGTCTCGTTGACATGTCGACGAACTAGTGCTGTGACCTCTACGATCGCGCCCACTCGATGCTTAACCCAGAATTCATAAGTCTAACTTGACTTTTCTCGATAGTGCTGCTCGCTGAGTTAAACGTCATTGACATTTCAAATTCAGTACTGCAGATTTTAGTTCCATTTATTGCCGCATGTCAAGTTATAGTGGTTTTTGTTATTGAAGCGACCTGGCTACTTGAAACTGACCCTGTTATTTCCCTGGGAACAAAAATGAAGTAAGGATGGGCGATGATACGTGGGCAGTAGAAGGTGTTATAACTGTTCTCTTATTTAGGTGTTTATGATTAATGTCGTTTAAATATTATGTTGTTACTTTTATAAAGTGATGTCTCGTATGAATAAGCGATAAGTCACTTTAGATAGTGGGTTTTAATTGTGTGATAAATTTTATGATAATTACCTATTATTGTTTTATATTTCTTTTAGAAAGAATTAACTAACCATTATGGTCATTTGGTCGTATACTTACTACGTACCTAAGCAATGTAGCTAAAATGAGGAATTATTGGGGTATGATTTTTAATTGGGTCTCTTTCAGAAGTAACCCAAATATCCCTGCCTGCCCCTTCTGTGAATGCAGATGTAATGTTTTGTTATGTTTTGACAAAATCGATAGTTTAATTTTAACATAATATCATAAATGCGATCTCTTTTTCGTAACCATTTTATAATTATCAACTCTATTCTTTAATTCTTTAAGTTTCTTTTTAAAAGAAAAGCAATCACCAATTTGCCTACGTTCAGTCAAATTGCACTACTCTTCGAACTATTAGTAAAAGATAATTAGTTCTCGTCTGAGATAATTACAAGTTTAATGTACCTACATCTCTAGTGCTTGTCATCGCGGTGTGTTTGTACTACCAACAGTTTTAAACGATTAACAAGGAATCATTGATTGGCTAGTCTATGCAGTGACGGATTAAACCGTAATCAAATAAAGCAATTACCTAGGGCATCACGCCTGGGGGGCGGGGGGGGGGGACACCAGAAGAAGCAGGGCATCACGTCTCACTCTCACGTCACCAAAAACCACGCCACAGATAGTTTCTAGGACTAATTTGAAAATTCGCGCGTTTTGTTAGGCGGTAAGGTTTAAATACCGATTCTAGTTGACATACGGATAGGGGGGCCCACAGAAGTGGATTGGTTAGGGCATCAAGTAGTCTTAATTCGTCACTGGGTAAACCTACCAGTACCTGTACTGTACTTGGCTAGGCCTCAATATCTCCCCAATGTGCTGCCCCCTGAGGGAGAAAATAATAATAATCGTTTACTGGGATAAAAAAAAAACAAAAAATATGCAAAGACAAACAATGTTTAACGATGATAGCTGCAAAAGTGGAAACAGCGGCGCAGCTACGAACGCTCGACTCTAAGTCAGAGGATAGGTTTCAAGACTAATACATAACAAAGGTATTTGAACACGAACATAAAGAAAAGAAAAGAAATGTAGCGATAACCATCATCATCCTCCTGCCCTTATCCCAATTTATTTGGGGTCGGCGCAGCATGTTTTCTTCTTCCATACATCCCTACTAGCCGTCATCTAAATAGTCACCTCTTTTCTAGCCATATCATCTTTCACACAATCCATCCATCTTTTCTTTGGTCTCCCTCGACCGATGTAGCGATTACCCAGATTAAAGTATTACACCACGAGTTGGTAGCGAGTCCGTTTGCCGATGTTCCGACAAATGTGTTTTCATAATTTTCATAAATTAAAAGACGTCTATAAATAAAGTATCTTTGTTTAATTTTCCAAGCTGGTAATTCTCTTTTAAACGTAACCTCTTCGTATTCGTTCTATTACAAATAAAAAGTAAACAGACGGTATCTAAACGCGAAAATTGAAGCATTTTAAATCAATGAAAGAAGTGAATTATTTACTTTGTAATTAAAAATCTCTTTGGGTTTGATAGAAAATATATTGGTCTGTTTAAAGTAAAAATCAATGTCTGAAAGTAAAACTGACGAATAGTTTAAACGCTGGGGTGCAGAAAAATGTTCTGAACTCATAGTGCGGAGATCTCTCTTCGACCCTGTACGGAATAGGGGAAGAAAAAAAAATTGCATCTTTGTTTTAGTGAATACGTGAAAACTCTGGAAACTACGAGTACGACCATACGACCCGTAAAATCAATTGCAAGAAAATCACTATATGCACGAAGCTTCCACCAAAGAGAAAGCTCACTGATAAGAAGTAAATCAATCCGTTAGTGAGCCGACCCGATACCAACTGCTGTTGTGATTATATCTCTGTTACTAACAACTAACGACTATAATAAAAACAATGCTTGGATGCCGCCCGTCGAGCGAACGCTTTGATAGTACAATTTACATTATGTTACGGAGTGGAGGATGTAGTGTAAGGGCAGGCGCGCACGCGCAGGTTACTACTGCCAGGGTTACTCTACTACCCTTTTTTTATTTTGTGTAACCGAGGTGGTAAATCCTCATGGATGTCCTTCGCCTTGGAGGGGGGGTCTGTCAAACTCTTAGTGCCTAAAAACCACCCCCGTGTTTTTTTTTAAACATTGCCCCACACTAGGAATTTCTCCTGTATCGTGAGTGCGTTTACAAACTTTTAAACTCACATACACAAACCGCCAGACCCGGAACAACTTCCTGTAAGCCATACAAATATTTGTTCTGTGCGGGGATCGAACGAATCAGCCAATCACTCAGCCTCTGCGCCAACCGTGTCGTCCAAATGTTCACAGCTCTCACCTACCATGTAAAGACTCAAGGCAGCCATGAATTTGCTGCTGGCGGGAGCACAGTTCCCGGATCAAGAAACGTGGGGTTTATACTCTTCTATAGCTTAGATACCAATCGAGAGTTTAGAAGCGGAAAAGACCCGCAAGCTCTGCTCATCTGCTTAGTCCTAAAAGCTTTCTTACGTAGGTATAGTAAAGTTTGGAGCGAAAGTATTTTCTTATAAATAAAATCGAATAGTCAGTATAGTAGGAGCTCGTGGCTAAATAAAAACAGCCGCACGGGTTGATCGAAGGTTAAGCTACGCTTGCCGAGGTCAGTCTGTGGATGGGTGACCGTTCTTAACATATCGAGACTCCTCCGTGCTTCGAAAAACACGTTAAGTCGTTGGTCCGGTTGTCATTTGTAGATCTTTGTCAGTCGTTATGGGTAGTCAGAAACCCGAAAGTTTGACAACCAGTCTTACCAAGGCGTATCGTGTTGCCCAGTAGCTGGGTTGTGGAGTTAAGATAGGCAGTCGCTCCATGTAAAACACTGATGTTCAGCTGTATCCGGTTAGGCTGGAAGCTGACCCCAACATAGTTGCGAAAAGGCTAGGCAGATGATGAGTCACTGGCAGACAAGACAAGGCACAGCCAAAACCGTTGAATCTAGAAGCCAGAAATTTTGCACAGAGTTCTTTATTTAAAGAAGGTGAGCACTAAGAAAGGATTTTAGAAAATGTATATCCTAAAGGGGTATATCTATTCTAAATAGAAGGTGAAAGTTTGTCATTTTTGAACATGGGAAAGCCCCATCGGGAACACGTCTGCTGTTGTCATGTTATTTCATTGTGACGAGATCGCTATGCTAACTTAGGTACGATATTTATCTATAACTTTTCGTAAACGAAACTTATTGCATCAGTTTTCACTGTATGATTTCTAACTGTCAAACCAATAAAACTTATAAACAACTGACTGAAAACACCCATAAACAAAACTTACATCTGTAAAACTATCAGACGCTTCATAAAAGCTTTCTAAGCTCTGCGCGACTTGTCATCAAAAATGCGTATCTACGCGCAGACGCAAATCATTTCACGCACGCACACAAATAAACATACATGTATAAAGTTCACGCACACAGACACATGATCACCTCACAATCAAACCTGATATGAGAGGAACAATGAGACACATTCGCCGCGGAGAGAGAGAAGGAGCTTTTGGTGCAGTATATGTAAGAAAATCAGACGAAAAATCGTCCGATGGTGATTTTGCATGACGATTTAACTACAAGTCATTTTAAATTTGGAATATATTCCAAATTTAAAATGACTTGTAGTTACACACACGATGTTGGTGTTACAATGTTAATAAGTGTCAGTTTTGTTTTCGTTAAAAGTGTTCTTACAACATTTTGCTTCTGGGATGCGTAGAGAAGCCGCCAATTGACGGTATATTTTACTATAGATGAATATTTGTTTAAAACGGTGGAAATTCTTGACTTTTTCTGCCTCTGTCTAAGTACATAAATATTTTGTAATGTGTAATGAGAAAGAGTTTATTAACTTTGCAATAACATAAATAATATGAGAAATTAATTCCAAATTTAAAATTGGTAGATAAATACAAATGTTTGAAATAATATTGATTAGAAAACTGTTTCAACTCGAAGGTATTCAGTGCAATGAAGATAAGTGGAATTATACCTGTTTATTGTATCTTTCTATGAATAAGATCATAATCTAAGCTAACACGCTTATATACGCTGGATAGGACTTTATATAATTGTCGGATATAACAATTTCCTCTGCCCAGGCGCAGATAATGGTTATGCAAAATTATTTAAATAACTCAACTAAAAATAATCTATTAAATCATTGACGCAATTCAATTATGCACACGATTAATCTACGCCCGCTCGTCGCCAACCAATTCATCATCAGTTATTAAATGTTAATGTATTTCTTCATCTGCATACTTACGGTGGTCTGTGGCACTCCCCGTCTTTATCGCGGTACGTCAGGCGCGCGGGCACTCCATGTGATAGCCGCGGGCCGCGACCGACTGCTCACGTGGGCCCGAACACGCGCCAACATACGAAATTAAACTTTTGGAATTTCGAACGCGGAAACTTTTTAAAAAAATTTGACAGTGATTGTGTTTTGTTTTTTTTATATCGAGTGTTCGGTTCTCGTTGTTGTCTTTGAGTGTACGAACTTTTTGGTGTTTAACTTTTTAATTTGGTGCTGCAGTGACATGTTAAATTAGAGGATAGATGCTTTTATTTTCACTTTATAAAGTTATTAACGGCACGAGAATTGAGTATACCAATCAGGAGGTAATCACATATTGGTCAGGCAATTTCCTATACCATCAATAATAACGGGGCAAGTAAACAATAACATTATTTGATGTAAGAAAGAGACGGACACATACAGAAGAGCGGGACTAAAGAAAATCATCGATCTAAGAAAATAGAATTCTCATACGAAATGTAATGGCGGTACAATAATCGTGTAAAAGTTCACGATAGTTGCCCAACGTGAGGCGGTAACAATACAATAACGCCAGCGTATATAGATCTTGAACAAATCGATTTGTGTATACATGGTGTACTGAAATTAGAGGTCCTTGTTAACTGGCTGGTAATAGCGGTCATCTCGGCCGATAGATAATGATCTGTCGATGATTTACGCCGCGTTAAACCGACAATGGCACGAGATAACCCCCAGCCGCTGTGCACAATGTGACCAATTAGAAACGCGGAACATTGGCCACGATGACTAAAATGAACGGCATCAACCTGCCAGACATGACCGACCGGGATCTCACCGTCGACGACATATTCAACGAGAACTTTAACTTAAAAAGAAAGAAAATACAAATCGATTGTGAAGACAACAAGAAACCGAACACAATCGAGGATTCAGATGTCCTTAAATTCGGAAACAACAACAATGTAATCGATAAAATAGAATTGCCACAAAACTTGAAGAGGAAAACTAAAACTTTCATAGATAACTACGATATCGATAAGATCGTGCAATCGAACATGATAATCGATAAGGAATCGAGTAAAATACGATTGGAGATGAGGCAGTGTGGTAATGATATGGAATACAAAACAAACGGGCACGTCAGTAATGACTTGAACGAAGTAGGTGCTGTTTCTACAGACGGGAATGATTATAACATGAAGGATGGTAATGATATAAGAATGGATGGTGCTGATGATAAGATTATGAACAACAATGAGGGTGATTACAGCATCAACGCCAATGATGAACATGGAAACGATGTAAGTAATATCAATAGGTTAAACATTTTCAACTGATATGTAGATGTTACAGGAGAATGGAACGACTGGAAAGACTCAGTTAGCACAATATTTGATTGAAAATAGCACCTTTCGTCAACACTGAATGCATTGCATGGATGTGGGTATTATAATTATGTTGTAATTGGTGTAGTGATGAATTAATACTCAATACTCAATTGTTTATTGCATTCCACAGTGTACATAATTAGGTGGTAGGTGAAAACATTGGACACAATCGTGGACCCTGTTGGGCACAGCAAATACAATACTTATTCTACTTAAAAATTAACTTATTCTAAGAATAATTTTACTTTTTTTTTTTATTAAACTCTGTCTCTAAGATAATATTGTTCTCAAGAAAGTGACTTTTTTGAGTCTTTTTCGAGAATTCTTTAAACCTAAACATAGAATGGAAGAAGGGCCTAATTTATAATGCTATGATATTATCATCTGAAATATCGTACAACTAATAATTACTATACAAAAATATGGACACCTGTTCGGCTATTAACATTTAGAAGCCAATTATGTCCAGTGTCTTTCAATGAAAGGTTATCGGGAGTCTACTGTCAAAGTTAGTGAGTTTCAAAAAAGCTACGAGTACTTATAAATTCACAGCCTTATAGTGCTGAAGTGCGAGTGGCCCTACATAAAAAAAAAAAACATTGATGCTCAATTAATTCCTTTAAGTTCAATAATATTACTTGTTTTATCAGGACGTTCATTTCATCTGCTACATCTTGCTATTTATCTTCAGCCGTAATTCGCGGATCACGAAATAACAGGTGGGGTTTTGTACCTAAATAGTCGTAATCCCCTGACGTGCTTTTGGTAACCTATGTTGAGTAAAAAAGCGCAATCACGAGTGCGACCCCCTTCCTCGGTGGATCCTTTAAACCGATTCATTAATGGACCTAGACTGCCTAGAGTGTACTGTGTAACACAAGAAAACGGGAATCTAAGTCAGGTTAGTTTTGAAGTTCAGAGCTTTATCGTGATTGAGGCTCATAAATATGTGACTGGTCAGCCATCTGAACAAAGCTTTATGACCACCTCTTTAATCAAAATGCATCGGCAGTATTCCAAGACTACACAAGACAAGCTAATTCTCAAACGAAGCAGAAATAATTCACAAACGCCGTTTGGTTTACATTTAAGCGTATAAAATTCGTCATGATTCGATACTGAACGCGATAAGACGCCGAAATTCCTACAATACTCGGCTAATTCCGACAATAGTCGACTAATTTCGACAATAGTCACCTAAATGCCGTTAGTGGACTACAATGGAGTTAGTGAGTGGAAATAATCGCGATCTCTATTCGATCGATGCGGTAAAAATGGTGGATATTATTCATATCCTTTCTAGGTATATGGTCATGAATAAACTAGGATCTGGTTTCAGGTCATTTTACATCATATTATGAGTTTTTGTACAAACTCAAAACATGACTTTTTGACAATATGGCGTCATAAATAAAATTACCAAAAGATCACTTTATATTTCAAATATGAGTGTGAAGGATGACAAAGATTGTAACAAATTCAGCCATATTTTTCCATGTAGGCATGCACAAAAATGCAAAAACATATTTTCATTTAGGAACTCATATAAAAAGATAAAAATGAAAGATAAAAAATATTTCTAGAAATACCGTAACTGAAATTAGATACACCTGCAAGTTTCTAGTTGGCAAGATAGACTTTTTGGACAACCATCATCTGCCCATCCTTTTCGCAACTATGTTGGGGTCGGTCCAGTCTAACCTGATGCAGCTGAATACCAGTATTTTATATGAAGCGACTGCCTATCTGACCTCCACAACCCAGTAACTGTACAACACGATACCCCTTGGTAAGACTGGTTGTCACACTTTCGGGCTTCTGACTACGTTTGACGACTGTCAAAGATCTAAAAATGACAACCGGGACGAGTCTCGATAAGTAATGAACGGTCACCCAGCTACAGACCGGTCTCGGCAAGCATGAATGAATGGTTTTATCCATGAATGAATTTCATATTAGAAAATATTTCCTCATTGACATCGCAAAGAGTTTTAATGTCATTGGTGACACTTAGGCAGAACACGACACATGTCACCCGATAATAGGAAAAGCCTGTAAAAAAGTAATAGCCGTAGACAAAAACAAGCAACTGTTAATCAATTTCACGCCATAAAGCCGTCTTTGCCAGCTACATTTGAGTCTTGACCATGTTGGGGCATAGACACTCCCGCCGTTTTTAGTTAGGGTTCCACACACAAAATAAAGTAACCTTTATGGCGCGAACTGTCTGTCATGGAGGCTTTTTACAGCTACTACTAATGCTACAAATTGATTATTTTTTTAAAGGCAAATAAAATAATTGAAAAAATATTGTTATTTTCTTTGGAGTCGAAATAAGCGGTTTAAATTTTAAGGTACTTATTTCGACATTATTGTAAAACGTATTTTTGTTTTCAATTATGCCGCATAGTTTTTAACCTATGAAGAAAAAAAGAATTCCCCCCTCCCCCTTATATCCAAAATTTGCAAAGCAAAAAGTCTAATTAATGGAGGTATGTGTAAATGAAACGTAAATACTTTTAACGAACGGAACCCTCGCCTCAATGGTAGAGTACGACTAGCTAATGTTGCCAGTTTTCTTTTTCTATTTGTTGCTGGCCCGCGGCAAACAACACGAAACATATTATAACCGTACTCTGGAACTCGGATGCACTTGCCGCCGATAACTTGACACGTGCTGGCACGCCCGACCTTAGCACGTGTCGTGAGGCTTATTCAATAAAACAGATATAGGAATGTATATATATATATATACATATAATTATGTAAGTAAGTTTATCTTGGACATCACTGACATCGGTGAAGGAAAAACATCGTGAGGAAACTTGGACTTATATAATGACTATAAGTCTGAAATCGCCAACCCGTCTTCAGCAAGCGTGGTGATTAATGCTCATGCCTTCTCTGTATGAGAAGAGGCCTTTGCCCTGCAGTGGGACAGTTATAGGCTGGTACTTTTTTTTTAACTTTTATATACAATTTAAGTGTCTGTATTCCTTATAGCATTCGCACATACAAAAATTGTAACATACAAAAACCGTATAAATTTCCACATATGAACACATGTGGAAATTTATACGGTAGTTATACCAAACAAACAATATTTGTATGTTGGTCTGCCTGTTTGTTTGGGGTAATCTGTGAAATGGCTGGATAGATTTGGACCGGACTTTCACTGGCAGATAGCGAATGTTATAAGGAATAACTTCGGCCAGTATTATTTTACACAAAAAAAAAGAAACTCATGTTTTTTTGTATTCCACGCGGACATAGCTGCGGGTATAGCTAGTATGTATTTATATAAAAAAACAATTGCCGCGCGTTAGTCTCGCAAAAACTCGAAAATAGCTCGACCGATTTTAATTATGTTTTTTGTGTGTGTTTGATTTGGTCCCTGAATGGTTTAAATTCACAATTGGACCCGGTAGGTGGCGCTGTTCGGGCAGGACAGTGTCTGCCCGTTCCACTACTTCTCTTATAAAACCGAAGCTTTTGAATACCTTATTGAAGTAGTTATGCCACAAATTTCAGTTTCAGATTCGTTAATTTACAAAATACTAGGGTTGTGAGACCGTAACCTTTGCTTTACAAAACCCAGCAAGGGGCGAGTCAGTGTTGCCCATCAAAGTTTCTGTACCTTGGTAGATTTTTTTTTTCATTTTGACAGTTAAAATGTTTTTTGGCGACAGTAAACCTAAGTTTTGTTTATAAAGTGTTTTTTGATGATTACTTATATATTGTGCTAGCTAGATACATGTTTTTTTCGTAATATTTATCACCTAGATAACGCTTCTTAAATTTTAAAAATAACGGTTATTTTAGGGACTTTTTTTATCATAAATTAAAAAGTGTACGGCGCAAAATAATAATTTCGTATGACACCCCACTGGACATAGTTGCCCACCTTAAAACGTCAACAAACATTTTGGCTCCTATTTCAATGAAGATGCCATTTTTGTTTCATTCCTACAATTGCTATTTAAGAGGACAAACTTTGTTTAAGGCCATTTCATAATTCAAATCTATATCATTAGCAGTTCCTGAAAAAAGCAGCTGTGAGAGACAGAGAAAACAAGTCGAACCCTAATGGTTCCTGTTTTACCAATTTGGCACGGAACCCCATTGTATGCTCATGTCATGGGTCGAACCTCGATTTAATCCAAATATACTGTTCATTAATATAGAGCCTAACTACAGATACCACAATACGCATCCAAACTTATTTTCTTAACCTACTCACAGTAGTCAATCATCTATGTCAAATACACACTTCAATTGACAAGCATAGGAGTCAAACTGTCAAAAGTCAGAGGTGGCCCAACTAGGTCAAGGAGGTTATAGATCCTAAGGTTATAATAGGCTAGATTAAGTATTAGTAAATTCAGCATTATGGCTTCTAACAGCCTCAAGTAATAACTTGTGGACTTTATGGTCAGTAAGTGACGGTTTTGGAGCTAATGACAGCTTTAAGCTCTATTATTTATTTCGTAATTTAAATGAGAATTTGCTGTTATGTGAAATAGATTGGAACTGGGGAACCTGTGTGCCAGGACAGCCTCGTTGGTCTAAGTCCTGGATTCGATTCCCAGGTTGGGAAAAGTGTTTTAGATTAGGTTGGGCAAAGTGTATTAGATTAGGTTGGGCAAAGTGTATTAGATTAGGTTGGGCAAAGTGTATTAGATTAGGTTGGGCAAAGTGTATTAGATTGGGTTGGGCAAAGTGTATTAGATTAGGTTGGGCAAAGAATTTTCTCATTAGCACCCCGGAGTCTGGATTTGTGCAACAGGCGCGCCCCCTATTACATGGAACTTAAACATAACTGGCAAAATACATATGAGTGTACTATTATAGATAGACCTCTACCTATCTCTTTGGGGAATACAGGCGTGATGATGTTAAATTAATTATTTATGCAGATCGTAATTCCAAATAGGCTGCAATTAGTTTCTGCCCTGTCTGCAAATTGCTACTGAACACAGACAGTCGATTTCTAACAACCAAGATATAAAATTAACTGCTTCATTATTGATAGACGTAGACGGTAATAAGGCATTCTAACTGGAATTTTAGTCTAACAAGATGCCCAGTCATAAATCTGGTTTCACATTTATTAGAATCTAACCTCTATGCAAAATCGTTTAAAGACCATTTCCATAAAAATACCACTATACATATATAGTCACTAGTGATAGGCCTTTAGACCTATTAGTCACTATTATGTGACTATGCCTTTATGTGAAAAAACGTGTCATCGATGTTAATCTGAATATCATCTTTAAGTAAATGATTTCTTCAACAATGATAAAACTATTAAGACGTAAAAAGAAACAAAAGAACATAAAGAATCCGCATCACTGTCAACGGGAAAAGTGCCCAGAAGGCTGACAGCAATGCCAACGCTGATTCTTTGGCCAACAAAGGCCAGCCCTATGGTCCATTTCTGATTTCTGAGTTGGTTTTATAATGATAGAAACTATTAAAAATGTCATAAGTGAATTTCAATGATGATTGAAAATGAACCTTATGTAATTAAGCTAAAGTTGTATTTTCTAAAGTAAGAAAATTATCTCGTTTTGTTAGGCGTTTTCAAAACTAAAGAAGTTATACAACACGTCTTCCAGCTATATACTTTGGCCATTGCAAAATAACATAACGCCTCTATTCCCCAAAGGGTTAGGCAGTGATGTACCCCTAAAATACACTCACAGTTCGCCAGTTATGATAGAGTCCCACAAATCTGGCCTCCGGAGGGCTACCGAGAAATCCTAGATGGAAAAACCCAATAACAATTTCCCTGAACCCGGGAACAAAACACACAGTCCTAAAAATATGATTTATTACTTATTAGTGCGGACACTGAATTTAAAAATGAAACAAAACAAAATAAAATGAAACTACTTACAAATCTACTCATTCGTTCTCCCTCATCCATCTGTAAACCACTTGTATAAGGATCGTTTACAAACGTAGGTATTTGGTGTTATAGCGTAGTCTTAACTGACCTTAGAAACAGTTTCTGCAAAATTCCTTTTCACATCACCAATCCAAATATCGAAAAAATTAGCACCTCCATCGCTATCTCATCCTAATCAGAGACAAAACTGTGAACTATCGCACCTTCATACATTAAAATCCCATCCATTTCGTCCGCACGTCTCATTTGATATATTGTTTATGGTAGCATTCGGAGTTCTTTGACCTTTAGCACACGTACCTAAATGTGTCAGACTGTCCGGTTGACGGGAGACTTTTTGCCTTTACGAAACCAGAATACAATGAGCCTTGTTTTCAAGTACCAGCGATTGATGTGTCTTGGACTTGTTGAAATAGTGTGGCGTTCCATGGAGTCGGTAGGTTTTGGAAAGTGGTATTTACATATCGTCTCCTTAGAGTAAAATCTTCGTGTATGCGAAGGAAGTAACATTACAGGACGAAGAAAAACTAAACACAGTATAATTTTTATTACTACAGCTTATTCACACTCGCGAGTTTTTAAGGGGTTATTAACCGTCATGAAGGGCGTTACAGGTTAATATTTTTTTTTGTGTGAGACTAAGGCGTGCGTTCCGTGGATTTTTTTCCAAACATACACATCTGCCTAGCCTTTTCCCAACTACTTTGGGGTTGGCTTCCAGTCTAACCGGATGCAGCTGAATTTTCTTTCCAAACATGTAATATAATAAAAATAACAAAATTGTATTCCCGACTTTTCTCTAACGATGATATAGAGATGCAGGTCTGACTGATGAGTGTTATCCGTGGTCAAAAACTAAACATGAAACGATTCTAAATTCATACAGGAATACTTATTTTTTCGGGTGAAAAAGCCTTTGTGTTAATACTCAATACGTTTATTGCATTCCACAATGTGAACTTAGGTGGTAGGTTGTACATAAAGATACGTACAATAGTTTTGGAGCATTATGTAATCTAGGGTATGAGCTATCTTCATGAAAAGTTTCATCAAAATCCGTTCTGAAGTTTCAGCGTGAAGGATGAGCAAACAAACCCTCGCAAACTTTCGCATTTATTATGTTGGTGTGATGCACAACACGCCTCTTTTCAAATAACTTGTTTGACATCAGTTCTGCCAGTGCGTTAAATGTGCCAAGTTAATTAAGGAGTATGTATGTACATTTTTCAATTGCTGGAGATTTTCAAATGTTTTTCCTGAGCCTTTACGTAACAACTGTGCTCTTCGTCTTCTATTTTTCGTTGTCACTGTCAAATCTACTTCCTATTTTTTTTTCCGCCTTTTCTCGGCGTTTACAATGACTGTTTTTACCCTATCCAAGCTTCAGACTCCAGCCAGTTCTTTAAATATAGGTATTCTCACGTAATAACTATTAATTCGTATATTAATTCGTAAAACAAAAACTTCAAATCCCTTTTAAAGAATATTCCGCGCACCGGAGAGTGTGAGACTTAACAAGCATTTTTAAAGTTTATATGAAAAATAAGTGCAAGCAATGCTAAAATGGTAGAATTTTGACTACTGAGCGACCACAAGTTATTATAATACCATCAAAATCTAACTCTATGTACAGAGGTCAGCACATCAAGCTATCCCAAACTATCAAATTTTCCCAATTGAACCTTATTCTTTTGAAATAAAGTTAAAAAACTGTCAAATAAATTTGACAGTTTGGGATAGCTTGATGTTCCGGCGTTCCGTTCATCAGTATTCCTCCCAAGTATCTATTATTAACTAGCTAGACCATAGGTACCAACAAAAACAGATATTATACCGAATTATAATGAATTCATAATATCAGATCTATCTATTAAGATAATGACATCATTACAGTCTAGACTTCATGATAGACTGAGCGTCTGGCTTCGGCTTTTTTTATTGAGACTGGCAACACCGACAATGACATGTAATCTTTTTACGTGTACCATCAATTTATAAGTGAATGTTTTTGCTAGACCAATGCACTTTATAGTGTTTGGCAGTGTTAGTTAGTACGTGGGTACCTACTATTATTTATTCTGTGACGTGGGTGCCAATATGGGTGCGTCCATTGTCATAGCTAGACTGCCGATCGAGGAACATATAACTAGGTGTTACATTACGTAGATCTTTATGTGTGTCAGTGGTAGAGTCACTAACAACCGCACTCTCTAGACCTCAAAGAAAAAGACCAGTATTTCTTTCTACACAGTGGTCAATGTTTTAGTTGGTTGACGTTCAGTAATACGGATTACTGATCATCATCCAAGACAGAATTGGACTGAGCAATACTCTATAAACAGTGACCGCTCTGTAGAAAGAAATACCTGTCTCTTTTATTTGATAGACAACTACAGGCCGCACGTTTGCTTTGTCTCTCTCACACTTTTTGCCCGTATTTAGGATGTCTGTCCATTGAAGCGGAGCGAGGCTTCGGAGCGGAGAAACGGGGAAATATTAACCAATAGGATTGCATAAAATGGCAGGTGGACAGGCATTATTGGTTTAATGTTTCTACGTTTCTCCGCTGAGCAGTCTCGGTCCGCTTCGATGGACAGGTAGCCTTAAAAAGCTGTATAAAACAAAAATCAAAACTAAAGGTAATGGTTGAGTTTTCAGTAAGCTTCTGTAATACAGGTATGGCTTTTAGAAAATAACGGATATGTGGGTCTACTTTTATATGACGCAACTATCGAAATAAAGTATTATGAAACCCGGTTCACTATGATATGGATGGAATTTACTGAGTTTTATGTCGATAGTAATCATTCATAATTATTGGAAATTCCAGAAACCAAAGTTCCGAACGCATTTTTAAATAAAGCACACACATTACAAACGAAGCCCCGTTGACACCTCACCGGTGTTGCCATACATCAATAATGGTAAGTTTTAGCACAGACATCGCTACGTTAGTCGTGAGTAGTATCACTTGTGTGACACCCACGCCCGCACCTCTGGCTTAGTTACGTAGTTTCACAACAGGTTGACTACTATCTGTTCTCGATAGTTATTTTGATAACTACTCAATATTAGGACCGCCTTAGTATCTCCTTATTGTGGAAAAGTAGGTAACTTATACCGTAACGACTGTCTCGAAACAGGCAGAATTTCGATGCTTAGGAGACCGATTGTGTGACAACCAGTCTTACCATCGGGATATCGTGTTACCCAGTAACTGGGTTGTGGAGGACAGATAGACAGTCGCTCCATGTAAAATATTCGTATTCAGCTGCATCCGGCTAGACTGGAAACCGACCCCAACACGGTTGTGAAAAATCTAGGTAGATAAAGCTAATTGGTGACTGCAAAACTACAGACTTGGAGAGAAATGATGAGTCAGCACGATGGAGAAGATGAATAATCATTTTTTAAAGATCATTTAATTTTATTGAAGACTTAAAGAAGACGTTTGATATCTTATGCAGGGTGATGATAGAAAAGGTTTCTACATTTCACACATACACACACCAAGATTTGTCACAGGTTTTTTTTTTGTAACTATTTTTTTTACTGTTTTTTAGTGACATTGCGACGAATAAAGTAACCAAACCACACAAACCAACATTGATGTGACCAACATTTGGCCCCAACATATTGGCAACACGTATTATTAGATAGTAATTGCGATGATTAGGCATGTCAGCGTTCCTAGAAACAGATAGTTAGTTCTGCTCGAAAGTTCAATTAGATGCGGCCAGTAATGTTCAGTGTTGCCAAAAAAGAAAAAGGAGAAAAAACCGCAAATCTTGTTTATGCGATTTAAATTATGTTTACTGTTAACTTAATTGGGTGGTTTAGGTTTTTCTATCTGTAAACATTATACCTGTTATTTCTTTACGTATAAAAGAACGGAAAATAAGGCTAATTAGATATCCTTAACGTGAAGAAACGGATATGGCATGACTTAGCAGGTTTTTTAGTTTGTGCGTTGGTACTATTGACTTATTTATAACTAGGTACCTACTCTAAAATCCTAAAAACTTACTTCAGTTTCCAATAGTCATAAGGAAAGTAAACTAGACTTATCTTTACTCATTAACGACCTAAACTAAACCACTATTGGCCAACCAGAACAGCAACGGAATAGGAAAGATAAATGGCTTAGTACCATGTGGAATACCCCTCAGTTTGTGCCCGGTTATGGTGACCATCGATCCGGATTTTTCCGGACATGTACGGCTTATTGGCCCCCCGTGCGGATTTCATCCGGACCTTTACCTCAGAGGCATCTTTTAAAAAACAAGAAGTATTTATGAAGAATGCTGAACACCAGAAAATTAACTGAGATTTAAAAGTAAAACATTCGGACAAACTTAGCTATCATGTGTCCTCTGCACTTTTAAAATTTCGAAAAGATAGCCCTAACTCTTAGGCCCTGGGTAAAGGACATCCATGAGTGAATGAATGCTTCACGAAATAAAAAGGTCTACATTTAACCGTAATTTTATGAAAAGTTTCTATGACATAACGTATGCCGTACCTACCACAAACAAAACGACAAACGTCATCATTCTTAGTACAGTCAACTCCGTCGTTTCTTAAGTGAGTGAATAATGAGTTACATAGTAGTTGGTAGTGGTGACCAACATGCCGTACGAGCGGTCAACAATAACATACCTTTGGAACGCACCTATTGTGTTTTATATAAACTTGATAGATAGACAGTACGGATAAATTACAGAAGTACTGATGCAATAGCATATTAGCAGAACCAGCATCTGACGTAGCGAAATTTCTAGTTGGAAATATGTTTTTAAATCAAAGATTCTTTCCCTCCTTCGGAAAATTGGATTTTGTATATAGGATTTAGGAAAATTGGATTTGGATTTTTTTTGGATATAGGTTAGGTTACGTTGGGGCACTTAGTAAATGAAATATATGAAGAAAAAAAATTACTAATGAAGATAGATTTTCAAGGCAACAGCTAGACTAGAATTTACTCATAGTATGAGCTATGAGTAGATTCTTGAAAGAAGCGCTTCTTTATCTGAATTTTGTCTTAACCCTTAAACCTTGAATTTTGTCTAAATTGGCATCAAACTAACTACTTGAATACTTGCGTTTTCCAAAGTAGACTAAACCAAAAAGGCTAAATACAAAGTCTGCTGTTAAATAGAATGACAGCTGTCACTCAAACGTCAATCTGTCATACGATTGGGATCTTCGCGCGCCATCGTTAGCAACGGCCGCGTTTTTATTTATTGTTTTTAGATAAATAGGTGATAACTGATAACAAATACATTAAGCTATTAGAACCTACTTGGATGCTTTAATGTACTTTTTTATATATGGACTGGCAGGTGAGAGTGAGACGGCATGTTTGGGACCGCTTCCGTACGTATCTCGAAAAAAAAAGCACCAGTAATATCTAACGTAGATACAAATACTGAGGTATACATACTATTCAAAAGAGGGACAGTTTTTAGTCAGTAAAATATGATCTAAGTTCCTAAGCCGTAAGTAATTAAACACTAAATATTGACCATCGTATTGTAAACTAAGGACAGGCGCGCACTAGGCCGTCTGTCTCCGGCAGCCAATTCAACAGATATACTCATTGGAGCCCACGCACTAGACAGTGAAGAATTTGTTCAATATCTTGACTGCTACTGCTGCTGTTTGACTGTCAAGCGCACGGTAGCACTAACTGTATCAGAGTCTGAATTTATACGAATAATTCATTTTTGACACTGACACTGACAATTGACCTCTCTTACTGTAACCTACTAACTCACTGCTAAAGAGAAGTGTTTTAGAGAATAAACTTCCTGTTACCTACTGTTATTCATACTACTCATACTGAACCTACTCTTTTCACGTCATACTATGGCATAGTAGCTCTCCCTGCCTTACCAGGATCAGAATCAGAATCAGAATCAGAATCAGAATCAGAATGCTTTATTTGTAAACATAGGTCAACTTATAATAGTGGTGTTACAGATAGGTAGGTCCTCTATGTTTTGCCCAGAGGCGTACAAATATATTTAATTACATTGTCTTTATTTCTAGCAACAATTTAACTTTTAAAATAATTATCATAAAGTGGTAGAATAATATAAAATTATGTCACATTGGTAATAAAATCAATTAATAGATAGGTATATGCATATCAATTTCAATAAAGATGTCAAATAGATTAATCAGTATAAATAGAGAATATAATCGATTTCAATAAATGTCAAATATATTAGGTTACATGTCTTAATATTAACGCTGATGTCAATAAGATTCAAAATAGATGAGGTGATGTACAATTTTCTGAAGCAGAAATTATAGAATTATCATCCAAATATTCTTGTAGTGAGTAATAGCATTTATTTAATAATATTCTTAATAATTGTGTTTTGAAATTGTCCAGATTTAACGTTTTTATTTGTTCAGGTAGTTTGTTATATATTTTTTTGGCCATACAGAAGGTACTTTTATTCATTAGTGCAGTTTTGCCCTAGGTCACTTCGAGTTCCAACTTATTTCATTCTTTCTGTAGTAACTTTTAGTAGCTATTTTATATAGTGAAATGTTAGATTTGACGAACACATTTGTTTCGTATATGTACCACTTTTACCAGTGTAAGTTTTTACCAAATAAATTATCTCTACATAACATACCTAGTAGTTATTATAAATTAACGAGCGACTGCTGGGCAACAGTCGCGCAACTGTTGCCGATACCATAATTTATGTCCCACCCACGCGATTTCTAGCTGTCTAGGATCCAAAAAGTTTATTTCATTACGAACGAGATGTGCGGTCATATCGATTAATCATATCGATTCCGAAAAAAAATCGCATGTAGTATTGAATGCAATTGTTCGAACTGATGACCTTTGGATCATTTAGTCTCATCTGCATTCACTATGTAGGTATTCAGGTATTAATTTCTGTTTGTTCTTCGTGATAAAGACTGTCCCAAGAATAACGCCTATGCTTGCGCAAAAACAGTATGGCGAATACCTTAGAAATCTTTCTATAAGTGCCAATTGAAGCCAAGACCAATATTCTTTAATCGACTCTTCACTTGACCAGAGGGCTGGCCACTTTTTTTGACCGAAGAATCAGCACTGCCATTCAATATAGCAATGCTGCCTTCTGGGCCCTTATCCCGTTGACAACGATGCGGATGAATTTTCCGATGGCCTGTGATTCTTTTTTTTTTTTTTCATTTATTAATAGTTTTATCATTGTTGAAGAAATAAATGTTTACTAATTTATATTATAAGAGCCAAGATTATGTTATGGAATTATGTCGGATCCACCTAATAGCCTTATTCAAACTATAGAACATTTATGTCGGCACATGATTAAAAATATATGATTTATGCTACGCCACAGTAAAGCCATAAAAGTATCTCCATCTGTGCGTTAGTGAGGACTAAGCTTTATTTTCAATGTAAGTTATTATTTACCAATGGTAAAATCAACAAAAATGTAATCCGTATAAAATTAAAGTTTTAATTGCAAAAATTTGCGACATACTTAGCAAAAACGGTCTACTTAATTACCAAAAACGGCTAATTAATGATATCCAAGTAAAATAACTGACCCAAATGAACGATTTCACAACAACTAGTAGATCAACAAGTTTCTATCAATTTTCTAAAAAGACATATTTGTTAATTACACGCAAATGTTTCCTGTTTGCCAAAGATGTCGATCTGTTGCAGAAATTTGGCGATTTCTAGATAAATCATACGATCATTATAAAGATACCGTTATTTCGTAATTGTGTCGTTTTGTGTTTAATTTAGTAATTAAAGTTTAATTTTGAGCATAAAACTGATTTGTTAATAATTCAGCCCCTGGTTTACCGAGGGCAAGATGTAAAACTGGGGGCCCAAACACGCGTAGCAGGACCAATTCTATATCTATTCTACCAAGGATAGACAACGTTCTTTCTTTCCTAGTCGACATCTCTTCATTCCGAGCACGGAGCGCCTGTAGATTGTAGAGAATAGAAAACTTTCTGTTTTTCAGTTTTAACATCGCCATGCTTAGGATGGTAGACATTTTTCAACAGTCTGTCATGTTGTCTTCCGTTGACAAATCCAGTTTCTATGGTGGTCATGGTACGCGTGCTAGTTTCTGTAGGTAAAGTGGGATAATGGGAGGCCCAGGTGTCCCCTAAACTAAGTGGAAAACTGGCTGAATCATTATTTTCTATGTTTCTTTAACGTGCTAATTTACCTTTAATTCATGATTACAAAATATTCTTGTCTGAATGGCTTTTGTTTCATTTTGAATGTGGAATGGTTGTTTGAATAGAGGAAGACCAAAGAAGCGTTGGGCGGCTTGCGAGTAAGATGATACAGCTAGATAGGACTATTGAGATGACGGCAAATAGAGATGTATAGAAGAAGAAAACCCAATACAAATTAAGCTAATGCTTTGCTATGTAGTAGTCTCATTATATAATGGACTTGCAGCAAAAGATTTTTTCGTGCTTAGATTTTTTTAAAGTAAGGTAATAAAGACTTGTTACCTCATAGTTACACTTCAGGCTCACAAAGTAGACCTCACGTAACATTTGACCGCTAAGGAAAAAGTCGCGAATTAACTTTTCAACGCTTTCTACGCTATAAATGGCGACAGATGTTGAGTCACTGCTAAATGTTTTACTGTTAAATATCTACCTATTATCTTACTATTCCTAAAGTCTGACAACCAGTCTTACCAAGGGGTATCGTGTTGTATCAGTGACTGGGTTGTGGAGGTCAGATAGGCAGTCGCTCCATGTAAATACTGGTATTCAGCTGCATCCGGTGAGACTGGAAGCCGACCCCAACATAGTTGGGAAAAGGCAGGCAGATGATATCTTACTATTCCTCTATGTTAAGCTGTAAATTTTCCATAGAGTAAAATGTTAGATACTAGTTTGTTCGTACTTGTGTGTCCCTCGCTAGTCTAGTGGTCGCATGAGCTACTATTAAGCACGATCCTAGCTTCTATTTCTCGGTCGACCAAAGTGTTAAACACGAAAATGCTTTAACTTCTTACGAATGTACTCACGAACTGCATAATAATTCATCTGTATCGTCATTTAGTCAAAAATACTATAAGACCGTCTCCCAAGCCGCTTGGCCATCACTACATCCTAGTGGTATTGCTAGATATGCAGACGAAGAAGATAGGTAAAGAAACGGTTCTTGTAACGTGAGTTGAAACAGAGATAATTATTTAATTCAGAAGTAGTAGCGTTGTTAACTTGTGAAGCAGGCTGGCTTTATTTATGGCTTCTGTTCGTTCGTCCAAATTGGATGACTGTAAACGTTTATTAGTTATATGCGAAATACTTCCGGTTTAGATTCACTTCGAACTGAATTTAGAACTGAGAATGAGTTGTGAACTTGTAGACTACGCTTTACACTGACAATCTTACCATCACGCCTATACGCGAAGAATTAGGCAGAGTTGTACCTATAGGCTACTCACATTTCCCATTTTACAGGAGGGAAGGCCGTCAAAAGGGATCAATAGACACGCAGGTGTGAATTGAAACATAACTTTAAAAAGGGTTTTCGCGTTAGTTAAACATGTTTGTTCAAGAGACGATTGCACTTAAAGAGTAAACTCTGGCGCGTCGGAGCTGGTATGCACATTTTTTTTAATGATTTAGTAGGTAACATATAATATTGAATTAACTTGAAAATTTCTTTCAAAGTTACGTTTCAATTGACTCCTGCTGCGTTTCAATTCACCCCGTCTTACTGTTACAACCTACCCACCAGTTTCCACAACTGATCAATTTCATCGTCTCACTTATTAATCATGAGCTGTAAATCTAATCCCACTGCATTGTTTGTCGGTTTGTTTGTCACACCAGTTTTATCATTTAATTGGCACCAGCGGGCCGTGGCGTAATTGCTACTACTTTTAACGAAGACTATAGACTTGGGAACTTAATGTGAAAGTTGAGGTTAGGAGAAATTTTAGGACTATGTTAACGACTGGATAATATGACATTTCTGACGAAGTGGCCAATTCATAGACGCTTGTAAATTGCTTTAGAACTGAAGGCACTTTATCACCATTTATAATTGACAAAAATCAGATTCACAATGAAATGAAAAAGAAAAAAAATAAATTGGAAAAGAACAGTCCCACTAATCTTAGTCTGGGTATAGACATGATCAATTTGTCGAGCGAGTCTGGAGAGGTACATCTCCACATTTACCCATTATTTTATGACGATAATAAATTACCCAAAACAATTAGTATCTAAGTCTCGACTCTTCGCGGTCGCTCAGTAGCACCTCGTACAAATTTCGACAGTCGTTACGTATCTCTTATACACATACATACATACAAGCCATACTTGTTTATACTTATAGAAAGTTGCTCCCAAATCAGCCTGCTTGTCAACATTACTCAATACTCAAACCGAGATAGATTACAATCAGGAAACTGGATGTCACATGCAATTTCATCTTTATTGCCATTGACGTAGAGGACATCTGAGATTGTATCGTATGTAGAATAAGTTTGTCGTAACAACCTTTGATTGGGTCACTCGCAGTTTTTAGAATTTGATTTGAATATAATATAGTGCACAATGAGATTGAAGGTGATGATTAAATTTATAACTTTTAACCTAATATTTATATTTATTAATAATAAAATCGTAGAGGTTTTCTCAGAAACTTATACCTACTCACCCAAAGATCACTTTACAATTCTGATTATTTAGCATTTATTCTTACAACCAGATACTGCCAGTATAAAAGTAGCAAGTAACCAGTGCAAAAGTGTTCTATTCAAACCTTAAGTTTTTTCACCAGACCTAAATATGTCATGATGTGTAAATCCATAAGGGTAACAGAGAACTTTACAAAAGTGAAAATGTTTCAGAGTTTTTCAACTGTTACAACAGCCTGTAGTCAGTATTTAAGACCAGAACAAACTGGAAGACTTCATGACTGCATTTCACATGACCAAACATGTTTCTCCGATTGTGTTTTTCATCAAGAAAGTGTTAATTTAACGCTGTTCCTAATGCCTAAGCCACATTCCAGTGTGCAGGCTTGCCCACGCAGCCATCAGAATCAGCTGACCACAATGGGCGGGCGCGCAGAATCAATCACGCACTTCCACGAACATAACGGTTGCCAGTGCTCGCCGCGCGCCTTTTTACTTTCTTTATTGCGTTCCTTTTTCGAAATTTCGTAATTAAGACCTTTTTTGTGAACCGAAAAATATTTTGTTAAGAACGCGCTTTATTTCCTCGCGGGTTGATTTACCGCGTTATTTTGATCGTGCCCTTTTGCTGTATGAGTATTTTAATTACATAATTTACGAAATAGGTTTCGTTTTTGGGTTATATCCTTGGTTGATATAATTTTTTGAATTACTTTATATTTTTTAAGTACATATATGCCTCTTTTTATCATGATTCAGATGACTGCTGGTAGACCCGATAAAGGACCCTGTTCTGTTAAAAATAAAAACATAGTCTCAAACTTGTAGGTATTTCCATTATAATTAGCATCGTACATGATTCATAGCGGTTCTCTGAATCACTGAAAAAATCTCAGCAAGGCATAAAAAATGCAATTAACAAAACGAAAGCTACTCCATTACTTTTGTTATTGTAATTTATTTATTTCCCAATCCTCACTATTGTTTCTTTTTCATTTGCAACCTTTTGACACGCTTTATTCGAAAATCGAAAGAAGAAATTCGAATTAGGAAGGTCATTAGACAAACAGAATCCATATTTCCGGACGAGAGGCTGTCAACGTTCGGCACCCCGCCATCTTGCCCGAGGCGATACAGCCAATCCGAGGACGTCCTTTATTCAAAAAACTACTTTTAACACAATGCACTTTTATTATTTTTCTATTCGTTCGACATTTTTATTGTATTTAGAAATAATTGGGTATTCGTGCTTAAAGTCGAGTATGTACACGATTTAGATTTTATTAAATGAAATTACTTTTATAATCCGGGTATTCTTCCTTAATAGCTCGAATTTTAAAACTGTGGCACATTTCAATAGTTAAAATATTTATGAGAATTTCCAACATTTAATCATTAAAAATTTTCGTCGGAGACATTTTAAGGAAACCACATTTCTTAACATTTTCTAGTAATGTGAGAAAAGAGTGTCTTGGCACACCGCAATGCAGGATCTAATGACAATGATGCAACGTCATCATCATCGTCAAGATCAGGATATTATGGACTTGAAAACCTTCTTACTCAATCCAGACTTTTGCTATCAACAACAGCATGACACTTCAAAACAAACCCCGATTAGCCCGTATTACATCGATGGCCCATCTACTCATCATCATCAAATGTCATCTGAAGGGTTAGGCCGATATTTCGCTAATTAAGTCCTGTGTAATAGGGGCGAGCCTATTGCCAGCAACCGGCATAATTCAAGACTCCGGACTGCTACTCAGCAACTCCAGATGGAAATATCCAACAACTTTGACTACTAGACCAACGAGGCAGCATGGCCATGGCCCATCACACATTAGGACAAGCACATGGACAACATACGAAAAGAAGGATTTACATTAAAAAAAAAAAAAACAATTTAAATTTAGAATAACATATCCCAGCTATTAACATACGTATACCTAACTAGCCGGAGGGCATGAGGAGGGTGGTCCTCAACGGATATTAACAAAACTGACTTCGGATCCGCACGGAACAGGGGAAATATCGGAGGTGTTGCCAATTGAAAAATGTGAAAATGATTCAATTTGGCAATGGTGGAATCGATGATTACAAATTTTGTGTACCTTCTGATCTACATAGCCGTACCTATTCTTATATACACTCACGATTTCTTCACATGGGGGTAGGTAGATAGAACGCTTTTTTTTTTTTTTTTGGAATGGGCATCTCGCAGTTTATCCTTTAGGGATATTTACTGCTCAACCGAACTTTCCTGTGGGGGGCTTAATTAAAATTAAGGCCTCCAGCCAGGCAAGATAGAACGCTACCTGCTAAGATCCTTATATACTTCGTTTTCATGGTTTTCATTTTGATTTTAACGAACTATAATATCAATAAGGGACACGATACTTGCGATCTCTTTTTAGGGTTATTGCACGCACGTAGCTGGTCTAGGCTGTCATTCATATATCTTTGACAGTTGTTACGGGTAATCCAAAGCCCGAAAACCTGATAACCAGTCTTACCAAGGTGAATCATGTTACTCAGAATCAGAGCTGTGGAGATGAGATAAGCAGTCGCTCCATGTAAAATACTGGTTTTACACTATTCAGCTGCATCCGGTTAGACTGGAAGCCGACCCCAGCATATTTGTGAACAGGCTAGGTATTTAGATGATAACCGTTTAGACCGATATCGTCTTCGCTAGTCTTTCTAAGCCCCATGTATTAGGGGGTGAGCCTATTTCCATCAACCGGGCATACATCTGGATGTATGCCCGGTTGATGGAAATATCCGGGCTCCGGGCTCCGGGCTCCTGGCTGCTATTGAGAAATTTCCAATTCATAATTCCAATGACACATAGCTCGGCCCGGGAGTCGAAAGCAAGTCCTTATGCTTAGCAGCCGCGTTTGCGACCACTAGACCAATGAGCCAACTCTAAAAATCGTTTTTCGGAATGGGCTCCTCGCAGTTTAACCTTCAGGGTTATTTACTGCTTATCCGAAGTTATCCGTGGGTACTTAATTAAAAATTAAGGCCTCCAGTCAGGACAATTAATAATCGATAAAAAAAACTCATTCTTTTGGTACATGAACCCGAACAAATACAATATTAGCATTAATAAACCCATTAACTACGTCAAGTAACATAAGTACATAAGTAAGGTTTGCTGCACACCTCAGTGATCACCAATCGCGCGCTCGCATTGCTGGCAACAGTGCCTACTAATTAGCGGCCTCTGGTGGGGCGCGGCGGTACTATCGGTTTTTGCACGGACGTTGGGTTTGTGCGAGTTGTGGTCGAGTTTCAAGTGAATGGTTTGATTTTGGAATGTGTTGAAGGGACTGGAATTTTACTCCGTCTTGTAAAAGTATTGTTTTGTTGAATTACATAGTTAATATGTAGGTACAGCCTTTTGTTTTTGTAATCAATCAAATAAATGGTTTAATTGTTTTTACTTTTGTTGGTGATTTGAATGGTTATTTTTACTTAAATAAAACTATAATAAAGTTATTACATAGTAGTTAAATGAATACGCAAACAACAGAATTTCTTTTCTGTCACTTGTTATAAGTAGGTACTTATTTCAATACCCCCGAAAAATACGAGAACCGGCACGAGAAATTCTCACTCAGATCTCACTCAAACTCCTTCAGATAGTGCAAATAGTAACCGTTACACATTAATAAAGGGTCACATAAATCGAATATCAATCGTAAGGTCGAGAGCACATGGTTACCCCGAGGGCGGAACGACCGCCCTCCGGCAGTCTGTGCCGAGCACGCGGCGCGCGCGATCGTAAACCCAGCTTTACGATTTTACCGATACATCGATTATAAATCCGATTCAAAATCGATTATTGTGATATAAACTTTAAATACAATCAAAGTCAGCATCTCAAATCATATTGTTATTATTTTATTAACTCTCATTACTATAATTACAATATTGGTTTGTTAATTAAAAATCGTAACCGTAGTTAGTAAAAATAATCGTAATGTCGGCTTACAACTAACTTCCCGTTATGTAGTAAAATGTTCATCGACTACTCGTATCTCTATTTAAGAAAATTTATTTTATACAGCGTGCTGAATTGGTTTAATCGATTTTATTTGCAAAACATATTAAAATTTAGTGACGGGCACGAGCGCGTATCGACGTAATTAGTCGATAAACTTAATTGACTAAAATTAATTACTAACATGAATTATAAGAAAAAAATATTGCTTGTTATTAAATATTTAATTAATAGTGCGTCTGTGGCATAGATTAACCGTAATAACTTTTGATCGTTTAGCAATAGTTTCTGTACTTATAGGCAGCCCGCCATTGTTTTTTCTCTTGTTTATACTTTCGCAATCGTCGGCGGCCCGTTTGATTAATATGTTTCATTAAAATATCATTAGTCACACTTTTTATCTAGATACAATTTCATGATAGTGACTTTTGTATCACTAATACCACCAGGTGTTCAAATAGCTTTTATACGTGGGGTCTAGTTTTATTTACCGGTGCACGGAATTATTACATTAAGATTCTAAGAGTATTTGTTCCCGCCCAAACTATGTAGGTTCTTAGTAAAATAAATTGCAGGTTTAAAGTAGCTATTAAAACTTTGTATCTACGCTCTTTTAGACTTACAACGTCATACTTTTATGTATGCTTCTGTGATGTAAATTCAAGGAAATTAATTGTTTACCACTTTTGGCAGCAATTCCCAGGTAATTAAAACTTCACTAAGGTTCAAACTATCCAACTGTCGCATAGACAAGTATACTTCCATGGTATCTGGTCGGTTAACAACGAGTACAAGATAAAAGGATAAAATATTGTAGGCTTATAACTAGTTGTCGACAATTTTCTAACTCCTACGCTTACAAGACTGTTGCAGGAGCCAATTCTGTTGTATTATAACAATACAAAGAAGATACAAATAAAGTAACTTCCAAATTTTAACTAAACTTAACTTAACATTCTAACGTATAAACTGAATAAAATAAAAATATCCGAAAACTTAATATGTGTCAGTGTGCGACACTTAACCTAAAGGTGATAAACAATTAATTTCCCTGATTGTACTATTTGCTGGAGATTGCATCTCGTTTCCAACTTAATAGGCTAGCACGTGATTCGACAAGCTATCGACATAAATCCGCCACTCAGTAATAAATAAAAAAAAAACCATCCAGTAGTCGGCATTCGGTCATCGAGCCGGCGCGCAAGCCAGCAATTTAAAAAGCAATCACTAACCGATTGTAGCCGGAATCGCCCGCCTTTTAAGGGACCGGTAATTATCGATACTCGAACATTTACATATCGGTGTTTTGACATTCGCTTTCACCTCACTATTCGGCTGCCCTATATCAAAAAATCAAAAAAGTGTTTCAAACAAGTTTTTCTAGGAGAGTGCAAAAACATAAATGGTGGCTGTGTTTGGAAAGTTCTTATGGTAACTTAACATATTTATAATATTGAGATAGAGTAGGAACTAAACAATGATAATATAATAACACAAATATAATAAAACATACATACATAAACTCACACCTTTTACTCGTAAACTAAAGAACGCCACCTGCTACGATCCTTACATACTCCTTATGCTTCGTAATAATAAAGTACCTACATGTTTTAAAAATACACGAGAGTCATATTTATTTATTTACTGTAAATAATGCTGTTAAAAAACTGTAAACAGTCAATTTTGAAAACTGTAAAAAAAAACAGTTGTATATTCTACTATTATACAAAAACAAAATTAAAAATGGAGGAATACTAAATAAAAACTCGACCAAAAACACTCGGACGTCAAAGTATTATGTCATCTGAAAATATAGTAAATATTATTTCAAAAGCTTAGTAACCCACATAGACAATACAATTACTTATTCCCTGGTAAGTATCAAGCACAAGACTTGCTAGTTTTTGAAATGGTTAAACTATAAAAGAGACATCTAGGTTTTAATAGTTTTGAGAGACTTGTGGAACACATAGTACGCTTAGTGGTATTTAATACATTTAATATGTTATTTGCTGAAAATTGAACACAGGTGCCTTAAAAATAATATGCGACTTATTATGACAGTAGGTACCTTTTAATCTGACCACACAATGTTTGGACTTTAAAGAGACTGCGACCTATGAGTTTGTTTCGGTGTTTCTTCTCAGAGTGGTCAGTTATAGAAACATCGAACTAATCTTATTATTTATTCCATTTCGTGACGTGTAATAGCGTTTTTTGAAACCTATTTACTGATTTAAATTTCATTTCATTTCATTACATTTCATAACAAACGATTTTAAAAACGTTCGTTACTGGTTTTGATATGGGGCAGCCCCATAATAGAAATAAATCAAATTTTAATTGCGTATCGTCGAATTAATCGTTGTCGTGACAATATCATGCTAATCTTCGTTTAATTTAACTTCATTAAAGGTTTCAATTTATAAATTATAAAATCAAATCAAATCATTACTATCTGAGGATAAGTTAGTTTTTTTATTTCTTCAACAATGATAAAACTATTAATAAATAAAAAGAAAAGAATCACAGGCCATCGAAAAATTGATCCGCATCACTTGACTGTCAACGGGAAAAGTGCCCAAAATATCTAAATAATTAATAATTTTATTTGTTGCATTTCTGTTTGGCAGAATAACATTGAATAATTTTAATTCTTTAAAAAGGTTTATATCATTCTCGCGCTTAAGAACTACTAACATCACTACGTATTATGTATTACAGTACCTACATATTGGTAAATACTTAATTCGAATACCTTTAAACGAGCAAATCTTGCACATATGTATATTTTTACAATAATTGGAATCTCGGAAACGGCTCCAACGATTTTCATGTAATTTAGTAGTATGCAGAGTGGTTCCGGGGGCGATAAATCAATCTAGTTAGGTTACATTCTTAGAAAACGTCGTTTTATCCGTTTTACCAAAAATAAAACCCGGTCATCCGGGTATTAATAATAATTCCCCATATAACCCTATATCCCTTAATAAAAACATTGGTCCTTTCAGCACAAACCACCACAAAGAACTTTATAAGTAATTCTAATGAAATTCTAAATACCTCTATGTACCCAAAAACAAATTGTCATGTGAACAGTGGTGTAACAGTGTTAAATAATTCGATTCGCAAAGAATCAGTTTTTTTGGTGAAGTGTTACAAAAGCTTTGGCGCTGGCGTACGTGGATTTATCCAGTGTGATCGAGGTGCAGGTAATAAAAATAACTAATTTATGACAAAAAATAAATAAAAAAAAAACAAAAAGATTCTCTCCGGCGGGGAATCGAACCCCGGTCTCCCGCGTGACAGGCGGGGATACTTACCACTATACTACCGAAGACTTATGTTGCAGGTCGAAATAGCTGTTGTATTACTACAACGTACAATTGCGTACAATTTTTATCAATTTATTTAATTAGTCTAAGTTACGAGATAAAATTGCGATATTTTCACAAAGTATGTTCCTGTATCACATTTATCAAAAAAATATCGCCGGAACACCAAAACAAGTCTTTTGATACCTATTTAAAAATCAACAAAGATAAGGTAAGTAAATTATATTGATTAACTTGCCTCTCTAGATTATATTTCAACATATACAACATCATAATGAAATTAAAAGTAGGTAGTATATATATAAATTACTAGCTTTTGCCCGCGGCTTTGCTCGTGTTAGGAAGTGGGGGGTTAGAAAGAGACAAAAAGTAGCCTATGTCACTCTCTATCCCTTCAACTATCTCCACTTAAAAAATCACGTCAATCCGTCGCTCCATTTTGCCGTGAAAGACGGACAAACAGACACACACACTTTCCCATTTATAATATAAATATGGATTTTTTTCGAGTAACTATGTCTCATTTAGGGTTAGTAGGTACCTAACAACATTTACTTAAGACTGTGTTAGTAGGTACATATTATATTTCCTTAATTTAAAAAACAAGTTAAGAATCACTGCTACAAAACTTAAGCCGAAATTCTTCTTTTTCTTTAGATAGAGTAGACAGTTACAGTTAGTGGTAAATATAAAATTAACGTTTATAATGAACACTAAATATTCATTTCATAGTCATTGATCAAATAACCTGTCTTCATTAAGGTATTTTATAGTAGTAGGTACCTACCTACCATTAGGTAGTCCGTATTTCTTATCTTATACCTTTGAACGAGTAATTCTTGTATATATGTATGTATATGTGTATATAATCTGAATCTCGGAAACGGCTCCAACGATTTTCATGAAACTTAGTATGGGTTTAGGGGGCGATAAATCGATCTAGCTAGGTTTCATTATTAGAAAACGTCGTTTTATTAAATCCGAGCATAGCTCGGTCATCCAAGTACTATTAATATAAGGAGGAAAAATCAATGGCTCTAATCTATTTCATATGTATCCAATGTATTTTTACGTATTCAGATGTCCGACTAGTGAAATAAAATGGCGAGTGTTTATTTTTAAAAATCTTTAGTTGGTTCGATTCCCGGTTTAGGTAAATTAGTCGAGATATCTGTGAATGCAGTTTTGTTCTTTTTTAAATAAAGTAATGTTTGCTTTGAGTATTTAATGCATGTTAAGGTACTAAAGTGGTTTCCCCTCAAGGCCCATTGTTTTTTTTTAATCTTGTTTACTTATGTCCGCGGGTTTACTCGCAAGGTAGGGTAAGTTTAAAACCTATCTTCCTACTTTTTCCTGTCGGCATGACACAAGCTATACGACAGTAATTATGCCCATAGAGCACACACTGTCTTCATCTCGTGTTGCGGTATCAGGGATATGACATAAACTCGTGCCGATAAGTAATTCACTTAATTGAGAGATGAAGAGATTTCTCGTGTCGCTTTAAGATTCCACTGTATCTCATGCTCATAATTCACTTCCAGTCTTCGTCTTTTGAGTCGCCGTACGAGAGATACCACGATAACTGCTGGACTTTAAAAAAAAATTGGAGTCGTTTAAATTTTTTTATAAAAAGTTTTTAGTGGGTCGGTTTGTAATATTTATCTATAAATTAAATTTAAATTTAAATTCAAATTTAAGTTCACTTGGAGGACAGATTTTTCCAGCTATTTTGATTTAAATACCAAACACCGATTTAGATAATATTCCTATGGGACCACCTCTGAATATTGGCCTACTAAAAAAAAAAAAAAACATCAATATAAGTTCACAATTGGCGAAAATATCGATGAACATACACGAAAAAACATACAGACGAGCATAGAACCTACTCCTTTTTTGAAGTTGGTTAAAAACTACACTTTATTTTGCCGAAACATCAAAGCAAATACCCTTCGACTTTCACCATATTGTTTTACCATAACGAGTGAATGATTAATAACAGAATAGTTCTAAACAATGTATAATTGCACGAGTCGACTCGGTATGTTAATGAGACATACATTCGAATCGATTTATTATTGCACTCGAATAGAGACGTACATCTAATACACATTCCGCCATTGATTGATGGCGAGTATCCGATATGTAACAGTAAATCTATTCGATTAGATTGGGTATCGATGTTTGAATCGATATTGGGATGAATGGGAGATTTCCTATGCGTTTAGCGTCAGCTTGTACGGTGAGCCGTGCTGTCATATTGCATTGCGAAAATGTTTCACTTTGTATAATATCTGTGTAGGTTCCAATTTAAATTTAAGAAATGTTTATCCCATCTAATAAATGCTTGTACTAGAGTCAAATACCATACATGTTGCTAGTTAACAGCGCCTATCTTCCAAAAGATTTAGGAATATTTATGCCCGTTTTTCTAACACCAGGCAACACATAGATTAATGTCTAACTAAATGATTCTTAATGCTCGGCTAAGCACCTACTTACAGTTGTTAATATACCAGCGCAATAATATTGAAGCACTAATATAAGGCGTCGCTTAGCGTTAATGAAAACGACATAATTATACGAAAGATTATAAGAAAGATAGATTCTACTCAAATCTTTATTTGCTATGAATGTAGGAACAGTTTGTTGTACATAAACTAGGCAATGAAGCCTCTTTGATTTTCGAAGATACACCCTTCAAATTAAGAGTGGTTACGAGTAGGTATGACCAGTTCAATAAATATCTATTGTTCGTAATTTTAACCAATAGTAAATATCGTACAGAAAAGGAATTGGGCATAAAACGATGTATAAATTGTCAAAACATTTTAAGATGCTGCCGGTATAAAAAAGCAATATATTATTATATTTAACACAAACCAACAATAGAAATTCAAACAACATCATTTCGCAGAATTATCTCTAAATATTAACGACATACATCATCAAAAACTTCTTATTTTGACAGCCGAAAGTACAGTTACCGCGAGTATATCTGTCAATTTATCACGCCGCCATTTTTATAGGTATGTCTATCACGGCTTCCTAAATAATGGGCAGTGTCTCCATCTGCGAGTCACCCAACACGCGTTGACCCCACGACCTGGGTAAACAATACCGCCTTTCACCTCCACGCATAGACAATATTAAAGAACGTATTTATTTTTGTTTTATCAAGATTGTCTTTGAATTTCCCAATCGGTCTTTTCGATGAGTATCGGTTGATTTGGGAACTTTTTAGTGAGGCGTTTAGGTGGTTACGTAATAAGTAGCAAAATTATTATATAGTTTTTAAGTTCTATACGCACTCAAGAATAAGGATCTCAAGAGAGCTCCTGCTTTTCGCATTCTGTCAGATTTTAATATTTCCCACCATTATATAAGTACTTACTAAAATGTATAGTTTTCTGTTTGTTAAGGCAAATGTATAATGCCGTCATCTTTAAAGAAAAACCCATAAAAGCGGATCCCAAATACTATCTACAGTATCTAGTACAGCACCTCTGCAATAACTCATCAATGCAGACAAAACAGGACACTAGTGAAATCGTGTCTATGTCGAGCCACCAACAAAACCTACTTAATTTACCCGGCTGACTAGTATAATACTCTAATCAAATTATATTCACAAGGAGCATTGCGAGGTTACGCTCTTAAATCAAGTTAACAAATTCAGAACACTTGCGACACGACACGACACACACCAGCGCCCGCGCAAGTAGCGTCAGCAACATCATCTAAAATTTGCATGACGTCACATAAACGACTAAGAGAAAGACACCACAATTCAATTCAATATGGTAAAATTCACGCTGTTATATATAACCAAAGACACTTGGATGACAGTCTACGTTTTTAGCTTGAGGCAGTTTGCCAGTCGTGTGTCACTGACACTAGAATGACCTAGCCTCTAGCTAGTCTATTACTTCGTTCCTCTTACAAAACAAAACAAAACTTCAGAGACAAATGATTTAATGTTTGTAGATTGATAAAAAAGAGTTCAATAAAAGAGTGTGATGTTGTTGACAGATCGTTTTTGTGTTGCCAACTAATTAGTCCATTAAACTATTCCCTGAAGCTATGACTTGAATGATCACTGCTGCCCATTGGTGAGTTTTTATACACCTCACCTTAAACTATGATGAATGTAGACCAATTTATCTAATTTTATCACCAATCTAAAAAAATGTTTCCAACATGTTTTTTGCTCTGCTACTACTTGATATCAACAATTAAGTATCGTAGCACCTATGTCATCACATCACGACAAGTTTTCACCACATCCGGTAACAAGGTGTATAAATTAAAACAGATAATAAATAAAAACTAGATCGAAAGTAATCGATTAGGTGTCCAATGCCGTAACTCGATACAGATACCGTAAGTTTTGTAATTGATCTACATTATATTGAGAATAATTTCATCCGAATGGGCTACACACTATGGAGATTTGAAATTGAAACATTCTTTGACAAACTTTTTAATGCAGTCTAAAGGCTACATCTCTAGTAGAGCGTGCCTGAGATGTGTACTTTTATGACAGCAAAATAAATATGGCGGCTCTCGTTGACCGTTTTAGATGGTCGTTAGCGTAATTAAGTAGTGAATACGCATCACCGACATTGAATATCTTGAAAGTCAATAAGAGTTTGGCCTAACAATAATAAAATTTACATTAAAAAATAATCATGATTAAATTGGGACGGGCACAATTAGAAAGCTATAACTATACATAATCCTTAGCTAGTTCATTCAGAAGAAGACATGTTCGAAGTATGAAATAGCTAACCAAGGAGATTTGATTGCATCTTTAGAAATCGATGGTTAGCTATTTCAGTTAGCTATTATTTTGAATCACAGATGATTATCAGTAAATATGCAGTCAAGTCTCAATAAATGAGCTGTTATGATTGGTTAACCTAAATTTGGACATCCAATCATATAATGTCCAAGATTTTTAATTCAGAGTTATTTGCTTAGTAATCAGTCCTCCTTACAAAATCCTCGTTGGTTTAGCATTCGAAAGCGCTACTGCTGAACATGACCTCCAGGGCTTGGATCCCGGGTCGGGCAAAGAGCATTATCAAGTTTTTCCATCTGGATTTGTTCAGTAGCAGCCCGGGGTCTAGATTCGTGTCCAATTGGTAGCAGGCCAATTACATTGGACTGCTGACGAATTGTAGGTGTTGCGTGATGTTAGGTATGTAAAATCCTATCAGGAAAGCATGCTATCGTCAACATATCACTGGTTTATAATTTGATTTCCGCATATTAGACAACATGAATCAAGAGAATCATTAGAATCACATTTAGCTGACTTCATTACATTAGAACAAATTGATTACCACATCCAATGGAATGATTATACGCCGCATATATCAAAGACTGAGAAGTGCTAATTCATATATTGCGTGTACCATGTAAGTAGGTACCTAATCACATAAGGTCATCATTGTCTATTCGACTATTGTAATTTAGCCGAACGTTGACGTTAGTGATGTTGGGGAAGTCTTCCATAGAGAACGGTGCGATATAGAGCATAGCAATGGACACGTACAGTCAACAGCGGGCTCGGACCAATCTGTTACGGGAGGCGCCACTGACGCGGGCGCTCCGCACTCTCAACCACCTCATAGCTAATGACACGGACATATTCTATTCCTTTGAGTGGATTCACAAAGAATTGCCATGTTTGTAATAAGTTATAAAGTTGGGTAAGTGAAGATAAGCAATTCACGTTATTGATAAATAAATAAAAACACAGTAGTAGTAAACAGGCAACATTCAAGACATCTACAAATACAGACGCACATCAAGCTATACCAAAACTTCAAATTCTTCCTTTTGAACATGAATCTTATACTTTTGTAATAAAGTTGAAAAATTAGTTAAAGGTAAATTTGACAGTTTCGTACAGACCAATCGTTGTAGGTGGACTACTTGTTCGGAGATCACTGAAACGACACTAAATTCTTTCCGAGTGTTTTTCCTTTCCCTTACCTGTCTACTGTCTGTGGCTTTAGGTACTTTAATATTATCAATGGAAACTTGTAATTGGTTTTCCATCACTAACATTATAACTATCTGAATCCTAGCTAATCCTAAAAATAAATAATGCTGGACAATCCACACAGCATTATCTAGCCCCAAGCTAAGCAGAGCTTGTGTTATGGGTACTAGATGACTGATATAATTAATAAAATACATTACATACATACATAGATATTTTTATTATACATAGCAAATACCCAGAACACCCGGAACAAATATTTGTAGATCGTTTGTCCCAAGACGGGAATCTAATTCGCAACCTCCTGCGTCGCAGGCGGACACTCGCCCGCCGCGCCACATCGGTCGTCAAATTAAAATATTAGCACATCAAATATACCTAACACAAACGGGGATACTATGTCAGTATTCATTTTAATGTCGTTAACTCTATAGTTTTTGCTGGTATATAACAAGACTCTGTTCAGCATTAATGTAATTCATTGAATTGAACAATTTTTTGTGACTAACCTAAAATAAAGATGAATCAAAAATCTGGAAAGTGTTGAAATTCTTCATCAATAAGATGCTCAGCGGGAGCTAAGCTTTTTGTATCACATCCTCGAAAGGCTCACAAAACCCACCTTTTACTTTGACCATTTCTAATTAAAGAGCAATCAGCAATCTTTTAACATCATCATGTACATACCTATCGCCACTTCACAAAATATGATTGATTACAAATCGATCAGTAGCAATTTCATCCGCCACTTCGTTTCCACTAAAGGCATATTACCAAAACTTTCTCAAATATATCATCATCTTTTCGCTTAGCGTTCGTCGGAGGAGGCTCCTTATCCTCCAATTTATTCTATACAATAGCATCATTTAGTTGGTGTAAATTGCCAGTGTTATATCGAGTGATTCGATAATTAGTTGCTTTAATTACTGTATTCTGATTGGTTCCCGTCATCGTGAATGATGGCTTTCAACGCTATTACGAGTATCACGTGTAAGGTGAAGTTATTTAGTTGTAACAATGTTGCACGTGTCAAATTAACGACATAATTTATTTCTATTGCAACACCATGTTTAAAAATTACTACTCAATTTCTTTTTATCTTCTCTTTACGTATTGCGTAGTTTTACTTTTTGTAGCGTCTACGAACGTCTTGCCACAATTTAGACCTCATTAGTCATTGTTCGCTTCTAAACCGTTCTAGAGCTTCCTCATTACTGGACACTTCTCTATACTTTCAAACGATCTCAATCATTATTCCAAGAACCTTTAAATATGTTTTCTCTTATCACATGCTTTTCTAACCGTTCATCTTCTTGTTGCGCAGGAGCGGCTGGGCAGCGGCGGGCTGGGTCTCGGCGGTGGCGGGTTCCGCGGAGGCGCGCAACCCTCGCTGGCAGACTTCCAGCCACCGTACTTCCCGCCGCCCTTCGCCCCCGCACCGCACCCCGCCAGCCCTCATCATCAACAACAGGTGAGTGTGATAGAACAATAAGTATCTACTAAATATCGATCCATGTTTTCATCGTAAGGCTTGAAGCTGATCGAAGCTATATGCAGTAGGCTACTGCTGGCCTTCTGGGATATGCTAATGAATGAAGAACGCTCCATAAGATGTTGTAATTCTTAAACATCTTGAGTAGTCTGAACGCTGTTTAGTTTATTCTTACAACTGTCGGAATTAATCAACAACACAAACTTCAGATTCGCATTATTCGATAGCCCTGTTATAGGCTGATTCCTCAGCCATCACTTTCATCATAAAACCTCCTTGTCTCCAAAACTACCAAAAATATTTAATCTGCAGCAGAGTCATGGCATGGAGTATGGCGGGGGAGGCGGGGGCGGGGCGGAGTACGCTCAGCACTACGCGCCCCAGCAGCTGCTGCCGCGTCACCACACGCACCACGAGCCGCATGCACACCTGCGGCACCACAGGGACCACCACGACATTCATGCGCACCACGTAAGTTTAGCCCACCGCACGTCGTCGTAAAACACCACAGCGACACCAGATCACCTTAAGCTGACCTAGTGTAGAAGGGAGTTTCAGAAGAGCAAGAGGCCAGCGTGAAAAGTTGGGTAACCAATTAGGTCCCTTCGTAAGAGATCCTGTAGTTTTTAGTTGGCGCGTTTGACTCACCAAAGACAAGAAAAGAAGAATAAAATATAGTCAATTGACGACGATTCAGTAATTTTACTATTGAATATAAATTAATAGTCAAAATGATACACATCGATTTAATTAAATCTGTGTCTAAAATAATTCTGCAATGTCGGATCAGAAATTCCAACTGCTACTTTCTTCTGACATGAACACAGCCAAAACAGAACCTTTTTCAGTCTTGCTCCATTCTATAATATCTCTTCCCCCTTACAATCCCACTTCAGACTCATTACTCACAGCAACACACACAAGCTTACTTTACCTGTCTCTCCGCGTATCTGACTATAGTAACTTATAAACAAAGTTTCGGAAAATCCAAATCATAAAATTTCTCTACAAGTTAATCATACGTTCAATTTAGCCATTCTCAGAATAACCTCCACTAAGTAGATCGATATGCACCACAGCGTAGTAAGAAACTATGCGCTTCCCCCTCCCCCAGTCACCCCTCGCCAAAGTATCTGCGCATAGTTCACCCTCTACGGGTACAAAAGTGATTATGTTAATAATGGTAATAATTTTCCAACGGTGTAAGTCTATTGAGAGTAGGATAAATAAAAATGTCCAAAATTGGTCGTTCTAAAATACTTAATTCTATTTCTTAAATATTTTTACATACCTATTACAACATGGTTTTATGATATTTTAAGTACTTATTTACTTTTTGAATGGACTGTACCGGCCAGTGCCTGTGCCCAAAGAATAGAAAAATACTATCTCGCCAACTACGATTTGAAAAAGGAACATGACAAAAAATAGTTGTTTTCCTAATCCTCGTAAATTGGCATCGTAATAAATGTACAAAATATTATAACGGGGTCAAATATTAGTCACGTAAACAATAAATAAATATTGTCAGTTTAATCGTCTGACATTATTCAAGTTATTTAATTGTCATAGTTAGGCACTTTATCTTGATTTGTCCCCAAACAGTCAATTGATCAAAAAAATCTTACGACTTTTTTAAAAATTTCTAGTCAGAGAGCCAACAAAATTTCACGTTGTATGTCAACATTTATTTTTTTAATTACTTAGGTATTTGTTTCTTGTATTTATTTGTTAACATAAGAGTAGAAAAAATCGTTGATATTACTGGCAGAAAATATTATCTACAATAAACTCTGCAGGCCTCATTCGAATCTAATACGAACTCACCGAGTTTAGTTTTTTTTTTTACCGAAGCATCGTCAACAATATTTTCCAGCCAACAATGGGTTTTGAAGACGTTAGGGATGGGATCACTTTAGTAGATTAGCCGCTGGTAATGGTCCGGTTTGCTAAAGCGGGCTATTCAATACAATATAGCCGATCGCAGGCAGGAAGTTTCGATGACATTTTGCGCGATTGAAAGGCAATTTATGAAACGTGCACAAATATTTTGTAAATTATTACAGCAAATGTTTTTCTTTAACATCTTTCTGTAATTTCCTTTAAAATGACTGGACCGGTTTCGATGTAGCGTTTTCGAACGCTATGAAGTTTATAAGCTTAGTTGAGGCTGATCGCGATTACATACATACTTAAACTCACGCCTTTTTCCCATGGGGGTAGGCAGAAACTACAGAACGCCACCTGTTACGAGCCTTACATACTCCTTTTGCTAAATGCAAAAGGAGTATGTAAGGCTCGTAACAGGTTCATACATCTTGTCACATACGCACGCCTCGGCTGCAAGTAGGTACTACGCACCTGACCTCTTTGAATTACATCTGCCTAATATTCTGAACCTGAACTAAATCCTTCGTGGTTAAATGATCTTATTACTAAGATTATTATTATGTAATCATGCATTTCGGCACAGTTGTCACACGGCGGCTTCAGTTACGGCGGTGGCGAGCGGCGGGCAGACTACGGCGCCCGAGAGCAACATGAACTGGCCCTCCACCATGCGCTGCACTCCGCTGAAGAAACGCCGGTAAGCAGTATCAATCTCATCTAGGAAGCGGAAAGTGCTTCATCGAACTACTGAGGAAAATGCTTCGGCTATCGTTTTCAAGCGTTAGCTGCGCTTTTAAGCGATTTTCTGATTATGTGAAAGTTATCTATCCTGGTATCACTTTAAAAGAGGATGTCCTAATAAGTCTAGAGAGTGCTGTAGACTGCAATATGCCAGGAATTAAAAATTGGTAAAAATGATGTGACCATACAAAATATAACCGCCCTAAAATATTCCCCAACAGGAAGTCCATAATATGCATTCTTATTATAGGAGCTATTTATATGTCCGAGCAATATAAGAAATGCCAATTATTGTTTAAAATTTCACCCTCGCATCGTCGATATTTTGATAGACATCCAATATCTAAGAAATATGTGCGCCCAGTCCTTTACGGAATTTAATAATAAGCTTACTAAATTAAAATGCTCCTCCTCTAGCGTGGAATGTCGGAAAGTTCATATTTTTTTCCTTTTTATAAAATCAATACTTGAAGGAAACCAATACATCATCTGCCTAGCTTTTTTCCAACTATGTTGGGGTCGGCTTTCATTCCCAACCCAGTAACTGGGTAATACGAAACCCATTTGTAGGGTTGCACCTGCAACAACTGTCAAGCACAATGACAGCCGGGATCAACGGGTCAACGTTCTTTCCGGAGACGGAGGACTCTTAATATGTAATGGACAGTCAGCCATCCTCGGCCCAACTTCGGCAAGCTTAACTAGACCTTCAATCGACCCATCTGGCTCTCATTATTCAGCCACGAGCCCCATCCTGGGAAACCAATTAAATACTTCAATTATAGCTAAGATAAGCAGCAATTTTATGTGCACCGTCAAAAATAAGTATGAACTTGTAAAAAAAGTCTGACTTACTTTTTGTTAGTCATCCTACTTCTTTAATTAAATAAGTATTTTTAAAGATAAAAACAATCATGTTTCGCGATTTTAGTTACTCTAAATTTAAATTCCGTCCTCTCGACTCTGGTACTCTTGTGCTGAAGCTAGCGGCCGCAAAACAATTATTTGAAATTCTTTGTTTATTTTTTAGAATGCTGGCATGGACGACACTACAGGTTTCATGACTGACCTTCCACTATTAAAAAGTAAGTTTTTTTTTTAAACAGTTTTTCAGTTATTCTTACTTTACGGTATTTTAATAACTTGTGTTCTATAAAAATAACTGAAATATTGGATCTGTTCTATGCCCGGATCTAGGCTCTATGTCACTCTACAGAATCTGTACAATTTATTTTCGTTAGCAATTAATATGATATTAGATCAAATACTCTACAATAAGTGGATGAGATTAACAGATATTTAGCAAAAAACAGTTAACACTATTATCCCTTTCTTTATTATCCAGTCTACAACTGTCAATGTCAATCGAATACTTTTCCCTAACGATTTCAAATAGCGTCAGTCAGATTACTAGTCCTAATTTTCCATCAAAACTGTTTTAATTTATTCTGCAAATAAATTAACTCGATTGCGTGTAAATGTAACACGAAAATAATTTCTGTAAAACAAACGAGTCAATAAGTTTCCGCGATAAGAAACATCTGCACTGTTATTTCTTCAATTTATAGCCGATGACCAGAGATTAAACACGTAAAATTATTCACTTACTTTTCCGGACGCACCTCCTTGCGTAGGTAGGTACATAATTTAAATTGCGAACATCAGATAAAAGAGATACAGATTATTAACATATCAAATATTTTATTGTTATACTCTTGTGAGCTAAGATGACCTGCTAGAGATAAAACGGTAATTAGACTTCATACCACACTTATCAAATATGTGTATCTATTTATCTAAGTGGGTTGTAAAAAAAGAATCATCTCATTCATCGGACGAATGAATCAATATCATATAAATAAAAGTATCGATCAATCAATCGATATTTGAATAGGTAGTTCGTTCGATTTTGGAAATGACTATTAAATTTTTGATTCGAGTCTTTGCAGAATGTTGTTATGAATAGTTCGTTCTTAATTTGAAAATGTGTAATACAGCTATCTCGATGTTGACCTTTCTTTTAAATAAAAAATGTATAATATGGTAACTTGGTGCCTATTATCCAAGTTATTTTTGTTGATTTATTAGGTTATATTGACAATATATAGAAATCGAATAATCCTAAAGTAACTAACACTAAACTGAGCTGGACTGCTGTTCCTTCAGGTAGGAACAACGGAAGTAAATCTGGGTTTATGAAAGCCTACAACCGCTATCTCTCTTTATGCTGAAAAATTTATAATGCGCGCACTGTTTAACATAAAAATTCTTTTAAAATAAATTTACGTAAAACACATTTAAGTATCTACGCAGAAACGACAGTTTACGAGTACGAAAGTCCCACACTTCGTCGGTTTTTTCAAAAACATAATTGGCCAGTAATAAGCGTGCGCACCTTTAACTTTTTGTTCAAAAACGCGGGGTGTTAAATAGCCAGTATGGTGCCAACATAATGACATACTAATGTTTATTGTATTAGGGTTGCCATATAGAAATATTACAATGAGAATAGAGATCACGCTGCGTTCATGTTTGGGGCGTGGCAATGATTGTTAGTGGCCCTATTGTTGATATTTGAAGCCGAGGATTTTGTAATCACTCCAATTTTTGTTTGGCTGTATGTTTAATGTATTTGTAGCGATTGTATTTTTTCGACGCGATATTTTTTTGCGCACCGCGCCTACATGCCGAAGAAAAAATGACTCAGCATTTAGCAAAATGTTGAAGTGCCTGCTCAGTTGTCAAATTCAAACATATTCTAGTTTTGCCTTTAATTCCTAACTAAGACCTCAACACTACTTTTGCAGCTCTAATTAGAAACTATTTCGCTCCTAAACATCATATGACTAGTATAATAAATAAATAAATAAGTATTGCTGGACAATCCACACAGCATCATCTAGCCCCAAGCTAAGCAGAGCTTGTGTTATAGGTACTAGATGACTGATATACTTAATACAATACATTACATAGATAGATATTTTTATTATACATAGCAAATACCCAGAACACCCGGAACAAATATTTGTAGATCGTACAAACATTTGTCCCAAGGCGGGAATCGAACCCGCAACCTCTTGCGTCGCAGGCGGACCATCGCCTGCCGCGCCACATCGGTCGTCAGTATGGTACAGAGATAGATGAAAAACAGTATCAATAACAATGATGGCCCATTATGATAGTGTTCGCATATCTATTCATCAAACAGTCAAGTAAAACTTGACTTGTTCATGAAAGACGTACAGGCGCCAGCTCACCAAGCTACCCCAAACTGTGAAATTATCCCAATTGAACATGTACTTTATTTCTATGGAGATAAAGTTGAAAAAATATCAAAGAAATTTGACAGATTGGGGTAGCTTAATGTGCTGGTGTCTGTACAAATAGCTGGTCGAATACAATTTCCTGTTGGAAATCTTAATACTGGATGTAATCGATATGCTAGCAAATGTGCTTAATCGATATGTTACAGAGTCGTCGATATAAATCTTCTAGCTATATGATTTATTATGTGCTACTCCAAGTTAGTGACAGCTGTCATGGCGTTTTCGCCAGTTTTTTTAACAGACATAAAGGATTCGTTCACAAGAAACACACACATTCTATCTTCATGAGCATGCCGTCAAATTCGATTTTTCTTATTGTTTAAAAGATAACTTGAAAAATCCGTTAACATCCAGTTTCTTAGGTTTGGTTAGACCTGTTTTACATACCAGTGTTTGTTTCTGTCCCGTACCTAATACACAAAGGAAAATCTCAAGATCGACAGGTTTCAAAACTTCAACTTAATCAACTCAAAATAGCAGTTCGCAATTTGTGCTGACCAAGCACTGTTCACCATAAGGCAGGAGCCGTAGAGTACAGAAAAAATGTAGATATACCTATTCTAAACATATCCTTCCTTACAGCAATGAAAGGGCGGGACGGTCTTGGCGGCACAGGCTCGTGTGCGCCAAACGACGTATTCTGCTCAGTCCCTGGACGGCTGTCACTCCTGTCATCCACCAGCAAGTACAAGGTGACCGTGGCCGAGGTGCAGAGGAGACTGTCACCCCCTGAGTGCCTCAACGCGTCTCTACTCGGTGGAGTGCTAAGAAGGTAAGACATGAGAAGATAGTTGCGAGTTTTAGGAATTGCCCTGGTCTACCACGGACCTGGACACGATACCATGGACATTTCTAAGGCAGTGACATACTCAGTACTTTATCATATTCAAAGATTTCCCTTAGCCAGCCAGGTGCTCCTATTGTGTGAATGTTGGACAACACAAAAAATGATCAACACAAAATTGAGTACTGAACGCAAAAATATTAGTGAAGGCAAGATTCCCTTTTTAGCAGAAGTTTGCGACAGCATAGAATGCCTTACAGCCGCGATTAAATTGTCATTGAACAACATACATCTTGCAGTTACTTGCCCATAGAAAAATAAACCTAATAGGTAATGATTGCACCTCATACAGCTGCTGCTCGACGATCCCCTACAAGATAATTAAAACAATAATTACTGTAGGTATGTATAATAAATATTAGGCAATTACAAGACAAATCCACATCACTCGCACCCGACCATAATATTGAATTTAAACGTAGCATGGTCTTGTTCCTCTAGTGTGGTTGGTTATTTATTATATTTTTTGCTCTGACAACACTTTACAGTTTGTGGTGAGCGATAAAGACATGTTTGACTTTTAATATCAGACCGTTTTGGTTAGCGGTTATTAAGATATTTAGGGTACCTTTCCTTGACACTATCCCTTAATACATTTAACCGTATATCTGTGTAACAATACCGCCAGTTTTTGAATAAAAAAAAACTAGTGGTACGATTGCTGATTTTTCTGATCCCATTCTTAATTAAACTTTTTATCAAAAGATACCAAACACAAGGAATTCGAAATAGAAATCAGACCTTCAAATGAAGTTTTAAGTTTTTCCCTGGTCAGCAAAAGCTCACCGTAACAAATTGTTTTAGTTCCACTACTCCTACCCTCATAAAATTAGCATTACTCAATAAAATTAAAAAAACAAGACAATTTAAAACTGCCTACATAATCGGCTGAAAGTGTAAAAACCATGTAATTGAATATTCAAGTAACTAGTTTATTTAAATTACGGAACCCGTAAATACTGCTCAAATTACGCTCTGCACTTTTTGTGGGCACGGTTGGATGTGGGCTGGCATCGAGACGCCGTTTCCTTTATATGTTTATTGAATATAATTATCGGATATTACTTCTAGATATCTTATTGTGATCATATCTTGCCATACACACACCGTTACGTTAAAAGTAGCAGTTATGTTCTTGCTACCCGTTTTTTGTTGTTTTGCTAATGATTTTTTTTTAAATTTGCACAGGTGCGCGAAATTCCTTTGACATTTTACAAGATAACGATTTTTTTATCTCTGGTTGCCTTACGCATAAGTAATGTTTTAGTTGGATTCAAGCACTCAGTGTGAAGTGTCCGCCAAAAGCTCGTAAGTTTCAGCAAAAAAACTGTCCGATCATGATTTAATAAAAAATCCAATTATTCCACAAAAGGAAGCCGTAATGACTACCTATCCAACTTATGAGGTCATTTAAGCACATCCTAGTTTGTACGTGATCGCTGTGATGCTAGAATTTTAATTAGGGCATTCTTGAAAAACTACAATTAAATGGTTTGATTGGATCTTAAAAAATGGTAGCTAACTTAAAAAAAAACCCACAAAACCTCTCGTTTGACGTAATAAATACCCGTCACTAGCCACTTGTTTTATTAAATTTCTAGCGATAAACAGCGCATCATCGTCGCCCTAATTGCCGTCATTACGTGGCGATGGCTGCGTCGCCTTGCGTCAAAACGCCGTACAGCCTGATCCCGCCTAGCCTAGAATTGCGGCTTTAGAAAATAATGTATACGCTGGCAACACCGAATAATGGCGGGAAGCCAGCAGCTGGCAGTTTACATTTACTCGAATATTTCACATTCTCAACTCGGTGTCTCCTTACATGGTAATTACATTAATAATAAATACATTTTAGTGAAACTCGGAGCGGAGTCGGCAGACCGGAGTGAGGGACTAGTTTACATGATTAAAAGCTTGTAATTTTTACGCATATAAAGTAATTTAAATTGCCTACAATGTTTCATTCATCTTGTGGTGATAAATACAGGTGATCAAGTGGAAATATTTGTCACATTAGTATTTGTATTTGTGTTGTCGGTAGTTCTCAAAATGTGGTCGCACAGTTGTCACTATTTTGCGCACATCGTATCGGTGCTTGTGCATATTTAGCAAATGATGTGCACTAAATAGCTCCAGTCTGTGTAAATCATAGCTTCTTGAACAATGCTAAAAAAACAACCACTCATGCGAACAGTCGAAGAAAGATAAGGTCTAGCAAGTCTACATTCTAAATTTGAATCAACATTTTGAAAGTTTGTTTAATGAGAATGGGTATCTAAACGATGTTCTTACAGACTGAAAACTATAACGACGTAATAGGTAAATTTAAATACATATTTTAACATCTAAAGAAAATCGTCTAAGATGTTAGATGACATACGTATTAAAAAAAAGCAGGCTACACAAACAATAATACTTTCGAAAAGGTATCATGGCAAAATAATTCTAAGCCAATGATTAATTATTCCTAAGATTCATTGTGCGCAAATAGTTTTCAGAGTTTTAATAGACCATATAAATTTTCTTTGCATTCGGAGTCTTTTTTACCTGCTTTTAAAGGTACAGGTATTTTTTTTTTAATTGCTCGATGTATTATTACCATCACTGTACCAACATTATAAAAATATAAAGTGTGTTCATTTCAAAACAGCATCTAAATGAAATTAATCACTCATAAAACCTTCATATTCGATGCTACTTTCTACAAAAGAAATGCTGTCAAAATACACCTATGCCACAGACGCCATTATTTAGAAATTCAAAAAACTCATTGTGTCGCAAGTGGAAACGCCATTTTGATTTAATCAATCGCATATTATTAATGGATCCGCCGCTTTACGATACGAGAGTTATTTTTATTATTTTTAATATCGATATGCTCGATTCGGTAATTGGAGATGAAATGCTCTCGCATTCATCGGTACGCGGTCACATTGAATCGGAATTTCTTTGCAGCTGGTAAAAGCTAAAATATCGATTACTCAAAAGTTAAATTCGTATGTCAATTTGATATGACGCCTTTAAAGAGCCGCAGCAAATAACACATGTGGGAAATCGGCCAACGGTATATGTTCGTCATAATTATCGTACTTGAATCAAAGACGTGAACGTACCTGATACCTGATTGATAATCTCTTTAATCGGGCACTCGAGAAGATATTCGATACACACTCGATATTCGATGCCCATTAGTTCTTCCAATCTGTCGATTCATTCGATTTAGTTTTCCATTGATTCTAAATTCAAATTCATTGTTTGGCTCGTTAGCCGTGCGGATGATTCTCGCTTCTTTTGTTGTTGTTTAAACGAACGTGTGAAAATATTAAACTCGACTAACGGTGGTGTCTAATTACAATTGTCATTATTTTCACCTTAACCATTGCAACATTGTGTAAATGAGAAATAGTTAAATCATTGGTCAGTGATCGTCTGCGCTTGGCGGCTTCTTGACGGCCAATTAAATTGATATTTTTATTTAATGTTGATTTTATTCGGTCAGTTGGCTTCAGACAACATCACAACTACTTACTTATTCAGAAATGATGCACTCTTGATTGAAAAAAAATCATCTCTTCATCAGGCTGCAATCTACAGTTGCGCTAATTGAGGAGACTATTGAACCTAAGTCATCATCATCGTGTTTGGGTCGTCATGCGTCAGCGCAGCATGCCTATCTTCTTCCATAAATGTCTATATGCCGTAATCTCCATTCATCTTCCTTCACACTATCTATGCATCGTTTCATTGGTCTTCCTGAACCGAAGTATAACCTACCAAAGAGAATGAATTGAAAAAAAAAACAATATCGCATCAAATTTACAATCGCTATTAGGTATACAGGGTGGAAGGAATATCTACGGACAAACTGATAGTATGATTACATGTACAGACGCCATACATCAAGCTACCCCAATGTGTCCAATTTCTTTGATAGATTTTCAACTTCTTTACAAAAGTATAAGGTTCATTTGGTACAATTTGACACATTGGGGTAGCTTGATGTACAGACCATGAGTCTGGTCCCCAGCGTTGAAATTTTAGGTCGGTTATTTCTAATCTTCATGTTTTTTTTTACTTTAAACTGTAAATAATTATGATATCTACCTAACTGAATGAAATTTATAAATAGAGACGTAAAGTATTCGCTTTTCAGTGAAAATTCTCATTGGGATTTATACACACGATGAAGTTCTCATGACCATTTAATGTTTTAAGAAAAAAAACATCATCATCTCATCATCATCTGCCTAGCCTTTTCCCAACTATGTTGGGGTCGGCTACCAGTCTAACCGGATGCAGCTGAATACCTGTGTTTTACATGGAGCGACTGCCAATCTGACCTCCACAACCCAGTTACTGGGCAACACGATACCCCTTGGTAAGACGGGTTGTCAGATTTTCAGGTTTCTGACTACCCGTAACGACTGTCAAAGATCTACAAATGACAACCGGGACCAACGTCTTAACGTGCTTTCCGAGGCACGGAGGAGTCTCGATATGTTACGAACGGTCACCCATCCACAGACAGACCTCGGCAAGCGTAGCTTAACCTTCGACCAACCCGTGTGGCTGTTTTTATTTAGGAAAAAAAACATTAGATAAAAACGTAAAAATGTGGAAACAAACTTTCCATCCTGTATTGCTTGCTACGTGATCGCAGTAGCTGAGGAGTACATTATACTTGTGTTTGGAAGTTGGTACTATGAAAATTCTCTAAACTAATAACAATTTCTTAGGAATCCGTTCGCATGCCATGCCGAGGGGGCTCAAGACCTCCGTTACACAAAATTACGCCTATCTCAATACATCGCGACCGCAGCTTTCCGATTATGTAGACAAAGATTTTGTTGACGGCACGGTTGGCGCAGTGGCTGAGCGATTGACTGCTGCGCCGCCTGTCGTGGGTTCGATTCCCGCACGGAACAAATGTTTGAATGGCCTACAGGTAGTTGTTCCGGGTATGGCTGTTTGTGTATGTGAGTTTAAATGTTTGTAAACGCACCCACGAGACAGGAAATATCCTAGTGTGGGGTTACGTTTTGTTTTGTGTGTTTAGAATATGGAGGTTCATTTTTCAACCTGCTCACAGTGCTCACTTAGTTGTACTTGAATTTGTTTAGTGCGTTATAAGTAAGTGTAGTGTACAGCAACGAAAATCACAATTCAGTTTTTTTTAATGACTAGCTGATCCTCGCGTTTTCACAAATATTTCACATGCACCTAAGGGCCGTAGATAATGTTAAATAGCCTAAAACCTTCTTCAAAAGTTTGGCTATCAAATGCATTTTTTTTTTCAATCCGACTGGTACTAAGTAGGTATGAAATTTTATGCGCGTTCAAACAAACAAATTTTATTTTATTACTATCACAACGCCCGCGACTTTGTCCGCGTGGATTTCGTACTTTTCCTTTCGGACTTTAGCATCTCATCCAACTCCTTTAACGCGTAGTGTTGAAAATAATAATAGCGTATAGCACTCAAGAATAACGTAGTTTATTAACTTAAAATAAAAATATGAATTGGATCATTAGTTCCGGAGTTTAGAGAACACACAAACTTAGAAACAAATTTATATATTATTAAATATTGTAACCTAAGTAGTACCTATATATTAGTAGGTACCTATACAATAAAAGGGAAATTTACATTTTTTGAATGAAAAAAATCTAGAATTTTTAACTTGATACTACATTAACGCAATTATTTTAGCTCGGAGCTCCTATTATAAAATGTCAACAGCCTGTCAAGAATGGAATTGTCAATCACCCAACATTATTCGATTAATCATAACATAACGAGCGAACTCGCATTCTTGAACTTTATTCATTAACTTCATCAAAGTTTATAGAAAACAATTTCTATAACGAGCTTTTATTTCACAGCGGTTAATACTGGTAGCCATTTTTAAATGCCGAACCTAACTACCAAAATATTCTCACCGCCAAAAAGATACAAATCAATCGATTACCAGCCCTATTCCAAAGCGGTAAGAAAAAAAGGTCAATCGTTCAACTACGTACATTATTTTGACAACTTTCTAAGCGTCAATCACGAATTACAATTTCGACGGTAATCGATAGGTTATCGGTAGCTCTATCTAGCGGTCAGTAGCAGTACTATTGACTGACATGTGATCGTATGTACAATAAAAGAATTTAGCTACTTTATTTTACGCAGCGACTTGCTATTTGATGTGGAATCATCATGTACATCAAACGCAGATTGAAATAATTTATTTATTAGAATGTAATTAGGTACGTAATAATATTTAAAAAAAAAATGAGGGCGAAATTTTCACGTTATGTGGACAACGATGATTTGGCTGGAGCTACAAAAACCAGCTTGAAATCCCGCGCTTTTTTACGCCCAGATTTCTCTCTCCCCAAACGTGCCTACTCAGTTTCAATTAACATCTCTAACTACCTTAGTTAGGTTTTAAGCCAATTAAATTTTTAAATTACAACAAGAAGTTAAAACGATTTTTTTTTTCAGAGCGAAGAGCAAAAATGGCGGAAGATTGCTCCGTGAAAAATTGGAGAAGATTGGGCTTAATTTGCCGGCTGGGCGGCGGAAAGCTGCCAATGTTACGCTCCTTACATCCTTAGTAGAAGGTACTTGTTTCATCTTTAACTCTTATAACTTACTCTAGACCGATATTACTGGAAGTCGTGGGGTCTCTATCATCTGTGGGATGATGCAGTCTGACTACTGTCAGAAAGAAAAGTTTAATTACCACAGATAATAACATTTTTGGTTACTGGTTACCTATCACCTTTATTTCTTTAACGTCTTTCTGTTATTCTGTGTGAGTGACGTTCGTCTTAATGTTATTTCCCAACTTTTTTTTTCATAATAGACTTTAATACGTATCAAAAGCCTTATTAATACTTTTTTTCGTCAACAGCGGAAGCAGTGCACCTAGCCCGCGACTTCGGCTACGTGTGCGAGACAGAGTTCCCCGCGCGGGCGCTCGCCGAGTACCTCGCGCGGCAGTACGCCGAGCATGACTCGCGGCGCAGGAAGGACTTGCTACAAGCCACCAAACAGGTAAACTACCACGATAGTCCGATTACACGACACGTAAAAGTGAGACTATGGCCTTATTATTATTAGATTATTGGCGTTATTGGAAAGCCGTAATCCCACTTTATCTAGTTGGCTATTAGCTAACATAGCGCGATTTACAAAAGCAAAAGTATGTTAAACTGGAATAGTATAGCTTTGTTATCTGATTACTGGATACAAGATAATGTAAAAAAACTATTTTAAAAGAGTAATTGTGGAAATTTTTACCCATTCTTCTCCTAAAATTACCCCTTGTAAAGGGCAACTAGGATATTTTTAGTTTCTTTTGTTAAACACGTTATTGTGACATTTAAAAATTCATTGGAAATGGGCTTTTTGAAATAAATGGTTCGACTTCGTGTAATGTGCATGGCTCGCGATAAATTACACAATAATGTAATGTAAAATAATATAATAATAAAATAATAAAAATAATAATATAGAATAATAGGTATAACATAATGTAATTTAAATAATAGAATATAATAATTCAAAATTATATTCTCTCTACTACCGATATTTTAGCTTAGTTGTTGTTCTTTAGTTTTCTTTTATTGTGTGTGTTTTTTTTTTGTAACGTGAATGCTGTGTTTTTTCTTCTCTTTTGTTGTGAATGCTGTGCACGTCTGTAATTGACGTAAACACTAGTCCATGCCTCTGTTTTCTGTTATTTGTAAATGTGCCTTAATAATAAAGAAATAAATAAAATAAATAAATAAATTACGGTTTTCGGTACCAATTTCCGCCAACAAGAACCACATTCATATATGGGGCACAAAAATATATATACCTGTGGACCCTCATCGGATCTTGACTAATCCCATCAATTCCATAGGTCATAAAGGAGCTGATGGACTTACTGAACCAGGACCGCTCGCCGCTGTGTAACACCCGGCCCCCACATCTGCTGGAGCCAGCGATACAGCGCCATCTGACGCACTTCTCGCTCATCTCGCACGGATTCGGAGGGCCTGCCATTGTGGCCGCGTTGACTGCTATACAGGTGTGTATACATCGATCTAAGACTTGGACCACGGAGTGAATAATAAATGGATTACAATATGTGACCTGTCAAAATGTTCCCCTAACTGTGATGTTTTTCACGGTGACATTTTGAAATTTAGTTGTGTCTGTAATGTTTCTTGCTTTATTTGATACGAGTCAGTGAACTAAAAAAAAATAATAATGAAGTAATCGGTTGCAAACAGCAATCTTTATGATATTTTTACGCCCACTCGATCAAATACATCATAGCAAAACAGTTAACATATTTTCTGTGCAATTAAAAATATCGGCCCGTCGTTTAGTACCAAATATGTCTTATAATTTTAACTGTATCTTTGTTCCAGAATTTCCTCAATGAGTCACTGAAGCATTTAGATAAGTTATATCCTCAAAGTGGTATGGTGTCGTCATCAATGGACAAAACAAAAATGGACCCCGACATCAAGAAGTAACACATGCGTTACGGCGATGACGTCGGTCTCTGCAGCACGTATACACGCGCAATGAGAACAAACCTCTTGCGTACACTGTTCCATACAGCTTGCCCTGTATATCTTAGCAGGCAACTGTGGAACTACACTTAAGAGTACTGAATTGACATTTGCCTTCAAATTTGACAGTAACACTGCGATACGTTGCCAAGATATACTGTGAGCACTGTTATATGATGGCATGGATGCCTATCGTACTACCAAGGTTACTTATGATATTATCTAAATAAAACTGCCATAATGTGCGTATGAGTGAATGGAAGGAGATTGCGTAGTTATTTTTATGATGATCTTTGTTAGAGACGACCCACATGCAAATAAAGTGCAATTATAATACTCATGATTGTGAGAATCTGTACATATAGCCTAGAATAAACACTAGTGTTAATTTAAGCATTTATAGCAAATAATTTTCAGCTCAACCAGTGATTTTTATAACTTCAAAATGAATATTTTTTATTAAAAAGTAAAGTATTTCCACACCACCGCAATAAAGACACATATCAATAATGTAAATAGCAATAATTTTAGAACGATTATTTATCGTTTTTCAGAAAAAGTTTCATACTGTTTTTAGATTTAAAAAAGAATAAAACCTCTTTAGTTTTTAATTAGATATAGTTTTGCTAGTGACTCAATGTGAAAGTGTGCCAATTAGTTTTAATTGTGGGAACACCATAACGGGTTCCCGAAAATTAAGTATTTAATTAATATTTATTGTGGCTTGTACATAATACTTATAAAATACTATTCACTTGCCTAATATTTAGTTTTTTTTTTTCTAAAGTTATTCTAGTATTCGACATCTATCTCTTACTCCGACGACCTACGACTTTTATTATATTAAGTAAATACTTAAACTTTAATTTTAATTCGTGATATTAATAAGCGTGATTATGAAGTCCCCTAACGTTTGTAAATTACCACAGAGAGTGATTGCACTGAGCCTTTCTTATGATCAAAATTGTCTTTTAGAGTACTAAGATTCTTAGTGGTAAATAATACATGCATAACAATAAAAAATTACAAAGTGAACGGTATACCAGAAAACTGCATTTTCTACCCTACCAAGCAAACATACCAGATCAGTGTTTCAAAATCTGAATAAAACCTTTTTTTGTAATTAGTCTAAATTGGGACATCTTATTTTTTTTTCCTTATTCCTCGTTTCATTTCCTTTACATAGAATTTTGCAGCCAGCCATATCACCTACTTCACTAGGTACTTATTTGTAACACAATTTAATTCGCCTTCAATTATTCTGAACCTATAAACTAGTTACTTTCTAATGGTAATATGTGCCTACCACGCGTCGAGTGATGCAATAGGCTGTCGAAAATTCATTTAACTATGCACAACAGTTAAGAGTTCCTAAAAGTTGGCAACGTCGTAAATAGCTGTCAAATATTTACCTGTTTCGATTAATTTGGAAATAATACTGTATGGAAATAAGAAATTTGGCTAACCAATTGACTAGAATATTAATAATGAATTGCAATTATAACATTGAATTTGATGTTGTACCCGTTTTAGGTGAAAAAAAGGCATTTGGAAAGTTACCAAATACTTTTTTACATCTAAAACTAACTATTCGGTGTTACGATATTAATTATTGCAATTCATAATCAATATTCTAGTTCGCTAGTTAGCCACATTTTTTATTTCCATACAGAAATATTATCAAATTAATCAAAACAGCGAAATATTTGACATCTATTTGCGACGTTGCCAACTTTCAGAATAAACCCTCTTAACGGATGTTTGACAGATTGCATAGACAAAGAGAAATGGCCGGAGAGTTCCCTATACAGCTGGAAATAAATCCGGGCAAGAAAGTGTGAGTGAAACAAAGCGAACTTGCGGCCAGTAGTTGTCTATCAAATCAAAGCTGCAGTTGCTTTGTCTCTTTCTGCAGTGTGGTCAATTTGTTGAGGGGGCACAGTCCATTAAATTTCATTCCATTTCTCTATGTCAATGACAAATTGTCACATTACTTTTGCGATTAATGTCGTTCCAGAAACTGCCGTTTGTCAGACAAGTGTCATGCTGACACTTGTATGACACTGACTATTGTCCATTGAAATAATGAATACTCTGTAATAATCATAGACATAGAGAAATGGACTTAGCTATACCCTCAAAAACTCACCACTCTATCGGGTGGAAATGACATCGTTGAACATCCTGAAACCATAAGTTCAGTACATAATTCTGGACTCCTCAGCTTTGAAAGTTTTCGTCGGATGTTCCTAATTCCTAAATTTTTTTCTGACCTTTTTTGCTTTTTTATATCCAACCCATTACGATATTTAACGAAAGCATTCAATTTGTAATATTATAATTAAAAATCTCATAGGGTTAGATAGAAATTATGATTTTCTCATTATTATTTACAATTTAAAGTAAAAAAAAAATGACCTAACGACGAAAACTTTTGCGTCATGTACTGAACTCATGGTATCAGGATGTTCGTCGATGTCCCTTCCACCCTGTATAGAAAGAGACAAAGCGAGCATGCGGCTAATGTCTAATAACATAACTGGCCACGTTCGCTTTGTCTCTTTCACACTTAATGCCCGTATTTATTTCACAGCAATATAGGGAACGCTCACGCCATTTCTCATATCTGTCTATAGTTACAGACGCCAACACATCAAGCTATCTCAAACTGTCATTTTCCAATTGAACATGAACCTTATCCTTTTGTAATAAAGTTGTAAAACTTTCAAAGACAGATTGAGGTAGTTTCATGTCCTGGCCTCTATACAATGACATTTACATGGTACCGGACGACGTTGGTTGTAAAGGGGGGTTTTGACATTACCTGGTTGTATTTTTGCATGAAGCTTCTGAGTAAATTGCTTCTTAACGACATTCGTTTCTGCGACGCGGATTTGTCTCGATCCCTGCTGTGTCTGTCTGGTCCCCTGAAATGCCACTAGTGTAGACGTCGCTTTAGAGAAATAATATTTTTGTACAGTTGACCACACGTCGGTAGCAACACTAACACATTGACCTTGAGTTGGCCTTACGTCGTACAGAGTTTCAATAAAATAAGAGGCCAGCTTATACTAGTTATTATCACTCACATGCGGCCTACTACACACCAGCTGAAGACATTAAATATAAAAATGAGTCTTAATTACGATACTTTTTTAAATTTCGCTGAAATATTGTTGGCAACACTTATTGGTCCTTTCAAACCTTTTAGCAATATTACACTTTAAGTAATCTAAGTACGTTTTAAGATTGTCTTCGTTTGTTATCATTTTTGTAATAGTCTACTTAATAAAAATCATTCGTTCACTGACAGACAACGCACCAAGATAATGATAATGAAACTAGAATGCGCACTCTCAACTTTAATTCGGTCCGAGAGAGGAGAGACTCCCTCTCTCTACCTCTTTCTAATAAGGTGTCCAGTGAAACTTTGTATTCTGGCTAATTTGTAAGAGGATGAGGTGATACACTATGGAAGTGGTAAACAGACAGAGAGAGAGAGAGAGAGAGGAAAAACCTTTATAGTTGTCTCGTTTCATAAAATCCAACTCACGATCTCAAAAGAAGTTTCACTTAAATAATTATGATCATTTATTATAAAAGATTCGAAAATCGGCAAAGCTCTCCCGAAAATGCTACCTCATAAGTCTAGTATTTTTATTAGTATTTCAATTAAATAAAAACATGAGAAGGGATTCGTATTTAAAGCCCCTTAAGTTTATAGTACGCATTCCAGCTTGATTATAATTTGCTTGCAACGCACAGCCGTAACCGCTGGGTGTAAGAGTTTGAAATTATACAAAAGAGTTCCTTACATAACAAAAGTGGAAGGATTTCTACAAATTCATCCCATAAAACTTTCTACCTATTGGTGATGAAAATTTGTATGGAAGTCCGAAATTTTGGCTGATGGGAAATCCCATCGGCTACACGGTTTGTTCATAATACATTTTAAATGTACCTATTTACCCCGCGTCAAAAACCAAAGCGACTGGTCGCGCAAATACCTGATCGTTGTGTTCAATAATAATGTCACTAATTTGTTCGGAAAACTGGAGACGCGCCGCGTTCGGGTTCGCCGAACAATAAGAACGCATAGGTCGCGTGTTCGCGCGACCTCCGCTTTGGTCAGGAAACGGCCTACCAATGTGTACTTAAATTTTGTTTCGTGGAGTAAAGAATGATGTTAAAACATTTTGTTTTATTTCTTGTTGTACCCCTAACACCTTTAGCACGGTAATATTATCATACAGTATTGGAACTTCATACAAACGGACGAAACGCGAGCTATACCTACGCGCCTCGATCCTGGGTTGCGCTCGGGGTGAAGACAGTCACGGCTGTACCGCAATGTCGAACGGACGGTGTGTTGTTTTTTTAACAATAACTTATTATTGCAACAATACGCGATTTTTTCTCTAAAAATCAGTTAATATGACGAGTAGGAAATATTGTGCTGTTTTTGGTTGTATGAATTCGTTAATAACGCATCCAGACATAGTTTTTTAAATTACCTGGAAACTCTAAAAGGTAAGACTATAAAATAATTTTACTTACTTTTTAATGGATAAGTATTTCCTTTTATCTCACGAAAAAAAAGGTGTTTGGATAACAATTAAAGCGAATAGAGTAACGGAAAGTTATTGAGACGAGTGAAATAGGTAGTCGTATGCGGTTCTGAATGAATCATGATACGGTAGGTACCTACCTACTTATAATCACTGGCAAATAAGATGGCAAAAGTCGTTAGATGCGCACAAGTCGTTTTTTAGGTCTCTTTGGTGGTCAAGCGGGACGCGGGGTATGAGGTAGCGTCGATCCAAGCGCGCGATTGGTGCATCAGTCGACCCTTGCCTCCCGCACCGCGCCTTCGTCCCGTTCGCTCCCGATTACATTTCAGTGCACGAAAATTGAACCCTTTGTTTTTGTTGTGTTAAACTTAAGTGTTGTTATTGTTTTTAAATTTAGGATAGAGTTCCTGAAAAGGCATAGCATACGAGGAAAGTATGCTCAAACCAGAGTTATACAAATTAATAAAATTGGAAAAAGAACAATTTAAAACATACAGCATTGACCGAACACTTGCAGAACACAACCATAGTGTTCTGCGATTGCGACTTTCAATATGATGCCAGGGGTAGTTTTATTAACGGATAGTGACGACGACTAGTTATTTTTTTTTATAAACCTTTTTGAATTTTAAATGCACGTTATTTATAACTCCTAATAAACTTGAATTCCTCTCCCTTCTTTAACTTTGTTCTATACAGACATGATTAAATATAAATGATGGCAATAACAATAGAATAATGACGATCAATAAAAGTTACCACTTTTTTGTGCCACTAAGTGTACGATGCGCGAACTTACCCCCACTACGTCAAAATCTTGCCATCTTACGTGCTGATGATTATACGCTTGTGTTAAAACTTCGGTGCATGTGTGTTTTGTTAGTTTGCATAATTCAAAGTAAAGACGTGGTATTTTATTCTTAATAATATTTGTTTATTATCTGTTGTGTTGTATAATATAGAAAATAATACTAGAAATTTTTTTTTTACCATCTGTGTGTCATTAGATAGTTTTCGAAATTAAAAAGGATATTTTACAATCACAAAACTAAATAGAAAAAGAAAGTAGGCAAACGTAATTAAAATACTGGAGAAGGGCAGCACTAACGCATGTTTACGTACCGCGCGACTATAGGCATTTATTTCTGAAATGCGGCCGAGTTACAATACTGTATCATAATATTACCGTACCTTTAGTGAGAATACGTAAACCTATCCTCGTGTCTTTAACGTATACATGAACGAGCTGATCGGCGAACTCAGCAGAATAAGCATAGGCTGCCATATAGATGGTCAGTGCGTCAATAATGTCAGCTACACGGACAAGATGGTGCTGCTGAGCCCGTCGAACATGTGCAGACTACCAGATATTTGTGAAAACGTGAGGAAGAGTGAAATGGTGTTGGTGTTTAAGGCTGGTAATAATTCCTTCACTAATGTACCTCTCTTGTATCTTTGCCATGCCAGGTTTAATAGAGTGTCGAAGTTCAAATATCTGGGTCTTGTCTGTCCACTGATTTGGAGAGGGAGGTCAGGGCGCTGTCTGTGTGCTGTAACATGCTGTCCCGCAGGTTTGCGCGGTGTACTGAACAAGTCAAAGTGACATTATTTTGAGCTTTCTGTCAATCTTTTTACACCTGCAGTCTGTGGACTAAGTACACGCAGCGTACATACAGCGCTCTGCGCATGCAATAGGTATAATAACACGTTCAGGGTTTGGGCTGCCGCGCCATTGCAGCGCTTCAGCAATGTTTGCGGAGAAAAGCGTGGATGGTTTTCTTGCCATCATGCGGAAGCGTTTTCCGTCTCTTATGAAGCGCATGCGGGCCAGCTCGAACAGCCTTCTGAGCGTGTTCATGGGCCGCTGGGACTCGCCGATGTGGTGGCACTGGATGCGACTACAAACTGCAGGTGGTCGCGTTCAGGGCTTAGCATAAACTGGCATTCCTGTGCGGTCTTACCTTAATTTTTGTTTCTTTCTCTAGTTTTCTTTCTCTCTTTTTGTGTACTAACAACAGCTTTACATATATGTATTTGAACTACATGAGATAGTTGTTTTGTTTATTATTATTATTATATTGTATTGTGTATTTTAATAAATGAAAGACAACAAAAAATATAAACACCTTTAACCAGCGCCATCTGTTATGGAGTAGCAAAACTACTCAGGGTAAATCTCAACTATGTATGACTTGTTGAATGATGATAATATGTATATATATAATATAATAATGATCATAATTTAGTATAATCTTTAAATAATTACTATTCATGGTAATTGATTAAAAATATAATTTTAAATTACATTTCATAGTATATTAGTATTTTTTTACTTTTGAGAATACCAGAATGGCGTACAATGAATAAATTTCCAAACTGAAATGTCAAAGTCAAGTTTTATTTTACCCGCGAGTTCGTGTTTGTGATTTTGTGGACTTGTGCTATGGGTTAATTTACTTTTATTTTATACGATTCGTGGATAAAAATGGATATCGACTACGATAATGAACACACAAAACGATGTTTTAAATGTGACCAAAAAGTGCTAAAAAACTTGAATGTAATTTGCAATGCTTCAAGCAATACAATCTTTCTTTGGAATCAATTTCAAATATTCGTGTATGAGAATCTGGAGTTTGAGACTCCTGCTATTACATTATCACCTAAGTTCCAAATAATTGATTTAATAATATCTGGTAACCATTTGGTATGCCTGGATTGTAGTGGGAACATACACACAACTTTTGTGAAGTTGAAGTCTGGTGGTCCAAAAAGTTTACAATACAGTTTTCAGCCTAGAGGACTTGGCGTGGTGGCCAGTTCGCTCTATGAAGAAGACCACGCCCTATGTTTGAAATACGAAGCCAATTCCTACTTCTTATGTCTTCACAAAGTTACTAATGAGTTTTTATTAGTGAAAAATATAATACTGATCAGTGAAGAAAATTTGCCCATAATAGAAACAAAAGACAAATACATTTTGAAAGTCCATCCACTTTCAAAAAATCATGAAGAAAACCTGATAAAAGTTTTCAATGCAGAAGATTTAAACATCAGAAACAAATACAGTTTAATCATTGTAACTTTTGATCAAGTAAATATCTATGCTTGTTTATTCAGTCCCAAGATGACTGATGAGCAAGTGACACTGGTCAAAGTGTACTCATGTCCATCAGAGATAAGCAACATACAAGTCACTGTTTCAGGAGAAATTAACATACTAATTGGTCTCACTATAGGGACACTAATAAGATTGTCATTCAAAGATTTAAGTACCCCTCAGATTATTCACTTAAACACTGCTATTCACAAATTCTTAGCCATTAAAGATGCTATTGTATACACAGATGGTAAATCTCTGTGGAGAGCAGAGAACATAATGTCTAAAGACATAAAATTCAGTCAATTCTTTGTCAAGCATGTAAAAGACTTCATAATGTTTGAAGATGTAATAATTTGCACAACATTCATGAATTTGATATACAAATTCTCTGTAGATGACATGGGATCATATTTGAAACAAGAATCTTCTGATGAGTATTGTCCTGCAGAAAAAGTTTTAAATAACACAGACTACCTGCCAAAAATTATGGAAGAAGTAAAAAAGAATGATACCTTGATAAAAACTATAAGTAAAGAAAAGGATTACATAACTACTCTATCCCTTTCTAATAGGCAAGATATAATGGACAGTGTTATTAACCATAATGTGATTGTTTATGAAAATTATGAAGACGCTATCGCAGAAAATAAGAAAACTATCTTAACAGACCACTTTAGCAAATACTTTGACAAGGAGTCATTCTTCGTTTTAATAAAACTTGCCACTACAACAGAACATAGGCTCGGTGATATATTATCTAATTCTTTTGGAGACTTGAGAGTCCACTTAACATTGTCAACTGCTACAAAAGTTATAAGAACAACAAGTATAAAAGTTACAGAATTAAAGAAAATAAGTTTCTTACAGCCGCTGAAAACTGAAGAACTTGACTTCACTGAAATGAATGTTAATATTAAAATAATGTCTAATATACCCGGAGCTTTAGATACTAAACACAAGATATGGACTATTCTATACAGAAAACATGTAACACTCCATTCTGAACATTTTATAAAATTCGAATTGAATTTGAATAGACAGCAGTGCTTGAAAAATCTAGAAGAACCTTTAAAAGAACTGGTGTTGCTATCTGCAGTGAATCACTATGGAAATTTATTTGTATTTGATGATGCTTTAAAACATAAATCAGTATCAAAAGAGTGGCAAATGTATGTGCGATTACCAGACAAATACCAAGAAGTATTTAGAAAGAAGGATATCACCAAACACTTGACTTCGAGAAAAGTCAACTATTTTCTACAACAGTTCACATCAGAGGACTTTTTGGAATCAAAAAGTAACATCATTTTTTCAATAGGCAACAATAAAGTTAAAATAGAGATCTACAATGATAGTTTTTCTAATCCATTACTGAAGTTATCCAGTACAAATGTAAAGATTGTATTAAATATCAGAAACTTCTTGTCTGATTTGATCTACTGCATTTTTTGCAATTTTGCTCCAGGGAAGGAATTCATCAATCTTTCTTCCTACGTAGCTGTTGAAGTAAGTTTCACAATTTTTACCTTACAAGTTGATTATAGTAATAGGTACAGTCTATAAAAAAACTCACTGCTTAATTCAAGGCCTATGACAGTGTGTGTAGGGAAGAACTATGGTCGACACTCTCCATGTATGGTATGAACTGTACTTCGGTAACCCGGTTACTCTCCGAGAGATCGCCATTAACGTCAGGGCGCTGCTGCCTTTCTCGGGGAACTGGGGTGGATTGAATAAGGTATTGTCCCACCCTTTACGCAAAATACGCACTACGTCGTGGAGTTGCGGAAATCGGCCCGTCTAACAATACAATGGTATGAACTGGCCCTGAAATCTATACAGGGATTACAGTGCTTATGTTAGGATAAATGGAGCATACAAGGACTGGTTTGGCATCTCTAGGGGGTAACACAGGGTTATGTAGCATCACCATGGCTGATCAATTTATCATGGAGTTGTTTAACATATTTAGAAGAGAGCAAGTGTGGATTGACGATGAATGAGCGTGTAGGCCTATCAAATGTGCCATCAGTACAGAGTCCCATCGGCTGGCACACGCGATCAGTTTATGTATGTAATTAATTCAGAATTTTGGTAACCTTTTAAATATACTATCTTTAATGTAAATTCTTTAATTTTCTTTACTTTGTTGCAAACAAGCATTATGTAGTTATAAATAAGGGATACACGAGACTTAACACCTTAACTGCCAAACAACGAGACACAATAGAAAATTGATTGTACGTCGGTCATTTGGCGTTCAACGTGTTAAACATAACTGGCTTAACCTCTGTAGAACCCTTCGGGAATTACAGGCGTGATGTGATGGGTTTATAAGTTTTCGTTCAGAAACTTTGAATATTATGTACTTTCTTGCTGACTGTTCAGACTGGTAATAAATTACTAAAATTACCTTTTTTGTTTCAGAATCTACAGAAAGCAGTAAGGGGATGTATAACTGGCTCTTCAGAAGACGATATGGAACCTCTTATTGAACAATTTGAGAGGAATGTGATAGGAGTGTTACCTATTTAGAATACTAAGAACCTGTCTATCCTTTTTGGATTTGTAAAAGAATGACTTATATTTGTGTATGAGGATTATGTAAATTGTATATAAAACCCAGTAAATTGTAAACCAATTCAAGAAGATCTATCAGTTTGTGCGTCATGTCCCTTTCACCATGTATAAAAGATAATGCTGTTTCAGAATAGAAAAAAATACTATCGACAAATATTTGATTATTTCTTCAACTTAAATAGATTCGGATTTGTGCCCAGTGGAAGGCAATAGGCTCTCCCCCTATTATATGGGATTTGAATATAACGCGCGTGATGACTTTATGTTAAATTGATTTTTCCCAAATCAATTAATATTGAAAAGAGATAGTTTTTTTTCATACTTAGTCAAATCCTAAAATCAGTGTGTGTGGCTTCATAACTTCAAACCAGTGTTTCATACGATGATTGCTCTTTCGTAATATTAAAACAAAACAGGGTTAGTCGATTACTTAACATGGGTTTCGTGGACATACCCACAAATGAATTGAACATGTAAAGAGAGTGGGTGTTCAGGCAAATAAAAACAAAAACGCTTGTAATTATTATACTCTATGTTTATTATTAGACCATTCTCCTCAGGAGTTCATTGATCTTGTCCTCGCGGTTTCCGAAGTCACCTCCGTCGACGTAGTGGATAGTCTTCTTGCGCCAACCACCGGTGGGGTTGTTCAGCTTGAATGGCCAGAGGAAGTTGCTGGCGTACTGTTGAGAACAAATAAAACGTGATACAGGGCCGTCTTATGTAAATTTGACGTATTTATTTGATTTGTAAACATTTTAAAATACACTGATTGCTTTGCTGGCAAGCAATTTGCGTTCTCTGTTTATATGGGTTTGCAATAGTGCTAAAGACAGTCGAAGCTAAAGCAGACCTGTGACAACTAGGAGGTAAGGTAAAGTATTACCAAGAAGTATTTGATTGACCGAGACTGGCTTTCCATCAGAGCTGTGCAAGGAAATTGAATAAGAGGAGGACAGAATTTACGCATAGGCGGAAAATCCAGCCTTATGGGGGTACTAGCGATCCGCCCGTGACAAATTAAAAGCAGTAAATTTTCTCTCTGGTAAAACCGCATGAAAATTGGTTAAGTACTTTCGCGTACAGATGCGGCGGAGGACTTTGTTTTATACTATGTGGTGATATTGAAAACAACTCCTCAGTCACGGCAAGGACGTTGGGAAAGCTAGTAATTATGACAATAAATCTTTAACCATCTCACCTTGAACTTCTCTCCAACGCTGAAGATCTCGTGGATGAGATCCTCCACACAGATGATGTTCTGTTTGGAGAGCTTCTGCTCAACAATTGTGTTGGATGCGATAGGCACGCGCTGTCCGTTCACCTTGGCGAAACCGCGCTTGTATACCAGCTGAAAAATAGTTACTGATTAGTTTTGTTGAAACAGATAACAAAATGGTGGTCCAAGGAAACAAAAAATGTCCCACCTGGCCACTATTTTCGATTGATGTTCGATGATTCCTGTTGCTGCTTAGAGAAGGAATAAGTTAGCAATGGATGTTACTAATTTACGATAAATATGGTCTCTTCAACTTAGTATAACTAGTAAGGTTACAAATAGTAATTTCTCCAATAATAGAATGTTGCAGAATCATCATACTCATTAAGAGCCTGACTGCCATGGTTGGGCGGAAGCTTATCATTGTTCATGCAAATCTACACAATCCTGCAGCAAATTTATCAATCTACTAAAACTGATATTATTTTCGACTTCATTAGCACAAAATGATTGCTTGAGTTTTAATGGCAGGAAATTAAAAGTAGAAAGTTTTCTGTTATACTGACCTCCCTAACACTCTTAAGGTTGGGGTATCCCCACGCGATGTAGGGCTCTGCGATACGCAGCATGTTGACGGTGGCCTTGTTCAGACGGATGAACACACCATTGTTGATCTGGCGAAGTCTGAACAACTGCAGCACTTTGCGGACCTACGATAGATAAAAATATTACAATAAATTCCACTGAAAAATTATTGTAGAAGAAAATTTTCAATTTTTTTTTGGGTGGACAAAAATTGAACTGCTGCACCAACCACCAATTTGGGAAAATGATCTCTCAATACTCTCCAAACTTTGTGAAATTTCATTCTAAGTGACGACTTTTACCACAACTCAACAAAAGCAGGATCGCATATTGCTGTTACTCAAGAAGACATGTTGCTGTTGCTGCTCATTGTCACAATGCGATGGCCGTGAGGTCAACCAACCTATATTGTGCCAAATAAATAACTTCTATAGATATTTACCTTGGGTGAGACCTGGTTGATACCACGGATACGGATGACGAACGCGAGTTTCGCTTCTCCGGGGACGTAGTAGTTGCCGCGGTTGCGAGCCTGCAATAATACAACACATGGTTAGTAGATGGCAATGTATGGTTGATATTTTTAAGATAAGGGGCCATTCATAAAGTATGTCACATGTTAGGGGGAGAGGGGGTCAAAAAAAAAATGTGGGGCTGTGTAACATAGCTTTGGGATGACACATGTCAAAATCAATCTTATTGTCAAATTCAATCTCATCAATTTTATTTTATTTTATTATTATTTATAAAATATGTGTGACTTAATTTATGGATAGCCCCTAAGGTACTTAGAGATCCACATTTTTTTAAAAGCTGTCTGATCAAGTAATAAAAATTTGACACAGTCCCTTTTGTGTCCAACATTCCAAAATAAAGTATTTTCTGTGCTTACAGCTAAATAATAAGTGTCTGGATAACAAAGGAAGTTATTTTAGCAATGCATATAAAGTTGCATCATAAAATCACTACTTAAACAGTTTTCCTCATAGAAGGCTTGCTCTCAAGTAGGCCTGACTGTGTAGTTGTCATTATGTTTAAAACAACAGTGTGCCATGCTGTGGTCAACGGCAAGCCTGGTTGCAGAGCAGCAGTCTTACCGGACATGTACTGTACACCATTTCCTAGTTTATAAAAAAACACTTAACAGAATGGCATGATATTACAATTCAATAGAAATGCCTTACCTGTCTGGCTAGCCTGATCTCATCTCGCTCCCTGATGCGGTATTCCTTAACATACTGTTCAGCCCTCTTGAAGATTTCCTTACGCTTCTTAACGGCCACTGAACGTCTCTTGAGGGTGACCTATTATGAATTATGTGTATTAGTTACAATGTTACAAATATAGAAAAGCTGAGTGAACGATTTTACAAAATTTAACAGCATCTTAGTCAGATGAACTATGCCTTAAGTGTTGGGATCATCATGTCAATAATGGAAGGAACAATAAATCTGCCATAGTAAATAGATGATTTAATAATAGGTTGTAGTGGTTGTCTAGGGAGATGGGTCTGATAACACTAATTCGAATTAATGGGGAACCAATACTCTGACAAGTAACAGAAGACATGATATTTTGTTTTCACTTAAATAAATTTAAATAATCTCAAAGAAACTTATTAAAGTATGTAGAAACAAAAGCAAGCCCTGGTGCAACACACACATCTGTGGTAATAATTATAACCACTGTAAATGTGGACTCGCCTTCTGTTGAGACTTCAAGTTTAGATAGGCCTGTCCACGGCATAAAAGTTACCACTAACATACCGACTGTATATCCCATTAACTTTTGTGAATATCCAATTATTCCTACAATAACCAAAACATTTTTTAGGTTATGTTGTTATACCTGTAGACGGCGGGTGCGGAGTGCATCCCTCCTCTTGCGGTGCTTGAGCACTGACTCAGGGACGGCGGGCAGCTTCTTGCTGTCCTCCTTACCCTTCACTGGCTTCTTCTCGGCCGCAGCCTTCTTATCTGTAGTTGCAACCATCGTGCTGAAATATACAATGAAATTGTTATGGAGTGGCCCGAGACATACAGAAAAGTTGTTGAATTTTTCAAATCATTGATTACTATTATTATTATAATTTATATACTAAACTATATATGCATGTTATAATTTTGAATAAATTGAAGGTAATATTGAAAAATAAGTGATTGCTGTTCCACCACATTGAATCAATACAACAAACTAGATTGGACTAGTATTTAGCTTCATTGTTAAAGTTTAACAATGAAGTAAGTAGTCAAGATTGGGTAAATATGTAGGGTCTCATGCTGTACTGAAGAATATTTACATGATAACATTACAACAAGATTGCACCAAAAGTAAGAATTACAAGTATTATTCTCCATTACAATGTAGGAGCATCCACGCTAATACAACCGATATTCACAGAGAGAATAAAGATTTTAATTTTTTTTAGTTTCGATGCCGTACCACACTTGTATTGATGAAGAGGTTAGGTCGTGCTGCACGAACTAACAAATTCGGTGTAAATAAACTAAAAAACATGTGCTTTTACAACAAAAGAATTATAGTAGTGTTATTCAAGTTAGGGTTTATCATTCTTTTCCCACAATTGCTTTTATTCGGGCATAAAACAAGGACCGTTCGTGTGGCGGCATGTCACTATCCTACCCATCAAGTTTAACAGCACTTTTCACATAATTCACAAGACATTTTATTAAATTCTCACTGTAATGATATTCCTTACGAAATTACGAACTATTCTAACACTTAAATATTAATAAATATTTAATTTTTTAACAACCTGCGGGGCAAAACTCCACGCGGCACGTGTGTCAAATTATCAAAAGAAAGACAGAATACAGACTTCCGCCAGTCGCCATTTTATTTAGTTTTTTCCTTTAGTAACACCAAGGCTTGTTCATTTCAATGTCTAAGAAACTTGCAGTCATGAAAAATTTACTTACTTGTTTTACAGTTTTAAAATTGTCAACTTTATTCTCCGGTGGCTGTCCATAATCAAATCTTCCAAATTAAAATTAATCCACTTCCTCTTATCTGATACCTTCCGCTTACCTATTGTATTGTATTGTTTGACAGGCCGATATCCGCAAATATTCTGTAATTTGTGTAACTCATCATCATCATCAGGCTATACTAGTCCACTGCTGGACATAGCCCTCTCCTAATGAGCGCCATAGCGCAAATTCAGACACAAATGATTTGTTTATGAATGACTATTGACTATACTACGGAGTTAAAATTTTACACATTGATTCAGTTTGGAACAAGCGAGCCAAGCTTGTTATATTTCAATTTGAGAGTTGTTACAGTACAACTGAATTAATTGCTATTGAAGTCTTTAATTATCTGACCGTGAAATCAAGCGTTTTCGATTTAATTTTTTCTTTACTTTACATCTTTTTTGGTAACTTCCGGTGGCGCAAATTTTTGAAAATCTATTGAACCAACGTTTCCATAGTTACAAACAGAGCATATTGGAGCATGTTATTATCCTGACGGCATATTATTATTTCTATTTATATAGAGTAATTTATGCCTGACGGGTTACAAATCTAAGGAAAATACGCCTGAGTTATTTGACATACAGTCGTTGTAATATTATTTAGATAAAATTACTCATAATATAATAAGTCAATATGGTTGATAAAGATCCTCAACTAAGTGCCCTAGGGGTAGGAGAGCTAGATTTATTTGTTGACAGCATGGAACCGTCTCGTATAGAATCTATTGGTCATCAGGGGTAAGTTCAAGAAATAAATATTGAATACTGTGATATAAATTCGTCTCACTCAGAATCATAATTGCTTAAATTAACACACATCACATCACATCATCAGGTTATATTAGTCCACAGCTGGACATAGCCCTCTCCTAATAAGCGTCATAGCGCCCTGTCTTCAGCTTGCCGCATCCAGCATCTGCCTGCAGTCTTTCGCAGATCGTCCTCCCAAAAAAACGAAGTGTAGGACGCCCTCTGACCAGGTGGGATGACGATCTGCGAAAACTTAAATTAATACCATTTTTGTTTTTAGATGGGTGGATTGGCACCTGAGATTACAAAAACTTAATCAACAAGCAGTATTGGAAGCTTCTACGATGCAAGAGGAACTCACAAAAGAAACTCTTATTGCCTCTGGCAAGGTAAATCTCTCCTGAAATATCTGTAATAGTCCTAATATATATAATCAAATACTACGAGTGTAGTAAACGTGATACAACACAATTACCCACAAGGTTTGACATTTTTCAGCTTCCAGTATTTGTTTACGAAGCCATATGCATCCAAGTATGGCGCACCAAGATATATCCACAAATAATTAAATTGGAGCCTGCGCCTGAGAACACTTTTGGCGTTTATATGGTGGTAAGACGTTTTTTGGCGAGAAAATCTATTGTAGCCTTTTCCTAAGGGATTAAATACACTTATTCAGCTCTAATCAGCTCTTGTCCGTAGAAAGTAAGCGTTCGTTCAACTGAATTTACTGAACGGAAATGCGTACGCACACTCAGGAAATTATACTGAATAATGTACCTAGTTATAGTCTCTTATTCTGATTTCAGTTTTTTTTTTCGAATATTTACTGGGTTTTTCCGACGTAGTAACATCTTTTCCAGTACAATCCAAATTCAAGTGAAGTTGAGCAAAATTGCATCATAGCACTCATTCATACTCTTTGCTATTAATTTCGCAGATATTATAAAGGACTACTTTTTTAATAAACAATAAATGTAGCTGACTATCTGACCGTTCGGTAAATTCCAGTGCATAAACTTCCTATCAGCCAATTGTCGTTCATGCATTCTCGCTGCTAAGATAATGCTGTATTTCTACAAAAGTCCTGATATTTGACTTAGTTTTATTACTATTTTTTTTAGTTTACAATAATCCGGCTTTTATACAACGACATTATAAGTAGCTGTATATTTCCAGTTATACCACGAGGCCGCGGCCGTGGGTTTGCTCGAGACTGTGTTGTTCCATGAGGACGGAGCGCAATGCATCAGCGAAGTGGTGGTGGACTTGTTGAACTATGCCGTCGATCAACTAACTGCGCTTTTGGCCCTCATCAAGTAAATATTTCTCGTAAATTAAATGAAACGTTTTGGCTATACATGTAACATACCTAATATATATGTATAAACAGAAAAAGCATATATTTAGATCATTATCTAAATATGTTATATGCCTTTTTCTGTTTCATTTTCTTACGGAATAACTCTTATCGAGTTGTGTCCGCCTCTGTACAGAGGCCAGCACATGAAGCTACCCTGAAGTGTCAGATTTTCTCAATAGAACATGAACCTTATTTTTATTATTATAAAGTTGAAAAACTATCAAAGAAATCTGACACATTGGGGTAGCTTGATGCGCTGGCCTCTGTACATACATTAATTCGCTTATTATTTATTAAATAAATAACGTTTCTGTTCAAGCAATAATTTGGTGGCAGTAAAAACTTCACTACGCTTCCTCTTGCCAAGTGTGCGGCGCCTTTAAACTTTACTATGCTTTAAATTTAATATAAACCAAAGTGCATTAGGTTCTTAGTTAAATTTCACTTCTTCCATGTAGGGTTTTTCATCGCGACCCATTCCTTGATAGGTCATTTATAAAAAAACTTTTATTTTTCATAGTAACGACTATTTGAAGCCAATGACTACGAAGGAGCTAGAAAGTGAGACGGCAATCGAAGAGTTAAACAGACAGAAGCGTGATCTTCAATTCGACATCAGCATGAGGTGTATTTCCATCGTGCGGTAAGTTAGGACAATCTAAGTAAATCCACAAGCTCTTAAGTTGAGCTCTACAATTACTGACAAGTTCATGCACTGACTACGATAGGCCACTCATAACAGATCTGTGTGATTCTTTTCTCAAAACACCAACTTAGATACTTATTTGCTTAGTTCACACTTCTGACTAAAATAAGTAATCTAGAGTTTAAAAGAGGCCGTGCCCTCTTAGTTTGTTTCGGTGAATCTTTTCAGAGGTCTTATGAGAGGTCTGTCCTTGAGACTTGCGATTGCGGAAAATCGGTAACCCGCGAAATTCAAACTTTATCATGGTTCTTGCAATTCCCTTTAATGTTTTTATAAAATATTAATTATATGCGACCAATTTGAACCAAGAAGGTTGTGTGGATGAATCATTTAGATTATTCTTCGGTAAAATATTTATCACGAATATCTTTTTAAATACTTTATACTGAGCTCCAAAATTGAATTTCGCGGGCTATCGTGACTTATACTAATAATTCCAGCTACATAGCAGAACACATGGAGGTAGGCGGCGCGGGCGCATCTATCTCCACAAGCCTGTATAAGACTCACGACGTGCCCTCTCTACTCACGCACCTTCTTATTCACGAGCCGTGGATGAAAAGAAACGACAAAGATGAACTGCAGATATTCAACTGTAAGTTTTTTATTATGTTCAACTACTTAACATTGATTTTCTCCAATGTTTTTATAACAAAGAGTAGGGGTAGGCAAAATTGTGTAATAAATAAATATATTATGTTGGCCCCATTCGCCAATAATATTAGATTAGTTCCATTTGCTTTGTGATTTCTGTTACTCTACACATTTTGGCTGCGACCACGCCTAAGTTTCCGTCCCCGACATTGAGTGTTTAATAACTTCCTATAGTTGGTCGCTGGAGCAAGCCGACTCCTGAAGATTTATCTCAAATGCATCGCACAGAAGTACAGCTTTGGCTGTGTGTGAGACAGCTGCTGTTGGAGCCGCGCCTCGCACATTACTACACGATCGATGAGTGCCGGCGCAACGCCTTCTGTAGGGTAAGGTCTACAATATACTGACGAGATAGTTGTGCTGCTGCAGCTGTCTTAAAGCTATTCACATATCGTACCCTAATACGACTTTGCTTTGTAAAGTTTGCGTTTCATACGAATATGAATCTTAAAGTAGAATAGTTTAAGATTCATTTTCGTATGAAATACCAGGTAAGGACTTTATTCCCAGTTCAAGCTGGGGATGACTAGCTAGAACTGGTAGAAAGCCATTCAAAACAATAAAAATAAATAGGACGTGAGAAGATTCCTTAACTCTTAAACATTTGCCCTAAATTTTTATCATGCACAAGTAAAATACTCAATATTTCAGATTATTTCTGTCACTCTGATCAGTTTTTGTATCACTTAGTTACAAGTCAAGATAACGGAGCAGATGTTGGACCAGATCCCACCGCTGGGCGACTTGAAGATGTTCATCTGCCGGCTGGCTGTAGGGGACTACTCCAGCCTTCATAACCGCGCCAACGGCGTCAAGAACCCCGGGTGTACGCTCATTGAGATTGTACCACAGGTGATTAAATTTTGTATTACAACCGCACATCATAAGCTGGCCTCGAAGTATATTGAAATTCTGTAAAACGCTAGGCCAGCTCAAAGTCCAACCACTGAGGTGCGGCCTACTGTTAACCCTCTGCATATCCCGCCGGGGAAAACAAGCGTTATGTTATGTCATCGTTTATTTAGGAGTCAATTTATAGGTATTATAGAAAATATCTTGCTTCCGAAAAGGATAGACACGCAGGAAAAGTAGGGTTGCCAAATTTAAGTGAAAGAAAAAGCTGAGAAAATACTTGGTACCTACATGTTTTCTCGTGCAAGAGATCAATTTAGCAGTTGAGCAGAGATTGAGGCTAACGAACGTAGCTTTCAATACATATAACTATTTTGAAAGCATCGTTCGTATTTTTGCAATTAATAAATACGGTATTTATTAATTGCAAAAATATTTGCTAACAAATTGACATTCGACTCTATTTCGACGTGAAAGCTGCGCCTAAGCGATCACGCCCCTGGTGCAACACCAATGTTCTATGTAGCAAATGTGAATATGTGTTACTCATAGCTTTACTTAGATATCTGTGAAGATATTGCCATCTTATTCTTTTTTTATTGTAAACAGTACTTTAGAGCAAAATATTACTGTTTTAACAGTATGGTACGCAACCCTAAGTATGATTGAGACAACGCCCTACAAAGATATAAAGTGTTTTCTAAACACTGATCAGAATCTGTTACTAAGGGTAACTCAAGTAGGCTACCAACCAAAAAGAGTAGAGTAGTAAAGAGACCAGCATATCAAGCTACGCCAATCTCTATAATTTCAATTTTAGTACAATAGGATAAGGTCCATGATCAATTTGGAAAATTCTTCGGGATGGCTTGATGTGCTGGCGTCGTGTACCTGCCTAATGTACAAGTTATCAGGCGTAAAATCCACGATTTTTTCTAAATGACAGATCAAAGATGCCTATCTAAAACAAGTACACAAGCGAACAAAATCTCTCGCTAAAGCCCAGCTGGAGTTGTTCCACATGGATGGTTCCGATGAGTCACGAGACATGGCCAAGCGTCTACTGGAGTCGTACACGAGTGACGCAGCACTAGCGTTGGACAGTGGCGGCGCTAAATGTGCGAAGTGCGGTGACAAGGCCACCAAGAAGTGCTCGAGGTGTAAGACTGAGTGGTATTGTGGCAGGTTTGTGTTGTCTAGCGGTATGTTTTCGAGGTCCCTCTTAGCTAAATGAAAAAACCTTTTATCAAAACAAATCCTAGAAAAATCTTTAATTTAGATGATAAATCAAAAATCGGTAAAAAGGTTTTAATGATTTTAAATCGTTTTTATTTACAGGGAATGTCAAGTTCAACAGTGGCCAATGCATAAAGAAATATGCGATCAGTTCGCAAGCATATGTGTATAAACGTGTGCAGTGGCGTCCTGCCGCATCCCGAGTGGGATTCGCCTGTTTGAACAAACCATTATTTATTGAGGCACTATTGTCGTGAATATTTAATTGTCTAGATGTTTAGTATTCTTAATTTATTATGGCCTTAATTTGTTTTCAAATAAATAAACTTGAAGCATTATTTCTGTTTAAATCGTTCTTACCTCGAAAAGGAATATCGTAAACTATTAATATAAAACGGAAAATGAAAGAAATGGAAGTAGGTTTTATGATTTTTTATTGTTTGACTTAACACTAGGTGAATGATTAGCTTGAAGACTTCAGGTAGTCCTTGAGCACGTCCAGCGCGGGCGTCTCCTCACCGAAGTCCTGTAGACAAATAAAATTTATTGAATATTATTTAATTAAATATTATAACGAACAGACGTGACAGCCCCTGACTTGAAACTGTGTGAGGAGAGCTTTTATCAGGGAAAGTCTGCTCTATAATTTGAGGAAAGCTGATTAGTAAGTTTGTTTGAGTGATAGGAAAGTTGCCTGTGCAAGTGGCGCGGCACCATAGGGTCACTCAATTTGATGTTGCGCTGTTATTTCGTCACTAGCAACGATGTATGCCGATAGTGTTCGTGCTGAGCGCAATGTACAGTTACATTCCTTTACTTAGAAACTACTCTTTTTTTTTTCTTCTAGAGCTGTTCAAAAATGTAAATGGCGTCCGCATCGCGAGAAATCAATGACGTGTTTAAAAAATATCAGTTCAATCAGTATTTCACTTCTTCAAGAAACACGAGTGCTCGTGAACGAATGTTTGCACAGTTCGAAAACAGATCATTTATTTGTCACACTTCGATGAAGCCAATGGGTCAATCCTGAGAATTATTATGCTGTACTATGTATGGTGGTACGGTACCTTGATAACTACGCAAGAGCAGCCGACAATCTTCCTGGCTTTGCCGTCTTTGTCGATTTTGCAGAGACCCGCCCATTCACCGAGCTTTTTGTTGTTGTCCACCTGTTGAAGAATACGTGATTTTAGAATACACATATTGCTGGTCAGTCTTTCACCCGTTTTCTAGAACGATATTTTAATTGTTTAATTATACAGCGCGTAACATCTTGTCATATTAATTTTGCGATAATTTCGATTCGAAACTGGGTGGTAATTTCCAAAAACTTTTAAATCCTGTTTGCAATGTTAAAATAACAGCTTTTTACTAAATGAATATGAAAGTAAACAGGGTTTGTTATAACTACAAAAAAAAAAAATTGCCACCGAAAACATCCCTGACGCACTCACTGCATCGCCATGGCAACCCCATCAGTTTCCGGAACGCATTATTGAATTGGACACGAAGGGCTCCAAACGACGCTTACACTCGTGCACTGCATGCATGATGATAATACATATTGGTATGAATCAATGTTCGGGTGCTAGGAAAGTTGACTCGTCAGGGTGAGAGTCACCATAGGGGCACACGGTTTACTCTGCGCTCCTTAGGCGTGAACCGGCAATGAACCGGGCCCGCTCGTGCGGAGCGCTAGTGAATAATAAAAAAATGGCGAACTAAGCATCCAAGCAACTTGTGTAAGCAGCTGTTACTAAAAGCAGGAAGGAGGTTTTTAAATAAAAGGAGGGAAAGGCATGAGAGAGAGCAGGCTTATATTAACTAGGAGTAAAAGTTGGAATCATCTACTAACTACTGTTAACTGCAGCATAATATACCAATGATAAACATCATAAATTATGTATTTCTAGCCTTCAACAGCATGGAAATTAGTAATAATCCCACAGGAATGTACAACAGGGATTAAATGTATCCAAATCTGTTAGGCCATAACAACCAAAATCACATTTGTAATAAGTAGTAGTTTGTATTAATGTTTACCTTGACGAGTGGGATCTGATGCTCATTGCAGAGGGCCTGTACCAGCTTCTTGTATGCGGCTTCATCACAGTTCTCGGCCAATACACAAAGTACCGCTTGCCTCCTGTTGTGAATAAAATGTATTACTATTGTGTTCAATTGACTGCACTACACTCTATGCTTGAAGGTTATTTTGCAAACACACATGCCAAAATGACCTAAACAACATGAATATGTCTTTTGTCATAATATCGGGATCAATCAATGATTTTTGTGTATGTTAGGTATGGGAAAATGTTGCACATATGGGAGGCCACAATGTTGATAGATAAAACAGAGTGGTACTATGAATGTGCGTCACTATCTGCATTGGAATGCATCCCACACAATTGACCAAGTGCAAGATATTTCCACAAAACACTGGACTAGAACAGCCCAACACTGAGTGAATATTGGTTGTAGTTCCAATGCGGGTTTGGGTTGATTAGGAGAGCTTAAATGAAGTCCTGTCAAGTCATCTTTTCCCAATGTCTAATATCTTTATCCAAGGACTAAGTTTGACTGATAACCCATACAAACTCTCAGGCTGTGAATTGCACACCACAGATAATACAATATAGGAAAAATCAGCCTTTAGTCTACTAGCATTAGTGTTAATTACTTCTTCACTAAAATTACTACATGATTTAACACGAAATTGCAACTCCGGGCAGTACATATGTAAATCACAGCACTATTCTACGAAAATGGGCTCTTCACAGGCTCTAGAGCATTCTATTGTATATTATTTAACAGGGCAATATCCCGTAACTCCAAGATTCTGTGTGGATTTTGAGTACGGGCTCAAGATCATAAGTATTATATTAGACACCAGCTCCTCTAGTAGTCACACCATGATACTTTGCCTACCAGTAACAGCTTATTGAACATAGACACCTCATTCAGTTGCTCTTGTTACCAAAAAAATGTAAAGGGAAACCTATCTGCTGCTCCAATATGTCAAATTTCTTTAAGTTTTACAACAATAGGTACGACAAGAATAAGGATAATCTTTATAACCACTTAAACCACCCACTGACCCATAATTTTACAGTTTGGGATAGCTTGTTGTGCTGGCGTCTGTACCTGAAAGAGTTCTTTAAGCAAAGCTTACTAACTTGTCAAGAGCCTTGGCAGCCTCATGGAGTCCATGGACGAGTCCTCCGTGGATGAGGGCAGTCTTCAGCACCTCCTGCAGGGCTGTGTTCACATCCATCGCTCCGCCGCTCAGGACGGGGTTCACGGGTACTTCACTAAAAGAAAAATTAGGTTACATCTAACTTGTTCACATTTTAATAACATTACTTAAATTAGTCTGATGGGTAAGTTCTTGAATAATAAACGATTAGTGACGAATGTAGGAAGGAATATGATTACATTAATCTTACTTAGAGTAAATTTAGATCATGTTTTGAAGGTTATGTTGACAACATGTTTACTATTAATCTGTGTAATAAATTGCATGCTGAGCAATACTCAATTTGAGGAGGGGTATCTTAATCAAATATATATACACGATATAGGCTTAGCAAAGGGTTAAAAAAGCATAAAATGATGAAAACAAAAAGTACTTACACTTCGACTTCCGACATGGTTTCTTGTGATTAGACGACCTGAAATACGAAATAGAACAGATTGAGGGACACTCCAACATGATTTAAGAACAAACACAGTCATAATAGGATTACTGATTGCAAAAATATATGAAGATTCAGAGAGAGCCAATACAGAACGTTTGACAATTTACCTTGCGTACCGGAAAAAGACTAGAGCTGTCAAAATCATTTTTGATTGTGCTATTGGCGGAACATTTTTTAAGCTTGCAATAATCTCTTAAAAAATTCTTGAAAGAACTTATCTTAGTTAAATTAATGACACCCACCAGTTTAATAAATCCTGTAGAACAAGTTTGTTTAAGCTTGAATTAAGTTCAACAAAAAGACTCAAATAAGTTGGCAACTTGACAAAATACACAATTATTGGTACTGGCAATTTATAAAGTAGGACTGCGTAATGCGTTGTCTGGTGGCAAGTTTAAAACAAAAGAGTGCCAACGACACTGTCATTTGAATTTTATTATAATTATTTTATTTTTTGTTATATTTGTTTAGAAATATGTTTGTGTTTGTGAAATCGTAGTGTTTTAGGGTCTTATTTACAAAACTGTGTATTATAGTTATTAATGAGTATATTACTTTATTGAAGATGTACTATCAAATAGGTTACGTATCATTGTTAATGCAACGATGACTCGAAGTCCTGATATATTGTTTACCGCAGAATATATAAAAAATGTTTTATATTTTGCAACAGTAAGGCAAGGAAAAATACTTAAAAGTACGGTTGATACACAATATTTTTGTATTGACAACGAACTTGTGTACGAAAATTATTATTCAGATTTCGGACCTTTAAATCTTGGTTGTGTTTATAAATACTGTAAAATACTAAATGAGAAACTAAAACAGTATCTAAACAAGCAGACTATTGTACACTACACATCAATTGACCCCAAAAAGAAAGCAAATTCAGCATTTCTACTAGGATGTTACGGAGTACTGTATTTGAGTTTATCACCAAGAGATGCTTTGAAACCACTGATGGTTCACGGACAGAGTTACAGGTCTCATAAACTTTTAATTAAATAATTGCTTACTTTTGTCCATAATGACATGAAATGTGATGTCACTGATGAATGCATCAGTAATTGGTTAATCATTACAATGGGTAGTTATAAAATAAATCAAAATTCATTTATTCAAATTAGGCTGAGAATCAGCACTTTTTGAACGTCAAAAACGTTTAAGTACATAAGACAGTCCCCCAAAACGCCCACCCTTCACCACTTCCTAGTGTATACTAGTGAATACTGATCTATTAAATATTTCATAGAGCTTTCCAAGACGCAACGCAAGGTGACTCGGCGTACACAATATCACTGATGGACTGCCTCCAAGCTATAAAGAAAGCACGAGAATTAGGTTTCTTCGATTTTCAAGATTTTAACTATGAGCAATATGACAGACTTGATAAAATACAGGGCGGTGATTTGAACTGGATTGTACCTGGTAGGATGTTCGGTTTAGTATATCATTATTTCAACATGATTGTAGTTGTACTACCTATACGATTACAAGCTTTCCTTGAACTTTTTCAGGTAAATTTCTCGCGTTCATTGGTCCCGTCGACTACAGCGTATCTTTATACCATCCACCTGAAATGTATATAACTTACTTTTTGGAAAACAACGTGAAACTAGTCATCCGGTTAAATAAAAGATTGTATGATGGAAATGTGTAAGAAAATCTTTAGATTCCGATAAATAAACTCGAACATTTATTATTAAGCTTAAAAATTTAGCTTTCCTTTGTGTTTTTAGATTCAATAATGTTGGTATAATTCACTACGATTTATTTTTTCCTGATGGCTCCTGCCCGCCGCGACACATCCTATTCAAATTCCTCCAGATAAGTGAAGAAGCTAACTGCGCTCTTGCGGTGCACTGCAAGGTTACGAATTTAGTCAGTTTGAGATAAATACTTTTTTAGGCCTTGTCCCTTCTTTCTGTTTCTCACGAAGAAATTGTTCAGGCAGGTCTAGGGCGCACCGGCTCGTTGATTGGTTGTTACTTAATCAAACATTACCGGATGACTTCTCACGAAGCTATAGGTTGGATGAGGATCTGCAGACCCGGATCCGTCATAGGCCACCAACAGGTAAAATATATTTATAGCCGTCAATAATGTATCCTATTGGACAAAAAAAACAAATGTTCATAATTTAGGACCCATTAATATGACTGTTAATTTTAATCAGTGGAGCTAGGCTTAATCCAATTGTAAACGTCCGTTTGTGCCTATTGGACTAGCTCTGTTCTATCTCCTGCTTGATATGGACTGAAGTGGAATTGACGTATTTTTCTAACTCCGCTGTTCTTTTCTGATTCATTTCGTTGCGGGATCGACAGTTTAATCGTTTCTCTGGGACTCGTTGGGCTTCATTGTCTCGACGTCTTTCTGGTGGTCGCCACTATTTATTCTGGTTTTCAGTAGTTGTAGTGGTTTGGGAATAGTGTGACGGGCTTGTCCCATGAGAAAGTCGTTAATGTACTACTGCAGTATAGTTTCTATATTTGCCGTAACAAATTTAAGACGTTTGAATTCTTTTTAAAGGGTTGGCTGGAGCAGCTTGAACCATGGCTGATCAAGCAGGGGAATCTTTATAGGTAATTTTATCAGGTGAAGATTTAATTGATAGTCGCAGTGGCGTGGTTAGTCTACCCCTGGTTATTTTATAGTAAAGAAGACAACTGTATTTATTTTTTGGTTGTCAATCTGTGCTGTGACTGTTAGCGATTTAAACTTCTAGGCATTATATCTGATGGATTTTTATGTTCTAATTTATATGAATTGAACTGCTAGTAAGAGGTAGCTAATCAAAATTGAAATTAATAAAGTTTTTGACAGGAAACGTACGTACCAAGACACTGAGAAGATGCCATTGCATGAATTCGGCGTTTATTCTTTTGCTGAAAAGACCATGAAACAGCGGACGTCCCTCTTCCATAAATCGCCTTCGCCGCCACCTCCAATCCAAAAACCAATCCGATTGGAGGGAACGACCCCACTGAGGCCCCAGAACTCAAAAATAAAAGAAGGTTAGTAGAAAAATAATAATTTATATTGATTTAATTCTTTTACGGTCCACATCTAGGCACAAACGTCTATCAATTATACCTCTTATTATTATTTTTCCGCATTCAGATGGACTGTGGAAGGCTAAGTTGATTTATTGGCTATTATATTTACATGTAGGTACGTACGTACAGTCACCTGTAAATCAATGGTAATACGCACTTGCAGTACGAAAATTCCTGTCTTTACAGTTACAACATAACGGCTCTGTCAATGTCAAATTAATACCACTAATTTGCGATTGACTGTACGTAGTTTAATATCCAAACAGTGTTATTTTCTTGTAATCTTAATTTAATGTACCTACAGTTTGACTGCACTACTTGTTGTAATTCGTTTGAAGTAACACTGTTTGTACATACTAGCTTTTCTTGCAGCAAAGCTTTACGCAACGCACCGTCAGTTTCAAATCGAGTTTAAATGACAAACAGTGTTATTTTAAATATGGATAACCTACGGAGCAAAGTTTTAAGACGGTCACCAAAAGTATTTTTTTGTTTTACGACCAGACAGCGAAAATAAACCTGATAATCTGGAAGACGAAGTGTTCATAGCCTCATGTGATCTGACTGTACCGCCTCCTAATACGATGCGTCAAGGAAAGGGCTGTATAGTGAAAAGTAACTTTACTAACGAAGAGCCCGATGACAGTGATCACCAATCAGTGAGAGTCACAAGCTGGAAAAAATACTTGTGTCAGTCATGTTTAAAAAAATGCAATGATCTTATGTGGATTTTGGCGGTGCGTTGCGCAAGCTCAACTCCCAAAATTTGTCATGGTACACGCTTATGTAGTTTATTTGACGGGGTTTGTATTTATTTTATAAATATGAAGAGTTATTTTATTAAAAATACTACATTATGATAACCACTTTTTTCTGATTCAGCTTTTAACAAGACGACGGAGAAGGAGTGCGACTGGCACGTGAAGACGTATGGCTTGAACAATAGTTCCCAAAAAACAATGTATAAAGGGTATATCAATATTTTTCCGCCAATCCCCAGCTTCTAGCCTAGATTTTTTTTCTTTATTAGCCTATGCTGTCCCACAGCTGGCCAAAAGCCTCCCCCAAGTCCTTCCAAATACTCTTTTCCCGCGCCACCGTGTGCCAGCTATCATAGCAATGCGTCCAGGTCGTCACGCCATCGCCACCTCTTTCTGGGCCGACCTCAGCGGCTCCGACCATATTTGGGCACCCAATGTGTGGCCTGGCCTAGCTATAAATACTTTTTATTACTGTTTGTAAACGTACCCACGACACAGGAGGAATTCCTAGTAAGGGGCAACTTAAAAAAAAAAACGATATTGATTTCTAGCCTTTGTACCTATCAGTAAATCTGATAGGTACAGACGCCAGAACATCAAGCTACCCCAATTTGTCAAATTGCCTTGATAGTTTTTCAATTTGATTGCAAAAGCATAACGCTCATGTTCAATTGGGAAAATTTGACATTTTGGGATAGCATTATGTACTGGCGCTTATACTTAGGTTTTGTAATTACTATAGAGACCAATGTGACTTACAAAGACCTGCATCGCGGCGTAGCTGTCCGGGTGGGGGCGATCCCAGAGCTGGGCGACCAACTTCTAGGAACTCTACTACGCGTTCACACCCGCCAAGGGATAATATTAAATCTAGCGTTAAGGTAAATATTTCAAAATCCATTATAATTATTTCTATTTCTAAGCCATCTTTCTTATTTTGACATTACTGGTGGTTTTCCTTGTCATCATGATCATCATCATCTCAGCACACGTCCACTGCTGGACATAGATCTCCCCCAAGCGCCGCCATATCGACCGGTCCTGTGCTTCTCGCATACGGCGAAATCTCTCAGCCCTCACCATGGTAGGGATGTGACATAGGGTGTAAAAATGACTACTAAAAAATCGATTGTTCTCTTTTAAAAACTCGATTTTTGTTAGAAAAAAGAATATATTGATATAAAAATCAATTTCATATGCCTGCACAGCGCATCTTGATTTGAGGCCTTGCAACGCTACGGCTTACGCTGCATTGCATTTTAGAACAGCATTTGTTTTTCTTAATTTCAGGAGCAGGAGACAAAAAGTATTCGCAACTACCCTCCTGTCCAAAGTTACCGTCCAAACCAAGCTCCAGTACTAAAAGGCGTTAATGATACTCGGGTAAGGATGATTTATTCAACAAAGTAATACAATTCATCAACATCTCTACGGGAAAAGCAGGCTGGCAGCATTGCCACGTTGAATGGCAATGCTAATTCTTTGGCTAAAAAAGGCCATCTGGTCACGTGAAGAGACGACCAAACGCTTCGCGATGTCCCAAAAAACTAAATGGGCACACGGCCCTAGTATTTAAACCTCAAACGGTTCAAATATGAAATTCTGAATTAGGTTGTTATATTTTCACCGTTTGAGGTTTTCAAAGGAAATAATATTATTGATATTCATTTATGTGCTGCTTGTGGTGACTGGTCGTGTCGCTAGCCATGGTTTTGTTAATGTTAGAAAAAAAGTTCATTGTGAACGCACCCACGATACAGGAGAAATTCTTAGTGTTGCCACGCTTAAGAAATCAAAAATAAGTAAATCTAGTAAGCGTATAAGTAGGTATTTGTATACATATTGTATACATAGTAGAGTATTTAGGTAAACATCTCCCGTGATTTATCTACTGTAGATAAATTTATTATAAAGATTTCTACTTTCAGAATTACCTAATGCGTTCCAGTGTTTATAATTCGGACCGGGAGAAACAGTTGAACTCTTCAGTTACGGTGACGCCACATTACGGGGTCCGGCAACAAAGTCCCCCTTTTTTGAGTTCACCTGTAAGCAACAGATCATATGTCACGCCTTTCTTCGTGCATACTAATACGTACAGTACAGGTACCTGAGTATAATATTATATTCGATTAACAAGCTTCTTTCGTCTATTTTTACCTGCTTATTTATCAGTCTTGCGTTTCGTTACGTAGTTTGATTTAAAACTAAGAAACATGAAGAAGAGATATATATGTCAGGTTAAAGTTTACTAATCAAAATAGATTGAATGACTTGTTCATTCAGAATCAGGAGTTTCATTTGAATAACATTTCGCCACTTTGGTTATAAGTATAACCAAAGTGGCGTAGTGGTGGAGTAATCCATTTGGAAGACACGTCCAAATAAGTGTCTCGCCAATGAGACACTCTAAAACTCTTCAGTCCTGAGACGAAGTCTAGTAATAGGCTTCTGACTTGAGACAGTCGTATAATTATTTCAGTTATAAATACCTCGTGACTCGAGAAATACGAGAATGATATTATTAAAATAAAACTTAATAGGTATCTACTGGGCTGCAAATTGCAAAAAAAACCTATGAAATAAGTTGACTTGCGAGATGCAATATCTAAAAAGTAACCGTTTCCTCATCATTCTAGCGGTAGACATCCCTGAGGATGCCCAGTGATTGGGGTAAAACCCCATTGGGGGTTGAAGTTCCATGGTATTTATCGGAACTTCTGAACGTGGATATTTTTCCGGGTGAAAGGGCAGTCAGTCAGTAGTATTCTGCATCCAAGTTTGGATCTAGTTTCTAACGGAATTAAATTTAAATGTTGTAATTGAATAACATTTATTACTATAGCACCTAAAATACCGGCGCTACCCCAGACCCGACGCAGACTTGGACGTAGTCCAAGTCCAGCAGGTCGGATGTGCAACGAACAGTCGCGAGCAACGAACACACCGCCACCTCCTGAGAAGTTTTTAGTAAAGGAACCCTCTAAAACTGTATTGAAGGATGATTGGTCAAGACTAAGACGTGAGCACTTTAAAATATATAATATTTCTTTTAAGCTCTAAACATGTAGTCGCCGCAGCTGCAAATTGTAATTTTACCCTTCGGTGAGTTGTGACCATCTTTGATAGCAAATAACAGTTTACATTATTTAGATTTACCTTTGTGATCGCAATTTGAGCTGCATCTAAAAATAATGTCATCCATTTTTAGGGTTCTGTAGTAAACGAGGAACCATTGTAGTTTCACCATGTCCGTCAGCCTGTCCCCGGCTTAACACAGAGACCATAAGTACTAGAAAGCTGTAATTTGGCATGTGTTAATCAAAATGTACTTGCGTAAATTTTCATCCCGGATAAGCCCGGCTTCGAAACTCTTCCCTTTGCGTGATCCAACACGCACAAGGCCGGATTTTTTTTTTCTCTTTTTCGATTCGTTTCACGATAATGTTAATAAAATATTAAGATACGTATGACATTACTGGCAACTTTGCAAGATTTTTTGAAAAGAGAACTCGAGTGAAGTCAAAACTCAAGTGTCAGATTAACATGAATTTATTGGATCATTGGATGTCAATTTGAAAAATAACCTCCTAAGATTATGATGCAATTCATAACAATAATGATTGGAACAATAATTACATTCTGAACTGTGCTAATTTAGTTATTGATAGTGCTATTGCCACCTGAGATGGGTGCTTTAGTGACCAGAGTGATGAGACCGATCAAATCTTTCAACATCGAAAATCGCGCTCATCGTGTGATTTCCAGAGAAAAGCCGACTCCGGCACCGAGGTATCCGCACAATTTAGAAGATTTAAAGCGAACACTTGAAGCAGACCCTGATATCGACGAAAAATTAGATAAAAAAGATACAGGGCTTGATAATAGACTGAAAGGTGTTTATGTAACCTCTCTTGGAAGGCCTGAAGTTGACGTTACCCGGGAGAAGAAATCTGTAAATGTGAGTAAGCGTCCTTTGCCTCAAGACCGTAAAATGCCGGAGGAGTATGACTTTGGATTCAAAGAGCCGGATAAAGTGACTTATGGCCGAACCACACTTCGGGATTCGATAAACTTTATATCTGCACATCAAGCGAATCCTACAGAAGTAACAGTTTCTAAAATAGCCCTAGAGTACAAACTCAAAGAGGAGGACGTAGAAAGTGTGTTGAAATATTTTAAGACTTATGAAGTATACATACCAGAGACTAAGGATACACCAGCTATCTTTGCAGGACCAGCACAAATGAGGAAAGAACTTTACAAACTAGAGACAAAAGAATTAGAAGATAAAAAAGAGCAGAAGGATGCTACTATCACTAACATAGATGCAAAAGTAAAGGAAACAGCCTAGTTACCATTCTGTTCTATATTATCTGCCTGCCTTTTCCCAACTGTGTTGGGGTCAGCTTCCAGTCTCACCGGATGCAGCTGAATACCAGTATTTTACATGGAGCGACTGCGACTGCCTATCTGACCTCCACAACCCAGTTACTGGGCAACACGATACTCCTTGGTAAGATTGGTTGTCAGACATTTTTAGGGCTTTGACTACCCGTAATGACTGTCAAAGATCTATAAATGACAGCCGGGACCAACGGCTTTACGTGCTTTCCGAAGCACGGAGGAGTCTAGATATGTAACGAACGGTCACCCATCCACAGACTGACCTCGGCAAGCATAGCTTAACCTTCGATCAACCCGTGGGGCTGTTTTTCTTTAGCCACGAGCTCCTCTCTCCTCATTCTGTTCTATATGATTTGAATGTGAAATTTGTCAAGAAGCAAGATCTCTCAGTATAAATAAGGGAAAATCCGAAAATTGTTTATTTGTTGTTTAAATACCACATTATTTTGTAATTACAATTACCTGTTAGGGAGATCATTTTTTTTGTTAAGTTTTCCTTCAATCCAAGTCACTTGAGTGAAGCTACGGGCAGCCAGCTTTGAGATGAAACCCTCGGGCTATTAGTACTACTTGCACTTGTCCAGTTTATTCAGTTTTAAATTGATTTGTTTCTGTAGCAGATTATAATTTTAAAATGAAGTTTTTTTTTATGTACATAAGAACAGCTTTAATATCTAATATGTATTTATTGTTGCAATTAAGAAATTGTCATCAATTATTTGATGAATAACTGTGGCAAAACATGCTTGTAAGATGCAACTTAATTTACACAATGGATGGACTTAGTTATGTTTTAGTCTACTTACATTAATTATAATCATTCAACTTCATATTTCGCAGCATCTGGACTATTTATGTTCCATCAATGTATGTAATGTTAATATAGGTATTGCTATAGACTATATTTATCTTAATATATTGTTAGAGGATATTCGTAACAATATCCTGGCCAATGTGATTTAGAAGTTAGAAAGAGAAAAAATAAATTTGTTTTGTTTTAAATCATAATACTTTTATTTCTGAAAATATCCTTGATCTATTTGGTCCACGCAATTTCGTTCGCGATATGGTTCTTTCATACCAACTGTATTAACCCTAACAGATTGATTTTTGAAAATACATTGTAACACCATGTTCATCATACAATTTACAGATTATTATCAACTTATGGTCAAACCATGCGGTAAAATCTTGGTTGGAACACTTAATTATCCCGTTTATAATCTAATTATCCCGATAAGGGGTCAATTTTCGAAATAACTCAGAAACTTGTTATTCTCAGTCTTCTGTCTTCTGCCTTAATGCGTATTTTTACCGGGTTTCGAGTTCACTGGACTGCAAATTAAGATTCTATCCTTTAACACCCCCTAACCTTTTGAAGGGTACTTAAGAAAAACGAGTAATGGATTAACTAAATATTTATTTGGTGACAAGTTCCCAGTTTTAAAAATTGTTTCCTTGAGATTGTAACTCAAGGAAATAATTTTCACGTACGAAATACCGCGTTTCAGCACTTTGCCTACATTATAACTACTTATTATAAGTATTCCTTGTTAGAATGTCACTGTCCCAGGTCCCAGTGAAAGGGCCACCTTCCTGCAATTTAAGATGAAATGTAATGTAGTGTTGTGTCATAAAGATTTAATCTATAAGATCGTCTCTTTCAAATGGTCCCATAGAAATAAGGTGTTTTTTTTTGCAATTGTGTTGGTTCAATTCCAGGATCATGATCATGCAAGTCACTTTTCAAAGTTGTTTGGTTGCAGCTTTATTCGGAAGTAAGTAGACTAAAAATTGGAACACCACTTCCCGTCTAGAGACATCTTATAGCATAAGTAATATGTAGGTATCATTTTTGGTTTGTTGTAAAGTTTAATAAAAGCATGCTTGAAAATCGATGAGATATCCAGTAAAGCAAACTTTACTGGATATCTCATCGATTTTCAAGCATGCAATTTGTGAAACGCCAGATTTTTCCATCCCAGAGACAAATCTCTGGGATGGAAAAATCTGGCGTTTCACAAATTTGTTTCTTATGATATTCAACTTTGTCCCGTTTGTTCAGTGACGATGTGTCGCGATGGGTCAATTGGCGCGGCATCGCTAGGCGCCCCGCGGGATGCGCCCGTGCCCCGCCGCGCCCCCTCTGTGCGCTCTGATGAGCGACCGCTGGCCACGCAGGGTGACATGCTCAACAGCATCAAGGTACATCAAGGCCCTATAGGGGCCGCCCTTGTGACATTGCATAATTGGGGGAAAAATATTCGATTGGTCGTGACTGGCGTAGAGGAGGTTCCTATCCGTAACACAATGGTAATGTCATTTATTACGACACTTCCAGAATATTCAGTGCGTCATTTACGCAGGGCATTCACAGTCAAATTGAAGTAGGTATAGCTTACTTTCGTATCACGGATTCCTAATCTGATTTCTATAAATTACAGTTACAAAGAAGAATACGAGACACTATCAATACGGAGAAAACGGGAGTTTATCACGATAAACTTAGGTAAATAATGACAACAATAATACCACCATCTATAATTCCCAAGATTTCTGTCAAATCTAGTATTTTCTTGCTTACGATTTTTTTTTGTAAACAGTTTGCCGCCCAAGAAGCCGCCTAATAACAATAATATTAAGAACGACATCTCTAGAACTTATAATAATATGACGAAACCTTCTAATCAAGACAATGGGTGTGTAAAAGTTTTTTTTTTTGTAAGACTTAGTCTTCATTTGACAGGGCCTTTATTTCGTAGCAGTAAGGCTGCTTTTTATAGTTCAAGTGTTACTACGGAGATGTGGTTTTGACGGTACGTACGACTACTCTAAATCATCGCTATTCACGAATTTTATGGAAACGGCGGGGTTTACTGTCCCAGGGTACGGAAGCCAAGCGTAAGTACAGTCGAATAAGCTATTTGTCAGCTAGCTAATTAGTAACTACTTCTTAACAATGATGTGTGTGTTGTCTAGTCAATATGGTATATGTCAGGTTTTAGAAATCTTATATGAACTGTGATAATGTAATATTTGGTTTTTATCTTCATAATTTTCATTATTTCTTACTAACAAATAAATACAGAATACAGAAGTACCCCGAAAAAAAAATTCGTTATGCATACGGTCACGTACCAACCACAACAAAAGGTTATAAACAAGCTATCAAACACATAGTTCGAATCGTTGTTAGATTACTCTCTTGTGACGTAATTTGAGATCCGAAAGATATATTATTGGTCCAATTTCCATATTTGGAATAAAGTCACAATACCCTATTATTTTAAAGAATGCTATTAGCTTGAAAAATATAGTAAATTGCCACTTGGTAGTGTAATGGAAAGATATTTTTACCTGTATGCCTAATAGCTTGTTCGACTGTACCTCGTAGAGTATCGGCCCTCACTGGAGCCTTAAATGCTGTAATGCAGCTTTTGTTTTTTTGTTGTTTCAGTATTAAAAAAGACAACCAGAATTCCATTCCTCGTAGTTTCTACAACCCAGGGCGGCCGATGTCGCCGAAGGGCCGGCGGAACGCGCAAACGAATAGTTTCTACTGACCAATCAAATTGTATAGTAAATGAATCAAATTGTGCCGTGTGTGGTAATAAAAGTACGCTTTATATTCAAATGTTTTATTTATTTACACTATATTTACAATTATGTACAAGTTGGATTTTTAGTATTCCATGCAAGATTAACAGTTTAGTTATACGCTTACTAGATTTTAAGTGCACCATGTTATTTATTGTATCTACTCTCACATATTGTGATCACTATTTGTTAAAAATTGATACCCTGACAGGCTACACACTACACACTTAACTTAAATATTAGTTAACAAAACGTTAATGGCAGGAGTTATTTTTGTAATAGTGTGCATGTAACTAGGTATTACAGTACGGGTGGATGTGGATGCACATTTGTGCACTTCTGCCCGACCCTTCGCGGAGTACTGGCGTGATGTTATGTTTTACGTATGTTATAAGTTAAATCTCACTAAAAAAACTGTAAATAATATCGTAAATATGGCCCCCTATCCAACTGAAACTATCATACATCGAACCGCACGCTCGTTTCTTGATAACTTCTGTTATGAAACAGTTTCGTGAACTACTATAATGAAATTAAATGATGAAGATAAGGGGGACACAGAACTTAGAATGAACGAGCGATATTTCCAACGCATTAAGTCGCGAAAACAAATAAAAACTGGAGACTACAAAATAGTTTCAATCCTTTAAGAAAACGTGGTATAACAATATATAACAACAATCCTACTCGCTAAACAGCTTGTGTAATACTAACCAACCAAAAAAATTCGTCCTCAGTCGTGCGTTACACATATAGATCTATCTCTTTCTCACACTGGAAAGTACTTCAACACTTCTATTTTTGTTTTCGAGAGGAAGCCTTCAAAACGCTCTCATTTTTCGGAGATAAGAGAAGGGGAGTTGGACGGCACGGTTGGCGCAGTGGCTGCGATCGATTGCTGCGCCGCGTGCAATGGGTTCGATTCCCATACGGAACAATTATTTGTTTGGCTTTCAGGTGGTTGTTCCGGGTCTGGCTGTTTGTGTATGTGAGTTTAAATGTCTGTAAACGCACCCACGATACAGGAGAAATTCCTAGTGTGGGGCAAAGTATTTATAAAAATAAACGAAAAAAGAAGTGGGTTTTTGCAACCAACTGAACCGGCTCTGGTGATCACCATCATCACATGAAGGCTCGCAGTTCTCTTGAGAACCAACTAAACAAGTCCTAAGCACTTAGCAACGCCTGCCAGGGGTGTGCGGTGGCTTAGGCGACGAACGACGAACACTGCGCATGAATGCGTTTTCTGTGTGTTGCACTACGCGTGTTTTCTATACAAACACAGGTACTTGCAAACAACGTAAGACCACGCACTCCCGCGCTACGCTGCGTGATGCGGTGCAGTGTGCCAATCGCCTTAGCGGTACCTACTTTTCAAATGTGTCAAATATTTACAAATGTCGTCAAGAGTTATATATCTATCAACTTGGCCAGCTACTATTGCTACTGTGTCTTGCAGACCCTACAGCTATGTTAAGTACAAAGCAGTGCGTGCGCTAGGACAGGCCGGGGTCAGGGGGCGGGGGTGCCATGCAGTTTCCGTCCGGGTAGCGCTTTTTGAAGGCCCCGATCAGGTCCGGGTCTACCAGGCGGACTCCGTCCACTTGGTTACCTAGGGTTATCCTGTAAGGAAGGTTATGGTGGAATTAGAGATTTTAGTTGCTTTTGGAGACATGGCATAACATGACATCACGCCTTTATTCCCCGAAGGGCTGGCCAGTGTTACACCTATCCAAATGACGACAGTTAAAAACAAAATATGGCATGTTACTTACCAATTCGGTTGGACATTGTGCGGTCTTCCAAATAACTCAATTTTTCTAGTGCCAGGACTGAGTCGCTCTGGAAATGTTAACGAAACTATTTTAAAGATCTAATAGAGCAAACCAAAGAAAAAAAAAGAAAAGTTGCCTCGAGTCGTATTTATATTCATGGAAATCATTTATGAAGTTATATTAAATTTCGCCCGCGACTTCGTCGGCGTGGATTTCGTACTTTTCCCTTCGAACTTTAACATCTCCTCAAAAATCTCTCTTTAAAGCGTAGTTTTGATAATAAAATATTGCCTATGTTATAGTCTCCGGCACGTAAGTTGGCAAGGTTTTGGCGTAGTGGGAGTAAGTTCGCGCATCGTGCACTTAGTGGAACAAAAAAGTGGTGACTTTTATTGATCGTCATTATTTTATGGTTATTGGCATCATTTATATTTAATAATATAAATAATACGCATACGAGGAAAGTATGCTCAAAAAGTATGCGAAAAAAGGCATACCTTTTTTCGCCTTATTTTTTTAATTTAAAACAACAGCAATAATGTCAACTCGTAACAAAAACTAAATTTAAAAACAATAACAATAACTCTTGTAACATAAACACAACAAAAACAAAGGGTACAACTTTCGTGCACGCAAGTGTAATCGGGAGTTCGGGAGGCAACAGTCGACTGTTGCACCAATCGCGTGCTCGGATTGACGCTACCTCATACCCCGCGTCCCGCTTGACTACAAAATAGACCTAAAAAACGACTTATGCGCATCTAACGACTCTTGCCAAGTTACTTGCAGGGGACTATACTTGCTGATAATGTACCTTTCTATTGGTTTAAAATCGCTCCAGTAGTTTCGAAACCTATTCGGTACAAACAAGCAAAAAAACCTTTCCTCTTCATAATATTAGTATAGAACTATAGACAAAGGTTTCTCACCAATAATGCCATAGATCTCGTCAGGTTTGTGTGAGGTGGCGCGCACTTCAGCCACGATGACGTCACAGTCCAGACCTCGGTTCAGGTTTTCTGGACTGCCCTTCATACCCACCTGTAGAGGTACAAATTATAATTAGGAATTAACATATAATGTATGTAATAACGGTGGGTGGGCCGTGATTTCAACTATGTTATGCGAACCAAGCCTGGATGATGATAGCTGAATATCGAGTAGGAAACATACAATTTCAAGGTTTTCTGCCTTTTCAAATATGTGTTCGATCATTTTTTTATTCTTAAAAATAAACGTTGCCCCACACTAGGAATTTCTCCTGTATCGTGGGTGCGTTTACAAATATTTAAAAACTCACAAACAGTCAGACCCAGAACAAGTGACTGTAGGCCATACAAATATTTATTTCGTGCTGAGTGTTGTCAATTGCTTTACCAGATCGTAAGACTACACTGAAAGGTTATGTGTGCTATGACCTGAATGCGGAAAGCATGGGACCGGTCGTAGCGACGATACTTCGTTCAGGCCCATATCTTGCGACTGCTGTCGGCTGATGATGAGGATAAGCCACTGCAGTGTACACCTGGGCAGACATTACAGCTCTATACTAACCAGACAGTGTTCTTTTCCGTGGTTCAGCCAGTGTCCGGTACGTCCGGTGCGTATGATGCGTTGCAGCTGGTTGGTCTTCACCCAGATCAATTCATCCACTCGCTCGTAACCCCACAGCTTGAGGCATTCGCGACCCAACTCCATTGCTCTGGGGAATAGATCTTCAAAATCATTGATAGTACCACACAAACACAGTGATGTCAATGTCATGATGGCCCAGTGGTTTAGGCCTCGACTCTTGTGTACGAGGTTGTGGGTTCAAACCTGGGCAAGTACCGATAAAATATAATAATAATGTGAGATTTTCAATTCATATGTGCTTTCTAAGTTTATCTTGGACATCACTGACATCGGTGAAGGAAAACATCGTGAGGAAACATCGCCAAACAGTAATAGGCTGGTACTAATCATTGATAGCGGAGGAAGAAACATCAGGTCAATACCCTTGTATGAGGTAAAGAGTGGTGAAAAAACTTCCAAGAAACGCGAATTTGTCAGTATATACACATGGTCATGGAAAAGGAAGTTCTCGCCGCATAAACACTAAAACTTCGAAAGTACTCGAAACTCTGATACCCCATTACACCATTGTACCAATCGTCATCGATGACGATTTTTTAAGGACACTACCCTATTCCGATATACTCGTGTACTCGCTCCGTGTGAATGTGTTAGTAGAGTAGTTTGGTACCTGCCAGTGACCCACAGGAAGATGAGCCCGCTGTCTTGTAGCTGAGGCACTCCGAGACATCTCATCTCGTCGTCCGACATGGTGCCGTATGGGAGCTCCATGTGAATATCCCACGGCGGGTCCGCCATTATTACTGCGAACTTTCCTGGGGGGCATAAATTCGTATTTCTATAACGGTCAAATGTACTACAAGTTCTAAAACTTGTACTGTGAAGGTCTTATGTAAAACGAAACCTTATTGCATACAGGCTGGAAGAACATTGGTTTTGGCTGGTTACAAACACTCAAGAATTTTTATAACTGTTTAACCACGACCATTAATGTCCAAGCCCTAAGTCCCGGATAGCGGTACACACAGCCGTAACAACGCCTGCACAGATATTAGACATACGATAATCGTTTAATAATGGATAAGGGTATTATTTCTACCGAAATAAACACGCCTTGAACGCAATGAGAACCTTCTCCTTTTTGAAGTCGGTTAAAAAGGTTTTGTTTCTCATACTGACCTAAGAACGTCATGTCCAGATATCTGAGGTCACACTGTATCCATTGCGGCGGCGTCAGCGTGAGCACGCCGTCCGGCTTGGCCACCACACTTGTGCCTGATGGGATAAAAGGAACTTTAAAACTATCATACATTTATGAGACCCATGTTTTTCATCGTATTTTGAAGCTTGAGGTTCAATGGGTGACTGTGATCACATAAGATCACAGTCTCTTACTCACCTTCAGATAAAATGGGTCATTTAATTTGGCTTACCATTATGTGCCCCCTTAGCAGCACTCTCAGCAAGTTTGGGAGCGTTCGCATTCGGGTCTGAGTTATCCACTTCGTAATGCACGTATCTAAAAAAAAACAAATAAGTTTTACACTCCTGCATTGTCTCAGTTTGAACTTTAAAGCAGTAAATCTAAGGTTCATTATTCAATGCCAGAGGTTTTCTTTAATTTTCGTCGAGTCATACGACTTTTACACTTTATTGCGTAGGCGTAGGCCTTCCCCGATAGTTGCTCGAGCTGGCTAGCGACGCTGAGCCAGTAGCTTTAAATTCGTCCCTAAATATATCGATGAGATGTAGCCTGTCCCTTTGCTGTACTCCCAGCGATGCCCTAAGCCGAGTCCCGTACCCCGCAGGTTTTCAGTTTTGTATGCCTGGCTGGCGCCCTTAAATTATTCAGTCCCTACAGGAAAGTTCGGTTGAGCAGTAAAGAACCCTAAAGGTTAACCTTTTGACCGCCAGAGCATAAATGCAAGCGCTGCCCTCCCCGCCAAGCCTTTTTAATAAAAACATTTAATTTCTTTGTTGTCATCATGAATTTATATAAATATCCGTGGTGTATTTTAATTTCTTTCATGCAATTAAAGCCTAAAAAATATAAATAAGCACACACAAAAGTCATTATTTAATTGTATATTTCTTGTCGTAGTACTTACGAGTGCACCACGTTTTTTGTCACGTATTTGTGACGTTGGCGTACAGGGCATGCGTTCGCTTGTCGTATATTTGTGACGATTGCGGTCAAAAGGTTAAATAGCCATTGTCCACAAAGCACGCGTATGATTGGTCAGCTGATGTTGGTACAACACTTACTTGCAGCTGTCCATGTGGAAGCAAGTGTTGAGGAAGGAGCAGTCCCCGAGCGACTCGTCGGTGTGGCTCTGTATGATCTTCTTAAAGTGCAGCTTCTTGCAGGCATACGATTGGTCGCCGCCCTCCTCCGCTTTGCTTGTAGTGAAAGCTCGCATGCATTCCGCGCGGGTGCCGTGGGGACAGAACTCCATTACTTGAGCACCTTTAAGAAAGAGGGAGTAAGAGATACATACTCGACCAGTGACATAAACATGTGACATTGATGTAACCAAATGCACATTGTATACAGACTCTATCAAATTATTGTTGTGTAAATAGGGATAGTATATTCTTTCGTTGATATGTCTTTGTAAATTATTGAATACAAACCTCCTTGACTCTTGAACTTGTCAGCCAGTGACTTCTCCTTGGCAGTGGGCTTGCTGAGTAGATCCATGATCTCTTCTCCGACTCGCTTCACAGCCTTCTCTCTACTTGAGGGCATTGCCAGTAATGACTGCAATAGATAGGAACATTTGCAACATTCAACACTTGCATCTTGCACTTGCTTGTGCTTAACAATTTTGCATGCTTTATTTTTAAGCTAAACATGTATGATCTCATTTTTATGTCAGACCTTTCTATACCGTGTTTTAAGAAAATAAATATATTATTATTATTATTTGAAAAAGATTGCCATACTTAAATTTCGAAGCTCAGATAACTTACAGTAATTGCCGTTCAACTATCAACTTTAATGTTTGTATGTAACATTGATTTTTGAGTGACCATCTACAAATAGTGAAAACGATGATGCTTTTTGTGTGACTGCTTAGTACTTCTAGTCTTCTTCTTCTGCCTAGCCCTTTTCCAACTATATTGGGTTCAGCTTCCAGTCTACCCAGATGCAGCTGAATACCAGTATTTTACATGAAGCAACTGCCTATCTGACCTCCACAACTCTTCCTGGGCAACACAATAGCCCTTGGTAAGACTGGTTATCAGAGTTTTGGGCTCTCTCTTTTGGTTCGATCTTAAACTCATTATTTGTAGTATTCTATTCTTTTCTATTCCCCAATTTAAGCAGATGCAGCGGAAAACCAGTATTATATCTAACCACCACAACCCAATTACTGGGTCTTAAAACTATTTTTATATACCTACCAAAATATCGGAGTCATTTTTAGCAGTTTTCTTTTCATCAGTAGCAGTTTTAGATACTTTGGGATTTACTTCCTCTTCTGTTTTGTTACCTGCAATATAATGTGTTAATACCTCAATGGCCATATTGTTACAAATTTTCCCAAATTTAATCTCAGTCAAAAATACCTCTCAATATGTATATATCATATTTTACACATTGGTAGTTGCTTAAATGTCATTAGGGCTAGATTTTGAATATTTTAAAGTACGAGATTGTCCTTCAGAACTCTGTTAGGCATTCATAGTTCTTTGACTGCTGTATATGCTGCATATATCTTTAACTGTATGTACAAACCTTTCCTCTTGGTACCAGAAGTCTGTTCTTCCATGAGTGCAGCTAATACGGCGGCTAATCTTACAGACTCGGCACTAACAACTTCTAAGCTAGCATCTGTAGTGCTTTCAGTCCGTTCCTTAACACTAAAAGCAATATATTTATTAATAAAAATGAATGTTATGTAATGTTTCCATAGTGTAGGAAACATTACATTAATGAAAATACAATAAGTTGTTTGCTAGACCAACAAACAAGAACAGCCTGCAAAAAAATATATATTTTATTACCATAATAATTGTACAAGAAACACTTATCTAGACACTATGCAGCGCTACAACTGGGGAAAAGAGTGTTTTGGATGAGCTCTGGCACCCAATGGAAGATTTAACTTGTGTTTAGGGTGCCAGCGTAAGAGTTGAACATTAGCAGTGGTTGTAAAACAAAAAACGAATTCTAGTTTACCCTACAATCCAATTTTTGAGGTAAGTAATCTACTTCTTGGTTTTCATTGACGAAACACTTACGTAATGAGTTTCTGTGTGGCAAACTTCTGCAGTAAGCTGGCAACTATCCCTGCATCAACATCACCAAGGCCAGGCAGCAACGCACTAGCAGTTGCAGGTAACTGTAGCTGCATATCTGATAGCACTTGCAGCAGGCGCACCTCTAGAGATGCAGACGGTACCAGTGGTTTAGGTTTCTCTTGCGTTCCTGTAATAATTAATACAGTGAGTTTGACTATTTTGTTGTTCAGGTGCATGTGCACCTAAGATTATGTGTATTCATTATAATTATGTAGAGTTCATTTCTCCATGCTTTTACTTGTGATTAGTTATGGCTATACTTCTGTTCTTTTCACCACAGCTCTCTCTCTCTCACCAATTATAATAAAAAGTAACTTTTTTTTATTCTTTGTTATTTTAGACTTAAGAGGCTTTTACCTGACAAAGGCATGTCAGCCTCATCATACCCTAATTTAACTTATTATTACACATAATTATTTAATTTGTATTAGAAATATATTATTCTGTAAGTGAGGGAGATAGTGATGCAGCAACCATTTCATAAATCAGTTTTGTCTTCTCCCAATTAAGTGAAGATAATATAGTAATATAAGCCCCAACATCATACATTAACTATGGACTCCCGCATCACTATCTCCCTCACTCTCCTGTTCTTTTCACATTCCACTAGCAAATGTTGGACATCTTCGAGTTTATTACACACTTGGCAATCAGGGAATCAACTTTCATTAGCTATCCAAATTTCCTGGATGGAAAATGACCAGAACGCAATCTATGTACCATAACCACATAGAACCTCTAATACTTTCAGTGAACCAAGGGATTTGACGAGGCTCACTTCGCATAGTGAGCCTATATTTGTACTTAATAATAAACCTAATGGTTACTTATAAAATTGATACCTTCATGCTTCTGTGTAGACGGGCTGGCTACCGACCGTTCCTTCCCACTGCCGGGTGATCCCTCAGACCTCTCGCCGACCAAATTAGAACTCAAGATATTCTGTCGTTCTTTTTTACGTTTCTCTAGCTTCTCGCGCAGGCTGTTCCTTTTGCTTTTAACAGCTTGGATTTCTTCCCAAGCGTCAGACATGTTTTTTATTTGTTACGAATAGCATTAGATACTGTTACCGGCCCCACGAGATCGCCACTTACAAGGGCGATTTCAACGACTTGAGGTGGTGATATTGTAAGTTCTGTGAGACGAAATAAACTACATTGGTGTATTAATCATTCTCAAAAGACCAATAATGCAGTTACATACTTTATAGGAGGAAACGAAATACATAAAATAATAAAAAGACGCTGTGGGTATAGGACTGAAAGAGGACGCTTCGCAAGTTGAAGTTGACAAATTCACGGCACGATTCTCAAAATAAAGGTTTGACATTTCACCAGAGTTTTACGTTTGACACTTGACAGCTTTGAGATGATTGTCATTGTCAGGTGTCCAATTTTGCTAGTTTAGAGATTTTTTTTTTTTAAGTAAATGCTAACTGTATACGCATATTAAATAAAAAAATAAACTATCCTAACGTATTAAACCTAAAAACTCATCCTTGTCGCTGTCGACTGGTAAAGTACCAAGAAGCAATCATATTTATTTATTATTAAGAAAGAAAATACAATAATCCCAGCCAAGGTTATATTTACGGTGCTTGAGATTCTCAGCAGCCGCAGCGGGCAGTGCCAGCAGTACAGCACAGCACGCCAAGCTCGGAAGATGAGTCGGTGCAAGAGTACCGACATTTTTTGTGAACAAGTATACTTACTACAAATAAATGAGCATAATTATTACACAACATGGAATTATTAATGCGGAATTCATATTTTACTAAAATCAAAAACATGAAAGTGAGCTGCGTGTAACTTGTACTTGAATGATTTGCGGATTTGTACACGTTTGAACTACTTATTTGAAATTGGAACTGTCTGTCATACAACACAATTTTTTTAAATGTTATGAAGGAAATGACATTAATTTCATTTCATTCTGATCTGAAGAGAAACATTTAAATTATAAAGAGCCAACACAATAAAAATGCCATTTGCCCCTGAATTACGAACCCATGCACAAAAAGTATGCACTCTTTATAAGAAAGCTTCGAGAAATATCGAAGCGTATTACGTAGCCAGGTAAGAACAATGATGACATTAATTTAAGCCTTTGAATCTCTATTGCCATTCAAAGTGGCAATTTTACCAGCCTTTTAACGGCCTAGCTGTTAAAGGTGCCTACTATTGCCGTTAACATCGATGCGGATAATTTTCTTTCTATCTATTTAATAATTTCTTATTTGCAATCTTTGGTTAAGATGGATAACGAACCGCACGTGAACTTAAAGGTTAAAGCGTCTTGTCTTGTCTAAGCACGTGATTGATGCATAATATAAACTAATTTCGACTTCCTTTTAGACAACTTGTGCGATATCATCAAGTTATTCTGAGAAGCGAATTCGACAAAAATAAATGTGTTAAAGAGCCAAAAGACCAACGTCGTTTGCTGTGGTTGGGAGAACACGAACTTTTTATGAAAGTTAGTCCTTTGCCCATGTGCAAATGTAAGTAAAACTTGAATAACCAGATGTTGCATTCACGATGTGGGCAAAAAATATTTAGCTGTTCAGATTTAACTTGAATGCGCTGGGAATGTTCAGTATTACTATGTGTAAAAAAGCACCTCAGTAAAAATATTTATTTTTAAAGAGTTAAAATAATAATATTACATTACACTTATAATTTACAAGTACTTCAATAGTATAATGAATTCTAACATATCTTTATTTATTAGTTTTTTTTTTCTAGTTGCTCGTTCTGTTGGTATAGCGGGTGGTGTTGCATTTGAACGTGTGGTTACGCCACCAGACTGGGTGCTTGATTATTGGCATCCTCTGGAAAAAGCTCACTTTCCGAAATACTTTCAAACACGTGAAGCTCGCAAATGTGAATATATTCAAAATTGGCATAAAGGTGACATGTATTAGATGCAATATTATATGATTACCGGGTGGTAATTGTCGAATCGAGCTGACCTTTTGCATATTTCTGTAATTTATGTGTGAGTATATATTATATTATTTCGTGTCTATTTAACAGTTGTGGCATAACCTTACTGACTTTTTGTTATTTAAATGCCTATATTCTTGCTCTAGTGAGCAGTGCAAAAACAGTACACTTTTTAGGGTTCCTTGGTACAAAGAACCTTTATAGTTTCGCCACGTCCATCCATCCGTCCGTCTTCGGTAATCCGAAGAAAAAAATAAAGTAAAGTAAAGTCTCAGAGCTAATGCTCTGAGACTTTTAGTACTAGAAAGCTGTAATTTGGCATGAGTAATAATAAGATATGAGCGTCACCACCGGTGATTTTTAACGGCGCGCCGCCATCGCGAGAAAGACCCAGCCTGCTGCCGCGCTACATAATTTACGTGAACCTTATTTTTATCCGTATGATGATTAAGTTGTGTTAACAAATATGAGCAAGAGTTTAAAGGAATTTGTACATTTATAGAAAGGTCGTTTAAAAATACAATGGACTTGGGAAAACAATTTTTCGATTAAGGGATGCGTTTGCGAAATATAAAGCTTTATAGTGCAATTTTTTGTAGAGTCTAGACCTATTCAATTTGTCAATGAAAGAGATTGCATGCAGATTTTAACTGATTAATTAATTTAGTGCTAGATTGCATTAAACTATGGTTCATGTATGTAAAGAGATCGTTCGTTTCCATGTGTTTTTGTGATTTTCACGAAATTGTTGGTAGTTTTTAACAGAACGGCTCAAGATGCATCCACCAACTTGAGCCGTTTTGTTGTTGGCTTCCGCCGCCCCCCTGTTGCAGAAAACTGAAGCTAGTGCGGTTTCGCACTTACAATGAAACGAAACGTAATGTGTCATGTCAAGTGTCAACTTCTGACTATCATACTGACTAAACAACATTTCAAAGTCAACATTTCTAGGTTATATTTTTATAAAAGATACTGGAGATTTGATATAATCATATTAAATCATTACAATAATTTTATTATTACTGAACTAATTTATTTTTGATCAGTAGTCACTACATATATACATACCTAGTAGTCTATGAGTCTTCGTTAGTCTTGTGTAGAAAAAATATAACTATTATGGCCGAAGAGTCGTCAAAAGAGGCCAAAACTCCGGTAACGGAAGAGGAGAGAATTGCATTGTGTCAGAAACTGGACAAGGAGTTGGATGAATTTATCGATAGCTTAGAAAAAAAGAGATACACTGAAGGATGGCCCGAAGACAAATGGGAGGTGAGGCCTTAATGATTAGCTTAGTAATACCAACACTTTAAATAGAGCTCTTCCTCTGTACTAGGTACACGTGATAGTTTCATTTGTAATACTAGCAATGGCAATAATTAGGCTCTATTATTAGTTACATAGTTCTTTAAAGCTACTGTTAGTAAAAAAAACACAGTTGAATAGTATGACTGCTTTATAGATGAGTTTTTATTATTATATCACTTGTGCTTTCCAGTTAAAACTGTCACTATAAATACCAATAAGAAAACGAAATGGTTGTCTCATGGAATTAAACTATGCAGTAAAAAACAGAGACAACTACTTTGGGCATAGGCTAAATCCTAATATGAAAAATAAAGTTATTTTAAAAAAATATTCCAAGGTTTACAAGAGAATCATAAAATTAACCCAGAAAGCCCAGAATAATCATTACATAAATACTTCACAAAATAAGTCGAAAGCGGCTTGGCAAATAATAAATAAATCAAAACATAGTTTACCACAAAAACCAATTATATCTATTAAACATAATGAGCTGACATATTCTCACCCCCTTGACATTGCTAATGAATTTAATCAGTATTTTATTGAAGTCATTGAAAATAATATTCAAACAGATAATACTACACCATCTAATAAGAATCATCTAAGAGATAATCTTGCATCACAATCCCTATTCATGCTACCAGTCACATGTGATGATATAATAAAAATAATTAACAGTCTTAAAAATACAAGTACCGTTGGATATGATAACATATCAACCAAGGTGATTAAAGGAGTAAAATACTTAACAGCGCCGCTACTTTCGCATATAATAAATTTGTGTACCTCTGATGGTATATTCCCAACTAGGCTAAATAAAGTAATAATTAAACCACTTTTCAAAAAAGATAACAGGACTGAATTAAAAAATTATAGACCAATTGCGAATATTCCTGTATTTTTAAAAATAATTGAGAAAGTAACATATACATATATATATATAAAGCATCTATGACTATTTTGAAAAATTGAAACTGTTCTGCAATGAACAAAAAGGATTCAGTAAGAATATCAATATTAATATGGCTCTATTTGATTTACTATCAAGTGTCTTGATGTCAGTCGATAAAATAAATCAGGTATGTGCTTTATATACAGATATGACGAAAGCATTTGATTTTGTAAATCATACGATTTTACTAGAAAAATTATATTGTTATGGTATTAGAGGCAATATCCATAAACTCATAAAATCCCACCTAAGTAACAGATTTCAATGCACAGAAATCTCTAGAATTTGCCCAGTTACTAAATTATACCTCTGGAGCAAAGCAAATAAAATATGGTGTGCCTCAGGGCAGCGTTCTGGGACCCGTGTTATTTTTTATATATATTAATGACCTACCGAAAATGACAAGGCAAGAAATGGTACTATTTGCACGGCTATTATAAAATGCAATAATCCAAATAATTACCAACTCGACATTAATAATACTCTTAATAAAATAATTAATTGGCTTAATAATAACAATCTAGTGATTAACCTAAATAAAACCAAAGTGATGCACTTCCATCAGCGACTTGAAAATGCTCCAGTTGATACCTATGGTAATTCTAGAATAGAAGAAGCCAGCCATGCAAAATTTTTAGGTATTACCATAGACAACAAATTGACTTGGAAACCACACCTAGAAGAAATTTGCAAGCGATTAAGCAAGTCAGCATACCTTCTATTTCAACTGTCAAAAAAAGTGAATATTGAGACACTATTAACCGCGTATCATGGATTAGTATCATCGGTTTTGCGATATGGTGTAATTTTCTGGGGACAGTCAACAAACCGAGAACTCGTATTCAAAATGCAAAAGAGATGTGTACGGTCGATGTGTGGATTGAAAAAGTCGGACAGTTGTATTCCATATTTAAAAAAATCTTAATATTTTACCTCTCCCGGCTTTGTACATCTTCGAAACTTCATTATTCATAAAAAATAATTCCCATTTGTTTAAAAAACTAGCTACAGTAAAGAAAATGCCAGTACGCACTCAATACTTAAACACACTGTGCCATGTGAAATGTAAAACAGCATTGATGAAGAAAAGTTTCTTTGGTATTTTATTTATTTATCCATTTATTTCAGGCATCGAGGCCCATATAAAGATATACAATACTATATTAACAATAAAACTTAAAAATACTATAAATATATATTACATAATAACTAAAACTAGTGCACACGAAGTGTCGGCGTCGTGTTTCGCTGACTAGTGTCATGTAGGCGGCCACGAAACCGGCGATACACAAAACCTTTCGGCCAGAACTCTTCCTTGAGGAACTTCTCGAGATGGTGTGTCGGAACTCGCACCACGAACGACTTGAAGTTCGTGTTATGACGCGGCTTCAACCTCTCGACCCTCAAAGTCCAGTTGGTCTTGACGCGCACGTACTCCACGATCTCCTCAACCTTCGTAGTGTGGTGCAATCTGGACACGTAGAGCATCGTTGTCGGTACTGCTGGTTGTAGCAGCACATTGGGTCCTGCCAGCGCAGTACCGCACTGGTTCCGACAAGGAGGCTTCGTCTTCTTCCTCTTCTCAACCTTGATGAAACCATCCTTGTCGCTCATGTCCTTCTCTGGACCCTGCCTATTCTGAGCCTGTTTTGGGTTTGACAGGCTCCGTTTACCCCCCTTTCCTTTGTCCGCTAGTTTACCCTGCGAGTTTTGTGGCTCAACAGGTTTTTTAGCGGCGGCTACAATTGCTGCGTAGGCTCGTTTGGGGGTCGTCGAACCTACACACGTCGTCGTCTCTACCGATGTCAAGGCAGGGACGGCCGCGTCACACGTTGCAACGCGTGCATTCTCGGCAGCTGGTGACGCATTCAAGCCCGCCGACTCGAAACTGCAGATGGAGGCGTTTTGTGCCCCGCGACGCGTGTTCACATTCGCGATGCTAGGTGACCTACTTGCAAAAATTGCATTGCGCAATAACGCTACTTCTGCCCGTAGATCACTGATGGTGTTATTGGACACCTCCAGCTGATGCTGCATCTCGACCTGACTTTGCTTCAGGATTGTAATGTCCTTCAGCAGCCTGGTGACATCTACGTGGTCGAACGTGACGGGAGGCAGCTTATGCAGATCCTTCGCCACGAATTCAGGCACGTCGTCCGGGTCGGTCTCCTTCAACAACGTAATGATGTCTTGGAGACTATTCTCTGTGCCATCCCTTCGCCGAGACGGCATTTGGCTCACTTTGCCGAGCGTCGTGAACAGCAGCAACTTGGCACTGCTTATGTCCTCCTCCTTAAAAGATGACTTGCAGATCTGCAAGATGCTGACTTCGTCCATGTAGTCGATGGCATGCTTAATGAATGCCAGAACTTCATTGGCTATGAGAGTTTGAGTACTCATAGCGGAATCCGGGCAGCGGCTAAAGCCGCGCTATTCGCGAATATAATATTCAGTCGGAGCAGCGAAAACGCGACCGTACTCGACCGCACATTGCAACCGAATCTCGGAATCGGTATTGCTCCTCGAGTCTATAACAAAATACCCGACGCAATTAAATGCTAAAAAGTTTAAAACTACCCTACACAAGCTGCTACTTCACAAATGCTATTATACATTGGACGAGTTCTTGAATGTCAATTTTTAATTATTCCATATTGTAAAAAATAATTTTAGAAATTTAATCGGTAACAATTTATTAATATTGTAATTACACTTCTTTTTCTTTTCTTTCGTGTATAATAACACAGGCCTGCAAAATGAAGGTCATAACTTCCTCTCTGGAATTTGATAGCTGATTCTGGAGTATTTTGATGCGCTGATTACGAATATGTACTTAGTTTTTCTCCATCACCTCCTGATTTTTCAAAAAAGCTACAGATAGAAAATTGAGAAAAAAGACAAGTTTTCACTTAAAAAATTATATATTTAAAAAAGTACTTAATTTTTAACTTAAAAAACTATTAACACGTAATAACAACTTATTGCTGGGTTAAAATACACTTAAATTTTATTTGTGGAACCTGGTCCTTTTTTCCTGGAAGCTTCTGTTGTGCGATTTTCGCTTATATTTCCGGTTTGGATCATCACGCTTCAACAACCAACAATAGTCCGCCATCATGCTGACATTCCATCTTCCTTGATACCGGACTTCAAGCTCTTTTAAATCTTGGTGAAATCTTTCACCTTGTTCTTCGCTAACGGTTCCTAGATTTTCTGGGAAGTAATCAATATGCGAATTCAGAAAATGAAGTTTAACGCTCATATTACAACCCATTACACCAAAATTCGTTATCATTTTGGCTACTATTTGTTTATAGTCCGAGCTTTTATTGTTCCCCAAAAAGTTTTTTACCACTTCCTTAAATGATTTCCACGCTTGTAACTCGACAAGTTTAGGTTGCAAGATGCGCACTTCGACTGTTAGTTTTCTAATAAAGAGTAGGTACTTATACAAAAAAAACCTTTTGTTTTCTTCATTATACCCTTTTTGAACAACATTAACAACAATTAGGCAATATCACCTAAACATCGTGTATTAATCAGCTCATTACTAAATGAAGCCAAAATGACCCGTTTTCGAAATGGTTAATGCGAATTACTTACACTTATTATGTAGTAATTAATAATAATAAGTATTAAAGATGATGCTGGTAAGGTTCTGTGTGAAGATGATGAAATAAAACTGCGATGGAAGGTCTACTTTGATAGGTTAATGAACGAGGAGAATGAATGGAATGGTATGCTTCAAGAGACACAGATAAATATGGGTTTGGTGAGAGAAATTAGCATGGATGAAGTTAGGAATGCAGTTAGAAGTATGAAAAATGGAAAAGCTATGGGCCCAGATGATATAACAGCAGAAGTATGGAAGGTATTAAAAGAAGATGGATGTATGTGGCTGACTTTATTCTTCAATAAGTTGTTGCATGAGGAAGTGATCCCACAAGAGTGGTGCAATAGTTCACTAGTGCCCATCTTCAAAAATAAAGGGGACGTACAGGACTGCAACAACTATCGAGGGATAAAGCTCCTGTCACATAGTATGAAAGTATGGGAGAAGGTGATAGAGAAAAGATTGCGAGAGGAGAGTGAAATTACCCCAAGTCAATTTGGGTTTATGCCAGGTCGAGGAACAATGGACGCCACCTTTGCACTCCGCCAGCTGTGTGAGAAATACAGACGTGCACATAAAAACTTGCACATGGTGTTCATTGATCTGGAGAAAGCGTATGATAGGGTGCCCCGGGAGGTGTTGTGGTGGGCCGTGAAAGAGAAAGGTGTGCCTGGGAAGTATGTGGAGTTAATTCGTGCAATGTACAGCCGGTCTAGGACGTATGTCCGATCGGCTGCTGGCAACACCGACAAGTTCAGTGTGGCTGTAGGACTGCACCAAGGGTCGGCATTAAGCCCTTACCTCTTCTTGTTGATAATGGACGCTCTGACGTCGGACATACAGGAAGAGGCACCCTGGTGCATGTTATTTGCCGACGACATTGTTCTTGTCGGTGAAGATGGACCTGAGATCCAGAGCAGACTGGAGAAATGGCAACAGAGGCTGGAGAGTGTGGGCTTGAAAATCAGCAGAACCAAAACTGAATATATGTTCTGCGATTTCGGCGGTCTCTCCAGTCCTGAAGCAATGTCGCTTAACAGCGTGCTTCTCCCGGTCTGTTCCGACTTTCGGTATCTCGGTTCACTCGTGCAAAGTGACGGAGAAATAGATCGGGCTGTCAAGCACCGAATTAACATAGGGTGGATGAAATGGCGGCAGGTAACGGGAACAACCTGTGACCCCCATATTCCCCTTAAACTTAAGGGGAAGATTTACAAAACAATGGTCAGACCTGCTGTCTTGTATGGATCAGAATGTTGGGCCGCAAAAGGCATGAATGAAAGGCAGTTACATGCAGCTGAGATGAGAATGCTGAGGGGGATGTGTGGTGTTACGCGAATGGATAGAATAAGAAATGAGTATGTAAGAGGAAGTCTTAAAGTTGCGCCTGTGACCGAGAAGTTGTGTGGAAATCGGTTGTCATGGTATGGGCATGTGATGCGAAGGAATGAGGACCATGTTGTGAGGAAAGTTTTGAGTATGAATGTGCAGGGTTACACGAGTAGAGGAAGACCAAAGAAAAGATGGATGGATTGTGTGAAAGAGGATATGGCAAGAAAAGAGGTGACCCATGAGATGACGGCAAATAGAGATGTATGGAAGAAGAAAACATGCTGCGCCGACCCCAAATAAAATTGGGATAAGGGCAGGAGGATGATGATATTATGTAGTAATTAACAAATTACTGATTTGCATTCATTTCTATGTCGTCTTAAACTAATTAAATGCAATAAAAATTAAGCTGAAGTAATTAAGTGACGTTTTATAGATTTTAAAATGTATGCGCTCAGACATTTTTAGTTAAAATCTTAAATATTCAATATCAAAGAATCCTGACGTGATAGAATTTTTTTATTATTTTTCTCGTAATCAGCACATCAGAAACTATAGAAAACGTTAATCAGATCTCAGAGAGGAAAACCATTGCAGACCTGTGTAATTAGTCTTTAATTTAACTTACCCTTATAACATAAATATTTGTATGTCATAACTGACAAAACATAGCGCACCTATGTTTGACAAATAAATGGTTCTGATTCTTGGCTAATTTTTGTTCTGTTATTACGCCTAATGCGGGACATGCAGATCTCAACGTTGGCTCCAATGCTACTCATATATAATCTGTAGAGTGGGTGTAAAAATAATTTAAGACTATTTTTTTTTATTAAAAAAAAAATGTTGCCCCACTCTAGGAATTTCTCCTTTATCGTGGGTGCGTTTACAAACATTTAAATTCACAAACACAAACAGCCCGATCCGGATCAACTACCTGTAGGCCATACAAATATTTGTTCCAAACATGAATCGAACCCATGAAACGCAGCGCTGCAGCCAATTGCCCAGCCACTGCACCAACTGTGCCGTCAAACACGTTCCTGTTTCAATAACAGTAGTTTCTAAGACACCTGCATGACATTTACATTATTTGTTCTTGGAGATACTAGCACATCACCCACAAGTTCCTATGCATTGATTTGGTATTTACTGTTGTACAAATTAGGGGCAAAGGGGATTGTTAAAATTTGCAAAGGAATCATCTTGTTGAGCTGAGATTTGGCATCTTTGTGTATTTTTGGTGACTATGTATCATAATGGTAAGGAGTTCCTGTGCCCACCTTCCAATTGCTAAATTAAATCAGATCTATTATTGTATTGTTACCAAACCAACATATTTATGCCAAATTTCAACATAATGCGATGCTAGCTTAAGGCATTAAAAATGCATCCTCCAACTCCAAACGGAAACACCTACTTTCAGTAGAATCAAATGTGAAAACTTTGTGTACTTAGCCTACTATGTTGAAACTCTGAATGCACCAAATACCTGTATGCACCTGATATTATATTATTGTGGAGAGTTGGAGGAAGTTTTAAAAAGTACTTTCGGGTCATTTCGTGACATATTTTGATTATTAGTCACTGATAATCTTGTTTATTTTTTTAACGAAAATTAATCTTTCTGCAGAGTTTTAGCCAGTTTTGGTGATGAGAAAGACAAGGTTTTTAATGTTTTGTTATAGGTATTAAACACAAATATTTTAAAAGCAAAAAATCCAAATACATAATATTTACAAATAAAAGATGTCTTGCTTCTGAAATATGTACTACTAGCTGCAGGGTAAGAAACTTCTATGAAGTGTTGGATTACTCAAAAAAAAATGTTGGATGAAATGACCAAGGGAAATAGGGATTCATTTAGGATAGATTAAGCTCTGAACATAATATGTATTTTGGGAAGCCCTTGGAAAGAAAAACTTTTCAACTAAACATATTCAAAACACTGTCCAATTATTATTTATACTTTTTGTTAAATTTTAAGAACAAATTGAATTTTTTTTTTGCATAGCAAAGCATTAATTAAATAACACAATGTTTGCAGGAGGAAATGAACAAGCATCCATTCTTTATGAAGTCAACACCGGAAGATGGTGCTCTATCCCCACTAGCTGAAGGTCTGGCTAAGCTAAAGTATGACCCTGAAGAGAACACCGCAGTAGAACTGGCCAGCAACTACAAAGAAGATGGAAACTTTAACTTCAAACATAAAAACTATAGAATGGCAATTATAGGGTAAGTTCATCAACATACCTAGGATAGCTTTAGCCAACCAGACAGTCCTAATCTTTTTAAATATGGAATATCAAATTCTCCTGTGTTGTGGGTGCGATACTTACATTCAAGGTCACATACACAATCTAAAAATACCTTATGCTTATGTGCACTGAAATTCCGTTTATATACATGTGTGAGTGCCACTTCTGATTAGTTATATTGTAATTACACGAAAACTCTGTTTTTTGTTGTTTCCGAGTGAAAGGGCAGTGAACAATTCTGATTGAGAGACAGGACATAATTATGGTTTCCATTTCTTGCCATTTAGCAAGAATATTGTAATTCCTCAATATAATAGATATTATTAGTCAGTGTGACTTAGATTTGTATTAATATAAAATATAAAAACATATCTTCAGTGGCGGACTAAGCCCGTCAGAGGCCCGGGGCGGCAAAGCTGAGAGCAAAGACTTGTTTAAAGTTGGGGCCTGATGCCCCAACTTTAAACAAATCTAGTTTTACAAGCTTCTTATTCAGTTCACATTTGTATGTAGTGTTTATGTTTCTTTCGTTAATATCTGGAAAGTGAAATTAATCGCAAAGTACCCACTACAAAGACGGGAATTCCCCCAGCGTATTGGACGGGTTCAGCAAAGTTAAAAGAATATTTGTACCGTGTAAAAAGTCTAAATGGCTGTAGTGTCAGTATCTTGACGAAATTATGTAGGTTAGGTACTTAGCATTTAGCAACATTTTTAAAGTCTTGTTTAGGATTTGATCAGGGGAATGCGGACGCATTTGGGGGCCCCCCAAGACCGGAGGCACGGGGCGGGCCGCCCCTTGCGCCCTGTTAGTCCGCCACTGCATATCTTTACTATCATGGACTTATATTTGTTTACAGCTACACTGAAGGTATCAAACAGAGGTGTAATGATGCAGAAATGAATGCAAGTTTATACAACAACCGAGCAGCATCACATTGGCATCTGAAGAATTATAGATCAGCCTTATTTGACAGCGAGAGGGCCCTAACTTTCAACAACAACCACTCCAAGGCGCGGCTACGGGCAGCTAAGTCAGCTCTCGAAGTAACCAAATACGACACATGCATTGAACACTGTCAAATACTATTAGAGGGCGACAAAAAAGAGAAAGAAATAGTAGAACTCCTGAACACAGCAAAAAAGAAGAAGTTACAACATGAACGCGACCAAAGAAAGAAAGAGAGAAAAAACGCTAAGGATGGTGAACAAAAAGAGTTGGTGATCAAGGCAATCATTGACCGAGGCATCAAAATATCGAAATGTGATGATGAAGATGACATAGATCTGTCTAAGTTAGAACCTAGTTTACCAGGATCTCAGGACGCTATAGTACGTGTCGAAGATGGTCTCTTAAGGTGGCCGATACTGCTACTATATCCTGAATACCAAATGACGGATTTCATAAGAGATTGCCCTGAAAATGTGCCTCTGCGAAGTCAGATAGAACAGCTCTTTCCAGCACCCTGGGATCAAGATAATAAATACAATTGTTCTACAGTTAATGTTTACTTTGAAGGTTACGATAAAATGCCACATGTGATTGATCCTTCTAAGAATCTGGGAGATTTATTAGTGGCGAAGTATTTCGAGTTGAAGGCAGGAACGCCCGCGTTCTTCGTGCTGCCCCGCGGTAGTGTTGTTGAACGTAGATTTTTAGAGAGTTACATTTAAGTGTGTTGACCAACAGTTGTACGTTAAAATTTATTTTTAAATAAATAAGTATTTACATTTTGTTAAAATATGTTTTTTCATTTTGAGTTAATTACCAAAAACTGCCTCAGCTGCATGGAATTAAGTAAACAGATGTTCCAAATTAAATAAATAAAAAATATTGCTGGACAATCCACACAGCATCATCTAGCCCCAAGCTAAGCAGAGCTTGTGTTATGGGTACTAGATGACTGATATACTTAATACAATACATTACATAGATAGATATTTTTATTATACATAGAAAATACCCAGAACACCCGGAACAAATATTTGTAGATCGTACAAACATTTGTCCCAAGGCGGGAATCGAACCCGCAACCTCTTGCGTCGCAGGCGGACCTTCGCCCGCCGCGCCACATTGGTCGTCAAAAATTCTTTTACATAGGTACCTAATTCAAACATGTCTATATTTTTATGCTAATTGACAGCGGCCAAGAGGCGGTGGTATTTTTGTTGATGGTCCCAGGATTTTGTCCCATTGAAAAGAAAAGGAAGAAGACTTATTTCTCGTTGCCCCAGTGCACTCTCAAGTAATAAAATCTTCTTTTCTCTCTTCTTTACTCATTATGAGGTCATCTTACTGATGGTGGCGATTGTTCATTTTCGCTTTGAACTAATATTCTCAATGGGTGTAAAACTGAAATATTTATTAACAATTTTCTTCTTCACTATGCAGTAAATAGAGTAAATATATAAATATACTGCAAAAAAGGGCTATGTATACAGAAAGTTAGATACAATTACCGTAGATTTCAATCAGACAGTGAGAAATAAGTCTTATTCGTAGTCCCATCAATGGGAAAAAAATCCTAGGACCATCAAAAAACACCTACGTCCAAAGAGGGCTAAAAGGCTTAGCCTACGTTGAAACGTAGGCATACCTTTGGGCGAAATAATCCACTACAGAAGGACTGCCCCCGTCCTCGTCCCCGAATCTAGAACCTAGGCAATCCTATCGTAATGATGACAATAAAACAATAGTAATTTTAAGAAATCTATTCAATATCCTGTTCGTCCATATCGTATCCCTGCTGGTGCGGGTAGAAGTCTCCAGGCGATTCGAAATCCTTGTCCTCGCCCAGCCCCCCGGGGTACGGGTGGTGGGGCATCGCACCCATCCATTGCGGGTACCAGTAGAGACCCTAAACAGAAAACGTGTCAAAGTTGAAAGGTCCTGCAAGATTTCTTCAGTGGTCTTGACTAGTCTTGAGGATAAACAAAAGCTAATGTTTGAAGTCTGTTAAAAAAAGGTGCTACTATTTTTTTTTTTTTTTTTTTTTTTTTTTCTTTTTTTTTTTTTAAAAACGTTGCCCCACACTAGGAATTTCTCCTGTATCGTGGGTGCGTTTACAAACATTTAAACTCACATACACAAACAGCCAGACCCGGAACAACTACCTGTAGGTCATACAAATATTTGTTCCGTGCGGGGATCGAACCCACAACACGTGGCGCAGCAGCCGATGGCTCAACCACTGCGCCAACCGTGTCGTCTTGTTCTTGTATAGAATACTAGCTTTTCCCCGCGGCTTCGCTCGAGTTAGGAAGTGGGGGGTTAGAAAGAGACAAAAGTAGCCTATATCACTCTCCATTACTTCAACTATCTCCACTTAAAAATCACGTCAACTCGTCGCTCCATTTTGCCGTGAAAGACTGACAAACAGACACACACTTTCCCATTTATAATATTTTATTATTAGTATGTATAAAACATTTTTTTTAAGTGAATACTGGACGCGTTGAGCGATTTTTATAAACTTCATAATGGCGGGACCATTTTTTGTAATTGAATGATGCTACCTCGTATATTGAGCTCTAATTTAGTACTATTTTGTACCTGTTTGGTAGGGGCAAAACTTATGGGCTCACGTTACCGACGTGCTAGTGTGACGAGTGGCGCCAGATTGACAGGTTTCCAAAGTTTTAAGTTTTGATTTCTAACGACAGTCTCCAGGACTGCCTCGTTTGTTTTTGCTATTCTTCCTGTACTGTATGTCACTTGGGTGTGACAGAGATGAAGCTATCATATCTCTCCCACCGAAGTATCATTAAAACGACATTCATCATCTGCCTAGCCTTTTCCCAACTATGTTGGGGTTGGCTTCCAGTCTCACAGGATGCAACTTTTTACCAGTATTTTACATGGAGCGACTATAATTATGACCTCCACAACCCGGTTACTGGGCGAAACGATACCCCTTGATAAAACTGGTTGTAAGACTTTCGGGCTTGTGACTACCCGTAACGACTGTCAAAGATCTACTAATGACAGCCGGGACCAACGGCTTAACGTGCTTTCCGAGGCACGAAGGAGTCACTCATCCATAGACTGACCTCGGCAAGCGTAGCTTAACCTTCGATCGACCCGTGATGCTGTTTGTGTTTTTATTCAGCCACGAGCTCCTCAGTTCATTAAAACGACATTGTTATAAGATATTGTCCCCAAGTCAGCAGTTCTTTACCTTATTGCCTCCAGCAGAGTTGCAGGTGAACCTGTCGTCGTGAAGATCGATCATGTCCAGGTAACTCTTGCCAGCGATAGACCCGTAGTTTGGCGGGTACATGAACAAACATCCGTCCAGAATATCTGCATATCATAGGCAAAATATATATATTTTAGTTCATAAAAAACGTTGCCCCACACTAGGAATTTCTCCTGTACCGTGGGTGCGTTTACAAACATTTAAACTCACACAAACAGCCAGACCCGGGACAACTACCTGTAGGCCTTACAAATATTTCTTCCGTGCGGGGATCGAACCCGCGACACGCAGCGCAGCAGTCAATCGGTCAGCCATTGCGTCAACCGTGCCGTCGATATGTTAGGACAATAAAGACCATTATGGCAGGTTGACTGGTACATAGTTGAAGAGGCATCACCTTAATAAACTCAGTAGGTTAAAACAGCAAAAAAATATTTTTACGAATATAATCGTAATCTTGAACGTTTCCTCTCATACATCTGCTAGAATCTTACAAGGCACAGTGATGTTATCTTCCTCTACTTCAGGCTTTGGTGTGGGCTCGATGTAAGGCGGCACTGGGTCGATCCCAGACCCCGGGTCACCAGGGATCAGGAACGGACCTAAAACACAAAATAATTGGGTGGTCTTCGAGAAATGTTAACTTCATTTGGTCAAAGTCATAGGATTCATTTGTTCTAGAGCTCAAAGATGATTTTTTTGTGAAGAAAAATCACCGCCGGCTACATTAATAGTAGAAACATTTTGATGCAGGTGGGCTAAGTATATCTTTGCACGCGAGGCGAATCGTATTTTAGGATTGCAGCAGCCTCGGCCGAAGCCAGGAGCGTAATGGAGCATGGAGCCGAGAGTGGAATTAAAACTTTTAACAGACCCTTTGCTAAGAAATTTGTTGAAGCGCCCATTATTATTAATATTTAGTTATCTGTTGCGCAATTTTGCGCACTAGTGCGGAAATGTACGTGTGTTAAATTCACTGCATTGTGAACCTAGAACCGAGACAATAGGAGCCATTTTACGAGCAATTATTTGAAAAATTTACAATGAGAACAATGTCCGGAGAGCAATCATGTTGTGAACTGCAATGTCCTAAGTTAAAAAAGAACTTGTAAATTGACTTCTTTTTTTTTACTCTTGAGAGAATTCCACGTTTGATGGAAGAAAAATATATTTTCCGCCGACCTCAAGAAAATCGGATTAACATTCTGATATAATTTATGATACAAAGCTTACACGATTACAGCTGAGCTCGGAGTTGTAGGAGGACCTTCTTGACCGGAGACTGCTTGGACCGGCACTAAATAAAGAAGAACTAAGCCTACCTCCATAATGGTTAGTGTAGTTCCACTCGCACACGTGATGGTCACAGATCAACGGAGAGTGACGCTCTTTGGTGTAGTAGGTGTTACCGTTGGGTATGGTCTGCAAAGAAAGGACTTTTAGAGTCTGCGGAGCTCGCGGTGGCTTTTGGGAAATATTAGATCGGGCAAAGTGTTATTGGATGTTTTCATCTGGAATTTCTCAGTAGCAGCCCGGAGTCTGGATTCGTGCCCGGTTGATGTAATAAGCTCGCCCCCTATTAAATGGGATTGGAACATAACTGTCGAAATGTGGTCGTATTAAGGCATGTCTCTGCCTAATCCTTCGGGCATTACAGGCAAGATGTCATGGTAGGCTAAAAGACTCTTTTTTATTATTGAAGTTATACTTCTTTTGGCGCGATGGAGAAAAATAATGAGAGTGAATTTTTACGATGCGCGCGCACACCGACACCTAAATTTAACAGCATGAAGTTAGTTCTAGGTGGTATGAAAATTGATAACTACGTTCAAGTTGTATATTCTAGTATTTTTATATGTAGAACACGTGTTTCGTAAGGGTACAATTAAACAGTGTGAATAAATAAATATTATTTTGGTGTTTTTATTAAATCAATTTCATATACGACGGTGATACTAATAATTTATTATTTATTAGTATATCTATATATATATATATTGAATATTAGTGATAAAACTGATTTGAATAAACTGTTTTGAGTGCATTTATAGATTTGAGGTTAATTGTCGGTATGTATAATTTATTTACATCGTTAATTAAAAATTATTACATTATTATCTAAAAAATATTTATTTTTTTCGTTTTGTTTTATTTCTGGTATATTAACAAATTTTATGTATAAATAAATAAAAAACGAGACAACTTGATGCCAAATGCTACATGTTATCTCACATCTATTATGCTCAAATAGTGAACCATTCCAAATATTTTTCACAGGCCCAGAAATAAATATGAAAAAGAAGTATAACTTCTAACGCGTGTACATAAGTACACACACTCTTTTTTATATCTCTCGCTGGTCGTAATGGAAAGCTTAACGACTGAGGAATATTGCTGCCTGAGGAGTTACAATCTCCGGCCCACAAAACATTTGTAAAATGAGCTCAATAACAACATAATTATGAATATATTCCATTGGCTGGTGATTGAACTTTATCATATTATCAAGAGAGTATCAAGTATCCGGATCGTGTAAGTTACTATTCTTACCAGCAAGTAGTCGTAGTGTCGGTATCGCACGCCCTGTATGTTGAAATCCAGTATGAAGGATCCCGACGTGATGATGCAGGAGGCTGCAGACAGGGGCGGCAGTTTGTACATCTCTGTGCCACACTTGACGATAGCCTTAGGTAGAGTGGACACGTCACGGACTTTTTGCACGAGCTTCTTGAAAGGGAACCTTTTAGAACAGATAAGTACTGTAGAGGTTGTATATAATAACAGACCTTATTATATACAGTCTGGTAGAACATTAGTTTTCTCTGGTTTCAAACAGTCAAGCAACATTCGAATGGTTCGAACCATAGAACGGGTTCTGTGTCAAGGGCAGAAGGATTATTGATTGTAAAATAGGGCTGTAAGGTTCGCAATAAAATTAGCGGAGCCCTATTTTTACGACAACGAAATAACCCAGTCTACAGTACCTATAGATTTCCTAGATTAAAAGCTTTTAAGGTTTTGAAGAAGTGACTGCTTTGTTTAGGTGTTAAAAATGCTATAGGATCTAGTCGTTTTATAAAGTTTTATTGATTCACTAGCTTTTGCCAGCGGCTTTCCTCGCGTTAGGAATTGGGAGGTTAGAAAGAGACGAAAAGTAGCCTATGTCACTCTCCTTCCCTCCAACTATCTCCACTTAAAAAATCGCTCCGTTTTGCCGTGAAAGGCGGACAAACAGACACACACACTTTCCCATTTATAATATTATTAAGTATGGATTTTGGGGAAGAAGTGAAGAGTTAGATTTCTTAATATGAAATGAACTAACCTGAATACACAAATACCTGTATGACACTCTAAGCCATGCAGGTAGTTGTCAGTTGGGAAAGATATACTCGGGTCGTCCAGTAAATAGTACTTGGACTCATCGTGGAAATGCAGAAACCCGAGAAAGGCGAAGGATCTGTCCTTGCAGTAGGGAGCAACTCCTCTGCCCATGTTGTAAATGTCGCTGTAATGCTCCGATATGAAAATGTACACGTTTCTGCCGCAGTAAAATTCTGCGAAAAAGAAATTGTAATATATGATGAGAAAATCATTATTTGTGATCATCATAATGAGATTTTTAAATAAAAAGTAAATAATAATAATAATAATAAATAATGCTGGACAATCCACATAGCATCATCTAGCCCCAAACTAAGCAGAGCTTGTGTTATGGGTACTAGATGACTGATATACTTAATACAATACATTACATAGATAGATATTTTTTATTATACATAGCAAATACCCAGAACACCCGAAACAAATATTTGTAGATCGTACAAACATTTGTCCCAAGGCGGGAATCGAACCCGCAACCTCATGCATCGCAGGCGGACCTTCACCCGCTGCGCCACATAGGTCGTCTATTAAATACGTCGTCGAAATAATTCACTTCTGATACAGTTTACAGGCTCTAAAGAAACATCAGAAAAAAGCGTAGAATTTTAAGAAAAGCCGACGAAAGATTTATCTGTTAGGGGGTCCAGAATTAAGTACTGAACTCATGTTGTCGATTTCCCTTGCATCCTGTAGATAGGTGATCTTTTAGTCTTTTGATGTTTGCTACTACAAGAGCTTTGGTTCAAACTGTTGCAGCGCATATTCAGGAGTGACACTTTCTTTTAGAGTAAAGTTAGTTAGTCACTCAATTTGTCTATTGAAAAGGGATATGAAACATGATACCACAGAGATGGAGACATTATTAATATGCTAAGAGTTTTTTTTTTGGTCAAAAAATCAGCATTGCCATTCAACGTGGCAATGCTGCCAGCCTTCTGGGCACTTTTCCCCATTGACAGTGATGCGGATAAATTTTTCGATGCCCTGTGATTTTTTATTTTATTTCTTCATGTATTAATAGTTGTATCGTTTTAAAGAAATAAATTGCTAAGAGTCTCTTATCAATTACTAACTTACCTTGTTATCAACATTAATATCTTACCTTGGCTCATATAAAACTCCATAGGCACAGGTCCTCCAGTGTATGTAGCCTTTCGTTCAGCAGCCACCGCATTGTGGTTCTCATACATTGTTAGCATGTTATCTATTACATCGTCTAATGTAATCAGTAGGACCTGTTGGTGAATAAGAATGGTCCATTACCTTATATTGTAGTGCAGACTTCAGCACATCAAGCAATCCCAAACTGACAATTTTTCCCAATTAAATATGAATCTTATTCTTTTAGAATAATGTTGATTAACTATCAAAGATATTTGACAGATTGAGGTACGAGACATTTGATAAACTGAGGCTCGTATCTTGATGTGCTGGCCTCTGTACATAAACATTGTTTGATTTCCAAGGTAGGACAATAATATGGAATTCAATGTTTCTTCATCGTATATTATACCATAGAGAAGGTAAACATTTTTGGACTAACCTTAAGTTCTTGTATATGTAGTCTAACAAAACGTCCTAAATGATCTGACGCTATGTGCACCCTCTCGTTGATTAAGTACTGGAAAAAGATTTAAATTTTTACATTCAAAAAATCTAAAGCTGTAGCTAGGTATAACTACTTATATGAACCTGGTAACGACATTTCCCTTGAAGTTTGACTTTTACTTTAAAAAAGTGCTGGGCAGGGAGCGTTCGAGAAGCTCCTCCTACTTTCTCGTATCACATACCGATATGTCCCAAGTTTTGTCAGTGATGACTTATGGAACGTACTCGTAGTAGCTCACAAATCACAATGGATCTCATTAGTGAGCTGAATGTCGCAACACTGGAGAGGGCCATGCTTGAACTTTAAGTTGCCTGATCAAATGAACAAAAAGAATAGATGCTATGAAGGCTGTGTTGGTACGGAGAGGCTAGTACGGTTAGCAGCGCGGTTTATTTGTTTCCCAGTCACGCATTCGAGCGTATCGTGGCTGTCAGTCGCAGTAGATGATCCCCTAAATTTTCATACAAATTGAAGCTTAGTAGGTACACCGTCCACGTAGGTAGTCTAGCCATGGGCTCCTGTGGAGCGTTCTTTAGTTATAGTATCAGTACCTGGTCCTCAGCCGTCTTGACCCTTAACATCTCGTTCTGGTAGAGCCACAGGTTGTCCAATTTGTCTGTGGGGTCATGGCCGTAGATCTCGAACGCGTCTATGATCATGGCGAGGGTAAGATTTTCGTTCGGCTCGATGCAGCATGGGTGGTTTCGTAGATTGTACGGTCGCTAGATTAGAGAAAGTTAAAGACTGAAATTCAGCCATTTGTGCTGTAGCTTTATTTGTTTACCTCCAATATAGAACATCGAAAAAAACATAGAAATTGTGAATTGTGATTGAACACTGTTTCACACCTCTGCCATGTGCAATTCTTTTAAAACGTTTGTCAACTAACGGTTTGTAGCAGTTACCTACACTATTTTCAAATAGATACAATACTTACAGTTATGTGTACAAGGATACATAATAGAAACAGCACGCATGCGTGAATGCGCGCGTCCATTTTGTAAACATGGCGTCTGATCGGGTAGCGAGCGCGGGAACAATTAAACAAATTGCCAATTTAATTGGTTACTTTATCAATCTTGACCTTGATACCTATTATTTTATTAAGAAGAAAACAATTTATGAAAAAACTCGCTTAAACGGAAAAGAAATACTTTTTAGCAAATATTAATATGGTCTTACATTATTTTCAATCAAATCACAAAAAAAAATGAAAAGATAAGAAATCAGTAGTCACAACAGGAGTAAACTCTTGAAGAATTTTGCAGAATATTCGTAAATGTAGATAATTAAAAGCTTCCCAGAAGCTTTCGATAAGCTCTGATACTATTTTTTGACATTTGGGGATGTGTGGTGTTACGCGAATGGATAGAATAAGAAATGAATATGTAAGAGGAAGTCTGAAAGTGGCGCCTGTGACCGAGAAGTTGCGTGGAAATCGGTTGTCATGGTATGGGCGTGTGATGCGAAGGAATGAGGACCACGTTGTGAGGAAAGTTTTGAGTGTGACTGTGCAGGGTTACATGAGTAGAGGAAGACCAAAGAAAAGATGGATGGATTGTGTGAAAGATGATATGGCAAGAAAAGAGGTGACCCTTGAGATGACGGCAAATAGAGATGAAGAGAGAAGAAGAAAACATGCTGCGCCGACCCCAAATAAATTGGGATAAGGGCAGGAGGATGATGATGATGATGATGACAATTTTTTGACATTCATATATGAAATATAAAACTACATAAGTATTTTGAAAAACTGCACGCGAAGCGTTTGGTATGTTTATTCGCTACTCGAGTGTTGATCTACATAAGTAGGTGCCACAGGGGATAAAAATAAGCCCTTGATTGTTTGTGACGTATTTGACATTTATCAAACGTTACACCGAGGATATCGATTTATCGTAGGGAATTATTCATCATCCTCTTGCCCTTATCCCAATTTTTCATTTGGGGTCGGCGCAGCATGTCTTCTTCTTCCATACATCTCTATTTCCCGTCATCTCAGAAGTCACCTCCTTCTTAGCCATATCAACTTTCACACAATCCATCCATCGTTTCCTGGGTCTCCCTCTACTCTTGTAACCCTCTACATTCATACTCAAAACTTTCCTCACAACATGATCCTCATTCCTTCGCATCACATGCCCATACCATGACAGCCGATTTCCACACAACTTCTCTGTCACAGGCGCCACTTTCAGACTTCCTCTTATATACTCATTTCTTATTCTATCCATTCGCGTAACACCACACATCCCCCTTAGCATTCTCATCTCAGCTGCATGCAACTGCCTTTCATTCAGTCCTTTTGTGGCCCAACATTCTGATCCATACAAGACGGCAGGTCTTATCATTGACTTATAGATCTTCCCTTTAAGTTTAAGGGGAACGTGGGAATCGCAAGTTGTTCCCGTTACCTGCCGCCATTTCATCCACCCTGTGTTTATTCTGTGCTTGACAGTCCGATCTATTCCTCCGTCACTTTGCACTAGTGAACCGAGATACCGAAAGTCGGAGCAGATCGGAAGGGGCACGCAATCAAGCGCAATGGCTTCAGGGCTGGAGAGACCGCCGAAATCGCAGAACATATATTCTGTCTTGGTTCTGCTGATTTTCAAGCCTACACTCTCCAGCTTCTGTTGCCATTTCTCCAATCTACCCTGGATCTCAGGTCCATCTTCACTGACAAGGACAATGTCGTCGGCAAATAGCATGCACCAGGGTGCCTCTTCCTGTATTTCCGACGTCAGTGCGTCCATTATTAACAGGAAGAGGTAAGGGCTTAAGGCCGACCCTTGGTGCAATCCTACAGCCACACTGAACTTGTCAGTGTTACCTGCAGACGACCGGACATAGGTACTAGATCGGCTGTACATCGCACGAATCAACTCAACATACTTCCCAGGCACACCTTTCTCCTTCAAGGCCCACCACAACACTTCCCGAGGCACCCTATCATACGCTTTTTCTAGGTCAATGAACACCATGTGCAAGTTTTTATGTGCACATCTATACTTCTCGCACAACTGGCGGAGTGCAAAGGTGGCGTCCATTGTTCCTCTACCTGGCATAAACCCGAACTGATTTTGGGAAATCTCACTCTCTTCTCGTAATCTTTTCTCTATCACCTTCTCCCATACTTTCATACTATGCGACAGGAGCTTTATCCCTCGATAGTTGTTGCAGTCCTGTACATCCCCTTTATTTTTGAAGATGGGCACTAGTGAACTATGGAATTATTATAGAAAAGAAAAACAATATCGAATAACATTTTATATTATTTAAAATACACACCTAGAATTGTTCATTTCATCACAATACATATTATTAAGTATTTTTATACAACATTATTGCACTTGGATACATTTCTAAATATTCATATGGATACAAGCATGGATATTATAATCAATACTAAACGGTTAGGCGTAATGAAGACAAGCATCTTTTTATTCATATAGATTTACCGCCGAAATCTTGGAAGCCCAATTTCTTATGCTAGATATACAGATGGTGGATTTCTTAGACTAAGTTTGAGTTTTTGTTTTATGTGACTTCATCACTGTGCAAGTTTTAATTTATTTTGTGTATCAGTTACATATGTTTCCGTGATAAGATTAACAGTGGTTCCTTATGGATAGTTATACATTTGTAGGCTTTGGCTGATTCTTCAGTCTCTCTTGATTAAGAATTATTTTTGGCAAATGTTTCAATTGTATAATTATTATCTTGTCAATATACCTTCTATGTTTTCTGGAATCACCTGTATACCTAATATAAAGTTTCAAAACGTTGGTATCACAATAATCACATATTCTCACAATATCTTCATGTAACGTAACTAACTATTCTAATCAACATGTATAATTTAGTACAATTCTCTATTAATATAATCAACAACAATTGTATTTAGAAAATGGAAGACATTCGGATATACCTACTCGTCAAATTAAATTATAGCTTAGTATACTCCACCAGCATTCATATAATTAAATAAATTGTATAACTTTGTAAATAGATTTATTCAGTATGGCTAAACACAATAAAAATGATTTAAAAACACATTTTTGTGTAAAAGTAAAAATGTTCAATATTTAAACAGATTTATTATTTATTTCTAAACCGGAGTAAATAAATAGGTACTTACTGGAACCTCAATCATTTTACTACGATAGAATGCCTAAGATTAATGTAAATATTATCCAAATATGTTTTTGATATTTTTTACTACAAGCAAATAATGATGCTTTTTTGTAGCATCAATGGAAGACTTCGTTGTTACATATTCAAAAACATAGTATTTTCATTGGAAGACATTGGATTAACAGTATATCATATAATATTTGTAGTTTAGGCTACACAATTATAACTATATACATAAAAATCTGGAGTAAAAGAAGTAGCGAAGGCAAAAGGCGATCGTTCTCTTATAAATTATTTATTGTCTCTATACGAAGAAACTAAATTCGCTAACAAAACCTATTTGCCCATGTACTAAACAGACCTAAGATACAAAACTTAGATATTAATACATCTGTCTAGGTACATAAATCATGCATTTAACATTCAGCCGCTTATTTATTGCGACAAAGTATAGTTAAACGATGTATGCATAAGTCTATAAATAGTTCAACAATGAGTCTATTACTATGGAAAATTAGAACGGCAAACCAATCTTGAACGCCTTGATCAGAGCTGAGCCAGAGTCGTACATACCGATGACTCCAAAGAGAACACCAAGGCTTATTATAAAGTAATCGTATGCAATCTTTGTGGTTTCCAGCGTATTGCCCTTCAATTTTAGGTGGAAGTAAGCTGGCCAGATGAAGCTCAACATGGTTCCTGTGAAACTGCCGATAAAACCCATCAAAATAGCGAAGTGGGGAATAAATATTGCCATCAAAATAGTGAACATTATCACACCCAGTCTCCATGCAAGCCCCCACACTTTCAGTTCTCCATCCAACGCATAAATTACAGGGAAGAATGTTTTAGGTTTGCCTCTAAATAGAGCACGCTCGAGCAGGTCACACGCCGCATAGTAAGGCAGAGGGTAACTCAGTACCGCCTTGACCACAAGGAAAAAGTTTACAAGACCTTTGAACCCAGCTGAACGCAGGTTATTCGTGATAACTTGCTGGGTATCGTTTTGAAAGGTCAAAAAGCACAAATATCCAAATATAGATTTAAATGCGGCAGCAGCGATATGTGACCAATCCAACATCCATTCGAATTTTGATCGATCTTCCATATTTCCTTCCAACGTTGGCAAAAATATTTGCGACGTATATGAGAAAACAATGACGCCCAAACTGATTGGAAAGTTCTCAAAATCTAAAGTCCATTTCACCTTAGACCAGCCCCAATCTCCGATGTTAAGAAGACAATAGCCCAATACAATGGCATTGATTATTAAGTGGCTCATGGTGCACCAGAAGGACAGCATACTGACGCTCTTCAGTGACTTCAAGAAAGCCAATGGCAAAAGGAAGATTCCGGTTAACATCATCCAGGATCGCGCGTCAATGGCGCCGTCAGGAAAGGTGCCAATCATGAGATCGCCACAGACGACGACATAAAGAATACATGTCATGAGAAGTTCAATAATTTGAGCGAGGTTGACGATTCTTGCACCATATTTTCTGCCGAAACATTCTTTTGCGATGCTGACGTACGAGTCGCGGACTCTGACGCGTTGTCCTGATACCGGGTCATCTTCGTAGAGGCATTCAACGAGGATCTTACCAGTGTAGCAGCAAATGTGGGCGATGCCGATCATCGCAGCGATCGCCCAGTAACCACCCTGTAAGACGGCAAACGGCAGGGATACTACGAACATGCCCTGAAAAGAGAACGGTTACTTTTAGCTACTCTTACGCTTAAATTATGAATTTACCAAATTTTTGAATGTTTGATTTTAGGTATACCTGTATAGCATTGGTGACGTTCCAAGCTGCTTGGTACTCATTGATCTTCGCACCAGGTGGGCCTCCACCCTCCTCGAAGCCTCCGCCCTCCTCAGATGAAGCGTAAAAATCTACGCTTTGCATGCTCTGAGTTCTGAAATCACAAGTAAAATGTGAAACATTAATTTGATTTGTTTTATTTTAGTTTAAGTTACTTTGTAAGCGATATTTTTTACCTAGGAGCTACCCCATCTTGTTGGGGATACGTATTCTGGTAGCTGGTGAACGAGTCCTCGGCCTGCAGGGCTCCGCTTAGGAACGGGTTAGTCGGATTTGTCGACTGGTAGCTCGGTGACGTAGTCTCGTTCATAGTTGAAAGTTCGCAGCTTTCACCCATATTTTCTATAATATTCAAATAAGAGGAACATATTATAGTATCTATCTGTGTTGTGACTGTTGTTAACTATACCAAAAGTATGACGACATCTGAAGAAGCTCTTGATTTTAGTAAGTACTGATAATTCAGAAATTTTCATTTCCGATTTCGTAACAAGTTCTCATACTTATTTAGTCATGGATAGCAAACAATAATCATTATGATTAGTAACTAATTGATTAATAAAGGTCTTCAGTGTATTGATTAACCTACTGACCTTGTGACTTACCTACGTTCGCGAACCTGACATTTTGCGGAGGACGCGGGGGCGCGCCTGGCTTCTCCGGGATCTGCTGCCTGACCGTCTGCATGGTGACGTCCAGGACATTCCTTAGAGGAGGCAACTTAAACTTGGCTAGATGATGCATTTTGATGCTAGTATATACCTCCTTCACGTACTTTTTTTACACTTTCTCAACTTCTTATTTTATTAGCGTATTAATTTTATTATTGTCGTATTATATCTTTATATCGTATATTTAAAATTTAAATTGACACCAACGGGAAGACATCGAATTTTAATACTTATTACGTTAAATATATTATTTTTCACGTTTTAAAATATTTTTTAATTCTTAACACTATTTTGGAAGACTTCGTTACACTACTCTATGTTGAATATATTACATTATTGTTTTAACGTGCCATTGGTTTTTGGAGCAGCCATTTTTTTCCTTTGATTTAGGTTTTTTCACTCATTGTTTCCAGGAAAACTTTATAATATTGTGTAGTTTTCACTAAACTTGTCCACTGGGCCGTTGTTTCGTCGTTTCACGGTTGATTTTTGTTACGTTTTATCATTTTTAAAACCGTATTCTTGGATACAATGGCTGCTCGGCACGGTGGCTCTTACTGTAGGGTGGATTCACCCCGCGGCGCAGGGGAGGTGCGCGGTGAGGCGATCGATACATCGACTACACGCCAACATTGCTCACGGGAAGAATATTAATTTCGGCTGGAACGTTTAGTTAACAATATTCCACCTATCTGTTGATGTAGGTACTGTTATGATTTCGGTGGAAACTTTACTCATCTCGTAGGTAAAGAAGACTTGATTGATATCATCAAAAACATTATGAAATATCGATGTTACTTGAATGTGTTCATTTACATATTTCATAGATATCTACTCTGATAGCTGAGATGGTAGATTATCCTTGTCTTACAAATCGTTATAAAGGATTTTTAAGTTATTTCATATTTACAATCTACGAAAGAGAAAAATACTCTTTTAGAAGCAATAAATGGGCTCAACTAACAACAACAACTTCTGTCTATTTCAGACAATCGCCATCTGATAAGTACCATAGGATAAATTTGTTAAATCATACGTCCTGTAACTTGGAATCCAGCCAAGATTAAAATGCCAATGAACCAAACGTTACGTAAAATATAGGTCACTATAACCTTCTTTTACATTACGTATTTAAGTTCCTACTCTTCTTGCTAGCAGGTACTGTTAAGACCAATCTGAAGGTACCTAGGTAATGCCAAGTCATTCCTGGTGTTGGTTGATTATTCATTTGTGATAATTATAATTTCGTAGTAGTTGATTACTACCTACATAGTCGCGAAGTGGGTACATATTACGAAATTAGTCAGTTTCCATGAATATTAATCCCATGAATATGGACCTTATTCTTTTGGAACAAAGTTTTTTTTCTTTAAAACGATACAACGATTAGATCCATGAAGAAAAAAAAAATAACCACAGGGCATCGTTAAATTCATCCGCATCACTGTCAACGGGAAAAGTGCCCAGAAGGCTGGCAGCATAGCCACGTAATGCACGTGAGCAATGCTGATTCTTTGGCCAAGAAAAAGGCCAGCCCTCTGGTCACGTGAGGAGTCGACCAAACGCTTCGCGATTTCTCGAAAAACTAAATGGGCACACGGACCCCATGGCCCTAGTGTTTCAACCCCAAACGGCTCAAACATGCAACTTCCAATTAGGTTATTGTATTTTCGCCGTTTGAGGTTTTCTGCACCCGCAGCAGCCGCACCTGCACAGTCCCGGTGGACTGTGCAGGTGCGGCTGCTGCAGGTGGAGATGAGGAATATGAGATAGCGCAACGGTGTCGACACATGTTGCATCCAACACCAAAGGGCTACTCATCTTCCAAGCTATTATGGTAAATCCATCTGGTCTCTTCCCATCGTCGCGTGCCAAGCCACTGGGTTCTAAAATAGCCGGTACCCCGGCGGTGGCAAGACCACGACGGGTGATGTCATTAATACTGGCTTGAAAGGCTAAAAGTTGAAAAACTATCAAATAAATTTGACAGAATGGGGTAGTTTGATGTGCTGGTGGACCTATTGACGATTACGTAAACACTTAGTTAGGTATAACTAAAATAATTATTAATCCTTCGTCAAATTGTTATCAAATTGAGTAAAGAAATGTGTAGCATAGTACAATCACGCAGTAAACTTTTGATTGGCAATTTGTTAATTGGTGTTTAATTGTGTTTCTTTTGTTATGTTCTGTGGTTTGACAGTCGGCGTGATGGCCCGCCCTGGTCGAGTGTTAGTGCTGCTTGTGGTACTTTTATCATGTTTCTTCACATTGGTTGTAAGTATCAGCCTACCTCCAAATGTTAAGTTAAAAGTGTAGGTACACCAAGCTACCTCAATCCGTCAAATTACTTTAAGAGTATTTCAACTTCATTACAAAAGAATAAGGTTCTTATTCGATTGGGAAATTGCCAGTTTGGGATAGCTTGGTCTGCTGGCGTCTGTACTAAGATCCTCGTTAAACTGAGTTATAGCTTTTATAAGGATGTACCTATCGACAAGACACTGTGCTGTGAGGAAATGCTCCTCCTCCTCAGGTGTTTCTTCACCTTTGCAGCTCCCCCAGAAATTTGTCAACCTAGTGGGGGGACTATAAGTCTTTTGGCCTACATTTTTTTAGCCACGGGTACTCACCACGCTTGGCACTGCAAGAATTGGTGACCCTATCATCTTGTTTTTACTAAACAGGAGAATCCTGATGGGTATCCTATTGATGGCATAACATCTTTATTATTTTTTCTTTCCCCATGGTTAAAAAAGTAGTTTTTTCATCGCCGAGAACCACCACCACTCACTAAACCAGGTGATCTATATACTCACGTTGCAGCACACGTATATAATAGCCAACCACCCATGCTGCCAATCGCCAAGCGAGAATCTTACCTTAGCGATGGTAATAGACGCGTACGAAATCTATGGCCATGACCCCACAGACAAGCTGGATCATCTAGCCCACTACCAGATACAAATGATGAAGATCAAACGAGCTCCAGATCAGGTAATATAACTTAAGACCTAATATTTAGGAGATTATTATTTTCGATCGCCTCCTGTAAAGCAAATATGTATTTAGAAATTTGGAAAATCCAAAAGTGCACGCCTCATAATCTCATTTTTCAGTACTTCATATTTTTTTTTAGTTTTTTTTAATTAAACGACAACGAATTACCCAGAGATTTTCAATAGCAAACAGTGCGCTGCGATTATGAAGCTTTAAAAAAAAAACTTCGATACATTAATTTTTACGGTCGTGAGAGTGCCAGATCCATACGGACAGACATCCGGACGTCCTCGAACATTTTTGTATTTTTTTTTTCTTCTTTAAACAAAATAAGTAATTTTTAGTTTCGAAAAGTCCTTGACTTTCATATTTCGGGAGTCAGAGCATCACCTCAACGCTTCGCTTATGAGGCGTGCAATAGAATGATTTTGGTAGTTCATCGTCGATATGTTACTAAGTATAATGGAAGGTATTGCTATGGATTTGGTCAAAATTTAAAATCCCAAGTTACTAGAAAAACATTTATTTTGCAAAGATCGCGGAGAATGCGTCGGCGATATTAAGAAACTAACTATGCTGGCGGCTGGCCATTTCCGATAACCTAGATGTACCTACTGGCATGGAATGAGGTTGTAGTTTTAAAATTAAAGCATTGAAAATATTGGTCCTCTATAACAATAACAGTCAATCTGTGGGTGACCGTTAACTACGTATCAAGACCCCTTTGTACCTCCAAAAAATGTTATGCCGTTGGTCCTGGCTGTCATTTGTCGATCTTTGACAGTCCTTACGTATAGTCAGACAACCAGTGTTACTAAGGGGTATCGTCTTGCCCAGTAAAGTTACCGTCATGGATCTTGATCTTTAGTATAAAGTATCTATGCGCAGATTTACCCTAAATACTGCGTCCAGCGCTCAGGATTCGTGCCGGTGTTTATGAATGGGTTATGATAAAGAGATATGTGGCCAGTATGGAACTTTTTGGCACCGATTGTTTTCATGGTTGAGTTTTTAATTCAAATTCATAATCATTTTGATTTGAATATCGAATATATTAATAGATCTTAAATGAGGTTTGTAACCAAATAAAATAATTGTGAATTGTAAAGAGCGACACATAATCATTTATTTGCTAATATGGGTAATTACATAAAGTTAACTTATCAATGAACCATGTTATTTCAGTATATAATAAACGAGCATGTCCACATAGCAACGGATCACCTGGCGAGATTCATCCACATGCACATACAGGAACTAAAGGTAGGTGTGTACCTAGTTGATGCCTAATAGTGGGCTGATCTCCATAAATCCGCAAGGGCGTGTGTCTAACAGAGGCTTGACCATTTTTATTTCGAAAAAAGTTGCCCTACACTAATTATTCTTATGTCGTGGGTGCCTTTACAAACATTTAAAAGCCAGACCCGGAACAGTTCCACGTGGAAAGTGATCCCGCAACTGCCCAACTCCTCAGCCACTGCGGCAACCGTGACGTCAAACTGTACTATGTTCGTACTGTGTCCTTTTTCACACAAACGTCACAACTAGTGTTATCTATACTTTCACGCATCTTTTAGCTAATAACATCAAGCTATTCCAAAATGACATTTTTTTCCAATTAAACATGAATTTACTGTTTTGTTGAGTTGAAAAAAATTCAAAGGTATTTGACAGTTTGGGGTAGTTTGATGTGCTGGCTGTACATTAAAATACGAGATTTTTACGAAGGCAATGTGCGGCGTGTGATGTTTACGGATAAAACTTTATTTTCAGAGAAGTACTGGTCCATCCCAAAACTCGGGGTCTCTCCAATCTCTCGGCTACAGAACTTTTATTACCAATGTGTGTTTAGGATCTGTTGGTTTATTATCTCGCCCAAAACAATTATCTCAAAATGAAGTGGGTAGCTCTTCAAATAAGATAACTGCGCATTCCATAAGCACCTAGGGACCTAGGTATTGTGTATAGGTACGGTGAACAAGGTCGTGGTAAGTTCGGTGCTCCCTGGACAGTAAGTCAGGGACGGAGGCGACTCAGGGCTCTCCGAACATACCTGTATTTTAATATAGTAACTAGTGGATCAAATATCACCAGTCACAGAACATGTTTGAACAGGAAGCGAAGTAATAGCTCCTAAAGCCAGGACACACAATAGCCAGGACAGGATAGTCACTATACCTTAAACTGTTTCCAGGTCTTATTGATAGCATTGGATGACACGATAGACAACATGCTAACAATGTATGACAATCATAACGCTATAAAGACGGAGAGGGTCGCCACTTTTAATTATGCGTCCGGGGGTGCGGTCCCCTCAGAATTTTATATGAGTCAAGGTAAACAGCTGTTCAGTATCTACATTTCATTACACGTTCGCATAACTCGACATAACGGAGGAAACAGACAATTATTTTTGTCGATTTTTCAGATAATATAGTCCCATAGTGAAAGTTGCTCATATGAATATGAGCAAGTATGTAAGAACGTAAGGACTGTTTCACCCTATGAAGGGTTAGTAACGAATTAAAAGTGACCAGTTTTTTTTTCTTTACTTTTTTTGGTACTACAACCTACCTGTCAGCAATAAAACCGTCATACGCACAGATATAACGGTTTTATCGAGGTGGGTTGAGAGTCCAAGCTATCCTTAGATTTTACCTTAACATTTATTAGAATCTACAAATAGAAGAAAGGTCAGTACGACTACCAGCCTAAGCAGTATGGTATGTTTATCTAACGTTTGACCACAGCAAATTATAGATAGCATTGTAATTTTCTTTGATCCACAATATACTTCTTACAGAGTTTTACTGCGGCAAGAATGTTTACATCTTCGTGTCAGAGCTATACAGCGACATCTACAACATGGGGAGAGGGCCCACACCTTACTGCAAAGGCCGGGCCTTCCATTTCTTGGGATTCATTCATTTTATGGACGATACACGATACTTTTTGGAAGAAGACCCCAGTGTAGTGTTCTCTATGGATAATTTTGTTCATGGACTAGAGTGTAATATCGGTATTTGTGTGTTCAGGTACATGAATTAAAGTTATATTATGTAAAAGCTAATGCTTTTTACAATAATTCCAATTTTAGAAGTATAGCGGTCCTAAAAACGAGCCCTGTGGTATACCACAAACATTTAGCCTGATAATAGTACCGAAGCATCTTAAATCTGATAATCAAGTCTTATCTACCGTATGTAAAGCCATTTATGTTCCAATGTTCCTAGGTTCCCGTTCAAGAAGAGCCTGCAGCACGTCCGCGACGTGTCCACTCTACCGAAGGCTATAGTCAAGTGTGGCACTGAGATGTACAAACTGCCCCCGTTGACGGCTGCATCCTGCATTATCACGTCAGGATCTTTCATACTGGACTTTAACATACAGGGCGTCAGGTTCAGGCATTATGATTATTTGTTGGTACGTTTTCAAGCATAGACACTACCATTATTATCCTATCGAATCAAATCCTCTTTGGTATCACAAGTGCGCCTGCTTTGTATAGGGTTTTGGGGTCTATCCCCAGGGCGGTCACTGTTATTGGGTTTATCACTTACGAAATAGCACACCGGTTTTAAGTCCGATTGATAGTAATATGCATTCCCCTGAAAATGGGAATTAAACATAACTGACAAAATGTGAATGAAAAATAGTATGTTTTTTTTGCTGTTATTTTAGTGGATGCCAAACGGCCAGACTTACTACACTAAAGAGAAGTACGCACCCATGTACTGCGACCATCATGTCTGTGAGTGGAACTATACCAACTTTTATGGCGGTAAGTTTTCTATTCGTATTTTGTTATGTACTAGCTGTGCCTGCGACTTAATAATTAAAAAAAAAAGTAGCCTATATTACTCCTTATTACATCAGCTATCTGCCAGTGAAATCAGCAGACAGAAAAAAAATGATTTTTTGGTGTGTCTACCCTACCGTACAAACTTTCATATGCATTTAGTAAAAAGCTTTTATTTAGACAGTAATATCTGTGTTCAATTAGACGTGGTTTGAGTAGGACAACTTGCATTTTAATTTAGATTCATCCCGTTGAGCATTCACTGACATTTTATGCATTTAAGTTTAATTTGACATTCTGCATTACATTGACATTTTACATCTGCATTGACATTAGGTACTTATGTTAGCGAAGCACCCTACATAGTTTGTAAAAACAGACAATTCAATTTCATTTATATTGTAAAAAATAACTCTTGCTCGCAGCCGCGGCTTTACTCCCATGCAAAGGATTATTGGTTCCGGCCAATTACATCAGTTTCTGCGTGATAGAAGGACAAACCAACACAGCGCCAAATATACATTCAAATTGATATTATGAAATACCAAGGTGCACTTTTTTGTATACTTGTTATTCTGTTGCAGGTCCATTCATAATCCCAGGGGACCCTGGCACGGGTCTGTCGCCTGTCCCTCCGTTCATCGAACAGACCACAGAAGCCTTCATGGTCACTACGGACATCCCTGGGGCTGACGAGTCCAACATTACCTGTGACTATCTTTTTTTGTTCTTTTTTATTTTTAAAAAACGTTGCCCCACACTAGGAATTTCTCCTGTATCGTGGGTGCGTTTACAAACATTTAAACTCACATACACAAACAGCCAGACCCGGAACAACTACCAGTATGTCATACAAATATTTGTTCCGTGCGGGGATCGAACCCACAACATGCGGCGCAGCAGCCGATGGCTCAACCACTGCGCCAACCGTGTCGTCAAATTATCTATTAGTACCCTCTATGGGTCATCATCATCATCCTCCTGCCTTAATCCCAATTCATTTGGGGCTGGACGCTGATGATGATGAAACCGAGAGGCGACTTCTTACTCCTTACATCTTTGTTACTAGTCTCTGGAGTCACCTACTTCCTAGACATCATATAGATTACATCCATCATTTATTTGGTCTTCCCCACTCTTATAACGATCCATATTTTACTCTAAACTTTCGTCCCGACATATTTCTTCTGCTTCGGACTTAATGAGTATTAAATTAATACTGTTTCTAGACTCGCTGGACGGTTGTTGGTATATGTTCCCTCCTAACTACGGCTCGATCGCTGGCATCAGCTACCTGGACCCACTCACTGTCAACGAATACCGATTCACTTGCCAAGGTTCCGGGAATAAGGTATGTTGCATGATGTAACAGTTTTTTTTTTTTTTTTTTTTTTTTCTTTTTTTTAAAAAAAACATTGCCCCACACTAGGAATTTCTCCTGTATCGTGGGTGCGTTTACAAACATTTAAACTCACATACACAAACAGCCAGACCCGAAACAACTACCTGTAGGTCATACAAATATTTGTTCCGTGTGGGGATCGAACCCACAACACGCGGCGCAGCAGCCGATGGCTCAACCACCGCGCCAACCGTGTCGTCGGATTGGATGAAGGGGATAAGAACTTTAGTGGTAATCGAGCCATTTGTGGGAGGGCTGGTTCGAAGCAGTACCTATCTATGCCATCAAACAGCGTTGCTGTGTTTCAAATTGACAGGCGCACGAGTCATTTCACCGTTGTCTTGGGGATGGCTACGCACTTGCTATACTTCTCATATTGTATTGTGTAGGTGGCGATGATCACTGACCATAATCCTAAATTAAAACAAAGTCAAAACCTTCGTTCTCAAACATATATTGGGGCTCGCAGCCATTTTGCAATGATATCACAGACGTCATGTCTAAAAGTATTTTTTTTGCTAAACACAAATATTTATATCTTTTTTTTAATTTATACAATTTCTGACATACATTTATTTCAGGGTCTTTACTGGTACCCTCAATGGATGGGTGCATCACCCCACCACCCGTATCCGTCGGCGGGCGACGGGCAGGGTTCGATCAACCGGCCAGTCGAGCCAATCTTCTACCCGCATCAGCAGGGAAGCCCCGCCTCCACGATCATGATGCCAGAAGTACACTGAATATATGCTTCGTTTATATTGTGCGTGTTTTATTCCTAGGATTAAAGAAATTGACGCTGTTCTTATCGTCTAAGTAGGCTGATCAGAATGTGTTCAGTAAAGTGTCCCAAATCCCATCACCTAACCTCAGCCTTTGCGATTGATGGCATTTTAAAAATAAAACGGGATAATATTGACGTTTTTCTAGTTGACTAAACTTACCATTTTTCTAAAATCTGTGATTGCAATGACAGAGTGCATACAAAAAGTTAGAACAGCCCTAGTATTTTTAGCATGGCACCCAGAATATTGAATAAAATACCTACCTACATGGCTCCTATTAACTTATTTAAAATAAATTTAAGAGTTCCGTCAAAAATCTTTATTTTAAAAATCTTATAACAGTATTGACTAGTTCCTTAATGTCCGTGATAATAATACTGGTCTAGAGATACGATCAGCCATTGAAAAAATGGGTTTACACATACAAACTTACGCAAACTATGAATGTGTGCGTGATCGTATCTGCATGACGGGTACAAATAGGTGAAACGTAACACACGTTAAAACAAAATTCGACTTTTTTTTTTATTGAAAACGTTTCCCCACCCTAGGAATTTCTATACAGGAGAAATTCCTAGGGTGGGGAAACGTTTAACGTGGGCGCCTTTACAAACATTTTAACTCACATACACAAACAGCCAGACCCGGAACAACTACCTGTATACAAATATTTGTTCCGTGCGGGGATCGAGCCCACAACGTGTCGTCAAACTACTACTACTACTACTAGACTAGTTATTATCACAATGCAACAATGTTGCATTAATATGGATGGTTCACGTGTGTTACATTCCATGTTACGTTTTACCAATCTGTACCCAGCATAGGATTTTCCAATGTCGATCTACATTTTGTGTTAGTGTTTGATACAATAAAACCCTTGACTACGATTTTTAATAACTTTTATTCATATTCATAATAATCATAATTTACACAAACATAACGATACCTAGAGTCAACTCATTTAGTTGAGAGTTTTAACCTATATATATTTAAAATAAATGTCGAATTAAATGTAAGATAACTTTATTGCACTTAAATTTTTAATATATTTATTAAACCAAACAATTTAAAGTACACTTGAAGAAACACTTTTATTTTGACTGACAATTGTTGCACAAGACCCCAATTCCGTATTTTTAACTAGTTCCTGGATAAAAAGACCTTAACAACCACTTATGTTCGATGTGTTTTCGATGTCCATTGGTCCATTTTTTGTAAAGAATAATCACAGCAGCTATGCAAAAGACATCTTACAAGAGCTAACAATGATCATTTTATACAGGAACATTAATAATCTTTATAGCTTACGACATAGAGTTCAAAATACATAGGAATTGGTGTCGAGGGTAAGGATCGAATGATATTAGATTGCGCCTAATGTTGCCTAAAATCGAGATTGGCTACCAAATATTATAGAATAATTTTATACAGCAAAAGGCTTGGCTTTTCAACCAGATGATGGCAGGCTTATATGCTAATTCATACAAATTTTATTGTTACGAATAAATCCATTAATTTTATTATAGACGGTTTTAATACTATTTAGTTTTCATTACCATGAAAAAATATTTATAAGCTCATAAGGCAGCATTTTATCAACAATATGAATTAACATTACATCCTTTACTGATTTCTGGCAACACTAGTGACACTTGCCAGGTCAGCCCATTCATAGTTAGATGTTACCAGCGCACAAAATTATTACTATTATCTACTTATAACTATTTCGGGGACCTATTTAGTGGGCTATCACACTTCAAATATTATTGTACCACTTTCAAGATTTGTAAGCATTTTGTAAATAATTCGTAGGACATAAAACTCGCCGGCTAAAACTTATGGAAACAATAGCGAATATGCAAGTAATTCAAAACTTTTTAAGAATTTAAATATAGATTCTATACGAGTCTAAAAACAGTTTAGCAGTATGCCCCTGCGTTCATTATTTTTATGTTGGCCCTTTTAAGTGAAACGAAACGCAAATTGCTTGAAATCGTACGTTGTTATTGTAATTTCTATTTATGCTTGACACTTGAAAGCACAAACACAATTACATTTAGACTAAAAAAAAAATAGAACTTCTTACAAATCAGTTTCATGGATAATGACGTCACATCATGGTCTCAACAGCAACGGACCTTTGAAATGTAGTAGAAAACTGTGGGAGCGACTAATTTATTTGAGCAACAAGCAGTAGCTGAATTTGACTTTTAATACTTTTCAAGAAAAGGTTTGTATTACAGTTTTTATTGATTAACTTAAAAAAAAAAGAAAATACATGCATATTTCGTCTATTTTGTTTAACATTTTAAACTATCCAAAAAAACAAGCATAGTAAATCAATTTATAGTACTTGTATAATTCTCGATGGACTTACATTTTTTATACTAATTAATATTTTTTTTATCTACCTACTGCTTCAAATATGCATATTATACGTTTCAGGCATTATATAGTGCAGACCTTTTACATAGATTTTTTTTCTCAAGTTTCAACCAGTTTCCACAGACGATATAAGGCAGTTTTATATTTGGAATGACTAAAAATAAATTCGTTAGAAATAAACTCTTAAACACATGTTAGTAGAAGGTGGATAAACGCATACACAAACAAAGATATAAGACCTATTCGGTGATACTCTTTGTGAATTAAAAGTAAATGCAATAGGATAGGGGCCGATATGGCTCGAGAAATGTGCACTTATACTAAATAACACATAATGTTTCGAGAGTAGAATATGTTGATAGATATTTTTTATTAAAAAAATCTTCCAAGGAACGTATTTCAGAGCGTGTGACAGAATAAACGCAATACCTCTTTAGGCGATTGCCACACTGCACCGCATCACGCAGCGTAGCGCGGGAGTGCGTGTTCTTAAGTTGTTTGCAAGTATCTGTGTTTGTATAGAAAACACGCGTAGTGCAACACACAGAAATCGCATTCACGTGAAGCGTTCGTCGCCACGCACCCCACTGTGTGATGCGGTGCAGTGTGCTCATCGCCAAAGGGGTCATTGTACTAATCACTATGAACAACTTTTAATATAAGACCAACACCGAAATCGCCTCCCCCATACATTTTTGACAGCTGATTTTTTTCGCGATTTCGGTGTTGGTCCCATGGTGTAAAATAATGATAATGATGAGTACAATGACCCCATAAGAGGTATTGCGTTTATTCTGTTACATGTTGTATAGAGGGTTATTTGTAAAACATTATTCATGATTACAAACAAGTTTTACAAAGACACCAGCCCTGAAATATCAGCTGTTTCAAACAAGATGCAATATATATCAGGTGAAAATGTATGGAACAGCTGATTTTTTATTTAATATTTCAGGGCTGGTCTTGTAGTAAAACGTTGTATATTTTCATGCGTACTTTAACTCCCTGAACAGTTGTTAGTATTTTACAAATAACCCTGTATAATTCTGTAGGTAGTCGAGCCTTTTCCAAAATGGCGTTTTTTGTATTCATCGAAATGAATATTGTGCGGTGTTTTTTCCCCCAAATTGTCTATCACCGTTGTTGTCTACAACACTATGCATTATTACTAAAATATATCTATTTAACATCATGGTCAGTCCTCGAAACTACAGGTATACAGCCGAATCCAATTCAGTTTTTTTTACGTTATAATTTGACGGTAAGGTTACATACCTTTCATAACATCTGTCAATCACTGTCATCTGTCAAGGCATTCGAGCGTAAACGTCATGCGTCGAGTTTCAGAAAGAGAAACACAGGTGTGAGTGACAGAGACGGCGCTCTAGAAAACCGAAGTTCCCCCCAAACTCGAAGTGCCGTATGGGTGTTACTAGCTTTTCTTTTCTGGGGCATTTTTGCATATAATTCAGGCTCAATGTAGTAATTAACGTTGGTTCAAACATTGATATAGTATTAGACAACTGGTTATATTCGTTACACATGCAAAATGTGAAACATTCTTTATAAATGCCATATTCGCATATAAGGCTTGTATATGTAAATAAATGTAAACATCAATGATAAAAAGCTACAATCTAAAAAGTACAGTTTTTCCAAAATCATATAGGTGGAACTCTGACTCAAATTATATATCGAAGACAAAAAGAATAGGCATAATCAGCATTGTACCAATATGTACCAGGAATACATAACAACTTAAATAAACGTTTGCCATACGATTGTAAGAACTAAGTTGATTTCAGGAAGAGTTCTCAAAACAAGTCTCACCAGTAAAAACATTCAATGTAATTAAGGTTCAAAATCGAAAAGCACATAAATTGTCTTATGAATAACGAATACCTCCAGTTTGTCTACGCAAAAGCTTGTAATGTACGCAGATGTTGGCTTGACGAAACATTGTGCGTGTCACGATACATTTGACTGTAGTGCTATATTGACCTTTGTGTGTACGGCATACTGGTCTTAATTTCTTGGCTGGCTTATAATTTCATCGTCAATAAATTAGGAACTGCGTTCAGACGGCGTAAGACTCAATTTTAAACAGATGTTATTTCTTTTGTGTGAAAGTGTTGTGAATGGGCAAAAAATATAGAATTGATTATTTTGCTAACAAATTTCAAGGATTGCATTTAAAACAAATGAGGATAAGGGTACTTTTGTGTGATCCAAAAACAAAATATTGAAACGCCACAATATTTCGCGCCGCACAATGTATCCGAACTATATTATTCTTATATTACTCTATGGCCGGATTTTTTCATGCTTTCTGCTCAACAACATCATCAATTTCAAATTCCTTTTCCCAGCTTTCATCAGAATTAGCGCTAGCATCATCTTTCACCTCTTTATCCCCAAAATAATCTTCAACTAAATTGTTACCACATACGTCAGGTTTTGCCGCCTTTTTAGGTGATCTCCCATTTTTATTTTTAGTCTGTTTATTGTTCATCTTGTCTCTGGTTTGTGCGGTTTTTGATTTCTTTTTGTCTGTGCTCGTTGTTTTGTCTGTGTTGTTGTTGGTAATGTCGCGGGAACATGTTTGTTTGGTTACCTTCTTACCGGCGATCTCTCTTTCGTATTCTTCTAGAAGAAGTGTTTGTTGTTCTTCTGTGAGTTCCACGTCGTTGGCGAAGTCTTCTGTACAGAGGTACGATTATTTGGAACGTGATTTGAATTGTGGTTCTTGAATGCAAGTGACACTTGAAATCAATATTGGGACTTTAAACTTTTCAAATTAGGTCTATTTTTCTTTTATCTTAGAAGCCAACGTTGGTCCTTGGATCCAAGAACCACTACATGAAACATCTATGTTTTATACGAAAATATGAATTATGAATAAAAGCATAAGGTTTTTGATTATTATCTTAATATATTAAAAGCATTTGCATTTTCAGATCAATATTATGTTCAAGTCATCAATTATAAATTAAGGGATGGCTTCGTGAACACAATATCTAACATTAATATTTGCGCGTATTTATACAAATTAACATTAAGGGAATACAAAAACAACATTTCATACAGAGGTTTTATTCACCAAAATACAATGTGAGACATTATAATAAGGACCAATAAGTAATAGGGACGGTTAGATTCGATCTTGGCTTACAGACAATCGATTACAGTATCGATTGTGGCGCTCAAACAATCGATTACGGATATAGATTAATGCTACATCACTATTTCGACTTACCGTCATCCCAAGCGACGACATTGTCCATGTCTGGTGCTTCGAAGGGCTTTTCAAAGGACTTGTCAAAAGCTTTCTCTTCATCTTCCAAACCGGATAGGACCTTTTTTGGACTCCTGAAATGAGAGATTATAAATAAATAAATTGTTGACTAAAACACCAATCAACTAGTCCCAAACTAAGCATAGCTTGTTATATGGCTACTACATAGATAACGGATACACATATTTATAACAGATGAGGATATTAGACGGGTTTTTTCTTGGAAGCTTTCCATTTGTCTCTGGTTACCTATTCCATTGTCTTTGTCTGGCTGTATTTGTTAAAGTGTTTGTAACCAAATCAGTCTCTAAACTTGACAGTGCGACGTCTACATTATTATGTAGACACAGATAAATTTAGGATAATTCCTTCATTTTGAAATCATGATTTATGAATTTATAGAATTTATATTTGGTGAGTTCTGTAAAACAGTTTGTTTCAGATTATTTTTTGGTTTGTTTCATTTGTAGCAATTCAAAATTCAAATTGTTTATTTTTTTACAATAACAACAAAAGAAGTAGTTAATAATAACAAATTTATTACATTTTTTTCACATTTACAGGTGTTAATACGACCGATGTGGCGCGGCGGGCGAAGGTCCGCCTGCGACGCAGGAGGTTGCGGGTTCGATTCCCGCCTTGGGAAAAATGTTTGTACGATCTACAAAAATTTGTTCCGGGTGTTCTGGGTATTTGCTATGTATAATAATAGGTCTTTACCTATGAAATTGCCGTTTTGTATGAAAAAATTTAAATGAATTTTTTTCATGTATTTTTTATTTGTATTAATCGAAGTAATCACCCATGCAATCAATGCATCTTTGCCAACGCAGTGGCAGTTTATTGATGCCCTTCTTAAAGAAATCAGCTGGACGGGAGGCAACAAATTCTTCAAAGGCATTTTGTACTGCCTCTCGGGTATTGAATTTTTTTCCCGCCAAGAAGTCATCCAAATTCTGGAAAAAGTAGTAGTCTGTAGGCGCAAGGTCTGGTGAGTAGGGCGGATGACGGAGAGCTTCCAACCCCAGTTCTTGCAACTTGGAGACTGTCTGCTGTGCAGTATGAGGTCGCGCGTTGTCGTGCAGGAGCAGCGGAGACGAGCGATTGACCAATGCTGTTTGGAGATGTGCCAGCTTCTCCATCATTGTGTTCAATTCTTCACAGTACACATCTGCAGTAATGCTCACCCCGTTTGGTAAGAAGCTGTGTTGAATCACACCGGCGCTAGACCACCAAACAGTGACCATCACTTTTCTTGGGGTAAGTTTTCGTTTAGGGCATTGTTTAGGTGCTGAACCAGGATCCAACCAACTTGCTGAGCGCATTTATCAAACAGAATCCATTTTTCATCGCAGGTAACAATGCGGTTCAAAATTCCTTCATTTGTGTGTCTGTTGAGCAGTGCAAGGCACGTCTCGACGCGTACTTCGCGCTGGCGATCATTGAGTTCGTGGGGCACCCATTTGTCAAGCTTTTTTACCTTGCCAATTTGACGCAAATGGACCAATATTGTTTTGACGCTAACGTCGAAAGCTGCTGCTAATTCAGCCGTAGATTGTGTATCATCAGCTTCCACAATCGCCTTTAATTCGTCATTGTCGACCAAAGTCTTCGGACGACCGCGAGGTTCATTTTTCAGGTCGAAATTTCCAGAACGGAAGCGAGCAAACCAATAACAGGTAGTGCGTTGGTTTGTAGTGTTAGCTCCGTAAACGTCGTTGATGTTGCGTGCCGCTTGTGCCGCGTTGCTGCCACGACGGTACTCATATTCCATAATTACTCGAATTTTTAACGTATCCATGATGACGAAAAAGATTTAAATGCGATGAAAATGTAACACTAATCAATAAACAAATGACTACTTTTGGAAAAAAAAATCCATGTTTTTAAAATAAAATTAATTTGAAATTAGAATTCTTAGCCAAACAAAAAATATTTTGATTTGAAATGGCCAGTACTGCAGAACGGCAATTTCATAGGTAAAGACCTAATAAAAATATCTATCGATGTAATGTATTGTATTAAGTATTTCAGTCATCTAGTACCCATAACACAAGCTCTGCTTAGCTTGGGGATAGAGGATGCTGTGTGGATTGTCCAGTATTATTTATTTTTATTTATTTAATAGGTGTGTGTGTTATACAGCGCGTTTTACAAGTGTTTCCGTCTTCTAAGATTCATAGGTGAGATGTTTTCTTCAGTCGCTAATAACTTTTTATATTCATGATAATTTCGTTTTCTCTACTTATATATCTAATTCTTTATTTATCTTGTTATATAATTGTACCGAAGCACCGAAACTTGAACTAAGTAGTTCACAAAATATCTTTACCGTCTGCAAGAGCCTGATTGTGATTATCAAGAAATCATCATCTGGCTCGCCTTTTCCCGACTATATTAGGGTCGGCTTTCACTTTTTTTAACCGGATGCAGCTGAATACTAGTATTTTACATGGACCGACTGCCTATCTGACCTCCACAACCCAGTTACTGGGCAACACGATACCCCGTGACTTTCGGTCTTCTGACTACCCGTAACGACTGTCAAAGACCTACAAATGACAGTCGGGACCTACGTCCAAGGCACGGAGGAGTCTCGATATCTTACGAACGGTCACCCATCCACATACTGACTTCGGCAAGCGTAGCTTAACCTTCGATCAACCCGTGCGGCTGTTTTATTTTAGCCACGAGTTACTCTTATAAAGAAATAGAAAGTTATATTAGCGGAGTGCTGCAACACTTACTGTTCGATGGGCGCCTGCATGGGCAGGTGCGCGAGCACGGGGTCGCTGGAGGGCTCCCCCTGCGGCTGCTTGCGCGCTGCGGCCGCCAGCCGGTCTTGCAGCAGGGCCACGCGGAACAGATAGCTGGAGACAACATAAGAGTTGATGGTGACTTTTAAAATTTCAAATGAATATCTTTTTGGCATATTGGAGTGTGAATGAGGACCATGCTGTGAGGAAAGTTTTGAGTGTACAGGGTTACAAGAGTAGAGGAAAAGAAAGGATGGATGGATTGTGTGAAAGATGATGGCTAGAAAAGAGGTGACTCTTGAGATGACAAAAGAGATTTATGGAAGAAGAAAACATGCTGCGCCGACCCGAAATAAATTGGGATAAGGGCAGGAGGATGATGATGATAATTGGAGTGTGCTAGCTAACATGTGGCAAAAGTTCTGCAGCAAACCTATAAGACAAATGTGTTGCTGGGAAGTTTTTTGCGCCACTTCTTCTCCTCAGCAAAAACACTGGGAAGTGATAAAGGGTGGGCGTTTTTGGGGACTGTCTTATATAATATTTGAAGTTCAAAAAGTGGTGATTTTGACGATGGCATTATTTCAGTATTTTTATTTCATCTTTCCATCAGCTGCCATTATCTACATTAGTGTAATAAATACTTCGATTTCTATGGCTGACCATATTTCTTTGATTTTGCGAATCACACAGTGAATTTCAATGAATAAAACACAATAATAATAATACCAGCCTATTATTCTCATACAGATAAGACAAGAGCATTAATCACCACGCTTGCGAAAGGTACACCAGGAATTTCAGACTTATATCAATTTTAAGTCCGAGATTCCTAACAAAGTTATTCTCTTCAGATGTCAGTGATATCTAACGTAAACATAGAAAGTATATAACCTAACATCACGCCTGAATTCCCAGAAGAGGATTGGGCAGAGGTGTACATACAGTACACCCACATTTCACCAGTTGATGTAGGAAAGTTCCATGTAACAGGGAGTGAGTACATTGCCATCAACCGGGCACACATCCAGACTGATAAATTCCTAATGAAAAATCCCCATAACACATACTTCGCCCCGGGAATCAAACCCAGGACCTCATGCTTAGCAGTCGCGTTTGCGGCCACTAGACCAACGAAGCAGTCAAATAAAAAAAGAAAGTACTACTATGGTAACTTCAAAAACTTACCGTTCCCAGAAGTCATCGTGGGAGACAGCGTCAGGCACTAGCTTGTCGTACTGAGACTTAAGCGTCGGGCTTGCATCCAGACGTCTGCCAGCAGCGTTCAGGCTGATCAGACCAGCCTCCGTGGTCTCAAGACTCGCCCGCCACGCCTCGAACTCTAGGCTGTACGCCGGGACTATGAATGTGGCATCTACGCGCTGTAAGGCCTCTAGTTCTTTCTGTAAATAATTATACAACGGAAAGTTAGAAGTCACTGAAGCTCTTTCGCTCGCATCCTACAGAAACTTCTTCATTACCCGGGTGACGTATTAAGAAGTGTGTTTTGGCCATTTTTGTTATACAGCCTGTATAGTTCTATCTCTCTCTTGCACTGGAGCAATAATAATAGTGCTGGACAATCCACACAGCATCATCTAGCCCCAAGCTAAGCAGAGCTTGTGTTATGGGTACTAGATGACTGATATACTTAATACAATACATTACATAGATAGATATTTTTTTATTAAACATAGCAAATACCCAGAACACCCGCAACAAATCTTCGTAGTTCATACAAACATTTAAGCGGCGGGCGAAGGTCCGCCTGCGACGCAGGAGGTCGCGGGTTCGATTCCCGCCCTGGGACAAATGTGTGTACGATCTACAAATATTTGTTCCAGGTGTTCTGGGCATTTGCTATGTTTAATAAACTATCTATCTATGTGATGTATTTTTATTAAGTATATCAGTCATCTAGTACCCATAACATAAGCTCTGCTTAGCTTGGTGCTAGATGATGCTGTGTGGATTGTCCAGCATTATTTATTTATTTATTTATTTATTGAAAAAAATGTCTTACTTTGTAAGTAGACAGCATAGTGGTGTCTCCTGAAGACAGTATGACTTCTGTGTCGTCTTCATCATCCGGCTCGGGGTTCAGAACTGTGCTCACTTGACCTGAAGGATTTAGTACAAGAATATAATAAATATCGAGACTCCTTCGTGTCTCGTAAAGCACGTTATGCCGTTGGGCCCGGCTGTTATTTGACATTCGTTACGGGTAGTCAGAAGCCCAAAAGTCTGACGACCAGTCTTAACATAGGGTTTCGTGATGCCCAGTAACTGGTTTTTACATGGGTAAAATACTGGTATTCAGCTTCATCCGGTTAGACTGGAAGCCGACACCAACATAGTTGGGAAAAGGCAACGCAGATGATTATATGAATATAATACAGGGAAGGACTATCCAAGGCTATAAAAAAATGCTTTAATTTAGCACCTTACCAATGAAAGTGCTCAAGCTCTTTTTCATCACATTCGCTGGCGATTCTGGAACGTCCAACTGTAGAAAGGAAAACACGAATTCGTTAAATAATAACAGCATGAAGGAAATAGCTCATCTAGCATTAAGACCGGAGGAAAATCTACAAAATTTTGACGTCACTATGCAAATGTTTTTTTTTTTCAATTATGCTGAATAAAGTTATTCATATATTCTAGATACCGCGAAGCCAGAACATTGGCTTGTTCTGGCTTCTGTTATGAATGTGAGTCTTATACTTTGTTAAAGTATAAGACTTTTTGAATATATCGTTGCTGGGGAGTTTGTTCCTCCACTTCTTCTTCCCAGCAAAAACACTAGGAAGTGGTGAAGGGTGGGCGTTTTGGGGGACTGTCTTATGTAAACGTCTTTGACGTTCAAAAAGTGCTGATTCTCAGCCTAATTTGAATAAATGATTTTTTTTTTTTTTTTTTTTTTAAACATTGCCCCACACTAGGAATTTCTCCTGTATCGTGGGTGCGTTTACAAACATTTAAATCACATACACAAACAGCCAGACCCGGAACAACTACCTGTAGGTCATACAAATATTTGTTCCGTGTGGGGATCGAACCCACAACACGCGGCGCAGCAGCCGATGGCTCAACCACCGCGCCAACCGTGTCGTCAGAATTTTGATTTTGATTGATTTGATAAACAACAAAAAGAATTTAAGAGTACTACTGGATATTCATTTGTCATGGGAGAACGTACTAGAAGGATGGACAGACAGTCTGACGTCTGACGTGAAAATATTCTCAATCTCAATTAACTGCCTCGTTGGTACAGTGGTCGCAAGCGCTACTGCTGACCGTGACGTACTGTTTTCGAATTCCGGGTCGGTAAAAGTGATATTGAAATATTCCATCTGAAAATTCTCAGTAACAGCCCGGAGTCTGGATTTGTGCCCGTTTGATGGCAATAGGCTCAACCCCTCGCCATCGGACTCAAAGATAATTGGCGAAATGTGGTTGTATTTTGGGGGTAAGAGAAACAGGGTGTAAAGCTCCTCGTCCTCCATAGAAAAGGAATAATCCTCCGACCAGACGGGTGTTGTCTCTAGTGGGCTACTGCTGCAGTTCGTATGTGGCGAGATAGATGTCGCTACGGTACTATAGGTGATGTTGTGATATATACTCAATATTTACGCGAACCTATTACTTAGCTTAGCTTAGTAGTTTAGCTCATAATGTCAGATACCTTAAAGGTCTTCCCGATAACAGTGGACGTGGTGCTGAACACATGGCTGGCCTCACTCTTCACCGCAGTACCTATCTCGTCCAGGTCCTTCCTCACCATCGTATACACCTCTGCTGACTGTGAACATAGAAAAAACCATTCCTTAAAAAAGGGCTATAGGCTATTTCGTTCTTAAAGTAAGATTAAGGAAGTTCGGTCCTTACTGACGAAAATGAAACTGAGATAGTTCTCAGTGTGATTTTCCGGAATGTACTTTGGGGGTACGAGGAACAGGGTGTAAAGTTTCTCATCCGCCATAGAAAAGGGAGGAACCTCCGACCAGACGGGTGTTGTGTCTGGTCGGATACTGCCCGACGGTTGTAGTCGGGCTCGTTTATATATACTCAGTCGCGTGGATAACTTTAATATCGCGATGTAGGACACGTTGATTTAGTTCGTATGTGGCGAGATAGATGTCGCTACAGTACCACCACAAAAATGTCACTTGTTACGAGTTGCTTCGTTCCATCCATTTCATTACTCGGATCAAAGATATTAAAGGAGAAAAAAGTACCAGCCTATGAATGTCCCACTGCAGGGCAAAGGCCTCTTCTCATACAGAGAAGGCACGAGCATAATCACCACCCTTGCTCAAGACGGGTTGGCGATTTCAGACTTTTATTAATTATATAAGTCCAGGTTTCCTCACGATGTTTTCCTTCACCGATGTCAGTGATGTCCAAGATAAACTTAGTAGTACATATGAATTGAAAAACTCACATTGCTACATGCCCAGGTTTGAACCCACAACCTCGTGCACAAGAGGCGAGGCCTAAACCACTGGGCCATCATGACATTTTTTGGGCCATCATGACATTTTTATTTTACGAGTACAATGAAAAAATCTGCAAACAGGCTAGTAATCCAAGCAATATTTTGCCACTCCCTCTATAAGGTATTTAGATTGTGGACCGTATGTCCGTTTCAAGGAAAATGTAGCGAGAGTAAATAGATTGATACTTTGTTGTTGTATGTTTTTATTGCAAGGACCAAAGGACCAACTGCACAAAATAATATAATGTTTGCCATTCACAAAAGTTTTTTATCAACTCGACACGAGTTATTACTTAAAGTTAAGTAAATTTTTATCTAAAAGATAGTTTATCACAAAATACAGCATTATACACATACACATAACACAGATAATACATATTGTTTACAACTCTGGCCTACATAGATTATAATAATATGTAAGTATAGCGAATCTTTATGCAGACGAAAACGAATTTGGCCGATGGTCCTCATTAGAAGGCTGAAAGTCACCCAAAGGGTAAAGGGAGTTTTGCTGCGAGTTAGAATCAGACAGAGATCTGCAGGAGAGCCATAGTAATCGACATAGCCCGTGCCCCAAACTTATGTAGCACATTGCTCGCCGAACGGATGGCTGATGGTACCAAAAGTTTATGGAGTTTATTTATTATTATTTTTTATTTAAAAAGAAATGGTGCCCCACACTAGGAACTTCTCCTGTATCGTGGGTGTGTTTACAAACATTTAAACTCATATACACAAACAGCCAGACCCGGAACAATTACCTGTAGGTCATACAAATATTTGTTCCGTGCGGGGATCGACCCAGTAACTGGTTTGAGGAGGTCAGATAGGCAGTCGCTCTATGTAAAATACTGGTATTCAGCTGCATCTGGGAAGTCGATCCCAATCATGGTTGGGGAAAGGCAGGGCATATGGTGATCAGGCTAGAAATGTTATTTACTTATCGAGTTGTGATACGGGATATTTTATTGTTATAAGCATTTTAATAGGCTCCGCTTTTTTAACCTTGACAGAAACAGGTACGAGTAACTATTGATTTTTTTGGTGTGTTCTAAGGCTATGCTTCAGTAGTATAATTGACACTTGTTAATACTGCGCGCTTACCACTTGGGCAATATGTACCTGTGACCTACAAATAATTGTATGTATGTCTTTAGAATACGGTAAGAAGTTATAGATTTTTATTGGTTGGCGAATGTGTGAGAGGTACCCACTTAAAAGCAGACGTATTAATGATTTTAATTAAATGATCTGATTTTTTCGACGTCAAATTTCATGGAGGTCAAAGCATAGCTCCTAGGGGTATTCCTAGACATATTTAAGAACAGAGCAAACACTCCACGATGTCAACAGCTTTAATAATTCTAAAGTACACCAAAGTTTACCGATATTAATAAAAATACTATTTTAAAATAGTATTTGGTAATTAATGCTTTCAAACGAGTTCTCAAGGTAGCGATGCATTGAACGAATCACATTACACGTGTTTTAAACAGGATGACCTTTATCGTTGACGATAGATATTTGTAATATCTTTTGTTTATTTTACACAAATGTTATAACCAGTGACAACCGAGTGACGATCAGAGGAGCAATTCTCGTATTTTTAAGAAAGTTCACATTCTAATCTACTGAGATTAGACTACGTAATTTTGGCAGATTGAGCAATCTCAATCTGTCAAAAATGCGTCTGATTTCCTTACATTTTTGATATTCATTGTAGCTGAGATGATATTGCGACTAGATTTTGAACGTTTTCAATTACGGGAATTGGCCTAGTTTTACAAATGATGTCAGACTACAGAGATGGAGCTTCGGGGGTCCTAACAGCGAAATATTCGTAAATTCTTAACGAAAACCTAAAATTCTTAAGGATTTGCCGAGAAAAGAAAACTATCTTACTTGGTTGCAAAGACTTCAGCTGTAGGTTAGATTTTGAACGTCTTTAATTATGGGAATTGGCCTACAGTTTTACAATTAATGATGTCAGACTACAGAGCTGGAGCATGGAGCTCTGGGGTCCCAACGGCGAAATATTCGTAAATTGTTATAGAAAACCTGAAATTCTTAATGATAAGCCATGAAGAGAATACTATCCTACTTGGCTGCAAAGACTTCAGCTGTTGGTTCTGACATAAATCAACTTTAGCAGGAATTCAGGAAACAAAAAGAATAAACCAAATTAAAGGAAAGTGGGGCATAACTCAAAATGTATATATATTTTTAAATTAGTCTAGGACCTCTAGGACCTCCAGAGAATTTAAGACTAAAAGAGGGCCGTCTAAAAATGTTAAATCTGTACTTTGAACAGATTTAACATTTTTAGACGCTGGTAAGAACAGACTTGGTGCGGATGGCGGAGGACCTGGTGTTGAGGCACAGCTTGGAATTTGGGAGAAGATCATAATATCCAGCAGTGGACTGATAGGTTGATTGATATGCATTGGAGCTTTATTCTATTAGCCCCCATATTAGGAGTTCCAAAGTAGAGTGGCGGTCTTAGGGCTACGTAGGTAATCAGACTCAGGAATAGAATACTTTCATTTGTTTTGCGATTTCTATTAGTTAACTTACCCCCCCCCCCTCCCGCTCCGGTGCTATAACCCCCTTTAACTCATTGGCTGTCACCGCGCTTGCACACTAGGTACCTACTATTGTTTAAACAAAAGAAAGACTTAGGCCATGGAAAGTAATGATCGTTCAGTAAGAAAAAATGAAATTAGAAATCACCATCGAAAACCGAATGTAGAGCCAAATCTAAAATGTATTTGACGCTCCAAGGAGTACAAGTTTTTGTTTTTCGATCATCAATGCCGTCTTTGTTTACGCCATGCGGTATTAAAATACTAACTTTTTTTCCTTTTTCAAGGCTTACACGGAGAATCTAACCTTATACTCATATCATTAGAGTTGACTTTTCTATCTACGTTTTAAAATTAGCAACACAGTGATTATCAGACGCATGTTTGATTTGAAATGAGTCGGTTTAAAACAGTTTCATCGGTGTCGGTGACCCTGCTAGACATTTCAGGCGATATTTCAGTTTCACATATTGCTGTGAGCATAAAAAACTTTTTATAGATAGGTATTTGCCGAATCACCGCGCTACTCGTAAAATTCGGCTGAAAGATAGATTTGCCGCCGTTAATAGTAGGTAAGGTGGCTCGTGGCTAAATATAAATAGCCGCACGGGTCAATCGAAGGTTAAGCTACGTTTGCTGAGGTTGATAAATGTTATGGACGGTCACCCAGACCGGAAAGCACGCTACGCCGCTAGTCCCGGCTGTCAATTGTTTATTTGTCAGCCATTACGGGCAGTCAGAAGCCCGAAAATTGACAACCAGTTAAGACTGGTTGTCAATTTTTTAAACCCAATTACTGGTAAATATATACCCTTTAATAAGTTAAAGGGTACCTATATATTTACCAGTAATTGGGTTCTGGAGGACAAGTGGCAGTCGCTTCATGTAAATGGTACCTACCTACTTATTGCTTTCATAATATCTATGATATTTAAATGGCAGGCTAGGATGTAAAGTACACCCTCATTTCGCAAGTATCTTTATTTTTTGTTTCAATCAAATATTACAAAGTGTTAAAATTGTTTGCTTGTAGGATGCAATCCTTGAAAGTACAGATCCGATTTCAAGAGAATATATCTTTGGTAGATATGTAGACTTTTACCGAGGGTCATATAATATTCTTATTTATTACTAATTTATATTGTATGATGGGTAGGAGTATTGACGGATTTACCTTTTATTTAAGATAATCCCACAAGAAATTTGGCGTAAGTAACTGACCCAGAAATGAGTCAAATCAAATCAAAATTCATGTATTCAAATTACGCTGAGAATCATCACTTTTTGAAAATAACAAATGATATAAAGACAAGTCCTCCAAAACGCGCGCCCTTCACCACTTCCTAGTGTTTATGCTGGGAAGAAGTGTTGCAATAAACTCCCCAGCAACAAGAGTATATTACATTCAAGGCTGACATAGCATTACCGTAGAAACAGTTTCTTTATTCGCTAAACGGTTGAACGAGCCTCTGATTGGATACGCGACAGTTAGTCATGGCGAATCAAACGGACCAAAGAGGTTCAATGCATTATTTTTTGTTTGCAGTTATGTGGAGCAAATATAAAATACTTTATAGGCTGATAATACTCAACATTATGAAAAAAAACCAAAAGCTCTACAAATCGTGTTGAAAAAGAATATGGTAATACCAAACAAAATGTGTCAATCAGCTGATTTATACATTTTTTACCGCCAAACAATTTTGATTATTTTAAAGATGGCATCACTGCCGTATGTCCTTTTTATTAGGTTTAATTTAATAATTATGATAACAGAACACATCCTCAGTTGACCAAGGACCTTACAGTGACCGATACGGACGGTTAAAAGAGATAATGCTATAATTTACATGGCAAAAAAACAACTTGGCACGCATATGTCTTGTCATTTTAATAGCACTGAACTGACACCACAATCCACGCCTAGGAAAACCAATATTTTGTTTAGATCCAATTACCAATTACCAATCAGTATAAGAGGAAATTTATACCCCCTCTAGTCTGACAGTATAACCTTGACCTCTAGTATGATAGCCCCTAATATTTTGTTTTGTTTTGTAATCATCTTTATCTTTATAGATAAAGATTATTTCCTGTTATCGATTACTATTGATAGCTAAAGATTAAAGAACTCATATCTTAGTGCCAACAGATATTAATAACTTTCTTTTAAATCAATTAGCTGTTCTTTTATGTACATTTTTGAAATGAGAAATATCGTGTATGTTGACGATTATCCAGCTGACTGCAAGTACCTAACATTTTTCTAAAATCTGTGATTACAATTTCCAATCACTTTAAAGGTTATACATAGACAGTCTCCTATGAACATGGTTGTGGAAATGGCCTTTACTATACTGTCACAAAACCCAGCCACCCTCCTGCCCTTATCCCAATTTATTTGGGGTCGGCGCAGCATGTTTTCTTCTTCCATACATCCTACTTGCCGTCATCTCAAGAGCCACATCTTTTCTAGCCATATCATCTTTCACACAATTCATCCATCTTTTCTTTGCTCTTGTAACCCTGCACATTCATACTCAAAACTTTCCTCACAACATGGTCCTCATTCCTTCGCATTACATGCCCATACCTTGACAACCGATTTCCACACAACTTCTCGGTCACAGGCACCACTTACAGACTTCCTCTTACATACTCATTTCTTATTCTATCCATTCGCGTAACACCACACATCCCACTCAGCCTTAAACCCAGTGTTAACAAAAAGGTGTTAATTACTATTTTAAGTGAAGCAAATTCCGATGGCGTCTAATTAGCTTCCAGATTGAGTGTGGAAACATTTTCATTTTGATCAAGATGTTGATTTATGACGGTCATAAGTTAATTTGTGGCTGTTAGTTGTGACTGTCAACGATTTTATTACTCTTAGGATGAATGCTGGTCATACATGGTCAAGTTTCTTTGTTACTGGAGAAATGAGTTTGACATTGAAATGAGACTGGTGCAATCATCATACATACCACAGATAATTCATGTCTGGAATGGCCCATTTAATTATACAGTAGAGGGATTTATATACACAATTCCGTTATTTTTAGGAGTGGTCACATTTTATTCTCAGTCTTAATCCCTCGAAAAAAAAAACTTCTAAATCACTTAAATTTTTACAACTGATTGATATTTTTTGTTGTGACTTGAATCTGCAATTACACTTCTTTACAAGAATTTATTAATTATTACGGTAAAAAAAAACCGTACAATTCATTAACATTTTATAAAGACGCAATGTATACCTTTATTCTGAGGTAAACAAACTTAACACAAAGCAACAGTAACTTCCTATGAAAACACAATGGAATAGAATAAAAAAAATACCACCTATCTATGAGTAACTTATATTTACTTTATGATTACACAGCCTTCATTAAAACAGTTTTAAAGAATATATTATATGGCATTATTTATAAATATTTATATGACATTATGAATAAATTTTTATAAACTGCCTGGTTGGTCTAGTGGTCTGATTACCAGGGTGGGTTTAATTAAAAGGTCGGGTAAGTGTTATTAAGTTTTTCCAATAGGAATTTCCTTATTAGCTGCCTGGAGTCTGGATTTGAGCCCAGTCGCAGGCGGACCTTCGCCCGACGCGCCACATCGGTCATCAAATATATAATATCTAGACACTTTTGAATATGCCATTAATCAATAGCGAAGGGAAGCAGGTAGAAATTGAGGTGAATTGACACCTCACCACTGCTACCCAACAAGTTTGACTCTTAGTATTCATAATTGCAAGTGTAGAAAGAAACTCTTGTATCTTTCACAATACTTGTGACTAGGCATGACTAAAGAACTGTATAGAATGGAAAATAATATTTTAAGTTTGTCCTGTCATGCATGCTAGACTTACAGCGTTAATAACTAGTTATCCAGGGTGGGGTGGTAAATAGAAAGTTGGACAAACTTCAAGAGAGTGTAATAGTCATGAGAATGGTGAACTTACATGGGACGAACTCTGAAAGCAACTGACCATACATTTATCATTGCATAACTTATTAAAATGTAGGGAACACCTGTTTTTATTTTCACGATTTCAGGGTCAGTTCTAGAGTAAAAGCTGGTCATTTTCTTGAGCCCTGATCCCTAATTATTTAAAGCGATATTGGACCTTACTTGTGAGACAATAGGACATGCACACCCCCATCCATACCACCCAGAGCTTAAGTTTAATGTGGCAACTATACGCTGTATAGTTGATTAGATAGGTAACTTTTAACTTATATGCAGTGGATAACGGTGTGAGTTTCACATTTATATAATATCTTTGTTTACATTATTTGTGCAGATATAATGTGTTACTGTTTGTTTGTCCCAAATAAATAAACTCACCTTGGTCTTCGCTGAAGATATCCAAGTGTCCCACCAGTTGCCGGCCTGTTTGTCATCATGCCTTGGCGTACTGGTTGTCTCACTGGGACTTGAATCACTAGACCTATGGAAACAATAATGGAATGTTACCAGTTTTGAAAGTATATTATGTATCAATTCTTCTCCAGTCATAGACAAATACATGTCTATTACTGGAGATGAATGTACAATGAAGGATGAATTGATTGTAAAAAGAAAAAATTGAAATTTAAAAAATGAATAGATGAAATTATGATTAAATTATAGTGTTAGTGATATTTTAATTCACTTTTCTTCCATTGTGATTGTATTTTGATTTGAATGATGTTGTTTAAACTTAGGATTGGGCACTAGATAGGGATGCATTGTCTACAACTCTAAATGGAACTAAATTTAATATGGAAGGTTTGTATGAAATATATATGCTCAGTTGCCAAAAAAGGAAAAAAAAAATACCAATATTGTTACTAAGTATGTGTAATTGTGTAGGTAGAGACTATTGTGGCAGGTGTTTTCAGAATTTGAAGCAACATTTTTATCAGAATCCATAATTAAAATTGGTCATGCTGAATATATTTATGTATAATATCCAAAATGTTATTCAAAACGTGAAACCACTTTAAAAAAACTACACTTAACTTTTCTAACAATACTGGCCAGTATTGTTAGAAAAGTTTTTCTCAGGAATTGTAACCCATTAAAGCGAATAAAAGTAGGCTTCATAATGTGCTGTCATCAGCGGCCAGTGAGCAGTACTGGCAGGAGAATGAGCAGGATGGCACTATAAGTCTTCTGTTGGTCTACCTATAGTTAGGTCATTTCTGGCTCCAAGCATATTGCTATTACATAAATTTGAAGAAATCTTTTTTTATAAAAACAATTCATAATAATAATCTTGACATAATGAAAAAGTAACAATATTATAATAATAAAATGCCATTTAAGATAGATTAATAAGGTTCATGGGTACTATAATGAATATGTTACAAGCTCATACATTATTTATGGGTACTTATGACATGAATATTGTGTAGTATTGCTTGAATAATACTCAAACTGGGTTGTCATATAATTATTTTAATTTTCAACCACATAATGTCACAAATGGTCATGTAATATAGAAAAGTATTAGAATAAACAATTAAAAAGTGTTTAAAACAGCCTCAAGATCACTCCACCTAGTAAATGAAAAAGAAAACATAAAGATTACTTACCTAACCAAAATAATCCTATAAAAGTACAGTTCCTCAGAAAAGGAATTATGTCAGCATCTAGTTAGCACCGAAACGATTCGGTTGTTACTGTTATGTGCCTGACATTATACGGTTACTCTAATTCGCATCTACATTGACAAAATGAGCGACTAGGAAGCAATGAACGATCACTCCACCAAATTGATCCCATGACCTTTCGAAAACTTACACTCATCTCGAAAATGTTGTTTCTAGCAATAACAAAATAACAGTGTAGGTAATCATTTCATTACCAAAACAACGCATTTTTTCATAATTTATGCTCTTTCTACGATAACCATAGAATGTTGACATGGATTTTGTGATAACGTAAATATGTGAAATAACTTACTTTTCAGCCATCACGACTTTTCTTTATAGTATACACAAATAAAGGGAGCACATGGATTGCTGCACATAAATTGTTGAGTGATTTTGTTGTTGTTTTTACACGAAATTTAGAATTAATTTTGACATAGTTTTGTTTGCGTTGACATAAGGATGTCGTTCCAATGCAGGACGAATCAATGAAACGTGTGATTTATTATTGATATTATTCTGGCATTTTTCTATTGATATGCAATTGTTTTGTTATTTGTATTTTTATCCTATTTGTTATTATGTTAATTTCGTAGTATAACGATATCGTAGATGGCTTGAATGAATGACTGGTTAAAGAAATGGAACGTTTGAGTTTTACTGTAAAGTGTATGTGTTTTGTTCACAGATGGCGGTGTTTCGTAATTGTCAACTATGTGCCTGGTTAAAAAGGTAGGTAGGTACTCCATAATGTCGTCATGTCTGGATGGAAAGACAGACAGTACAGGTTCTGTCTGTCTTTCCATCCAGATATTATTTATTACACATACATTTTACGCTGAGACTATTGGCACTATGTCGATACAATTTGGAAGAAATATATAGGTACTTACGCTATGTACCGCTGAACTATGTAAGTACTTTCAAAAATACTTAGGTAGGTATACTACGCTGCACGTCAGTGGTAACATTTTGACCTTGAGCTGGCCTATCATTTATTACGGAGTCTCCAAGAATAAGAGGCAAACTTGATACATTATAATAAATTATAAATGGTACCTAAATGATGATGAATAATATTAATATCTATTCCTAAATTGGTTTTAAAAAACACTTTATACGTCTAAACATTTTCAAAACTAGTTGAAGTCAGTCAGTTCTTATGTCTACTGTAACTACTCTGAGAAGAAACAGCGAAAAAAAACTCACAGTATCTTTGAAATGTTCTTCAAAAAGGTCGGGTACGCATACACGCAACCAGCGAGCGTGCGCGAACCAGATGTATGAACAAGAAAAAAGGAGTAGTAGCAGGTGGCGTTCTGTAGTTTCTGCCTACCCCCATGGGAAAAGGCATAAGTTTATGGATGTAGTTATGTATGTTTTGTAAGTCCAGACATTATCTTGGTCAGATCATGTGAGGACCACGCAGATTAGTGCCTGAGATGGTCGTATCAGGAAAGCACCAATATTTTCTTAACAATATTCCTGCTAATGCGTGCACTGACCAGCCAGTGCACGCATTAGTCAGTACTACTTAATATTGTAAGTACCTCTTAGTTTAGTTACCATTGACGTACGGCCAGACATTAAGAAACATTTCCTGCCCCAAAAAAATCAAATAAAAATGTTTCCCATGCACCAACCTCGTGCATAAAGGAACGCACAAAACTGAATAATAATGACGGTTAATTATATTAATTCGCCGATGCGAAATATTAATTTGCGTCGGGAGAGGCCGTATCTCCCATCTATGGCTCGTCGATTATTCAATAAGGCATTGAAGAGGTTTTTTTATTAATAAAACCCATGCGCTAAGGCAAGTAAAGATGTTCATACTACGATTATGATAGACAATGTTTGTTTTAGTACTCCATCCAGTAAGATTAAGCTGCCAGTATTAAACACAGTCTTTAATAAAGTAGGTATTAGTAACTAAAACTGAAAAGAGTACGCTCAGATGGGTTGGTCACGTTGAGAGCATGAATGAAAGACGATTATCAAAAGGTATTTAAAAAGCAGATGTAAACGGAAACGCCGGGAGGGGACGCCTTTATGGTGATGTTCTTCGAAAAGGTCAGGTGCATAGTACTCGCAATCAGTGTGCGTGTATGACCAGATGTATGAACGCTAGCGGAGCGAGTATGTAAGGATCGTGAAAGGATGGCGTCCTGCGGTTTCTGCCTACCCCCAGGGGAAAAAAGCGTGAGTTTATGTATGCATGTAGATATGTGTGTTAAAAAGGAAGAGGTACCTGCTTTACCTTCTAGAACATTCTTCGAACGGCTGGGTTTCTGATCGTTCTTTAGACATCAAGACCTTGTTTGCTTTTGCGAACTGTATGAAAAGTTTAATGAATGGAATGAGGATAAGAGGAAACAGGCATGTCGTGAGGAAAGAATTGAGTATGAATGTGGAGGGTCAGTAGAGTAGAAGAAGACCACAGATACGACACGGAAGGACACTGTAAGAGATGATACGGCTACGAAGGACATGACGAATTGAGATAACGGGGAATAGAGTAATCATGAAAGAAGAAGACATACTGCTTTGACCCCAAATAAATTGAGATAAGGGGTCCTGCCCTTGTGATGAGGACCATGATGATAAACAGCCTGTATATCGATATCGGAGTAGACCGTTGTTTGTTGTGGTCCGTAGCATTTCGAAGGTTGGTACACCCGCTTAGATAGGCTATTTGGACCATCTACATTTCCGGTCCTTGAAAAATACTGGTATTCATCAGTTGCATCTTGTTAGACTAGAAGCCAACACCAACTACGTTGGCTCCATCCACCATCTCCATTTCTCTATCACGAATTCTGTACTATGTTAGAAACCTGCTTGTTTTCACATAAAATTTTCTGTAGCGCCGTAAAACACCAGACGTCATAATGTATGACAGTGACATTTCTTGTGGAAAGGAGTCACGTGACATCTCTAAAGCTAAAGTCCAGTCCTCCATTCAATTCTATCTATCGCTAACAGAAAAGGGGTTTTGTCTAGGCCCCCTGGATATTTACGAAAGAGAATAAGTCTTGGTATGACAACGATGAAATACGACCAAAAACCAACCAACCGGCGGAAACGCCGGGAGGAGCGAAAACGCCCGACATACACTGACCTTATTGGTGATGTTCTTCAAAAAGGTCAGGCGCTTAGTACTCGCAATCAGCGTGCGTGTGTATGAACTTAAACGAACCAAAAGGAGTATGTAAGGATCGTAACAGGTGGCGTTCTGTAGTTTCTGCCTACCCCCATGGGAAAAAGGCGTGAGTTTATTTTTATTTATACGATTTTTTTTTTTTTGACGACCGATGTGGTGCGGCGGGCGAAGGTCCGCCTGCGACGCAAGAGGTTGCGGGTTCGATTCCCGCCTTGGGACAAATGTTTGTACGATCTACAAATATTTGTTCCGGGTGTTCTGGGTATTTGCTATATATAATAAAAATATCTATCTATGTAATGTATTGTATTAAGTATATCAGTCATCTAGTACCCATAACACAAGCTCTGCTTAACTTGGGGCTAGATGATGCTGTGTGGATTGTCCAGCAATATTTATTTATTTATTTTATTTATGAAAACGATTGTATCTGAAAACAATAAATAGCACCTGCAGTTCCCGCGTCAAATCCAAAAAGCGAGCTTCCGTAAAATTGTCACTACCCACATTAAAACACGCCGACCATCTTTCTTACCGTGTCGTATTTTTAAACGTTCGATGTATTTTGTAAAAGCTGAATATTATAATAAATAATATTTGCTTTGGCTTTGCGGGTATCCGAGCACACCCATTGTTTGTCGATCAAGAGATTCGGTGCAGCTTTCTTCGTTATTAATAAGTGCTTGCGAACGATGTTGTAACGGCCTCCGTGTACAGGATGATCTGGGATGTATTATTAGTCACTCTAAGTTAATATTTGAATAGTTTTGTGAATGGCGATCCGAAATATGTAGGCAGCTCTCTTTTCTTCCGATGCCGCGGTGGTCAAATCTGATTGCGGTGAGTCAAGGGTCAACGTTTGGTATTTTTCCAGTGAGAGGGGAAGATCTTCTAACCAGACAGTTGGTGTACCTACCCATGCAAGCCTGCTCACCTAATGTAATTAAATATTTGGTAAAACTAGAGAATGTCATATCATTCACAAAGTATCGATGACGAGTGCCTATCCTATAATGGCAATTGTCTAGCGTTATATTATTATACCTAGTCGACAAACACCAATATTTCACCTCTCATTACACACATGGCTTGGCTCGATTCATTGATTAACCTCCCACATCGATTAATCTCACTAATAACCAACATCCTGTCTACAAAAATCTGAATGGATAATCCTTCGTATAAACTGTAGCTAATAATAATACATGAAATGATCGACGCGGCTCAGCAAAGTTCATCGCTCAATCAGCGTGCGCCTGCGGCGGTGACGTCATCTCTCGTGAGTTGCCCCGCCCCGCCAAGAGATGGCGCTGTATGATCGAAGCGTAGATCCCAACCCTCACGCTTCGCCGTGTGTGGTTTGATGAACGTTGCAGGGGGTTGATGAACTTTGAGGCTTTTGTAAATATTTTTGTTGAATGTTGATTTGATTAGGATGAGATAGACAGATACGGTTGTCAAAATACGTAGGTACTTGGAGGCTTGCTCAATATTGCTTAGCTGCCTACTCAGTGCTGAGTGGAATCAGCCTGACGTAATTCGGTGGAACTCTGCGAAAAAAGGAGATCTGGCTCGAAGGACCAAAGTGAACTGGATCTAATCTTAATGGGTCGAACAGATCATGCATCCACTCCTAAGCTGAAGCCAGAAGTGGAGCGTCGATGAAACCCGCGAATCGTATTCCTGAACCGTTTACCCTTGAAGTTTAAAATGTAAAAAGAAAATGCCAACGTAAAACTTTGTGAAAATCCTTTGCAGTCCAAAGTATGTTTTATGAACAAATAAACAGTCACATACAAATGTTTAAAGTATAGTGCCTACCGTCATAGTTTTCTCATAAAACATTTCTGTTTATTCTCAGAACGCTTCAAACTTTCTTACGATGCCGTTTGTTAGTTTTTTTGTAGAGTTTTACGTGGTATTAAAAGCTGAAGTAAGGTGTTCGGCACAGCTTATATCTTTGGACAGACATAAAATATTCCATTCATCGTCATTTTTGTGGTTTGTAGAGATTGTATGGGGAAATATGCCTTCCATTATCATTTTCTTCGGCAGGCAGCATAGCCGTGTCCTAGTTCGTGGAGTGCCTCGGTGACTTTGTCTACTATAAGACAGGCACCTAAATGCTAGCCTCGTGGATTAGCTCATCATCTGCCTTTTCCTAATTATGTTGGGGTCGGCTTCCAGTCTAACCGGATGCAGCTGAATATGAGTATTTTACATGGAGCGACTGCTCATCTGACCTCCACAACCCAGTTACTGGGCTACAGCTTAAGAAGCTAGTACCAAGCTCTTTGAACTGTCCCGATGTGCTCAGTAGGGTCTTATTCCATGTGCCAAGGAATCTGCCAAGAAGTTCTAATAGGAGACTTTTCTGCATGCCAAGATGTCATACCAACTAGAGGCAACACTGTCCACTATCTATATTTATAATCTATAATAAACTGTCTAAAAAGATTATGACATTTGATACGAGTAGGCCCGAATAGGGTAGTGTCCTAAAAATTATGTTTCGTCCGAAAGTTGAATTACTCAAAAATACTAGACACGTAAACCAGACATCTTATGTGACGTAAACCAAAAATGACGACGATTTAGTGCGTTGAAATTGCGCGTGACGTCACGACGTGCTACACTTTTAATGTAACAGTGACGTCACAAGCCCCTTCTCCTGAACTTTGATGTGCTATATCATTGTCACTTTTTATACATGTAAGCAAAAAATACGTGTCCAACATTTTTTGGTAATCTTACTGACGGACTAAATAGACTTAATATTTTTTTACCTAGGACACATCCCTATTAGACTATCTAACCTGATGCCCGATTGTAAGTGAAGATGTGCTCATCGATGGAGCACGCTTACTTAGAATTTGTCTATTCACTGTCAACTATTAGACCCCATGTTATATCTATCAGAAAACATTGACTGCGGACATTTTCTCAACTCTACCAATATATATATCCAATAATGTAAACAATAATAATACCCAACCCATTCCTTGGTTAGATTACATGACATTCACTGCCAATTTCGTAGTGCCATTATGCTTATGAAAAGTCCTGTCATAAACATCATTTTTATGCGAAAACCCTTCGATCAATAATAGTACTATTATTGATCGAAGCGAAAACCATTTAAGGATTGACGAAATGTACAAAAGTTCTGAATGAAATCGGTGAGCAAAATCGATTGTACGCGTGTGACGCCGACGTTGGAAGTACTAAGGTTAGTAAACATTCACAGAATTGTTGAAACGGCTTACTAAAAATAATAGAGAGTCCTTTTATTCTACTTGTACTAGACTATAAACAATCTACAGAGGCCAGTACATCAAACTACTTCAATCATTAAAATTTTCAACTTTAATACAAAAGTATAAGGTTCATGTTCAATTAGGAAAATTTAACAGTTTGACGTAGCTTGATATGCTGGCGTCTGTATAATCTGTTCTTTGGAACAGTTTTCAGGATTTTGTGGTAATGGTATTTTTACATGTCGATGTTTATCAGTGTGTATAGTGTGTACAGTGGTCAGCACTGCACGTCTACTGTATTTAGGCTTAAGACAGCAGTCTCTTAGGCTTCACCAAAATCATAATCAAAATTCATTTATTCAAATTAGGAATGAGAATGAGCACTTTTTGAACGTCAAAAAGTTTACAAAAGACAGTCCCCCAAAACGCCCACCACTTCCTAGTGTTTTTGCTAGGAAGAAGAAGTGGCGGAACGAACTCCCCAGCAACACGTCTGTAACGCTTTCTAATCTGAATAGCTGAAAACCTCCACAGAGAGAGCCCCCTCGCACCTGTGACGGAGCTGTAGTACACTATCCCTATCCCATCCATGTCCCATCTCCCGAGACTTACCCAAATATTTTTTGGTCGGCTTTCTGTCTGACCGGATGCAGTTCAATACCGGTATCTTACATGGAACGACTGCCTATTTGATCTCCACAACCTACTATGTAACTGGTTGTAAGTTGTAACACTTTGGTGGGACTGGCTGGCAGTCTTCCAGGCTCTTAAATACCCGTAACGAAATACGAATATCTGCGAATAGCAGCCGGAGCCGGGACCAAATGCTTAACATGCTTCCCAAAGCACGGTTGGGTCCCGATATGTAAGGGATAGTCACCCATTTCAGACTGACCTCGCCAAGTATAGCATAACCTATGATCGACCCGTGCGTATGGTTTAGTCACCAGCCTCTCAATTTCATTGACCCATATCGAGATATACTCATAGCTATGGGGTTCCATGTGCTGATGGTGATCACCGGTGTGGTTTTAGTGAGGTAAGAATATCACACTCCCTGGTCTTTTCCCCAAAAGTCCAGGCGCCTTTTGAAGGTACTCGTATACCGCGAAAACAAAAAAATCAAAAAGAAATAGGGTTAAATGAAAATTCTACCAACTATTTAATCCGCTTTATTTTAATCCGCTCATGCGACATATAATACAATTTTCGCGACGAAGAAGATGTAAGAAGTAATAAACGCACTTAATACCTCTTACGTAGATAATCCTAAGCTTAAGTATGATGATTAGTCATTCATGTTTCTAATTCATTTACGTAGTAAGGTCATATCTTGCGAAACTGCAAGATATTAAATAACTAGGATTGTTTCATTCGCTGGCCGATCGTTTTATTGATTGGTTGGAAAAATCGTGCTAGCGATGTTAGGGGCTGTATGTGGATAGTGAGTGGTGGGATAAGTCTTGCTGTAGTTGGTACACAAACAATAATCGGATCCTGGAAAGGAGATTTGAAGAAAATCAAGGGTGGGGGCATAATATTCTGTCTTTATCATTAGTGTGGAACTATAGATGAGGATGAGGACAAGCTATGATATGCATCTTTGTCAATATTTGATTTCCTCACAACATTTGGTTTCCTTATCATCTTAGAGAGTTTTCGTTACTATGTTAGGAGCAGTTTACTTAATCCCCACTGAATAATAAATAAATAAATAAATAATGCTGGACAATCCACACAGCATCATCTAGCCCCAAGCTAAGCAGAGCTTGTGTTATGGGTACTAGATGACTGATATACTTAATACAATACATTACATAGATAGATATTTTTATTATACATAGGAAATACCCAGAACACCCGGAACAAATATTTGTAGATCGTACAAACATTTGTCCCAAGGCGGGAATCGAACCCGCAACCTCTTGCGTCGCAGGCGGACCTTCGCCTTCGAATGAGATGAAAATAAAAAAGAAGGCGCCTATAAGGTGGTGTAGGTAGGTGGGTGCTATTCCATAAGAATAATGATCTAATTTTCATTTGAGATGTTAAGCATTTGATAAGATCAGGTAAGATTAAAATTGCGCTAGTGTGTATAAGCCTTAAGTTTTGATGCCCTTTTGTCTGTCTCCTCTCGCACGTATACATCATCTTAATAAATTCACATTATTGCTATTCAATAAGCATGGTCACCGTACGCACCGTGGGCGAAGCGTGGGTGCCCTCGCGCATCACTATGTGATGCACATTAAATTTGATTGTACTGCAACCTGCGCAGGCGCAAAGATTTATATTATTACGCCAACCGCTCATTTGGTGATTATTAAACGATATAAATTTATTACACGATTCAATATTAATATCGTGATGCTCAAGTTAAAGGGTAAGTAGGATTGTTTGAAGCCGTTGATATTAAAAACGAACTTAAGTACCAATATGGGATAATATAGAAGAACAGCTGAATCTGAGTCATCATTATCCTACAAATAATTTCATCATAATCATTATTTTCCACGTAGACTAAACCAACTTTGAGTCTAAAGGCGAAATATATATTTATTCAGTCGATGATCGTTGGTGTTCGGAATCAAAAACATGTGAGTCCCCATATACCCAAAGTAAATATGTTTTATCAAGATACCTGAGAAACTACTGTATATGGTGCGTTTTCCTTGTTACAGATGCCTTTATGAAGCTACCATAATGTAACAATTTCAAAAGCAAACTCCGTTCCGTCGCTGTTTGTACCAGGAGCGCATATCGGCGGCGGCGGTGGCCGCAAAGAATGTCGTCGTCGGATTTATGTGTGCGCGCGCACGCGATGACAGCGCCGCACCGGCCACTACTCTACGCGTATGTCCGCCTGGTACCGCCGACTTGCGTTGAGGCAGTGAATTCTTTTTGTTTCAGGCCGTTTTCCTTTATGGGTGATAAACAATTATGCCATTGGCTTTGTGCTGTAAATCATCTTCATGAGCGGAATCACTTAGAACTCACTTACTTTGAATTCACTCACTTATAACTTTAAGGCTTTGACTATCTAAACTGCAACTAATAAAGAAATTGTGTTGTTAATTATAATTTATATTTTTTTAATAATCGTAGTGTTCGTAAAAAAGCTGTTATCTGACTTAATCACGTGGTTGTTGGTAGTTATTTAATGGGTAATTTTGGATTATACTGATTACTACTTGACTACTGTGTACCTACTCTTAAAAACATGTGTAAGAGCCCTGTCGGTATTTTTAAACAATTGCAAATTACGCAGAACACGCTCAAGCACCATCCTTCTACCACTTCATTTCGGTGAACGCTTTCGACAACGTCGTCGGCTCTCTTGTTACCCGCATAAACTTAGTTTAGGTCTGTTTTCTCAGTTTATGTAGGCGCGGTCGACTGTCTACTGCTGCCACAGTATTTATGCTAAAAGGCCCAGCGGCTCGGACCCTTAATAAACAAATGACGCGCTCACAGATTTAAGAGCCCACGTCGCAATTATTTCGCTATTTCGACGCGGCCCGACCAAGTAAAGGCGGCTTTTTCGCTTTATTTGAATTTTAAGTAACCCCATGACGGTAATAGTGGTTGGGGAGTCGGTGGCTCGCTTTTGTAGCTTCGCCGAAGGGAAATGACTTGTTGCACGTCAGAGCGCGCTCCTGACGGTTTTCGCAATGTCATTTGGAGGCTTTGAGACATAAATTTACAGTGGCATAACGCTGAGGCGCAAAGCGTAGTGTTTGGTGCCATAATGGTAGACTTTGGACTACAAACAAACAAAAGAATAGACTTTAAAGTTTAAATAATGATGAAGTAAAAACGAAACCAAAGTTTAAAGTGAAACACGGTTCCAGTGATCGTTAAATTTTTAAGATCTGTTTGGTAAATCATAAGTTCTTATTTATGTACTCAAATGTCACAACTTGACGAAGATTGATAAGCTTGCATTGGAAGAATTATTGTTAAGACATCATTGTAGATATAAAGGACCAATTTTAAACTGAATGAGCTTAACCACGACAAAAAGATAGTGACTGTCCATTCGTGATACCTACTCGACATTTTATCGGATTTCCAGTATGGCAGCTACTGGATACGATCATTTAAAATGATAAATCACCCGCTCCGTCACCGGGCGACTCGTCAAAATGAACTTATTTGTCAAACTTAGATCAGTGAGGTGCGATAACTAAAACAGGAAATTGAAATTTTATATCACTGGACAAAAATCGGCCGCGTCGCCATCTTGAACGCTAATCGCGCCACGATTTGAATATGGAACTCTTCATACGTTTTATAAATAGCTTTTTTTTTTCATAAGTAAGCAGCCAGTTGATGCATAGGTCTTGACAGGAAATGAGGTTAGTTTTTAAAGGTTTGTAGTATATTTGTGTGGGAGAAGGGCTTGCTTGAATAGTTGATGATGGGAGTACATAGATGGTTGATGGAAAATTTAAATTCTCGTTTCTTGTCTTTATGCCGAGTTAAATGTGTCTGCCTTCCAATGTCTGTGTTAGGATGAAATTGGAATTTCTGAATTCTGTCTGGTATAGCGGCAGAGTTACGTAGTTCCTGAAAGGAGGAATATATTCAGCGAATTGAACTGCACAGTGCACACACAGTATTGCTGTTCTTTAGAACACAGGAAATAGTTGCGATGACAAGCTTAGAATTAACTTTTTTACTGTACTAAATATTAGGCTGTTGCCGTTAGCGTCGACAATCTAGTGACAATTACAGAGAGCTGATGGATGAGGGCAGCGCATGACCAATCGTTGTGAAAATCTTGGGGGGAAAACCACTGTTGGACATAGTCCTCACTATGTCCAGCAGTGGCTGAAATTATGACTAAATAATTCCTGGTTCTTGATTTATTTCATTGTAATCCTTGATCTATTTATATATACAACTACGATTCTCCGGATTAAATTACCATTTCCTAGGACCAGGTACATATCAGGCTAGGAAGATACCGAGCAGATCTTCAGATATATTTATACTTTTATGTCATGTTATGCTATACAAATTAATTTATATTTAGAATAAAAAGAGAATACAATAGGCAGACAGCCGTTAGCTGACAGACAATTTGCATGTTACTGTAAATAAAAGTAACCTTATAGGAATAAATATTTTCTTATAGATACATATATGCGCCTTTGATTAATAAACCGTTGCTTTAGGAACGTTTCAATTCCTAGAGTACCCACGTTAGTAAAAATAGCGGTATCATTAGCAGAGATTCGAACAAGTAAAGTATATTTACCTGAACTTCAAGGAAATACATAACATAGAGTAGATAATACCTCTTTTGAAACCCTGAAACTAAAATCATGAAGTTTTAATCCCGGGATTTTGGTGTCTAATTTTTATTGGACTTAAAATATCTTTGTTAGTACATTACAATAAATGTTTCGAAGAATCACACTTAGAACATTTTTGTGGGTACCACAAATAAAAATATATTTTAATTTGACACAATATATAAACGGTTTCTGTTGTTTATTTGTAGTAGAAGTATTTATAGTATTCAGTTGCTAATTTAAAACAGTAATTTGTTACCTTTAATACCGATATTAGAAACCGACGATCATTGTACCGGGATTTCAAAGGAGGTTCTATCCACTCTAAGTTAAGAATTTTATGTCAATAAACTCTACCTATTCCGATCTCTGATCATTAGACTATAATCTCTGCTTTAATTGAAGGTAGGTATGCCATTTGCAATTCCGTTTCTCCAAGTCGAGCTAGTTCCGCTATCATTTTGACTTCGACCGCCCGACCGACCGATACTGTTCTTTATACAAACAGTCCAACATAACAGTTCCTGCAACATTTGTATGCCTTATACGGAGCATTTTATCTAACCCCTAAGTTAATTTGTCGATTACAATCTAATTTCAACCTTGTAATGAAGAGAGAAAGATGTAAAGTTGAGTGTAGAATCAGTTCAACGTTCAAGTTTTGGGGAGGTCATAGAAAGGTGCAATTTACTTTTAATGCACTGTAGATGAGATTACATATATGTATGTATGTATGTATTTATTTATTTACATCTATGAATTGGTATTTTTAACTAGCGCATTGATCTGCGAAAGACTGCAGGCAGATGCTGGATACGGCGAACTGAAGACAGGGCGCTATGGCGCTCATTACGAGAGGGCTAAACGAAAATAACTGGCTTGCTTTCTATGAGAGAGAGAGAGAGAGAAAGACAGACAGACAAACACGCGCACTCCGCACGGCTTACAATTATAGCAAAAAGTGTCGTTACAACTTCTTGTCTTAATTTTTTCCGCCTAGCCCCCTTTCACAACGCGCGATAAGGAACGTCGTTCCAAAAAACCTTCAAAGATGTCATTGTACTTATGATTTTGAACAACTTTTACTCCAAGATCAACCCTCAATTTAACCTTTTACCTTTTTAAAAACCACAAACAATTTATAGAATAAAATAGAATTAATAGAAAAATAAATAGAATGTGTGTGGTTTATAACCGTAAATGAATCAATACAAAAAATCAATACAAAAATACAAAAAATAAAACGTAAGTAATCGTAAATGAATTACAAAAAAATCTCCATAAATTTATGTAAACATAAATGTTTACTAAACTGATGTTTTTTTTTCGTATTTGGCGGCAAATTAACACAAGAAGTTTACGAAACCAGAACCTCAAGCCCAGCACACGCTTGCGACAACTAGACCAATGAAAGACCCTTTAAATTAATTACAAAAAAATCCACAAAACCGAACAAATCCAACATGGCGGCACGGTTGGCGCATTGGCTGAGCGATTGGCTGCTGCGCTGCGTGTCGTGGGTTCGATCCCCGCACGGAACAAATATTAGGTCTTTACCTATGAAATTGCCGTTCTGCAGTACTGGCCATTTCAAATCAAAATATTTTTTGTTTGGCTAAGAATTCTAATTTCAAATTAATTTTATTTTAAAAACATGGATTTTTTTTTCCAAAAGTAGTCATTTGTTTATTGATTAGTGTTACATTTTCATCGCATTTAAATCTTTTTCGTCATCATGGATACGTTAAAAATTCGAGTAATTATGGAATATGAGTACCGTCGTGGCAGCAACGCGGCACAAGCGGCACGCAACATCAACGACGTTTACGGAGCTAACACTACAAACCAACGCACTACCTGTTATTGGTTTGCTCGCTTCCGTTCTGGAAATTTCGACCTGAAAAATGAACCTCGCGGTCGTCCGAAGACTTTGGTCGACAATGACGAATTAAAGGCGATTGTGGAAGGAATACACAATCTACGGCTGAATTAGCAGCAGCTTTCGACGTTAGCGTCAAAACAATATTGGTCCATTTGCGTCAAATTGGCAAGGTAAAAAAGCTTGACAAATGGGTGCCCCACGAACTCAATGATCGCCAGCGCGAAGTACGCGTCGAGACGTGCCTTGCACTGCTCAACAGACACACAAATGAAGGAATTTTGAACCGCATTGTTACCTGCGATGAAAAATGGATTCTGTTTGATAACCGCAAGCGCTCAGCAAGTTGGTTGGATCCTGGTTCAGCACCTAAACAATGCCCTAAACGAAAACTTACCCCAAGAAAAGTGATGGTCACTGTTTGGTGGTCTAGCGCCGGTGTGATTCAACACAGCTTCTTACCAAACGGGGTGAGCATTACTGCAGATGTGTACTGTGAAGAATTGAACACAATGATGGAGAAGCTGGCACATCTCCAACCAGCATTGGTCAATCGCTCGTCTCCGCTGCTCCTGCACGACAACGCGCGACCTCATACTGCACAGCAGACGGTCTCCAAGTTGCAAGAACTGGGGTTGGAAGCTCTCCGTCATCCGCCCTACTCACCAGACCTTGCGCCTACAGACTACTACTTTTTCCAGAATTTGGATAACTTCTTGGCGGGAAAAAAATTCAATACCCGAGAGGCAGTACAAAATGCCTTTGAAGAATTTGTTGCCTCCCGTCCAGCTGATTTCTTTAAGAAAGGCATCAATAAACTGCCACTGCGTTGGCAAAGATGCATTGATTGCATGGGTGATTACTTCGATTAATACAAATAAAAAATACATGAAAAAAATTCATTTCAATTTTTTCATACAAAACGGCAATTTCATAGGTAAAGACCTATTATTTGTATGGCCAACAGGTAGTTATTCCGGGTCTGGTTGTTTGTGTATGTGAGTTTGAATGTTTGTAAACGCAGCCACGATACAGGGGTACGATACGGATACTAGTGAAGGGCAAAGTTTCAATAAAAAATTTTTTTGATCACGCAGCTCTTCGAATCTTAACACACAATCGTACCTATAGCCCACAACAATCTTTAATCTCAGTTTCAACCAGTGCAACCTTGCCTTTGCAAACCAAACCGAAGTTTAATTAGTTCTATCGCTAATTACTTACCAGGGCACGACTAGCCGAGGACTATTCCAAGCATTTCATGATTTATTAGCCAGGCACTATCCTTTGACCCGTAGCGCTCTATTTGGACAAAATATTTAACATTTCAGCGCTAATGGTTTTAAATCGTGGATTAATACTAAGCGGTTGATTAAGTAGGTGTGTTGCTGTGTGATTAATTTATGTGTTAGTGAGCAATTAGGTGTTTGTGTGTTTGAGGTAGTTTTACCTACGTATTAACCCTTTCACCGCCTATGTCACATTTGTCCGACAAATATTTTCGTGTCCATTACGTATGACTCGTATTTATCACTACATATTATATAACAAACTCCTCCTCCTTATTATTTGTCAAGTTTTTCCGTACATTGGCTTTGTCTAAAATATAATGATGTTTGTTACTTTTGGTGGCGATGACCGACATCTACGCGGGCGAAGCCGTGGGCATCAGCTAGTTCAACATAAAACCTTTTTATGTCTAATTTGATTTCTTGGTTCCAGTTTATATTATTATAAAAATTGTTAATTTCAAGCTAGATGATAAATGGTCCTACTGGCTCTTTATAAGTTGGGAGGGCACAGCAAGTGATATAAACTCAGGCTGTTGAATAGTTAATAGGTAAATAGCCAATGTAAATAATTGACGGATTCGGTTCCGTGGTAATATATTGTTTATTTGTGGATGTATTTGATACGTCTGTGACGTAAAAACCTACCTATTAAATCATTTAACTTGAAAACAAACCTTATTTTGAACTATGTACCAACAGTTTTCACACTGACAACTGACATTACTGGAAGTGTGTCTGGTTGAAAAAACAAAAAAAACACTTGCTTGTTAAAAATAAATCAAGTGGCCAGCTACATTACACAATACATATTTTTTACGTTGATTGGAGTCCTGTTAAAAACTTGGGAACTGAAGTTCAAGATTACTAATTTATATTTTGGAAAAAAAAAATCTTGAAGCGCATCATGGATACGACCAACCGACCTTCATTCTGGCAGGAAACCCAAGCAAAATACCAAAAACCACAATCACCTTCAGTAAAAGAAAACAACACCTATTAACATCTACTTAAACATATTATGTAACCCTTGTTATTTCGAATTAAAGTCGCCTGCGCTAGATAACGAACAATCAGCGGCGGCAGCGAGCGGGTTAGCTTCCCGCTACAAATAAGTTTAGATCGGATCAGCACCTTTTTGTTCCCGCTGTCCCTTCCTGTACGATCAGCGATCATTGATCACGGACTGGAGGGAGCACGCGAACGGTGATCAGGTGATGTGCCTCATTAACTTTGCCGACGATAAATTTTGCATCGTAACACGCAGAATTGACCGACAGATAGGCAGTCGCTCCATGTAAAACTGTTAGTTCAGCCACATTCAGTTAGGCTGAAAGCCGACCCCGACATAGTTGGTAAAAGGCTAGGCATACGCCTACAACTAAGAAGTTAGAAGACTGATAGACAGTCGCTTCTCCAAAACACTGGAAGATATTATGAGTAAATCTGAAAATTAGGGTAGTTAGTGCAACATTTTGCTTTAACAGTTTTTTAATTAAAGAGTTTGAATTAGATCAAATTAAAACGTGAACTTTAAAAAGTAATTTACTCGAATATACTCTAACTGCACTTATTTTTTTTTACCCGTAAGCAGACGATATACAGCTTCATCCGGCTAGACTGGAAGCTAATCCCAATATAGTTGGTAAAAGCTAAAAAAATAGGTAGTCGCTCCTCCTGGTATACAGATGTTAGACTGGAAGCTAATCCAAACGTAGTTGGTAAAAGGCTAGGCATAAGATGACAACACGTAGCTGACCGTTGACCAGGTGAAGGTCGCGAGAATTCGCTGGATGCAAGAAGCACTGTACCGGTCGATATGGTGATGATGTTGGTGACTTTACGGGATCCCATGTGATGTGAAATGATTCTGTAATCATTAAAGACGTAAGCGTCGGTTTTGACACTGTATTCGGTCTTCAGGGCCTTAAAATAACGCGAGTAATCCATAAGTTGCAATACTTTTTGAAGGTCTCATTTAAATTACTATTTTACATTTTTATTATTTTTTTAGAAAATATTTTATTTTTATAGTCTTAATGAGATTTTTAGATCCGAAAATTGTTGTTTCATAGAACAACACTTCAATACTAAAAAAAAACTATGTAAAATAAGAAGAAACTGGCCACACGTAACATTTCATGAAAGTATGTATTGAAATAAATATTCATATGAAAGTGTAGTCCACACTATTCTTTCGCGATGAAATTAAACATTTTTTTAAATACCCCATTAGAGTCCTTAATTTGTAAACCGTTCGGGCTCTAAAAGTCCTTCTGGTTCTCTTTAAAAGCTAAAACAAGCTCTATCATGAGGTACAAACAAGGTCTAAAATTGTTTAAATGTAGTTTTTGTTGCCTCGTACAATATGAGCTTTAAAGCTTCGTTCAGTTTTGTGCTAAAATAAAACCAGCAATAAAATGTAGTCAGATTACTCGACTGGAACGGTTTGAAGTACATACCTAACTTTAATTTGTTGGGGAAGTCGAAATTAAAACAATACTCCCTGGTGTTTTATTCGAAATAATTAAAACGGTATTTTTAAAGTCATTGTTCATTTGTTTGTGTTCTGTGATGGAGAAAAGTAAAGCGTGATTGGCAGAATAATTTGGAGGATAAATTTATTCGGTCTGTGGATGGGTGACCCCCATTACTTTACATTACTTCGAGTCTGCTCTTGCCTCGTTTTTGTAGTACTTCAGGGGTGTTAGCTGAAGCTCGCGTAGATTGTTTTTATACAGTAATACGTAAGAAATGCGCTTTCCTGGCACGCACCAATAGCATCCTAAAAATGATCACTGGCCGAATGGATTGCGTGATCGTTTACTGGTGTTGCATAATTTCTGCTGAACTTACGGCGTGATTAAATTTGTTTATTTATATTATATTTTAGTGTACTAACATAGGTTTTTTAGTAAAATTGTTACTTATACTATGAGTTATGTTTCTTGAATATATATTTGACTTGGAAAGCACGCTAAGTCCCGGCTGACTTCCGTACATCGTTGACAGTCGTTAAGAGAAATCAGAAGCCTGAATGTTTCACTACCAGTCATGCCAAGAGGTATCGTATTGCCCAGTAACTGGATTGTGGAGGGCAGATAGGCAGTCGCCCCATGTAAAATACTAGTATTTAGATGCATCTGGCTACACTGGAGGCCGACCCCAGCGTAGTTTGGAAAGGTTGGGCAGATGATGATATCGATCGGAGTAAAAAAGTAGCTGGTCTATAAAATACTTTTGCCCCATAATGATAGTCTTCCTGACCGAACCGAATAATTGTGTGCACTCACTCACACAAGTACACTCACGACAATCCGGCTTGACCGGAGAGAGATCTGGCGCTGGATCAACACGTGAACATGCTTTCTGAGGCATGGTATCGCACTGCCAACTTCCAAACTCCGTCACCTTGGCATTGAAATATTCCTAATGTAAAATTTTAATAACACGTTGCCCAACCTCGAGAAATAAACCAGGACCTCTCGCTCAGAACTGGCGCTTACGACTGCGATATCAACGAGGCAGTTGGCTTTTTAAAAAAGTCAGAAACTGATCAGTTGGTCTATAAGTTGAACAATGTGCAGAATACTTTCGGCAAAAAAAAAATAGTTTACATGTAAGACTGCCATTTTCGTGCTCGAGACGCCTAGTCTTGAGCACGAAAATGGCAGTCTTTATGAGACCTTGCAAGTCGATAAAACGACCTGTCTTCCATTACCACGGCCCCTTAAAAATAATGATTTATTAAACTCAAAAAATCCATACATATAACTATATTATAACACCGATAACATAATCGCATCCGAAACATTTTTATCCATGGTCCGGCGCAAGCGCAGTTTGTCGTCAGATTTAGCTTGTATTTATATCCGCGCGGGCGACAGGCGTGTGCTACCGGTCCGATACTAAATAACAGTGTCACACTAGCCTTTAAGGACACCGCCGGGATGGTGGTGTGAGAGAGTGAACATGAATTGAAATAAACGATTAACATTATTTTATAAATGATCTTTGTCGACTCTTTTAATCGATGCGAGTACTGATATATCGAATAACTGATTGCTGCCTTAACTGATATGCATTTAGCTTTTACCAATTTGCTTGTTGATACAGTTGAATCATATTTCAATCATCTTAAAATAACATATCTTCATCGGGATGGGGACTAATTTCAGAAACCCACCTACCCAAGATGTTTATGTCCAGTAGTGGTGATGACGTGGATCAAGGTTCGCTAAGGTGAGCTTTGCTACTTTGTCTTCCTCTTCATTGCGTCAATGACTCCAAAATTTAAGTTAATATAAGCATCGACCAGGACTCGGGCTGATCGTCAGCAAGCCCAACAAGCCAAGAGTAAATACTCTAATAACAGCTGTTGTCCAGTGCTCCACAAGAAGACCGGAATTAATCACTCGACTTCTCTCCCAGGAAACAAACAACGCCAAAACAAAAGAAAATCTCTAAACCATGAGTCCTGCTTGCTTCTCACCACATAAAACCATCTTGCACATACGCCTTTTTGTTCGCTTTCCGGCTGTATTTCGGCTGCGCGCGCTTCCATTTATCTCAGCTATCATCTGAGATACGGGGACTATCCGCTGAATCTTTATGCGAGCCCGATAGCCGATACTGACCGCCGCTGATTGGCCGATAGGTACGCCGCACCATTCATAATTTGTTTTGGCGATTTTAAAAATAGATTTGATACTGATTTTTGGGTACGTGCTTTTTGCGATCTGCCTGGTGTTAGTCCACGTCAAGTCTGCCAGTTCCCTACTAAAATAATTACTGTCTAAAACTTGAAAGCTTGGATAAGTAATCAATGTGACTTGATGTTACTGTTTGAAGGTTCTTAGAATGCACGAGAAGCACAGAAAATACTCAACAAAACAAATGAGACTAACCTCACCTCATCGGTTTTGGATGTCTGCTCCAAACTGCGGTATACTTAATCGTTATTACGCTTACGTTACGTTTAAAGCTTAAATTATCTTTCAAAATAAATTCCAACAAATACGCAACCCTATCGGTCTTCATGACTTCGGTCTTGATCTTCGGAAAACTTTATAACTCTTGCACTTCTATGCTGATCACGTAATGACGGATTTTTACTTTCAGCCGAAACCGAATTCGGCCTGATGTGATTTTTAGGTCGAATACCGAAACGATCTCAAAGTATTTTTTGTAAATGTTTGTTTTAAAATGTAAAAGAAAATGTGACAATTTTTAAATTATTGTGTTTAACCGTTTATTTACTTTAATTTTACAAATTGTATACTTTTCTCTTTAGCAATCTGATATTTAATGCGGGCAAAAGTTATTGTCCTTTATATTATTGAAAAACAGATTATCTCTGAATAAATTAATTGTAACTATCAATTTTTAGCACTTAATTGTTTTCAACCATAGCGAAAGGCTGTTAATTTTTTTCGGCCCAAGTGCTAAGGCCGAAAAAAACATAACTAGCTGAATTTGCCCCACAGCGAAAATGACATTCGGTCGTAAGTGATACAATAAAGTATTCCTGAAAGTCCCACTCTACTTAAAATGGTTCGCCTCAGGCCTGAAGTTGGTACATTGTGTAGCTTCTCTAATTAATTGGGCTTTGATTGCAATCATCAATTTCTTTAGACAGCTAAGGGCTATTTATGAAGTTGTTTTTAGGCCTATCTGGGAGTTATTTTTGTAACTAAATGTCAAGTGGATTTTTTCAAGTGTCCTATTTCATTTATTTATTTCATCATTTCAGCCAAAAGACATCACTGGAAGAACATAGGTGGGCATTGGCCTCCCCCAAAGATTTCTACAACGATCGTTCCTGCGCTGGCCTCATCTAAGGGTCCCTGCGATTTATTATTAATCCATACTTACTAGTTATATCATAAATGCGAAAGTAATTCGTAAAGTACTTAGTTTGTTACCTGTTCACGACTAAATAGCAGATTAGATCATAATGAAATTTGGTATAGATATGCTTTGAGACCCTGGGAAGGATATGGGATAGTTTGTAATCTGCGTCATCGTCTGCATCCGTGATAAACGACATACACGTGGATGAATGATGTTGTTGTAGTTGTTGTGTTGTAGTTGTTATAGTATATGTGCGAAGTGTGCCTGCGACTTTCTTCTCGTGGAAGCCCTTGAAATTGCAGGGTCCTTCGCCCCAGCCTGATGATATTTCCTTATTTTGGATGTATTCCCTGTTTCAATCGAATTTACAATTTCATGTTTTTATTTTTTTAAGGACACTTTTTGTTTTTCTAAAATAAAAATGGTCTAATTTATCACTTATAATATCAGCTATATGTCAAAGGAAGCCCCGTCTACCTGCCAGTAATAGTTCTGTCCAGCCGTTTCTGAGATTAGCCGGAACAGACCAAAAGACACAAAAAAGAAAAAGAAAAGTATTTTTTCGGGATAACTACTGTGTACAAATGAATTTAGTATAAAGCTGTTATTTTGACTCTACAAACAACAAACTAACTTTATTTATTTGTGTAGATTTAGTGCAGAGAGTTAGCAATTAATTCTAAATTAAATTAATCCTACCATTTTGTCTTCTCACAGCACACATCCTACCATTATCGTAATTTAATTTATCGTCTATCATTAAGCGTCGTTTTACTGATTTTTACCGATTCCAGCCTCTTCTTTAAGATATTAAATATTGCCCCATTTATTACTATCAGTGTCCAGTCTATGCCTACCATGAGCTAACTTTATGCCCATCTTTGTGTTTATAGATACGAGTACAGTCTAATTATTTTTAGTTTGACAGTTGACAGGTCCCATCTCATTTAGATCACCATAGATAACAGCCGGTCAGTTTTTAATATCGTCACCAATGTCCTGTTCTTTATCATTAAATGTTTGGCCCACCGGATCGCATTGTGTGCTCCTTAATTAATTGTTGTTTGATTGAGCGTCAATCTCATTCAGATCGCTGATCGGATTGATGTCGGCCGGTGAATGAGGAGGTATCAAATGTGTTCGATCAGATAACATGGGTTTGTTGAACAATATACGGCACGGCGAGCGGTGTGGGCCGGACTTTTTGTTCGTTTACTGTTTGTGTGTACTCTTATTGATTTTATTAATCAGTTAGCAAATTTGTAGTGAGCAGATTTTTGTGTCTGGTCGTGTAATGTGAAGTTAAAAAGGGCGTTAAAAATACCTACCATTCTTTTTTTGTGAAAAAAAGTAATGTTTGTTTTGTCGTAATGTGACATTGATCAGAATAACTTATTTTTCTAGGTCTGAAGCCTGAGTGCACACCTGGAACTGAAACGTACCAACCTATACAATTAAACCAATGATACATAGCCTATATTAAAAAGCAAGTGCCGGTCGGCGCACACACAAAGCGCTATAATATCCTATACTAAGTATTCATAGTCTGTGTCGGCTCTCGGTAGCCTGTCGGCTATCGTCGCGACAACGCTTTGTGGCGACACCCGCTGCGAACGAGCCGAACCATTGTGCATGCACCGTGCATATTATTGTGATTAAAACTTAACGTATTCGCGAAAATAGTTCCTTTGCTATAAATTGCAACACATAGACAAATTACTATCAAAATAATTCTCTTTCGGCGGGAATATGAATGTCAAAGTGACAGCTGTCATTTTGTTTTTAATAGTTTTGTTTTTTATTCGAATAGATTTTCGTACGAGGTATGGCAAGAGTGCTATACAGCCTAGTGTGTATATAGAGGTTGGTCGCCTAGTAGCCTGACGTCTGTCGTCGCGTGCGCTTTGTGGCGACACCCGCTGGTACGCACCGACGCGACGTCAAGCCATTGTATGCACTATGTACTGAGTGTCTGTATGTAAAGACGATAATTTGTATATAAATGTCAAGTCGGGTAAGTGGCGTCTTAAGACGTCATTGCAGTCTAAGTAATTTGAATGAATTGTTATGCTTCATACCTACGGATAAAGGTTTTAATAGAATTATAAACACGTAAAATGTATACTGAATTGGTAGTTTTGTAAAGTATATCTTCGTCTATCTTGTAAAAAAATATCATTTTGCACGTACCACTAGAAATGGACCAAAAAGGCCAACTCCAGTCAATTAATTTGATCCAAAGCAAAAAATTTTTTAGGACTTAAAGTTGATTCATCCTTTAAGAGATTTAAAGGTACTGAACGGATTGATTCATCCATCTCTTAAAGGTACTGAACGGATTGATTCATCCATCTCTTAAAGGTACTGAACGGATATAGAAGAAAATGCGCCTAAGCGAAACTTGAACTAAACTGCATACATGCTAATATGGGAAATGAAAGCACAGTTCCAAGTAACAAGACCCAAGACTCATCAGAGAGAAAGCGCTATATTGTAGCTCATAGCATAAGTAACGACCTATCAACCTGTCATGAACTGTTATGAACTTACGGCACTTGTGTGTACGCATGTTGACAGGAAGGGAAACTAGGCGAAACGGAGGAAAAACTTCTTAGTGGTAAAACTTCTTCTTCAAATATACGACAGAGACGACTAGATCGTCATCATGCTAGTGTCATACATAGCTCAAAATTTTGACAGTTTTGGCTTTCTGCACTCCTTCTACATATTAAGCCGTATCTCACAGTATTCTAAGAAGAAATAATAGATAATTAAGATTATGTTTAAAAATGTTGGGTCTATGCCGCCTTTGAGTATTCCCCTCGGTAGCTTCATCATGGTATCCTAATATTAAATCTTCACCAGACTTACATAAGTATACTAAATATCAACTCAATCAGATACCAACAAGAAGTCGAAAAATGGCTTGTTAATTTTGACGACAATGCACATACCAAAATTGCAAGTAAATATAAAGCTTGTAAAAATATGCTGAATAGATGAAATTTAGAATTGTTTTGTCCACAGTAACTTAAAACAGATGAATGTTGTAAACTTAAATCGAAAAACCTTAAAGCTTCTAGGAACTATATGTATATGTAAAAAATGTATGTTTGGGGAAACAGGTCGATTCTGTATACCTGTCCCGTTTTCCCGTTGTATGCGTCTCGTGAGGATTCGCAATAAAAAATAAACCGACTAGGGTTAACTAATTTAATAACACACGGTAAGGTTACGGTTACACTCTAATCTAAAACTATCAGAATATAAACTGAATTTAATGTAAACCGAACCGGTGTCTCGCAACGGGCGACGAACCAGACTGTTGGTGCCTTGGAAAGAGTCCCTTCGTAATCCCTTTTTGTGTTGCCACTTGACAGCGCGTCGATGTTTATACATATTAGACGTAACGCCACGTATACTCATGATACGTGACGCCACATATGTATGTAAAAATGTGAACGTAGTAGCAGCCAACAACTCAACCTTTACATAAAATCCACAAAGTCCCTTAGAACCACGGCAATTTAACTGTTAGGCAATTCATAAGTGTGCCGGAGCTCGGTTGTCATGATGGCGGCTTTCCCGCCGGAAGTCAATTATGCAGTAAATCTGCGACGAACGGCGCGCGCGCAGATCTCCGCACATTTACATATAGCTGGGTGCAACACAAACATGGTCTTTTTGCGGTGACGAGATTATTGCGGGCTGATCGATATATCGTTTGGATTTGACTTTGAGTTTGGATTTGTAAAGAAGGATGGATCTAAATAACCTTATACATTTAAAAATTGCTGTGATTTTGTTAAAGGTTCAAAGGCTTCTACAAAACTTAGGTTGGTAGAAGTGCCTTATTTTGCCATTTTCGTAACAACATCGATTTAGTCAAAAATTCTGATCGTACTTTTGTTAGACAGTACTCAATATTGTAAAGTAGCCTTCACATTTACCTATTTTTTTATAATAAAGTTGAAAACCTATAAAAGAAATTTGACAGATTGGGATAGCTTGATGTGCCTCTATAGGTAGGTACTAATTTCTTTCAAAAACATTGTTTTTTCTGTTTCAAAATGTAATTAATTCTATAAATATACCATAGAGTAATTTCACTTTGAAAGTCATCCTCTTAACTCAACAATCCTCCAAGTAGCCCTAAGATTAATTTAATCTAAACCCATCGCACTTTTAAGTCTAGTGCTTTAGATAATGAATACTTTTATTCAGCCTGGGGCCAGTGGGAGTAGTTCGTAAATCACGTTGCACAGGGGGCCACGGAGGTGTCTCGGGGCCTCATTTACCTGGCTGGCATCGCGGTATCGAAGAGCCGATATCGCAGATACCGACCATCGATAAATAAAATATTGACGTGTATACGCACATGTGAGGTGGGATGTGCGGTGCGTTAATAGACAACATTTTTTTTTGTCAATGCTGATTTTTTATGGTTTTATAAATTTAAAAAGGTTTGTTATGTTTTAGGAATTAGACTATTTTTCTGTTGTCTCTAGTTTTGTTTCATTTCTGTTGCGTAGCACTGTAAGTAACTATTGATGTCCACATCAATAACTGATGTGATTGAAGAAATGTTAATCATGTCTTATGACAGATTCATTGCTGTAATCAGAACAAAACCTTAAAAAAACTGATAATAATTTAGTAAAGAAGGGAATAATAATAGCATTAATCCGTAAAATAATATTTTAAAATAAGCAACAACAATGTCCTGCGCCTGTACAGCGCGGCAGCGTAGCATCCAGTTTAAATTAGCGTTTGCCGTACGCACAAGAATCCGCCAGTGACCATTAACATTGGAGGGATGCCCTCGGAACCGGCGCATTTTTAGCTAAAAGCCTACATCGCCCCGCACCGGTAGTGGATTCCGAACGCACCCACAACATTGATAGACCATAGATAATTGGAGAGGTATGCTTTAAGTAATGTGTTGTTTATGGTGTGTTAAATTGAGTTATTTTTATCCACTTGGTAATTTGTTGCTATTTTGTTATTGTAGTGAATACTTAGACCATTTAAATTGGTTTACTAATGATTAGAAACACCATGAGGGTTTTTATTTGCGAATCTATTGACATTTTCAAGCCAACGTTAACATGAGTAAAGAGTCAAATAATAAGTGTCATTGACGTTAAAACCAGAAAGAAAAGACATTTTTTTCTACCGTTTTATTTGATCACCTCTTCCTATGGTAACTTTGTTTCCTTTATGAGGATATTTATAAACGGAAATTAATTACCATTTTCAGTACACGTAAGAATGTTACTTATTCCACAGGGACGGTGTAAAAGATCGCGTTAAAGACTGTTGATATTACGCCTCCTTACACTTTATTTTTATAAGGCATATCCTTGATGGCCAGCGTGATAATGTGGCTATAAAATGTACATAATTGTCTCAATGTTTACTAAGTGGCGGCCATTATTGCAGGGCAATTAAATTGATTAAAATTGTCATTTGATCGGTTGCTCATCAATGGCTCGTCTTTGATTTATGACTTTAATTACACGTGTCTCTCGTGAAGGTATTTGCATTCCTTTGAAAGTACCTACATGAAGGAGTTTGAGACGTAGGTATCTACATTTACCAAGTATCAGCTGCTCTGTATCCTGACTAGGGTTATGACACTATGATGGTAAGTGTGGGCACTTTGTCTCCTCTATCTTCTTGCCTATGATTCGACCTCAACTGCTAAGATTTTTTGACAAGTAATTGTCATAAATTTGTTCACTTTCTTAATTCTCTTATCAATTTATTGATCGTAAAACTCACAACCAATAAAAAAATAAAAAAATGCATTTATATCCAATAATACAATGTAACAACGATATAATAAACAAAATATATGATCCGTCATTTCCGAATCATATCTCAATGCAAATCAAGGAAATGTCGTCTGACTGTAAAATTACGATATCATGGCACGTGGCCCACAGACCTAGAGAAAAAAAGTAAAATATATTTTATTATTTCATAGAGAAACTATTTTTGTATTGGCAAAGTTATGCTTGCGTTCGGGGATTTAAAAATCGAATCATGTGTCTATCCAATAAGGTTTGGTTTTATTGAAAAGGAGTTTTAAAAACGTATTCGAAAATAGAAATGATTCGTGATGAGTGTATGAATACCGCATGTAAAGCTAGGGGTGGTCCGACCAGTTTTTTTTTATGAATTTCTAATTTATTTATGAGTATGACGCGACATGTCGATTTATGAATATTAAATGTGTGTTCCTGTGACTGACAGGCGTCAGACGTTAGTTTTTCTGAACTATTGTAAAGTGATGATTAATTTATGAGCTTTTTTCTGTTCCCAGAAGGTAGTATTTTCTTGGATAGTTGGTTCATTTCTACGTATGCAAAAACAAGAGGTGTTTAACAACACCTTCAGCGTATGATAACCATTAAGTTGATTGTTTCACAGTTATGGTTTGCTTTAACTGAGAACCCATCTTTTCCGACTCGAAATACGGCCATAAGAAGCTGAAAAGACACTATAATGTAGTGATGATGCTAAAAGGTATTGTTTCGACACGTTTTAAAGAATTGATATCGCTTTCGATGCACTTATACCAATAAAATATCAATAGATCGATAGATTTTTTTTCGAACAAGCCAAGTGAAGCCGTATTTTTTTTACGGATCCGAATCACTGTGTATCCGAATCATAGTTAGCCTAATAATATCGTTTTTTAAACGTTTTCGATACTCTTTATTTTGATATGGAAACATCGAAATATTATTCGTCAATACATATTTGACAGGCCGACAGAAAGCAGCAATTTTGTCCACGATTCCTTCCAGCCAGTTTCATTTAATACGTTGTCAAATCTAATGTCAAACTTTCTTTATTAGCTGTTCTTATATTCAGCAGTTTAGTTTGGATGCGTTTGTAGTCACACCAGCCAGCATCCAATAAAATCATTAATAATAATGTATCAAAGAAAAAGCTAAAAGTGTATGTAAATGTGTCGTGTGGCGGACGGAATACATTGAGGGGCAGGATGTGGCGATGACGAAGCGAAATTGTGCTGTTCTGGTCGATAAGCTGTTGCTGGTTCTTGGAGAAATAATCTTTACATCTATATACATAAATTAAATTTAAGTGTCTGTTTGTAATATCAATATAACAGCTTTTTATTAAATCCATGAGAGTATTGATATTTATTTCAAAAAAACATTTTATTTTTGTCTGTCTGTGTGTTCCGGCTAATCTCCGAAATAGCTAGGACTTTGTTGGGAATTTCACTGGCAGTTAGTTATTGCTTTATTTTAGAAAAAAAAGAAACTTATGAAATTCCAAATTAAATCCGATTCAAATATGGAAGTATGCTTCCACGCGGATTAAGTATGCGGTTATTGATAGTATTGATTTTTTAGTTTTGAGTATGTTAGATCGAACGGTTGATAAGATCTTCGACTGCTGAACCAGCATTGGATTTTCTCAGCGTAGAATTATTCGGAATACTGTTCGTATGAGTTAGAGGGATTGGGGCTTTCAAGTTTGAATTTGGATGAGTCTGTCCAGTAGTTTGTTTATCATTATACCTAAAGATGGCGACGATGCTTATTTCTTGTTTGTGACAGGCCATGAAATGTTAAAAAGCACATTAATACCTAACCACTGATCACCAAAGGTCGATAAGATCTAAACTATGTCCAGCGCAAAGTTTGAAATTCATTAATTTTCTATATAAAGTAGATGATAGTATTGCTAATGTATACTTTGGAATTTAACGAACCCGTAATAAGTTGCAATTTAAGTTAAGTTCTTAGATAGACGCCGTTTATTTTGCATACTTATAAATTTAACGAACCTGTAAAAAATGTGTTTTTAGGCATAGATCATAGTGATAGATATTGAGACATAGTTTTTTTTTAAAACGTTGCCCCTCACTAGGAATGTATCCTATGTCGTGGGTGCTTTTACAAACATTTAAAGTCACATACACGAAAAGCTAGACCCGGAACAACTTCCTGTAGGCCATACAAATATTTGTTCCGTGTGGGAATCGAACCCACGACACGCGGTACAGCAGTCGATCGCTCAGCTGCTGTGCCAACCGTGCCGTCAATATGATATTATTACTTCTGAATCATTATTGTTACTTCTTTCTTTGTTTTCGATATTTAGTATTGTCATTGTGTGCCTGAGTTTGTGATAAAGAAATGATTTGTCCTTCTTTCTTTTCTTTCCTATAGCACTAAGAGTAGGTTTTATATAAATAAATAATGCTGGACAATCCACACAGCATCATCTAGCCTCAAGCTAAGCAGAGTTTGTGTTATGGGTACTAGATGACTGATATTCTTAATACTATACATTACATACATAGATATGTTTTATTATACATAGCAAATACCCAGAACACCCGGAACATATCTGTGTAGATCGTACAAACATTTGTCCCAGGGCGGGAATCGAACCCTCAACCTCCTGCGTCGCAGGCGGACCTTCGCCGGCCGCGCCACATCAGTCGTCAAAATTTATTGTCATTAGCCTGAGTCTGAGCTAAATAAATTTATTATATTTCCTATAGTTCTCAAAGTAGGTTTTATAGCTCAGTTCTATAGGCCTCGTGGCCCTATTTCTAGGAATCGATAAAAAAAGAAAACATTGAAATCCATTCAGTAGTTTAAGAGATTACTCCGACCGCAAGTAGACTGATAAGGTTTTTTAATAAAAGAAGTGGGTAGCAGTAATAACACTGGGAAAATTCAACATTCATTTGAAATGTAGATATTTATGTGCTGGCAACATCCGGTGTATTACATGCAAGTGACTTCAGCTGCGAATTCAAAATGGCGTCTTATTCTAACGTCATAGGACCCAACCAATATAGTACAGAGGCCAGCACATCAAGCCACCCAAGTTTCTTTGATAGTTTTTTAACTTTATGGCAATAGTAAATAATGTTCAATTGGGAAAATCTGACAGTTTGGAGTGGCTTGATGTGTTGGCGTCTGTACCTACTGAAAACGGTAGTGTGGTCAGGCTAGTTTCGAAAATCAAAGTTAATGTATTAGGTATAGAAGCCGGAATTCAGTTCTTTTTAAGTCTATCTTAGAAAAACTGACATTAAACCTGCACTTACATATATAATCTTAATGTATAAACATGAATCCCTGTTTCCCTTGGTCACTTTATAACTTGAGAACGACTTGACCGATTTAATTTATTTTTTAAGTTTTTTTTCTTTTTTAAGTTTTCTAGTATTTTGTAGAAGGTTCTAACGGAAAGAAAAATTAACACACACAATTGCGCAGAAAATTGGCAAATTAAACCTATGGACTGACTTAATAAGGAAAATAATGATTGTTATTTTTGAAGTTAAAACTATTTTAGATGCGTTGAGCGATTTTTGGTTTGGACGACGTATGCCAAAAACACAGTTCTTCCAAAGTTTTAAGTTTTAAACGTTACTAAAATAAAGTTGTAACATAACACAAGTTGTATTTTTTGTTCTTTTTATTATTATCTTCTTTTCTTTAGAAACACCGGAATATCTTTGCAGGAAAAGTATTTTTTTAACTTTTAGTCATTACTTTTATTTATGTTCTCTCTGTATTTTCTTACAAACATATTCACTGATAGTACCTCTAGCGTTTGATGGTCCACCATAGTACCTACGTGATATTGGCTTCTCTTCCACAAAAGCTATTAATGCACAGTTGAAGTTAAGTTTTCATACCCATCAGCAGTCCTCATGACTGACAGCTAGTGTGCGTCCCCATCTTACTTACCTTACCCATACAACTTTTGCCGTAACCTACCTCAAAACCCACCACGAAGACCCACTAACTACCGTTCACAATTAACAGTGGTTAAGCATTCTTAAATAGGTGAATTGAATAGGGAAACAGTCAACTATGTAAGCTCTACATGATCTTATCGGCGTTTATCGTCCGATCTCTTTTTATTTGCCCACAGTGTTTGGAAACTGGGCGTCATAACGTGTGGTACAATGGATCATTAAGTACAGTGTTTTGGTTTAGCAACGAAACTGGGTAAAAAGGACATCTCGTGATAATGTGCACGTGGCCAACTGTTGATAATCTATCTGGTTTTCATTTTAAAACAACTACGTACAAGTATATAGCAGAACTGATTAGTGCAAGTAGAACTTGAATGTGACGGGTTCCGTAACATCATTATCTGCCTAGCCTTTTCTCAATTATGTTGGGGTCAGCTTCCAGTCTAACTGGATGCCGCTGAATACTAGTATTTTACATAGAACGACTGCCTATCTGACCTCCACAAACCAATTACTGGGCCTTTGGCTTACCAAAGGCCCAAGTCTTGATACAAGTCTTAACTTGTTTCAATACTTTAGGTCTTCTGACTACCCGTAATTACTGTCAAAGATCTACAAATGACACCCGGGACCAACGGCTTAGCATGATTTCCGAGGCACGGAGGAGTCTCGATATGTTACGAACGGTTACCCATACACAAACTGACCCCAGTAAGCGTAGCTTAACCATCCATCCATCGGCTGTTTTTATTTAGCCACGAGCTCGACTACCATTGTTTCAGACCTAAATTATCAAGTTTCTTGTGTTTTTTATTATTTTTTGTTATAGCGGCAGTAGAAGTACACACTCTCTGAAACACAACTGTTTATCTGTCTGTGATTCTGGTTTTTAGAAGTTACAGTGATAGGGCTGACGGACGCACAGTTTAGTAATAGGGTACCGTTGGCATCTTTTGATGATGACGATCTGCGAAAGACTGCAGGCAGATGCTGGATGCGGCAAGCTGAAGACAGGGCGCTATGGCGCTCATTAGGAGAGGGCTATGTCCAGCAGTGGACTAGTATAGCCTGATGATGATGATGATGATGATGATGGCATCTTTTGGGTACGGAACCCTAAAATAGACGAGGTTAAAGTACTCATCCACATCGGTGGCATCCGGAAACGAGCCCAGAAGACCATCCTTTTGGGCAATCCTCCCATTGACAGCGATGCAATGAGCTCTTGCCCTCTGTTTCAATTCATGTACATATGTATTATTATTCATAAATTAAAACAGCCGCATGTTTTGATCGAAGGTTGAGCTACGCCTTTCGGGGTCAATCTGTGGATCGGTGACCGTTCGTAACATATCTAGACTCCTCCGTGCCTCGGAAATCAGGTAAAGCCGAAGGCCCTGACTGTCATTTGTAGATCTTTGACAGTCGTTACGGGTAGTCAGAAGCCCGTACGTCTGACAATCAGTCTTACCAAGGGGTATCGTGTTGCCAAGTAACTGTTTTGAGGAGGTCGGATAGACAGTCGCTTCATGTAAAGTACTGGTATTAAGCTGCATCGCGTTAGGCTGGAAGCCAACCCCAGCATACATAGTTGGGGAAAGGTGAGGCAGATGGCAGATGATGTGCATATTATTATTTTAATAAGAATGTGTTGGTGTAGTAAATTAAGTACATATTTAACTGTCACACCCATCTTCTATAAGCAATTAAAATCGCCTCCACATAATCATTCGCTATTCGACGAAAAAGTTTTATACTAGTCAAAAAGCACAATTCAAAATAACTCAACGGGGAACCGAACCTTATTCAGGCTGGCGGCTGATGGCGGTATGCAAACCTGGCTAATAAATGTATCGGCGCTATCTTCAAAGGCGCATCTCTTTGGAGCGGTGCGCTTGCGCCGCTGCCGTCCTGCGCAGGCGTGGAGTAGTGTCTGATATGCCACGCTGAAGATTTTAGTTTGCATGGGCTGTTTGATCCGCTATCCCAGTTAATTATCTAACAATTTCAGCTAGTAAACTTATCTTATAAATTGGCAGTACCTTTATATCTTGCCTGAAATTAGCTACTTTTGTATATAATGTAATGTGGAACCAAGAAATGAAATCAGCGAATTGAGCACGAAAATATTTGTCGGATAAAATCGACTTCAGCGGTTAATTTGATAAACAGACAAAACGATTGCGCTCTAGACATACACTGCACAAGCTATGCTCAGATGATAGCATATCTTCCACTGGTTGGCCAGCACGTGCCGGTGGTCAGTGCGCAAACGCATATTTTATTGGCTCTCTATCGGCCATTACGTCGCGAACTGTTTTTATGTTCATTCAATTTGAGACGTTTTGCCACGCGACATCCATTGGTCTAGCTTTGTGCCGGTAATTGTTACTAATTAGCTTATTAATTATACTTATTGGTTTAAGAATTATGTCTTTATATTGTGGGTAGGATACGAGCTTTGAGGTACTACATATTAATGTCGTCTGCGTGCTTTGTTTTTATAAAATTTATACTAGCCTGGGTCATCTCACTGATCTCCCTATGACTTCCACTTGTTTCGATCCAGAGCTAATGTGGGCCACTAGTCGTTGGGATTGTCCAGCTCTTACAATAAAAAATATATACAAATACATACCTATATTTTGTATTGTAATATTACTGTGCCCTTACAGTGTACAGTAAGGCATGTAGCTCTAAGCACTTTTGTAACATTTTGTAAACACTGTGGAATGCAATAAATTAATATGAATATGTACTAGTACTAGGTGCTACTAATAAGTATGGATCCCTGAGATAAATGTCCTTGCGTGATTTATAGAACTTCAATACTTTGAAATGTTTAGAAATTTAACATTGTGCCTGTATACTTAGTCACCGAAGAGTTGGGCAGAGGTATAAAGTACACCCATATTTTGTAACTTATGTTTAAGATCCGTGTAATAGAGGGCACAGTATTTCTAACAACCGGGCACAAATACAGACTACGAGCTGTTAATTTTAAAAATTAGACGGAGACCCCGATAACATTTTGCCCGTACCGGGAATTGAACCCTGGAGGTTATAATTAGTACTATTGCTGCAAACCACCAGATCAACTAGGCAGAATAAAACATCCTCCTTTGATGTAGTCGGTTTAAAAATAAATAGAAAAAAAAATGCTGGACAGTCCACACGGCATGATCTAGCCCCAAGCTAAGCAGAGCTTGTGTTATGGGTACTAGATGACTGATATGCTTAATACAATACATTACATAGATATTTTTATTATTACATTATATATTTTTATTATACATAGCAAATACCCAAGGCGGGAATCGAACCGGCAACCTCCTGCGTCGCAGGCGGACCTTCGCCCACCGCGCCACTTCGGTCGTTAATATATATAGATAGGTATATAACTATCTATCTATCTCATCATCCTCCTGCCCTTATCCGAATATATTTGTGGTCGGCGCAGCATGTCTTCTACCACACATCTCTATTGGTCAAATCCTTTCAAGCCATATCATCTTTCACAAAATCCATCTATCGTTTCTTTGGTCTCCCTCTACCCTTGTAACCTTCCACATTCATTCTCAAAATTTTCCTCTTCCCAACTATGTTGGGGTCAGTTTCCAGTCTAACCAGATTCAGCTGAATACCAGTATTTTATATGGAGCGACTGCCTATCTGACGTCCACAACCCAGTTGCCCCAATATGATACCCCTTGGTAAGATTGGTTGTCAGACTTTAACGCTTACGGGTAGTCAGATACCCGTAACGACTGTCAAAGATCTTCAAATGACAGCCGAGACCAACGGCTATATACGCACCGTACCGGCAAAAATAAGAGGAATTGAATGATTTACCTTCTATTTCTTTTTCTGAATAAAAAATATTGATCGGCATAAATTATGATCAAATAAATAAAATAACGTCAGATAGACGTGACGGGATCGAGATGTCTCCGAGGATTAAAATGTAAAACAGCGAATAAAAACTTAATTATCACGTGTTATAACAGCCTCGCGCCAAAACACGCACGTTGGTAAACTGTGTGTAACCCTGGAAGATACATTTTCACGCGTCTTCATACATTTTGACGCTGAGTTCCAATTAAATTATTATTTGAACTCCTTTTTATCTTGTGATGTACTGTGTCTAAATATATACATATGTAGTTTAAATCCTAATAGATCCAAAATTTTTTTTCCTACATTTACTAACTTGCATGTTTAACGAAAAAAAACTTTTTTTTTTTTATAGTCTCTTCAATACATTGAATATTTCACTATTTCCTTGTGTAGTTAATATTTATCTACTTATTAGTTTTCTTTCTATATCATGTTATAAGAATTCACCCACGATGTATCCCGTTTCTTGTTGTTTTCAAATAGAAGTGTTGTATAATTTTGTGAACATCTTTTGAAAGCGAAGTAAATATTTTTCGAAGCTCTGTTTAGATCAGGTGCCTACATACAGTCCGTAAAAAAAGATTTTAAGGATTGAATATTAAATGCCGTATGCCCGCAGCAGATAAGAAACATACTACATAAATAAAAATTTGAATAAAAATCAATAGCCTGCAATGAAAAATAACTCAATTATACCTCCCAAAAGTTCCCCGAAATCATACTGCACAAACTCAAATCTTCATTTCTGTACTTATATCTGTGTTTTCTCCAAAACGTCAATACATCAATAGCCGTGGTTCTCTCTGCAGGGGCGTGATACCGCGGCCCGCTTCGTAATTACAGGCGCGAGCGCCCGCGGGCCGCACGGGCACACCCCTGCCTTCGCAAATTATTTAGTAATTTTAATTTTATTTGGACTTATACCGCTTTCGTATTGTTCTTGTTGTGTTTAGCGTTTGGCAAGTATAGTGATGGTAATGTATCATTAAACGTGTCATTAATTTGAATAGATGGCTATCGAAGGGTTAAAATAAATATCGCGATCCTTTTGAATGCGTGGAATGACTGACTGTGGGTATTGTGCAAGGGGCATTTTGGCGGGAGATTGGTTCAGATATTCAATGGAATTAATTTGTCAAATTGTGTGTGCCTGACAGAGAATTTTATCATTTGTTGTTTTTCTTTACTTTTTAAAGTATAAAGTGTGATATTATCATCACGTACTCAGTTACTCAGAATACTTGTAGTATATTATGGGGAAAGTGGTAAATAATAAACCAAAATGCATATGAATAAAATTTTATTGTTCCTTATAAATTTTCTTACAATTAGGAAGAACTTAGTTTCGCAGTGCGAGTGTCTCATTACTAAACTAAAGAATTGCAGCGTAAACTAAAAACAATTTAACTAGGTATAGTTTTAGTACAAATAATTATAACCTATGAGATATTTCTTTATTAAAATATTCTAACAGTTTATACAGAAACAGTAGTTCTATAAATTTTATTAACTAAAACAATATAAAAATACAACTTAAAATATATATCTACAGACTTATTGGAAGAACTATATTTCATTTAATTCGACGCTCTTTTTTATTTTTATTTTTTTTATCTACGAAATATACAAAAATAGTTACAAATAAATAATCTATTACATAGGAATCGCATTATTCGCTACCTCTATGGTATACGGATTTGGACGTACAAAAAATATTTTAGGACCTCTTCACATAGCACCAATTCACATTAACATTAGTTATTTTAATATATCTTCAAACTCTTAATAGTTATAACAGTCGCTGTCACAATTGCTGCCGCTAACATTTCATATATTTCATACAAACTCTACAAGGCACAGACAATTTTGGAACTTAAAACGTGAGTACAAGCCGTTTCGCTTTTATTATTATAATTATTCTTTATTGTAATACAAATCGTATAAATTCACTTAAAATACCTTACTCTCCACTTTATTTTATTCACAGTGTAATAAATAATTGAAAAGTTTTACACAAATTACAAAATCGCTAAGGTTGCGAGCTAGTTAAAAAATATATTTATATCTGAGTTACATCCCTTTGTCGTCGCGGTATACAATATTTGTGATTTAATTATGTAAGGTTATTTTAGTGGAACAAATTCTTACAATATCACTATATCCGCTGTGCAAACATTTTCATCGTATATTCCATATTACATTTGGAAGGAAATCAACTCTTTGGGTTACAGTTTAGGAAGAGTCCATTTGCTACCCCATATCAGTCCTTTCTAGTCAATTGCTGTAACAAGTCTGTCGTACTCCAGCTAGAATGACGCTGAACTCATCCTCGGGCCTGGCGTCCGAGCCGGGAGCGCTGGGAGCGTAGTTAGTAGGGGGGGCTCCAGCGATCACTGACGCGTAAGGGGACGCGTACATCCTCTCGGAGCAATACTCGGGGCCGGGCGCCTGCTCCGGGCAGTAAGGCGGGCGAAAGTTCTGCTGCTGCTCGTACCGGTACTGCTGCTGCTGCTGATGCTGCTCCATCGGCCCCTCAGCTCCATAGTCCAAGTATTTATCAAACTCCCGAGCATCTACATCGGACTCGGGAGAGCCTGTCCTTATCTCCGGACGAGCATTCATGTAGTTTTGTTCTCCATCCTGCTGCTGGTTCGACGGCGGCTCCTCAGAGAAGTAACTGCCACCCGTATCGTACTCCGTTTTTGGCTGATCTGGATAGTGAGACACGTACGAGTCCTCAGTTTTATACATATGTTCATAGTGGTCAAATGGGTGATACTGGATAGTGTATTCCGTCGGTACCGGGCCACTTGGGGCATTAGAAACTCTTGGTGTAGATGTGCCTAGAGCTTGTTGATCTTGCGAGGTGGCGACCGGTGGGAAGAACGTCCCTGTCACCAGCGGCGGCTGCTCAGTCAAAGTCCTCTGCGTGCACATGACGTACATTCCATTAGCCATGCCCATGGCGGCTACGGGCGCTGGCGAGAAGGATCCTGGCGTTCTATAAGTTTTATACGGTGAGTATGAGTCAGACATGGATGCATTCATCGCTCGCCTCCTCTCTTCATACTGAAAATTTTCCTTTTCATTTTCGACTGGAGATGCGTCAGGTGTAGGCAGGGGAGCTTCAGCAGGGGCGCTCCTTCTGCCCTGAGGTTCAGGAGACCTCGCGGGAGAAGACTCCGGGGTCTGAACGTGGCCGTTGAATTGTTGGTTGTTTTGGAAGTCCGAGGCGAGGGGCGAGGTTCGGTAAGGAGAGAAGCCGGCTCCGGGGTTGTGGCTGAAGCGAGGGTCGGGCGAGTCCGTGCCGGCGGCGTAGGGCGAGCCGAGCGCCGCGGAGGTGGCGGGCGGCGCGCTGGCCGGCGTGGCGGGCTGGTTGGGCCGCGTCTTGTTTTGCTTTCGTCGCCGAGGCCGGTACTTGTAGTTGGGGTGCTCAGTCATATGGATGACCCGGAGACGCTCCGCTTCCTCCACGAACGGCCGCCTGTCTTGCGGTGTGAGCGAACGCCACTTTTTACCTGGAAAAGAAAAAAAAGAAAATGAGCCGATTGTGTTTGCCGGTGTACAATGTTGCTACACGTTTTTACAGAGCGGAGAAAATTGACGTGCCATGACTTGTCGTGGTGATATTACGATATTATTTACGATACTTTTTATTCGCCGTGTAACAGGGAGGTTTATGCGTTTAGCGTGAAAAGTTGTCACTGTTTTTCTGTAAAACTGCGTATCCAAGTTTGTTGCGAGTTTTTGCAAATCTTTTATGACATATTTGAATGATTGCTCGAGGCACATTGAAGTAACATTTTTAGTAGTAGTAGTAACATGTAATTTTCCATAATATTATTTGACTTATTTGCTATATATCACAGTAAGACAGCTGTAACATTATACTCGTTGTTTATTAGTAGGTATTACCTTTCGTATATATAGATAAAATCCAAGAATAATATTAGTGGCATGTTAAATAAACAAAACAGATTCAACCAGTCACAAAGTCAAGCTAAATAATCACGATAGTGTTTTATCAAATAACTATAAAACACGTACTATGAGAGTATCATAAATAACTTCATATATCTTTTACCAAGAATGGTCTGTCTGCTACAGGGTTTTAATCTTTATTTTATGTGTGTTACGGTAAGTATTACGTTGTGGGCTAAAGTGTGAGGTTCGGAGAGAAATTATCGAGGAGTCCGAACAATCTTTAAGGATATTTATCAAGGCGACACTACTTGCTACCGGCAAAACAAACAACTTCACTCTTAGTGATGCGGCGTGTCGATATAAAAAATAGTCATTTATCAACTGAGAATTTAAATAGGAGGTTGATTTTTTTACGTTTAATGGAATGGAACGAAGAATATAATTTATTTTTATGTCGTTTAGCATTTTTTTCGTGCGATTTTAATGATTAATCAGGGTTATGACTTTAGTTTTTTTTTATCAAACATTCCTTCTTTATTTTACTGTTCATATTTTTATTTTTTTTTCATCTTTCATATAATATTATTTTAATAAATACAGAATACCACATACATTGGTAATTCGGTACGCGACATACCGAACTAAGAAATAGTTTTACAAAAACGTCACTCAGGTATCAACTACTCGGTTGAATGATGTCAAATGTCATCAAGACAAATGACGGGAAAAGGCTTCCTGTAGTGCAGGTCTTATTCCATTAGTCGTCTAATACTTATCGATGTTTTTTTCTATCGATAATTAATGACGAGTTGTATCGCCGAGATTAAGAGCACTTGTCAGCGGTCTGGGTGTGTCTTTTTTTATTAATTCATTGGCAAAGTTGTGATGTGATGTGATATTAATTTTATATTTTAAACATTTGTATAGTTACATTCGTTAAGTGCGTGACTCTTGGCTTTTTTTATTGCCCTTGCGAATGGTAATTATGATTTTAAGTCAGTAAATAAATTATTTTGTACCTTATATTAATTTGTTTGTGTGATAACGATATTTTTAATGAAACTGAGTAAAGGGACATAAGTTAACTTTAACATCACGAAAGAAAAAAAGATTGAACAAATAATGGCTTCAAAATGAAAAACGGTCCTGTACGCAAAATAATCGAAATATGGGAGTGGAGGTCAATAAATAATTTGATAACACAGTAAGTAGTTTGTTTAGATGATCGCATAACTACTAATATACATACAACAGGCAATATGCGAAAATTGACGATCCAAAATACAATACATTATTTTTTTAGCTGACAGTATCACATTAGGTATCGAGGTACATTAATTTCTCAACATCTCTTATTATTAACCGCATAATTCACATCCTACACACAAAACAAAATCTATAATAATTATTTAAAACACATTTACCTACTGTCGCTCACGACATTTTTCCTACTAGTCATTTGTCAAGATTTGCGATAAGCATCGACTACTGGATTCCGTGGTGTCACCTCACTACGCATTGTCGAGAAATATTTCTTTGTAACAACATCTAATAAAGCTTATAGTGGGCACTTTATTACTGAGGTAATGACCTGAATGGCTTGACACCTGGCTAAACACTTGGGAGTTTCAGACCTAGATTGTAAACGAGCTAGATTTATATTATATTACGTAAATATTTGGAATAGTGTTGAGGAAGACGCTTAGCTACTCAAAATTTTATTAGGTATCTAGAAATATGTTGAGGACTCAACGTAATTTTGGGTTTCAAATCTGTTATAGCCCTGAGTTTGGGTTTCAGACCGATTAATGGTAATAGGTCCGCCGTATAGGGCCTAACCCTTTGGAAAATACAAGCGTGATATTAATAAATGGAGATACCTAAATTAAATCAAATTTATTGGTATTTTTGTTATTGATGGAAAAGTACCATCTAGTAATTACATAACATATAACAGAGCTCTGTATACGGGAGCTACATTTGCCAACAAACTGCTGTGCAGTTTGGCAGAAGTAACATTAAATGTAATACTAGGGATTTCACCACGAATAAACACTTTTTCATTTTTTTTTCAAGTAGGTATAGGAACGACTTTCTAAGTAATCATTAGTAAAAAATTTACGTCATATGTTGCACCACTCAACGCTACTAACACATCATAATAATTATAATCACTATTAGTACACATACATCGATTAAAACTAATCACGTCTCCGCACAATTAGTTAATATCATACACAACAGACCACCAGCCTCGGCAACCGGAGCCGCGCGTTATCGTAGTGTAATTGAGTGGCGGCGATAAAACGGACATGCGCGTGCGTCGCTCGACGGACGGAAGCCACGGCGTCAAGTGCTTGTAGCGGATAGGTGAAGAAAAATGAGTGTACTTTTTTACTGGTTTTTTCTCTAGCTGGGCTCTAGGTTGATATTGCCACGATTGTTTATTTTGAACGGCTAGAAAACTTTCAGGACTGATCTTATAATTGGTTTTGCTGTACCAAAAAACAATTTTGTTCATCCACTTTTTGGATGTAGGGAAAAAAAATGAAAAAGTCTTCCGATATGTAGTCCTCGATTAGTTGTATATTTTAGTGATTATATTGATAACTTTATCGATAGGCACAGTGCTGTACGGTCCATCAAAAATTTGTGAAACTTATGACTGATCATAATCGCTTACTTTAGCCATTAAAATATCAAAATTCTATAAAACGAAGAAAAAGCTTATCATTAAATCGCAAACGATACGTCAATCAATAGAGCTCTTAAATAATTTTGAATATAATATATATCCTACCAAAATATATTATATCTCAAATTCGTAAACTTCATTCTTGAAATATTCGTAGAAACCCACCCAGGAAAGTGGAATATCTCTCAATCGTAATAAATGGGTGCCCATTAACTAAAAGTTGAGGGATAGAACCGTACCAGTAATATTGAATGACAGGAATCAATCAACGTAGAAGACGACATTTTTTTGGAATTTTTGGGTTAAACCACTTTGTGTATATGATGATAATTTAGTTAAAACTTTTTTGTATTCACGTTCCAATTTTGAAAAAGATGTCGTTCGCAAAGCGGGGTGCAGGGATATCGAGTTTTTTTAGACATATATTTTATTATCTGAGAGAATAGAATTTCTCAGTAGCAGCCCGGAATCTGGATATGTGCGCGGTTGATGGTAATTGGCTCGCCCCCTATTACATGGAACTGGTGAAATGTGGTTAGTACACCTCTGCCTAACGCTACGGAGACTACTGGAGGATACTGGGAGTGATATTATGTTTTTGTTTGTTCTTACAGCCATCTTTAGTACCTATATAATTAAGCTACAGTTGGATTCTTGATTGGCGTTAGACTATTGACAATCATAGAAGTACTAAAATCTTAGTTTAATTAGCATCTTCATTTCATTGTTTTTATCTTTTATGTTTTCATTAATACGGGCAGCTGTAAATATACAATTAGTAAAATTAATAACCCAAATCAACATTCAAAGCTGAACGCCAAAGGAATTCCCAAACAACGAACACTCATCCCAAAAGATTGAATTAAATAGATCATTCATTAATATCAACAGATCATTAGGCCCATAACGATGGCGATCTAATTAATGACGTGCGCAGGAGTGGACCACCGCGTCATAACAAGCATGATCGATTGGCTCATTATGGCGTTATCATTTATATTTTTTTTATGTTTATCGATGGTACATTGCTTCTGGATGCCTGGTTGAATTACCGTTAGATGTGGTAGCTACTGTTTAGAAAAAAATATAGGTAAGGATTTTTTGCAGATACTATTAAGACCTCTTTACTAGGTCCTAGGTAGCTTGAGGCGGCAAATCCAAAAAGATATAGCTGGCTGAAGTTGATTCCTACCAAAAAGATTGGTCATTAGAAGTAGAAACAAATGCAATGGATAAAAGGAAACGTAGAAGGAAAGTATAACCCTTGTTATGCTTTGAAAAAACGTTAAAGTAAAAAGTAGTACCTACTCGACCGAAGGAACAAATGCAAACGTTGTGTGTTCGGAATCAACAAATACCTACCTACATATGTATGTAATTTTTGCAGTGTCCAGTTATGAAAAACTTTCGTATTCAAAACCAGGAGCTGCCAAAACCCGTGACCTAAAACCAAATGCCCCCAATCAATCGTTGAACCCACCGTAGTGTCACTAACAACCGATAGATGGCAGCATCGATTTTTTGCGACGACGCGGCGACGGATGTCGAAGAGCATGCGATGCATTCTAAATTTATATTCCTCCTCCCTTTCTATCACGTTCAACTAAAATACCACCATCTCTTTCTAGCAAAATATTTTTTTTTGCATTTCGATTCCAAGTGCGTGGTCAATTTTGTCGTTTTTTTTTTAAAGTCTTGTCTCATAGTCTCCGGACAGTGGCCAGTTCGTTTTATTGTCGTGCGTATGTAGACTTTTATTTCGGATCGCGATACAGGGTCATGTTAAAATTATTGGCTGAATTTAAATCATATGGCTGTTCAGGGTAAAGTATGTCCTGTTTGTTACTGTGATACGATTGCTGATTGTGGATATTGTACTTTTATTGACCGTTAAACGTGTTTGTTTTTGAGTTTGTACCGGGGACTTTTAAAAGTTATGGAAGAGTAAGACAGTCCTAGTGTTTCTGTAACCAGAAATGTGTATAACCCGAATTGTCTAGCGGTAGACTCTGTGATGAGCACACGGGTTACTTTAGTAATTCTGACAGATGCACAAAAATCGTCACACTTAATACAGTCCACTAAAACACCGGCGAATTTCACAGTGAAGAATAACAATCAACTGTAAGGATTCGTAATTACTGAACCACGTACTGGTGATCAAGATTCATTCGAACAGCAAGACACTATCCTTTAGGCTCTACATATACCTACTCCTATACTGTTCGGCACACCTCAAAGGCTTACTAACATCAGCACAACGTCGAACTATTCCATGTTCTTCCACAATCGGAAGCCTACAAGCTCTCGGGTCTCCAATGTGTCTGCGAAAGGCATTTTTTCCCTCAGTTCTGAGAAACGCCGCGAAATAAAACAGCAAAGCTGCCGAAATGCATAAACCGAGGCTTTATTCGGCCGAGCTATGTTGGCGGAAACGAAAGACCAAGAGTGGTGCGAGGTAAGTGCGGTAGCGGGGCTTGCGAAGCGATTTTGAAAGCTCACTTTTCAGTTACATATATTTCTTGTTACTTAAGTAGTTTTCAAAAAGAGGCTAGTGGAATAAAATGGTTTAATCTAAGAAGATGGAATACCTTAGGCTAAATACATACATTGAAAATTGGCTTCAAATTAAGTGTAATATATTTTTCTTTTGCCTATCAATGCAATAAAGCTAATGTCAGATCATGTGGCTGCTTTTAATAACATAACTTGCAATGCTATGCATGTTCTCGAATACTACTAATACATTTTTAACTTTGGCCACAAAACTGACGGACGCTTTTTACTGGCTGAAAATTGTCAACTTTACCTACCCGCTACCCGCTCTCAGCCCATGCCTCGCACCGTCCGTACAAACCAACGCATATGTTCATGTTTCAGTGTGTAATAAACTTTAGTATCTCGCAGTAAAAGCTGGCCGACGGCAACGCATTGTGCGTTGCGTCCCAAACGCATCGACAACGCCTCTCCGACCAATTTTATAATCTATTTTATGTAGAAAGCTATGATGTGCACTAAAACATGCAAAACCAACTGTTTACGGAATTCTCGCAGAGGAATGTTGTGGAGTGCTGTTTCTATGGAAATTCAGTAAGGAAGCGATGAACGCATAATTTTAAATGCAAGAAGGTTAGGTTTTTTCTGGTCAGTTGTGTGCGCTTAGCGAGTGTCCGTAGACGAACTATTTTTCATCTGTGGAATTGCCTTCATCTGTGGTTGGTTCCAGCCAGTGACTGTGTTTTTAAAGGATTTTCTTTTTATGCCGCTTCAAGGAACCAAGAAATATTTTAAAATATTCCTTTATAGGTCCTTTTATTATGTAGCATGCGAGCTGTGCGAGAATAAAATTTACAGTACTGGCACATCTATGAAACCTATAAAGAATATATTTTTCAAGCTTCCTGTTTATACCAGAATCCTGACTGACATAATAATCGACACACGACAACTGTGTACTAAGAAACATGCAACTTTACATGATAACATTACCACCTATAACCGTTTTTTTCATACAAAATCACATATTTCTAAAGCATCAACTCCAATATTTATTTCTTCTAATTTGACTGCATTTCTTGGTTACGGGTCGTACTCATTAATCATATAGCTGTCTCGCTCTATTTCTTGACGCTGTGTTAGTGTTGTCTTTTTCCAGCGCGTTAAGATGCGATGCGCGTACGCAAACGGCGAGCCCGCGCGTGCCGAGACACAGTTGTTTTTTTCGATTACAAGAAAAAGCATAAAATGAAGTGATTCTTAAAGGCTATTGGATTAGTTTCCGTTTGTTTGAGGCACTGGTACGGATGATCGACTGGTGTTGGACCGATTGAGCTGTATCATACTAATTGTTACTTTTTGGAGGTAGGTGCAGCGACACTTCGAAACTTGAATTTTGAACAGTTCGATTTTTAATTAGCAAGGATAGCAGTAAAAAAGGATTTAGCAAGTATGTTAATGGAAAATGTCAATCAGCCAAATAATTAAAGAAAAAAAAGACACTTTTAGAGACACTCTTAAGATTAATTTTCTTTGTCTAAGCCATGGAAGTTATAATAGCCAAAGCAATTTTATTAGATGAAAGAAGAGCAGTCAAACGGACTTAACATCGTTCCAATAAATTGATTTTATGACTCACAGACCACAACATGTGTATTATATTAAATTAGAGTTTGGAAAATTGATTTTTTTTGCATGTTTGCATGTATGGCGCAGTTGTTCAGTGGTTCGTGGGTTCGATTCCCGCACGAAACAAATATTTGTATGGTAGTTGTTCCGGGTGGCTGTTTATTTATGTGAGCGTAAATGTTTGTAAACGCACCCACAGGAAAAAATCCTAGTGGGGGAAAAGGTTTAAAAAAAAAAAAAAAATGGGCACAAGCTTCAAAGCAATGGATTTCAGCTCCATCTAGTAAAACTATAATACTGGAAACCGACTCCAGGAAGCCGATCCGGACAAAAGAAGGTGTGAAAAGGTCAATGCCAGAATACTTAGGAATAATTAGACAACACACATGACTTATCTTAAAATCGTTCAATTATTTTTTAGAATTATTTAATTTTTCTACAACATAATGTAATGATATCTTCCTTCAACAAAACCCAAAACAGGTTTTATGAAAAAGTACAGTAATAACTTGTGATAGAACTGAATAAATTGACTGGCTTGAAAGAAACGAAACCGAAAATTAATTTAAGTAACCTTTTTAAACCTCACCGTGTTTTTCTATTAAATGATGTTCAATCTGCACAACCTTACTGTGAATATGATATGAACTAATATAAAACCTTCACGTTATACATTTTCGTAGTACCACCGTCACGTTGAAGGTTAGCTAAGGGCGGCTCCACACTGCACGTGCTCATTAGCCGCGCGGTTATTCTTGCCGCGTGTGACGCGCGGTCACGTCGCCAGCACGCGCCGCTGCATGCGTCCATTGTTGTACGACACGATTTTATCTATGTTGTTGTACTACACGCTTTTTTATAAGGCAGGCTGGTTGCACTTATTTTTTCCTACATATGTTGGCAAGGCTAGGAACTTTGCTTAACCTTGCTTGTGTTCAATGAAAATTTAGTTGCGATAATTTTATTCTTGTCCTCTTGAACTCGGGTCCTCTTGGTTTAAAAAGTTGTTCGTAAACATCTAGTCTTTTAAAGTTCTTTCTCTTACAGATTAAGTTAATGATCTACAATTTTCATTCTGATCTTCCTTTTTCTCTAATTAAGATTGAATACTTTGCGATCTTGTATTTATATTTTTTATGGGTTGCAACGTTTAAGCCGACTTATTCTTCTATAGCAAATTATTTCTTACACCTGTTGTATTATAAAACAATGGAAACTCCCAGCCCAGAGCGTCATTGCATGGGTTTGCGCTTACTCCTATGGTTATTATTATTATTAGCGTCGCGACAACGTGGCCGGGTGGCGCGGCGTGTTCGCCGAAACGCGCGTCTCTGCGGCAGGAAGTCGCGTCACGTGGAATGGGTGCTTATCAATACATAAATACTATTCGGTTATTTTTTTTAATCGTTTTAACTATTTGGAATTTTAGAATGGAATGTTTAGTGTGATAGATTGGTTACAAATGTAGATGAGTTTTATTATTGTTCGTTCAGTTAACGAATGTGTATAATCTAAGGTTTGTTATTGCATTGTTTACAAATTTTAATGATTATATTTTGATCCTTGTAGATATCGACGTAGAATCAACTTTAGTGATTTGATAAAAGTTTAAATTAAGAATTTTTGTTATATAAAGGTCAGTTATTAAAAAAACAATCGGAGTAGATTTCGTCATTTACGAATTTTACTTTCGCGGTATAAATTTATCGCTAAAATCATGTGTATTTTAATTTCAGAATAGGTGCATTGTATTTTAGGCACAATTTTTTTTTATTTTATTTGTTATTACACCTGTCAAAAGATTGTCCTTTTAACATACATGTCGACTGGTTTAAAAATGGCTTGTGGCGTTAATTACTGTACATCGGTTTAAATAAATAAATATGACTACTTATCATTATTCCAAAATGTAGATAAACATAATTATAGAAAAAAATTGAAATGTGCATTTTTAACCTTCAACGCGTTGATGTCTTTTATTTGACCAAATTGACTGTCAAAATCGTCCACTAAAGTGTTTATCCGAAGACTTTGGATTTTCTCTACATATACTAAACACAACCACTGGTGACTATAGAAAACTTATTGAAGAGTACCAATACTTAAAAAAGAAGACAAAAGGTATGCCACGACACGTGTATGGATTTTAAGTGGAGCACACTGAACTGTACTTTGTAGAGACACTTGAATACTTAGTACTATCAAGTTTTCTCTAAAAAATACCTTTAGTTTGTTTCTTTAATAGGTCTGTACAAATAACTGGAGTATTTTTAGCCGTATCGTTGGGACCTGAAACGTTGGCTCCAGAAACGTTCACACTAGAAACGTTGGGACTGCCGATTCGTTGCATGCGTGAATCATCAACTTCTTACTCAGAGACACCTATCCCTAGTAATACCTAGATCTGTTTTATATTCAAACCCTCATATATTAGCTGAAGCAGTCGGTTCGACCGGCGGCTACGTCTCGTCGGCTCCACAAAGCCGGCGGGCGGTGCGTCGGCACACGTCTGCAGCACGAGGCCCATTAGCATGCGGGGAGCACCACTAACGGTAGCCACCTTACGTTAAACTGTACGAAGTGAGCGGTTAATAGCTTAGTTTATAGGCGAATTATTGGGGTATAAGTGTGTGAATGGTCTTTGATACCAATAGGTCCACAACAGCTCTAAACCTGCCAGAAACCTAGTCACCGCCATCATCATCGTCCACCTGCTCTTATTCCAATTTATTTGGGGTCGGTGCAGCATGTCTTCTTCTTTCATACACCTCTATTTGCCGTCATCTTAATAGTCACCTACTTTCTAGCCACATCATCTTCCACACAATGCATCCATCGTTTGTTTTTGCCAGAAATCTCGAATAGACTTCAATTGTTTTAGTGCACCTCAACTGGAGTAATCAACTTATGAGAAAGATTGATCTGAATGTGGTGGATGAGGTTTAAACATGTAGTGGAAAAGGTGGTTGAATATGCAAGCTATGTCATACTATATAGTGATGTTGTTGGAGAAGAAACAATTGAAGAATCATGCGTGATCCAGAAACATAACCAAGCATTTTAGCATCCTTATTCATATGTGAAATAGTATAGTATTAGGAAGATGGGTGTTGAGTAGCAATCGATGCATTAGGTAAGGAAAGATGATGACTCATTGCAAAACTCTTAATAGGTATGGTTGTTTCCCTCATCAATGGTAGAATAATGAATCTCGAGGAGGGAGAGATATCTCTTGTTGGTAGAGTAAAGTTAGACAGGTTTTACTTATTGTATCCGATTTCCTTTCTAGTAGGTAAAAGTGGAGGTAAAATTCTTAAATTACGTTATATATCGAATGACATACAGTATTCTAGTCTAAACAATTGACCTAGCCAGTCTCAGAAAATAATTCAATAAAAAGTCACAAGGGCCTTGGGGTCTATGTGTCCATCTAGTTTTTCGGGGCATTGCCAAGCGGTGTGTCAACTCTTAACGTGACCAGATAGCTGGCCTTTTTTTGGCTAAAGAATCAGCATTGCTATTAAATTTTAGGCACAATTCCCGTTGACAGCGATGCGGATGAATTTTCCGATGTCCTGTGATTCCTTTTTATATTATTTCATGAATATCATAGTTTTAATGTAAAGTGAATAAATATAAATTCATGTATTCAAATTAGTTGGCAAAATTGCATACTTAAGACAGTCCCCCAGAACACCCACCCTTCACCACTTCTTCACTTTATTACTTCCCGTTATCGATGTCTATACACACTGTCCTTGTAACAACGTTTGCCTATAAAAGTGTATAATATTTTGACACAGCGACTCCAGCTCATATATAATGCATGGAGACAGGTGGCGGCCAGTCACGACCTATTGCAACGATGCTGAATTTCCTACAGCCGGGAAATTGGTTACACGTAGTTGAAACATTCATGTTACAAGAGAGATTTGTTTAGATTTTGTAACTGTTGATATGTGGCTTCAAGATTAAGAGTTATTAAAATCACTGATTGTTGCTTGATCTGATTTTCACAAACAAGGATCAAAAATGAGGTAAAGGCACAACGTTATCTGTTATCAAAATCTATTGTTCAACCGTAATTATCAACTAAATTCCGTCAATTAAAGTGACGGGACGCTAAATCATCCCTTCACCTTATTTCTCACAGCCCAGATGTTCCCATACATCATATTATAAAGCAAAGTCAACGACCCTAAAAATTCCACAATTCCAAACAAAATTACAGGGGCCACAATCGTTCGTCGCCCAAATGACACGCCCGTGACGGCCAAATGACATAATTGTCAAAATAGTCACTGCACTGACAGCCGCACGTGACATCCACAGCAGACAGAGACAAACAAACCCCACCCCCACAAGTTTGACAAAGACAGAGAATGGCGCGTCGGTGTCAATTATAGGCGGGGAAAGAGAATTAGAGAGGAGAATACGCCGGTTTCAAATTTGGAACCGTTTTGTTTTAAATCGATAAATCGTTCGATTTCGTGTTCGATTGCGTGTGGTCGACATTTCTAAGAATAATTGAATATCAATATTAAGTTATGATTCTATGCTATTAAAATGATTACCGTGGAGTGAATGAATTCTGATTCATTCATCGTTCAAATGCAAAAATATTTCATGGCGATATTTTATAATAAAGTCCATTCTATTAAGGGACATTATTATTAAATGCGGTCCACGATTTTATGTGCACATTTATTAGTGTGGTATAAGAAAAATCGGTCATATATTTGCGGGTCGCAGTCCTGCCCTTTCGACGCCTGTCGTGCATAAAGTCCGTGATCATTTCTCCTAATTATACGTGTGGCGAAGAGGGCAGGGACTTTTGGTTCGATGTGGGTGTTCGAAATATGAAATTACGAGTTGGCGCGAACGTGTGACAATGTTTTCTTTTTTAATAATAAATGGAGACATTGATTGCTGTTATTATGCCTAATGTGCCTACGTAGGAACTATAAACTTTTTTAATAAGCAATGAGGTAGAGTTTTATTGTAATATTTACAACGATAAACGGGGAATATTTATGGGTTTTAAAATAAGTGTAACGTAAGGAGATGTCATGCATTCAACGGTGTGTCATGAAAGGACGATAATTTTATTTATCGCTTTATAATGAGCATGTTTACACACAGTGTTAAAAAGCGGAGTCATTTATTTTGTCATGAATATAAATATAGACGACCTATGTGGCGCAGTGGGCGAAGGTCCGCCTGTGACGCAGGAGGTTGCGGGTTCGATTCCCGCCTTGGGACAAATGTTTGTACGATCTACAAATATTTGTTTCAGGTGTTCTGGGTATTTCCTATGTATAATAAAAAATATCTATCTATGTAATGTATTGTATTAAGTATATCAGTCATCTAGTACCCATAACACAAGCTCTGCTTAGCTTGGGGCTAGATGATGCTGTGTGGATTGTCCAGGATTATTTATTTATTTATTTATTTATAAATAATCGGAATCATTTTGAAAGGTGACAATAATGTATTTTCATTCCGATTTTTAGTCGATTGCAATATCGAAATAAAATAAAACCCTAAAAGTATTTTTGCATAACAAGGAGTAACTTTACAAAACTTTTCGTTTGACTAACTACGTGAAAGATAAATTAATACAAATGGAACACGGATGTATATTTCATCCACGCTTCAATTCTTGCTTAAATAGCGCGCCAAGGTGTGTAAAGTGACGTCAAAATGTACCGTCTAACGAACTTTGGCATGGGGATAAAATCTAGAACTTCTGAAGGGTTTAGAAGTCTTCAAAAGTACTAATAGTTTGGATTATTACACCTTTTTAGTGTAGGAAAATGTACAGTTAGAAAAATCAGCACTACTATTTTTATGTTGGTTATAGACAAAATTTTGTGAAATTCTTAACAATTACCTATCTAATGTTTTTACTACCCTACTCTATTTCTTCAGTAACTAATAGAACTAATATGGACACAAAGTTTAGGCTGTATATTTCCCGTGAGTAACACGACCACTGTTATTCCATGGAACAGTGAATTTTTTTTCAATGGGGACCTGTCATGATCCTGTTATTGATGGGGGACACGGCTGTCTATATGAAATGTCATGAATTTGACTGGTGTTTTACGTCTTCCAGTACATTAATAGAAAAACATAAAAACACTTAAAAGATAAGGTAACAACATCTTTGTGCGTAACGGAACGACAACTTTCATTTGACAAGTCTTTCTGGCTGCACTTTAATGCAAGCCACCATTAGGTACTACGCAAGTAAAGTCCCCATCAACAGAGTACCTATATTTTTAATTAGCTCTTCAAAGTTTGCATCCTCAAGTTTCGTCTTCACTTGACAGACATACATTCTGTAAAACTCTTCACCCATAAAACCGGAGCATGTTGACTTAACAAACATAATTAAATCACGACTGACCCGCCATTAATCGATTCAACGAAGTATCATTATTAGAATCAATTATTTTATAATCGATAAAAAAACGAGACACACGGAAGCTACACTACGGCCAATTAGCGAGAGACAAAAAATCGATTGGATACGATTATGACGGATCGTTTAATCGATTCATGCTTTCGACGCAAGTAAGGGAGGTATGGGAAAATTGCTTACAGGTCAACTTTCTTAATCACAATGTGTAATGTGGGCGGTTTTTGTGTGTGTGCGTGACTTCTTGCGGGTGTGCGTGGTTTTATGTTGTGGACCTTGTTGGAAAGAGGTGAAGTGCTGCGATTACAACAAAAATGGTGTTCGCTTGCAAGTGTTGAAGTCACCTAAAGAAAAATAACGTGTTTCATATGCATTTTTTGAAATACAAAATCTAGACTTAACTAATGACTTGTGGTTTCCGAAATCTATGGAAGTTCTCTAAAATAATTCCTTAGACTTATTCATAGACAATTAGATATTCAAATTAAATTTGTTTTCAATCATCAACTTCAAGGTAAGCCATAAAAGTCCTTGGCTCACCCCAAAACTCAAGGAAAAACCATCACCCAAACAGCTCAACCGTAAAATAGCCTTTTATTGTCCCCAAAAATACGTCCAATCAATTTCCTGTACCGACCATTAACTAAAGGAAAAAAAAACATATATAAAAAGGCAAAGTTCGCCGTCTATAGACCATTTCTTCGGGGTCATAGCACCCAACAGGAAGTGGCGTTGCGGGTCGGCGCGCGCGCAGTCGCCTCTTACGAAAAATAATACTCTTCTAGGTATAACACATAGTCAGTCAGTCGTGTAAATGTACGGTTAAGGAGTTTTTTTATACTTTGAATCTTATTGTTTTTACGAAACTACGTGAGGTTATGGCGTCCGCAAAATTAAATCTTGAAGCGAAATGACATATCTTTTTCTGCTGCCATAAGTGCTGTCTTATTAGCAAGCTTGATGAAGATGAGAGACACTTATTTTGATTGACAAAATTGTGTTATACTTCTACAGCGGTGTTGTGTAAAAACAATAATAACTTCTCCGTGGACAGATGTTGTTTTTTTATGTTTTCCGTTCCTTGCGCGTTGAATGAGATCATTTGTTGAAGAACGTAGTTAGTCGTATTCCGTGTTGTCGTTTACATCAGCGTTTATAAGCTTTAATTGAAATGTTTTATATGAGTAGTTGTCTCTCTCGTAATATTTTTGGGAAGTGACAACTCGGAAAAACTGACATAAGTTATTTTGACATATGTCAAGTCGAAATAGAATCATTTTCTGGATCGATTCACAGAGAATCAAACTGAATTTAATATCTCACTTATCATATTATACAAGGTCATTTTTTTATTGCCCTAAGCCTCCCAAGGGGTCACTGCACTAATCATTATAAATATATTTTACTAAGGGACCAGCACCGAATGCTGATAACCAGAGCAGCTCATGTTTTTTGTCGCGATTTTAGGGCTGGTCTCATACTAAAAGTTGATCAGTGTCCCGAGTAGGAGGTGTATGGTAAAAAAAAATAGGTTTGTATTTCCGATCAAAAAGTTTGTTACATCAAGTTTACCATACTTATCCAATTTTTATTGCATGGAATATTTTTTATGACTTTGGATTCAGTCTTTGTGCGAATCCTTCCCAATCCCAAATTTTCCCTTTTTTTATTTTTAATAAAAAAAAGTGAAACGGTCCCAGCCTTGAACTATCAGGAGTAGCGTGTGAACCCAGAGTACGCGGAAGTTCACGCACCGCGGGTCACAGGCGTACCTTGTGTTTACTCCAGCTACGACCCGCCTTCAGCGCTAATTATAAACCCTTTGACAATTATTAGGAGATTTCCTCGTAACCCGCAATCTGCGTAATTAGGTCTAATCGGCTCTAGGTTAAGTGGTACTACTTTGTAAGTTGCTGTGAGAAGTTTTTAAAGGTATAAAACCTCCTTTTAGTCCCGGATTAGCTAAAAAAATATTGTGCCATGTATAATTAATCTAGATACATATAATGCTGGCTGTCAACGTTTTTTAAAACTTAGTAGATTGCTGGCCGATTGAAGCCGAAAACTAGCAATGAACATAAGTGCATATTTTAACGGATCAATATTAAAAACTCTTAGCCTTGTATAATCCACTGCTGAATATTGCCTTTGCGAAACTGCACCAAAATAGAAGATTCTTTCAAAGCACCTTTCTTCAAAGTCCTTTTTTCGTCCTCATCAAAAACATGTGCCAATTCAAAAATAGGTTGACCCTCTCAGGTCAAAGACCACTGACCTTGCAATCACTAAAAAACTATATAAATATGTAACTCAATCAGAGTACAGTTAGTGTCCGTCATGGGAAGGCGCGCCTCATGCATATTGCACTACTTCGCCATAAGAATTATGTTTTACTGTAGTAATTATACGGTGGGTTACAATTAGCAATGCTGGGGGGTAGTCGTGCGTTAAATATTTGTGATCGCGTGATTTTCTTCTTTTTTGAGATGCTGGCTGGGAAATTGTGAAATTTTTTTTTTCGTATGTCTATGATTTTGTTTGAATTGAGAATTTTTAAGTGTTCTATTGAGTGTGGATGTTATTCACAGTCGCTGCCTTACTAAGTGAGGGACCGCAAAGCTAGCCCTCTTGAATAGATCAACCGGAGCCTATCACCGGTATGCAAAATTGTAGATGGAGTAGATAGACCCTTTTTCCGCCCTATTAGGTCAAAGTCATAGTTTTTTTTCGAACTATTTACTTTTTAATAAATTATATTATTATCTGCGCATAATGTAGTACATGCTGTGCTTTTCTGTAAGTGATGAGGCGCTTAGACTTAAGTTTACAATGTTAAAATTATAAAGTTATAGTGTACTCATTGTTGAGAAGCCTAATAATAAAATAAAAATAAACATAAAAGTGGCGTTATTCCTGACTATTACATTATTTGTTCGTCCCAGTGGTTTCAGGCAAAAACTGGTCTTCTTCTGATCTTTGATTGCCAGTTATGATGAATAATATTATTATATCGTCCTTGAAAACTGATGATAAAGACCATTATTGATATGGCAGTTTGGAACTGATATTTTTGCATAGTCAGCTAATGAGATAAAATGATTAAAAAGTGATTAGTACCTAACAGAAAGTAGCGAGTTAAGTTGCATCAGCCTTACTAATAAGATATGACTGTAAACCAGGATAAAATCTAAAGAGAAAAAGAAAAAATCAGTCCACATACTATTTTGACCTAGAAAATCTATTGAGATCGGTATCAATTAGAACTTATAATGTATACAAAAAGTAATGATTCAAAGAACAATTAATACTTTGTCTAATTAACATTAAACTACATATCAACTGTTTAACGCCAGAACACTAATTTTGTTTGCCTATCGCCCCTTACACCACAAACTGCACTAAAAAATCAATCCTACAGTCTCAAAAATAGAGTCCACAACCATTTGAAACGTGTGGAGATATATGGATTTTAATGAATGGTCATTTATTACTATGATTCCAAAGGAATTGCAACTTAGAAATAACTACCTTAGTGTAGTATTCAGATTGTCTTCACTACCCAATGGGTGGTTATGCTCAGTTAAATTAATAGATGCAATTAATAAAAAAACTAGTGTAAAATACATCGCGATCATATCATACGGTGTTTGTTCTTTGTTTTGTAAATAGCTGTGTTTAGACATGTTAGATTATCATAATATTTTGTTTGTGATATGTAAACTTTCGGCCAAACATGTTTATAAAATCTTACTGATAGGTGCAATAGTTTATGTATCGTCACTAGATTTCTAACAAACATTAACGTCGAAAAAGATTTTGGTTGAGGATTGGGTACAGAAGCCCGCACATCAAGCTACCTCAATGTGTCGAATTTCTTTGATAGTTTTTCAACTTTATTACAAACAAATGATGTTCATGTTCAATTGGGAAAATTTGAAGGTTTGGGGTAGCTTGATGTGCTGGAGTCTGTACAATCAAAATTGAAAGATAAAGACTTAGGTTATGCCTTTTAAGAGTGGAGTTTCTTGCCCATAATTCTCCAGCGAAAACCCTTTTTGGAACTAAAATCATTTTAGTATTTAATTTTAATTTTAAATTCGATGTACAATAGTGCCTTTTTATTGGTCTTTTATGAAATAAATGATTTCATTTTGAATGTGACTGTACTGCAATTTTAACAGAATTATTATTTACTTTACCTGATTTATGTCATCCCGATGCAATTACTTATTATAAGCCATAGAATAATAACTGAAATCAGACGTCAAACCTTCCAGCCTATGGAAACAGGTAAACCGTTCTAAATTACTTATAATTAGTATAAGTCTGAAAACGCCAATCCGTCTTGTGCAAGCGTGGTGATTACTGCTAGTGGCTTCTCTGTATGAGAAGAGGCCTTTGCTCTGCAGTGGGGCAGTAGCAGGCTGGTATTGTTTTATTTAATTAAATACTATTGGTCGACCGTTTCAACTTAATTAAAAAGATTTGTCAACAAATTTCTTTAGTTACAGTCACAAAAAAACATTGAACATTTCATTAGGAATCTTCAGTGTTTTAAGCATAATAAAAAATGAAGATATCTCAGCCTTCCGTCTTCCACAACCTCAAAGCATCTGATTAACCAACTTCATCGTTGAACTGTAATATTACAATTAATTTAATTTAAATTGGCGACACCACAATTAAGATGGTCGTGAAAGTCAGAGACAATGGCAGAATGCTCCCACGGAACATCTTGCCGTGTCACCTACATACTGGAAAATGTAGACCATGGTTATAGACTAGATTTTTGGTGCAAGCTTTGATAGCTCTGTTGCTAGATGCTTTTTTGTTTGTCTATGAGAGGGGTGATACTTTTTGCCTCTGTGTCATGAGTGACTGTTAGTTTCGAGATCTACGCCCCCAAAACGGAAAGAGCTACTGTATGAATGCAACACAGAAGCCCGCCACACTATTTCCAAACCACTGCAAGTTCTGAAAACCAGAATCAATGGTGGCGACCACCAGAAAAGCTTGACAGTTTGGGATAGCTCGAATTATTGGCGCCTGTACATGATGCAGATGTTAATTGGTTAATGATGATCCTTAAAGAACTTGATACCGTATCTATCCTTTAACTACTTTAAGTAGGCATGCAAAGAAAAATAACGAGTAAGCCTAACAAGTCCCATAGGTTCGATTCCCGCCTTGGGAAAAATGTTTGTACGATCTACAAAGATTTGTTACGGGGGTTCTGGGTATTTGCTATGTATAGTAAAAAGTATATATCTATGTAATGTATTGCTTTACGTATATCAGTCATCTAGTACCCATAACACAAGCTCTGCTTAGCTTGGGGCTAGAAGATGTGTGTGGATTGTCCAGCGTTTTTTTTTATTTTTTTATTATATGATGTGTAACACCTGATACCTCGCCTTGGTAATAATACCAACATTAACATAATATCCTAAAAATATTACTCAGGTATTATTTGTAATGATTTGACGAAGCCACACGTATTCAATGGTCAAATCAAATAGCGCGCGCTTTACATGCTTCCTTCACTTCCGTCCCTTTTCAAGAAATTACTCCCACAGCTTGCAGGAGAGCGAGAAGAAAGATGTTTAACATCAAACAGTTATCTATAGGTTACCTAAAAACAGCTCAGGACACCGTCATTTGTTTTTAAATTTGGAGTTAAAACAAGCAGTATCTAGAATTTAAACCAATTCTCAGCGCAAAGTCCTCTGATAACTGTAGAATGCTAGTTCATATTTGCATATTCTCACGCTCGACCCTTCAGAGGTAAGCAAAAAGAACGGTTAATGGCTACCACTAACGGTTCCTATAATCTACATAAATATTATGCGATGAGATGTGAATGAAATCGGCGTAAAATCGAGGCGTTTATCATCTACATGTGTACGCAATATTGTGTGGCAGGTGACGTGTGAAGTGGAGTTACATTTAGACAAACAGCACAGCTTGAAACAAATAGATAGGGCTAGTTTTCAATCACTAACAAAATTTTCACAGGGCACCCATGACTTTGGCGCAGTGGTTAAGGGATTAACTGCAGCGCTACGTGTAGCGGGTTCAATTCCGCAACAGCGGGAATTGAACTCGCGACACGTAGCGCAGCAGCACCTTGCCATCAACACAAGAGGCTCAATAACAATTACCTATAACGAACCAGTGAACAATCACGTAGCAAATTAGAAACACTGGCGGAACGCAGTTTCCTTACATTTACCTCTGACCCGTTCATTAGAACACAAAAGGAAGCCATAATAATAAGTCATAGTATCTCAATCACTGCTGAATCCACTCCGGCGCAGCGCGATGGCGCGTCCCGTCGCGGGTGGCTGCGCGCGCAAGTGGAGCAAAGGTGAAAGAACAAATGAACGGCGCAGACGGTGAAACTCGAGGTAACGTATGTAGGAGGGACTACCTATGATTTGTATGGTTGGTTTCTTAAAATTAATGCAGTAAGAGAGATGATGAAACGTGTAGAATACTAATGGCTTTCAGAAGCAGTTTTATCATCAGGAAAAGTCATCAAGTTATTGATTGTCAAAAATACATACAATATAAACTCACGCCTCTTTTCCATAGGGGTAGGCAGAAACTTCATAACGCCAACTGCTACGATCTGATGATCTTACATACTCTTTTTTCTTCGTTAGCGTTCATAAATCTGGTCATACACGCACGCCGTTTGCGGGTACTACGCAACGGACCTTTTTGAAGAACATCACCAATAAGGTCAGTGTATTTCCTTCTAGGGCGTCCACTCCCGGAGTTTCCACTAACATCTGCCTTACAAATACCTTTTGTTAGTCACCTTTCATTCATCCTCTCAACGTGAAACAATATCACATCAACATTTCATCGACCCAGAATTCAAGTTCCATGGTTGAATCTTTGTTGCATATGAAAAGAAGAAATTCTCTATTCTTAACAAGTTAAAAAGCCCTCAGTGCTGGTAAATAGTCAATGGTACTCAATAACTCGTGAGGTAAGTAACGAGCTACGCTGCATGTGGGCGTGCCTACATCTTACCAATTATATTATGTATTAGCAGTAGATATAGTATATTTTGTTGACAGATTTTTAATCTGTTGGAGGTCCACTCCTTATTGTGGCGAGATGAGCGTAATACGTGGCAATTAAAGACACAAGATGAAAGCGCAATAGTGAAGAATTAATGAGGTGATGATAGTTAAAAAAAACCGGCAAAGTGCGAGACGGATTCACACGCGAAGGGTTCCGTACAAGATTAGAGAAACAGCGATTGTTTAGGTCGAGCAAATAACACCTAGAAAATTACGTTTGTTTTGTGTTTTCCTTTAATGTTTTATTTTGTTTCATTTTGTTATGTGTTAGTAGGTATAGTGGCAATGGAAATACACACTCTGTGATAATTTCAACTCTATTCTTAGTACGTTTGATGAGATAAAGCCTGCTGACAAACAGACGATCGGACGGACAGCGAAGGCTTAGTAATAGGGTCCCATTGGTACGGAACCCTAGAAAGTAATGAATAGAGTACAAGCACGATACTTGAAACACACAAAGATGCAAAGAACATAGATACCTAGAGGTACGTCCCTACTGTGAGTATTCGAACACAAACGGTCACGTAGTAGGAATTTAATAGAATAGAGAAGAAATTTTCAAAAAATTAAAGAAAACTTAAAAAAAAAACGTTGCTCCACACTAGGAAATTCTCCTGTATCGTGGGTACGTTTAAAATATTCAAAGTCACATACACAAACAGCCAGACCTGGGACAACTACCTGAAGGTCATACAAATATTTGTTCCGTGCGGGGATCGAACCCACAGCACGCGGCGCAGCAGTCAATCGCTTAGTCACTGCGCCAACCGTGCCGTCAACACTAGTTCGACAGTGTGTTGCTTGTTGAAACAGCTCCAAGAAACTTGAAGTTCACGAACCGTTGCTCAAAAACAAATGAAATAATGCCATAAGCTTGGTAAAACTTGCTTTGAAGCGGCGCGTACGGCGCGAAGTAGCGAGAGACTAGGGTAGATAGATTTTCTTACGTGGGCGGAGTCACAGCATGGTGGGAGTATGATTTGTGTATGATTTCCTTTTACCTACACCGACTTTATTGGAAATTGTTTAGTTTTGCTATTACTAACATAGAGTTCTTAATATCGTGGCAATCGAAGGCACGTATCGTGCCGTGGCTGTGTGATTGGCTCCAGCGCTGCGTGTCGCGATTTCGATTCCCGCACGGAAAAAAATTTGTACGACCTATAGTTGTTCCGGGTATAGCTGTTTGTGTATGTGACTTAGGAGGTTTGTAAACCCACACAGGAGAAATTCCTGGTGTGGGGCAACTTTAAAATATATATTTATGTATATAATTTCATCATAACAAAAGACAATCAATGAATTGGGCATACTTTCATCATCAGCTGGACTAAAACCTCCCCTAAACATTTCCGCAACGATCAGTCCTGCGCTATTCCCATCAATCGGCTTGATGCGGTCTTCACCAGATTGTGAATTCACCTTGTGGGGGGTATACCTACGCTGCGTCTTCCGGTCACCTGGTATGTTTAAGTCCCATGTAATGGGGGGTGAGTTTTACCATCAACCGGGATGTAGGTAGGGAACCGGATAGCAGAAGAGCTATCCTAAAACCTAACAACGTATAACCAGCAAGGGGGCGGGGAGGTCAAGAAAATGCTAAAAACCACATCATCAAATGATTAATGGACCCCCTTTCGACGAATGATAAAATAGGTCATTTGGCAGTACATCAAGTTCACTTTCAGTCTTCGTTTCAGTACAGAATACTAATACTATTTTCTTGGAATTAATGATTAAGTTCAAACTTGTATTGTTTAACAGAACATAATACTGATGGCCTATTTGGCACAGTGCCAGGGGATTCCCCACTTAGGGCACGGGATCGATTCCCGTGTCCGGACAATGGGTGCTTTCATTATTTTGCATGTAACGATGTCCTTATTGTGGTGTAAGGAGTATCGACACCTCTACCTATTAATCTATGACTCACTATTTATGGTACAGTAACCCAGGAGGTATCTTCATACTTATACATATATAAACTCACGCCTTTTGCCCATGGGGGTAGGCTGAAATTACAGAACGCCACCTGCTATGATCCTAACAAACTCCTTTGCTATGTTTACGCCCATACATCCGGTTATACACGCACGCTGGTTGCGAGTACTACGCGCCTGACCACTCTGAACATCATCACCAATAAGGTCAGTATACAGTGTTCATATTTGTCTTTCTAGGGCGTTCCCTTCCGGCGCTTCTTACCGCATTATAAATACCTTTGTTATTCGCCTTTCATTAATCCTCTCAACGCATAAATCTGATGACTTTGACTATTAAACACACTAACCTATTAAAAGTTAGCATGTAAGCGGTAGTCTGGCGTCTGTGTTGACAGTGTTGTGTTTGCCCGTAATTGGCACATATATTAGAATGTAACCTAAGATTAATTGTATTTATGTTTATATATGTGCTGTGGGTGAACCTTTAAGTAAATAAATAAATTAAATAAAAATGCATGAGTCCTAAAACTTACAATAAAATGACGCAGTCATATAAAGCTACATTAGTAAAATTAAAAAAAAAGCGTGTTCAAATTGAATAATGACGTAGTTTTATTTACTTATTCTTTTTTTCGTTACACATTTATAATGTGGCTTTTTTAAGATAAACATTGATTGGTTATTTTGACTGACTAATTGAAAATGCATACCTTACTGGTACAGTTTTATTTCACCCTGTGAAATTAATTAGTAAAATAGGTAAATATGTATGCTCGCTAGGCAAAAATTGTATCAACTTAAAATTTGTAACATCATGCTTAGTTATTATGTAAACGTTTATAAATTATGCTTATTAAATTTCCTTTACAAAAACCAAATGAAAGTCGGAATGAACACACCATTAAGCATATGTTATAAGAGCGTAAAGCATTGGTTCTCAACCCGTGGTCTGGGGATCACCGGTGGTCCGCAAGAGCTCAGATAAAGTCCGCAAAATTATAAAATTTAAAAATGTTACACTGGAAAATAACGTACACCGACGAAATTTATTTATTTTTAACTTAAAAATCACATATGCACACGAAAATTATTTTTTTGTCAGAAATTATGTGTTTTCTATTACAATGGTACCCTTAACACCTTAACTGCCAGAAAACGAGACACAATAGATAAAATATTGTTTGTCCATCACCTGGCGTTTAAAGTGTTACTATTGAATTAAACAAATACCTACAATGAATATTTTTGGTACCGTTTATTTTTTGAATGATACATTTCATTTCTCGTCAACCAACAAAAACAAAGAAATCAAAGTGGTCCCTGTTCTAAAAAAAGGTTGGGAGCCACTGGTGTAAAGCAACCGTCGGAATTAGTCCAGGAGGTCGGGTGGCGACTCGTTGCCCAACGTCCAGCACTATAATAGTATTCATTGAAGCGACCTCCGACACTGTTGAATGCTGATTCATATTTATGAACATCTTCTTTTACTGCCTATGTGTACGTTATGTACGTATGTGTTGGACTACGTACGTACTTGCTGGTTTTATGAAAGGAGGCTTTATTGACAGTTGGATCTACAAAGATTTTTTGAAACTCAATGGTGGTAGAGTGCTTAACAGTGGCTTTCTTTGGACATTTAGGCTGTAGTATTAAAACACAATGACAGTATTCAGTTTCCTTAGCATCAGACATAGCATAACATCACGACTGTATATCTCGAAGGGTTAGCCAGAAGTGTAGTTCTTTCGTCTATCTATGTACATTTCGCCAGCTATGTTTAAGTCCCATGTAGCCTACAGCTACCAATCGGGCACAGTCAGACATGTTCTTAACACGAGTTTTTCCAGGTTCATACTTTGCTAAAACTTTTAATTAAGTTATTATTTCAGCTAAAGTTAGTAAAAGATCAATTGAAGCTACAAAACCGCCCATCGCAACACCCTGCGTACGTCTCAAAGTTCTTATTTGTATTTTAATGCTGTAAAGAGTATTCCATCTGTCCATCTAAGTCTTAAGCCATGTGTCCACTGCTACAACTTGTACCATGCTAACTAAAACACGCGACTCACGAAACAAAACCGTGTGTTCTAGGCACAAATACGACATTACAATTGTCCGCTCCCAATTGTTCGTCAAATTCGGCCAAGGGTTACTAGAATATGAACCACAGTAAAAACAAACCAATTCTAGCATAATGACACTCGACAAAGCACTTCTCACAGCGCAAAACATAAGGCTAGGTGCACAATAACGCCCTTCTGGCGCAACATGCACTTTTTGCGCAACACTCGTACGCTGCAACGATCGTGCGAATATTGCTTCTTGTTCGCCAGTTTCATTGTCATGAGCCAACGATTTATGAATGTGTGTGAGCTCACCTAAATTGAGATTGGTAGGAGATAATACGTTGCGAAACAAAACGCTTAATTTGTGTGATAACTCGGTAAGGTCTGACCACTAGATAGGTCGATGACTCGGCGCGTTACAGACGTCACCGCTGAATTCTCACGGCTATTATTATTTTATTTTCAGGCGTCTGCAGCTTGTTCCACGGGTGGTAGCAAATTGGATAATTTCATAATTAGTTGTTTTATAAATAAGTTTATTGTAAAACTTTGTTCCGCGATTTTATCACGGTGATGCTTGGTGTATTTTTTAATTTTCCTGTTGAAACAGCTGGTTGGCGTTCAGTGCAAGGCCTTTCCTGAAGGTGAACAGCTACTGTAAGCTGCTCATAACCTATCAGCTGCGAGGGACTTAAAAAAAGTACCAGCCTATTGCTGTCCCACTGCAGGGCAAAGACCTCTTCTCATACAGAGAAGGCATGAGCATTAATCACCACGCTTCCTCAAGACGGGTTGGCGATTTCAGACTTATATTAATTATATAAGTCCAGGTTTCCTCACGATGTTTTCCTTCACTGATGTCAGTGATGTCCAAGCGATGCGAGGGACTTATTACCCAATAAGTCATCATACCCTTTACCCAGAATGGTTTGGGCAATTTTGGGTTTTCCTATCTGTAATTCCTCAGTAGCAGCACGGAGTCTGGATTTGTGCCCAATTGGCACCAATAGGCTCGCCCCTATTACATGTAACTTCAACATAATTGGCAAAATGTGGATGTAACATAGTGATACCTCTGGTTAGCCTTTTTAGGGAGTAAAAGCGTGATCTTATGTTATATTTTCACATTACATGAACCTCTTCGCTCGCTCAGAGCTGCTATGTACAGGCTGTTGCCCAATATAATTTCAAGAAATACAAAATTAAAACGAAACTTAACTAATCGGATTACAGTGCTGACCTCAACTTTAGAAAGGTAAATTACTGCGGTAATTAAGAAAAAAAAACGGTCGGTACATATGGTCGTAGTCTAACGGCTATTGTCTCGGGAAAAAATATTCTTTATACGTACATAGAATCGTTTTTATCAGATGTTCGCACGGTCCGACACTTAACTGTTCATATATACAGTGTGCTCGGCTAACACGGTAAGTTTACAGGTAATATGGCGAAAATATCGCTGGCATTGCGCAGTTAGTTATTCTTAATTAACTGCTATTCAAAGTAAATAGCGTCAAGTGTGGAGGTACATTTTCACTGCGAAGCGGTAATGGTTTATTTCAAACTTTTATAATGGCAATGAGAGACGTTTTGTGCCAGATTTATTTTTAATTTCTATTTTCAATTTAAAAATGTATGTAACTATCAATCTTGTTTCTTAATTTGAATTTCTCAAGTTCTTTATTATGTGAGTTCGTTAATATAGATTAATCTAGTTCAAATATTAACAAATTAAACTTAAAAACTGTGTGTAACTTTTACTGCATTATACTTTCAACCATTTTAAGTAGAACACAAATAGAAATACATCCATTACAATAGCATCAAAATTACAACCGAATCAAATCAGCCTGTATACATTTCAGTGTGGCAATTAATACGTTATGCGCCACTACAGTTGCGCCAGAGTTGCGCAGCCATGTTTGACAGGCGGGCGGCTCCCGAAATATGCCCCAAATCTAATGACCTTGCACCTATTTATGTTAACATAGTCTGAATAACGTTTCATTGTGAAATGAAAGAGCTTTGAGTTACATTCTTAGACCTTATGCAACAAGCTGCATCCTGAGGAATATTGCAGGGAGGTTTTTTTTTTTTGGAATGGACATCTCGCAGTTTATCCTTCAGGGATATCTACTGCTTAACCGAACTTTCATGTGGGGACTTAATTAGAAATAAAGGCCTCCAGCCAGGGCGTAAAAACTTAAAAGCTAAGCGACCAATCGTTAAGGGCACCCCCTGCGGGGTACGAGCCTAAATTGCTGGCAAAAATATCCTCCAGTTCTAATTTCAAACATCATTTTCGGAACCCAAGTACTGGTGATTGTGAAAAATAATGTACGAAATAAATAAAAAAAAAACGTTCAGAAGTGTTCCACAAATTTATTTCACAAACATCTAAAGGATTTTAAAAACGTCCCGATTCGAACTCCGTCTAGAATTTTATATTTTTTTTTAATATCCTTCTTTGTTCATAGACCAAATTCGAAGTACCAGCTATAAAGGCCGGCGCACAGGCCGTGCATACCAAGTAAGGAGGAGTACACACGTGACGCGACTTCCGTTCGGCTGGCTATCAGCTGATGCATTCCTTTTGCGTTCGCTTGATGAGTGGGACTTTTGAACTTCGCGTATTTATTTTGAAAATTGAATTTGGAATTAGTTTGTAGAATTTATGATGTGTTTGGAATAATAAGAAATAGTCCTAAGCAGTGGTAGTTAGGCTGGAACTAGTTTAAGTACAAGTACATATGCGAATTTATGTGAGTTTGTTTGTTAGTTTGTTTGTAACGCTTTCATGGCTTAGCTACCAATCTATCGACGATTTGACGACTTATGTCGCGCAACGAGCGAAGGTCCACCTGTAACGCAGGAGGTTGCGGGTTCGATTTCCGCCTTGGGACAAATGTTTGTACGATCTACAAAGATTTGTTCCGGGTGTACTGAGTATTTGCTATGTATAAAAAAATACTATCTATGTAATGTATTGTATTAAGTATATCAGTCATCTAGTACCCATAACACAACCTCTGCTTAGCTTGGGGCTAGATGGTGCTGTATGGATTTTCCAGCATTATTTATTTATTATTATTATTTCCTTTATTATCATCATAAAATTTCGCATACTAGTTTTCAGGGATTAATGACCGTTCATCCAAAAAACAATATTCTGTTTCCGAGGGTTAGCTGTCGAAGGCGCCACGTGGGCGAAACCGAGAGTAAAAGCTAGTAAGAAATAATCAAATTACATGTCTCATGAAAAATTGTAGATAATTTTTTGCTTTTGACGCATTTTGAACTTTAAATTGTTAATTAAGCATTGTGCGTCATTTTAAGTAATTCTACTCGTTTTTGTATTACATTAGCATTATTTATAAATTTTAGAATACATTTTTAATTTTACACACGTGCTATATTTTACAATCTGTCAAATTTCTTTGATAGTTTTTCAACTCTATTACATAGGGATAAAGTACATGTTCTAATGACAAAATTTTACAGTTTGGGATAGCTTGAGGTACTGGCGTATTTACCTGCTCGTTTAGTTGGTTAACTAGCCCCTGAAAACTGAAATATTGTTCCGTATTCTTATGCTTAGCAGTGGAAGTTAAAAAGCTGGTAAAACGCGTAAATTTAAAATGATTTTAAAAGGATATGAAGCAGTTTCTAATCATGAAAGCTTTTAAACGAAGTTATAACCTAACATTTTCGCTTGATTATCATAAATTACATACCGTTAATAAACGATAACTGTTCTACTCCAAAACATTGCAAAACCACCCTTAGAATCACACAAATAGAGTCCAAAACGAATGCAAAATGTAAATTGGTAGTTTTCTACACACTACGTTCATTGTGTATAGTGAAAAGATTTTCCCACGAAAAAAGGAAAACGTGTGTTGAAACTAGTTGCAACACTGTGTTGCGTGTTCTATGGCGCAGTGAATGGCATGTTGTAAGGTCATAGTGCGTTGACATATGAATAAATGTGATAAATAATATGCTTAAATGAGGTTTTAGTCGATTTTGTAGTGGCTTGTCTGTGGCGCACAAAGTCAGGTTTGGTTTAAAAATCGAACACTTATCGGGCTGTATGGTTACAATACCATTGCTTATATATGTAGCCAATTAAAAAAACAACAACGACATAGGACTTTTCATAAAGTGACCCTGAAACCTTATGGAACAGTCGAGAATAATTATAGGTAATAAGATGCCATATGAAAAGAAAAGGTTGTCTGGTAGAAAATGCCTATGGCATTAAGTCCGCCTCTGTACATTTGTGTGCTTAAAGTATTAAATAAATGAAAAGCAAGGAGTGTAGTCAGAAACCTAAAAGTCTGACAACCAGTCTCACCAAGGGGTATCGTGTTGCCCAGTAAGTGGGTGAAGGTCAGATAGGCAGTCGCTACATGTAAAGCACTGGTATTCAGCTGCATCTGGTTAGACTGGAAGCCGGCCCCAACTTAGTTGGGAAAAGTCTAGGCAGATCATGATTCGTTATAACTCTCTCTATGAACCTAACTGAAAACAAGTTCAAATTGGTCTTAGTCTATTCTTATATAATTAAGCTGAAGAGTTTTGTTGTAAGAACGCGGTAATGATCTATGGTCTAAAACTATCGTCGGATTAAAACAATACTTTTTTGCTCTTGATTATTGAGAAATGTTATAGGGATACATGCTAAGACCCTATGGAGCGGGCGATACCGCGAAGCACAGCTAGTAAATTTCATAATAAAAAGCCATGGCATCTACCTTTGTTTCAGTCAGCCCCTAACAATGTAGGTTAATTTATTTACTTTTGAGATTAAGTCGCAGTTTATTTTTTATGACTAACAAGATAAAAAAAAAACCACATAAATTAATCTTGCATGACATTGAGCGATATAATTGCGCCTGCGCCGAAGGGCACTGGGTATGAAAAACCTGCCTGCTGAGACATCTAAGCCGAAGTAATTTTCCAGTTTTCCTCATAGAAATAATTGTTGTTTTATTCAGTAATTTTCTTGTTATGCTAATAAAGATGTTCATTTAGTATGCTTGTTAAGTTTAAGTTAATAGGTACTCTTTTGTTTCGTTTTGAAGGGTTAGTGACGTCATTTTCCGCTATATGTAATCGGACGATTAAGTATTAAGTTAAATATATGTAAATGTAAATAATAAAATGGACAATTAAGTATTACGTTAAATAATAATTCAACTTAATATAACGATTAAGTATAAAGTTAAATGTTTATTTAATATAATAAAATGGGAGATTAATTTTTATATTAAATAATCATTCAACTTAATAGAACGATTAATTATTAAGTTTAATATTAATACTAACTGACTTGACAGACGTCGTCCTGGCAATGGCGCGAACTGTCAAACGCGCAAAGTTAAAATAGTCGGTGATTTACGTAAGTAACCGTAAGAACCTTTTCCTTACAATAACAAACAAAACAAAAAAATAATTAGCCTAATTGGTCCAGCTGTTCACATGTGATGCCTTGACTAAGGAAAATAGGGATTTATTTTTATATATGTATATAGATAATAAAATGGATGATTAAATATTAAGTTAAATACTTATTAAACTTCATAAAACTTTTATTTTATTTTTTATATTATAAAACGGACGATTAAGTATTAGGTAATTTTTTTCATTTAAAGTTTTTAAACGGACGATTAAGTACGCAAATATATGTAGTACTCACTTACTACCTACAGATAATATCGCTAGAGAACACGCACGCATACATGTACCGTGAAGAAACTCTATTTAGTCTATGCGTATCATTGTGAAACATTCGTGGGCGGTTTGTACATACATACATATATGTACGTTTGAACGGCACTACTATTAATCATAGGCTGAGTTTAATTGGAGATGAAACCGTTTTTCAAGGCGAATATATGGTAAATAATTACGTACGTCCGCGCTTAACGAGCGGCAAGATTATGAAACGTAACGCCTACCGACTACTGTTGGTAAGCCATTGTTTCATGAATGGCTGAAGCTGTTTTCAGGTATATGATAGCTACTGAAATGAGGTTCTAAGGTGGTAGAATCCTAACGTAAACACTAACAACGTTTTTGCCAAGTTTAAAACAGCTTTTAACTATGGTTTAAACTTTTAGAGATGATACCATATTGTGATTTCAGGAACCAGACTATTCTACATTAATTTTCTGCGATTTTTAAGGTCAGCAGGATTCGTAGAGAATAGTAGGTAAGGGAACTACGATACCTCGGATACTAGGCCATTGGTTCCCAACTTGTGGTCTTCAAGAGCTTGAGTATGATCCGGAAAAGGTAAGGAAGCAAACTTTTCAACTCAAAAAGGACATAGATGCTAACCGAATTTAACATTCTATTAGAAATGTTGTTTTCTAATACAATCGTTTTAACTTTCGGTGACTTACTTTAAGTTTAAAGAACATGCTGTTCTAGATTGACATAACAATTTTTTCTTGAACTTGCTAACAAAAAAGAAATTGATGTGGTCCCAGGTTAAAAAACAGTTGGGAACCACTGCTCCAGGTCCACAAGATATTGCGAAAAGTTTATCGGAAAGGACGGCACGAGATGAAAATCTGCCTACAGATTCAGTCGATCCCCTCGACCGGCGATGTAGCCATGCGTACAAACGTTTGCTCACAGACGGCCGGACGGATCTTGCCTCAGCCTCATTAAAGATTCTAGGTCGTTCTGCAATCGTTAATTAGCGAGATAAGTACTGTATTAATTGTGTACGCCATTGGAGCGACTATCGCGCCATCTTGTGAGCGGCATTAGGTTGTCTGCAGAAGGGAGACTTTTTCGTTTTGGCTTGAAGGTTGCGTGGAAAACTTTATCTTTTGAAAGTTATCTTAAATTTTTCATAATTTTGTGATTTCTGGAGCAATCTTTTATGTTAGTTATGTCTATTTTACTAATAAACAATACCATTTTGAACTGCATTTAGAAAATAATTTTCCTAAAGGAAACTGTCAGTACTAAAATGTTGAAGCCGAAAACTCTGGTGGAAATGGCTGAGGTGGTCTTCGATAAAGAATGGTCCCAAATAGATCTAGAACGAGAGAGATGAAAAGAAGTAAGGAGGCCTTTGCCTCGCATTAGTAACATGTACATTTTTACCAACCCGTGACGTACAAAGAGGGTGCTTAACGTTTACAAGCTTCGTCATTTCATAGGTCTCCGAGATCGGATATCCAAACGGTTTTTTCAATAGAAGTCTTATTTAATGGTGTTTTGCTAGGTTTCATGAAAATTTGTTCAGCAATTTTGAAAATAATCAGCTCTGCTCTGATTGGTGTAGCAATCTTTGGCATGTAATGGGAATACCATAGAAAATAGTTGGTTATATGGCAAGTATGGACCTTTTGGCTCCTTCATTGGTCTTCATGAATTTGTTGACTTAGAGATGTGGAGAGGATAGTCTGATGATACGAGTGAGAAGTTGATCACAGAAATTTTACCTTTTAATCGTAGACCTGCCGAATTTGGACTCGTTAGATTGTTCTAGACGGTGAAATCATCATAGGATGTGAGGCTGTATCATTGTACACCCATATAATTTAAACTCGTTTAAACTTATAGCTCTCCCAACCATTGTCTATTCAATAGTTTAATTAAATTATAATAATAAGCAATGATATTTTTATTATAATAAAATTGGTGCTTCCTTTCATTTAAAATGGCGTCTGCCTTTCGGTTCGGCCAATCATATGCGTTCTAAAGGCGACAAATCTCGGAACACCAGGAATCTTAGATCCGTATGTACGATAACGATATCCATTCCAGTAGTACCAGCATATTACTGTCCCACTGCAGGGCAAAGGCCTCTTCTCATACAGAGAAGGCACGAGCATTAATCACCACGCTTGCTCAAGGCGGGTTGGCGATTTCAGACTTATATTAATTATATAAGTCCAGGTTTCCTCACGATGTTTTCCTTCACCGATGTCAGTGATGTCCAAGATAAACTTAGAAAGTACATATGAATTGAAAAACTCACATTGGTACTTGCCCAGGTTTGAACCCACAACCTAGTGCACAAGAGGCGAGGCCTAAACCATAACGATATCCATACTTATTACTAATTCATACTAACATAATATAATATTATAAATGTGAAAGTAACTCTGTATGTCTGTCTGTTACGCTTTCACAGCTCAACTACTGAACCGATTTTGATGAATTTTGGCACAGAATAAGCTTTTTGATCCGCGACTTCCTTTGCATCCGACATACACGCAGGAAAAGTCCAGAAGAAAATATATTTAGTAATAAAATTTACGGAAAATTTTTGGTGGTAAAATTAAATTAAAAAAATGAGTTTCAGAATTTGATAGATTGATGTGCTGGCTTTTGTACATTACCGTGATTTGTTTGTTTTTTACTTTGTCACTTAAATAAATTAAAAATAATAAATAAATTGTTAAAGCTGCCTTACTGTGATGCCATAATTGTATGTAGTTTTTCATTAAAGACGACAGCTTACCTGAAAATAAAAAAGTACATGTTAAAAATATGTATAAAACGATCTTGATATTCATACAAAGGTTATATTTATACAGAGGTGAAGTCCTTGGAAACTAAATTTAAATATACTGACCTAACATGTATACAAAATTAATGATTTTACTTTTAATTAAGTACGTAATATAAATAATACCTCTTTGCATTTAGATGCACAAAGGTCACAATACATTGACATAAAAAAAAAATATAGTACAATTGATAGCACGTGTGATTTTATTGAAACACAATATTATAATATACGGTTATATATAAAGGGTTAGGCAGAGGTGATTGGTACACCCACATTCCTTCAGTTATGTTTAAGTCCCGTGTTACAGGAGGCGAGCCTATTGCCGTCATCCGGGCACAAATAAATGCATTGCCTTCTGAAATATTTACAAAAAAAAAAGTAAAGAAAATGTTTGTCATATTTTTTATGGCTAGGCTTTTTAAAATTTAACAATCTCGTTTTTGAAAAAGAGTTTTTTGTGTTTATCTTTATTTTACGATTGTCAGCAAGCTTAACCAATATCAGGTTTGCCGTCCAATCATAGTCAGCTGTTTGATTGGTTGACCAAAATGACATCAACCAATCATAAATATGTTGACATGACATTGCACAACAGTGCTCACAGAAACCGTGTATTCTAAAGCCTTTCAATTTAATGGCTAGTCTGACAGCTACATAGAAATAACCACAGAGTAATAAGTACAAGAAACAGGTACCTGCCTAACTACAAACTATTCTCTTGAAAATAATTTCTTGTTTTCGTCATTAACGCACGAGAATGCTTCAAGCAAATAATAAATTATTTTAAGTACAGTACAATAATATTGGTTTTTGAAATGAGCTAGGTACTTTTTAATTAGTAAATGTACGTAGGAACCAACATACAATTACTTATTAATTTAAAAGCTCGTCTTCCAAGGAGGTTTTAACTAAATAGATACAGAGTAAATATTGAATGAGCTTAAATCACAGGAAAGCGAGAATAACTTATGACTTGCAAACTTTTACTTAAAGTTTATAACCAAGACAATATAAGTTGATGTATGAATGTTTTTTCTGCGATTCCCAATTCATTATAGAAAGTTTATAACTGGCTAGCTCATGTAGAAAAAAAAGAGAAAAACTGCAAAGAGGTCACCGGGCGATTAATTTTCAAACCGTGTATCCTATTCGAATCGCGTTCGGAAACGCACCAACGCTTACCATTTCGGATGTGTAGTGTTGCGAAATTGGAACGGATATTGCTCGTTCCTCTCGGCGGCTATTCTGATAGAAATTTGAATTTTGCCGGTTAACTGCCGCCGTCCGGCCTCGTTACACCTCTTTGTTATTTGGACATGTATCCGAACGGTTTGGCGGGAGGTGACGAAGCGTTAAGACGCCATTTTGTTTCGACAGATAGATGCTAAATGTCTAATTAGCCGATTACGTAAGAAATAGATAGCTACTTGCAAAAACTTTTCCATTTCAGGGATTGCTGCTAAAATTATGAAGAAAGCATGTAGCTACGGAATAACACGCGAAGTATTATGTAATGAACTCTCGTGGAAAGCTCTTAAAAAGATTAAATATTAAATTAGGTGGACAATAAATTCTAGTAGAGTAACGTAAATTATGGTTGTTTCCTCTCCCAACTCGTAGCTGAAACTGATTACATAAACTATTTCAATAAATATATTTTCTTATACCTACTTTTCAAGTTAGTCATCACCAAATGAGAATTGTTTTGCAAATTACAAGGTACATATCGTCATCTTAGTATCGTTTTGATTTTCTTTAATCTTAGTGCTGATACCACAAACGTAAAGTTGCCTAAAACCCACGTCATTGTAAATCAACATTTAATACGACAAGTGAGGCGTGCCTGACGGAAATTAAATGTGCATTAGCCGCGCCAGCGAGCGTAGCGTCGACTTGATGAAGCTCACTGTATACACTTATCCTTGTCGACTCACTTATTTACTATCCGATACAATCTACTTAAAGTTGCTTTTTGGGGACGTCTTAGAACGTTCAGTAAGACTTTTAACCAGGCGGTCGATTCTGTAAAAATATCCCCACGAAAACTTATTAATACTTGAAGAAAAAAAGGTAAAGTAAGCTGTCAGAAATAAGTAAATTAAATACTAACTGTAATATAATTAAAATGATTGTTAGGTAATCTCGATTCTCGATTATGATTGTAATTTCGATTATAATAACGACCGTAATAACGTAAATCTTTGTCAATCCCTGGAGCTGTCAAAGTCACTCACGAGATGATTCTCGTGAGTGACTTTGACAGCTCACTTCACCCAATTCTGGAACTAAGACTGGTAATTCAAAAACCAACACGAAGAGAATAACCGCGTGATTTGGACTAGCTTAGTGTGTTCTCAGAGATGCGTACCGCGTCAATAGGCAGTTCGAAACTCAAAATTATTATAAAGAGATGTACGGATCACTTTGGGTGATAAGTGAAAACACACTCGATTCTGACTGTCAAGCAGTGTCCTCCGTAGCGTAGTTTGCCGGTGACAGACGCTCTTGAACGTTTACTTCTGCAATGAAGAATTACTGGTGGGTCGTGTGCTCATAATAGTCAAATGCGCTGCTTAACACTCGACGCAGCAGTATGTTAATACTAGAGAGTATTAACCATATTCCCTTCAAGCGTGTCATTCCAAATAAATCATAGCACCCAATCTGCATAATTATAGAAAAACGGTACCCTCTCCGATACCAATACGTGGGTTATCACACGGCCGGGGCGCTCCCGCGTGTCCTAACTGTAGTCACGGGTCGCGGCGCAGACAATTAGCGGGGCCGCCCACCCGTGACGCCACTTCGGACAAGCTCGGGCCACCTCGGGTTACCTCGGTTTTGGTGCTTGAGATTTATATTAAAGAAATAGTTTTATTTGTTTCAAGCAGCACTAATAGCCAAAAACTTGTGTATCTGACGAAAAGCGAACCTTTGATCGTGAAGCACAGTTTGTACTGAAGTAATAGCAGCAGATGGGTCATATTTAAGTTACCTACGTTACGCAAAGGCTCTTATTAAGAAATTTAAATTTTGAAGAAAAGTCTGAAAGGAGGTCTTATTTTTACGATTTCCGGGGCCCTAACACGTACGGTTGACGTAAACGTAACGTTAATTCGGACCACAACCTGGTTACTAGATAATACGGTACCCCTTGGTATGACTAGTTGTCAGACTTTTGGGATTATGGCTACCCGTAACGACTGTCAAAGATTTACAAATGACAGCTGGGACCAAAAGCATCACGTGCTTTTGTAGCGCAGACAGTTCTCGGTATAAATGGTCACCCATTGATAGAGCAACATTGACAAGCGTAGCTAACCATCGGTCGACCTGTGCGGCTGATTTTATTCAGCCACACGCCCCTGAAAGCCAATTCACGTAATTAAAAACGTTAAAAATCTTGTCGCAATCTCATCTCACCGGCTATCATTGTCAAAATCTTATCAAAAATGAAGGTGAATCAGACTTATCTTGACAGATTGAGACAGATTATGATGCGATAGTTCTTCAAAATACGGGAATTAACCTACTGCCATTGATATACAAAAAAAAATAGATATAACAATGCCCTCTGGTATGTGTCGATGTATTAATGGTGAAATAACGGAGCTCATATACATACCTACACAGATATGGAATGAATTATGGAGTTACAACAACGTTTTGTAAATGTTATACTGAATGGATCAGCATAGTTTACTATAAAATTATAGTTTTATATTGGATCATGTTGTGAGGAAACTTTTGAGGATGGATGTGGAGACAAGAGCGTAAAAAGAGTAGATGAAGAGCAAAGAAACGATGGATGGATTGTGTGAAAGATGATATGACTAGGAAAGAGGTGACGGCAAATAGAAGAAGACATGCTGCGCCGATCCCAAAATAAATTTGCATGGTTTAAAATTGGAATTAAACAATTGACATACGAAGGAGCAGTATTCAGGTACTCGCGTTTGGGTCCATTACTGACAAAGTTATCGAAATGTTTTGGGCTGATCATCTGATGTTGACGAATTACGTTCAGACGCACATTTGAAGGTCACCCTTCGACATGGGTCACCGGAACCGCGCCCGGCTGTGACACACACAAGCATGTACAGGATGATAAACAAATTGACACAATAATATGAAGGGACATTCATTTTTAAAGCGAAAACTTCTTTAGTCGCTTTAAGAAAATTTTAATTGGGGAAGAACATATTGGTACGCGTCACCGACATGCTAATGTGATGTGTTACGCCAGATTAACTGTTATTCCAAAGTTTTAAGATGTCACTTCTGTCGACAGTCACCATAACTACCTATTTTAAGTTAGAATTTACCACTTAAAAGTATTAAGTTGGTTTAGTACCCACTACTTATCCTAAGCGATTAAGTTGCTTAGGATAAGTAGGGGGTACTTATTGCCTGAATCTGTAAAAACTTTCCTTTGACTTCAGTTTTCCGAGCTTCGTATGACGTAATGTATGACGTCATTGTATGAAAAATAAACTGAAACTAATATTTTCTACATGGATTTTTTTAAACTACGGTGTAGATTTTTATACAGTGCAGACCACAGCTTAAAATCACTGTTTTTTACTTGTTTATGGTATGGCTAAGTATGTAGTAATAAAACCTTCCTGGCTTGTAAAAAAACCTAATTAAACTTTTTCTAATTACTGTGTAATGGAAACTTCCTGTACATCGCCATGGTCTGTACTCCGCAATATGTGAAATCAAGCGCGAACGCCGAAGGACACGCCGCTATTATATTATTTATGGGAAAAATACGTGTCTTTCCCACTAAACAGTGTGTACAGGGATTAAGTACTTACGAGTTTTATACTTTTTCGATCGTGTTAGCGTCAATTTGTACGGAATAATTGTAAAAAAGAAGTAAAGTACCAGCCTATTACTGTCCCACTGCAGGGAAAAGGCCTCTTCTCATACAGCGAAGGCATGATCATTAATCAACAGGCTTGCTCAAGACGGGTTGGCGATTTCAGACTTATATTAATTTTATAAGTCCAGGTTTCCTCACGATGTTTTCCTTCACCGATGTCAGTGATGATGTCGGAATAATTGTGCTTCCCATTATTGTCACTAGACGGCGCTTATCCATTCTCAGTATATATTGAAAAGAGTATACTTAGATGGTTTGGTCACGTTGAAACGATGAACGAAAGACGACTAACAAAAGGTATTTATAAGGCAGATGTAAGCGGAAACGCTGCGAAGGGACGCCTTAGAAGGATATACACTGACCTTATCGGTGATATTCTTTAAAAAGGAGGTCAGGTGTGCACTATTCGCTACCGGCGTGCGTGTATGACCTGATTTATGAACGTAGTGTAAGCGAAAGGATTATGTAAGGATCGTAATAGGTGACGGTCTGTAGTTTCTGCCTACCCCTATGGGAACAAGGCGTGAGTTTATGTTTGTATGTACAAATTGAAGTGTACGTTAACAAGATCGAATAAGGCTGGCAATATTTTGAACTTGAGCTGGCCTGCCGTAGTACGGCGTTTTAACAGAGAGGCCACTTTATACGGGTTTTGACACTCATGTGGCTTACTGTACTACCAAATTTATTCAGATTCATATCATAACATCAGGCCTTAATTCCCCGAACGGATAAGCAGAGGTGTACCTATAGTACACCCACATTTCGCCAGTCATGTTCAAGACCCATGTAGTAAGGATTCACATAATTTCTTAAATCGATCAAAACATAATGTTAGTACTGTCTTCTTGGTTGGTGCTCTGATTTCGTGCTTCTAACTACCCATAACGACTATCACATCAATATTATTTGAATCATTATAAAAGCTAACACTGGATTAGGTTCTCCTCTCATATTATAACTGATATCCCAAACTAGCTACCGATACTATTAACAAATAATAATACCGAGAAACATTGAATAATACCGAACAATATTTCAATATCAATCTATCTAGTGCCGATGGTGAATGAACCTATCATTTGACTTTTCAAAACTAGTTGGCTTGGTCACCGACACCACGGCTGACATGACATCATTTATCATACATATCGACGTGTGATCGACTGGCTCGCGATTACAAACAATATTATATTTACACTTGCATTCTGCTCGTGTAGGAGCAAAAAGGTTTGTAGGCATTTTTGATAGGTTAGGTTGGCAATACGTTTAGCTTTAAAAGCTCGGATATAAGCCGAGAGATTCCTAAAACTGGACACTTTTTGCTCTTAAAAGTGAGTTAATATAACATAACACAACATCACACCCGTAGTCCTTGAAGGGTTAGGCAGAAGTGTACAGTACATACACATTTCGACAGTTACATTTCAGATCCATGTAATGGACGAGCCACCATCAATCGGGCTGATACTAAGAAATTCCAAATGGAAAATACCAACCTATACCCTACTTTGCCGATCCGGGAAATGACCCCACGATCTCATGCTGAGCAGTAGTGCTTCCGACCACTAGACCAACGAAGCAGTGAAGGGTAGGCGTATCGGGGGACTGCCTATGTAAATTTTGACGTTCAAAAAGTGCTGATTGCTCAACTTAATTTAAATAAATAAATTTGGATTTCTGAGTGTGTTTTTTGTTAAATTCTTGGAATGAATTATTTGTTTTCACAATCACAACCAATTTTAAAAGCTTTCATAAAAGTCCTATGACACAAATAAGAATATTAGTAGCATTTGGATTTCAGGTTGTACCGTTGCCTGAAGTTCGAATTTTTAATGATTACGTACGGAAACTTCTTTCTTTTTTTAACGACCTTTTCTGGTCATACACGCCTTTTTTCCATGGAGGTAGGCAGTAACTACAGACCGCCACCTGCTACGACCCTTACGTTCTCCTTTTGTTTCGTTTACGTAGGTACATACTTCTGGTCGCATGCTACCGTTGGTAGATACTACGCACCTGATCTTCCTGAAGAACATCACCAATCAGGTAAGTATCATGACCCAGCATTTCCTCCCACATCTTCTTTAGACTTAAATACTAATTATATAGTCGCCTTCCATTCATCTTTTCAACATGACCAAACCATCTAAGCATAATATTTGAAATTTTTGTCACTGCATTTTCTTTTTCCTAGCGTTCATCTATATAATAGGTCTTTACCTATGAAATTGCCGTTTTGTATGAAAAAATTTAAATGAATTTTTTTCATGTATTTTTTATTTGTATTAATCGAATTAATCACCCATGCAATCAATGCATCTTTGCCAACGCAGTGGCAGTTTATTGATGCCCTTCTTAAAGAAATCAGCTGGACGGGAGGCAACAAATTCTTCAAAGGCATTTTGTACTGCCTCTCGGGTATTGAATTTTTTTCCCGCCAATAAGTTATCCAAATTCTGTAAAAAGTAGTAGTCTGTAGGCGCAAGGTCTGGTGAGTAGGGCGGATGACGGAGAGCTTCCAACCCCAGTTCTTGCAACTGGAAGACCGTCTGCTGTGCAGTATGAGGTCGCGCGTTGTCGTGCAGGAGCAGCGGAGACGAGCGATTGACCAATGCTGGTTGGAGATGTGCCAGCTTCTCCATCATTGTGTTCAATTCTTCACAGTACACATCTGCAGTAATGCTCACCCCGTTTGGTAAGAAGCTGTGTTGAATCACACCGGCGCTAGACCACCAAACAGTGACCATCACTTTTCTTGGGGTAAGTTTTCGTTTAGGGCATTGTTTAGGTGCTGAACCAGGATCCAACCAACTTGCTGAGCGCTTGCGGTTATCAAACAGAATCCATTTTTCATCGCAGGTAACAATGCGGTTCAAAATTCCTTCATTTGTGTGTCTGTTGAGCAGTGCAAGGCACGTCTCGACGCGTACTTCGCGCTGGCGATCATTGAGTTCGTGGGGCACCCATTTGTCAAGCTTTTTTACCTTGCCAATTTGACGCAAATGGACCAATATTGTTTTGACGCTAACGTCGAAAGCTGCTGCTAATTCAGCCGTAGATTGTGTATCATCAGCTTCCACAATCGCCTTTAATTCGTCATTGTCGACCAGTCTTCGGACGACCGCGAGGTTCATTTTTCAGGTCGAAATTTCCAGAACGGAAGCGAGCAAACCAATAACAGGTAGTGCGTTGGTTTGTAGTGTTAGCTCCGTAAACGTCGTTGATGTTGCGTGCCGCTTGTGCCGCGTTGCTGCCACGACGGTACTCATATTCCATAATTACTCGAATTTTTAACGTATCCATGATGACGAAAAAGATTTAAATGCGATGAAAATGTAACACTAATCAATAAACAAATGACTACTTTTGGAAAAAAAAATCCATGTTTTTAAAATAAAATTAATTTGAAATTAGAATTCTTAGCCAAACAAAAAATATTTTGATTTGAAATGGCCAGTACTGCAGAACGGCAATTTCATAGGTAAAGACCTAATATTTATTTATAATACCAGCCTGTTACTGTCCCACTGTAGGGCAGAGACCTCTTCTCATACAGAGAAGGCACGAGCATTAATCACCACGCTTGCTCAAGACGGGTTGGTGATTTCAGACTTATATCAATTATTCCAGGTTTCTTCACGATGTTTTCCTCCACCGATGACAGCGGTGTCCAATATAAACTTAGAAAGTACATATGAATTGAAAAAGTCACATTGGTAGTTGCCCAGGTTTGAATCCACAACCTCGTGTACATCCCATCATGACATAGACACACACACATCATTTATTTATTTAGTACATGGGAAACTGTAGAAGAAGAAGAGATAACACATCCTGAACGAACAGAAACTCGAAGAACGAATCGACTGTAAGCCAATCACAAGTTTAGTGCACGTTTAGTGTCAGAGATGAATATAGTGTGTTCCATGTGACCGTGTTAGCAAAAGAGAGCACACTGTTAAGACCAATCAAAGTTGATAATTAAATCTTGCTATGATGGTACTTTATAAGCTTGTTTGCTAACGGCACTAACGATAAAGAACTAAACTTTAATCAACGGTAAAGTTAAGTTGGTACTAAAAAGTACCGGTTCAATTCATTCATATTGTCTACGCATGTGCTCGCAGATAATTTGATTGATTGCACCGCATTCTGACGTTTGGACCTTATGCAATAGGGGTCATATCTGTCTGTGTTGATGTCGTAACGTCTGATTCATTCAGCTGTTTCGAGATTTTAAGTTATCTTTTGATTATAGCATGAGTAATCATTGCGGTTTATGATATAAATCAGTAATACATTTAACCCTAGAGTCACTGCTTATTTGCGTAGGTAACATTGACGCAAAACAGTTTAACTTCCTATGTAATTAATTTAAATGATGCTAGGCCGCTGGTTTATAGTTGTTGGATTTACGGACTCTTTCACATAGACCTCTTCTAGTAGTTTTAACTGATATTATACTAGTGGTTGCTTCGAAATTATAACTTAACAACACGCCTAGATTACGTGAAAAGTTAAGTAGAGATGTATCTAACCTATAAGACACCCTCATTTCGCAAGTTCCGTTAAGTTCCATGAAATAGGGGTACATTGCAATTCCTGATCATCACCAGATCTTTGCAGCAAATATGGTCTTTGATAGTTATTTTTATCATAAATCAGCCATGTTGAATTCGATCAACATACACGGGTAAACACCGCTCCAATTTGCAGAAAACATTTTAAATATACGGGGAACATGACGCTCCCTTTTATTAAAAGCAATAATTGTAACATCTGTAAGTGTAGCCCCAATTTCCTGCAACTATCGATTAAGTATAATGCGAAGAGAAACCACGAATCATCTCCGTCAGTGGGCGGCTGTGGAACGTACCCACCTCGGAGGTACTGTCGCGGTTACAATCAAGTATAGCGTTGTAAGAAGATCGAGACTCATTCAATAGGGAACGTAGGAAGTTGAAGGAATATCAATAAAAGGAAGCCATTTTTTGTTGATTTTCTTCCTATTATAATTATGAATTTAAAAAAAAAACCTCTTGTTGTGTAATTCAGGATACATTCACGCCTATTTCCGATGAGGATGGGCAGAAGCTGCTGATTGCCACCACACACTTCATTCAGGATACTCTTTCAGGATTTACTTTTTAAAAGCTCTTAAACCTCAGTACTCCCTGCTGTAATTTGTGAATCTTTGAATATCGTCATGAGTAGTCAAAAACAGTGACAGCCAGTCTCACTAGGAGTTATCGTATTACCTAGTAGGGTTCTGGAGGACTTAAAGGTAGTTGCTCAATGTGCAATACTGGTATTCAATTGCTTCGGGTAAAACTGGAAGCCAACACTAGTATAGTTAGGAAAAGGCTAAGCAGATGATGACCAGTTCCTAACAAAAAATTTCAGACTTTGAAGTTAAAAATTAATGATAAAAAAAAAACTATAATATAATAACCATCAACCTTTGTCGTCACCAGTACACTGTACAGTCGTAACAAAAAACGTTTTAACATATTCAATTTACGAAGAGGCGCGGCGCCCGTCCCAAATGCCCCGAACTGTCACGTCGCACGCGCATTACAGACACCAATGTATGACGATGTTTAGGCTTACGCTAGTATTGGTGGATTTATATGACTGAAAAAGGGTACGTAATCAATAATAATACTACAGCCTATTTTACCCCAAAAGGTAGTGCCAAGGTCTCTTCTCATTAAGAGAAGGTAAGAGGATTGATCACCACACATGCTCAAGAAGAATTCAGTCTTTTGTCAATTATATTTTCCAGGTTTCCTCACGAGTTATCCTTCACCGATGTCAGTGAGTGAGTTCAAAAAGCCACATTAGTTTTTGGTGGATTTTAACCCGTACATGAGAGTAGAGATCTTAACCACTAGTACCGAATCTTAATATATATATTTCTTGTGTGCGTGTGCATGTGACTGAACTCCTCCTAAACGACTGGACCAATTTTGATGAAATTTTTTGTGTGTGTTCGTGGAGATTCGAGAATGGTTTAGATTCACAATTGGACCCGGTAGGTGGCGCTGTGCGGGCAGGACGACGTCTGTTCGGTCCGCTAGTATACATATATGATTCTACTGTACGTGTGTATGTCACTGAACTCCTCCTAAACGGCTGGACCGATTTGAATGATTTTTTTTGTATGAGTTTGGGTGGCGCCCTGGATGGTTTAGATTCACAAGTGGACACGGTAGGTGGCGCTGTACGGGCAGGACGACATCTGTTCGGTCCGCTAGTCAATTTTAAAATGTGAACACGACATGGTCATAAAATTACTCCTGACTTCTCAGCGTTGATCTTCTAGCATAGAGGACCATCACCCACCTTACAGTGATGATCGCCATATGTTCGCATATGCTAAGCCTTTTTGGCCTTGCAGATGTAATTTTTTGACCATTTCGTGTTCACATTTCATAATTACTCGCAGGTCCTTTTTAAAATTTTATTTTTAATTGTTTAGTTTTTAGTTTCCCTTTTCTTTTATGTTTTTATTACCTGTGGGTGTCACAAATAAATGTTTTTTTCTTTTCTTTCTTTATTTGTAGAAGCGAAAATGCCAATGTCTATTTTTCAAACAGTCATCGCTTATGACAGAGACAAAGAAGATCAATTACAAGATGAATTTGAATTTTTCAAAAGTTTTCTGTGGTTGACCACAGAAAACTTTTGAAAGTCAATATAAACAAACACTATAGATTCCCAGCCAATTATGATGGCAAACTTATGTACCTCTAAACCTTACGTCAACTTAATAGTTCTCAAGCGAAAATCAAAATTGTGTATTTCTTGAAAATTTGATCTGCACTCACATGTGCGCGAGAGCGTTTGGTCGTATTGAGTACATAGTAAATCACATAAAACTTTTATGCGACTTCACTCAACTTTATTGCCTGGGTACCGACAGCAGAAGAAAGCGTTAAAGAATTGGTATTTCTTGTGCTGATGTGATGGGTCTATTTCTTACATACAAACATACATGAAATCACGCCTTTTCCCTCATTAAAATCAGAAACTATAGAACGTCACCACGATTCTTAAATACTCATTTAGCTTTGTTTAAGTTCATACATCTAGCCATACATATATTTCTTGTAATGTAAAATGTTGACTGTTGGAAATAATACGCAAACTGGCAAGTAAGTTTCGTATTAAAACTATTTGTAATCGAAAAAAACAACAATGAAAAGTAGTATTTAATATAGAAAACTGAAATCAAGTTACTCTTTTTTAATAAGTTCTGGGCCAGAAATGAAATAGATACTTCAAGAATTTAAAGAAGCAGATCGTTTCGAGGACAGTCGCAAATGTAGTGAAAAATGATATTTAAATGGGTAATATTATAAGATTATTCTGCTATCACGCCCTGCGCTTGCGCTCGCTTGCGGTTACGTGCGAGGCTAACGATTTTTCCACCACCATAGCACCCGGCCAGCCTTATGAGGTACAAACGAACGCAAAGTTGTATACTTTCTTAAATATTCCAATCTTATTCAAGCGATAACTGCCTTTAAAATTAAGTTTATATAAGTAACAGAATTGAATGCCGCATAGATAATTATGTATTTCTGTAAAAGTAGTAAGTGTTTTTTTAAGAAAATCCCATGAAAATGGAGAATGAATCTTATTATTATAGGTCGTGTTATAGAGTCCAAGTGTCTCTACACTTGACTCTGATTATATCGAACCGCTATAGTGTTTGAACCCAGCCAGAACTAAAATTCTAAAAAGTAGCCTGTATGTAGCATACAAACCTCACAGTGCCAGGTTCCATACTAAAAGCTAAAATGTAGGCTATCTTAGCCTATAGCAAGGACCAGGGTCTACCATCAACCTTTGTTATTGGCCAGTATTGCTTCGTTGTTGCCCAGCTGGAACACAAGGTACTTAGTACGAGTTTTGAAACATATTAGATCGTGTTTTTTAGTACTGACAATGAGAAAGCACCCTCTGGTGACAATAATGAAAAGCACAATTATTGCAGCGTTGAAATTACTGTTTTTACTATTCACGTAACGATGTAAAAATTCGTTATAAATATCAAACGGTGAAACTAAATGATTATTACGTAAGTAAATCAAAACTTGTCGTCGATTGTACCCCGCAAGTGAAATGCAAGTAAAACAGTACTGTAACTGGAGCTTGCTTCGATCCCAATGCATACTCAATGCTGTATTTTTTGTACATGTTTCATATACGTATATGCTGGCTACTTAAAACGTTACACCTGATTTTAAAGCGGTAGGTACTGCATTAAGTCCTCCTTTGAATATTTGTTGGAAGTATGCAAAGTGCACTGTATGTTTTACAATTTTAAGTCTGCTGTTCATAGGGTTATAAGCACTTTCACTTTGGACTTTTGGTCCTCCGTCAGCCTACGGAGATTTCTTAAAAAAAAAGAAAAGAACAAGATTTAAAACTTTATTTTCCGGATTTATTCCGCTAATATACTGACTTTTTAAACGAAGTGGTAATCGGTAGTGAGTGGAGACCGCGACTCGTCAAACGCAGTGTAGGACGCCCACTGACTAGGTGGGATGACGATCTGCGAAAGACTGCAGGCAGATGCTAGATGCGGCAAGCTGAAGACAGGGCGCTATGGCGCTCATTAGGAGAGGGCTATGTCCAGCAGTGGACTAATATAGCCTGATGATGGTAATCGGTAGTCTCTTTTATTGGTAGCTAATATAATGGGTGTTTTGAAGTTATCAAATTACGAAGATTTTGAATATATAGTGTTATATGTACCTGGCTAGGGCACAGATATATATATACAAAAATGATGAAACAAGGATGGGTTCTGTAATATCGTATCGTAATAAGTAACAACTAAAAACAACGATAAAAAGTTTAAAAAAATAATGTATATATATATATATATTAATAATAAACTAACAATCCCTTCTGTAGTCACTGATGCGTCATATCTATCGGTTTTCCTCAATGTGTTTTATAAAAATAAATAAATAGATTTTTACTTTGTTCTCTTATTCAATTGAATTATGTAAAACAATTGCAGACAACTACAGGATGACATAATAATCAAGGTAGTTAGTTATGTCTGTCTTGTTGAAATAGTGGTTGCAAGCGCTACTGCTCAGCATGAGTTCCTGGGTACGATTCCAAGGTCGGGCAAAGTGTTATTGGATTTTTCCATCTGGAATTGCTCCGTTATAACTCGGAGCCTGGATTCGCCCCTTATTACATGGGACTAAAATTAACTAATTACACTTAAATAATGTGGGAAAAGATGTTCACAATAATTAGGTTTATACTAAATTTGCAATTATATAAATACCTTTATTTCATTAAAATGATACAATTATTAATATATTAAGAAATAAAATAAAATAAATAATCACAGGGCATCGAAAAATTCATCCGCATCGTTGTCAACGGGAAAAGTGCCCAGAAGGCTGGCATGAATGAACTAAAATTAATTAATTTAAAAACCGAGCTCAAATAGATTTTATGAAAAGAGCTGCCACACTGGTATGTATGACAGAGACGTCGCTTTAGAAAGCCAAACATTTTCTAATACTGGATGTGCTGTACTTTGTCTAAGTGTTTCAGTTGCCATGACAACGCATAAATACAACATTTAATAAAACATATTTGATATTCCGATCTTCTAAGAAGACAAACGGACGTTTATTCTTTTATATTTCATTAACATTTCTACTAGATTACCATAACAAAAAGGTTGGAGAAAAAAGTTAATTCATATTATCGATACGTCAGCGTAAAAGCGCTTTGTAATGCTAGCTTGACGTGTTGGGCCAAACGGGCAAACGTTGGGGCCAATACCAGAATCTAGTTTAAAGCTTATACCGAGAGATACCGTACCTGTTTGGTCCAATGTTGTGACTTCGTTCAGCGCTTATCGATCGAATACTAAGTACTTAGATGGATCTCGTGTATAGGATCGTGTTCATCACATAATACCTAATATATTTCAGAGGATACGAAACAAAAACAAGTAGTGTGTGAAGAGATTTCCTTTTCATTTGGGTAAACAGTATAAAAATTAAGAATAAAATAAACTACAATTTCCTTGTTTTGGCTACATGTTGGCCATCACGTATCCACTATTTAGGTACACAATCCATTGTATAAATTACATTTTCAGGTAGTACCTATAGAAATTTAAACTTTTCATCTTCCTCAATCGTGATGAATTGACGTTTACAAAACCACGGTTTGTGGAAGCCGGAGATCTAGATGTTGCAGTGGCGGAATTTGGGAGGTCAGCCTTTACGTAACGTGGGCCGTTCAGTAGTCGGCTACGTATAGGCTGACCTGATTGTTTAAATGAATCTGTTTGTACTCGTATCTGAACCTGGAAATTGTGTCAAAGTCAAACTCGTAACGTTTATTACTCATAACGTTTATTACATTTATATTACGTTAAAAAGGCACTTTTGAACGTCCAATTAAAAATTAAAATAGATAGTTTCGTGAGGAGAAGCATGGGCGAGAAACTCCACACTTTCTCTTTTAAAATAGCTTTTTTTCCAATGTTTCGTTTCTTACAATATTTTTCTAAGTGTCCGCTTTTTCATTTCTGATTAATTTCGTTGCGAGAGACTGAATCGTTACTACAGGAGTCGTTGGCCTTAATTGCCTCGAAGCTTTTCTGGTGGTCGCCACTGTTAATTCTAGCTTTCAGGACTTCAAGAGGATGGGAATAGTATTTGTCCCACAAAACAAAAGAACTTACATTTTTAAGAATATTTACTACAGTATTTTTGTCTATGGTAAATGGACGTATTAGCTATTGCAATGGCCCATGGTCTTAATAATCTTAAGCCAATGTGTAGACCTCCCGGGGGTCGCAAGAAATCGAAAGTCATGTTCAGGTGTGTTCTCGAATTAATGGTTTTATTGGCGGGGTACCGTCAGATTTCTATCGGTTATTTTAGAAGATTTAAGTAGTTTTGATATCGATATATGTTGTTTATAGATCTGGTTTTGGGATAGATTTGAAGGGTATGAAAAGTGAAGGAGTTTTTATTTCTTCTTTTGTTTTGGGAACTTATTTTCTCATTTTAACGTCTTCCTAGCTCTTTGTCAACTACATATGTTGGGGTCGGCTTCTAGTCTAATCGGAGTATGTAAATTAAATACCAAAATGAATGTTTCTTTGAAATTGAGATATTAGCAACCTTACTAGCATTGTGTAAATCAAATTCATAATGAAAACCACAAGGCAGTAAATATTCAGATATTTTCCTTTTAATTTAGATAAATAATTAGATAAGTCTGACAACCAGTCTTTTCAAGGGATATCGTGCTGCCCAGTATCTGGGTTGTGGACGTCAGATAAGCAGTCACTCTATATAAAATACTGGTGTTCAGCTGCATCCGTTTAGATTGGAAGCCGACCCCAACATAGTTGGGAAAAGGTTAGGCAGATAATTAGTTAGATACCTAAGTACTTAGTTTCATAAATACCTTAGGTACTACTCAATACAAACTATAACTAAAGGCCTCTTTGCATATTTTCAAATAAACCACAATGGATACGAACAATCATAGGAAAACTGTTCTAAACATCTCTTGACGCACTTTCACGCACGCTGATTGGCCCGAATTCCGCGTGACGTACCGAGGGGCGCGCGAGCAGTGTCGTCATTGGTTGATAAGTGACCGCTGCTGTTGACTCAATGCGACACTGACATTCAGTGACAATGGGAACGCTGGGTGTGTCACGTCAGAGATAAGACGGGAATATGAAATACGGGGAAATACTAGGAAATACATTGTGAATATTGAGAATTAGTTACTACGGGGGTTTGGTAGTTGTGGTGTAGACGGTCCAGACAACCAGGGCAAGCAAACATTTGAGATATTATATTTATATATTTATATTCAACATAAAAAGCTGCCTACGTATATAAATGTATAAGGCTTAATATGAACGTTCAAGTATTAAGGAATATAAAAATCATTATTTTTATAAAATAAACTATGTTTCTTTGATGCATCAGTGTAACGTCAGGGTAAATATGCGATTTTTTTTTTACATTTCGAAATTAGTAATATTTGAATGCGCACAAATATCCATGATATTAATTGACTGATATAGGTACTATTACATCAGCGAAACCTGGTTTCCATAGATATTAATTATGTCTTAGCACTACCTATAATTATTGTGATTATTGCCATCATTATAATGGTGAATGAAATTTAAAAGTTATTAATAATATTATCAACAGCTTTTACACCTACGGGACCTTACTAAAACTAATGATATAAGCAGCCAAAAATAAATACAAGAAGTCGACCTCTCAACACAAAAATGGCACTGGCAACACTGTAATCGATTACAATATAGTCGAGTAACAAATCACATTCCTCTATTACAAATGATCGAACGGCACAGTTAATAAGGTAGCGCGTTTATCTTATTAAACGTCTCTAGAGAGGCTGTGTAGTGATGGATACGCGAGAGGCGAGCGATACCGTCGACAAATAACGATTGGGGAGGTCGGTAGTCGATTGCTTTTATATCGATAGTCGATAGTTTAGGTAGGTCAGTCTGTGGATGGGTGATTACACATTGAGACTCCTCCGTGCCTATGAAAGGTTGGGCAGATGATGAGTCGATTGGTTTTGTACCGATTAATAATAGTTAAGGTACCTAGTAGAATTGCAGAAATAGCTTCTCGTAAGCTTATGATGCTCATTCGAATCTCTAATACGAGTAGATTCAGGGGGTAAAATTATGTTCAATAATTAAGTTCCCAAACTACTTATTTGTAATTACTAGGCATAGTGGCCAAGTTATGGCTGAAATGTAATAAATTCTTTAAAATAAATTGTTGTTTTACCTGAGAAATATCAATTATCAAGCGCACGCGCCAATTCTAAGTTCCAGGTTTTCCATACTATCTGAAAATATTTCTCGGAAAATTACTACGACTTATGAATGGAACCATAACAAATAGAATTTGGAAGAGTACACATCGTCATTTTTTACAGGTAGGTACAAAAATCTCACCGTAAATTTTCATATCGACATCCAGTACATCACTAGTGTCCGAGCGAGCACACATACCGACACAATTAGTCGATATCGGAACATCGGTGGCTGGGCGCGCTAACTTAACGTTTACTACATTTGTCATAGCCTACCCGCGGCCGTAGAGTTGCCAGTATCAATATTTTTAGAGTTCCGTAGTCAAATGGCAAAAACAGAACCCTTATTGTATCATCATATCCGGCTGTCCGTCCGGATGTTACACACAGCCATTGTACTCGGAGACTATGGGAACTATATCGATACAATTTGGAAGATTATTCTACATATGTACCGCTTAAACAAATGTCTAGTGACATTACGAAAAATAATTATATTATAATGTAATATATAATTCATAAATAATTAGGGGTGTACAATTAATTGTACAGACCCAGTCTGTGATATTTATTTTTCAACTTTAATACAAAAGTATAAGGTTCATGTTCAATTGGGAAAATTTTACATTTTGGGATAGCTTGATGTGCTGGCGTCTGTACTTATACGAGTAACTGAGGGATGACAAAAGAAAATAGTGCACATAGACACACGCGTTATTACTTAGTAACTTTTTTATTTAAGTCTCTAATAGTTGGTGAAATATGGCCCTTCTAAGGCTACAACAGCAAAAATAACATTTTATTTTTGGAATGGCAATACTTTTATAACGGTTTTAAACACTGAATAGATTGAATATTGAAAGAAATAGTTAGTAAACTGAATAGAACTTAATGGTTTTGTCAGTAGCAGGACAATGTGACGAGATACTAAACTAAATCCATTTATATTAGTAAAGCAATTTATAGGTAAAAGGACAACTAAACCACATTATGTTTGTTTATTTTTTTTTTATAAAAAAGCAATTATTAAGGAAGGAAATCGCAAAAAGGTCAAGGAAAATCATATACAATAAAGACTTACTGGCATGAAATAACACCTAAAGATGTACTTAAAAAAAACAAATCATTCAAATCAGCCTTCACCACACTTCAAAAGTCAAAAATGGAAGCACGTTTAACTCCCAATATTACCAGTGTCATATTATTTATAATACCTAATGTTAAACCACTCTACTGTCTAGAAAGCCATTACTGAGAAGTGTTATCTGTACAAGCCGCTTCATCTCTCATTTTTGGACCGCACGGGACGAAGCCATGAGGCGATAAGAGTGGATTAACTACAACTATTTATCATTTCATTCCACTTTTTTGTTCACTACCGTTCTAGGATGGATGAGGTTCGACCTCCTCGGATTGCGAGTAGGCTGTATGTCTGAGTGCCACTCACAGGTTCATTTTTATTTTTGGAAGTTGTTTTGGTCTATGGCCGTGTTCGGAGTTTGAAATTCGCGCGTTTTATTCTATTAAAAACGGGAGTTTCGATGATGATTCAATTACAGGGAATTATGTAATATTGCATCAAAGCTCAACAAAGCTAAAAGGAGTAATTTATTACGTAATTTGCATAACCCAATTCCTTAGAAAGGAAGTGAAGCAATAAATGCGTGGTATCTTCGAGCAAAGTTGCAGCATTCACTTGTAACAGACCGTCTTGTTTAAATAGAATGTAGTAAGGATTTTGATGATAATATTGAACACCTGTTAAAATGCTCGTCTATCAGTCTGACAGCCAGACCTTGACATTGAAACCCACAACAATAACACAACAGTCCAACAAATAATCCACAAATACAAACGTCAAGCGAATGACAGTTGAACTAAAGACATCATTACATCACAGCCTGGAAACAATAAGATTTAACCAGACGACGTCACAGCAAACAATAATAAAACAATACGTACAACTAAGTTCATTGTTACCATCTTTCACCTATCAACGGAGATATAATCTCGTGAAAACAGCTGATCGGAACAATGACGAAAACCAAATGAACCTATTTAAATGAAAGCTACATAGATGTGAATGAACTGCCTTGAGGAACTCCTGATGTTGGCGCAAATATAAAAGAACAATGCCCTATTGTTGTCGGGCTACGTCATAGGTCGGAATATAGGTCAGTAGAGGTCCAAATGTGGCGATCAGCTGATCCCACGATCGGCCACTTTGATACTTTGAATGGAACAACACTCCCGTGCTATAAAAAAAAATATTCTTTTTGTGGCAACACCTAATTGTGAACTTTTGTTTTTTGTTGTATTTTTTTCTTGGTAACATTAACTTACGGTGTTTCCACTATGATATGGGAACGAAGAACAATGCGTTTTATCAGAGGCACAGGTTGTAAATTGTCGGGAGAAAATATGAGCAGAATGGGTTCCGACAGTTGATCGTTCGAAGCCTCCTTTGCACTGGTGTGAACTCTCTCTTTCGTAACACTTCTCGGGTAGTAAACTGAACTTTGAATGATACAAGGGGAATTTAGGTCCAGTACATATTGGCTGAATAAAACCTTCGAGATGTGAATCATGGCCATTTTTGACATTTGACTGCGTACCTTTGAGACGATACTCACATCACTCTTAATTTCAAAAGGGTCTTCTAAGTTTAAACTAACTTATAAATGGATGATAAAATTGTACCGATAGGAGATAGATTTTTCGTTTCAATATAAATTAAGTAGTTTCACGGTATCGGCCATGATTTAGATTTTGATGTATAGGCACTGACATAAGTTCCTTTCGTAGCATTAACGTTTGATAAATGTATTATTATTATCCAAGGACAAAAAATGCAACACCAGAATCTGGAATTCACATTTGTAGTGTGCAAACTGAGAAAACTTACTGTGATTTAAGATCCAGATTGAATCCAATACAACAGCCATTCAGGGATAACTAATGACATAATGATATCCCACATGGACTCCTTCAAACGACCTTCGAACAAATCCCGTGGAACTAGAAAATCAAGATCGATCCACACTCGTGGAAAAAACCGCGCACCCAATTATCATTTCTCCTATGAGAGCGCAATGTGAACGGCCCGTAGGAATCCGTACCGCGACAAAAGACAATGGTACATTGTTTGTTTTCGCCGGTCGAAGCAATTATGTCGACCACGTGCGCAACTTTGTTTACCATTTGTTATCTGCCATCTAGTCCGTCCTTGAGATTTCATTGTTCTTACATCTGGTGACAAGTTTCCGACGGTATTTTCGTGTTGAACTTCCGATTAGTGTGTATTGATGTTCCGGTTGGCGGTTGGCACTTAATGACTTCTACAACTTGTCACTCAAAGTGACAAGTTGTAGAAGTCATTAAGTGAAAGGAAAATGAGGCTATTAAAATTTCAATCGGTATGTTCCAAAACCGAACAATAAACCTTGAGTTAAAAATCCTTAATAAAGAACTTATTAATCAACATTCCCTCATTACCAATATTCTCATTAGTAAGTAAGTTCATTCACTATATATTTTACTCTAGCAACAGTGGTTATGAGTAACCGTTTGCTTATTAAACGTGCGTCAATGCTTGCAGTTATGATCTGAACTTATGCAACGGTTTATTATATTAGACACATACTCGTCATTATCATTATCCTCCTGCACGTATCCCAAATGTATTAGGATTGATGTGGCGCGGCGGGCGAAGGTCCGCCTGCGACGTAGGAGGTTGCGGGTTCGATTCCCGCCTTGGGACAAATCTTTGTACGATCTGTAAATATGTTCCGGGTGTTCTGGGTAAAAGTAAAGTAGTAAAGTCTTAATCGTTACTTTCATCTCTTATAGCACGTAGACTTTAAACTCTTTCTGTATTCTTCTGGTGTTCCCTTAAGCTCTTTCTCTATATTCCTCTAACGTTCCGTTTCTTTAACGTTCCTCTACATTCTTCCGCGTCGCCTCGTGTCCATACCATATCGGTTGCTACCCAACTTTTCCGTCTCATGTATATAGTTTCCGCCTTTCTTATCCATAGGTAACTTACTAAAAATAAACGTAGGGCAATCCCCATTCGTTGACCCGCTATAACACATACGAATATAGATCTCTATTTATAACATAGATTATTAATAGGTACGGGTAATATAATGATTTTTTCCAAAAAAATCTTCCTCAATTCCGAGTACGTACTAGTGTACAGGAAACTAGACACGTGTACCGTTAGTTGGCCGGGCAGTAAGCAGAGAGCTGGTGTGGCGACCTGACAGGAACTATTGATAGGTAATGACTGAATGATTTGTGTTTGAGGTAAACATTAGTGATGGGTGGCATAAGGCACGTGCAGTAGCGGGCTTTGCGCGAAATAGAAGTAGTACAAAATGTAAGTTTTCACCTGACCTGCAAACGTTTTAAAACGTACAACCGCCAGCACATCAAGCTACCCCAAAGTGTCAGATTTTCCAAGTTGAACATGAACCTTATTCTTTCGTAATAAAGTTGAAAACCCATCAAAGAAATTTGACACATGATGTGCTGGCCTCTGTACTTTAGCTAGTCACAATCACAATCTCATTTCAGCGTTTGTCAAAAATGTTTGTTGCCAAATTTTAGACGTATTTTTTACAGTTTGAGACTGAGATTTGAATACCAACGTTCTAGAAAAATACGTGAATTGGCTGGCCCTCAGATATATGAACGTGAGGGACGCAAAAGGAGTATGTAAGGATCGTGGTAGATGGCGTACTGCAGTTTCTACCTACCTCCATGCGAAAAGCCGTGTTAGATAGAAAAATAGATAATTATTATAATTCACATAGAAGTTTATCTATAGACATTTAAAGGATTTTATTATCTCCAAGTAGTTCGTCTAGGCTCATCTATGGCGCGTCTAGTATGCAATTAGCTAACTTAATTAATACCTAGTTTCGTGTTAGATCGCTATTTCCTCTGAACTATAAACTAACAGTTGACTTTGCATACACGTGGCATCGTTAAAGGGATGACTCGTCCTCAGATCATGGTTTTATTTGTTACCTAGCATTAATTCTAACTACGTTGCAGTTAGATGCACAACAAAGGAAGAAAGAAATAAATCACATTTATTCAGAACAGACTCAAGTACACCACAGCCACAAAGCTAAACATGAAACATAAAAATTAAATGAAACAGAAGTAATAAAAAAATATATGATTAAGTATGTGCCTTACGACTGCGCTAAAGGATCCAGTTCAGCAATGTCAGACAACCAGTGTCTGACACTGGTTTTCAACTGGTCTTGTTATAGTTTTTTTTTGTCATTACTGATACTTCAGTAGATGAGGGATTTAGCCATCCTGCCATCTGGATCTGGATGCCATCTGGAGCCATCCATAGTTATAAACATTTTCTATTTTTCCATGGTCATTCACAGTGGGCTCCATGTATCGGCGTGTATTCTTCAATATTAACACTATGCACCCCACGCTTTTTTCCATTAAAATACATTTGTTTCTTATTTACACTTTTCTTAATCCAAATTTATTACATTTTATTTTCTATTTTTAGTTGGATTTTCAATAAAAGCGTGTTTTTTTAGTTTTTTGAAACTATTATTTATTTTTAGAATGAGAGGTCAGCTTATACTAAAAATGTAGCTTGATGACGAATGTACTTTACGTGTTGGTACCTAATAATATTGAACGGTATAAAAAGGGAAGAGAAATACTTAAGTTAAAAAAAACCCAGTAGCCATGATAAGGGGTACGTTATCGTCGCCACGTATTAATAAAAGTATTTATTTGTATTACTATTAAAACGGGACTTACCCGGGTAGTGACGTCACTGACATATATTTTCTAACAACTAGGCCCTCGCTCCACAACGGACTATTTGCGATGGGATGATTTGAATGATGAATACAAAAATAATTTAGCTCGATATGTGCAAAATCAATATTTAATCATTGTTTTTTTGTAAAATATAGGTAGCTGTGTAGTTCGGGTTGCTTTTCTCGTTGCAATTTCGGTTTAGGCTGGCAACAAAATATGGACAGCACATTCTGACTGCCTCTATGGTCGAGTTGTCGCAAGTGCTACTGCTATGTTTGAAGTCTTGGGTTAGATTCACATGTCAGGCAGAGGTATTGTTTTTTTTTTTTTGAAATTCCTCAGAACCAGCCAGAAGTCTGAATTTTGGCGCGGTTGACGACAATAGGCTCGCCTCCTATTACATAGGACTTAAATATAACTGGCGAAATGTGTGTACGAAAGAGGTACACCTCTGCATCACCCTTCTGGGAATACAGGCTTCCTGTTAAATTCTAACAGTGACTTGCACTTTTCATACATTTTGAAGTGTTCGAGTAAATCATCGGATTCCTTTTTACGATCAGGGAGTGGAGATAGCATGAAGGTTTTAGCTGTGCGCACAAATTGGAGATTATGCTTTTTAAAAAATCAAAATGATGTATAGAGGTAGTTCAGAGAAGGTGTCTTTTATGGCATGAGAAAAAGTGAGGGTACATTTTGTATGAGTAACGTTGACGGTTGTAACGCATTAAGCAAAATGGTTTTTATGTGTGGCGGGAGAGTTGTGGCCACCAGACCTCAGATGAGGACTTGGCTGGGAAGCTGATTTTATTTACGTTTTGCTTTTAATTTATTGCTGGTTACATAATCAAGTTTTAGTTGAGATGTAGGTAGACTTATTTCAAGTGAATTGAGAAAATTTGGTGTATCGTGATATATGTTTTTTTGTTTCTATGTCCTCAAAATAACAATGTTGGGGTATATTTTTTGTTGTTTTTACGACAAAACGACTGCCTGGTTAAGTGGTCGCTAACGCGACTACTTAGTATGAGTCCCTGGGTTCGATTACCGGTCAAGCGAAGTGTTATTTGGATTTTTCGTTAGGAATTTCTCAGTCTACCCGGAGTAACCCGGAGTCTGGATGTGTGCCCGGTAAAACGCAATATTCTCACCCCCTATGACAATGGGACTTAACATAACTGATGAAATATAGTTGTACTGTTGGTACACCTCTGCATAACCCTTCGGGGAATAAAGGCATGATGTTATGTAGAAACGCCAACATTTTTCTCTACAAACGGCGTAACAAATATCGCTAGCGAACCAACTTCAAAATCATTCGGGGAAGCGATCGAATTATCTGCGGGACGATTTTATGTGTCTCATCCAAGTTTACGATCACAACACTGTTGCGTGAGGACCTCAAGTGATTTATTAGGAGCTGCGCAGACGCACGGGTTACGCTCAGCGAAAATTGCAACTCATTTCGATACTCGCTCCAAAGACATTGTTGCTAAAATGATTGATGTATCTTTTTAATGTTGGTCTAATGTGTGAAAGGGGCGGCCATTTTTATGTGGTTATGTTGTCAAAATTGGCAAAGTTATAGCTTCTGGACGTAATGGTGGCATAGACAGGCTTTTGCTTTGAGAGCTCTATTGTAAACTATGAAAGTATAGCTAAATCTGAGAATGCACCCAGCAATGGTTGACGTGACAATATTACACTTTAAAAATGAACTAAGTACGACTGTTAAGTAAGGGTCGATTTCTCAATCTTCAGATGACTTTTAGTCGAGGAATAAAAATGGCAGTTTACAGTTTTGACAGCTATTGCATAGAAAATATGCCATAATTATTTATCAGCTATCTGAAGATTAATAAAACTAAGCATAGGCACATCGCATATAGGAAAATGAAGCAGATCACTTCAAAGTTGGTAAGGAAAGTATGAATGTGGAGGGTTACAAGAGTTGAGGGAGACCAAAGAAAAGATGGATGGATTGTGTGAAAGATGGTATGGCTAGAAAGTAGGTGACTTCTGAGATGACGGCAAATAGGATGTGTGGAAGAAAAAAATGCTGTGCCGACCCTAAATAAAAGATAAGGGCAAGAGGATGATGATGAAAGAAGATCACTGCAATATTCTTTTCTTGCAGCGATTTTTTCAAAGAGCACGGAAATCAAGCTCACTTAAAGTTGAGCATATGGAAATATTAAGAATAGTGTAAACCAGAGCTTGGGTCCAAAGTAATTTCTTCAGTTAAGGGGTCCGTACCTAATCCGTGCGCCAGTGAAAGGTGAGCGTCCACTGTATCGCTGACAACATACGGGCCTACACTCGCGCGAGCATGCTGTGAAGCATTTATAGGAAATGAATTTACTGGTTTTTTTTTGTAATGGGCGTATCGCAGTTTAACCTTTAGGGTTATTAACTGCTGAACTGAATGTTTGTACGATCTATAAAGATTTGTTGCGGGTGTTCTGGGTATTTGCTATGTATAATAAAAAATATCTATCTATGTAATGTATTGTATTAAGTATATCAGTCATTTATACAAGAAATAAAGAATATCATCACACAAGCTCTGCTTAGCTTGGGACTAGATGATGCTGTGTGGATTGTCCAGCACTATTTATTTATTTATGAATAGAATAGCGGTATATTGAGCGCTAATTGTAGCGTATTGTGAGCTAATTTTTTCTTCTTTCGGTAATTCCTATATTTAGACGACTTTTAGAGTATTTAAATGAACGTATTTTTGTCTAAATATTTTGTTTTATTTTCCTGGTGTATCGCTTAATGAATCCAGACTTTAATCGGGATTTGCTTTACAATCGAAATATTTATTTCCTGCACCGACCACATTACCAACTGTAATGAGGAGATAAAGCCACGCAATGATGTTTCTTTCATGGAATATTTTTGTTTAATATTCTAACATATAATAAATGCAGTATTTCAAATTCAATTTTTTTCCTTAACACAATGAAAATAATGATGTTTACTTGTTTACAATATTTTTTTTCCTTCTTATTATCATGTGGAATATTGAAATATATAAAGTTATATCGCTGAAAAAAATGACAGACCATTATTTGCATTTATTTTAGTTTTAATATTTATGTCATCGTTACGGCTATGTCATATATTATTAGAAATACTCTTTGTACCAAGTTGTTATTATTTTTATCCCCAATCGCTATCTGGCACAATGTTTAGAACCATTGTGCCAGATAGCGATTTAATACAAAAAAAAACCATACTACCAACCGTTTTTTTTTTAATTAACAGGATATATACCTCCCCAGTTCATTCTTTTGCGATTCGAGTGCTAAAATTTGCATAATTCAAATAGTTCAAAATTTATTTTTCTGTGTGCCACTAAAAAGAATTTTGCTATACTTAGGATTTAAACGAATTATGTCAAAAGTTATATCAAATTAAAATGGACGTTATGTCAAAGTCAAACGGATATTACATCAAATGTACCTGACAGAACAGAAAAGATCTTATAACTCTTCCCAACATTATTAAGCAAGTTCTGTTATGAAAATATTGAATATATTATTTTGGCCAGTCATTAAGCTGGTCCGAACGTGTGCCCGTATGCGGTCGTCATAAACAGCGTGAAACATGACGCTTGCCGCCGTTTTTGAGCAAAATATTGCACGTTAATTTAACACAGTCCGGACGGTCATTTGCGGCCAGCCGGCCTCATTCCAACTCTTTTTACTTCTTGCATCTCGCGTTTGCGACGATTCGTCTCGATTTGACGATGAAATTCTCTTTATTTTTGAAGAATTCGCTCCGGAGTCAGTGGATATGTTGTTGTGTTCGCGTTTTGGGCTCTTCGGTCGCTCTTTATGTTTTTGGAGGTAGTAAAATATTGACGGAATAAGTCAAACGACTTTCGGCGTTAAAAATTCGTAAATGTTCTCTTTTAAACTATGTGAAGCTTATGCCTGTAGAACACGTTTTTGTGGCCGTGCGTACGGGATACGTTAACTTACTTATTTGCGTTATACTTCGATCTTTAACCTTTTGACCTCTGCATATTAAACGGGCAGCAGTTGCTACGTTACGTTACTGTAAATTAAAATACTCAAAACTTTCGTAAATAAACATGATTGGTTTGAGTGTCTATAAAAGGCGCAATCGGATAAGTATAGTATAATAGGGATATGTCCTAGGTAAAAATATAATACCTAAGTCTATTTGGTCCGTCAGTTAGATTACCCAAAAATATTGGACACGTACTTTTTGCTTACTCAAATCAATAAAAAGTGGCAAACACATCAAATCAAATTTCAGGAGAACGGGCCTGTGACGTCACTTTTATCTAAAAGTGTAAAACGGCGTGACGTCACGCGAATTTTCAACGCACTATATAGTCGTCATTTTTGATTTACGAGCCAAAAGAAAAATACGTGTCCAGTATTGTTGTGTAATCCTACTAGCGGACCAAACTGAATTTTTAAGGAGACTTACTGAAAACGTAACCAAATATTCAGCCAGAATAGATGGTACCCACCTAGGTAACGACCATCCGAAGATTTAGCTTGGCAAATGTCGGTTGTCTTCAAGCTAAGTGTTCTAATAAGAGTAACAGAGAGTGACTTGATCAGCCAGTCTGTTCTGTGAAGATCTCCTCGCAAAAAGTTAGGTGAAGTGAGCGTGATCGTAACTGTCCATCCCTAGCATTAGTATAGGATGGCAATTCACTTGACCTACGTTTTCACAAGGAGATTTGAGAGAGTACTGTAGGCAAGTCAGATTTTTATAGACAGAATAGAGGTCTTCCTCAGAACTTAAGGCTACTGTCATAGCCGTTATACCTATGTGTGAAAAACTACCACAATCCCTGATACTGGCCAGTTCTTTGCAGAAAAACACGCCAATCATGAATCCACACGCTTTGGCGTCAGTTGAATTAGCCGTTAATTTATATATACCCTGTCACTTCCTTGGCATAATAAAACATGGCCTGCAAGTTGTATAACACCGCACCAATCAGCACACGGGTAGCAGCCTTCTCACGGTCATATTTAAATATCAACGAATTTGTTTATAGCACTAAAGTATAACAAGAACGAACCCGAGCCATGTTTAGACTGATCTTCGATGAATGAATGTAATATGATCGATTATTGTATTCGATTTTCGTTCGAATCGATTCAATGGGTTCGTGTTGTTGGAGCGTTGTTTCTTTTTATTTCTATGGAAGGTGGTGTAGTAGGCGAACGTTCGTGGTGAATGGGGAGGTCGACTTAATTTCACTCAAATTCAAACTATGTTCGAAAGATCGCGTTGGTGTCATTAGACAGTCATTACGAGTAATCGAATTTAAAATAGTATAATCAAGGGGTTTTGTATAATCCAGTAACTGGGTTGCAGACGTCAGATAGGCCGTCGCTCCGTGTAAAACACTGGTATTCAGCTAAATCTGGTTAGACTGGAAATATACCCCATCATACATAGATGGAAAAAAGGGTAGGTATGTACATGATGATAAAGATTCCACACTGTCTACTTTCGCTATCTTCTTAGAACTTAGGGCGTAGACCAAGTGTGTGAGTATTATATAATTATAACGATTGTCAAAAGTACAAAATGTAGGGAATTCCCTATATTTTGCCATACGTCTTGTTATTTTACTGTCAATGTATAAGTACTGTTTTGGAGTTCAACTTTTTCTCGTGCAATCATTAGCCATGACTTCATATGAGCAATGAAGATTGTAACAATAAACTGAGAAAATTTCAAGAGTATGAAAGAAATCACCTCATCGTGGCATACTCAAGCAAGATCATATGGAGAATTCTGAAGTATGCGTCCTCAATTAAGGTAGTACGTACAGTTGGCCCAATGTTTGACAAAGGCATTGTGTGACACATAAACCCATAACTCAGACCATAAAATCCTACATCAAGAATATGAGCATTACACACATTAAAATAAGTTTCATATTCGTATGTACAACTATTAATACATGAAGAAATAAAATAAAATAAATAATCAGAGGGCATCGAAAAATTTATCCGCATCACTGTCAACGTGAAAAGTGCCCAAAAGGATGGCAGCATTGCCACGTTGAATGGCAATGCTGATCTTTGGCCGAAAAAAAGGCCAGCCCTCTGGTCACGTGAAGAGTCGACCAAACGCTTCGCGATTTCTCGAGAAATGTATGTACAATGATTACTTTACTTAGTAAAGTGAAGCCATTCATCATCAGTAAAAGCTTTGGTAAGGGTATATTGTACGGTAATGAAGAAGGATGGAACGTATACGCATGTGGTGATGCGAAATATCTCAATAAAATATGAACCAGTAATCATGCGGGCTGTCATGAAGTATAAAATATAATCCGCTAAGCAGCCACGTTAATTATACAGCGCATTAAGATAAAGACATCGGGCTCCGTTCGAGCAATCGATTGGACGTGGTCCCGCGCTTGGCGTGTTATGTACCGTTACATTACATACTAGCTATTTATACCGGCTTTATGTGTGATAACTTAGCCAAGAATAAAAAATGTTAAGAAAGTAAATTTACTAATTGGCATAAATATAAAGAAGATGGCCGCCACGGGATACCCGGCAGATGTGGAACATAGACAGTGATGGTTATTGAAATAATTTTAATTAAAGAAAACCAATGAATAAATATGAGAGTTGTATATAAGGGAGACGAGGGCGGTATGACGGCACTGAGTAGTGCCTACTTATAGGTAGGGGAAAGGTGTACGAGATGATCCGTTGAGGGAAGATGATCCTTTTAGATTGCAACGAAACCAGTAGCGTCATCTACTTGTTTTTATTGGTAAAATGTAGTTCCCGATATTCCCCCGCCTCAGTAAAACATAATGGCGTCGTGAGTCACAATCAAATTTTTTGAGGAAGAAAACAAATGTTGCCTGACTTTGATCTAAGGTAAGGTTGACTTTAAGTTTATGTCTAATGTGTTCTAGGTGCTTAATTGTAGAGGCTGTTGTATTAGCTAGCTTTGGATATTGCTCTATTTTGTTTTTTTAACAGCATGGTAACGGTTGAAACCACATAGGTTATGTTATCGAACATTGAATAAAAAAGTTTATGTTGGGGCAAGATGATTATGTTAACGGTGTACAAGATGATCCCCACGGATCATAATAGCATAATCAGAAGGAAGAAGAAAGAAATAAAAAGACGGAAAAAGAAAATAGAAAAACAAATAAGAAACAACAAAATGTAAAAAAAAACTAATCCTAAAAAGAAAAGGGAGTAGGCAAAGGAATGTCAAATAAAAGGAAGAATATTGCGTCAGAGTCTTTTTTGTACGGAAACATTTTCCAAAGACGATAGGGGCGAGGGATGGATTAAATGTTGTGGATGCCAAAGATGGGGCCATGAAGCTTGTGCAGGGATAGATAGCGATGATGATGAGTTTACATGCGATTGGTGTAGAAATACAACGCCAGGAAAAAGACGCTTATAACTATATTTTTGTTCTTTTTTTGAGCTTAATCTAGATTTATTGCTTTGTTAAAGGTAGTGAAGACATTTTAATTGTTTTTAATTTTTCTTAAATGTTGATTTTGGATAGTGAGATTTATTTTACCAGATTAGTTTTAGAAGAAAAGTTTAGTTACTTTAGAAGAATGTTTAATTTTGTTAAAGCATTACTTACGACTATACAACTGATCTCTGTGATGATTGTTTTCTAGAAATTTAATTATAGTTGAGACTGACTGTTAATTAATAAGACTGGTTCATTAGATCTGTAATAGGATATTTTGATTTCATATAGTTAAAGATATAGTGAACTCTGATTATGGTTTTATTTAGGTAATTCTACCAGAACTTATGATAATCCCGACATGGGAGGGGGGCAACATGATCCTGGGATCGTCTTGCCCCTACCGCAAGGATCATCTTGGGCACCGGGGTGTACAAGATGATCCTTTGACAACGTTTTAAAAATGTGATAAATAATAATAAAACATCTTAAAAAAAGAAAATTTTGAGTATGACAACAATAAGACACATAAATTTACTATGCATATACGTTTTTACAACCGCGCTAAGTAGAATATCATAAAAACTACAAGCATTCTCCCTTATGTGAATCATCTCGTACAACCGTTTGCACATCGGTGAAGGAAAACATCACGAAGAATCCTCCATGTCTTAGAAACAAAAACTAGAAAACGTGTGCCATCTAACAACTCTCACCGGGCCTGCGTAATAGAAAAATAAGGCCCACCCCTCACACAAAGAGGAGGCTTGAATCCCAGCAGAGGGAACGTAACAAGCTGCAGTATTACAGAAAATAATTTATTTTATATTTTCTGTAGACAGGCCGTGAACGAACTATGACTAAGTACAGGTTCGCGTTTTACCTGTTTAGGTATTATTTTAATAGGTACCGGTAATAGGCAAACACTTGTTTTATTTTAAATAAAAGGTTCCCTATAAAATGTGTAATATTTATTTGAATTGATAACATAATATATTTATGTAATATTTTATTTCAATTTATTTTCTCTTGTATTAATATCGAAAACACCACATCATTAAGTACTTTATGAGACTTGTTTTAACTTTGAAACTTAAAATTAAATAATTCATTTGTCATGGCTTCCAAAATGGCTGATAAGAGTAGGAACCTCGATCAGAGACGGCCAGCTTGGTCATTTTCCCTGTTTTTGGTACCTACCAAAATTTAAACACAGAATTGAACAGTGATTCACAAAAAAAATCTAGACCATTTCGACGGAGAATACTGAAAAGTCTTTCAAATACTGTTGTTACTCGAGTAGAGTTTTATAGTACAATGCAAAAAAAAATAAAAAATAAGCAAGTTTTTTTTTTAAATGGTGTACAGACGCCAGCACTTTAAGCTACCCCAAAATGTCAAATTTTCCCAATTGAACATGAACCTTATTTCTTTTGTGATAAAGTTGAAAAACTATCAAAGAAATTTGACACATTGGGGTAGCTTGATGTGCTGAACTCTGTTCAATGCCAAATTGAGTATATTAGTGCCTGTTATAATTCTATATAACTTACGCAAACAAAAATTACTATATCATTATTCGATATCAATATAGGACCATACAAACAGATTTTCTTTGCAATGAACTGTTATAATTTTTTATCGTTTTATCAACGGCTCTGTTGCTAATCACGCGTATGAGCAATTACTTAAAATATTTACTTTAATTATGAAGCTTAATAAATAGGTAAATTAGATAAGTAATCAGAAACCGTAATAACTAGATTGGTGATATAAATACGATTGAAGGGCGCAAATATAAATTAGATTTTTTGTTGCCATGGTTTTGCCAACACACATTTCTCATTCATTAAAATGGCTGCATCTGTCACGTGGCAAACGGGTGAGCGGGCGATCGAACGTTTAAATAAAATCCGGCCAAGTTCGAGTCGGGCTCACATACATAAGATTCAGTACCATATCGAACAAAAACACGTTCTTTCAGTAAAGAGTTTTAAAAAAAACGCGGCTAAGCCATGTTTGTCTAAGAAATAATAGAAGCGAATTAAACATACATAGATTCAACCCGAACTATGTACTGGAATGAAAAAAATATGTATCAAAAATTCTTGGCTTGTATTAACAATCTAGTCTGTATTTATGTCAACCGTAGGCCTCCTGCGCAGTCTCATATTCAGTAATGAACATTGATATCTCATACACCAGGAGTTAATGGAACACAAACTGAGGAAACCCGCTCATTAACAGTCAAGTTGTTAATGAACATGTAACATAACACCCCAGTGCTATGTAGTCAACTGACACGATCGGTTGTAATTTTAGTTGAACGGCCAATTTATTTACTATAGGTACCAATGACGACGTGTCTGACATTCTTTTGTCATTAACATTCCCATATATTTGCTTGTATTTAGCAAGGGTCAATGTATTGTTAGTCTCAAAAACAACGGACAAAAACCAAAGATATTATTTCAAAATATTGAGTAGAAAAAATAATGGAGATGTCCCACAATAGATTTGAGACTCGATACTGTCAACCGTAACGTTCGTAGAATAATTCATAAATCGAATAAACGGAATCGTTTAAAATTTAAAACAACAACATTAACGCTATATCTATGTCAATAAAATACGTTAAAAGTGCATTAATGAGGTGCATCAAAGCCACCGTATTGGTTCGACTAATCGTGGCGGTAGTTCATAGTGCTGTGATTTGTATGCGTTTCACACCTTACGCATGTGCACTGCGAGTATCGGATTAAAACAGCTTAAGCACCAAATTACAGAACAACAATTAGTGCTTAAGCAGACGTGTTATTAGTTTTAAATTGAGAGGATGAATCGGTCGATTAATTGGCGTTGACATATATAAACTGTGTCAATGGAACACCGTATGTAAACGTTTGAATGAACTTTGTTTGGTATTATTGCAAGCAGTGGGAAGCCTTTGTTTTAATGTTATAAATGGTACATACTCAGGTTATGGAAATTTTATAATATTTTTTTATACCTCCAAAAAATTTACTGCCTTCAACTTTCCATCTACCACGTCGATCGTCTTGTCGCACGTCAACGTGACGTGTTGTACGTCAAATTGACGCGCGGACACTCGCGTCTCTTTGTGCGCCTACTATAGTGACAGGCCTTTTGTATCGAGTATGACTTGTGTGTTAATTGTGCCGATATAATCGCTCGAACATTCTGATAATCGATAATAATCGACTAAAATTGTTTATCGAATCGGGGTGTGGCTCTATTGTGATGTAACATGCTATAAATGGGCAAGTTAGCCACCGCTGGTGTTCATAATTTATTGAATTGGTATATGAGAACGACACTTCTATCATGTTTTCATTTGATATTTGCATTAAATGAGGTGTATTGCTCGAATCTACTTTTCCCTTACATTTGAAATTCACAATCTTGTGACGATTCCGAAAACGTTCTATATATACAACTATACTTGTACACATATACATACATTTATAAAGGTATCAATATACTCTTCAAAATAAATTTTTCTGCAACCGTTATTTTTTAAATCTCGTGTCAGTTAATTGTTAGTTGATCGACCAATGGCAAGCGCTATATGAGCTTTGAATTCAGAGATTTGATCAGACGTTCTGAATCTGATATACCTGTAAAATCTGGTATAGGTAAGTACTGAACGGACTTCAAAAATAATTGACTTTTTCATCCTTTTTCGCATTTAGATGATTATCCTTTAAAATGCACTGAAAAGAAACCACTAAAAATACTCAGTGACTTTTCGTATTCTCTCTTTGTTTTTGAGTTCATTTTAATTATTATTTTCTTTCCGTCAAAATAACACATTTTCAATGTGACTCAGTTCAATGACCTAAGGTCGTTATAATATTTAAATGACCTGTGGTTTTTGCACAGCACTTAAATCATATATGGCCAAGTGTAGGACCAAATGTTTTATGTGCAGACCTAAATAAGCATAACGAAACTATATATTGTATGTATATATAATGTAATTAGTTGATTATTAAGTGCTTGGGTTATATTTGTAACGGTAAAATTCCATGAAGTTTTATAATACATACCTACCGGTTGAATGACACGCAGCAGGACACGTTTTTCTTTTGTTTTTTATTTAAGTTTAGAATCTAATATTTTTATCGTCGTTTACGTCACTTGTTGGAATATACAAGCCTTTTTTCATAAATCGACTACTGCGCAAATCGAGGTCAGCGCTCAAGATGCATGCCGGTAATTATAATAGGAGTCAAGCCTGTACTGTGGAGTTTCTCGCCCATTCTTCTCTATACCTCTAGTTGCCCTTTCCAAAAGGTATCCCAGGTAGACACTAGAAAGATGTTTTGGATTTTATTGTACTTGTAAATTTGTCGTTCAAAAATGCTTTTTCTCTATGGTCTATGTCTAATGGTAATAATCTCTTTGACTCTTAAAAGTAAATTGCGTTACATCGTCATCGAGTTAACCCTTCATAAAATTAATCATGTTATTTTCATACGCAACTGTGTTATGTCAACAACGAAGGCTGTTTAAATTTAAGTAACACTAACATTACATGTCACTTTACTGGGAAAGAAGATAATTTGTATTAAAACAAGTAGCCCTTCCTTTAGGTTTAGTCACCGACTGGCAATCGATGTCATCAGCCCACTCATAGGGTATTTGACTACATCACAAATATACATGAACGAAGTACTTATCTAAAAAGGTTTCTAGCAAATACAATTGTACAAAAAAAATCGGTGGAAAAAAGGAACACTCTTTTGAAATTTTTCTTCCATCCTTGTCGGGCACGTTGCCATATGATGAACTCATGTACAGTTTCAGCCAAACATCATGAGCTTCGATCCTTAAGATATATTCCTAGTTAAACCTCACTTTACTACTGTAACTACACTGGCAGCTAACCAGCTTATACAACCTAAGTAAATATAATTACAACAATAAATTACATCAAGAAGTCTTAATGGAAATAACAAGGCAGACCACAGTACTATCAACGTAGACATCTGTAATAACCGTTTGACGTCAGACCCTGTCATTGCTAATAATTTAATATCCGTAATTTATTAGCAAAACAATCTGACCTTGCAACTAGTTCGTTCTTCCCTTGCACGCAACAAAAATGATGTAAAATTGCAACGAGTTAGTGCAATTTTTGTCAGTCATTGTATTTTTTCAAGTTTATTGCGGGTTTTTGTTGCAATTTGTGATATTGTAAGAGATCTGAATGAATCTGAGATCTGTATGAAGATGAGATATTTTGATGTTTTATTTTCAATTGTAAAAATCTGATAACATAACGGGTTGGTAAAATTATATGTAATTAGATAAATGTGCTTGTTAAGAATCCGTTTATTGTTCTTTTATATAATTAAGTAATCAAAAATATTTGATTATACCTTAATATCTTACTTACTAATTGTTATATTTTTTATACGTACCTTAATGACGAATAAGAGGTTTATAAAAGAAATAACAGTTCCAAATCATACCACAAGGCACCAAAAGCTGTTTGCAGTAACTTACCTGTAAGAGAAAATACATAAAATTAATAAAATGAATAGATATAAAATTAATAAAATTAAATGACATGAAATAATGAAATCACATAACCACTGGCTGCACCGTTGGTCTAGTGCAAGCGCTACTGCTAAGCATAAGATCATGGGTTCAATTCCTGGCTCGGGTGAAGTTACATTGGGTTATTTCATAAGGATTTTTTTAAGGTTTTGATGGCAATAGGCTCGCCGGCCGCTTCAATTTCTAACTGTGTTGCTAGTTAGGTACTTTATTGGGGAGTACTTTCTCTTAGGACCGGGTGTAAAGCTTAGATGTTTAAATGGTAGGGTGCCACTAATTTAATTATGTATATTTATTGAGAGTATTTCTTTAAATTAAAGCGTTAAATCATTCTAAAATAAATAATGCTGGACAATCCATACAGCATCATCTAGACCCAAGCTAAGCAGATCTTGTGTTATGGGTACTAGATGACTGATATACTTAATACAATACATTACATAGATAGATGTTTTTTTTATTATACATAGTAAATACCCAGAACACCCGGAACAAATCTTTGTAGATCGTACAAACATTTGTCCCAAGGCGGGAATCGAACACGCAGCCTCCTGCGTCGCATACCCGCAGCGCCACATAGGTCGTGAAGTTCCCTTCGGCATATAAACGTCAAAATACAGAGGCCAGCACATTAAGCTACCCCCATGTGTCAAATTTCTTTAATAGTTTTTCAATTTTATCCCAATAGAAATAAGGTTCAGGTTCAATCGGGAAAATGTGCTGGCGTCTGTACCTACGCTACGCCATCACCAACTTTTATTAATTTCAGCCGTACAAGAGGCAAACCAGTTCTTCTCGCTTCATTAATTCCACGCTAAAAATAGCCTATCTTTGCTAACCTTTAAAGCCAGCAAATTTGAAGTAACAATAGATCACATATAACAAAAAGTCGATCAAAGTATCGTACACCATTCATTCATGCCTCCCACTCAACTAACGGTGATTTTTTTCATCGCGACATACTCGTACACCAACACACACAAGTAATACACTTATAACAACTATTAGCATATTGGATTTTAAACAAACTTTATTGGTTTACTGTATTTGGCTGGTATGATTTGTGTAAGGTCAAATTTTTTGGTATCGTATGTTTTAAAATGTTTGGAGTATATTTAAGTTTATATCTGAGAAGTTGTCGAAATCTGAAGTAGGAAGACACAATTAATAACCCACATTTTCATAGTGAAGAACCTATGGTCTCACATAAGGTTCCCGTGGTTATCCGAAACTGGGTACAAATCCTGGCTGTTACTGAGAATTCCTGAGGAAAAACCCTACTGCCTAATCTTAAGATTGCATTTATGCGCCAAAGCAGACGTTCCCCTTATTTGCAATCTCTAGACCAACGACGCAGTAAATACTTATTAAGTATTAGCGTAATAAATTTTATTACTAGCAACCCTAATGAATCAGCTAGAGGTGTCATTGGCAATATGAAAATGTCTATGCCCCAAGATGGCGTCCTTTAAAATTTTTAGCCGAACATATAATTTATGATCCTGATTGATATCTATGTATGGCCTAGGTCTAAATATGTGATAAATTATGTATGTCTGTATGTATAAAGAATGTAGTTACACAGACGCAACACTAGACTTACTTGGAAAAGTACCTAGTGGCTAGTATTTTTGTTGTATGGTGGACCCCAACCGAAACTGAATTTACGACAGCCATTTTGTTGCCTTATGCATGGAAAAATCCAACGTATCAGTCATTCAAAAGAGGATTAAGTAGAGTTGCACTAACGTATTCTCAATTGAAAGATAAGTAGCTATTAAACATCTCCAGTATGCGGCTTTTGAAGTGTTCTACACCAAAGAATCTTGAAGACTTACTCTAGGATAATTTCCAAGGCAAAGACCCTCTCGTAATGTGTCTTAAAAAAGCTATTATACTACTTAAACATGGTTATGTAACCATACAAACATAATTGCTGGTCCTTCGAGACGCAGAGCAAAAACCTGGTCCTTATCTCCAGAAGAGTAATAAAAAGGTTAGTAGATTAACTAGTAAGATCACTATACTAATGAAGACTCCATATTAATTAACGGTCGTGCATAAAATAATATGAGATCGGACTGGTGGTAAAAAGTAGAGGATACGAAGAAAAGTTAATACAGATGAGGTTGGGAGGCGAGAATTGTTTTTATAATTGCATTGTAGTTAATGACAACATATTGCTAGCACCAATTCTTAGGCTACGTGTGATTTTAATACTTATAATTAAAGCAATCATTGATAAACTTGCATGCAATCGAAGCGGATCATAGAGACCAGTTTAAATTAGCAGACCTTTATCCATGTGTCCAATCATTTTAAAATGAATCCGTGTGGGCTGAATCCGGGAAAAAAGTATTTCTCAGAAGTGGGATTTACAGGCAGATATACTTTTAAATACTTTTCCTAAAATGGTTATCTCTCCCTCTTGTAGCTTGGAATTCCGTCGGTTTCATCACTATTTTGCGATCAACTCTACATGGTAGCTTCGGTACGCAGTGGCGTTTCAACCAACAACCGCCCAAAAAAACTAATTAAAAACCCGACCATCTCACGGTGAACTGTAGTTACAAGAACCATGGTACACCCACGTTGTGTTCCGTGTTAAATCCGACCACATTTGCAAGTCAAAGCAGACTGGATGACGTAGCAGGAAGTGGGTACCTACCTAAATATTACCATGTACGGAAGAATATATTAAATGTCGTAGGCTGCTTACACTGATTCTATATTTATTTTAATCAATGTTTTCTTGCGGTTGTATGTGTGCGTGTATCAGCATAAAACAAGATGTTTTTGTCGGACTGAAACTCCACAAACTGTTTTGTTTTGTGTTGGTACGAAATTAAATGAAACTTGTGAAAATATTGCATCAGAAATTCAAGAACTGAACATAGTTGAACATCTTGTAAATAATCTAAATATGTATTCTGTTGATAAAGGGCACAGTGGATGAAATGAACGAAGCTCCTTTAGAAAGTGCCAATTAGAATCATTTTTGTAATTTTGACGTTCAAAAGTGCCTTTTTAATGGTTCAATTGAAATGTATTATTTGACTATTTGCGAATAAATCATCCAGTTTGAAGCGGTTCAAGCTTTCACGTTAGCTTTTCCAACTACTGAAGTAGATTGGGAAATTCCTAGTAAATAGGAACAGATTCTTTAAATAACTTATTAAAACCATTTCAAGTTTTCGAATGATCATACAGCATTAGAATTTCATCAAAGATCGGACCGTAAAGTAGGCCGTAAGGAAAGCGACCACTGTAGTTAAAAGCTTAAAAGGCTTAAACAGCAAACCTGCAGGAACGCATTCCGCATCACAAACTATTAAAACAACAAAACAGCATCAACCTGCAAACAAAACACAGATCACCTTACACAAAAAGTCCCTAATTTGCATGATTCAAGTGGCACTTTTTCGTTTTAGACTGTCGATAGCACACAATTAGTGTCGGCCGAGTCAAAGTCGCCGATGTCGATAAGCGTACGACATTCGGAGACAAAACGCGATCGTATCGGGAATGGTTGATTCATGTAGGGTTGCTTTTTTATGGGACTGTGCAAAACCAGAGAGAAAGAACTGTATTGATTGAAGAGAAATGAGCTGGGGTGTTGTTGAAGGTTTGTGTTAGATTATTGTTGTCTCTGTGTTACTGTCAGTAAAATTTATGAAATGTCAGAATTCATCATGGTTACTTTTCACAGCAATATTGGGGTCGGCTTCCAATCTTACCGGATGCAGCTGAATACCAGTGATTTACTTGGAGCTACAGAACTATTTGTCTGACCTTTACAACCCAGTTACCTCTTGGTGAGAGTGGTTGTCAGATTTTCGGGCTTCTGCCTACGTATAAAGACTGTCAACCGTCTACAAATAACAGACGAGGTCAGTGCTCGCCTAAGCACGGAGGGGTCTCGGTACGTCACAGAATTCAAAAGCTTTATGACCAGGAGTTAGACTATACTATTATTTTTGTCTGTAAATGGCCAAAATCACGTTGTGATCCCGCTGTAACGATATACAAAGAGTGAGAAGTGTCGTCTACATATATTTTCGTTCTTGTTTAATTAGCCATATGTCTCTTATATTATATTATTCCGAATATTCTAATTGTATAAGAAACTACGTCATCATCTTTGGAAGGGTAATTTTCCAATAGCTTTAAAATCTTCACGAAATTTCTCGTTAACCAATCATGTGATTGACAGTCGCATACTAAATAGTGTGGTTTCTGTACACGTGCCGATATTCCCGGAACGATCATACACATGTGAAAAAACGGAATTCCCATATTGCAATATTTTTGTGTTGGTTTTATTAAACATATGGATTTTCCTTCCGGATAAACTATACCAATACCGATTGATTAATATTTTAAAACAAACTTATTGTATTTGTTAATTTACACTCCCATTTATTGACACGCCCATCAAGAACAGTGACATAATCATAACCAATAGAATCTCATACACATTTTAATCTGCTGAAATTATTACAGCATACATAAGAAAACTTTTACAAAACCACTGGAAATTGCCAGAAGTTAATGAATTTCGTCAAGAAACATCTAAAAACAGTATCTTACACCTCTCAACCCTATCAATAAACAGTTTAAATGGTTTAATTCTTGCGCGCACGCACCTCGGCCATTGGTCGGCGGGGCGCGTCGCGATTGGCTGCGCGGCCGGCGGCGACTACAAAGCGCGGGAGAGGCGGGCTGTCCACGGTACAGCGGCTGTGCTGTCGGCTGTCCGAGCCACTATGAATATGGATCGAGTGTATTTATGTGGTCGATAGTAGATGTGGAAAATCGTACGCAGGGCTGCAAATGAATTGCTACTGGCCACTTAGTTGCGTAGCGGGTGATGCAGGGTTTTTGGAGTGATTCATACTGTTTGGTGGATTATGGTGGCTGTGGATGGAAAAGACTATTCCAGATTAATATAAAAATCACGCAATTTGAGAAAGTGCTTATTGAAAATGTATGGTAGTTACATACTAAGACTGCAATAAAGATGTAATTAGTTCTTACGTAGAACTTTTACGTACGTATCAGAAAGCCTACTTAATTGATATACTAATATGGAAAAACTCCCCACTTTACTATATATTTTGACGTAAAAAGGTGTTTGTAAAAACCAATTTACAGAAAATACTTAATTGTCATTTATCTGTCATGACCCGCGTGCGGCGCTCAAGACGGCAACAAATAAAGTTAAGTAAGCACTATTAGATAAAACACGTAAAAAAACAATGAAAACATTAACTTTGTCTTTTAACTAGATATAAACGATTTAGAGAATCGCTAACCAAGACGCAGAAACTACGTTTAGTACTAATTACATTTAGTGAACTGTCATGGCAGCCAGTGCCTTGGCATTATTCAAGACAAAATCGTTTAAAAGTCGAACGAATATGTCTCGCGCACCCAGGGTTCCGTACAAACGTTAGATAATTTTTTGACGACCGATGTGGCGCGGCGGGCGGAGAGGTTGCGAGTTCGATTCCCGCCTTGGGACAAATGTTTGTACGATCTTCAAATATTGGTTCCGGGTGTTCTGGGTATTTGTTATGTAAAATAAAAAATAGCTATCTATGTAATGTATTGTATTAAGTATATAAATCATCTAGTACCCATAACACAAGCTCTGCTTAGCTTGGGGCTAGATGATGCTGTGTGGATTGTCCAGCATTATTTATTTATTATTATTTATAATTGGCTACTTTCACCAAAATAATTACTTCATCCTTTACTTGTGCTGTGAGACCTTGCTTTTATCCAAATTTTATGATTCTTGGTCAACTGGAAGTAGCCCCATTTTTAATTTATTTGGGAGTGTGAAAATATGTTGCATTAATAGCCGTATCTTTGTATTGCGTTGCCTTAACAGCTTGAACTCCAAGGGTCCGTAGACTTACGTATTTGATATTAATTTCAACTTGTTACCTCCAGGCGTTCCTGAGAAAAAGGGGTTTGACGGACAGTCGGATAACGAAGTGATCCCACAAGGCTCCCGTTTTTTTCGTTTGAGGTATGGATCCCTAAAAAACCTGATTGAAAGCATCTGGCTCAACGAAATAGTTTTCTGCAGCTCTGTTTTGTGAGCTCCAGTTCCATATTAATTGTCCGTCTCCTGATTAATATTGATAGCTTCATTAACATCTGTTGCGTACGGGCTCTCATTTGCAAATTAATTGTTAGTTAACAATGGACAAATCTCGTTTGGTTAACCTGATGGTAGGTGATGATGCAGGTAACATTTCCACGTGAAGACTAAGGTGAAATGAGCGGTGAAGTGAGCTAAAAGTGTCTAACATATGCTGGGGACATCGCCCTTTTCATCTAAGTGTCCACGGAGAGATTTTTAACGTAGTTGGGGCGTAGATTATTACGTAAAAAAACTCACAAACCGTGAAAAAAGTAGTGGTAACTGTTCTTTCTTATAAGGAACTTTCAGGAGTAAGTATAGTCCTTACAGTCTCCACTGGTCCTTAGTTATGTACAAAATTCAATACTAGAATAACACTACTTATTTATCTTCAACAAACCCATCCAGATTCGGAGCATTTACTAATTAAACATTAAGTTATTCGCTTTTACCTGTAGTGACTTTCAGTTCAGTCAAAATTGATCATCAGTGTTAGTATTTTGGCTAGTGTGTAAGAAGTCTCTTCTCGCGGACCTAAATACATTTCCGAACTGTCTATCTCTATTCCTTACTAGGTATTACACTAGGCTAATGCCCTTTTTCACTTAGGAACACTTGGCAACATCAAAACGAATGCTGAAACACTCGTATTATTGCACTGTCTGAGCTAAGCTGAGTGCACTAACATTGCGCTTGTATTTACCCAATTTAAGCATAGAATGGAATAAAATAAATGAAAACTTACAAATAATAATTTCAAGATCTACATAGGATTTTACAATGGATGGATTTGATTAACAAGGAGAAAAAATATGCAGGTAGTCCGTTTTATCGTCTAAAGTCACTGAAAAAGGTACAATAATCTTCAATATTCTAAAGATGTAAGTACCTAATTCAGGTCACACATAAAATGTATAACCGTCAATGACGTAACGCTACAGGAAGCTCCTCACTATAATTTCCTAGAGTTTCTAGTCAATTAGCAATTAATTATCTCAACCGCGATAAGAGTGATCTACAAACATGATCTGGGCGAGTGCATTTTGCTGTAGTCTGTAATTATAGCGCTGAGACGATTAATTGCGGATTGATCAATGAATTAAACATATTTCATGAAAGGCGCAGGCGCTTTGATATAATTTGCTTGCTGTTATTGAATTTTCCATTAGTCTTGAATCTTGATGGACCGGTGTTGTGGCTCGCTCAAATCTCATGAGCAAAATTGATGGTTCGAATCTGGGCCAGTACCAATATGACTTTTCCAATTCTTTTGTACTTTATAATTAACGAGCACTTCGTCCGACTATAAAATCTCCTCCACTCCCTTAATAGCGTTGTTTTGAAAATAATAATAGCATATAGCATTCAGGAATAATGTGGCTTTCTAACAATAATTTTTTTTTATTGGAATCGGTGGTGGTAGTACCTACTTGGTGGTACTACTAGTATGCTGAGCTTAAGTCCTTTTTGGCATAAGCATGGTTTCCATTTTGTAGAATTAGTTTTAAGGGTTTGTATGTCAATAAACGCATTTTCTTTCAGTGTCGATCCTTATTTTGCCTTCAATATCCGCGATTCGGCACGATTAGCTAGCGATGTGAATGACGCCCGTAATGTGCTCTATTTGACTAAATATTTTAAATCAAACAAATTTTATACACCAACAACTAATCAGGGAGGTACTAGGAAATAATAAAGCCAGAAGGAAAATCCTGTGGCATCGGTAGCAGGACGTGACTCATGCAAGCGCCTGCGCCGCTGTAGGTAACTGACGTGCAATGTTAATGTAGCGGCTAGTATTCATATTTAATTGTACAACTGACAGGGGTGACTGATGAGCGGTGGCAGAACAACGGTTAGAGCAATGGTAGAATAGAATAAAATACAATTCTTTATTGTAAATTACAAATAATAACGCTAAAACCGAGCGATGGTACTAGTTTCATGTTCTTATTTTAAACTAGCTATAACACACGAATTCCTCTGTGTACAATTTAAAGGGCGGTCTTATTTTTTGCGCGTTACGATAATCATTATCCTTCCTTATTCCTTATAATATCGGCTATCTACCAGTGAAATTCTACTTCCACTTGACACTTTGATTATATTTATTTGTAAATAAGAGGGAATAGGCAAAGAGATCCTCTAGAAGAACTTTTGAGGCGACTGTGGGGAAGGTAGTTCGTTTAATTTTAACAGTCTGCGAGTCATAGTGTAGAAGTCGATTAATAAGGATCGAATACTTAAATTTGAGACTACGGTCATTAGAAAAACAGTTGACAATCGACCTTCAGGAAATGCCTTTTTCCAGTAAAAAAATCATGGAAACTAAGATAACAAGCAATGCAAAGTAACGCATTGGTTTGTCTGAAAATCATCAAAGCATAGATGCTGTGATATTCCTGGAACGGAGGTGAACGGATAAATTTATAACATAACCAAGCATGCAATGGATGCATTTGGTTTCTTCTACAGGACCGCAGCGGGAGCTTACTGCTATCAATGATAGGGCTCCACTGATTTCCATGTCCTTTAGACTAATCCGCTGGGCACGATGAGAGACGACGAGAGAAACGAGACGCACGTTCTTTATTTAAAACCATTCAAATACTTTGGGTGTTTGAATCCAGCGAGAAGTTTTTAATTTTCTTCCAGCCTGTATTCAAAATGATTCCTTTTGGCATGGGCATCTAACCTTTATAGTACCATCTTATCCTATCTAAGCAAAGAAGTACCGTACGTAGTGACTAAGGATCTATATTGGGGAATGAGCAACCATCCATGCATTAGCGTACTATGCCAAACTGCTTGCCAAATGTGCCAGATCGTTCGCCGTAATGGATAATGGAGGTTGTACTCATCAGTGGACATATAGGTATCTACCATAGTCCGAAGAGCTTGGCAAGGAAGATTTTTTCAGGGTGGTCCTACAACTCTTTGTCATCGTATTTGTTCTCGCAGTAAGAGGAAATAGTACCAGCCTATTATTGTCCCACTGCAGAGCAAAATCCTTCTCTCATACTGAGATTGTGCGTTCTCAGTATTAATCACCACGTTTGCTCAAGATGGGTTGGCGATTTTACCCTTTAAATATTTATTATAACTTCAGTTCCACGACGTTTTCCTTCAGTGATGTCCAAAAAAAACTGAGACGAGTTCATAGAACAACTCGCCAGTATTCTTTATAGGATTAAGCACTAGATTTCGCCAGTTATGTTTAAGAACAAAAGTGTATGAGAAATGTATGAGAATAGAACATATGCATTGAAAAATTCTCGTTGGTACTTTGGACCCAGAACCTCAGGCATGAGAGGCGAGGTCTAAACCACTGGGCCATCACGATAAGGGTGTGAAAGGTGTATGAGAATTGTTGGACCTATTACCATCACTGTACATATTGGAAGATATTAGGTTTAGCGGCAATAACAAATCGGGTTTTATGCTTATTGAAATGTCTATAATAATAAAACGTGTAAAACCGAGTGATAGATAGATGAATAGGTACAGGTTATCAGTGCGACATCAATGTCGCTTGAGAACTGATTGAACGTCTAAATTGTCTCGTTGAAAGGTGTGTGAACGACTAGGTAACAGCCTGTAATGACTTACCTGTAGATAGCTATCTATACTATGAAATTGAAGTGTTTGTTTGTAATGTTACAATAAAAGCTTTATACTAAATGCTTATTGAAGTGTATACGAGCTGTCACGGCTAACCCACGCTAGCCACCCGGATTTATCCGGTCATACCCGGCTTTTAAGGCCCCCATCCGTCCGTTTATCCGGCCTTGTCATTTGTCCGGACTATCGACTCAAAAATATTCGGACTTTTTGCGGCTTTTGGTTTGGACTATTTAAATTTCGAAATGGTAACCCTTGTAGCAGACCAATACACTAACTCATGAACAGTGGCGCCAAGGAATCTGTTTTGAAATAAAACAGTAATATATTTTGAAACAAAACTTAGTGGGTATGTATAAAATACATTAAGGTAAATGGATGATGCATAAAATGTGTTTTGAATGAAACTGCTTCAAGTTTGCAATCGTATTTTATTGGTGGCATACTGAAATCGTTTGTGTGATGGTAAACCGTTACTGTTACCTATGGATCTGCACAGATCATTGCAGAGACGGCATTTTCAGCACATTCTATACAAACTAAGCTTGTCAGTACGTGTCCCAGATTGCCAATAGAAACTCACGGCCCGTCACCATTCTTATTGCTGTTTCGGAAGATACAGGTCACTCTAGTTTGAGAGGAAGGGTTCTTAATGGTGACTGATCTTGAAACCAGCAGTATATAGGTTTAAATAAACTTGATTCTCAATAAAAACAAATACAAAGTTCGTCGTCATCAGTTACATACTAGACTACACCCATTCAATGCCTTAATTTCTCCAGAAGTGCTCGATCCGCCATTTTATGCTGAATAAGGTGAGTTTTTAATGCATTGAAAGTATGCAGATTTCTTATACTAGATGGCATTCTATTAAAAATCTGTGCTTCTTCAAAAGTAAGCATTTTTTGCCATAGTTAGTTACTAGTTTTGGTTTAAACTTCCAAGCTAGCTCAGCATGCTCTACAGCATGCTTAACGGCTTAACATAGCCCCAATATGAACCAACTAAGTATATGTAACTACTGTAACAATAAAAATTAATTATTATTATTAATCTAACTATGTCTGTGGCACCTGTTGTCAGCACGGACCAGAAGGTTCAAAAAACTTTAATGTGTCAACCTAAAAATAAAGTATTATCCAGACTTTTAGCATATTCAAATAACAGAACAGTAACATCCGTGAACAGTATATAAGTAATAGAAGACACTAAATATATTCGATTCCATTTGCATCAATTTTATTTAATGATTGAGTTTTTTTTTTTTTGATTTTCCTCCTTTAGCCACCACAGGATCCGTAAGAGTTTATGATCCCATATAATAAGCGCTTGGGGACCACTGGTGGTCAGCGAACCACAGGTTGGGAGCCAATGGTCTATGAAGTATAAGGCGTTGAGGCTAAATTGAGGAAAAGAGTTTCCCTACGTTGACATAAGCCATTTTCGTAGAAGGATGAGTAACTTCATTGATATGATTTTTCCTTTAGATTCTTAAGGGACAATCAATTGTTTGTGGTCGCGTACCCTATTGTGACTTAGGACCTGAGTAATGTTTATAGCCATTCAAGAAAATATATAAGTAGATCGTGACTGTCTGCAGTAGTTACCTCATTAATAGTTTCTGTGTACGAACGAGTAATGAATATAGATATTTAATAAATATTCACGTGTATTATGAAACAACGTGAAGTTAGAAAACAACGTTCCCCCAAACAATTAAAAACTGCGTGATTTAAAAAAATACATGACGCATTTATTATCCTAACAAACTGTTTATATTAGTATTTATAAATACACGATGAGCGAACGACACAACGTAAACACATTAATACCACCATAAAACAACCCTTACATGGCGTTACATTTCGGCATTCTTTCAATACAATTTCCCTATGAATTTAATTAGCTTTTTATCTTCCCAGAAATCTTTGACACTGCCATTACATACGTCAATCGTCGCCATAAACTACCGACAGGAGCCGAAGACGCCCGAATATAGACGAACGGAATCAAGTATGGCCGCACGCATTCCGATTGCATCTAATAACCTCAAAATCGAATGCAAAATGGCGTATTGAATAAATGACGCCGCTCCGTTTAGCATTCCGACATGCCATATGTGTGTACGCATTTTCATTTGGGGCCATTGTCTTGGCAGATATTAGTATTGATTTCAATAAATAAATTAATCGTATGGCTTCACGAATAGCATTGGTTTGGCACGCGACGCAGGACAGACGATGAATCGATAAGTTCTCGATTGTGTGACTATGGTCCGTCTGGTTATTACTGAGTTTATATCGATTGACTCATGTAGCGTACGTGTGCCCGGCCGTTAACATCTATGTAATTTTCATTGTTAACAAACTAAGCAAATAGCTTGCAATTGTCTACTTAAGTACATAACATGCGCGCGGACCACACACGGCATGCTCGTGCAAAAAATCCTTTTCCATGCACACTTTGGTCTTTGCCAATATGACAGATAGAGGCAAGATGGGCAATGCTGAAGAAAGAATGGTTCTCAAATAATCGACATGAAGTGAGCAAATATGGCTTTAATTGTTATCGCCACTCTTCAAAGTTTCTCGCAGCTTAGAACTTTTCCAATATCATCTTCTAAAACCACAGACCCTCAATGCTTTCCAAATCAAGGACGGCGAGATTCCTAAACAAATGATTGACACACGCTGTCAGTGTGGCAGCTATTTCGTCGTCCGAGACCTCCGTTTCTCGGAAAGTCAGTTCAGACGTTTCCTATGGCTTGACAAATTTCCCGGCATCTACAGAAGTGTCAGAATTGAAATCTATCTATTTATAAACTAGTAGTCGTATAGTGGTTGAAATTCGGCCGTTTTATCTCTCTGCAAGGGGTATCGTGTTGCCCAGTAACTGGGACAGTCGCTCCATGGAAAATACTGGTATTCAGCTGCCGTCGGTTAGACTAGAAGCCGACCCCAACATAGTTGGGAAAAGGATAGACAGATGATGATAGCTCTCTGCACTCCTTCTTCATATGAACTTTAACTATGCCAAATCTCAGACACCGCCATGCGCACAATATTCTTAAAAAATGGTTCCGATGATATCACTTTGCGTATTATTATAAAAATACTTAAATATCGATGTCTATATGTGTATGTTCCCTATATACTCCAAAACGGTTGGACAGATGAACTTTCAGGCAATTTTTAGATTAACCCAACGAGTTATCCTCTGAAGTTTGGTAGATATCGGTTTAACAGATTCGTTTTAGCGATACCCGGGTGAAGCCGGGGCGGATCGCTATCGTAAATCTAATAAACATGATCACTAATAGACACTTGTTACAACAAGTGATACGGTTGGCACAACCTACTTGTTACCACTTGAGAACGAGCTAGTAGCTAGGTCAAGAACACTTGATCTGGGCGATTTATCTAAAGACTGAATCCTTTGCAAACACCCACGATATGTCAACACTTAGGAATATGTATTATATTAATGGTAAAAGGATTTTTCTCTGTATCATATCGGTTTAGTTAGGAGTTCGTAATGACAGTAGAGGTAGGGATTTGTTAAATTAGTTTGTAATAATGATGGGACATAATGAGAAGAAACTTGTCAAGAAAGAAAGAAAAAATAAATACTACTGAATTGTAAATGAGAACGTTTGTGAAAACGTATGAATGTTTGTTACTCTCACACGCAAAAACTACTCAACGAATTTTGATGAAACTTTACAGTATTATAGCTTAAACTTAGAATGCCAGAAATATGCCTATAATATATAAAGATACAAGACGCAGACGAAGTCACGGGTGTCTACTAGGAAACAATAAATGGAAGTAGGTATATTGTCTTAGTCAAAGAAATCCGATGAAAAAAGGTACGTCTATAGGATAACTATGTAAAAAAAAATGAATGCGTAAGTAATGAATACTCTATTTGAACCAAACCCATACAAATCTTGCATATAATACAAGTAGGAAATGCAGAACATGAAAGAAATTAAAATACTGACAACTCATTATCTAGAAAGGTAAGCTTCAAGTTCGATTTATATTTGCTGTATTGGAGGTAACCTCATTCAACATACGGGTGTATAATATACGTCATTACACGATTGATAGACGGTAGGTCGGCGAAGAAATTCGGGAAGAAAATGATGAAACAAGAAACATGTGATGAAATTGTGCGGTTTTAAATTATAAAATGATAATAAAGGAAGTGGGATTACTTTTCACGACCATCTTAGTTAAGTACTCGTATGTAATCAATTTTGAGTATATAATATTATTGTAGATCACACAAAAAGATTTCTTTCAAATTAAGAACAGTCGCCAGCACTTCCAGCTATGAACCTTATTTTGTTGTTACAAAGTCGAATCTATAAAAAAAATTGACATTTTGGGGTAGCTTGATGTGCTGACCTTTGTACCTAATCGTATTGAAAATGTCCAACCACATTATATTCTATTAGTTTATTAGTTGATAATTAAAACCACTGCTTTCAAATTGATTAATAAAAATCATAGATTTAATTATGATTAAAAAAAAAAAACATTTGGGAGAAATGTTAAAATGGTAGACAACACTGAGCTTGCTGTTGCGACTGATTCAGCCTTATCAACACGACGATGCCTCTATGCTAGAATACGATTAAAAAGGTAAATGTTCAAAGTTCTCATTGACTTCAAAGCTACAGCATATCACTCTATGAGTAGGTATATCTCAATTCCGACAACGATCATATCCGAATTTGTCAAAAAACAACACCGTCAGAGACCACACAAGCTATCTTCTTAAAACATCAACAAAAAAGTTAAACAGCCGTTTCACATTCAACCTGCAATGACAGCTGTCAATTGCAATTTTGACATGGAATATTGGCGGGAATGCGGAAACTCACCTTTGGATTTATGGAGTTTCGAAAATACTTGAAAGTCTTTTAAATAAACCGCGCGCTATCGAACACAGAGGCTGTCACCTTCACAAGACAAAACACAATGTTCGCGGTAATGCTAAGAATAAAAAAAGATGGTGAAAGAGAAAATAACATTAATAATATTACTATAAAAGGAATGGTTTCCTTACAAGATAACACTTTTCAGTGTGAAAAACGGGACTTTGTGGGACATGATTGCGAAACCCTGTTTCTAACTAGAAAGTTTTCTCTCTGATAACCTCGATGACACTGGCCGTCAAGAAATTAGAAGCGATAGTGTTTCGAAAGAGGAACGAAGTGGTGTTCGTTTTTATAATGAAAGAAAGGAGTGTCAGACGCCAGTACATCAAAGCTATCCCAAACTGTCAAAGTTTTCCACTTGAATATTATGATCCATATTCTTTTGCAATAAAGCTGATAAACTATCTTAGAAATTTGACAGATTGGGGTAGTTTGATGTGCAGGCTGGCCTCTGTACATAACCTTTATTTTATTTTTCATAACTTTTCATTGGTTTGTAGTGTCAGGTTTCATCATCGGCAATTCGTTATGATGCAGACAAAACTTTTTGATTCGCTTTTGTTAAATTTATTTTTCACATCAGCTAACTTGTGATTTGGTAGCTGACTGACTCATCAGAGCTTGATCAGGCTCTTCCAGTACACATTTTTATGTATGTAACTGACAAAAGTGGTAGATATTTGGAGAAATGTGTGGCAATTAAGACCTATGTCTTGTTTTACATTGCCTAAGGTAGCTTAAGAGCTCTACTGCACTGCAGACCACATCTGTCTCAAAATTAGCATACAACGAACCACATACCTAACTACCATAAATCACAACACTAAATTAATATCAACCGATTACTCGATCTCTCGATTGCGGGGAATCGATTAATTCGTAATAACAATTTGTCGTCGCCAGTCATATCTATCGAGCGCTCGCCTACTTACAATAAAATAATGTATTCGTCGCTCGATCCTACGTAGCGGCGAAGCGTAGGCGCATGCCGTGATTGACACGTCTTGATACTTGAACTGTCAAATTTAACATTGTGTTTAAATTGACAGTGATGGGTACACGTTTCGGTTGTGGTAAAAAGTGGTTTTGTTGATTAAAATGTTGGTGTTTCATTTGCACGTGTAAGATGAGATTGTGAGGTGTTATGAGCTACGAAAGGCCAACAAACCATTTTTTTTATGTCGAGTTTCTTACCAGGTACATCACCTCCTATTGCTTGTTGCGTAAAAAAATAAAAACTCCTATAGCGACAGTTCAAACCAACGTTACTGCTGCAGCCAGGATGTGAATTTACTATCCACAAAATTGTTTCGTTAATGGTTTCTTTTTAACCTCAAATACGAGTATATTTTTTATGTTTTACCCTACCAGAACTAAGAAAAATTTCAAGAAGTTCGCTATGAATAGACATTTGTTCACACGAAGTCATCTATATTTGCGTTCCGTGTCACGAAAAAATATTAACACGATTAATGAATTGTAAATAAGTAGGTACTATTATACACACACACAAATTAATTACTTGCATACTCCCTATTCCGCTGATTTATTTTAAAACTCTGCTAGACAAAAAGTTCTTGAACCGTTATGTACAGACGCCAGCATATCAAGTTACCCCAAACTGTCAGATTTTCCCAATTGAGCAAGAACCTTATTCTTTTGAAATAAAGTTGAAAAACTACTAATGAAATTTCATTGATTGGGGTAGCTTGATGTGCTGACCTCTCTACCTATTTTAGGAACAGCTTTTGCAATAAAAAACAAACTATTTATTCCAAAAAAATGATCAAAACTTTATATCCACAAATAACGAAACGCAATCAAAACTTGGTAAGCGGCATTTATATAGTTTCATACAAACTACATACTATAGTTAACTATAGTAGGACCGAGTGTCGTGACCCTATTGCGTGTGTGAGTCATGTTAGCGGCGCGTGCGCAAGACTTTGAGGTTTTAAATTTCGAATATTCGAATTTGCATTATGTTGGAACGATAAGGCACGCAGTGGTTGAATTAGATTTAAAAAAAGTACCTACTGTAGGTACATGGCGACGAAATGGGCGACATGAATCAGAAACTTTAAGTAAGCAAGTACTTTTTTTTTACCTGTTTGGAAAGATGGACTTATTACTTTTGGTGATGTCATTGAGAGCAAAACCAAATTCACAGCTTTGTGCTCTGAATAGGTTCTAATCAACATTTCAGAGCAAATACTCGTATATCAAAAAGTGTTGAAGAAGATTCCTAGCAATGGAATTCGATTTTTAAAGATCGCCTTTATAAAAAATATAAAAAAAACTGTTTGCTTCATGGTCTAAAAAGCTAATTGATTTTTTTCAATAAAAAAAGAAGGGCTTTATCACATTTCGAAAACAAGGCTGCCAGTAACAATAATGATCGAACCTCTGCGAATTATTACTTAACTACATACAGTAGACTGCACGCCGTTGTTAACACTTTGAACTTGAACTAGCCTAGAACGAAGTTACGAAAGAATAAGAGACCAGCTTTTACTGTTTTTGATACTACTGACATGTGGCCTAACGTACATTGAAATCCTATAACATTTCATAGATAAACAGAGGTGGTACAAAGTAACGAGTCTATTATACGCTGCGTGGGCTCTATAAGTGTTCGAAGCTAGTTGTTTCAGTAATTACATAGTACTAATTGATGTGTATTTATACCGGTTAGGGAATACATTTGAATAATTGGACAATCTTATTTATATTTTTGACGGTTCAAGGGTGTTTTGTGATTGGTGATATCGCTGATGCCACAAACTCTCACCTGGCCGAGGTGAACTTAGGCAAAGAGGATCTTTCGCGGGAAGAAGCCTTAGTAACAAAAGTGGGAACTTTAAAAAGCTGGTTCTCGATTCAGCGGAAAGACTTAGGTCAAAAGGACCTGTGACCTATTTACATTGACAGTAACATTTAAAAAGCTGAGTCAAAATTATACTGTGACCAAAGAACAATAACCCAAATTAAAATGCTACATAAGGAAGCTATGTAACTAACCTACTTAAAAAAGCCAATCATACTATCTTAAAAGCTCCCATTGCCGGTTCAAATCTAGTTTATTAACATCCGAATACTTAGTAAGATTCACATATATCATCTGCCTAGCCTTTTCCCAACTATGTTGGGGTCGGCTTCCAGTCTAACCGAATGCAGCTGAATACCAGTATTTTACATGGAGCGACTGCCTATCTGACCTCCACAACTCAGTTTCTGGCCCTTCTGATAACCCCTGGTTACCCCTTGGTAAGACTGGTTGTCAGACTTTCGGGCTTCTGACTACCCGTAACGACTGTCAAAGATATGCAAATGACAGCCGCGACCAACGGCTTAACGTGCTTTCCGAAGCACGGAGGAGTCTCAGTATGTTACGAACGGTCACCCATCCAAAGACTGACCTCGGCAGGCGTAGCTTAACCTTCGATCAACCTGTGCGTGCCCCTGTTTTTATGTAGCCACGAGCTCCTCCCTCCTTGGGATAAGGGCAGGAGAATGAAATTTCTCAGTAACACTCAGTATATATACAGTAATCTTAACAACACTTAATATACACAGCACACGCGCTCGCAAATTTTAATTACCTCAAACCAAACGTCAGGGTCACCACGCCATTTTCGACCGTGGCAAATATTGCTTAACCTCAGTAAATCAAACCGATATAGCAAGTCTCGTACAGCTGTGAAGCGTCAAAATTGTCTATGTTGACATTTACTTTTAATTATTATAACGTGGGTTCAACTGATTGAAATCATCATGATGTTTAATTTTATATTTCGAAGGTGTTTCAACAGATTCAGATACATTTAAATCGTTTATGCTTATAAGACTGAAAACCAGCACATATTTATAGATGTTTATTTATTTATTTATTATGGCACTCCAACGACAAAGTCACAAAAACATATGTACATACAGGATTTCTTAAATAATACTATAGTGACTTTGTCACTTAAAGGTGTGCACAGCTTTTATATTGTGATACAATATTAATGAGATAGTAGTGAAAATTGTACACAAAGCATTGTAGAATCATTAAATGAAATCATTAAAAAAAAATGTAGGCAGTATAGTTGCAATACTCAATCTCCAAATGCCATTATATGGAAAGAAAAAGACGTTTCGTAAAAATCTCCTAAAATACACTCTAGAAATCTGCTGTTATAATGATTAAGGTCAGTAGACACAAGAACCGGCGTTATAAGGACCTTAAAAAATAGCCTTACAGCAAGATATGTGCTACCCCGTGACGCTGCCTACATGTATGTATAATAATATAATAACACTGCAGGGGTAAGGCCTCTTCTCATACAGAGAAGGCACGAGCATTAATCACCACGCTTGCTCAAGACGTGTTGGCGATTTCAGACTTATATTAATTATAAGTCCACGTTTCCTCACGATGTTTTCCTTCACCGATGTCAGTGATGTGCAAAATAAACTTAGAAACTACATATGAATTCAAAAAGTCACATTGGTACTTGCCCAGGTTTGAACCCATAACACAAGAGGCGAGATCTAAACCACTGGGCCACCATGACCATTTATGTAAATAGCAAAATATTCCAGGATGTAGATTATGTAGACCTAATAAGTACCACGAAACAGTTTCGGCCTTGAAAATATTACACCCAGTGTCAGATTGTATGTGAAAGAGGGTGATAGCGAAAGGAAGACGGTCTCGTTACTAGACAGCTCTCACTTGTATCAATTTAAGATATGAAGGATTTCTTCAAAATGTATTCCTTCCTTCAATAAGTAGTAATTCCTACATATTAAGCCCTACCCAGTTTCAAGAGCTTAAAAAAATCTGTCTAAATAAATATCCTACAGTTCTTTACGTCGTGATGATGCGACGACAAGATAAAACAATCAATTATTACGCTTATCTATAAGTAGGAAATCATATATGCGCAGAACCAATTTTCCCAATGGTCTACCTCCCATAACGTGGAGACCTTTTAAGATTTTCTTTATAGCCGCATCAATTTAACTAACATACACTTGTACCACATGAAAATCACCCTTAACGTCAACATATAAGGACCAGTGTATCAGCAAATAGAACTTGGTGAGCTGGTTATCAGATGTGACAAACGGAATTAATTGTATTATTATAGTAGACGTGTGTAGAATGCTAATAATTGTTGGTCGGTTCGCTTTTTGTTCGTGTTTCCTGGAATAGATTCGTGTTATTCCGTCAGTGTTCGGCCATCGTTCGGAGAATTCGGCACGGCATGCATATGTCTAGGCTTTGAGTTAACGCGAAACGCTATCCAACTATATCTGTTACTAGTGTGAATTTTCGGTTGTCACGTTTTCATTGTAGAGGCCGCAAGACCTCGAAGTAACATCTTGTCTATGATACCTACAACCGAATATCGATACCACATACATCAAAATGTATGTACAATCATTAACATTGGTTGTACCATCAAACAGCCCGTCCTAACGTAGAACGTAAGATTGTGTGCAGCCTACTGTCCAATGCGATAGGCTGAGCAAAACAGCAACAGCACTTATTGCTTTTATGTAAAGATCTTCGCATTAGATCTTAAAAAAAACATGTGACACTTTTTAAAAAATAATTTATAACACACTAGCTTTAAACCGCGGCTACGCTCGCGTTAGGAAGTGGGGGTTTAGACAGAAACAAAAACTAGCCTATGTCACTCTCCATCCCTTCAACTATCTCCACCTCAATTCGTCGCTCCGTTTTGCCGTGAAAGACGAACAAATAGACACACACACTTTCCCATTTATAATATTAGTATGAATTTTTAAAGGTATTTATAAGGCAGATGTAAGCGGAAACGCCGGGTAGGGGGCGCCCTAGAAGGACATGACACTAGCCTTATTGGTGATGTACTTCAAGTGCAACACAACCGGCGTGCGTGTATGACCAGATGTATGAACGTAAACAAAGCAAAAGGAGTATATACGGATCGTAGGGTAGCTGTAGTTTCTGCCTAGCCATAGGAAAAAGATGTGAGTTTATGTACGTAGGTATGTGAAACATCTATCAATAAACTATTATGCACCAACACGCCATATATTAGAAATAGTTCTCTATCTCACTCTCACTCAAACGCAGATCATCAACAACACAAAACAAAGCGATAAAGTCTCGAAACCCTTCATTAAATTCATATTTGACGGCACAAAAATATATTTATACATCAAGATTAATATTACCATTAGCAAGACCTAACCTTATTTAGAAGAGTGTAAAAACTTGTCTCTGGTCCCAAAATGGCGGCTGAACGAGATAACACCAAAAACAGTAGCATTAGTTGGAAATATCCAAGATATGCCTTTTGAGGGACTCCTCAAGTGTTTTAATTATAACCATTATATTATACAGGGTCTTGGATTAGGAGTGAAAGGTGTACGGGACCCAAAAGTCATATATTTATGACTGTTTCTCCTTACCAGGTGAGGTGAGCAAAATGCGTAGGCCACTGTTGCAGTCAATCCAAGTATTACTGGACAGTTTTATATTTTGCATAATAAACGATGACCCAGTGATGATGGCTGATAGGCCAAGAGGCACATCTTTTGAGTGACCCTCAAAAAGCTTTGGCAGATATTAATGATGCACCCAACAATGTGCAGGAAAACCAAGGAAAACCGCATTAACTGACATGGAATTCCTGAAATACTTTACAGATGGTGGGTTTTATTTTACCTAATTCTATTGTGCCAGGTGGATACGGTAAAATCAATGCAGTATTTATAAAAAACTCACTAGATATTACCAACAACTACCACACTTTTTTTGGGAAACTGCGTCGAGTCTTCTCGTCATCCATACCGCAATGCTTAAAAACGAAAGTTTTTAATCAGTGCGTCCTACCCGTCATGTCCTACGGAGCCGAGACATGGACACTCACGGTAAGGTTGGTCCACCAATTCAAAGTCGCTCAGCGAGCTATGGAGAGAGCTATGCTCGGAGTTTCTCTGAAGGATAGGATTCGAAACGAATACATCCGACAGAGAACCAAAGTCACCGACATAGCTCAAAGAATTAGCAAGTTGAAGTGGCAGTGGGCTGGCCATATCTCGCGAAGAACCGACAAGCGCTGGGGTAAACGTGTTCTTGAGTGGAGACCGCGACTTGGCAAACGTAGTGTAGGACGCCCTCTGACCAGGTGGGATGGCGATCTGTGAAAGACTGCAGGCAGATGCTGGATGCGGCAAGCTGAAGACAGGGCGCTATGGCGCTCATTAGGAGAGGGCTATGTCCAGCAGTGGACTAGTATAGCCTGATGATGATGATGATGATGATGATGATGATGACCACACTTAAAAAAAAACATTAATATCACGCCCGTTTTACCCGAATGGGAAAACAGAAGCGTATCTATAGTACACCTACATTTCGCCAGTTATGTTTAAGTCCCATGTAATAGGTGGCGATCCTATTACCATCAAATGGGCACAAATCCAGATTCCTGCCCGCCACAAAAAAAATCCTGAAGGAATATCTGAATATCACTTTGCACAACCCGGACCCGTACCTCATGCTCAGTAGAAGGGCTTTCGACCAGTTCGTCAGCAAACAACATCAGTTTTAGGAAATAGATGAGTAGGTACTCAGATTTGTACGGGTATCTATCCTCAGATAACCAGATGTAACAGGAGCTTAAGGCCGACCGCTCTTGGGATGTGAATTTGTATCATACTTGAAGGTGGGAAAAATGGCCGTAAGTAGTCATTGCGCACACTGAATAAGTTTTTGCTACGAAAGTGTATTAACAATCTCAATAAGTTCGGATTTTTGAATGTCGGAACGAAACGCACGTGGAGATACGTACGACTAACTCGCACCCAGTCTGCGCACTTCAATAGTACTTGGGAGGTCAGGATCATTCGTCCGTGATCGCACGATTCAAATTCGTACGAGAACGCGCCCAAAGTACGGCCAGCCTTACAAACTCCGTGCCATAGATACCGATATATTTTCCCCATAAATAAGTAGTAAAAGTTGAAGTGACCAGACCGGCAGCCTTGGCAACCGGTAGGTAACCAATCACTCGTACATTCTATGCATCGATATTTTAGGTCAATTTATAGGTTATTGGTACATTTCGTTAACTTGAAAGGCAAAAGCCGCAAAGAGAACAAAGCAGTTTGTGCTGATGGACGTAAATATCATACATAAGCACCATCATTTGTTTATTTTGACAAATGATCTGTTTCCATTATTGAGTATGTTTGGATCATTCGTGTCTGCTATATCTAGAACTAGATGTGCCCGCGACTTCAACCACGTGGAATATGACAAAATGTAATTGTTTTCTTTTTTTAGATTAGCTTTAGTACCTCTCTCGTACATAGGTACGCTATATGCCAGTGAAAGTCCCTTAAAAATCGGTCCAGCCGTTTCGAAGATGACCTCAAACAAACAGACAGACACACAAAAAAAATACTAATACTTCCGTATGTTCATTTGACATTGCAGACACACGCTTAAATTTGATTTATTTATATAGATATATCGAACGATAACGTATAGATATAACGATATAACGATAACGTAATGAATAGTTTTAATAGATTGATTGCAGCAGTGTTTAAATGGGTATTACGCAATTTGGTTGAAATTTATTTCATCTAGACTTGTGTTAAGCATATTCATCGTAATAAAACATACAAGCAATAACACAAAGAATGCAGTAAGATGCCATTAATAAAATCGCAATCTCTATATGGATTTCCATAATTTATGTTATACATGGAGGATGTATTCTCCATAATAGAGACATCAAATGTCTCATTAGCTTGAAGAAATATGTCGTATGACGTAGGCTTTGCATGCGTCATCATCCTCATCATACCTGTGCCATTATCCCAATTTATTTGGAGTCGGTACTTCGATAGAGCATATCTTGTTCCATACGTCTCTGGTAGCCGTCATCTCAAAAGTCACGTGCTTTCTAGCCATATCGTCTTTCACACCATCCATCTTTTCTTTGGTCTCCCTCTATTCTTGTAACCCTCCACAGTCACTCTCAAAACTTTCCTCACAGCATGACTTTTTCTACATGCAATGTAGTGAAACTAGTTGTATTGAACAGGCTGCTTTTGGGTAAGCTTCATTCATCGTCGAGTTACACCTCTGACCTAGACTATAGTCAAGAGTAAACCCATCTTAAATAACAACCAAAATCCAAACAGATGGACGCACGTACAGCCGAGGCTTATAGTAATAGGAACCCGGACACACCACTTGGGTACGGAACATTAAAAGGCTTTATCCCAGCACATTTTCCCACTTGGATTCTTAACAACTGCATAAGTAGCCACTGTCATTTCTCGCAAAACAAAAGGCCACTCACAACACAAAACCATATCACCGCGCTGACCTTATCGGCGAACCAAAAAATGGCGGCCCTTAGCATAAGCGCGCCAATAAAAAAGCAATTTCAATATCATAAAGCTTCCTGCACATTCAAATCATAACAACATTACTCACTCCTGACTCAAGTCCAGCCTCCACTTAAGGTCTTCATTTAATTAAGTCCACTAAGTATGTACGGCACCGCGTACTGATACAAGGATATCATTATCGCAGTGTGGTACCACCGTAAAAGGTATGCAATTTAGCCAATTAACGATGGCAGGCTCAAGGTCGGAGCGGTTATTGAGAGAACGTGGTGTAACATAGCCTTAAGCGATGGCTTAGGCTCATAGGCTGTCTGCTCTAGAGGACCAAAGAGTTTGATCGAAATTTATGTTCGAACTTTTTTTGAGATGGCCATGCACAGAGGCCAGCACATCAAGCCACCCCAATCTGTCAAAATTCTTTAATAGTCAACTTTATTACAAAACAGTAAGGTTCATGTTCAATTGAAAATTTTGACGGATTGTAATAGCTTGATGTACTGGCCTCTGCAAGCACGAGCATAAATACCTTACACTAACGTATTCAAAATTCAAAAGTGATTCAATTGTAACTTTGACAAAGACTTATTTCATAATAAAAATATGTTCTATTAACATATTACTTTGCGAGAAAATCACATTTGAATCTTGGGTAAGTGCTAATGTCTGTACCATCGTGGTTTTTTTCCCATGAAGATCGTGGTTTTTTCCGACTACTTTTCTGAAGATGTACCATTGAAACAATCATCATGGTTAATGATTATAGACCATATTACCCTGACAACTGACCTTGACATCTATACTTCTAGTACCATAGATTCAGGGCGTACGACTAATATAAAGACTTATCGATTGGATCTATTCTAATTTTGCTCTGTTCTATTCTCTTCGTGTGATATCTAATCAAGACTTGAGTTTAAAAAACTCTCAAAAAAGACATGATTTGGTACCTAATCCAATTTTCAGAAATCGATCACTAACCGAGCAGGGTTACTAAGAAAGCTGCCATATATGGAGCGCCAGTTTTTGGTGATCGTCTGTGCACGCAATCACAGATAACAAAGCTTTGGAGATCACATGTTTTCAACGTGGTAAGGGACATTTCTCTTAAATTCTGTTTTCCTTTAAATTTTGATGGAATATGTCCGAGTCTTGTATGTAACCTATCGAATATATTGGACTCTCTTTTATTCCTTATATATGATCTGATACTATATTTAATACTTCATGGACACTCATGAACAGAGGCGGCCTTTATGCCATAGGCATTTTCTACTAGTATTAGTACTAACATTTGTCAACCTTGATTAATTTTCGGGTTATTTAAAACTGGTAAAATCCAAATAATCAGAGCCAGTTCGATTAAAATATAATAATTGTTATTTTATTCTCATTTAAATTACCTGCTTAAATTCTGTATCAACCTAAAATAACCTGTAACACAACTCCATAAGAAATACTTTAGCTCGCACCTCCCTGAAGGTACAAATTTGACCTATAACCCCTATGTAGGTACAGCAGATAATATGACCGGGGAAATCCATGGTATGTTTACATTAACACTCGATATTAATTAATTAATTGACGTCAAAGCGTGTTGATACTGTACGAATATATAAACTGGTACCATAACACAATCGTCATGACCTCCCGATACTGAGCGGAAAGACGTCATAGTCACGCACGGAAGAGTGACGCCTATTGCCCTAAGCTATGGAATCTGTTATCATACAAGAAACTTGTGACATGACGACATTGACAAGTGACGATAGTAACGAGTGACGATAGTAACAAGTGACGATAGTAACAAGTGACTATAGTAACATGTGAGAATAGTAACAAGTGATGATAGTGTAATACGGATAAGTCTGACTGGAGCCTGTGTCAGTGCCTACGCTGAGTGCGCACTCCAGGCAGCTAGCTCTGCTACGAACTTATTGATTAATATGGCCACCATAGAGGTGGAAGAAAAGAAGGACAAAATGACAGAATGTAGAATGATTTCAATGCTTAAACGACAACACTAAATAATTTGTCAAAATACACAAAATGTATCTAGGTGGTAGCTTAAAATATAATAATATTATTATGGACCCTGTCAGTCAGTCAGTTTCAATAGTAGGATGACGGAAGCTTTGACTTGGTAGTCAGCAACTGGCGGAGCGGGGTCCAAGTCTGGACCGCGAAAGGGTAAAAACCAGACCGTCATAAATATTTTATAATTAAAAATATTACGTAAGTATATCATAATCACACCACCATTTTATTTAACATTAAAATTTACAACCAAAATGACGAAATTCTAATGTCATCGATAGTCCCCTACCTAACAAGATAGTCTTGAAGGCAGAAGCTAGGTTCTTTGAAAAGGCAGGTTGGTGAAGTGGTGGAAGCTACAGACTACTCATGCGAGAGGTACCTATCATTGGATTGACTGGGGACAAGTCTAGACTTTCCTTATTTTAAGAAGATCGTTCCAGGTTATTCTCATAATTCTCCTGTCCTTATCCTAATTTAAATGGGGACGGTGCAGCATGTCTTCTTCTTTCATACATCTCTATTTGGCCGGATCTCAATAGCCACCTTCTTTTCTAGTTACACCATCTTTCACACAATCCATCCATTGTTTCTTTGGTCTTCTTGCCGGTGTTACTATTCATATTTATACTTAAAACTATCCAAGATATTTTCGAATTTATTTCCAAAATGTCGTCACAATTTGTAGAATAGCTTAACAAATATAACTAATAATAATATTCTTAATCGAAACTTAACACTGGGAATAAACGTACGACATTAAGGAAGTCTGATACCATAATAATATGGTAAATCCGTAGGTAGGTATACTATCAGTTGTACCACAAAACACATAGCATTCACATAAAATCGCACGGCATTCACCAAAGATAATTTAATCAATTGTACTTGTACTTTTTTTTTGTATTTAGAATGACAATTTACCTTATGACTAATACGGTTTTTGTTTTTTAGAGGACATCGTGGCTAAATAAAAACAGCCGCACGGGTTGATCGAAGGTTAAGTTACGCTTGCCTAGGTCAGTCTGTGGATGGGTGACCATTCGTAACATATAGAGATTCCTCCGTGCCTCGGAAAACACGTTAAGCCGTTGGTCCGGTTGTCATTCGTAGATGTTTGACAGTCGTTACGGGTAGTCAGAAACCCGAAAGTCTGACAACCAGTCTTTCCAAGGGGTATGTGGGCGTGTTGCCCAGTGACTGGGTTGTGGAGGTGGGCTAAAGGCTAGGCAGATGATGACTAATGCGGTTTCAAATATATTTCATCTTTTATTTAAATATTTTGTTTTTTTTAAATGAGCCATTGAAAATAGGGAAAATAATTTACTTCCTCCAGATACGTTTTCCTTTTACCAAATTCGTTAAGGTCGCGATAACCGTGTGGCTAGGGGTGAGACCCAGTAGGTCAACCACAGCCACAAAATGTTTGTTCGTGGAAGGACAAGTTTGGAACAGACCACAATATACTTTAGACCTAGTTTTTCCTTCCTTTAAATCCCATTCGAATCCGCTCCTATCCAATGCCAGTTTGTAGCATGAGGAAGTTTCCTAGAGTTTACATGAAGATAGTCTGTTTTTCAACTTGGAGATGTTCCCTGGACTTTGGAACTTCTCCATTACCATGTGTGTCAAGGATTGAGCTGAACCTTAGCACCAAGAAGCACTTTGCGTCCAGGTTCGTTGTGTTGACGCCAAAACAGTGGAAGTCCTTGTTGGAGTCTATGTTCCTCACACACTACAATCGAATGGTCTTTAACACCTATTCAAAAGCTCAGTCTTTAAAAGCCAGGTGATAGACAAACAATAGATTGTCCATTGTGTCTCGTTATCTGGCAGTTAAGGTGTTAAGGCGAGAGTGAATCGACCTCAGCATCGATTAACATCAGGAAGGTTGTGGTGAAGTGTAAGCCTATCGAGCAATAAAAAAATCTATGTTCCTATTTACAAGAACTGATCCACTTTATTTAGTGCATTCATTGAATGCTGCTGGTATGAAATTTTTGACAGGTGTAAAGCATCCTGTCATGTTTGACGTCTGTCAAGAATTACATTCTGCTCTTGGTCATTAGTCTTGGTGATAGATTGATCGTAGAACACGCAACCAATTTCCCGCTCTTGTATTATTTCAAAGGCGTTGTTTTAGCATCACTCATATCGCTACTGAGATGTTGTTTCCATATTTACAAAACTCGGGATTTTACTCATCTGCCTCATACTTATAACGGTTCATTAATGAATTACTTAGGTACATCTGTCACAAGCATCTTCCTCAATACCAAACCTAACGTTCCTTATTCGTAATGTCGTCACGAAAACATCCGCAAAGCTTAGAAACAGTTCAAAGTTAACGAATTTACGGTATACGTTATCGCAGTACCTACTGGGGATTTCTGTCAGTGGTAATCCCATATTTGACCGATAAAAATATATACGTACCATTACTCATCAAACCAGTGAATAATAGCTTTAAGAAGTACCAAGTTACTATTGCGTTTAATAAAAGAAATGGTAATCGAATTTCGTCTCTGTCACGTGGCAATAAGCTTGCTAATTTGTTAGAGGCATACAGTTTTATCGTTGTTAAACTGCTTACTATTTACTAGTACATGCTGGCTGGCATTATTTTTTTTATTCGGGCTTTATTTCATTAAGCCCGATACCATCAAGCCACCCACGCTTTGGTATAATGACTTGGCATATCTAACTCGCCTAGTAAGACGGTACAGTCGTGAGCATAAGGCGTACCGTTAATTTTGACCCATTTTCAAGTCTTAGTCACATGTGATTGTACCAAGCGGAAGTTATTATGATTCAAGTTAATTGTTTAAGTTAAAAATGTTATAACAATGTCATCACAGTTTATTAAACTATAACATAACATCACGCCTGTGTTCCCAGATGGGTGAGGCTGACGTGTACCTATCATACATCCACGTGCCAAGTTATAGGGGGCGAGCCTATTGTTAATTTATCGGGACTAATCCAGACTCCAGGCTGCTTTGCCCTCCCCGGGAATCGAACTCAAGACCTCGACCGCTTAACCGCCAAGACAAACACTCGTCACGAGTCCTTTATTATGAACTACGTTTATTAGAAATAGCTAAGGATATTAAATTGTACAATCGTCGTGTCGTACCTTGATGCTCAATACTCTCCTGACGGCCAACCCGGAATGTGATGTGTTTGCGGACGAATGGAGTAAAATTAAGCGCGTATGTCTGATGTTCTGTGAGAGACAGTATGCAAGGGTGTCTACTGTTCCATGTTAGTAAGTAGAGAATAGTTGTTTTTGATTGTATTGTCTGCATTGTATAGTTTTTGTTTTGTTTCTATGTTAATTAATGTAATTGGTGCTATGCCGTGTTAATTAACTATAAATAAATAAATAAATAAATAAACAATAGGGATGAGGCCTGGGTAAAAGAAAGAGAAATTTTACTTTAGCTCAGATACCTACTCGTAAAAAATATTAGACACGTATTTTTCGATAAAACGCATTATAGTTGGGGAGAGGGGGCTAGCTACGTCACAACTCAGTATAAAATCTACCAAGGTGTGACGACATGCCGCAATATAACTCAAAGGATCGCCATAACCTTTTAAGTACCTATCTATGTAAAAAAATAAAAAATACGTGTCCAATTATAGTTATTGATAATTTAACTGACGGACAAAATAATATTTCTTATGTGTCATCCCTTCTGTTTAAGATAGTTTATTGAATTTCGTGATTTTTTTTAACAGATGATGTTTTCATAAGACACCTAAGCACCTGCTTAAGGAAAGTGTCGTAAGGAAAATTTTGACTTCATGTGGATGCTTATAAGAGTAGAGGAAGACCAAGGCAACGATGGATGGATTGTGTGAAAGATGGCATGGCTAGAAAGGGGGTGACTGTTGAGAGGACAGAGATGTATGGAAGAATAAGAAATGCAATAAATTGGGATAAGAGCAGAAGGATGTTGATTCTGTCTGAAGTAAAAATTAAAAGATTGGCAAACCTTTGAAAAAGAAAAAAGCTTTCTTTTTACTGTTAAGTAGGTACATACACCCTTTTGCTATTTTGGCAAATTTTGGAAAAAGAAAAAAAAAGAACAATATTTTGTACTTTCACTAATTTTTTTGCTGTTAGATGTTTTTTTTTATAAATCCATGCATTTATTGGTATCTTGGCGAGAATTTAGTCAACAAACGTTATCAATTAACGTATATCTTGTGATAAGAGTGCAGTCCTACATAGCTAGTATATATTACCTACTGTTTTCCTGTTGTGAGCCCTGCTTTATAGTTTTAAACTATTTCATTCAAATAGGTGAGTACAGAGGCCAGCACACCAAGCTACCCCAATGTGTCAAATTTCTTTGATAGTTTTTCAACTATATCGCGATAGAAATAAGGTTCATGTTCAATTTGGAAAATTTGAACAACTTGATGTGCTGGCGTCTGTACAACAGTTTGCACTGCCATACAGTTAAATTGGATTTATTTGGAATTATTATGCAACTTGTTAATAAATCCAACATTATTTTATAAAATTTAAAAGGGTTATTCTCTGATAATCTATAAATACAAATGCTATTTCATGTAATTGAGAAATGTTGTGCAAAATTAAACATAAGGTAAACCGCAAGACTAATTACAATAATAATATACTACATCTTGCCCGTGACTTCGTTCACGTGTACATGGGCTATGCGGATGCGATCCTATGTCCTTCCCTAGGATAATAGTCTATCACCTTTCCAAATTTCATTACGATCTGATTACCGTTTAATACTGAAAAGGTAGATAAGAAATAAACAAACAGAGCAACATCCTCATATATAATATTGAGTATGGATAGGTTATTTATACTTTAAAAACAAAATACATATACTTACAAGATAGGCAAAGTTTATTTATACTGTCTACCCACTAAAGAGGAAAATAAAAAGCCCATTATTCAAATTTCGAACATCACCCGCGTACTTTTATATTTCATCACTTTCTATTCTCTCTTTTCCTCTCTCTATCTCTTTTTAGCAGTGCTCTATGATGGTTAGGTATCAGCTTTACTCCACTTCACTATAAATTACGTCACATGTTAAGGGAGGGGGTCAACTAAATGACATCTTTGACAAGGGGGGCTCATAAGCTTAGTGACGTTACATGTATAAATCTTAAGTATTAAAACTCTAATCTTAAACTCTAACGAGAAACACTATAACATACTTAAACGTTTTGACGTATTTAACATTTGATTTATTTTAGTTACTTCGAAAATAGATTTTAAATAAAACTTTAAATCATTTTTTTTAATGCTGGTAGTTATAATAAAATATGTAATTTCTAATTTTAAATTTCCAAGGTGTGTGACGTCACCAGGATACCAGGATCATATAAAAATCAATAAATTCGTGGGAGTAAAAAGGCTTGTTGATAAAAAAAATAACACTTTTTTAACTGACTATACCCAGTATACTACGCTCATTGCGTCGTGGTGGCGCAGAGTTCACGTCCTCGCCTCCTCTGTTTTATCTCTTAGAGAAAGTTACGCGAGGTCACCGCGATTATTAGTCAGATATAACAATCGACAAGACACTAAAGTACCATATTTTATTTAAATTCTACTACCACGAAGCTACTGAACAAGACAGTTGTGTTTTAAAAGATCGAAGATGAAGAGAGAAGATGTAGTTTAAGTCAAAACATATGAAACTTAATTTGGTGATTTGCAAAGTTCTATAAAGACGTGTTGGCTGGGACCTAAATATATGGTACCTGTACTACGCTCATTGCATAGTGGCGACTGCAAGTTTGTACTCGCCGCAAGTATGTACTGGCTGCAAGTATGAACTGGCTGCAAGTATGTACTAGCTGCAAGTATGCACTGGCTGCAAGTATGCACTCGCTGCAAGTATGTAAGTATGCATGTACTGTCTATTTTTAGTTACACTCCACAGTACATATACCAACACAAACATTCACACAAGCTTAATGCTTTATATTTTTATCTATGGTATTCTTATTTCCGTCTTAAGTCTGCATCACAGAGTACCTTGATTTACGTCAAAATAAGGAAATTGAACCGTAGACCGATTCAAAACGATTCTGTTTAAGGAATGATATGAATAAAAAGAGTGAATGATAACATTACGACCGACTGTAAAGAATAGAAGAGAAAATTTGGCATTTTGCATCGACTCCAAGTATCATGAGACAGAACTGGCAAGCAGAAGAAGATTTCAGCCACAAAATGGGCATTTGTATGATCTGAATGGCTTCACCATCTAAGAATATCATTAAAACGTTCTGTCCACATCTAACAAGCTAATCAAGTCAACTCGCAGTGCCGGAGAAATCTAAGGTAAATAAAAACAAGCACAATCAGCAAAAAAAGTCGATTGGCACTTCTGTTTTTAAACCAATGCTGAGCACAGGATTATGTACTCTGTGGTGCAGCTCTATTTTCGGTCTATGGTCAAAAATAAATCGGTACAGATCATACATTAAAACAACACATATATTAATTTGAAACCATGTAGGTAATATTATTATTTGGTGCCACATTTGGATCAGGGGTAAACAACCTTTTTTAGATTTCTTGTGAAGAAAATGAAACTGTATCAATCAAAGAATAAACTTAATTCAAAAGTTTTATCAAATTCGTTACACTCAATAGTAACAAGGATTAATTGATTTAATATTGTATTCTAATAGAATAGAAATGTAATGGAAAATCCAATATTTTAATAGACAAATTTATTCGGTGTGCATCACTGTGGTTATTTAAATACAAAAAAAAACCGGCCAAGTGCAAGTCGGACTCACACACAACAGGTTCCATAGTACAAGATTAGAGATACAGCGATATTGAGGTTGAGCAAAAATGCTGTTTTTTTTTTAAATTTGTTGTTATAGCGGCAATAGAAATACACAACTTGTGAAAATTTCAACTATCTACCTGTAACGGTTCTAGAGATACAGCCCTCTGACAGACAGAGTGACAGCGGAGGCTTTTTAATCGCACCCGGAGAAAAAATAAAGGGTAAAAAAATCCCTTCCTTTCATGGACAGTCTTTAAGCTCTTACGGGCCACTTGTAGGGAAGTAATGATTTAGATTCTAACCGACTTTCATTGCTAACCATACCTATGGACGGGTAAGTTGAAGTAATCATCGTGTTATCTTAATCAACTTGCTTTACTTACCAAGTATCGCCTTTTACACTCAGGAATGTAATATTACTAATAAGGAACAATATTACAAGTTCCGAACGACATACTTTTTTTTATATTTCCACTCACATTTATGTATTACAAGTTTTTTATTTGTTTTACTAATGAATCTTTGTCGTATTAATTAAATTCTTATTATGTGTTGGTAAAGACATTATATTAATATGGCTAAGTGACTGGTATTGTGTTGTTGGGATACCTTTTAGTGGTAATAGAGTTATTATAGAGGTATGAGGCGAGATTAAGCGTATTCATAGACAAGAATATGCTTAGTAAATACTTTGTGGCGTTTATGAAATTGACAGAATAATTGCAGCCACTGTTGTGATAATGGCTTTATAATTCTAGAAATCTAAATATTTAGCATACCTTAGGTCATTTATAATGGATAAGAATAAAAAAAAAACAAATCGTTAAAATTAAATGAATTGTGAATTACTTAAAATCGACTAGCACATGTTAGTAAAGTACTGGCTCAATTAAAAAATATTTAGTTCCATCTGTCGCGACATAACTCTTTTTTGCCAAGCTGTAAGTAGAGTGGCTTGTTGGACATTATATTTTTTTTAAACAATTTGTCATACATTTTTAATAACTAACTGAAGTTAAGACATTTTGTTGTTTTTACGGTTCCGTAGCCAAGTTGCAAAAATGGAACCCTAATAATGTCGATATGTACGTCTGTCCGTCTGACCATCTGTTCGTCCGGATGTTACGCAACCATTGTGCGTGTGGGATGTCGTTGGAACCCATACTCCAAAAAGTTATTACTTTCAAAAGTGACGTTTTTGTCACTAATTTGTAAGATATGTGCTTCTAAAGTTACCACAGGAATAAGTCCGTTTGATGTACAATCTTTTTCTGCAGTGATTAAAATCAATACTTACTGCGAATGCGGCAATATTCATATCGACTACGGAACCCTTTCCTGTGCAAGTCCAACATGCACTTGGCTGGGTTTTATCGGCAAAATAAAACACTAACATTTTGTCAGAATTATTAACAAAAGCCAAGAAATAATAAGAAATGGTTCGTCAAGTCATGACGACAAGAAATCTAGTTCATAACTTAAAATAAATTATGCTAGTATATTCTGTGAGAATAGTGCTGGCCACTAATAATATTTTAAAATATTTAAATTTCGAATTGTGCAGGTACCAGATTAGAGGTTTTCTGCTGACTCATTCGGGTTTTGATGCCTCAAAGTATTGGTCTGATACACATAAAAAAAATTCCTGATTATTCTACATGAATATTATTTTCGTGGTGTGTGATTCCTTTGAGATACAAGTAAAATATGAAATCGCGTTCATTTACTGCAGGAACCAGACACAAAGTAAGTTCCTTGTAATTAATTATTATTTTTCTCTCTATTTATTATTAATGTTATTAATTGTTAAAAAAAACCTTCAACCTTCATACAATTTGATTACACAAGTAAAATTTTTAAATTATCATTTTTAAATACAATGATAATTACAATATTATTATTGCAGTTGTTAAATCAAAATTATTAAAATATTTTAAATAGTAATAAATAATGTTGATCATGGTAAATTAATCAAACAAATAAACGGAAAACGGCGACCTCAAAATAAAATAGTATCTTACAAAATCATCGTGGGTACCTACCACACAATGCAATAGACACAACCAAAATAAGTAAAGAAAAAAAAAACGAGACGTTCTATTTTTAAATTCATAATCACTTACCTAGCATTTTACTCAAATCAGCATTGTGCAGATCGGGATTCTCGTCAGCCAGCTTCTTTCTCTCAACCTTAGCCCACACCATGAACGCATTCATCGGCCTTCTTATCCTAGCCTCCTTTAAGGCCTTAGCCTGACCCATCTTGGTGGTGAATGGGGCTCTTGCGTACTGCTGTGTGGAGTAGTCCCTGCCAGTGTCGTATGGACTTCTATACTCATATTGCGCTCTATAGTCCAGGCCATAAGGTAGAGTAGACCATACTACAAGTTCGGGGCTTGTTTGTTCTTGCACTGAGTCGGTACTGTTCTCCACGGCTCCTTGGACGTACTGTTCGTAGGTACGGTGGTAAGTGGGAGGGGATTCAGCTATACCAGCTCCACCGGAATCCATCATGCTGGAAAGAGAAAACTGGAGTTAGTGAGAGAGAAGATGCTTAATTAAAACTAAGATGCGTTATGCTCTTGGCATTACCTATCTATATTATCGTCTGTACGTGTTTACTGTCTTAACTAGGTATAGTTTAATGGTTTTTGCACCAAACTGTAATTTAAGTACGTTCAGACGGCCTCGTGGTTCTAGTGAGGTCTTGGGTACTATTCCCAGGTCGGGAAAAGTGTTTTGTTATTTTGTCCAATTGGAATTTTCTTATTAGCAGCCCGTAGTCTGGATTTGTGCCTGGTTGATGGCAATAGGCTCGCCCCCTATTACATGTGACTTAAACCTAATTGGCAAAATGGGGTTGTTACTATAGGAGCATATCTGCCTAACCCTTTGGGGAACACAGGCGTGATCAACGTGTACTGTAGCCTTTTCGCTAAATCCTTTTTACATCGAATTTCAGCTTACGTAAATTATATTGTACACTGAATTTTCAATATTACCAGTCATAACAAACAGCGCGTGCGTATTTTATACCAAAATAAATTAAATGGCAGCCCGTAAATAAACTATAATATAAAATACATCAACTACAGAGGATGTCCTTATTAGTTCATCGCGTGTAACGTAACGTGATTTGAAAATATCCTGTTATAGGTATGGCGTCCATTTGTTTCTAGATTGATTGACGTGAATCTTTATCGACGTATGGAAGAAATCTTATAGCAATGTTTAAAAAAATCGTCACACTTTTTGACGCCATCTTGAAAGAAATCGTCACATTTTCTGTCACTTTGGAGCGTCACGGCGCAGACGCCATGCGTGTTAATTTAAATTGAGGAGTGACTTATAAAGAAATATTTTAATGATAACAAGTGATATAATAAATAGACTTATTGAAATTCATTTAAATAAATATGTAGTGAAAGTGAGAGATTATGTTTTTAGTGTTTTGGAAAAGTTTCACATTAATACACCGAAATGTTTTTTTCCATATTTCTTTATTTGCCGTCACCTCAAATGGACAAGGATGGATTGTTTATTTGCTTCACTTGCATATTTAAAGGGTCAAAGTCAAATACTTAATTCATTTCAATTAGACCATTACACTTCTGAACGTCAAACGGTCAAGTTGAATTAATGTCAAGTGAAATAAAATATTAAAAAAATGATTCTTGCTCCTTCAAAAGGATAGTTTCGTATGGAGAAGAACGGGCAAGAAACTCCATGATTGTTTGTATCATTTCAATATTATCAGCATTATAAACTTGAAATATTAGATAAACATGGGCCTCCCAATGACCGCTGGGAAAAATCCGGGAAAATTGTTGCAATCACAGTTTGTTGTCAATATCAGACAGAAGGACGATGCACCGACAATAACGTAGGTAATTATTTATTTGGGATATCCCACAGGTAATCCTAATAAAAATGGAAAACGTAACGTACGTAACGTATTTATTATTTTAGCTACAAATTCATAACTATTCTTGTGACATGCTTGTATTGATTTCTTTATTAGATTCTCCTAGAATTTGATAACATTCTAATTTGATATTCAAATGCTGCATAATGATTTAAATCGAGTGATAAGTCGTAGTAACTGATTAAATCATAGCATCATCATCATCATCTGCCTAGCCTTTTCCGATCTATATTGGGATCAGCTTCCAGTCTAACCGGATTCATCTGAATACCAGTATTTTAGATGGAGCGACTGCCTATCTGACCTCCACAACATAGTTACTGGGCAACACGATACCCCTTGGCAACACATTCGGGCTTCTGATTACCCGTAACGACTGTCTAAGATCTACAAATGACAGCTTAGCATGCTTTCCGAAGTACGGAACAGTCTCGATATGATATGATATATATATATGATATAATGTACATAGTAACTGACTTAATCATCGTAAGTAAATAACTAAACCCGTGTTTAACATCGGCTGTGAAAACATCTCGTCTGCGCCCCTCGCTGGGCCTCCCACATCGCTCGAAGATTTCACGCAAAGTGTCAAACCAAGTTAAGGAATTTGAAAATTCCGCCCGTAGCCGTGGTGTCGTGTGCTTTGATATCGCTTACCGTTAACATACCGCTATTGCAGGAAACATGGTAAGAAGAGCCGGCAAGTGATAGCGATCGTGCTAATCAATCGACACCGGTAATGTGATTCGTCTCTTCTAGCGGTAGACTGTTGCTACGTCTATGGCTGCATGGAAGGGCGAAACGAGACGATAGTTGGATTAAAAATTAAACTGTACAAACAAATAAAATGGGAGTGTCTATTTGGAATGTCAAAAGAACAGCTTTTTGCTAAATGCATATGAAAGTTTTTGTATACCAAATTGGTCTGTCTGTTTGTTTGAGGTGATCTCCGAAACAGCTGGACTGATTTTGACGGGACGGAATATTTATACCGTCCTGTCACATCAGCTGATGTGATAAGGGGTAACTGATTTTTATTTAATAAAGGGAATTAGGGTACCGTGCAGGAATGGAAATCCATGTTTTGTTAAATTCTACGTGGAAAAAGCTATCAAATCATAAAAGATTTTTGTTTCTTCGAATAGCAATGGGATCATGTCCCTACCTACAAGATGGCAAAAAGTTATCGAACAAAATGGTACCTACATACTTTAGTTAAATGTGACGACACGGTTGGCGCAGTGGTTGAGCCATCGGCTGCTGCGCCGCATGTTGTGGGTTCGAACCCCGCACGGAACAAATATTTGTATGACCTACAGGTAATTGTTCCGGGTCTGGCTGTTTGTGTATGTGAGTTTCAATGTTTGTAAACGCACCCACGATACAGGAGAAATTCCTAGTGTGGGGCAACGTTTTTAAAAAATAAATAAAAATTAAAAATTAACTATATTAAAAAATGTTTTGAATTTTCTTAAAAAATGCGAAGAAACTTTTTCCTTAACCTATTATAAAACAAAACGTATATTGGCGTGAATACTTGGTAAGGAACACAGATTTTGCATACGCACTGAAAAGAGTATATTTGGAAACTGACACTAAGACACATGATTTAAGACTAGTTTCATCTACTCAAATGTCTTTAAACATGTTTTAAGTAATGCTTAAGCGTTTCGCGAGCAACTGTAGGTCTTAGTTTACAACTTCGAGCTTATGGTATCAGTTTGTGCGTCCATCTCCCTTCCACCTTGTATATTATGGTATCTCAGCACGACAGGAGGTTTTTATTGAATTACCATCTGAATGTTTACATTAATTCAAGTAATCAATATCAGCCAACCAAAGGTATGATTACAATCAGTCAAATGGCGTGTTTACTGACTCACGGTAATTTATCCTGTCGTCGACACTCAATCAAGGCTGTAAGCCCTGATTAAGTAGACCACTTGATTACCTTTATCTTAAAGAAACAAAATTATTTACAATAGGTTTTGAAAACTCTGGCAAATATGTTTTTTAAGATGATGAAAAAGACACACTGCACTTAAATAAATGGGATATATAGGCTCTACTTTAAAATTGAGATACCTTTGAGTAAGGACGTGGAGTATATTCGAACCACTGTGGAGTTAACCCTCAACACTCCGCCCCGAAAAGTACTATATCAATGACGAGAAAAAAAACGGAAGCCAAATGAAATTGAAACCCTCAACAGTATAGGAGCTGAACTCTTATCTTTTCCTACAAGACGTAACCACAGTCCGCACGCAGTACCCACAAGCTCGATAAAGACACTATTTGTCAACACGACGGTAACGCGATACAAATAATGAGTAATTCCAAAATTAAAGGAAAGCGCGGGCGCCGACTACTCGACACCGGAGTTTCTCGGAACGGCCGCAGAGGCGCCACTGTGTGGGAACCGAATAGCATTGTTCCTCTGATTTCACTTCACTTGAGTCTCATCCGACATGTGTAGGTACTTTGGTAACAGTTCATTAAGAGCGTACGGCAAATTGTCACGAGCGAAAGATGCAAGATGTTCTACAAGTGTAAAGAGGTTTCAGGATAGATTCTGGATTCGGAGAAGTCCCACTGCATAGCTTCTTCATACAGAGAAGGCTCAAGCATTAATCACCACACTTACTCAAGGCGGTTTGGCGATTTCGAAATTCATTGGCGATTTTGAATATTGATTAATGTGCAGGTTTCCTCACAAAGCTTTTCTTCACCGATATCAGTGACGTCTAAGATAAACTTAGAGATTCTATATGAATTGAAAAACTCATATCGGTACTAAATCCGGTTATGTACCCACAACCTCGTCAAGAGAGGCGAGCGCCCGTAACCAAAAGACCATCACGACACATACAATTGAATCGTAGTGTGAATTTTTCCATCTTTACGCAACAATTCTTATATAAACGAAAATGTTGAATGACGAATGTCCCTACTTATGCATGATATTTATGTATGAAATTAGTGTGTAAGCTTTCTTTAAGTATATAAATAAGTCAAGCAAGCATACCAAATCTTATAACCAATCACAAACCTTCAAAATAATCCCTGTACTCCGAAAGAATTCGTACAAAAGTTGAGAGTTCTCACAACTCATGTGAAGTCAACTAAATTGGACTGGTTTGGGACATCTGTCCATAAATGGGACACTTTTTAATTGTTGGGCGTTTACCCAATAAGGGAATAAAGTGTGGCGGCAATACCGATGAAGTCTCGCTCGTTGGGTAATGAGAACCATGTTTTTATGACAGTGATTTAGGAAGGTTTTAATCTAATATTGACTGCACATAAAAAATAAAAGACCAAGTGATGTTAGGTTTTGCTGTTACTTTGGAGTGCTAAAATATTAAGCAGCTGGTTTGCTGTGTTAAAAAGTTTGGATGCTGGTCACATATAGGCACATCTGCAGATATTTGAATACTGTCCCTAAAGCTTGCAAAGTTTACACTGGTTCACAGAGTATATGTTTCTACGTAAAACAAAAAAATATAAGTGTAAGAATATATATTATATAAAAAAATGAAAGGCCGTAAAAATCACGACACGTAACGTAATTTTTTCGGCGTTTCTTGCTTGACATGGTACGGAACCGTTCGTTTGCGACTTTTTTATCTGTAGCCATACGCATGTAGGTACCTAGACATCAATTGATACAACACAGATATTACCAAGATAACCTTGGCTAAGATTGTCGGTAAATAAATGACTACTACTTCAAAAATCAGAAACAGTAAAAAATTTGAGTTTCAGGCCGTAATGGTAAGTGCGAACAAAAGTAGTAAGCTTTAATGTCAAAACCCCAAACTAAATTAAGAACAGAATATGTTACTACAACATAAAACAAATGGTGGAAAGAAGTCAGTTAAATATCTCTAATATACAAGAAAACAGATATATCAAAGCGTCGGTAGTCATCATACTGCTCATGTCAACTCCGTGAGCAAAGAAATTCTTGTAGGTACCTACAACAAGCATTGATATAAAACAAGTCACATAAACTATGACTTGCTTATGATTGAGTAAACTAACGTTTCTCCTTTGTCAATTAATGATTCAGTGGACAGCAAGTGACTACGCAAGAGTTTTAAAACCAAACAAACTATTTTGCATACCGTTGGTTTACAGAAAGGCAATTTGTCTATGCCCTTGCCAAAGACAACCCAACGGTACCAGCTACACTCAATATTTCGAAGTCCCGCAACTCTAAGTATAAGTGCCACAGTGACCAACACAGTTGCGATGTTACGGAAATAATGTATTGCGAATATTTAACTAACCCATTTACTTAAGTAGACGATAAAACAAATATTTAACTGTGAACGCAAAATCGTAACATTCAAACGTCAAATATTTTGCGAGTGTTATTTGACAGCTGTCAAAGCGAAATGTCATCTGGGATGTTGGTGATTCATGATATTGCACACGTATTTATGGATAGATGGTTTATTTGAATAATGGATCAAGGTATATTTGATTAGCCATTAACAAAGACGGACATTAAATATTATAATAAGGAATTATTTTTTTTACAATTAAGTTTTTCACATGACATAACACCACCCCTGTATTTCTCGAAGGGTTAAGCAGGGGTGTACGTCTACAGTACCCACATTTCTCGAGATATGTTTGAATCTCATGGAAGGGAAGGAGGCGAGTCTATAGCCACCAACCGGGTACAATTCCAAACTGCAACTAGAAATTCCAGCTTGCTAGCTTGCTTATCCAGCTAAAAAATCTTTACCTGCACTTATCGAATCGAATCCAGGACCTTACACTCAGCAGTAGTTCTTGCAACCACTAGACTAACGAGGCACTTAAAAAAGCTAAAGTCAATAAAACTTTTTATGAAGACTAAAACAAAATGTAAGTATCAGCTATTTCCATGAGTAAAACTTATGAAGAACATAACTCTCTCAGTTTAAGAACCATAATGCAATCACTAGTAGTCTATTGATAATATCTTTCATAATAATTATTATCATACTGTAGTATTGTGTGTACATTCTAGAATTTACATAAAAATAATGACGGAATACAAAACCTTGGCTCTCGATGATCCAATCACAGTTGTTTACGAACTCAAATACAATTTCCATTAGAAGTGTTTCACAAACTGATTCTATTCCATCACCGTATTATTTCTAGCGAAAACGTAAATATAATACGCTTGTACGCATTTCTATTGTTTTTCTCCGTTTTATTGTGTAAATATAAATAAAAACTGATTGACACAATCGTTCGCGTCTCCCGTTAGAGATATCGCATTCCATCCGATCTAAACAAATGCTTAAGAATGAGAAATAACATTTAATGTTTTCACTGTTACCATTGTGAGGTGGATTCTTGATTCGTAATGCGTTTAGGAATCTAAAACTAAAACTTGGGTCAGAAGATACTTTGACTCATTTGAAGCGTGTGATGTCAAACTCATCGGCAAACTGCCCGCTATGCACTCACTAAATAATTATCATTTATAAAGATCGTATACAATCATCATCCTGCTGCCCTAATCCCAATCTATTTGGGGTCGGCGCAGCATGTTTTCTTCTTCCATACATCTCTACTTGCCGTCATCTCAAGAGTCATCTATTTTCTAGCAATATCATCTTTCTCACAATGCATCCATCTTTTCTTTGGTCTTCCTCTGCTCGTGGAACCCTCCACATTCATACTCAAAACTTTCATCTCAACATGGTCCTCATTCTTTCGCATTACATGCCCATACCGTGACAACCGATTTCCACACAATTTCTCGGTCACAGGCACGACTTTCAGACTTCCTCTTATACAATACTTCAAATAACAAACCTTATTTTATATTGGCTGGTAGAACATTCGTTCTCTCTGGTTTCAAACAGTCAAGCAATATTCGATTTTTTCAAAATATAGATCGGGCCTTTTGGCAAATGTAGAAGGGTGTGACGTGATTGTATACAGTCCGCTGAGACAGACGGACGGACAGCGGAGGCTTAGTAATAGGATCCCGTTGACACCCATTGGGTATACAGAACCCTAAAAATAACGATGGTAAAATGGTTAAAACCGTTTTTGTATTTTCGTACGTCAATAATACGGAAGCATAAACAATATCAGAATAATTATATCAAACACGATTTATCTGTAAGGGATTATATGAAGCAAAGGGATTCATTGAGCATTCAACAAAATTATCCACTGACTAGACTCCTGAATTAAACCCTTCGTATTCTATTTTATTACCAAGATCTACGATATGGTAATTAACCCAAGTCATTAATGAGATAATGATATAAAAATACCATTTAATATAATCATTATGTAAAGCAAAAAAAATAATAACGGCTGTCGTAATTCCATCACATCTTATTTCAGTGACGTCATTGCAAAGAAATTAATGTCATCAACAAAATTATTTATTACGCCTACGTTATAAAAAAAATTAAACCGGTACTTCATTAGCCTACACATAATATAATATTACGTACTAAGTTTCTTATGTAAATTACAATCAAGGTAAATTTACCTGAAAATAGTTTATTCAGGATAGCTAGAAGAATCGGTTGCTATAGTTTCTATACTGCGATAACTTTGACCAACAATCAGTGCTTGATCCACTCACGCGTAGGCAGAGTATACAGAACGCCACCCACCCTTACCTGCTACGACCCTTACAGGCTTCATCCATCTGGGATACATATGGGTGTATACAAAGCATATTGACGGAATGCGAAGATATTAATTATTATATCATTTTGGATTATACCAATATATGTTTTAACGGAAATACAATAAACAAAGGATAACTAGTTCATTTTCCTAAGCTAGGCTAGAACGTAATAAATAGAGTTAGATAAAAATTAAAATCATACAATAATTTGTCTTACGATATCTACACATGTTGCTAACGTTCGCCCATTTCTGCTTTTTCTTAACTATGGATCAGGATTGCACAATTTAAACGTTCATATAACGAAAAGCATATGTAGTATAGTGCTAGTAGTACCGCAAAAGTTACTACCGAGTATTAGGTCTTGGGTTCGAAACCGGGTCGGGTAAAGTGTCATTTTTCAGCTTTTACCGTCTGGATTTTCTTAAAGTAGCAACCCGGAGCCTAGATACGTGCCCTGTTTATGGCAATAGGCTAGCCTCTATAACTTGAAAATAACTAGTGAAATGTGGGTTTAGACACTATAGGTAAGCCACTGCCTAACACTCCGGGGATTACAGGCGTAACGTTATATTATGACATTAGTAACAAAATCTTCTTCAAAGACAGTACAGACTGAATAAACTTCTTTATGACAGGAGTAGGCTGGCAACAGTTTATTTATTTATAGATCATTGTGGCTATATTTACCGCAGTTCTAATTACTGGTTACGTAAATTCCATTTAATTAAATGCAGATATAAATAACGTCATTTCCTTTTTCGACGTTAGTATTATATAACGGAAACCTACTGTTTTATATATTTGATTTTCTTTGAAAGTTAAAATCTAGTCTATGGTCAGAGGGCAATAATTTGCAGAATTATTTACCCTTAATATAATAATACCAGCCTGTTACTGTCCCACTGCAGGGCAAAGGCTTCTTCACATACAGAGAAGGCACGAGTATTATTCACCACGCTTATTCAAGACGGGTTAGCGATTTCAGACTTATATTAATTATAAGTCCAGGTTTCCTCACGACATTTTCCTTCACCTATGTCAGTTATGTCCAAGATAAACTTAAAAAGTACATCATCTGGACGGACGCCTAGACTTTTCCCAACTATGTTGGGGTCGGCTTCCAGTCTAACTGGATGCAGCTGAATACCAGTATTTTACATGGAGCGAATTCTTGTCTGACCTCCACAACCCAGTTACTGGGCAACACGATACCCCTTGGTAAGACTGGTTAACTTAGAAAGTACATATGAATTGAAATATTCACCGGAAATATATTTCTTCCTGAATACCAGTATTTTAGAATAGGGTTGGTGACTAAGCCATTCAATGCAATTTAGCATTAATACATATGACGGTACACATAATATGACGTCGGTATGTAGGAAAAAGGCGCTGACCATAACTGAAAATAACACGGATGCGGTTACAGTATTATTTTTCTCATTTCAGACAACTGTTCAAACTTAGGCGAATCCTGTGCCTTACGGGATGTGGGTCGAGACTGTGTGCGTTGACTGTGCGCGTTGACTGTTTTAATGATGGATAGGATGCAACTATTGGCTGTAGTTTAAATACCTTTATACTAGTTGACGTGTGGAACTTGCCTCTGTTTGACCAGAACTTAAGGTTTCCACGCAATAGTATAGTCACTTAATGTCACAATATTATTATTTGATACTAGTTGTGACCGCGATATTGTCCACGTGAAAAAAAATCATGGGTTTTTTTTAGTACGGATCCTTAATTATTTTCCTAAAATAAAGCTCAAGTTACTCCGAAATACGAAAACCAGTGAAATCCCGTCAAAATCGGTCCAGCCGTTACGGAGATAACCTCAGATCCTCAGAACCTCAGATCAAACAGACAGACAGACGATAAATTTAAAATTGTGTTTCTGTATAACTACCGTATAAACTTTCATATGCATTCAATCAAAAGCTGTTATTTTGACATTACAAACAGACGCTTCAATTTTATTGTACAGATTACTGTGAGAGGATTTGTATATATCAACTAAAAAAGAAAATGGTTACATTTTGTGGTGTCTACTCGACATCGAAACGTTATTCCACACACAAATTATGCTCCCATACTTAACTACACAAACTGCCATGAATCCAGATATTCCACATTTGAATATCCTCAAACAAATCAGTCCGAAACGTGTCGCAAGCCTCACTAACGCCCTGACGCGTCGATCTTGAAAATTTCCTGCACTTAGGAAGGGTGATGTCCATATATTATTTTCAAACATCGGCCGAGACAATAGCGATTGTTGACAAAACGATCCGTCAGCGTTCAGAGGACTCCGCACCGAGATATCGACGAAAACTGCACACGGTAGCACTCGATTCTTCTCTCGATTCAATCGATTTTGCTGAGCTAGTGAATTTTTCTTATCCGCGTCAGATTAAAGGGTTTTCGCGGTTTCAGATTTTCGGAAATGATGGTTGAGGAAATTTGCTGAATTGAAAACTGGACGCTGAAGAAAAGTTACCGCAGAATATGAATATTTGGAGACGAAATTTTCTTTTACACCATTGGAGGTGAAATTAGCTATCATTAGTTATGAGATCGAATTTTTGGGGTTTTCTGAAAATGCTCGTAATCGCTCCTCAAGTGGACACTCCTAATCACATGGACACAAAGAAAATATCGAATTGATCAGGGAAATTTAGATACCGTCTTAAACGACTATTAGACTAGCAAATGGTGGAAACAGTCTATGAAATATAAATAAATAAATAAATAAATAAATAAATATTGCTGGACAATCCACACAGCATCATCTAACCCCAAGCTAAGCAGAGCTTGTGTTATGGGTACTAGATGACTGATATACTTAATACAATACATTACATAGATAGATATTTTTATAATATCATAGCGAATAAATTAGAATTACAATCTACTAACCAGATTATCATTATAATCTCCATTAAATAATGATTAACTCAATGACTAATCCAGTTAAATATTCCCATGCTACTCAATTACGTAGTACGAAGCAAAACGCTTTGCCTTCGACCAGGTTTCACTTAAGCAGAATTTCGGTTATGACTTCAAGAAGTTTGTGAGTCATATTGTGGTATTGTTGGGTCATGAAAGGCGACATGTCGTTGTAAAGCATGATTCATTACAGTCAATGATACTTACTCCTGTATATTTTGTATGCTTAGGTATCGAAAAACCCCGATGATATCGTTTAGCGATCGTGCTAAGTCATGGCAAAAGTCCCGGTGTGAATTTAGAGGTGTTTTTACTGCTTACTTCGAACTTACTGCGAAAGTATTAAAGCTGGAGAGTATATTTGTTTGTTTGTTCACACCCTGACCCTCCCTACCATTGCCTCCTTCCTGCTAACATAGGCTCAAATTACTGTAAACAATTTTATAATAAACTTCTTCATTTCGGAAAAATCTGGAGAGCAAAACCCGAATACTTTCAGATGCCTATTTCGCAGCGACATTTAAAGATCTACTAGATATCTTCATGTCCTAGCAATGTCTGTCCAATTAAAAATTGGATAGACATTGCTATGAACAAATTTTTGACCGTTATAATTAAATAGATTATGTCAACTGGAACCAATGAGGGAGAAGTGATATAGAAGCACAATTTCATGTATTAATGATAATATAATCTATTTGAAAACTTTGAAGCACAATATTCAAATGATTAAATCAATAAAAGTGGCATCATCCTCATCTAGGTGCTTAGCCTTCACTCAATTATGAGGGGATTGACTTACACTCTACCCAGATACAGGGAAATACCAATATTTTAAATTGAGTGACGACTACCTATGTGACATCCGCAACCCAGTAACTGGATAATACGACGAAAGCCCCTGGTAAGACTGGTTCTCAAAGTTTCGGGCTTCTGATTACACGTACCTAACGCCTGTGAAATATATCTCTAAATGACGACCAGGACCAACGGTTTAACTTATGCCCCGACAAGCGTAACTTAACCAGCGAACAACCCGTGTGGCTGTTTTACTTAGCCACGGGCCACTTAACCGTCCAAAATTCTAGAAGACTTCAAACCAAGGACGTTTTAAGATGACAAGAGAACTTAATAACCGATCCACGTGCAATATTTAATAACATGATTCTCGTGATTAGTCCATACTCGTAATATCATATAAATGTTAGTTGCTTACTGAAACAATTTGATTGTGGAGCGGTCCCGGTCTGTTGCGTCTAAGATAACAGAGATCGCATATCACTGATAAGTTATCAGTAATGCACATTGCACTAAGGCTGATATGCGGTTATGTGTGGGTGGGTAAACGTTCTGACGTGATGTAGGGAATGGGGCTTAGAATAACTTGAGATACTGAACAATCTGTAGGTCCGTAGGTACTATATTTAGGTATTACAAAAAAATGTTGAACGAAAAATTTTTGGAATCCGATATACCCAGTCTATCCAAATCAAAAATATTTGTTGGGTAGTTTTCCAACAGCTATTTTTTTCGAGCACCAAAGTAATGTCAGTTCGAACTATTTGAAAATTGAATTGATCTTTTTTGGTGTCATAACAAGAGTAAAGTACGAGTTACTATGAAAAAATCCAATATAGCCATAGGCGTGCATACAAAAAATTTCCCACGATTTCTCCAGGATCCCATAATCAGATCTTAAATTTTGTGACATTGGTTCCATCTCGAGAGTATACCATTTCAAACAAAATGAGAATTTTTAAAATCGGTCAGTAATGACGAAGAAATCGATAAACATACAAAAAATAAATACACATACAGTGGAACATAGAACCTCCTCCTTTTTAGAAGTCGGTTAAGAGGCCAATCAATGACAATGGTCACATACAGTAGATTGAAACAAAATTTCATAATATTATGCAGAAGATCGTTAAGCACATGTTACCTGGTGTTTAGTGTAGGAAAGAGACATTAGTTCCTCAACTTTCGGTCTAACCGACTCCTAAAAACAAATAAGTGTACGTAAATAGTTTTTTAACACCCTATTCCCTTAATAATACAAACAGTAAACTTGTGCCAAACCGAGTCCTCCAAAATTGTATGATTACTCTGAAGGATATACTATTTGTCACTTTACTCCTGTTTTAAGCCAATAGAGACCCCGCTTCAAATACTTCTCACTCACCTTTTAAATTGTCGACAAAGAACACAGACAGAAATTTTCTTAAAGCCTCTAGTCACAACCAATATAATGTACACAACTTCTAACACATATTTATCTGTTATAGACCGCGTCATAAGAAATTCTCGCTGATCAAAATGAAAAATACCGTTTTAGTTTACAGAGTCGATCGTGGACGAGAAACACACGGCATTGTGATTGTCCACATAGCACAACACACTGCGTAAACATACAGTACTTGGAGGTGGGAGTACAACAAACACTTCGGGGAAAGCCGGCGGACGAGGTTAGTTCATGGCTACCTAGAGCCGAGTGGAGGGGGAAGGAGAGGCATTTGTTTTTAGGGTAAATTAAGTTCTTGTTGGATCTGATAACCTGGTATTTGGTCCTTAAATGTGACCAGAGAAAAGACAAAAGCAGCTTTGGAATACCTTTTTGGACTTGTACATAAAGGGATTGATGTCGAAGAAGTAGATACGGTGCATTTAGCACATTTAACAATTTCAGTACTTGATCTAACTGTTGTTAGATCACTGAAACATTTCCTAAGAGCTAAAGCAAACATATGATGCTATATAACAAGAAAAAACTCACCAATGTGATGAGGACAACAAAATGACGATGGTATTCTTAAAGCAAGTGATCTTGAGTCATTTAAAAAGACGCAGGATTTAAAAGGGAACAGTGATTAGCAATCCTGGGATTCGAACAGTATAATAATATCAGCCTGTGCAGTGGGATAGTGACCACTGCAGGGCAAAGGCCTCTTCTCATACCGAGAAGGTACGAGCATTAATCACCACGCTCGCTCAAGACGGGTTGGCGATTTCAGACTTATATTAATTATAAGTCCAGGTTTCCTCACGATGTTTTCCTTCACCGATGTCAGCGATGTCCAAGATAAACTTAGAAAGTACATATGAATTGAAAAAGTCACATTGAACAGTACAAATTCAGTAGCTCCAAATCTCAAACACTTAGAAGTTGGAAACCTCAGAATCATCTTGAACTAAACAAACAAACGTCACCAGGACAATATACTAGATATTGATAAGAATGATAAGGGCGGTGCACGTGCGTACCCAGTGTTAACATCTAGAGAGGTTAATAGTACAATTGTACTCGCATGATACTAGTTCAGCCAGTTCTGAAGATTTATGTTCTGGTATATGTATGCACATACATTATGTCAAGTTTGAAATAACTGGGGGTATTGAAGACCTGATCTTCGTGAAGGTTTTTAACAATGTTGGGGTCAATTGTCGGTAATATAACGCAAGATTTTTTAAATATAATTGCGATACACAGACTAATAGCATCCTAACATATAATAGGTTATATGTGAGGATGCTGTAGGTAGCTCAGAATTCTTTTTGTTAGACCAACTGGTGTTAAAATGGCATGAAATGTTTAGAAAGAGGTCTTTCAGGAATTGTGGATCAAATATTCACTACGTACTAACTCAACTAGTTTTGGACTCAAACGAAAACCATTTTCGTGAACTGTAGATATAGCAGGGTCACAAGACGAGAGTTGTGGGAGTTATATATTTTTCTAACTCCTCCGCTGTCCTTTTCTGACTCTTCGGGACAAGTCAGGCTTCATTAACACGCTTTTCTGGTGGTAGCTGTTGATTATGGCCTTCAGGAGATGCAGTGGTTTGAGTATAGAGTACGGGGCTTGTCGTAAAGACGAAATTTCAACCAAAACCGTACGTTAAAAGACAATAATAAATACCAATAGATGAGTAAGGCTACTTCTTTGCAAAACGTTAGAAATATCTTGCTAAAACACAACATAGGTAACAGGTTGGTCAGACTATCGCTGTTGGCCGTAACCGAGAATATTTACAAATAAACAGTTGAACAATATTTTTCTATTCAGCCTGAGGCGACGGCCAGCACGCGTCAACTGTAGTTAATTAAATAACTACTGTTTAGCTTTTAACTTTCTATGAGTGTGGCTCACGATTCGGACCGGTTCCAAATGTCGCGGTACGAGAGTTGCCGAATCTGTGTTAGAGAGATGGTTCCGTACGAAAATATTTGAAAGCCTGCAAGAAGATGTGCAGTTAATATTTTTATGCCTCAAAGGTTGGCGAAGCCGATGGCCCATCTGAAGAAAAGTGGTTGGTTCCATCTTGACACTTGTAACACCGTTGTCGTGTTCTTAAAAGGCTCTATTAAGACTTCCACAGGTGAAACAGCAAATAATCACAGCTCTAGAGATACAGATAAAATAGGATTTTTGTGGCGCGCGTACACAAAAACCACTTACGAACTAAGTGTTACTCATTTCAACTCTTATATATCCACTTGACAGTAGTTGGTGCTCATGGGTCTCCTCGTAAACTGAATACTTCATAAACGCACCGACGACGCGGCGACGTAAGAGCATTGTAATTTTCAATAAATCGTTTAGAACAAACATTGGTGATAGTCACTTGTTTTTTGTAGAACCCAACAGCAGTGCTATTCTGTATTAATTCCCCGCGAAAAGTTAGGTGAAGTGTGCGTGCAGTGAACTGTTAATACCTAACATTAGTATAGGACGACAGGTCACTTCACCTACGTCAATCACTATTGCAAAGTTCAAAAAAAAAAAAAACAAAATCAAAATTCATTTATTCAAATTAGGCTGAGAATCAGCACTTTTTGAACGTCAAAACGTTTACATAAGACAGTCCGCCAAAACGCCCACCCTTCACCACTTCCTAGTGTTTTTGCTGGGATAAAGAAGTGGTGGAACAAACTCCCCAGCAACTAATGTTGTTGATGGCAATAGGCTCGTCCCCAATTACATGGGACTTAAACATAACTGGCGAAATGTGGGTGTAACTATAGGTACAATTCTGCCCAGCCCTTCGGGGAATAAAGGAGTGATGTTATGTGTTGCATAAGTATGCTGCTGTTTGTCCGAAGACTGAAAATTTGCAATTCTAGTCTTTAAGCCACACATATTTTAACTGATTTACAAATGAACACCTACCATAGAAATTGCAAAGAAAAATATCAGGAGTGGCGTTTGCCTCTAATGACTACACAACCAGAAGAAACCAACATATTGGAATTAATAACATTGTCTACCAATACAATATACCTGTAGGTATTATTTGAAACCTACAGCGCTGCTGGGTTTTTCGTGGCTTAGGTATAGTACAGACTATCCTTCTGTAAAACCCAAAAATATATATTTATACAACTGCAAATACTTATGACAATAATACTTAACACAACGAGGTCGCTGGTTTATAATCATCATCTAAAGGTCTAATATATAACATTTTCTGATGATTTGGTGATCGCTTTTTGTTTTCAGATACTCCAAAATATTAATCAATCCTTTGCAAAATAACAAGAAAAAAACAAATAGTGTTTTTTTTTCCAAGATCTCATTATGTTTTTCATTACTTAGGGTACAGACTTTGACGAAGATGCTTCTGGAAAGAACTTCATCTTTTTGATCTTCTCAGAGATGCTTTAGAGCACAATGTTTATTTAATTATTTAGTTAAGACTAAAGACCTACTAAATATATCGAGTAACTGGAATTTCCTAACAGGAAACCGACTGAAAGAGCAAAGTTATTTGCTTTAAATAAATACAATACATATTAGATCTATGAAATGAATTCTAAAATAGTGAAAACAATTTTTTTCAAGCCATAACTTATAAGGCTTTCTGTTTACATTTACGGTACCCCAAAACCAAAGCACAACGTTCGCAATCGAGGCCACAGAGCTGAGGCTGGCGATTTTGACAAATCGTTATTGATACATCGTGATCTATCCTGACATTATGCCACCAATTATATTTTTTAAACTAGCAACGGTGTTACCAATTACCGAAAGATTTTCTTTTAGGTATTAACTATATAATTAGTATGAACCAGAAACCAGAGTTCGAAGGAAATTTTTAAAATGCCCTACAACGTACCGAAGGACCAAAAATTAGGGACTAGAGACGTAAGGATTATGAAGATTTAACAAAACGATCTTGAATATAGGACCCGGACATTATTTCTATAATATTAGTCTGTTTGATCTGGAATCTCAGGCCCAATTTAAAAGTAGGCTAGGTTTATAATGTTACTAAACTAATAAAATCTATCAAAAGAGGCACTATTATTTATCCATTGAACCTTTTTTTCAATACAAACAAGCTACATAAAAACCATAATCGGATTACCCCGCTTCTGACAGTAGATTAATCAAATTAAAACGACCTATCAAAACATTTTGATGTGATCCTATCAGGTTGGGGCTATTGAACCTATTGTGGTCACTGATGATGATTCCGCATCATCTCCTGTTAGTGGACTTAAGAGAAATGAAGAACTTTTTATTTTTTTTATTTTTTTTTAGGTTGGGCCACTCGACGTTCAGCCCTAGACGGCTGTTTACTGCTCAACCGTACGATCCTGCGGTGACCTTACAATGAAGGCCCCCAGCCAGGGATTTTCTTGTTGGAACTCGTTGGTGCTGATAAAGCAACAACAAAGATAGGCAAAGATATCCACTTAGAACAATAATTTACAATTGAAAGAAAATCTAGTCTGCATAAGCAACAATCAGATCAAGTCCTAAATCCCGAAACTAATCACTTTTATTTTGTTTTAAAAGAACATACATATTATTACGATCCAAACCTTATATCCCAAATACATTTATTTTTCAAATATACATATGTTGTAAACCAATATATATAATTTAAACACGTGCATACCATAGACACGACAGATATGGAGCTGCGTTAGTCATTGACTCATAAGGTTTGATCATGTTACGTAAGAGCTCGGTTAGCCGCGATAGTATTTAACTATTTAGCGAGAGGAAACAGACCTAGCTAATGAGTAATAAGGCGAGAGGTTAGTAGGATTTGATTAACTTCGAAATGTTACCAAGATAATGTATTTGCTAATCGCCCACAGTGTGCCGAAAGGACTATTAAAATGTAGGACCAAATTATAATTCTTCTACTCTCAACTCTTGTTCAAGCTTGTATGAAACCAAACTGATGACGTATACATTTTTTTGAGACTATATTTAGTAGATCTGAATTTCGCCCGCCATTCTAAATTATTAAATCAGTCATTTTTGAAGTGATTTGCGTAAAGGATGATTACAAAAACATGTTACATAATATAATCAAGTAGGTACGCAATTAATAATCTACGTCATGATTTCGCTTCATTGTAGTATTGTATAGTTTAATCTCTAGAGACGTTCATACGACTCAAAGGACCTTGAGTGATAACCAGCGCCATTGATCTGCTTAAATTATAATGGACTATTTGAATGAGTTTTATTTCAGAGCAAAACGCATATACCAACATTGAATGGCAAAAAGTTAAAGCGCAATTCGCTGCCTCAGTGGCAGGTGGATCTACAAGCCTAGCACAAAATAAACTCAACTAATGTACCGCGAGTCCACAAGGACCATAACTCCACATTGCGACAAAACAAAAACACAAATTTGCAAACGTATAAAGAAATTGAAAGGTACCGGCGTGCGCGATGCTATCGCGAAATTATTCCAAATTTCACCGTTTTGCCTCTCTGCCTGTGGCGTTTTTTACTTTTTTCATGCGATGGCAGTCGCGGGCCAACTCCCATAAATTATAGTTCGGTAGCTCTGTTAAAGGGGTTTTTGAGTATTTTTTTATTTTTGTTTAGCCCTTTGAAGAATTTATGTCCCCGTCTTACTTAGTAGCGGCGGTCAGCCAAGTTGCGGACTTGACCGGCTCCAAGAAATGTTCGGGCCTTTCGATACGCGACGCTATAAGTATTTTGTACTTGCAGTTTTGTTTGGAAGCTTGTGATACGGCTTTCGGGTTATTTTATTTTAGTTTAACTGAAGCCTGCTCGAAGTTGGGAGTCGGAGCACCTTAATGACTATCGTCCGACGACAGGGGTTAAAGGAAGCCGCCCGGAATCATTGAAAATATTTCCATCGACTCCCAAATTTTAGGCTTTATAAAACTGGTTATATCTCACTTGAGATTCTTCGATCTTCAACTCTTTCTAATCCAAGATACACTCCCAAACTATCGCTCCACCAAACCAGATCAAAGTGTTAACATCCAACGCAACATTACGTAAGGTGTGATGACGTAACACGAACAATGGCCATCGGAAGCAGGCACGTGTCTCCGAGTCGTGACAGACCACAGTCACTTGCAATTGTTGAGCTCTCATATTGCTATGATACGGTGAATGGGGGGACGGTAATTGGTGCTTCTAATTAGGGAGTACTCTTATGTTCACGGTGAACACTGCAAATTACAAATTTGATTTTAGATTACTGAGTTAAATGTGAGAAGGTCCATTTTAAAATTAGTCATGTAGTTTGCACTAACAACACCCAAATCTACTTAAATCTATGTACTTCGTACTTTTTAAGCACCAGTTCGGCAAAAAATAATGCTGTAATGGTAGTGACTCATGTTCTAGAAATATTTTTGGAGATTTTTGGATCTGACGGCACGGTTGGCGCAGCGGCTGAGCAATTGGCTGCTGCGTGTCGCGGATTCGATTCCCGCACGGAACAAATATTTGAAGGGCCTACAGGTAGTTGTACCAGGTCTGGCTGTTTGTGTCTGTATGTTAGTTTAAATGTTTTGAAACGCACCCTCGATGCAGAAGAAATTTCTAGTGTGGGGCAACTTTTTATTTTATTGTAACTTTCTGAAGTTTTGTTTTTCTTAAATTGTACTAATATGGATCTTGTTATCTGAAATAAATGATTATTATTATTTATCGCATCTCATCATTATCATATCAACTTAGTAATATCAGAAGCAAATGAAAGATGTAAGCAGAACCTACGTCAGTAAACATCGTAATACGCAAATAATGAAAACTTACACCAACCGGTCTATTCTGTTAAAACTCCCCTGATGACAGCCCATTTCACCTCCACTTCACTTATATTAACACGGGGAGGTTTTACAGAATAGCACTACACGTTTCTAGAAATATTTTTTCAATGTGTCACAAATCAAGCACGACTCAGTAGTGCGATTGGCTGTTAAAAATTCATTCAAACAATCATAGCTACATTTAATTTTTTCATAAAAAACTGTGCCTAGGAAGTCAATTTGTAAAATTCATTGAACGCTTCTCTTTGAGATCTCACAGTTTGCAGATTATCTTATAAATTAAATACAAACTTGTAATCTACCAAGTAAACGGAAAACTAATCCTTTAAGATTCGGATTCTTCATAAAGAGATAATCGTAAGAAACTCGGATCAATGTCAAAAATTCGGATCACATGCGTAAGAAGTGAAAAGGGACATTATGATGCGCAAAAAGCAAAAATTACAAATATTCCGTAACCGAAATAGCCTTAAAACGCGATAGCAGACAAAACGGATTCCAAATACTGGCAATTGGAATAGTTTTCAGTTGTTTTTTTTCTCCGTTTTAAGTTTCGAAGGCATCCTAACGGTATTCGGGAGACATAGCATCGGGACGGACGCGACAACGCTTTTTATGTTATTTTTCTACTGACCTTAGTCGTTTGCGATCGATTTCGAATCTTTTTAATCGGCCCTCCTTAAAAATAAATATGAAAGTGGCGTTCTTGTTTTGTTTTCACTTTGAGTTATGATGACTGAAATGCCAGTTATTTGATTTTTATTTAGAGTTTTGCAATGAGAGTTTTGTAAATTGATAATCAAAGGGTGTCACTTCCGTTCAGGTAATAAAATATCTACAGAGACCAGACGAATGTCAATAAATCATAGGAGTGTTACCGGATAGAGACGTCTATAAAATTTTAATTAGCGTCGTAGAATTAAGATAGCGTCTAAGCTTTCAGATTGCCTTATTAATTATCTTAAGTAGTATTTAAAACTATCATCATCGCCGCGCGGTGATTATGACACAAAAAGCTATACTGCCAGCTCTAATTGCGTTCAACGCCGGCCAAAATTAAAAAGAAAAGTCGCACAGTAAGAATCCCGCCTATTTTTAAAAATGGAACCCGACGATGATTCGCCTAATTAATAAACCAATCACGTACAGTCGAGACGCGGCGTCGAGGCGCGGCGGACGTGCGGGCGCGGGGGATGAACGCTCGGAAATTCGAATACTATATTTTTTCTGCACTCAAAGCATCGCAATGTAACTTGTAATTGGCTTGACGGCCAATGATAACGAATTTAGAATGCAATCAATTATTTATGAGTTATTACTTTGGTTAACAAGAAATTAGCACTATATGTGAAAAATGTAAAACTAGTTATTATTAATCATTAAGAAATATCTGCGAACGCCAGATGTTATCCGTCTAAAGTATTCACCATGCCCACTAGTTAGAATGTGTCGATACAAAAAACTTCGGCTCAGTTAATCTTGTCAAATCAATATGAGAAGTATAAAATTAAAACTTCTGATCGGATTCTCAGAACATTGTTATGAGAACGTATCGGATTATGTGACACTGCATTATGTTTTCTCTTTTGATTGAATGGACATCAATGGAACACACATTATTAACAAAAGAATTTGTTCTCCAATATTGACACCGAAAAATTAGTTTAAAAAATCTCCAGTTTGGGGTTATAGAAAAAAAATATCATTTATCAAATAAATGCATTCTCTGTTATGTCTTTGCGCAGCGTGACTGTAAAAACTAGTTGAATAATAAATGCGTTGGTTGGCAACACTGGGCCCGAGGAAGCCCGAAGCTCGGCGAAAAAGGGCGAAGATTAGCGAGCGCGCGCTTTTTGTTTGCATCAATCGATGCGCTCGCGCATTCGCACGATGAATAATTCAAAAATTGACATGAAATGGCGTATGGTTCTTTTTTTAAATGAAAGGTGCCCGATTGAGGACTGTAACCGCCTGACGAATTCATTGGTCAACGGCTTTTTGCGTTCGGTAATTGCTGTATTTACTTTATAGGTTATGAAATGAAATGAATGCAAGCGAACGATCTCGTTCTGTTGTTCAAATGTTAATAGCAGTGTTTTTACAGTACTTAGAATATGAATCCATTTTGCGACCGGCAACAGTTTATACTACAACTTGCAATAAAATATTAATTTATAGTCAAACCGCAAATAAAGGCTCGCCCTTGACGTTTATTGAAAAATCAAATGTCATCATCATCATATGGTACTTCACCAAGTGTCACACAACAGCTCCGAGCAGAAATTTAAAATGTTTACGCGTCCGTCTGTTCGTATATCTAGAAATTGGTTGTCATCCAAGCAAGAAATGTATAATTAATTCAAGTAATGCTGTTAATGATGCATCGAAAACTTGTGTCGATTTCCAAGTATAAGTAATCTTGTCATCTGAATTCTGGCTGCGATTGGCCGAGAGATCCCCGGTGCAGTTTTTGGCCAAATGGCTTCATCCCGCACTACGGGATGCTGTCAAGACTCCTTCGAGTTATGGTTATGACGGCTTTTTACGTGTTTCATGAAGATAATTTCATTATGTCGTTACAAAAAGTATGCGGTAATTTGCCTGTCTCGAATGTAGCTAACGTCATTTGTAAGGCTGGATCGATGTCATTGTGCATTGTGGGAGAAAACTCCGTTTCTACTCAGTTTTTGCTGAAATACTTAGCCGTACGACGGTGGGCATGACATTGTACAGTATACCGCACGTCAGTAGTAAGCTGGCCTTTTGTTCTATAAAACTCTTTACCTACGCTAGGCCAGATTAAGTTTGTGTTACAACCACTGACGTCCCGTCAACGGTACGCATTTAGCCACATAAGATTTCAAAATGAAATAGAAAAAAATAGCGTTATTTAAAAGGCTGTTTTGTGCCAGATAACAATCCTGTGTCAAAAGTCAACCATCAATTTGTTTCTACAACAAACAATTTACAGTTTCTTGACACTAGTGACTTTTGTTGTCATCGGTGTCATATATTACTAATTAAAAATATTTTGTCATGTTTGAATAACGAAGGATTTTTTGTCGAATCATTTTACGGTTTTGCCAGATTTCAAACACATCGATCGTCTTTTGTTTACTTATTCAGAAATGTCAACCAGCATTCCTAAATAAACCTGACCACTTAGACTAGAATATATTTGTTCTATACTCACTTATAAGAAGAAAACGCCATATTGTTGTCTACACAGGGTTGGTCGTCCACCGCTCCGCCGGTTGTGAGCATCAGGGTGTTCATTCGTGCTCTATTCTCACAAGGCGATCGATTACTTTATCGGTTAAAATGTATCGGTACACGCACTTCACTATTGGTTCTTCAAAGTCCGCGCATGCGTCACTGTGACGCGTTCGCACATTATGTACGTCACATCACTAGTGTTTGTGGCATATCTGGAAATAAGGGGATATCATATTAGAACATGACGGTTAAACTTAAAAGTAGACTAAATAGTACAAAAAATACTAATACTTAAATTAATTTAACAAAAAAAAGTGACCGACCTAGGGAGCATTTCTAAATTCGTAGATATATTATATCCTTGTAAACATTGATGACATTTTGCTTAGAGAAATACCTAGTAAAACTTTGCCTTTTATTTTTTAAATTTAAATATCAATGGGAGACGGCCAGAGATGGAACAAGAAAGAGTGGGAGATTTTACAGGAGACCTTTGCCCAGCAGTGGGACAACATAGGTTACTCAAAAAGTGTCTGGCAATTTACGGAGTCACCCAAGTAGCAAACCTAATTAGTGCTCAACCGTCTGCAAATTATACTAAACAGTTTGCAACCGATTTCGGTTAGTCGTGATAGTTTAATGGACTCATTAGATTTATCATTAAAATCTGCGGGTATTCCAACAGAAAGTGAATTAGCTTGTGTTAATGAAAGCTATGGCCATGGCGTGACATTTCAACTGCACAGTTGAACTGATTAAAGAAGTCAACCAACAGTTTGTTGTATAAAAACATTTCTAATCTCATGAGAGCCCTGCGTCAGATTTGACGGAGATAGCGACCCGCGGCTGTACCGACGGAACCGGCCGGCCGCCATCTTGGCCCTGATTGACAGCTGTCAATGTTGGCGGCACTGCGACGCGTCGCCGCGCCTGCGCACTACGGTACCCCGCGCGTCACTAATTCGTTTTGAAAATAATGTTCTTTTTTAAATGTTTTTTTTGGTGACATTCAATTGTTGAAGTTAAATTTAGGCTAGTATTTATGATTTTACGATGTTTGTTTGATTGATTTGCTTATTTTAGAGTTATATCTATCCTAACTGTAACTGGCCAATACTAACTAAAGTCATAACCGTGCATAAAAGAAAGGGTTTTTTTATGTGAGACAATACTGCCTAGTTAGAACAGATTAAACCATAAATTATGTAATAGTGGTTTGAAACTCCTTCTTTTATGCATCTAAATAAACCTTCATAAAATCGTAGTCTTAAATAAAGCTGCTCTGGTGTAAATACTTCCTCATTGCGTAGGCTCAAGCCTCTAATTATTCAACGGGCAGGAAAAGCGTAGAAATTCTAAAAGCCCATAATGACTGCACGCGACGAAAACTTATAACTTCTGCATTTAATTTCCTACTTACTGTTCCTTCTATTGAGATCGTCAATGTAGGTAATATCAACTTACTTAAATTGCTGGAAGATATTTTAAGGCTCCTACTTTTTTTTTTCTTGGAAGTATAGGGCTCTAATCAATAATATCCCTTCGCAGAAATAAAATAAAGTCTGTTTTCTAATGACAAATTTATCATGGCATATTATCTGAATTGTGGTAAAGATTTTTGAATTTTAATTTACGAATTTAATTGTAAATTTCCTTTCCGTTAAATAAAAATTTAAACCGTTGCAGTTGCGAAAAAAAAACTGATTTCATTTTACATAATCGTTTTTCTCAAATTTAATGTAACATCCTACCTAAATTCATCTATAATCGACATGTTCAGATCACTTTAACGAATAAAACGGTATCTATTATCGAATTTTCAAAGCACAAGCTGCTTTTTTAATTCTTCGAATAAACTATATCTTTATGTCATTTTACGAGGTGCAAGCACTGAAATCACAACCGAAATGCTGTAGATTTGCTAGTCCGATTATCTAGCGTCTTAACCAGCTCGCTTAATAAACAGTTTTCCCATTTCTATGGTGATTGCTGAGTTTAGCGCTGAAAATGCGAATTATGAAAGAGTTGCTTGGGGTCGAAAAGTATCGAAGGACTAGTTGTTATCCATGTTATTAGAACCTGGCGCCTATGACCTGTCAAAGCAATCATGGTTCAATTGAAACTAGCCAAACTATTGAGACAATACCAAATGTAGTCTACAATTTAAAACTAATTTCATTTTCAAAATTACTTTAATTCGTTGTAAATATAAACTTTGAATAACCAATATTACCTTTTACATTTGATAATTTAACAAATTTATATGCATGGAAACACGAGGAAAACCACTAGATAAATCATTAAAATAGCATCGTATAGTAAATCTTATTTTATAGTGCACTGACGTCATCGTCTTGTCATAAAATATGCAACATTATGTGCAGACGCAATCGCTGAAACTTCTTGCATACCTACATTAATCGTTTTTCGTGTTACTTATTTAGTTCTTGTCTATTTTATTTGTTTATCTATGTACACTCATGTCGTAATGTTCTTATTTTGAAATAGAAAACAGTAGGTACATAAATATTAGTTAATCTAAATTAAAAAGTTTTTCTTCTTTTCTTTTTTAGGAAAACAAAACCATGCATTCAATTTGTTTTTTTTTTCGATTATTGATTTATAGTACTGTCAGTTATCAATTATTTTATTGTTATCTGTGGTGGAGATTGCAGCGGCGCGTACCCCTATGGTGTATGGTATTAGAGCAGTTCGCCAATTTACGGAGTTTTGGAGATTTCATGCATGCGTTTCGATAAAGTACACACTGCGCATGGGTAACTAGGTACGCGTATGACACTATTATAACAATCGTGTTTTAACAACCCTTGAAATGTAACAGTTTCATAAACAACTTACTATTAGCGTTGAATTATTAGATATTAATCAAGCAAGTCACAGCAGTTTAATTTCTTAAGTTTTATTTTTAATATTTAACTTTTAAAAATACGATCCCTAACGTAACCCTAGAAAACTAACTGCAATAAAGTTTGCGGTTTTCTCTGATAACAATTTTAAATCCTTATTCTTTTTTATTATGTATAGCCCTAGGGGCCAGAAGGAACTCTATCGGATTACGAAAGCAAGGGAAAAAAGGGCAAAAGATATAACTCATATTAAATGTATTAAAGATGATGCTGGTAAGGTTCTGTGTGAAGATGATGAAATAAAACTGCGATGGAAGGTCTACTTTGATAGGTTAATGAACGAGGAGAATGAATGGAATGGTATGCTTCAAGAGACACAGGTAAATATGGGTTTGGTGAGAGAAATTAGCATGGATGAAGTTAGGAATGCAGTTAGAAGTATGAAAAATGGAAAAGCTATGGGCCCAGATGATATACCAGCAGAAGTATGGAAGGTATTAAAAGAAGATGGATGTATGTGGCTGACATTATTCCTCAATAAGTTGTTGCATGAGGAAGTGATCCCACAAGAGTGGTGCAATAGTTCACTAGTGCCCATCTTCAAAAATAAAGGGGACGTACAGGACTGCAACAACTATCGAGGGATAAAGCTCCTGTCACATAGTATGAAAGTATGGGAGAAGGTGATAGAGAAAAGATTGCGAGAGGAGAGTGAAATTACCCCAAGTCAATTTGGGTTTATGCCAGGTCGAGGAACAATGGACGCCACCTTTGCACTCCGCCAGCTGTGTGAGAAATACAGACGTGCACATAAAAACTTGCACATGGTGTTCATTGATCTGGAGAAAGCGTATGATAGGGTGCCCCGGGAGGTGTTGTGGTGGGCCGTGAAAGAGAAAGGTGTGCCTGGGAAGTATGTGGAGTTAATTCGGGCAATGTACAGCCGGTCTAGGACGTATGTCCGATCGGCTGCTGGCAACACCGACAAGTTCAGTGTGGCTGTAGGACTGCACCAAGGGTCGGCATTAAGCCCTTACCTCTTCTTGTTGATAATGGACGCTCTGACGTCGGACATACAGGAAGAGGCACCCTGGTGCATGTTATTTGCCGACGACATTGTTCTTGTCGGTGAAGATGGACCTGAGATCCAGAGCAGACTGGAGAAATGGCAACAGAGGCTGGAGAGTGTGGGCTTGAAAATCAGCAGAACCAAAACTGAATATATGTTCTGCGATTTCGGCGGTCTCTCCAGTCCTGAAGCAATGTCGCTTAACAGCGTGCTTCTCCCGGTCTGTTCCGACTTTCGGTATCTCGGTTCACTCGTGCAAAGTGACGGAGAAATAGATCGGGCTGTCAAGCACCGAATTAACATAGGGTGGATGAAATGGCGGCAGGTAACGGGAACAACCTGTGACCCCCATATTCCCCTTAAACTTAAGGGGAAGATTTACAAAACAATGGTCAGACCTGCTGTCTTGTATGGATCAGAATGTTGGGCCGCAAAAGGCATGAATGAAAGGCAGTTACATGCAGCTGAGATGAGAATGCTGAGGGGGATGTGTGGTGTTACGCGAATGGATAGAATAAGAAATGAGTATGTAAGAGGAAGTCTTAAAGTTGCGCCTGTGACCGAGAAGTTGTGTGGAAATCGGTTGTCATGGTATGGGCATGTGATGCGAAGGAATGAGGACCATGTTGTGAGGAAAGTTTTGAGTATGAATGTGCAGGGTTACATGAGTAGAGGAAGACCAAAGAAAAGATGGATGGATTGTGTGAAAGAGGATATGGCAAGAAAAGAGGTGACCCATGAGATGACGGCAAATAGAGATGTATGGAAGAAGAAAACATGCTGCGCCGACCCCAAATAAAATTGGGATAAGGGCAGGAGGATGATGATTCTTTTTTATTATGTTCTAATGACAGAACTGGTTTTAAAGACTTTCTATTTAGTTTTTATAATATTCAAACTGCAGCACTGGCCTTAAAGACTATATTTAAGTTAAGAAAAATTTAAATCATATTTTCGAAACAGCCAGTTTCTTCCTACATTTATAAGTACCAAGTATTTATTTCCGCCGCACTGCGTCGCCGGTGCGTGTGCGCCCGTGACGTGGCGGAAAAGATTCAGGAATGCTGTCTGGCTCAGCCGGAAAGCGATGTTATTAAAAACCCGCACTGACCAGGAGAGAAAACTGATGCTGCCAAAACATTATACTTAAATTGTTTTTGGTAACTTTAAAATGTGGGCTTTACTTTATTTATTCAATTTCATAATTAAACTTTTTGATGTTCGTGCATCATGGAATATAAATAGTAATATGTTCTTGACTAGGCTATATGTAAATACAAGCACTACGACTGAACCATCACTGTGAGTTTTGCAGGAGGGAAGTAAGTACCTAACGTTCACATACATCTTCGCCCTTTATCTACTGCTAAAAAAACGTATAAAAGTTAAAAATCTACAATGTTTAACTTAACAGTAGGTATTGCTAGGTATATAGAGCGAAACAAAACCAATCATACGCACTTTCTAATTTCAAATCGCCGCGCCAAAGCTCAAAAAATCTTGCTTTGACATTTATCAAGACAGTGTCGTTCCAGTTTGGATCAATGTATCGATAAAAATCTCGCTACCGAACTTATCGATAATCACTGAGTGTCACCGCTCTAGACGTAGATGGTAATCTAAGTGGACGGCTTGACACAACACTGTGTAAGCCGATAAAAAAAACAGCAGAGGTACATGTTGAAAATAATAGCTAGAAAAAGTAAGAAAAAGAAGTCCTCGGCCTACCTTGAAACTTATAAGGGGTAAAAAAATACTTGATCCTAGTAAAAAAGTAGATGGCTGCAAAATAATTAATTTTCATTTTGCTTCGAGACTGGAGACGTGAGAATAATATTTCCTATTTTTGCTCTAATGATTCGAGATAGCCCTAAAAGTACTCATGTATATATTTTAAGGCCGCGATAAAATGCAACTCAAAACAGGTTTATTAAGAGGGTGCATTTCTGAAAGTTGGTAACGTTGCAAATAACTTTCAAATAATTAGCTGTCTTGGTTAATGGCAGTAAAATATTAATTAGCAGCTTTTGAACCGTAATATTTTTGTTATAGCATTAAATAATACCCCTCACGCTTGTGTGCACAGTTTTTTTTCATATCTATGAAGCCTATAACATGTTGGTGAACATTTTCAGGATCTTTTGTCGATTTTTCGTCACTATAAAATTAATCATCTGCCTAGCCTTTTCCCAACTATGTTGAAATCGGCTTCCAGTCTAAAAGGATACAGCTGAATACCAGTGCTTTACATGGAGCGACTGCGTATTTGACCTCCTCAACCCAGTTACCGGGTAACACGATGCCCCATGGTAAGACTAGTTGTCAGACTTTCGGGATTCTGACTACCCGTAGCGACTGTCAAAGATCTTCTGGGCTTCTGACTAGGTACCCGTAACGTTACTCAAATATCTACCATTGACAGCTGGGACCAACGGCTCAACAAACTTTCTGAGTCACGGAGGAGTCTCGATATGTTACGGCCGGTCTCCTACCCACAGACTAACCTCGGCAAGCGTAGCTTAACCTTCGATCAACCTTTGTGACTATGTTTATTAACAAGAGCTCCTGTATAAAATTAATATCGATAAAATTCTTCCTGTCTATTTCTTTAACATTTCAGCATTGTCCCTGCTACCTTGAAGGGTACAAAACCGTGTGTATAACACATGACTAGAATGGTAACGAAACAGCTGGTAACTAAAACACACGCCATGTTTTGGTTAAGTACAGACCGCATAAAAAATAACATCCGGCGAGTAAGATATCAATGAACGTGTACCGATAATACTGTAAGTCGCCATGCGGATATGCCTGTCTTATACGTAGTAGGTGTTCAATTAAATTGATTGTTAATTTAAGGTATTGATGCTGAAAATTAATTAATTTAAAGATAGATGGATATGAATAAAAAGTTTGCCTAGTTTGGTTAGTGGTTTTCTTTTAGAAGGGGGTAATGTTTTTCGAGTTTTTGTGTGTCGGGATATGTATGCTCTGTACGAGTAGCTATGCGATTTTTACGAATGAGGTATCATTCGCACCCTGAGTAGAGTTTTTTTATGTTTATTTTATTCGTAAACCTTATGACTAAGGTTAATGAATAAAAAAAACATTAAAAAAAAAACCTGACTGCAAGTAATACAAACTTAACAACAAGCAGTCTATTGCAGTTGGTGGGAGTTATTTTAGTCCAATCTCAGATTTGAATACATTTTTTAGTTTTTTATCTGAATTTAGAAGCAGTAATAATACTGATACTCACTTGTTTTAATCACAGTGTGCAGTTAAATTAACTGCAAAACGTTACGTTTTAAAACTTTGTGACTTTAAAATACAAAAAAAAGCACTGTAATTATTTAAAACCGCGTTTATATTTTGAGTTATCTTTATTATAACACATCTAGGTAATATTTGTTTGTATTATTTGTATTCTGGGTTTAGATATAATTTTCATATTTAAGATATATATCAATGACACAACCTAGTCGAATGAAAAATATGTTTATTTTGCTCGCAGAATTACTTCATAATTCCAATTATTTTAAATAGGTTTCGATAAAAAAAATGTCGCCCGATAAAAGTCACTTGCTGGCTCGCTCTTTTAATTATAGACTTAAAATGTCATTTACTCCAATGCATAAGGTGTGTAGAAAACTATTAAAGAAATACCAGAGTCACATATAATAGAGCAAGATATTTTTATAGACATACCAAGAGGCTGAATGGCCAGTTACCGTTTACAACTCAGTCACTGACAGAAAAAAACTTAGTGACATCGGTATAAAAACTTAATTAGTAGCTAGTACCATTAAGTTGGTAGCATGATTAAGATAAAACTCATTTGAACAGTGAAATAGTCGCTTAATAACCGGCAGTACCGTGAACTGCTAAGGGGTACCTTATAAGTCAGAAATATCGATTTAGTTGGCTTATAACTTGGATTTTGTGTATTGAAAACTTCACTTCTTCACATTCTTTTGACGACCTATGTGGCGCAACGGGCGAAGGTCCGCCTGCGACGCAGGAGGTTGCGGGTTCGATTCCCGCCCTGGGACAAATCTTTGTACGATCTACAAGGATTTGTTCCGGGTGTTCTGGGTATTTGCTATGTATAATAAAAAATATCTATCCATGTAATGTAATGTATTAAGTATATCAGTCATCTAGTACCCATAACACAAGCTCTGCTTAGCTTGGGGCTAGATGATGCTGTGTGGATTGTCCAGCATTATTTATTTATTTATTCAATAGAGATATTTTGTAAGTTCAATTTTAAGTAAATGTGATACTACCGAGAACTAAGTTACTTTTATATACATGAGAAGAAAAAGAGAATCATAGGGCATAGAAAAAAACATCCGCATCGCTGTCAACGGGAAAAGGCTGGCAGCATTGCCACGTTGAATGGCAATGCTGATTATTTTACCAAAAAAAAAATCCTGGTGATCTCTCATACAAATGATCATACTTTATTGATTTTTGTTTGATCGCTTATTTTTGCCTCATAAGTTTAAACCTAAGTAAAACCTTTGTGAAGAGTGAAATAAAGGATTTATTACTCTGAATCATCATTATCAGGTTTAGTCAACTGATCAATATGATCCCCACTCCTAATAAATAGATGATTGGAATAATTGGCTAAACTGCACATACTTCATTCATGAAAGACGATAATAAGGCTGACATGGCTCTTAACATATCTATTAGATTGCGAATTTACAGTTTATCATATAGTATATTTGCAACGTCCAAACAAACCTATAAGTTACAGATTATTGTATTATGTTATAGATCATTTTTTTCTATCAGTATTTGAAATTTATACCTATTCTTATTTAAATTTATCCCTGCTTTTTTTTATGGGACACTCCATTGTTTTTCTATCACATTTTCCCTTCTGCTCTTGCTCCTTCCTTCTTCTGGACTTGTATTTACATCAAAACTTTTTTGTATTCTTATTTTCCGATAACTAGCTATAATCTCTTAATTTGACGATGGTGGTTCTCTACGATGACTGACAACGGGTGCACTAACTGGACTGGTCCTCTCATATCTATGCGGTTCTTTCTTTAAAACACCATCTCAGACACATCTGCACGGCCCTCACATGATCTGACCAAGATAATGTATGGACTTCAAAAGAGACTGTCCTGACCTCTAACTTCGTTTCGGTGTTGCCTTTCAGAGTAGTCAAATAGGGAAACACCGACCTTACTAGTTAAAAAAATATATTTTGCGAGTTTGACATGTGTCAAAAGTGTTTGTAAAAACCAATTTACAGAAATATCTGATCGTTTATCACAATACACCCATGCCTTTTAATGCAACGTTTGTACAACTGTAATAATCTTGTTTGTTCCGATCTTGGGCTACTTAATTTCAAATTAACATTGTTACAAGCAATAACTTGTAAGTAATGCCGATAACTTGGAACTGTAGAATATTCTATGCTAACTAATTCTGTTATTACATGGAGGTCCCACGCATATTGTTCGTAAATCATATTAATACCGTACCGCAAGTCGGCTTGTGTCAGTAGTCTGGTGGGCTACTGAATTGATATCATTTTGATATCGATAAGTATATCTTTATTGGAATTAAATGTTTTTTGATTACTCAATTATGTATATGTATATTATTGACTGCGTAGTTGGTCTAGTAGTCGCTAGGGCGACTGCTGAGCGTGAGCGAAAGGGTTTGATTCGCGAGGCGTGAAGTGTTATCGGAATTTTTAAAGCTAGAATTTCTCAGTAGCAAGCCGGCGCTTACAATTGTGTCCGGTTGATATCAATAGGCTTTCCCTATTTAGAGGTGCACCTCTGCCTAACTTCGCGTGAAAGACAAGCGTGATGTTATGTCTAATTCTGTACATATAATTGGGCCTAACTACAAGTAAAATGACGTGACAGTATGATGGCCGGTGACGTTTACACGTTCTTGCATGTATTTCTGTTAATATTAACAGCTAAATTTGAGTAAAGAGGTCCTTTGAAGTAGTACTTTATTGCAAGGGGCCGCAATTATGTCATACCGCTGGGATTATTAATAATTAATAGTTTATAAGTATTAGGGATAAGTCGCATTTGTATAGCTAGAAAGCAGTCACAATACTACTGGTTTAGTATAAAAGCTTTGGTAAAGAAAGAATGCACGTTGTTATGGATACTACGTAGAAATATTATTATAGAAGTCTTTCAGCATCTCATCCAAAAGTATAAAGTTTCTAAACTTTTATCCAAAAGTATAAGATTCTTCCAATGATTATTTTGAGCGATAGATATGATATATGCATACGTATATATATATATATACGTATGCCTATTTCTTGGCATTTTAAGAATCGCTAACAGTAACGACATTGTATTTTCTATCTAAAGAAAGGTTTTATAGTGATTTTCACCGTGAATGGACGTCAATGGCCAAAATGTCATAGCTTGGCTATATCGTGCTGTATTGCTGTCGTGACAGGACGACTCAAGTATATATTTTTGTCACTATTCGTTTTTTTTCTTAATATTTAAATGGAGCCTTTAGTTTATATACTTAATTTGCCATTACTTTTTTATTGTTTTAACATGTCCACCTGTATACCGTGCGTGTTTCCAAACTTTACCTCTTCATTTTTTTTAATTCTTTATCATTTAAATATATTACGGTTTATTTCTTTGGGATTAGTTTATTTTTAAATTAGAAGTGTCATTTTTGTGTTGCAGCAAAAGGGTGAATTCATAATCTGACCGAAATATCTGATCACGGATGCGTCGCTAGGTGCATTTGCAAATAGCAAGTTGCAGAGATTGTCAAGCTATCACTTCTAATGCATACCGAGCGTAATCTTTATTGATAATATCATTATTACGTGTTTGCAGATATGACATCTTGTTAAGTCATTCGTTTGCAGTTTCCGACCACGTCTGTTACTTGTTGTAGGAAAGTCTGGAAAATTTATTAACGAATTTCGTTACGGTTTTGCACTGCGTTTTTATGTCAAGCATTTTTGTCAAAAGCAAAAACTTTGAAGTTTGAATTGATTTTAGTTGGAAAATCAGATTTTTACATTAATATGCATGTTAAGAATAAATCGTTAAGGTTGCGGACTTTTTAAAGAATTAAATGAACGTATGATAACTATTGACGAAGCACCTTTATTTATCATATATCTGCAAAACCAGCGCCAAAAAATCTATAATGACATGGGTTTTACACAGAACTGCAATCAAATAATCGTAAATCTAGAGTTAACTAATGCATAGACAATGTCTCTAGATCTCTGCCGTAGTTTATTAATTTTGCCTTTTATATAAGGCCTGTTATCGAAGTCCAGAAGTTGAATTGAAGACCCGAAAAGGAAAAGATTTATTTTTTGTTTTCGAAATTTAAATATTTTTTCTTTTTTAACGGCTTTTGTATGCCTAATAATCATTTATTTTATATTTATTTCTGGCAAATCAAGTCTTAGGCGTTAGGTTTTCTTGATATTTGAGCTGATTGCCTGTAATCACTTATTTTCTTTGTTACTTTGACCGGCACATAACAAAATATCTTTGCATATTCAAATTAAGCAAGACGGGTCGCATACATTAAAATCCCTTATCTTTGCTTACCTAAAATGTTAATTTTAAAATGGAAAAGAACTTTGTCATGTTTAATCAGTAGAAACTCATTTGAGATATATTGTAGATTATTTACCATATTTTTTACACGACAAACGTAGAAATTGTGAAATGGGCTTTGAGTAACGACAGCATAAACATGTGTTGTGTATTTTTCACATTTTTTCTGTCAAAATTGTACTAAATTTATGGAAATTGCTATCGTTCAATATCTCTATAGTGTAACATCATACGTAAGAAAACAAAACACACAATAAACCTAGATAAGTAAGACATACTTCAGTATTTCCATCAAATATTTATCTAGACTTCAGCAAATAGTACCAATAAATACGCACCATTAACAAACTTGTATAACAAACGTATCGTTTAATAACGTCAATGTATAAAGTTTTCAATGTACATCACTGCCCAAAAACAATAAAAACACAATATTCTTGAAAAATCAGTACATCCAAAGATTTGAACTTTTACCGCAACTTGGCACTGTACCTTTATCACAATTGCAAAAAAAAAATAACAAAAGAACTATGCACTTTGACACTTTCACGGGTTTTTTTTTATTTAATGTCTGCAAAGGTACTCGGAGGTGGTGTGTAAAAAGTTCGTAATAGTTGGAGGTTGACGCGGCGAGGCACTGCGCTGACGGCTGTGCTCGATCGACTGGAGTCGCAAGCGCACCTCTACACGGGCCGGCGCTGAATGCAGAGGTAACAAACATTTTCTATGATGTGTGCTGTAGGCGTGTTAGTTCTTACTTAGGTTTGATGATCTGTGAATATCGTGTTCAAAATATTTTTTTGAGATTTTGAAGCAGATTGTTATTTTTATCATTATTTATATTTTTATAAGTGGTCTCTATTTTACCATTTATTTTTTTACAATACCTTTTAATAGTGGGGACCAAAATGCCTACTTCTACCTTCTATCAATGATCGACCATAGACTTATAGGTAACTTACCCATCTTTAACTTCATATTTCTCTTTCTTTCTGGGTTAAAATTACCACTATCGTTATAATTAAGTTTTCAAATAATTTGAAAACTCCTGTGTAATATTTATAACAGTTAACCAACTGTTGGTTACTCCTCTCAGAACCTGTTAAGTCAGCGATTGAGAACGCAAAGAACCTTGAAGTTGCAACGGGGAAATACATTCGTCTCTTTTTCTCACAGAACCAATGAGCCTACATTAGAAGAGGACGTCGCTGTTGCTATAAGTAACTCCCACACTCGTAGCTTAATTGATATCGCTTCAATAAGTTGTAAGTAAAGTTGGTGCGAGTCATTTAAGTTCAAGCTTTGCATCAATTGCAATAAGATATATTTTCAAGAGTATTTATCTCCAATTTCACAATTTTGGAAAACAACGAGCTTAAACTATGTTAATTTTGGCAATTTAATGAATTTAACGGTTCAAATTAAAACTAAGTTAACACGTGAAATTATTTAATAAATAAAAATTGTTAAAAGTCAAACCGGGAACTTTGAATGATAATTTCGGCGTGGGATGCGTACGCGCCGCCGGACAGTGGACACGTTTGATTAGTTGCGAGAATACATCTTTTCGTGATGTCTCTCTCGCTCGGCGAGTCCAGTGGTATGTTAGAAGGGGACAACATAATGTTTACATCTTTATGGAGCGAAGAGACGGGGCTCTAATGGGATCTTCCCAGATGTAGTGATCGGTAAATTTTAGTAGGTAGGAGGAAATTGTCAGTTACAACAGTTTTACATAGCGGCCTGTTTTTTATGTTATTTATTAAGCGCTAAAGACGACTGCATTTTAATAGTCATCAGGTTACATGTGGAGTATTTTAATTTATATATCTTTATTTATTGCGTTTCTCGTTACGTTTATGCAATTGATTTTGTTGTGAACTGTACTTGTTGTTTTGTTTTTTGTCTATTTGTCTAATGTTTCGCTTTAAGTTGGTTATTTGTTCGTTTATTTTAATTTATGACTTTTAAGTTATTTTTTGTAGATATTTTTTGAATAATTAAGTTCTTTTTTTTTGTTTTTTTCTCTAAACACAGACGATGTAGCATTTTAGTTAGAATAGGTTATAATAGCATATATTTACTAAGTTATACTATATATAAAAGCACAGAAATAAAACTCCTCATAGGTAATCCGTAACTTAATTTATACTTAATTTTATAGTAGATCGTAGATCGTTAGTCTAGAGGTTGGACGCGCTACTGCTGAGTACAAGGGGTTCGATTCCCGGTTCGGGCAAAGTGCTGTTGGTTTTTTTCCATCTGGAATCTCTCGGTAGCAGCACGGAGTATGGATCTGTGCCCATTTGATGGTAATTGGCTCACCCCCTATTACATGGGACTTAAATATAACTGGCGAAATATGGGTGTACTATAGGTACGCTTCTGCCTATCCCTTAGGGGATTATAGGCATGATGTTATGTTTATAGTCGATTTACATGTATGTAGGTAAACCTATCACCATGGTAAATAAATGAGAAATCGATCGTTTTTAATTAAACCCATTTTTTGTAGGTACTTACCTACCTACTTAGTTTAACTAAAAAACCATACATTAATGAAACTTACCCATTTTATTTATGAATGTTAATGTGAAACAACCGAACTTTTTCAAACAACCTTCATAACTGACCTTTTTTTTAATGTTCAAATCGGCAATTATTTATAGGTATTCACGCCAATGAATTAACGGTTTTCTGACAAAATCTTTTTACAACATATATAAATGTTATTAGGATTTTTACAAATAACATCGAGTCTGCTTGATGCCTGCTGCATAACACACAACAACATTATTTTATTATAATTTATTTTGACCTATTTGTTTATATTTTAATCACACTCATGTGCGTACTCAGAGGCGAAGTTTTGCCATTCTATCTACCTGTCAACCTTTGGGTGATGCAGAGACAAACTATGGTAGTTGGTAAGAGCAATTTTGCAAATAAAATTTTACAAAAACATATTTATTTCAGTTTAAAAACTTCGCTCGTGAGCAATCCGAGTTTTGTTCGGATAAACCGACGTTTTCTGAAAATGAAACCTAGCTAGATCGATTTATCGCCCCCGAAACCCCCTGCATACTAAATTTCATGAAAATATTTGGAGCCGTTTCCGAGATTCAGATTACAAATATACATACACTAGCTGTCTCGGCGAACTTCGTACCCCCTCAAAAGTTAGGTTACACTGCCATCTATTTGAAATATTTGGTACTTTTTATAGGAAAACATTTACTTTGCAAAAAAATAATGTTGCGGTCAATAATCGAAATAAAAACTGTCCTATCTTTGAAGTTTGACCAAAACACACACCGGGTGCAAATTTTTATTAAAATCGGTTCTGTGGTTTAGGAGTCCATAGCGGACAAACAACGTGACACGTACCTAATTTATATATAGGTATTAAGATATACACAAGAAGTGTCTGGGATAACACGGTAAGCCGTTGGTCCCGGCTGTTATTTGTAGATTTTTGACATCGTAGCGGGTAGTCAGAAGCTCGATAATCTGACATCCAATCTTACCAATGGGTATCGTGTTGCCCAGTAACTGTGTGTGGCAGTCAGGTAGGCAGTCGCTCCATGTAAAATACTGGTATTAAGCTGCATACGGTTAGACTGGAAGCCGACCTCAACATGGTTGGGAAAAGGCTAGGCAGATGTATACATATACACAAGAAGTGCTCGTTTAAAGGTAGATCATTACATTTTATATAACCTAAAATACAATTTAATAAACTTAACTATACTTAAACAATTCGAACTAAATAATGTGTTTTTAGTTTTCCTTCCTGAATAAACAAACCTAGATCTAGTACCTAATTTTAAAAGGTACCTACTATGTACAAAATTTGTATATAGATGGTGTAGGTACTTTTAGATAACGTACAATTATTCGCGTATTTGGTGACTTTTTACTCTCTGTAAGTCCGTTTGGCAGTTGGCAAAGGCCTCCTCCAACCTACTCCATTCTGATATCTCTTTGGCTACTCTAATCCATGTTATGCCATAGCATAGTACAGTGTAGATTCAAGTTATCCTAAATATACCTTGGACTACTTGCATATCTTTTCTCCGTCTCTATTAAGTCCATCCAAAGATTGTCGGAAAGAGTTCGCTGTTAGGGATAAGGTAGCCCATTGTAACACCCTATGTAGCTTTGAAAGGTATTTTGAAATTTTAGGAAGGACGTACTAGCCTGTTACAGTTTAAAGTCTCTCGTCAGGGCAAACGCCTCTTCTTTTACAAAGAAGGCACGAGTATTAATCACCACGCTTGCTTAAAACGGGTTGGTGATTTCAGATTGATTAGGTATACAGGGTAGATGGAACAAACTGATACCATGATTCAGTACATGATACTGGACCGCCCAGTGTTGATTATTTTTATGTATTTTTTACTTAAAACAGTTAAAAGTCATGAGAAAATCATAATTTTTATATACCCAATGATATTTTTGATTGATTAGTTAATACTTTACGTCCCATAACGGTGATTTCCTTCACTGCATTCGTACCATGACCACCATAGAAACGGTTTTTTTTTTGACGGAAGAATAGACAACTTTTTGACACTGACATGAAATGACAGTTTGTTGAAAGATTTCTACCGTCCTAAGCATGGCGATGTTACAACTGAAGAGAAGAAAGTTTTCTATTCTCTACAGTCTACGGGGTGCCCCGTGCTCGGATAGAAGAGATTTCCAATTGCGAAAGAAAGATCGTTCTCTATTCTTGGTAGAATAGAAATGGTCATGATATATCTTAGAAATCATATACATAATTATGAATTGTTAAAGTCACATTGGTACTTGCCCGGATTTGAACCCGCAACCTCATGTATGAGTGGCGATGCCATAACCACTGGGTGATCTCGACATATGGTGTGCAATAAAGAATAAGTAGGTACGACCGATGTGGCGTGGTGGGCGAAGGTCCGCCTGCGATGCAGGAGGTTGCGGGTTCGATTCCCGCCTTGGGACAAATGTTTGTACGATCTACAAAAATTTGTTCCGGGTATTCTGGGTATTTGCTATATATAGTAAAAATATCCATCTATGTTATGTATTGTATTAAGTATATCAGTCATTTAGTACCCATACCAAAAGCTCTGCTTAGCTTGGGGCTAGATGATGCTGTGTGGATTGTCCAGCATTATTTATTTTATTTATTTAGTATTCTATTCTAATCTTACCCTGTCCAGCTTTCCGGGTAGTTTCTTCAATACCTGCCTGTTAGTCTTCTCTATCATTTTACTGTCATAGTGTATGATACCGTAGCGATGATCAAGCGAGTGGCGACGAGTGTGAAACCTGTCGACTCGAGGTGTACGCCCCAGATAACATCTTGATTGTGTCAACTGCCTTGTTGAGTACAGGTACACGACATACTGGCGGTAGCTAAAAAAAATAAAGATAAATAACTTGGTTATGTAAAATTTATAAATTAAAAGATAAAATTACAAAACATATGCATTTTCCAATGAAGCAGAAACTATAGAATGCCAACTTCAATAATTTTGCAGTTCACTCGTGTGTTAAACATGCAACTCGCATTTATTCTAATAATTCACACAAAATCTCAATTAGGAATATAATTAAACAAGTAAAACCGGATACATACACCGTCCTTGTTATTTTCAGCTTATATTTTAATTTAATTCAATTACTTCTTTTTATTTTAAATGGTAATGTTAGTTTCGTTTGTTTAATTTTTGTTTTTATAGTATGTTTTATGTGCTTTGTGATGTATTTGTTCTTGTAGTCTGAAAAGAAAGTTTTATTATTATTATTAAAATACATAGAAGAAAGTAGATATCGAGCCTTTCCAGAGTCTTCAAGTCCACAAATAGAGCTAGCTTTCCCTTCAGGTGTACACAAAAATGCGCGCGCATGTTTCGGAGATCATGAAAGTGGAAAATCACCCATAATGGTCGCGTAGTTCTCGGTGAACGTCAACATACCTACATACGAGTAATACCCATGTGGGTGCATCAGAAAAGAAAAACAACGCTTTTTCATATTGTTTCCGAAATTACTGGAAAGCTTGTGCCAAAGAACTGGAGTTGTTTTTCGACAGTGTTATGTCAACCGATAAAATACTACCACTTATTAAAGTTTTGGTACAGCAGACCGTTACTGAACTAAGGTTATTGAAGTAATACCGTTAGCCGCGTTGAGTGATTTTTGGTAGGGGCCAAACTTATGGGGTTCGCGTCACCGACATGCTAAAGTGACGTGTATCAAAAACACAGTAATTCCTCAGTTTTAAGTTCTGACTGCCTAAGACTAAAGCCGAATAAGACTGTCAATATTTTTTTTTAAGTTTAGATCATTAAAGGTCTTGGCAGCAGTCCCATAGCACTGGGTCGAGGGCTTATTGCTATTAATAACAGGACTCCGCTGATTTGTATTTATATATTAGGCGTACCTACGTCTTTATGACTATCCAAAACAATACCTACCTATTACGCCTTAAAAAAACGGCACGTTCTATATTTGAAACGATTCCAAAACCGCTTTAGTGTTCGAATCCAGCCAGAACTAATATTCTTCCAGCTGTAAGCCAAAATGAATAAACTTATTTTATTACTTTTATTTTATGAACCTCACACTACCTATTTTTCAAAAACAGAATCATCAACGCATTATGCAAACGTGGTGGTCACTTTGGAGTCTATGATTGATCCATAGACTGACATTTTTAACACGGAACTCTTCAGAGAATATTTTGCCTGCTATGTACAATGATCTGCACTCTTTAGAATTTTACGAGACAGACGGGCGCGTTCCTTCTTCATTACCAACATAATCAAGAGTCGGTATACATTGAGTTTTTCTCATCGTATTGTGAAAGACACGGTTTCCAGTTAACTACGAGTTGAGTGCTCATAAAATAAGCATAATCAGCCTGTAATGTTCCCAGTAGTTTAGTTTCACACAAGCATTCTTTCTGTGAGAGGGAGTGGGCCGTAATCCATCATGCAGTTCCAGTGCGACTTGATACGATATGATATGATGTGGTGTGTGTGGTGTGTCTTCCATTTCTTAGTTCCAGTACAAGCTGGTTGCCTGACGATGTTCAACAAATGAATCACAAAAGAAAAGTGCCTGCAAGAATCAGGGTTCAAGAGTTCAAACCTAATTGAACCTTTGCACCCTGACTCTTAAGTCACGGCCGCTTCTACTGGGACATCACTGCTCCTCCTGCATTGGAACACATTCAGCAGAGTTAACGGGAAATAAGAAGTCAATATGGAATTATAACGTTCTTACGTAGAACTGTGAGAATTATGGCAACCGAACGAGCTCAAAATGTCCATTCAAAGATCGTCATCGCTGACCCTGCGTGTATTCGAACACACGGTCTGCAACTTGCAAGTCATAGTCATTACCGCTGGACCAACGCTGCTGTCAGCTGAGTGCTCACTTACTCCTTTTAGGGACTGTTAGGTAGGTGGCTAGATTAATGTTAATAAAATCTTTAGATAAATAGAACTGTCAATAACAAATGTAAGTAAGCTTAATCTTGTGCCAAATTTTTGAAACGAAAACTAAAATGGCCGTGTTTGAAATTCAATAGATCACATTCCGATATCAGATCAATAGATTATTACAAGACAGTTGTCGCTTGTTGGTGTTAGGTGCTAGTTTCTGCCTGCGGTTTTACTTGCAAGGAAATTTAATTCAAGCATCAATGAGGAGAACAACTCGAACGAAATCTCTAGCAAGAAACGCTGCAGACAGAAGCACAGGTACACGTTAGAACCATTGACTCGTCAATTACGGTTGGCGCAGTGGCTGAGGAATTGGCTGCTTGTCGCGGGTTCGATTCTCGCACGGAATAAACATGTGTATGTCCTACATGTAGTGGTTTCGTGCCTGTTTGGTTGTGTATATAAGTTGAAATGTTTGTAAACGTACCAACGGCTCAGGAGAAATTCATAGTGCGGTGTAAAAAAAACATGATATCCTTGCCGATTTTTATTTCATGTTAACTCTGCTGAACGCTTTTCATACAGGACAAGCAGAGACAGCCCTTTTACAAGTTATCAAGTAAAATCCAGACATTATCTTGGTCAGATCGTGTAGCGACCTCGACTTACGACCACTAGGTTGTGAGTTCAAACCCAAGCAGTCACTTTACTTTGTGTAAATTCATTTCATCACTATTATTCTCAAAACGGTTAAAGAATACATCGTGACCCAGCAGTGGTAACATTTTATCCTGAGTGAGCTTTAGTGAGGTATGTATTATTTCCAGAAATTTGCTAATAATCATCAAATACTTTTCCCAATAAATAATAATATATTATAATACCGGCCTATTACTGTCCCACTACGGCAAAGGCGTCTTCTCATACACAGAAAGGCATGAGCATTAATCATCACGCTTTGCTGAAGACGGGTACGTTTACAAGTACGAATTAAGTGATTTTTTTTCAAAAAAAAACTAATAATCATTAAATACTTTTCGCAAGAAATAACAATAAATTATAATACCAGCCTATTACTGTCCCACTGCAGGGCAAAGGCCTTTTCTCATACAGAGAAGGCATGAGCATTAATCACCACACCTGCTCAAGACGGGTACGTTTACAAGTACATTTGCTACGATTATACTTTGTGTAATGTCGTAGCAAAACTAACAAACCGACCTAATTACTTATTTAGCCATTAATAGTTTTAAACACATATCTACTTAAATGATTAAGATATTACCTGACTCACAAACACAGGGCTATGTATCTAAGTTGTGTGACAACTATCCCAATGGACATATCTAAGTATAAGGACCAATATAGATAGGCTGTCTACTTATGTGGTAAGTACATAAACTTGTTGCCGCCTATAACAGGACTATCAAACAGCTGCCGAGTATACCTACAGTCGTAAATTATAGTTTAAATTCTAATACTGAGCTAGACAATGTTATTGATTTTCTATATCGAATGAGTAAGATTTATGGTAAACATTACTGTTTATTCGTTTATCTACACAGATAACACTTAATAGAGATAAAGGTACTGTTTATTTCACCAGGTTTTTGTTATGTTTATTTATTTATTTAATATTTTAAGCACACAAATGTACAGAGGCCAGTACATCAAGCTACCCCAATGTGTCAGATTTCTTTAATAGTATTTCAACTTTATCATAAAATAATAAGGTTCAGATTCAATTGGGTGCTGGCGTCTGTACAGAGGCGGACATGTTGTTTTGCCTATCAACTCATCAAGAAAAGTTCAGCCAGCCTGAATCAGTCTATAGATGGTGTAATCATCATATTCGGCAAATGTGAAAATCTGATACCAATCTAGCTTTTTCCCAACAGTGCAGCAGTGTTGGGGTCGGCTTCCAGTTTTACCGAGTGCAGTTTTTTAAATTGACTGCCGTGGACTGATCTGAACTCCTCAACCTAGTTCCTAGCTGGTAAAACAATACCATTTGGTTCGACTCGTTGTCAGACTTTCGGGCTATGGACTACGCGTAACGCCATAGATCAACATTAATAACCTCAGAAAGTATGTTACGCAGGTGGTCCCTATGCTTTCATAGGTATATTTTTTACATGTCACCCATACACAGACAGAATCAGCAAGCGCAGCTTAACCTTCGAACTTCCCGTGCCTTGCCTATTAATCCCATAGTTATTAAACGATCAATGAATATTGTAGGTTGCGAAAAAGAATGACAACGTCGTAGGCGTCTCGTAGCCGTCTCGTAGCACTTAACTGTCATCCTCAAGAACTTTACTTGGTTGACTACGTCAGACCAAATAACAAGTGACATTCTACAAATAATAATATCAAAATCAATTGCATTGGTTGTTCAAGTTTAGCAAAGAAGATAGAAGGTTTAAAGTGTAGCAATGTTACCGCGTAGCAATTTTTATCCAGTTTTTAAGCCTACGATTTTCAAGCTACTACATAACGCTAGTAACAAACGCCAGCATGACAGTTCAGGGACCTCCTAGTAATGATGATTTGTCGTAATTAAAGCGAAAGGAAGGACGGTGTTGTGCTATCGTGCCATCGAGAAAGTAAGAGTGTGACAATTTCACGCTCGCGACTCACGCGCACTGAACTTGACGTCTAATGTAAGATTGTGTAGGGACAGCAGAGAACGGCTTTCCGTGAAACCATTTTAGTTATTTTACATTTAGCAATCAAAGTACTACAAATCATTACAGTTAGTAACTCAATATTTTATTTATTAATTATGAAATAGTTTACTTAGAATTTATCTTCAAACACCTACAGAAGATCAGAATGAAGATCCTTCTGATCTTCATTGCAAAGGAAACTAGAACATAGCTTTTAAACTTCACATAGACATAACATCACGCCTGTATTCCTCCAAGGGCTAAGCTGAGTTGTACCATTAGTACACCCACATTTCGCCAGATATGTTTAAGTCCCATGTAACAAGGGGCTAGTATTTGTGATTAAATCAAAACTAACATCAATTAATACTGGTAGGGGCTAAATCGTGATGTTGTTTAGATTTTCATTTTTCTGAATTAAGTTTCATTTAGTAAGATTAGACTTTGATGGCTAAGTTTTACTTATTTATTAAGTATTCGTCCCTTTTTCATTTTAATTTGATTCTGGATACGATGTAATTCGTATTAATCCAGGTATGTCGTTAGTTTTGGTATAAATAGTTAATTTTTTATTTTATAATAAATTAAATTTTCAAAGTAAATACCATTTACGGTGGTCGAAAACGGACCGTTTCAGGTTTCCGATTCTCACAATCCTCCGATCTCGTAATATTCTTAAAAAAGGATCCAAAGTTTTCGCTTCACGCATGTAAGTAGATGATACTATCCTTATCATTTTGAAAGGAGCATTGACTATCAGTAGGTAAAAAGTACCAGCCTATTACTGTCCCACTGCAGGGCACAGACCTCTTCTCATACAGAGAAGGCACGAGCATTAATCACCACCCTTGCTCAAGACGGGTTGGGGATTTCAGACTTATATTAATTATACAAGTCTAGATTTCCTCACGATGTTTTCCTTCACCGATGTCAGTGATGTCCAAGATAAACTTAGAAAGTACATATGAATTGAAAAACTCACATTGGTACTTGCCCAGGTTTGAACCCACAACCTCGTGTACAAAAGGCGAGGCCTAAACCACTGGGCCATCATGACTCCAGTATCAGTAGGTACAAAGGGAAAATCAGAACCCTTTTCAAACACCTCTTTTTAAACAATACAGTTGTACTCGTAAGTAGTATCTTGGCAAGTCCGAACAACAACGTGATAATGTATGTGCATGTCTAAACGATTTAAAATGTGTATTGATAATTTGGCGCAGGTCAAAAGAGTCGAACGTGGCCATATTCTGCATCTTTACGTGTGCGACATTCTGCACGTCCTCTTCTAAGAACCATGTGAATAATAGAGCTATATATACCTCAAACAATTTCCAAACTAAAATATTCAATTGTTAACACCTGCAACATGGACTTGGAGGACGATTTGAATTGACCAGTTTGCTTTTGGAGTTGTATTTAAATCAATTTTAATACTCGCTTACCGCAACCGCGAATTGAAGGCAAAATATGCGCTTTAAAACAGCAGTTTTAAGCTTTTAGCTGTTAAACTTGCACCAAAAGAATCATAAATCATTTATTTGTAAAACATAGATAATAATTGCATGACCAACAAATAAGATGTGAAAAAAAGTTACACTATTGAAAATTCAAATAAGATTTAATTTATATTCAAAGTTTAAAATGTTTTCATGCGAAATGGTAGAATGTACAGATGCCAGCACATCAAGCTATCTCAAACTATCGGATCGTACAGGATTGGATCTTCTTATCAAAATACAATAATTTAACCATCCCGAGTGGGGCACAAACCTAGACTCCAGCGACGGTCTGCTACTGAAAAATTCCTGCAAAAACCCAATAATACTCAGGTCCTCGTGCTCAGCACTAGCGCTTGAGATCAATAGACCAACGGAATTTGAGCCTTATTTGAACAAATGTTTTAGTTTATGCAAGCTGAAGACAGACTTACTTTTGCACTCTAAATACGCTGCCATAGAAACAACTACTTAAGCTACAGCTTTTTCTGCAACCACTACCCGACGCGAGTCGATGCCTGCGCAGATCTCGCCGAAATTGTCTCTGCGCAATTTCCCGCCACTTTCCATATTGTCTATGATTGTGTAACGCACACATGTTCGGTAATTCGATTGCCTAACAACCAAACTTTATGAGCACAGAGGACGCTTGTTAAATTACATTTCTCAATATTGCTTCAGATTTCATCGGTTGAGTCGAGACAGTGTCAATCAGCTGTTTGTCGTCATCCCAGTTGTGTGTAACACAAGACGAATGATTGGCCACACGTCGTTTGTGACTATGGCTTGCAGGAAAACTGTCTGTCCAAACTCCAAGTTGTTGGACTAAGTGCGAAATCATTAACGGCAGTTCAGACTACGTTGTACTATTTCGCTCTGTTGTAAAGAGTTTTTTTTGGGACAAGAACGCCACGCTATTCCCAAACCACTGCATCTCTTGAAAACCAGAATCAACAGTAGCAACCACCAGAAAAACGTCGAGACAATGAAGACAACGAGTCCCGGAGAAACGATTCAACTGTCTTAGATCCCGCAACGAAATTAATCAGAAAAGTACGGCGGAGGAGTTAGAAAAATACATCATTTGTAGTAAAGCATATTGCGTCATTTATTTGTTACTAGCTTTTGACTTTGCCCTGTGGATGCAGACGAAATTACGGATTACAGACTACCCAATGGCCTTTCCAGGGTTTTAAATAGGGTTATAATAAGCATGTAATAATGACATCCAATAATAAATTAATTAATAACAAAATGTTGACAGTAATAATGTAATAATAGTATATTTTTAAATAATTTTATATAATAATGCATGCAATAATAATTTAAATTAATTAATAGTCATTAAGAAATCAATAATGTTGCGGTGCCCTAGCAGGGTTCATATACGAAACTTATATTTACCACAAGACCTTGTAAACGCAATAATAAATAAATAAATAATCTCCATACCAAATTTCATATAAATCAGTTTAGCCGTTTAGTCGTGAAAGCTAACAGACAAACAGATCTAATTTCGCATTTATAATATTAAGTATGCACTAATGACTTGTTGTGTGACCGCATCCATATAAAATGCTGAGCGATATCATTGTTTTATACAATATATACGAGTATGTTACAGTGTAGTCTGAAATGCTCTTTACAATTCTGTCGATCATCATGGACGAAGCCTTTCGTAATAATTTCTGAGTAATTTGTCGAGTTACAGTTGTTCAGGCCCTCGCCTCTATTGCACGAGGCTATGGGTTCAAATCTGGGCAAGTACCAATGTGACTTTTCAATTCATATGCACTTTCTAAGTTTATCTTGAACATCACTGACGTCGGTGAAGGAAAACATCGTGAGGAAACCTGGACTTATATTTCATATAGGTCTGAAATTGCCAACCCTAATGAGCAAGCATCGTGATTAATGCTCGTGCATTCTCTGTACGAGAAGAGGCGTTTGACATTAATAGACTGGTATTATTATTATTGTCGAGTTATTACTTTACTGGATACATTTATTTTAAATACACACATCAATCTAGAAATTTTATAGGTACATAATTTGAGTTTCTGTTAAACGATATGCTGAAATAACACTTCATCATCCTCCTGCCCTTATCCCAATTTATTTGGGGTCGGCGCAGCATGTTTTCTTCTTCCATACATCTATACTTGCCGTCATCTCAATAGTCACTTCTTTTCTAGCCATAATATCATCTTCCACACAATTCATCCATCTTTTATTTGCTGAAATAACAATTACATACGGAAAATAGAACCATAGACATTGCGTCACAAATTCACTAATGTTTCTGATTCTACCGTAGCAATTGTGCATAGGTACTTGTTTATGCATTTGGTTTAGTTAATTAGCCTTTTTACCGGCGCTTTTTTAATTTTATATCAGTGATCGTGCCCTCAGCGCCTAGCTTATAAATTGACAGTACATTTATCATCTTGCCTGACATGAGTTACTTTTGGGTAGAATGTAAATTAGAACCTTTTACCTTACAATGCTGCTTCGAGTGACTGATCTCGGCGATACGCGTAAGTCCAGGGATGTGTGGTTGGATATGGGTTTCATCTCGATGGGTCTCTTGGACGCAAATAATATCGCAGTAAGTTTCGCGGTAGACATCAGAAAGAATAAACGACCTACTAGTAAAATAAAGTTTAAAATCGAATCGGTAGTTTCTGAGATTTTTTTTATTTTTCATTTCAGGTTACCCAATAACTGGGTTGTGAAGAACTGGTACTCAGCTGAATCTGGACAGATTGAAAGCCAAACCAATAACATACATAGTTGAGAAAAGGGTGTACAGAGTTGGAGTTTTTTAAATCATTATCTATTTTTCATTAACTAGAATATTAGTACTGTAACTAAACAAGCGCCATCTGGTGACAATGCTGGGAAACTATGTAATTACATACAACATGCATAATAAATGATGTAATTTAGACAACTGTATTACTATTTTGATTTCTGTACTTTTAATTTTAATTTTATCGGATTATGTATTTGTACGCCTTTCTAGACAAAACATGTTGAAACTTTCTTATTTTTGTAATCGTTCTAATTGATTCTTAACCTACACATGATTTTGACAAATATAATTTATCTTATCTAATATATTGACGTAAGTGAACGCTAACTTTACCGCGATCGTATAAGTTCAAAAACTCGAACTAAGCCCCCTAAGCTTGGCCCTGAGTCTCTTGCCACAAGAAATAAATTAAAGATCTAAATCGACTCCGCTCAAACTTTCCATTTCAAAAACAAACCTACTTGTGTATTCTATCGAATCTGACAACATTACGACACGCTACCAAGTTGGCAACATTATAAAAAAGAACAGTCGCCGGTAGCGTGGGGTCGCCACGGAAGGCAATATCCTGTTTCCGGTTCACCCCTTTTTTATTTTAATGCACAATTATAAAGTTATTCGCTTGATTTCGTCAGTGCCACTCCGGCGCATATAAATCGACTTATAAAGGTATAAGCTGGGGTGGTCCGATATTTGTTTTACGTAATAATGCAGTTTTGTTTAAGTTATTGCTGATGGCCGATGGCTGTAAGTTATTGGTGATTTTAATGTGAATTTTATGAAGATAATCTATGAATATTTTACTCGAAATATTTTTATCTAGGTTAGCCTTTTGACGGTACTGTAATAAAGGCTAAGAAATGTGAATATTGAGATCTACATTGAGTGCAACTGTATCAATCGATGTTTTTAATTTGTGACTACAATTTCGTTTTCAATATTTAATAGAAACTCTTGCCTGCCTTACCCGTGATGGCCTAGTGGTAAGGGCTTTTGCCTGTGATGCAGGAGGTTGTGGGTTCAGATGCGGGTAAGTACCTACCAATGTGCCTTTTTCAGTTGACCTGTATGTACTTTCTAAGTTTATCTTAGACATTACTTGACATCGGTGAAGGAAAACATCGTGAAGAAATCGGATTGACAATTAATATAAACCTGGAATCGCCAATCCGGAATAAAAAGTAGCCTATGTGATAATCCAGGGTATGGCATATACCTACCTTCATAACAAATTTCATCAAAATCCGTTAAGCTGTTTTAGAATGACGGAGTAACAAACATACACACATATACCGACAAACTTTCACATTCATAAGATTAGTGTACTCGAAATGGGCTAAGAAATGTCATTTAGATACCGTACTTAATTGTTTCTTAAAGATAAATTTATTTATTACCCACCTATCGTGTCACCAGAATTAATAATTCCAAAATGTACATCAAATAAGTATTTAATGCGGCATAGCATAATCTTGTAAAATGTCACCCGTTCAATTACAGACGATGTTTACGAATTTTATCGAAAAGAATTCATATTACAGGCAAAGAATGTAATAACTTATGTATTAACAAGATTATTGTGGCCGAATGTCGAATTCCTTTAATTAAGTTTTTGCTATATGGCTGACTTTTGCATTTCGAGGAAACAAAAGCAGCTGTTGATTCGAAATAGGTACAGGAACAGCACACAAAAAAAGATAATTTTCGTAAAGTCTTTATCGATGTAGGTTTGAAAAGAAAGTTACGTCGAAATGGCGCTGAGCCCCACCTAGGTCACTCTTTTCCACTCTGGGCACGTGCCCAGGGCTCTACGATCAATGGGCCCTGGGCATCAAACGATCACCGATATTTATTACCGAAAAACATATTTATTTCCAAGCATCAAATGAAAAAGACTGACTACAATACCTACTCGATGATAAGCTTTTGCATGCGCTTAGCTACTATACTCTCGCCAGAATTAGGCTTTCTGATTTGTGCATCCTTAGATAAATTTTAATGTTTAAAAATATAATTTAAGTAATGTTACCTACATCTACGAAAAAAATTGATTTGATTTGTCAAAAAATAAATCTATGTACAATGCAGACCTTTGCTTAACCACTTTTTTGTCTATTCTAAAAAAATATGCTCCGTCAAGGTCATAGGGGACCCATTATTCTAATGTGCCCAGGGCCGCCAATAGGTTAAAGACGGCCCTGGCCCGGGTAGGGCCAGGGCCGTCTTTTTTCTTTACATCTCTTTAGTTCTTCGTCCTTGTACTGAATGATTCGGCTCGAGAAGTCGACGGAGTCAACCAACCGTTGTAATGAGTGTTGAGGTTTGGTCCCAGTTGTACTACAACACTCACCCAGTTTCCTTTTGTATTCTCTTGTACCAGCCGCAACCGGTACACCGCTTGTAACAGTGCAATAATTCTATAAAAATCACCTGTGAAAATGTAGGCGACGTGAGCTGTGACTTCTACAGCATAAGTCGCTTCAGATTGAGGCTGAAGCCCAAACAAAGAGCATATAATTGAGGCCATAAAAATCAGAGTGACCTAACTAACCTTTTTTTTACATAATAAACATAAGTTACTCTGTTTTTTTTAAAACACCCTACTACACTTATGAGCAAAAATATGGAATCATCCACGTGTCTTCCAACTTATGATCACCATAGAACCAATCTCAATATATATAAATTACGTGTCACGTTGTTTGTCCGCTATGAACTCCCTAAACTACTGAACCCATTTTAATAAAATTTTGAACACAGTGTGTGTTTTGGACAAACTTAAAAGATACGATAGCTTCTATTTCGATTATTGACGTAAGTATAGTAATGCGTTATAGGCCAAAACTCTATTAAAAAAAACATGCTAGCTAACCACTCTGGTTCTCATAGCCTCATAAAGGTACATAAATATGGCATAGACTAGGGCAGTATACACGAGACATTAGTTTGAGAGTCAATTTCACTACTGCACTTCATCTTCATTGGATTATCTGGTTCGTCGTTGAATCATTTGTTTTAAAATTTAAAAAATCATTTTAGCACTTGAGACGAAATTAAATTACTTCTAGGCGCCTGGTAAACAAACATGCAATGCACACCGTACGGTACTTGATAGTTTCCTCGCAAAGTCGCAACCGTGGTAGGTACCGCCCCAAATAGGAAACATCGATATCAAATTTAACCGTAAATTAATTTATTTTACTTCAATAACGGTTGTAATAACGGCATTTTTACAATACAATAAGAAACATATAGATAACACAGGTTTAAAATCAAATAATAAAAAGTTATCCTACTCACAGTACAGACGCCAGCACATCAAGCTACTACAAACTGTCAGATTTTCCCATCAACTTGAACCTTATTTCTATTGTGTTAAAGTTGTAAAACTGTCAAATAAATTTGACACATTAGGGTAGCTTGACGTGCTGGCCTCTGACATGCCAATCTTTGTCCATTTAGCCACAAGATCGCACTTTTAATTAGAATAGAAAAAAGAAATCAAATCTAACACAGAGATCTTAGCCCGCGCAACGGTATACACAGAGGCACTGCCTGTGCTTTCCATCGCGGCAATAATCATCTGAGACAAAAGCGAGTCAACACAGCATGTACTTATAGGTCAGGCGCGTCAACAGCCCCAGGAAGCGTCTAGCAGGATACGGTGATCTGATCTCGTGTTCGCCAAACTCTAATTATTATATCCTCGGCAAATAAGCAGAAATCTGGTCCGATAGATGTAAGAATAATAACCACGTAGGTAATACCACACACCTTAGGAACGCTTTTTGTTTTTTACTAACCCAATTTTAAGCGTAAAATACCGTTTAAAGGAGGACTTAATGCCTTAGGCATTTTCCACCTTGGAGTGATGCAGAGACAAACCATGGTAGGCGCGACGAGGCAAAAAAATAAATCTGGAGATGAATGTTTTTTTTTAATCTACTGAGTGGAAGTCACATCGACGCACAACTTAATACCGTACCGTGAGTTCAGTACGAGATTCTGGACGGGTACCAGAGTTGAAATGTTTCGGCTTTAAACCTACTTTTGTCGTTTTTCAGTTGTTTTTTTTTTAACTTACAGTTGGGGCGTAGTACACATGTGCCCCCGGTAGGTACTGTAGTACAACTAAATTTCCCTTTTTAAACTACTTAAGGTCACAATTCCGCTACAGCAGAACTGAAACATGCAGTGATGGACCATCGTATCTCTCATATGCGCTTCGTCCCACTTTAGGGTCCATTTCCATCAAACAGAAAAATCCTCGCGGATGATCGAGCATCCTCCATTTTTATGTTTTTTTAAGGGAAATCATCCAATGACTTCTCCCGTTCTGGGTAGAATGGGAGGGCGTGTCAGACTTTTACCGACTAAAACCCATCCGTGTTCTGTCCTTGCCGTTTGCGTTCCAGGGTCACGGAAACCTTTTTGAACATCTCGCAACCCTGGTCGAGCATCCTGCTAGCCGCTCATTCACAACAAGGGCGAAAGTGCGCTTCGAGGACGCTCGTCCGGGTTCGCGGGTATACGCGCGCAAAAAGTCAATATTGACATAGTTACTTAAACGTACTTTTACGTACTTTTAACGTTACTTAAAAGTTACTAAAAAGGTAGAAAGTGGCCAGAATAATAAATAATTTACTGGAAAGAATAATTTAAGGAGATGGGAGATTTTGATTTTATATTTTATAAAGTACACTTATAAACAACACAGCTTTGCAGCAGCAGGTCACTTATCACAGTGTAAGCACGCTTACGAACGTGGCCTTTCCTTCTTTTCTTTGTATAAGGCGAGGAGGGAGACGTTGGCTACCTTCACAACCTTAAACCTAACTCCGGGAATGTCACTCCGGGATTGATTCGGTTCTAGTAACGAATCCTTTTACTTAAGTATTGTACTTACAGTATTTGTAACCCATGGACTACTACTTAGGTACAGAGTTCTGATGACATTATTGATTTTAGAAAACTGCTTAACAATTGTTTGGTGTAGAATTAATGTTGCCAGTATGAGTATGTCTATGGGTAGTTTGTTAGTGGCGGGGATTAAAAATAAATCAAGCACAAAGATATTCAATAAATACTTTAATTTTAAAACAATTCGGGTTTCATCTTACATCATACATTTTTTCATGTATTATAAACATTTTTACACTATTTTTATTAAGCATTTGTATATAAGTCACATAAAACACCTTAATATAAGTATGAGGCACCTATGAATCAAATGTTTCAAGTTCATTCAACCTTGGGGTCAAAATCAATGCATTTTTCGTTCATAAAGGGGCATGTTTTGTTTTTGTTACATTAGGGCCGTTTACACAGCGTTGATCACTACAATATTTTAGTGTAGTACTGGGATCACATGGCAGTTTCTCACTGCATTTGTTTTTAACAGTATGGACGTGTGATCTCAGCTTTTTATCGTAAAATATCTTACTGGAAAACATTGTGTGAACAGCCCCAAACGTAATTAAGAACCGTCTACTTAACAAAATGTGCGTTTCACGCCCTCGCATCAATTGTGTTACAACCTTTTTGGGACATACGCGCGTTTAAACAAAGAATCGAAGTTAGGAATGTTGCTATTTCAAAAATATATTTTGAGACATGGTGTTTCATAGAATTGGTTGATATAAATTACTCACTGGTTTCAAAATAATCATGTATGCTACCAACCATATTTGATTCTAGGCATACGTTTTCAGCTGGCAGTATGTTTAAGGCACCATTTATCTATGGGGGAAATAAAACCTCGTTTATATTTTTTTCCTATTCATAATTATGTCACTGGCCACGTTCCCTTGTTTAAAACGAAACTAAAACTAAAGAATTGTCATCCCTTACTAACATATAGTTATAGAAAAAGACAGTGATAAACAAGAACTTGGTTACAGCTGTCAAATTAGTTTTTGCTTCGATCTTCACCGTGTTTATGGTCAATGCGTTTGAAATGTCAACTGTGTTTGTATAGAAGCTTATTTTATAAGAGAGAAAGAGATGGGGATAATCGTCAGTTAAGTTTGGCTTGCGAACAAGGGAATCGATACCATTAACAAACTAAAATGGCAAAAATATTAATAGTAAGTATTTTAAAACTTACGCCTCAACTTTTAAGTATTTCAATCCAAATTAAGTATCGAAAATTGAGATTACAAATACGAAGGTACAGTCCACTTAATAGTTTTGTGACTGCACACATAAATTTTGCTCCTGTTCATAAAAGTAAGTAATATTAATGTAAAACTATGGTTAACTGCATGGAAATACTATTAATCTATTTTTATAATAAGACTGTATTTTATAAGCAAGACAAGTACAAGTACCACCTGTACTTACACCCTTTATTTACTAAACACGCTTTAAACATATTATTCGCATTTAAATTTCGTCGTAGTCTGATAAAAATGCAACACACATTACTCGCGTATTTGGGTAATGTTGCTCAAATTTAATTGGCAGGCGCAGCGAATTACACTTTCCTTGCATATAAAATAGAGTCTTGTAATTGCTTATCACAAAATTGCCAAGTACCGTTTTATTGTAATAAAACAACAATATAATAAGGTAACTATTTAATTGTAAAAGTTGCCAACTTGTCATCAATCATCCCGCATTTGAACATAAGTATTATTCACAGCCTTTCTTTCTATTTCCTCGATAATTCTATGAATACTTTCTTGGACTAAAATATTTGATATTTCATTTATTTTGTAAGACAAGTTGACAGCTAATAATCTTTAAGCTAATAACTTTTAATTGGAATAACCACAACACCTAGCTTGTGCACCAACTACATTTCTTAGACACTGATTGTTTTTTTTTTTTAATATTTTGATGTAAAGCTATATCGTCGCTAAATGCTAAGCTTTTGACACGGAATCTCGATTACAGATAAAACAGAAAAAGTTTGCGATTCGGTAATGTTCATCCGAAGCACGAACGTTACGTCACTGAGTAACCCCTCGCAGAAGCTAAGCTTCAAAGTTTTGTACTGGGTACCGCGTTTTGTGTTTAATAGTCCATCTATCATTAAGTTTTCTCTCTGTTGTGTATCATCATCCTCATCATCATCCTCCTGCCTTTATCCCAATTTATTTGGGGTCGGCGCAGCATGTTTTCTTCTTCCATACATCTCTATTTGCCGTCATCTCAAGGGTCACCTCTTTTCTTGCCATATCATCTTTCACACAATCCATCCATCTTTTCTTTGGTCTTCCTCTACCCATGTAACCCTGCACATTCATACTCAAAACTTTCCTCACAACATGGTTCTCATTCCTTCGCATCACATGCCCATACCATGACAACCGATTTCCACACAACTTCTCGGTCACAGGCGCCACTTTCAGACTTCCTCTTACATACTCATTTCTTATTCTATCCATTCGCGTAACACCACACATCCCCCTCAGCATTCTCATCTCAGCTGCATGTAACTGCCTTTCATTCATGCCTTTTGCGGCCCAACATTCTGATCCATACAAGACAGCAGGTCTTACCATAGTTTTGTAAATCTTCCCCTTAAGTTTAAGGGGAATATGGGGGTCACAGGTTGTTCCCGTTACCTGCCGCCATTTCATCCACCCTATGTTAATTCGGTGCTTAACAGCCCGATCTATTTCTCCGTCACTTTGCACGAGTGAACCGAGATACCGAAAGTCGGAACAGACCGGGAGAAGCACGCTGTTAAGCGACACTGCTTCAGGACTGGAGAGACCGCCGAAATCACAGAACATATATTCAGTTTTGGTTCTGCTGATTTTCAAGCCTACACTCTCCAGCCTCTGTTGCCATTTCTCCAGTCTGCTCTGGATCTCAGGTCCATCTTCACCGACAAGAACAATGTCGTCGGCAAATAGCATGCACCAGGGTGCCTCTTCCTGTATGTCCGACGTCAGAGCGTCCATTATCAACAGGAAGAGGTAAGGGCTTAATGCCGACCCTTGGTGCAGTCCTACAGCCACACTGAACTTGTCGGTGTTGCCAGCAGACGACCGGACATACGTCCTAGACCGGCTGTACATTGCACGAATCAACTCCACATACTTGCCAGGCACACCTTTCTCTTTCACGGCCCACCACAACACCTCCCGGGGCACCCTATCATACGCTTTCTCCAGATCAATCTCTCTGTTGTGTATGTCACTCAAAATTAAAAATCTTATTATATTAAATTCTCGAGTCACGGTGTTTGAAAAATGGCTCGACCGATTTTCGTGAAATTTTGTGTGCATATCGGTTAGGTCTGCGAATCGGTCAACATCTATTTTTCATCCCCCTAAATGTTAAGGGTGGTCCACCACAAACATTTAATATGGCAAAACAATGCAACGTTTGCAGCAAGTAATCTATAATTTTCCAATCATGATGTACGAAATTACTACCATGGTTGTAACAGCTCTATATTAGATCTCATTATCCCGTGTTGATAATCATTTCCGAATATAGACGATCATTGCCGAAGCGCAAACTTTTGTGGGATATCTGTAAGCAATTTTTTTTAATCTTTTCTCTCAAGTATACCTGTGTAAGACGCGCCCCATTCTATTTAACACTCTAAAAGTATTCGTTTACGATTTAAAATAATTAAGTGAGATTTTACAGCGGTTGAGAGGTAAACAGATTTGCGTTCCGTAATATTTTTTGTTAATAGCATTTTTGGCGATTTTATCATTAGTGTCTTAGAAAAATTAAGTAACAATATAAGTAAGTACCCAATACATCAAGCTACCGCAATCTAACAAAATTTCTTTGATAATTTTTCAACCTTATTACAAAATTATAAGGTCGATTTTCAATTGGGAAAATTTGACAGATCGGGATAGCTTGATATGCTGGCGTCTATACATACAGTAGTATGTTTACATAGTATATCAAACTATATCACAATTTACGCTATACACATGATGAGTTTACATTGCTAATATGCATTGCTAATCGGCAGTTTCTAAAACAATAACTAAGTTTTTAAGCATTATTGTAGTGGTAAGAAAAAATACTCTTTGTACAGAGGCCAGCACATCAAGCTACCCCAATGTGTCAAATTTCTTTGATAGATTTTCAACTTTATTTCAAAAGTATAAGGGATCATGTTCTATTGGTAGAATTTGACACATTGGGGTAGCTTGATGTGCTGGCGTCTGTACTTTGTATGAAGATTTTACTGTTTCTCTGCTATAACTAAAATTAATGGATGTAGATTTTTCCGTAAACCAACTTGTGCCACAATTATTTATAGGCGTGTTGCTGATCCAAATCTACTGGATGCGTTTTGCTCACTTATTATTTTAGAAACATAATCTTATACAGTAAGCACTACTCTTTATCTAAGTGAATTCAAGTCTCAATACTGACTAATAAAATCAAAAATGGTATATCCAGAGTAATTTCTAATACTTAGTTGGAATAATGTACCATACAGTGAAGAATGTCTGACAGAAGGGATCGGATGAAATGTTAGGTAACACGGATGCCACTGCGCATCTTAAGCGCAACATCTATCAAAGTAAAATGCTTAAATAAATACCTTACTATTAACGCGATGTTCTGATTTATTCTATATGTTCTCAATCTTTTCAATTTTCTCTGTTTTCTTGCCGAGCGTGGCCTTACACACGTACCCCTTCAGCGCGAGCACGCCCCTACACTTTATGTGCACCTGGTAGCGAGCGCACCAGTCCAGGTTGTTACAGCCGACGCCCGCGTCTGACAGTGTCTTTACTGCGGCTATCGACAGTAGATCTGTGGAAGAGAGAGACAGAAACATGACATTATTGTGCGTTCCTTTTTGTTTATTTATACATACATTTATATTGACGTTTTCCCATGGGTGCAGGCAGAAACCACAGAGCGCCACCCGGTGCGATCTTAACTTACTTGTTTACTTATTTGACTAAATATTATTACTCTTTCAAATAAACACAACATAAACTTGTTGCCGCCTATAACTGGACTATCAAACAGCTGCCGAGTATACCTACGGTCGTAAATTATAGTTTAAATTCTAATACTTCGACGACACGGTTGGCGCAGAAGCTGAGCGATTGGCTGCTGCGCTGCGTGTCGCAGGTTCGATCCCCGCACGGAACAAATATTTTTATGGCCTACAGGTAGTTGTTCCGGGTCTGGCTGTTTGTGTATGTGAGTTTAAATGTTTGTAAACGCACCCACGATACAGGAGAAATTCCTAGTGTGGGGCAAAGTTTAAAAAAAAAATAAGTTGCCCGCATGGTTCGATCGACGTTTCAGTTACACTTGCCTAGGTCGTTCCGTGGATTGGTAATCGTCCATTACATGCCTTGTCTACCGTGCCTCGAAAGGCACGTTAAGCAGTTGGTGCCGGGTGTCATACGTAGATATTTGATTATCGTTACGGGTAGTTAAAAGCCCAAAAGTCTGACCACCATACTTACCAAAAGGCAGGTTGGATTGTTTTGGGAAACTAGACCCAATAGTTATTAAAATAAGTGGGAGTTAAGTGGCGTAGAGGGGGCATGACGGCGTCGCGTTTCACATCAAACATATCTTTGTTAGGGCACTCTTGCAAGGTTTCCGCAGTTCCTATAGTGCATTGGTTCCCAAACAGTACTCCGCGGATCACCAGTAGTCCGCAAGAGCCAAAATAGGGTCAGCAAAAGACTTAAGATTTCAAACTTTTCAATTCCAAAATCACAGTGGTGCAAAACCGTGTTATCTTTCTATTAGAAACGTTGTGATTTCTAAGACACAACGTATTACTGTTGCACTTTACTTCTGAGCTCTACAAAAAATACTATAAGTTTTAATTCAAGTTTATTTTTAGATTGACACAATTTATTTTTCTTGAACCTTCTGGTCCCTGCTAACAACAGCGAAATCAAAATGGTCCCAGGGTAGGGTAGGTACCTTGGGACGATACATAACATTATGCTAACTAGAGCTTTGGGCCATTTTCGATATTAATGCCAAATTTTTTATCGCATAGGTGGAATTAAAAAAAACATACAAGGAATTATATTTAAAAAAAAAACAAAGTCCTTTAAGTATCTTATAAGAAAAATTCAACAAATTATCTAAAGATATCACAATGTTTCTTTGAAGTGCCTTTGGGGTAAAGTCGACTTTTGAAGTTGGGGTAGTGTTCATTGCTGATCAGATCGACACCAGCACTACACTGTTACAGTAAGTTCCCCGATAGTTACCGGGAGGGTCCGCGTGCGTGAGCAGCTGCACGTCGTTGGCGCGGCAGAAGGCGTGCAGCGAGGGCGGCACGACGCAGCAGGACGCCAGGTTGATCTGCGCGATGGCCGGCCGCACGCGCGCCCACGCGTGCAGCTTGCGCAGGCAGCCGCCGCCCACGTCCGCCACGCCCAGCTGGTACACGCGCCCTGGCCACGGGGGGGGGGGGGGGGGTTTATTAAAAAATTACACTAAATATACTTTATTAATAGTACAAAATTGGTGTAGTTTGAAGTGGCAGCCCGGAGTATGGGTGTATGCCCGATTGATGGCATCAATAGACTCACCGCTTATTACATGGGACTTCAAATCATAACTGGTTAAATGTGGGTGTACACCTCTGCACAACCTTTCGGGGGAATACAAGCGTGATGTTATGAATGTTATGTAGTACAAAGTATAAAGTACTAAGGTAGACTGGTAAAAAATGCCTAACTAAGGCATTGAGTCCGCCTTTGTACGGTTCATTTTACTTGTACAGAGGCCAGCAAATCAAGCTACCTCAATGTGTCACATTTCTTTCATAGTTTTTCAACCTTATCGCAGAAGAAATAAGGTTCATGTTCAATTGGAAATATCTGACAGTTTGAGGTAGCTTGATGTGCTGACTTTGGTAATAGTCGCAACTCATTTATTTTTATTCACAGGCTGATGACAATTGCTGAATTCTTAAATAGACAGTAGCATAGTAATGAGGATAAAAAAATGACAAGACAAATTTCTTGTAAATAGAAGTTTGATTGATCAAAATGATGTGATCAATTCTTTAGAAATTTATTTTATGTTTTACTCGTCAATTACCTATGAGCTTTTCCTTTAATTTTCTAAGAGGACATTATTTTATGAGAACAAAAAAATAACCGGGGAATGTGGGAGTCGGATTTGCCCACCGAGGGTTGCTTACGTTGGTGGGGATTTATTTTTTCTATTTTGAAAGTTGAACATTATTCTTTTGCGACCGGGTAACGAAGTTTGTTTGTAAAGGGTTGTTGTTGTTGCTGATTATAAGAAAAGCTTCTAGTTACGAGATCATTTCGTATCTTTTAATGTTTCCTGTAATATTTATACGTAAAACTTCATCAACAAGATTTAATTCGGCTTTTTCGTTTAGTAAATTTCGGAGATTGGGGAGAGAGGAATGGTATTTTAATGTTTGAGGACATTTATCATCATTATATTAGGTCTTTACCTATGAAATTGCCGTTCTGCAGTACTGGCCATTTCAAATCAAAATATTTTTTGTTTGGCTAAGAATTCTAATTTCAAATTAATTTTATTTTAAAAACATGGATTTTTTTTTCCAAAAGTAGTCATTTGTTTATTGATTAGTGTTACATTTTCATCGCATTTAAATCTTTTTCGTCATCATGGATACGTTAAAAATTCGAGTAATTATGGAATATGAGTACCGTCGTGGCAGCAACGCGGCACAAGCGGCACGCAACATCAACGACGTTTACGGAGCTAACACTACAAACCAACGCACTACCTGTTATTGGTTTGCTCGCTTCCGTTCTGGAAATTTCGACCTGAAAAATGAACCTCGCGGTCGTCCGAAGACTTTGGTCGACAATGACGAATTAAAGGCGATTGTGGAAGCTGATGATACACAATCTACGGCTGAATTAGCAGCAGCTTTCGACGTTAGCGTCAAAACAATATTGGTCCATTTGCGTCAAATTGGCAAGGTAAAAAAGCTTGACAAATGGGTGCCCCACGAACTCAATGATCGCCAGCGCGAAGTACGCGTCGAGACGTGCCTTGCACTGCTCAACAGACACACAAATGAAGGAATTTTGAACCGCATTGTTACCTGCGATGAAAAATGGATTCTGTTTGATAACCGCAAGTGCTCAGCAAGTTGGTTGGATCCTGGTTCAGCACCTAAACAATGCCCTAAACGAACACTTACCCCAAGAAAAGTGATGGTCACTGTTTGGTGGTCTAGCGCCGGTGTGATTCAACACAGCTTCTTACCAAACGGGGTGAGCATTACTGCAGATGTGTACTGTGAAGAATTGAACACAATGATGGAGAAGCTGGCACATCTCCAACCAGCATTGGTCAATCGCTCGTCTCCGCTGCTCCTGCACGACAACGCGCGACCTCATACTGCACAGCAGACGGTCTCCAAGTTGCAAGAACTGGGGTTGGAAGCTCTCCGTCATCCGCCCTACTCACCAGACCTTGCGCCTACAGACTACTACTTTTTCCAGAATTTGGATAACTTCTTGGCGGGAAAAAAATTCAATACCCGAGAGGCAGTACAAAATGCCTTTGAAGAATTTGTTGCCTCCCGTCCAGCTGATTTCTTTAAGAAGGGCATCAATAAACTGCCACTGCGTTGGCAAAGATGCATTGATTGCATGGGTGATTACTTCGATTAATACAAATAAAAAATACATGAAAAAAATTCATTTAAATTTTTTCATACAAAACGGCAATTTCATAGGTAAAGACCTATTATTTACGTCAAAACCTAAATAAACTTAATATTTTGGAATCATTTAATTTTAAGTGTAAAGGAGCGTGGTGGTTCACAGGTGTGAGTGAGAGGTATAATAGGGGTGAAAGGGTGGGGAAATAAAAAAGGACAATATGGCGACACATGCCCACAACGAAGTAGGACGACTCGGGAGTCAGCCTAAGTTTTTATGTAGTTTTCTTTGGAAATACAAAAATACAATAGTTTTAGTAACTATTATTTCTCTTGCTATTTACGAGGACCAATTTTTTATTAAATACTGTTCCAAATTTCAAGACGATAGCATAAGTAGTTCCAGAAATAAACTGCTATGGCAGATAGACAGTCAGACGAAGACAAACCATAAGGGTTCCTTATCGAACATTTCGGTACGCAACCCTAAAAATGGTTATTAATAGTAAAAGGGCAAAGGTACCGTGGAATTACAAAAAAAAGACCCCTTTGCCTAAAAAAAGTCTCAAAAAACCTTTGTTATTGTTACAATTTAAGATAAATATATATAACGGCACTTTAATATTTAAATTGGTTTTAATTAAATTTCATAGATGTCGCTGTTAGATTAAGAGTGTCGTGAACATGATTTATCTGTGTCTGCTACGTCACACCCAAAGACACGACAACACCGAGCGCTAGTGGGCAGTGAGGCGACGATAGACAGGCAGGAAGATTCCAGAAGGGGTCGGGATCGCACAGGCGTGCTACGCGTTCGGTGGAGTGTCTTACATCTTACATGCTATTTGGTAATTTTGTTTGAATAATGTCTAGTGCCTCTATTTTCTTCACCCGACAATCCACGCCTACCGATAAAAGTGGTAAATAAGATAATGGATTTAAATAATACCGCTTATGAGGGCCAAGTTCCTACATATAAATAAATGTTACCTTCTTTAACGAAGTCCTCGAGCACGGCCCACAGGATCTTGATCCCTGGCAGGATGGCCTCACACTTGCGCGCGTCCGCCTCGTTATCCGCCTCCACTTCCGTGCTGGACATGCGCACTGAAACAGAAGTCACGGTGACTGCTATGAATATATTTTAGAACTAGCTGTTGCCCGCGACATCGACCGCGTGGAATTTTGTATACTTCCCGATTTAAATTGGGTTTTATTGATTTCGCGCAATACTATAATTCTTTTTCTAAAACCAAGTTACAACTTGTATAATCGGCTATCTGTCAGGGTACCTAAGTTTCGTCAAAAACGGCCAGCCATTTCGTAGATTAGCCGGAACGGGCAGACACACAAAAATTTATGGAATTGTTTCTTTGGTGTAACTACTTGGACAGTCGTATCGAATATTTAAATCGCAAACTAATGGATAGTTCTGATTTTGTTATTTGTAATTAGGACCCCAGTGAGTGAGACAGAATACTTTGCAGCACTCAAAAAATCTAAATAAACTATGCGTATATTATAAAATATTTTTAAAACGCTTTTGAAGTAAACTAAAATTATTACAAATCTATATTAATAAAAAAGATCATTAAAATCTATGACGTAAGATGAAACCCGTATTGTTTTAAAAATTAAAGTATTTATTGAATACCTTTGTTTTAATTATTTTTACCCCACGCCACAAACAAATTACTTAAAAATACTATGAGTACTACTTCAGTAAGTGAACTCACCATTGCTGCCCAAAGAGATGGGAGACGCCTTAGTAGTATAGGTGGTCTTTAGGTTGGTGTCATCGGTGGTCTCCTCACGGTGTGTGTCAGGGTTGTATGCAAGGATCACGTTGTCGATGTAAGTCGTGTGCAGGGCTGTGAATACTGGAAATAAAAATTATTGTGATATTAGATAAATTCATTTAAAAACTTTCCCCGCGCTAGGAGTTTCTCCTGTATCGAGGGTGAAATTCAGAAACACAAACAGCCAGACCCAGAAAAACTATCTGTAGGTCAAACAAATATTTGTTCCGGGCGGGAATCGAACTCACGACACACAGCGCAGCAGCCAATCGCTCAGCCACTGCGCCAACCCTGTCGTCAATTCGTCAAATACTACTTAATTAATTTAATTCATTCATTCATTTATTTCAGACATTGTCCATTGTCCATACTTAAATATGCTCGTTCCCTCTCTCATACAGAAAAGTTCGGTTAAGCAGTAGATATCCGTGAAGGATAAACTGCAAGACTCCAAAAAAAATAATCTCTCATACAAAGAACGCGAGAGCATTAATCACCACGCTTGCTCAAGGCGGGTTGGCGATTTCATACTTATGTTTGTAAATATTATAAATCCAGGTTTCTTCACGATGCTTTCCTTCACCCATGATCAGTAAGTTATAAAGTAAGTTAAAAAGTACAATATATGATTCGAAAAAGTCGTTGACCAGATTTGATCCCACAACCTCGCGCATGAGGCGAGGCTCTAACCAGTGAGCCAGTACGCCATTATTTAATTGTTTGTTAACACGTAATAATATCATCATAAAAGTGCGCAGTCGGGCTTGGGTGAGAGAATGTGGAGTTCCTACATTCCCCTATTCAGGCCTGACTGTGCACTTTTTTTCGCACGTTACTTGTAGGTAAATTACAAATGCACGATATGTAGGATGCTAGGATGACAATTCAAAAGATGTCATATTCTGACGTTTTAATAACATGATGTGTGTGTGAGAGAGAGAGAGACGGAGCTATACATGCCCAATAGCACCATCCCTTCTTCGAATTGGATTCATGACTTTAAAGGCACAAGGCACATCACGCCTATTTTCTACGAAGGGTTAGGCAGAGAGGTGCCTCATGGTACACCCAAATTTCGGCAGTTATGTTTATGTTCCATGTAATGGGGGCAAGCCTATTACCGCGGAATTTAAACCGGGAAAAATCATGGCTCCGGGGTGCTACTGACAAATTCCAGATGGGATAACTCCAATAGTTGGTATACTTAGCCAGACCCGGGTATTCGAACCCAAAACCTCATACTCAGCAGTAGCACTTGCTACCACTAGACCAAAGAGTTCTCCGGGACTCGTCGGGCTTCACTGTCTCGACGCTTTTCTGGTGGTCGCCACTGTTGATTCTGGTTTTCAGGAGTTGCAGTGGTTTGGGAATAGTGTGGCGGACTTGTCCCAAAAAAAAACGACCAACGAGTTATGTAACTACCACCTTGAAAAAGAACTCGGAAAGTAGATTTTCTGTTATATTCTTATGAATACATTAGGTATTTTAGTTTAGAAGGAAAAAGTAATAGACATCGAGGAAATTACCATCATTTTGCATACAGGAGTTTCCATATAACAGGAAAGTTAAAAAAAAACATGAGAATCGAACGTTCGTATTTTATTATTTATTATTCAAGACTTGATACCTGAGTGGAAAGCATAGCAGGTTATATTATACTCGTATGTTATGTATATTACGTTTTATATTTTTTCTTTTTGGGCAAAATTGAAAGTTTTTTTTACGGCTTCGTACATCAAAAGGAAAAAAAACAGAACCCTTATATAGGACCACTTTGTAGGATCGTAGCAGGTGGCGTTCTGTAGTTCCAGCTTACCACCATGGAATAGAGACGTGAGTTTATAATAATCAATAAATAAATAGTGCTGGACAATCCACACAGCATCACCAAGCTAAGCAGGGCTTGTGTTATGGGTACTAGATGACTTACATACTTAATACTGTTATTTGACGACACGGTTGGCGCAGTGGTTGGGCCATCGGCTGCTGCGCCGCGTATTGTGGGTTCGATCCCCGCACGGAACAATTATTTGTATGACCTACAGATAGTTGTTCCGGGTCTGGCTGTTTGTGTATGTGAGTTTAAATGTTTGTAAACGCACCCACGATACAGGAGAAATTCTTAGTGCGGGGCAACGTTTTTATTAAAAAAAAAAAAAAATATATACAATACATAAATAGATATTTTTCTTTAATACATAGCAATAGTTATGTATGAATATATGTTCTCTTAAGGAAGGTCATCGACCCTCCAATTCTTTTTATACCCTACCGAATAAGTCAAAGGTTATTTACGAATTAATACTCAACAGCTAATAATAAACTAAGTTCACACAACTTATCATGTTTACTATACCTTCTTCGATACGCATAATTTATATAAAGTTACATTAATAAAGATTATATACACGTGTGACGTCATAGTCCATGATTTTAAAGCTATCATAGTGTGAGCTTCAGTGCAACGCATCCATTTATATCTGAGATTTAGTTCCTTTAAGATTTTGTCGTTGCGCCTTACTTTTATAGTACTGGGGTCGTACCATCAATGTTCCAGTGAGAGAGAGAGATGGAGTCATACAGGACGAAGAGCACTATATTTTTCATAACGAATCTGATGGTTTTGGCTCATCATAGAATGGCTCCAGGGGAGACTTGTCGTCATTTTTTTTCTTTAATGATTTTACTATGTCGACATTACTGATAAGTAATAAACTCGCGTACTTCTATGGCTTTCACAATTATATCCAGATATATTTATTATTAAATTAAATAAATCACATTCAAAATGGCAGTATTTTATCAGCACTCATTTTAGGTACCATTGAATGCGAGAATTTCCCAACAAGCATTACGTTGACCTCTTGTATTGAAACAAAGTCGGGTTAGTTACACTATTTATAACTCAAAAACAGCTAGACAGATTTTTATATTCTTTGATTTCATGGATTTGTCTCCGTCCAGAATAGCAGTATAACTATTAAAACATCGGAAAAATGATCGATAAAAAAAAATATAAGGAGCGGATGAAACCACGGGGCAAAGCTAGTATATAATAACTGTCATTCAATTAATCATGATCTTGACGCGAATTTGCATACCTACTTATCAAAGAAACCTCTTGTACGCAGGTACGTAGTTAATTAACTCAATATGTATATAAATGTATAGATAAGGCATCTCCGCGCAATCTTTATCATTTCATAGACCTTAGAGCATAGTGCGAGTGTCTATACTTACTCGATCGCGTTTACGTTTACTTACAATACATTTATATGGAATTATTATATTTAATAAATAAAATATATTTTTGCGATAAAAACATGGTAAGTATATAGTATAATATTTGGACCCTCTGTCCCCTAAATCAGTGTAAACTGTAACATAGGGACTAGTAACTTTGGCAGTTCACTTTAAGATAAACTAACTGTGCTCGCGACTTTGTCCTCGTGGAATGTAACTAAACATGGGTTTTCATTTTTTGCGCAGAACCCTAATAGTTTTATAAAAATCATAATAGACAGACAAAAAAAAAGTTTTGTTACCTATAACTACCGTGTAAATTTTCTTATGCATTCAGTAAAAAGCTGATATTTTGATATTACAAACAGACACTTCAATATTATTTATTTGTATATATTTACGTGAAACATTTTTTGAATGAGAAGAAACATTAATGGTGGGTGGGAAGGAGTGAAGGAGGATAGTAAATATGTACCCAAAAACTTCTGTTAATAATGATTGTCATAATCATCTGCATCCCAAACTATAATCGGGTAAGCTTCCAGTCTAACCGAGGGCAGCAATACCAATATTTTACATGGAGCGACTGCCTATCTGACCTCCACAACCCAGTTACTGGGCAACCCAATACCCCTTGGTAACACTGGTTGTCAGACTTTCGGGCTTCTGACTACCCGTAACGACTGTCAAAGATCTACAAATGCTAGCCGGGACCAACGGTTTAACGTGCTCTCCGAGGCACGGAGGAGTTGCGATATGTTAAAAACGGTCACCCATCCATAGACTGACCTAGGCAAGCGTACCTTAACCTTCGATGGACCCGTGTGGCGGTTTATATTTTGCTACGAGTTCCTCATTCAGATCAAACATACATATATACAAGAATTGCTCGTATAAAGGTATTAGATAGATAGATAACAAAACGGAAAACGCGAACATTTAGAGAAAACCATAAATTGTCAACTGCCGTAACATAACTCGGTAGACATGACCATGACCATATGTACAAGGTGACGTCATCGCCGGAAAAATACAATTGTATTACGAAGTAACGTAAGTTATCGACAAAAAGTATAATAATAATTTATCATAAGTACCTACACGAGTTACGTCGATCGTAGTATCGATGAAAAACTCGAGAGTAATTAGTTTATTGAGTAGTAATTTCATTCGTCTATAGATAATGTGTGACTGTCAAGGACAAATAAGGTTATGGGTCAAGTGTGCGCACTTAGAAGAAGTTTATTCATATACTCCTTAACTAATTACAAACAGCTGCACGTATACGTGCAGCTGTTTGTAATTCGAATCGATCGATGCTTAAGTCAAACTTACCCAGGTCGGCCCGTAGAAAAGTGAGCGATCATGACATAACGAGACGTGCGTATGAAAGCGCGATCCGTTGGTCCCGGTTGTCTTATGTAGATAATTGATAGTCGTGACTTGCAGTCAGATGCCCGAAAAACTGTCAGTCTTACGAACGTATCGTATTACCCAGTAACTGGATTGTATAGGACAGATAGGCAAGGCAGTCGCTGCATCCGGTTAGACTGGAAACCAACCCCAACACAGTTGGGCAAAGACTACGCTGATGATGATGGGTTATTTTAAAAAACCCTTAAAACTGAGCGGTAGTCTTTGCCAAATCTGGTCCTTAATCTCCCGGGTCAAAGGACCAGACAACCGTTTTTTATCTAATTAATATCTGAACGGTAGTACTTAATAAGAAGCGTTAATTATTTAACTAAACTTCAATTAATTTTAGGATTATCCCGAAGTTTTTCTGTTAATTTATGTGTACCTCCGGTACCTTTCCAAAGGCGTTCATTTAAGGGTATAATCTCAGTTCTAATTACCCTTAAAAACTGACAGGTTTACACTGGCAAAACAGCGAGCCTACTCTTGATTTTAATTCCGATCGATCTACATTTGAATTTAGACGTTTCGTTCTCTTGACTTCGAGTTTAGTTTTGACAGCTGTCTATTTCGCCAAACAATATAATCACGTGACTGCAAAACTAACATGGGTTTAGATCGGAATTAAAATTACTTAGAAGAACTAAGGCCCCAGGTATGCTTCTGTATTCACTTAAATTACGATCACAGAACACAGTCACACTCCAACCTTTATGTAAACTCGTGATTTCAAATCAAATCACATCATCTTAATTAGTTGCCATTAATCGACACCGATGATCTATGCACGTGCTGATAACAGACCTTATTTCGTGTAAACTTATTACGAGTAACATTGTTTATAGCAGCCATCAGCATTTGATAAGGATTGGTGTATTTTTATTCTTCTATTTTTTTACTCACAGTTCAGCACTAGACGGCTGTTTACTGCTCAACCGGACGATCCTGTGGTGACCTTACAATGATGGCCAGGGCTAACTACAAAATTTATTGTTCCCAGTTGAGCACCGAACTAAATTATTGGTTGGTCTTTAAGTGGGAGTACCATTGGTGTTCAGATGGGAATGCTTTTTACTATCTTCCGGGAAAATGGCAAATACATACATGGGTTTGTTATTACACGGCACTGTATTTCCTGCAGGTTATAAAAGTGTACCCATTTATTTTGCACTGCATCACGCAGCGTAACCCGGGAGTGCGTTTTCTTATGTTGTTTGCAAGTACACAGAAAACGCATTCACGCGCAATGTTCGACGCCGCGCACCTCGCTGCTTGATCTGGTTCAGTGTGCCAATCGCCTTAATTCTTTGGCCCTTTTTACTACCTGGCAAATCGAGCTTGTATCGGGCATCTTGTACTACATGCAAAAAATCTTATAAAGTTTACCGATCAGTCTACTCGGATTATCCTACTGCTTTTCCGGTTCAACAAAATTAATAGACCAATAAGGCAGCACACTTAAATCTACGAGTACCTACGTTTATACTTTTTACGCTGTGATTTCCGCATCAAAGTAAATATTTGCACGGCGCGTCTCTATTGACATTTTATCAAGTTCCGTAAGTAAATGTTAGTGTGCAAAAAAAATAAACGTTACTCACTAATTTACAAATATTTTACATCACTTAGAAACATGGCCGCTTCTAAAAATGGAATGGCGCATGTTTGGGACTAACACAATTCATTTGTTTCTTGGGCCTATTGTGAGAGGGTCACAGAAGTAGTAGTATACTGTATTTTAGAAAGAAAAACTCACCGTTTTCCAAACACTCTGTCAACGCCGACGTACTGTCTTCATTTATAAATATCTTGACGCCTATCTTCAAATTCTTTCGTTCTTCTTCCGCCATTTTGTTTTGCACGTCATCGTGTGGCCTGGTAATGTTGACCACGGCTTCAGGGCCTGGGGCCGCCGCGGATGCTGATACCACCATGTAGTCAGAATGGTGGCGGGACGTTTGGGGATGCCCTCCTGGGGGACCAACGCCGTTTTGAATGGGGACAGAAGCGGGAACTCCGTTCTGGGTTCCCCATTCTGTTAGCGTTAGCTTGATGCTTTCTGAAAGCTGGAGAAATAGGGTTCGTTAGTGAAGTGTTCCTAAAATAATTGCATTAGTACTCTTTGTGAAAGGGTCCCGTCAAGCAGAATTACACAGTCAACAGAATTGTTGTCGGCAAAGCACTGGCAAAGCCTTAGGTTGTGGATTCGCGATAATGACCATTTTCCGTGACTAGGTCCACGAGCATCTACAACGCACCTAATTACATGAATTGAAGCTGGTAAAAACTGGCACTACATACTACACTTAATTTACACAGGGCATATGTAGCTTGACTCGAAATTAGATGTTAATAAATAACAGGTTTTTCCTGTGCGATATACGTCATCTTTAGGAAAAAAATCTCTAGCGTGAGTGAACGAACAGAAAAAGAAGACTTCCTTCCTCAAGTACAGCACTGTAAACCAGGATTTACGACTCATGTTTGAGGAAGAAAAGCAGAGTTAATTACGTCACTCACTACTATCGAACATTAACGCATAGCCACATCGTCTTTTATGTGATTTTTCTACACACTCATTCACTGAAGGAAGGAAAAGGTATCCAATGCGGCGTTATCTTTCAGTATTCAGTTACCGTGAAACGTGTATGTGCGAGTCAGATGCTTACGTGTGTGTGACAGTGCAATTATGATTCAGTAAAGGCATTAGCAATGTTTAAATTATCATAGTTGTTAGTTAATTTGAAACGTGATTGTTATAACAATGTACCTTCTGCGGGCTTTAAATAAATCATAGTTAATTGTTTAGTAGGTTTTAGATCACTCAGGAGTTGATTAGATAGCGATGCGATATTGTTTACCGGCTTTACCACCAGGTGAGCTGTTGTGATAAGTATTATCGATTGTAGCTAGCGGCGAAAAATGACACGATTCATATCCAAGTCCTTAAAATAGTTATTCAGTGTGAAATTTTGCCAATACCTCAAATTGAAAAACAGTTGTAACTTGGATAATAGTATTTGAGGAAAGTTAGCTTGAACAGGTGAAGGCAGGTGAAGTGTGGGCTGGCTGTCTTCTCCCGAAGGACCAATGCTAATGGTGGTCGGAGAGGAATCGAATTTTCGAGACCGCAGTTTATTATAAATCATATGATAGTGGAGTTTAAAAAACACTTGTAATCATCACAATAAAAATAAATAAATTAAAACTTTTTAATAAATGAACGTAGAAAGTATCGCAGGTCTGAAGAAGGATCTAGTATAATTGCGCCACTTGATATAAGAAGCTTTATAACCCACCAATGAGTTGCGATATAAGCTGTTTAATATAACAAGCAGTAAATCAATGACGGTATGACTCAAACCAAACTTTAATTAAGTGAATGAATAAAAAATATCTGCAAATTACATATATGTTGATAGATACTAAATGACGCATCGTTACATGGCGAATAATTAACAAAGTCATGCCTTGTATTTGACTCCAATACTAACGGTGGCTTCTTTTGCATGAATATAAGTTAAAATAGTGAAGTCATCGTTATCGTATGGCTATTGATTTAAAGTAGGTAAAAAACGCCTCGGTAGCGTACCTATAGGAAGTATTGGAAATAAACCAGTTTTATGCTAGACAGTTGTATGGGCATGACTAGCAAGAAGTTGCGTACCTACCGTAGACGCACCTTCCCGGTACCTATTGAAATATCAGTGCTAAGAATAGCTATCGTACTCCGCTGTACTAGTGTACTACGAACTAAATTAGTGTAAATAAATTATGGCTAGATTTTTCCTGACCCTGTCAAGCTAATAGTGCAAGATAGAGTTAGGAACATAGCTAAGCATAGTCCGTGCAAAAAGTAACGCTTATTAATCTCAGCCCTAGTCATCCATAAAAACTGGCACAAGGTAAAACAACATACAAACAAAAAGTTAGTATTTCATCATCAAAAAATATGCTTGGCTACGCTATTTAAAGAACAAGACACGAATGTTTTGTGTCGGATCTCGGCAGAAACACGTTACGACAAAACTAGTCCACAGAATCTGTAAAATACGTTTTTGACAGATCGGGAATATTGCTCGGCTGCATTAGATACACAACAAGCCTTTGATGGGGTATGGCATCGAGAGTTACTTCTTTTTGTACTAAAATACGAAGAAGCTATTATAATATAAGATGTCCTCAACCCACACATGCCATGAACTACTTGAATCTTACATTTTCAAGTTAACATAAGAGATGTATTTCCACTTTTCACAAAACAACTTCAGGAGTAACCCAGGGCTCTGTACTAGGACCGGTGTTATCACACGATATTTATACTAGATCTGCCACATGTACAGAAGTGCCTCTAACATCAACAGGCTGCAAAGATCCTTTAGCAAAAGTTGCAAAGCGAGACTACAAAAGTTCACTGTAATGAACTTACCAAATAGGAAATGTTACAATTAATGTAAAGAGCGAAATCTCGCTGTAGAAAACACTCTGCCTCTGCACTACTGAATCCAATAAAATCATCCTCCTGCCCTTACCAACTTAGTTGGGGTCTGCACAGCATGTTCTCTTCTTCTATTTGCCATCATCTCAATAGTGTTCCTCTACTCTTGTAACCAAATCTTGTGTCATTCCGATTCGAAACAACTAAGATACTTACTTTATGTATTTCAATCAATAGATTGGAATAGCTACTAATACTTTAACTACATAAAAGTTTTATATTTTTTAAACTATTATCCTAATTGATAGGAACATATTCAACCACTATCTCACTTGATGGGGAAAATGTTGACAATGGTGCTTACTAAATTAAGCTTTGTCATTCATTAATGATTAAGTTTACATTAAAACAGAAATATTTTTAAAACAGTTTATTATTAGCACTGATGGGTGGATTCAAGATTCAGATCCAAGAATCAACTAAGGAGAAATACCTATATATACTTGAAAAAAATGTTAACATCTTGCAAATCAAGGTACCTTTACTACTAAATAGCAGAACACCAAAGGGCCAGACAAGTTAAAGCTAAAGAGCACACTGAACAAATACTTTTTAAAGCATAAAACCAAAATCTAATTTAAACATTGCAAGAGATTTTTTTCAGTAATAAGCAGTAAGATTATTGAATTTTTTCTTGAAAGACTTTCAATATAAACCAAGTTATTCTGAAAGAAACTGAAGGAATGTTAATTGGAAAATGTTTCTAAAGTTCTGTTAATGAATGTATTGCTTGTGTTAATGTATAATAATTTTAATTAATATTAATATTATCAGAAAATATGAAAGAAATGAAAATACTTCATTTTTAATGAAACATATCATTTTGTTAATTTACACTACTCATTTTGTAAACGGGAAAACTTTTCGGTATGTTTGTGTATTTGTTACCCAGTCAGGGTTAAACAGCGGAACGAATTTGGATGACATTTGTTATGAGGATAGGTCATATCCTGGATTAACACATAGGCTACTTTATATCCCAAATAAGTTAGGTATTCTAGCGGGTATTTCAAATTGTCTCATGCTGACTTTAACCATGGGTAACACCACAGGGCGCAGTTAGTATTACTATAAAATATTAATATCAATTAAGTAATGTAAATGTATTGGTTGCAAATTGGACAATTGGAGCATTTCATTGATGATGATAATAATGAGGAATCAAATAATGAATTTCTATGAGACATTTCCTGCAGGACAGGTCTCTAGCCTAGTATAGAAAGTTTTAAGAAGTTATTGTGTTAATTATCTAAGATAAACTGTAATTTTTAAGTTGTTATCATGTTTAATAAAAGTATTTTACGGTTACTTTCTCACTTTAGTATATTTATTTTACACGACACATTTTTTTGGTAATTATTAAAAAACAATCAATTATTTTTTATTTAAGTAATAAATTAAATAAACATTAAATTCAGAAAAAAAACAGTAGCCACATTTCCATCAACACCATCTATTATAATTTTGGTGAGTAACCACACAAAATTACTTTTAAAAATATAACTATTATGAATTGTATTAGAACGTCAGTAGTTTCTTGGCTCATCTATATACCACTACATTAAAAAAAATGGTGGGTTAATTATTCAACAAAGCTTAATAAGTATTTACTTGATTGTTTTTAATATCTTTAATATTATTTATATTTATTTTGAATGATTAGGGGAGCCAAACGCAATTAGAACTGGGACGAGAGAGAATGGGAAGTGTAAACTATTTTACTATAAAAATATTTGATCCTCTTTATCATTAAATTCTCTTCTAAGTTATTGTCTTATCTGTTTTATATTTAGTTTAGCCGATTGTGATCTTTTATATTTTATTTAGCAATGTAAACATAGTAAGCCAGCAAAATTGCACGGCAACTAAGATTATGAGCACTAAAAGCAATCTCATTAATCTAAGAACAATTGCCTATCATTAACATTTGGCTAACAACACTTTAGGAATCATTATTAATTAATGGAGGTCTGTTGTTAGTGAGGGTCTGTTGTTAAATGGGGTCAATTTAATATATTAATTTATAATTAATTACAAGACTCATATGTAGCTTTTGGATGAAGTCTCAAGAACTGTTAGTTATTTAGATTGGCCTAAAAGCATAAATGAAATAGGTTTAATTATCTATTATAGTAAGTCAAATACTGATAACAAAACATGAATAAGGATATGAAATGTAGTTAGTTCAAAAAGATCTTTAGATAGTGCTATCTCAATCTTGATTATACATAGGATATCATTGATACAATGTTTTATTGCAGTAAATAGTACTTGAATAGCCATGTGATGATGTAAGTAAGAATGTAAGGACAACAATTTAGCTACATAACCAGCCATGCTATGTTTTCCATGGAATTTTAGTAAATACTAACCTCCTCTGTCACATTTTGTCCAGCCTTCTTCTTGATATCGATCAAGTTCAGCACATTCCCAGTATTAATTGTCACTTTAGACGCACTTTTCAACATCGTGACCAAAGAGATTAACTTTTTTAATTGTTCGAGGTAGGTACTCCGCCTCACACACAGCCAAGGTTACCGGCCAATATCACACACACAAAAAATACTTCAAGCGCAATATTTAAAATGCGAACGCGCAGCCGACCGCTATCGGCAACTGTGTACGACTGAATACTGGCCTTGCACGCGGAACCTCATAATTTTTATACACAATCAGCCTGCAATCAGCTGGTGAAGTTATATCTGTGACGTATTGCAAAGTATGACGAAATAGCTCAATACGGTTGTGACAACATATTTGTAAGGTTATTTTGTAGGCTGCCGAAGATGTGGCAAGGGAAATGAGTCGGCAAAACTAGAATTTCAAAGAATTTTCATAATTCCGGATAAATTATTCTGTATCGAATGAAATGTCAAAACTTTTTATGACATTTTGACATATGACAGCTAAAGGCTAAGTATCGGATAGCACGGCACGCCAGCATCAATGACATCATTGACCGTCGACCCATCGTGCTCTTGCCCGCCCTGGTTGTCAGTAGTAATAGAACCCAACAGCTTGGCAAGTGACGACGGGAAGAGACCAGACCATAGTGCCTTTGAAGTTGGATAGGCCTTTTGATGTGGGATGAAAGATATAGGAGTTTCTGATGGTGCGGCTTTTACATTTCTCAAGCGGCGCAATTCAACTACCTTATTGAGACTTATATTATAATATTTGAACTGTTTGGAGTAGAAACACTGAACTGGGGTCCGAGTTCCCATCTAGTTTTTCGGTACATTGCCAATTGTTTGGTCGGCTCTTGACTATGCCAGAGCTGGCATAACCGTTCCGCCAGGTGATGCTGCAAGTATTTTGAACGATTTTCTTGTTGACAGCTATGGAGAATTTTTTGATGCCAGATTCTATTCTTCCCTTGTGTAGACGTGTACATTCCTATCTTTTTATCTTAAGTCAGTTAGTGAAAATTAAATTAAATCACAAATTTAATAGAAAATTACCCATAACATTTAACACATTGTTAGCTGCTAGAAGCAAAGTAGTAATTGAGACCAATGTTGAACACTCGCATGTCATAAGCAACGTAAGTGACGGTCGCAATTTGAACGTTGCCACAAAGTTTCAAACCCTGACCCTTAACTATCCATCTACTTCATGAATCGGGAATGACAGCTTGCACAAATATCTCTAATACTACAGTGATTATATACGCTGATGACCTGTGCTTCGTGGCGGATACTTGCGATAGTTTGCAGGCGCTGATAGGTGACCTCAATGACGCTTGTTGTAAGTTTGGTCTTTCAATAAACATGATAAAAACCTATGGCAATGAACGTAAACGAACAGCTGTTAGTTCCTGATATCCTAATTGGCAATGGAAAGCTGAAACAAGTTGAAAGTTTCAAGTATTTAGACTGCATAATTACAAGTAAAGGGGATTCTTCGCAGAGGTTAAACAGATAATGTGTTGTAGCAGCAGCTTCTATCAAATTGCAGCCAAAAGTTTTCAGTTCGCACGATCTGAAATTGACCAACCTGAAATTACCAAAATATCAGTGTATGTACATGGCAATAATTCTACCAAATCTTCTGTACTCGTCGGAAACGTGGTGTCTCCATCGCAGACATATACGGAAATTGGACAAATTTCATCTTAAATGCCTACGTAACATCATGAACATCAAATAGTCTTACCGTAATAGAAATACGAACGTCTTAAGGCAAGCCAAGTTCCTTGGCATAGAGGCCTACTTGATGAGACGTCAGCTGAGATAGTGTGGGCATGTCTCTAGAATGTACGAAGAGAGACTAGCCAATAGCGTCTTCTATTCTGAACTCCAAGAAGGTAAACGGAAACGTGGTGGACAGTTTTTAAGATACAAGGATGTTGAGAATGAATAGACACTTCAAAAGATACGAAATTGAACCTTCACTTCGGGAATATGCGAGAAATTTGTTAAATAAGTTAATATAATGTTCTGGGTATTTTCTATGTATAATTAAAAAATATCTATCTATGTAATGTATTGTATTAAGTATAGATAGTAATAGATATATCTATGATAGAGATATATTGAAGAAGACGATATGATGACGTTCTATAGGAGTCAAGACACATGATTTGTTTTTTTTTAATGCGTTATCGCGAATAACTTTTATAAAAACATACAACCTAATGCTGATGTGCAAATTGCTAAAATCCTGAAAAAAATAATCGCGGGCTGCTTCAACGCATTCGCTTTAATGACATCGTTTCACAAATACTAGGTACTGATTAGAGCATCACTACCAATATCAAGCTGTCAACCGGTAATTGACAACAATGACAAAGTCAAAATGACAAGTTGAAAACGAACAGAAACTTCAATTCAGCTCACCTAAAGCACGTATGGTGTTGATTAAAATTCAGTTATTTTAATCGAAAAGTAATAAACTTATTATTTTTTAAGTTAAAAGTATAGAAACAACAAAATGGGAGTCGATATATTGAGTTTCGCTTACGCCGCCACTGTTGCCGCCGGTGGAATAATGGGTTATGCTAAAGCAGGTTAGTTTAAATATTTTTATTGATTGCTTTACATATTAAAAAAAAAGAGCCATTGTTTTTCTTCTCTTTTTTTATGTGACATTGGCTAGTAGATTTGCACTACAATTTTTTACCAAGTTTATAAGTACTTTTACAGCATTAACATGTGTACCTACCTATCTTTTATGTAATCAGTTCAAAATCAATTTGATAAGTATCTACTTACTTATCTTTTTTACGTGTTACGACCTGGCCAATATTCATATAAGCGAAGTCTGATATGTAAGCCGATTCAGAATAAGTAACCTTTTGTGGCTACCCAATCAGTTCTGATAATAAAAATGGCCAGTAATAATTACTTGCATACTTGTTATTATTTTTAAAACATAATTTTAACACATCTTTGGTTGTTTCATTAGCCAAATTAATAGCTATCTATACTGTTATCAAGGAATTTTATTAACAGATAAGTTATTTTAGTAACCACTTGTGATTTGATTGAGTTGGTACGGCTTGTATGATTGTATATTATAGAGTATGTAAAAGTTGATGAGTAGAGTCTCCTAACACAAGCAACTCCTTGCTTAAAAGGGGATCTCCTTTTAATTTGTTGTTACTGTAATATGTGTATGAAATATAAATCTAGGTAGGGTAGAATATTAACCACAGATACTTAAACCAAGCTATGAGTATACTATCATTAGTAAAACAGATAGTAACCAAAACCGAAACTGTAATCTCCTTTTTTCTATAATACTCATACATGTTTTGTATTGTTTGAAAGATAAAATGGCTAGAAAGGAAGTTACTATAAACACTTTTAGTGCCCCGCACCCAGTTTCCAGACGGCATATAGTTTGTTTGTGTACCCACAACTCACCTCTCGAGTCGTACATATAAATAGCTACAATATGTGACCATGCCCAGCATCCGCCTACCATATACCTACGCTTTATGTAAATTTGCCAAACATTATAGCATAGGTACAAGTAATATAATGTATTTTTGAACTGGGCAGCAAAAGTGTTAAAAAGACAGTCAATGGAGATGTATGGAACAAGAAAATATGCTGCACTGACCACAAATAAATTGGGATAAGGGCCGGCAGAGGATGATGATAATTACTTAAATCCGTTTTCACAACAAGACACTTAAATGTAAATAATAGTGCAGTGTTTATTGCACAAGAGCGCAGCGCAGTGAAAACAAGCTTCAATCTCATAACAAATTGTTCCTAATTATATCGGAAGATTCCATGGCTATCATTAGGTATCTGGCTATACTTTTCCATTTGTATTCCCCAAAACATACTTCAAGCATTGTATTGCAGTATTGTTTAACGGGCCGATATCTGCAACTCCACAACTCTGCGTGTACTTTAAGCATGATTAATGATGTCATTGTAACCAAAATATACTCAAAATTTGTTCAACTTCATTGTTAGAGGTCTTTTATTGAGTGAAGGTCAGAAGATACTGAATTTAATTACAAGATAAGATACTGCAGGCACTCAATTATAATCAACATGGTGGTTTAAACTTTGAAAATACTATTGTATTTCAATAGATTACTATATATAATAGCATTGTTTACATAACTTCCAACACCTGCAGGCACATGAAGTTTACAATTGTCTGACATGTATTGTTCAACCATTATTACGTACCATTATTTATTATTTTCTTGCTCAAGCTGCAAGTCATGGTATGCAGTATAGATCATATTGAATGATGAAAAGTGTATATTTTTAGTGCATTCTCAGATGATTAGTCTATTCACTTTTGGTTAGGATTATGCTCTAAACATGGACATTCCATTTTCGAAAATGAATCATTTTATCACTTTTCTGCAATAAAATGTGGTCATATTGGACCTTTTAAAGAAATAACTTATTTTATTTACTTATTGTAAAAAATAATTGTAAAATCTAGGCAAAATGTGAGATGTTGTTAGATCTTATGTAATACTTACTTCAATGGGATAATGTTTGTGTGTGTGGTACTCTATGGATGCTAAATGCCCTCCAGGCTGCCAAGCATGAATGTGTTGTGTCTGCGGATCAATGGAGTAAGATTATGCGTGTATATCTGATGTTCTGCGCGAGACCGTTTACGAGTTGTCCACTGTCCCATGTTAATTGCAATTAAATAGTATTTGTTTCATGATACTTGTTACTATGTTAATTATTGTAATTGGTGTAGTACTGTTTTAATTGACCATACTTCAATGAAATATACTATTCAATGACTATACTTCAATATGTAAGAACAAATGTGTATGTTTATTATCATCTTGGATTTAATTGTAATATGCCAGTCATCATCTTTCAAACTAGTATAATAAATTCCATTTTTTTTTCAGGATCTGTACCGTCTTTGGGAGCTGGACTCATATTCGGTTCAATTTTAGGTAAGATAACACATTTACTATTATTCAGTCATAGTTACAGCCATGACATGCTACTTTGGTATTATAAGAATTAATATCTTTTCAGTTTGCACTTGTCATCTCGCTTTCTTGTTTTCCTTTGTCTTTTTTACCTCATTGATCTAGTGGCCCCAAGCGCGACTGCTGAGCGTGAGTTCCTGGGTTCGATTCCTAGGTCCAGCAGTGTTATTGAGTTAATCCAAAAACGGGAGGAATTTTTCCTGTTTCGTTAACAAACATTTAAACTCACATACACAAACAGCCAGACCTCGAAAAACTATCTCAGGCTATACAAATAATTGTTCCGTGCGGGAATCGAAACAAGACACACAGCGGAGCAGCCTATCCCTCAGCCACTGCACCAACCGTGTCATCCAATTAGCAACCCGTAGTCTGGATTTGTGCCAGGTTGATGGCGATGGGCTCGCTCCCTATTACATGGAACTTAAACATAACTGACGAAATGTGGGTGTTACTATAGGTGCACCTCTGCTCCTTCAGGGAATTGAAGCATGATGTTATGTTACGAATTACACTTCAAAATACCCCAAAACTTATTGACATTACTTTGTCTCTCATTTACAGGAGTTGGTGCTTACCAGCTGAGTCAGGATCCCTCAAACTACACACTTATGTTAGGAACGACATCAGCTCTCGGAGGTCTTATGGGATATCGGTAATTATAATTATTATTCTTTCCTTAACCATTGCAAGTGTTACCTAAGACATCTCAGCAACTAACTACATATTTACGAAGTGAAAAGGTCAACTGATTTAGGGTCTATTTTGGCGTGCCCTTGCTCCTTACAAAAAACTGTATCATTGCATATCAGTTTCCACTGAAAAATCACAAAATAAAATTCATCAGTAAAGATCCTTTGACCTATATTCAAGCATTAACTTTTTTGTTCTGCCATGTTAGGATGTGTTGTGCATAGTGTTGCCAAAGAAAATATGAACTAATTTTTTTATTAATTTAATTACAGGTATTACAATGGCAGAAAGTTCATGCCAGCAGGTCTAGTGTTCTGTATGTCTGTCGGTATGTTAGCCAAGATTGTATTCAAACACGTTGGTGCCGCTTCCCCGCCACTAGGCACCAAAGGGTAATTATGGATAGAACCTTTTTGTTTAGAAACTCTGGGCAATATTTTAACATAAAACCCATTTTAAAAAGAAAAAAGTTCCCCGAGTGAAAATAAATTGGTTCTTAATTTTAAGTGAAAATGTGAAATTCATTTATTATTCTAGGTTGAAGGAATGTTATTTTTTTCCATTTTCAAACTATCTTACTATCAGTAATGGCTCGTAAAGTGATTTTAATTTTTCGATTTACAGTGCCGAAGTAAATGAAGCGAAGTTTACAGTGCATTAAAAAGCATTTGTTTAAAAAAGAATGACAAGTTTTTGTATATTTTGTAGTGGATGTATGTGCTCGCACAATTCTTGGTGCAATATTTGTGTTCATTTCTTTGCGTTTAGTACCTAAACTATTTTATTTATAACTTTTGTATTACCAAATGCCCGTTTTTACTAACGTCAAGCAAAGCATCGTCCAGTTAAGTAATGTCATTTGTCAAATATGAAGTTTCTTAAGCAGCCATGACACTTGTCCGTGGTTTTTTATTGACGAGTTCGGTGTCTGTCAATATTGTTTAAAAATCTGTTGCTTGTAAGTTATCTAAGTATAAACCACCGGAGAATCGGTGATTAACTTTAGGCATCGCCTTGTAGATGGTGATTCGTATTTTGCACTAAGTAACTGCTTAATGTTTAGGCATTACATTAAGATGTTCTCTAAGTGTTAATAAAACCGGGTATATATTCAAGTTAAGTGTGTTTCTCTTAAGGTAACAAAATAAAAGGTGTTGGGAAGATATTGTTTTTATTACCATTTCTCTCTATCTTAAAAATATTTTTTAGGCTTTTGTTTGAAAGCGAGAGGCTCCTTTTATCCAAGTGTTGCCACTACTAAATTCAAAAGTCAGTGGGTAGATAGGTTCTTAAGTCTTTAAGTGGTAGTCTTTCAAAAGGGTATAGTAAAAAAAAAAAAAAAAATCGTTATTTTCTATATTTTTTCCTTAAAATTTAGACAGTTTTGGAGGAAAAAAGAGATTTTATACATAAATAGTTTGAATACAATAAATAGTTATATCAACGGCAAGTGATGTCAAAGTAAAAATATCACTGATCTCCTAAGGCATGTTCCATACAACCGAAATAAATTGTAAAGATTTTTTACACTATTGGTAACTTTATTATAGATTTAATATCTCTTCATAAATAATTTTAGACATTAAAAACAGCTTAAATTATAACAAAATCGAAATTTTCATAAGAACAAAAAAAAACCAATCGAAGTTTTGTAAAATGTAAAATTTACTTAAAAAATAAGAAAATAAACCTAATTTCAGAACACCGCGAACCAGTCGCACTTGAAGTCAGTTTACAAAAAAAAACAAAAAAATAAAATAAAAAAATAAATCTTATTTTAAACATTTCTTAATAATTACTGTATAAAAGGCACTTCGTGGCAGTTTATTTTATGTAACATTGATGATATTTTACAACCTTTGTAACTCATACCTAAGAGTATTTCTCGTTATCCAAGACCGCAGGACACTTGGACTATTCTGTTCCTAACGTTTCTAATATTCTAGTGTACCTACTTATAAGTTCATTAATAACACAATCACATAGTAATATCACTCACGGAACAGTGCCCGACACTTTCATAAAGTATTGTCTTCGGACACGATATATTTCACACACAATTCGCACACTCCCGTATCCATTAATTACAGAGTTTGATATTTCAAATAAAAACTAGCAAATAACTGCTTGTTTTCATTACAGTTACTTATAGATACGATTATTTTCGAAATTACCTATAGAGTATTACACGTTTGATATTTATAATTATACGAATTACCGAGGTGATATTCGTTGTCGGGTAGTGTGCGGTTCACGATCCGTAATGTGTTTGAGACTGGAGGGGAATCCCCTGTGCCCGGGCGGATACTGTCCGCCCGAGGGTCGGGGAGTCGCGTCGCTCCAGTGAGACAGTCTTCAAGGCTCGGCCCGCTCTTATCGTTAATGGCGGCTGCTAGAAAAAATAACTGATTAAATATGACGGGAGATATTTATACGTTGATGTAAGAAAAAAATGATACTTGAAAATTGTATACAATAAGTAGGTAGTTTCTTTTCAATAATAAGAAATATAGGTATGATTAGGATTAAGTTCTAAATAAAGTCTGGAACACACATGCTTATGATTATAGTACAATTGAGAAGACAATAAAAATAACAAGAGTAATTAATATTATTGACATAGGTATGGCACAAAAACTTAGAAGTAAGAGTAGGTAGGTATATGTACAATGTATTAGGTAAATGTAATGTATCCATAATGTTTGAAGTAGCTTGTGGAAGATATTCGATATGTATGTAGAAGTATGTATGTACATAGTAATGATGTCATTCCATATCATGTATTAGAGTCTTGACTTAAGAATATGCATTTTTACTGTTATTTTTAGATGGATGGGATTCTTTATCATCGTATTATATTTATATTTTCAATGACATTTTTTTTAAATAAAACAGCTAAGTACAGGTCTGTTTCACAGTGTCACACCAAATAGGATGTTTATATCTACTGGATAAACAAGAAAATATAATTAGCTTGCTAGATAAGTTATCCAGAACTTATCGGCGTAGTGAAACAGGCCATGAGTCCATATAAAATGGGTATATAGATGAATATAGCAAAATTGAAATCCAACCTACACGTACATTCAAAAGTCATGACATGAAATAAAGAGATCAATGTCGACGTTTGAAAGAGTATGATCGTCCATCGTCCATCCTTACCAATAATTGGCAACCTATTGTCGTACTAACTCGCCGCTCGTCAAATTCCTTCGGTAAGAGAACGTGAACCGGGCCGGTTCAATTTGTACTTGCTGAGAGTTTGCATCAGGTCTAATAGAATTGTCGCTCGACTTTGCTTGAGAGTAGTACGTCCCAATTTTGAAGACGGGTTTGACGCCCTTGTCTTGGTAAGGACTTTTGGTCGTTGATCGTCTAAAGAACCCGTCGAAGTCATCCTTGCTATAAAACCCTCTTTTCTCCGTACTCACGACGGTTGTCGATGGTTTTGTGGTGAAATCTTTGAAGTCGTAAGGAGACTTCGTCGATGTTATCGAGTATTTGTTTATTGACTGAGGGTATGTGACGCTCGAACTGGGCTGTGTCGTCGTTGTAGTCTTTTCAGTGAAGAATTGGTATGGTTTCCTTGTTGTAAACCTGAAGTATGGTTTCTCTGTTGTTGTAGTTGTAGTAGTAGTAGTTTTTGTAGTTGTAGTTGATTTTGTTGTGTATTCTGTGCTCTTTTGGTAGTATTTTGGGGTTTGTGCGGGTGGCGCCGATGTACTAGCTACGTACGGCTGTGTCGTTCCATCGTTACTACGTGTCAAAGAAATACAGTATTAGTATTGTGTTCCCCTGTATGTACACACACTGGTTGCAATGAGAATGTGCTGTGTTCTCATTGGCTGGGCCAGTGCTGTGACTATATTGAGTTCGTTTGTGCTGGTGGTATGGTTGTATAAACAATAAATATTTATGTAGCCATAACTTTAAGAGTTTTTATAAATTACAATTGCTTATTACTAAAACGATTCATAATTTAAACAGTACCTAATTATTTTTACTTAATTTACGATACGATTGATTGAACGACCTTTGTATAATACTATGTATTTGTTAAGTTTTTCAAATTGAAGTGAACTATGTATTCTTTCGAGAATTTTAATTCTTTAAATCGAAACAGTTTACAAACAGCTAAATACAATATAAAAAACACAAAAACACATTAAAAAAAATGCTCATTTTAAATATCACGACCATAAAAGTGACTATCGCACTTATAAGGCGACTATGACACTTATATCGCTAACTATCACACGTATAAGGTTAACTATCAGTATAATACACACCTGGTAATATTTCCGAAGAACGGGCTCGTTTCAGGACGCACGTAGCTCGGCGTGTGTTGTGAATAGTCGGGGATTATGTTCTCGTGTTCGGTTATACACCGGCCGTTTATACAATACTGAAAAGGAAATGAATTCCAATAAAACTTAGCTTAAAATTATTATATATTACTGTATTGTCGGTAGATGTTTAAGTCCATAGCCTACAGCATTCTGTATAATGTGAAATTGGATGAAAGCTGCCTTAATCCTTACAAAAAAGTTTAAGTAGGTACAGAGGCCAGCACATCAAGCTACCCCAATGTGTCAGACTTCTTTGATTGTTTTGCAACTTTATCTTAATAAAAATAAGGTTCATGTTCAATTGGGAAAATCTGACGCTTTGGGGTACTTTGATGTGCTGGAGTCTGTACAAGAAAACATAAACCGAAGATTCACATTGATAACAAAGATATGACTATTCACCTATTTACGTCCATGTAAAATCAACTACTAAATATTTTACATCGAGGTAATAGTCACTAGGAGAAGTATAAGGAACTTACCTCCTCCAATCAATTGAGCTATTTTTAACAAATATTATAAGACAAAAATGTGCTCGTGACAACAGAGGAGCTCGTGGGTAAATAAAAACAACCGCACGGGTTGATCGAAGGTTAAGCTACGTTTGCCGAGGTCATTCTGTGAATGGGTGACCGTTCGTAACATGTCGAGACTCCTTCGTGCCTTCGTGTAGATCTTTGACAGTCATTACGGGTAGTCAAAAGCCCGAAAGTCTGACAACCAGTCTTACCAAGGTATATCGTGGTAATACTGGTATTCAGTTGCATCCGGTTGGACTGGAAGCCGACTCCAACATAGTTGGGAAAAGGCTAGGCAGATGATGAATAATACAACAATGTAAAGGTGATATTATGTACCTGTCCATCGCCACAAGGCGATCCCTCAGCGGCTGGTCTGTACGCGACGCAGTACCCGCTCGCCGCGTCGAAACAGAACAGCTGAGCGCACACTCGCTCGTCCTTGAAACATGCGCTGGAAATAGAAGTATTTCATGTATTATTTGGTAAGAATAGAATAGAATATATTTAAGTATTGTAAAACATGAGTATACATCAAACAATATGTGCAAGGTCTTAAAAATAATAGGCAGATCTGCATGTTTTGCCATTAATGGCGTACAATAATAACATGCTTTTTTGGTCTAGAAAAAAACCAAAAAAATTGTATTCGACTCTACACAATAAAATAAAAAGTATAACTTAATCCTAAATAAAAATAAAATTTAAGGAGAATACATTACATATTATTATGCCAAAATTTCATACATAACTGCGAAAAAGCTAAGTGTTTAACGACGCCTATAGATCTGAATACCTGATGCATCCCAGGTGCTTTGCCATACCAGATAATGATATTGAGGCAAAGCGAGGAAATAATAGTAAAATAAGAAAAGGTTTTATTTAATTTAGGAAAGGTCTGGCCATCAATCTTTTTTTTTTCTTTATTTATTTAAGGAGTTTTATCACTCGGTGATAATGTCAACCCCATAACAGTTACAATTATCATATTAAAACTAACTAAACAATGGGTATTACTTAATATTTAAAGCGATGGCCATCAATCTTAAGAATATTGGAGTAAAAGGTATGCAGGAGTGTTCTAAACAAACGAGGTTCTGAAATTAATATCATTGCGTCACGAAAAATATTGGAATATTGGCTTACCTCGTCCCTCTATCCTTCCGGCACTGCGCGTCTAACGTCAGTAGACGTCCAGGCAATACTCGCGGTAGAGAATCGTCTTCGTGCGGCGAGTTGTATAGACACGTCGCCGTGTCACCACTGTTAAGACAAAATCAAATCATTTATTTCAATTGGACCAATATAAAAGACTCTTTTGAATGTCAAGTAAAATAACATAAAAATAATAATATTAGTTGCCCTTTCTAAAAGAAAGTTCGTATGGAAATGAATGTGCAAAAAACTCCCTACTTACCTGTCTAAAATATTTTCTTTTTACAATATTTTGTACAAATCTGTACATAAATCATACATTAATCAGTTAGTAAGTATAAATATGTGACAACGATGTACTTTAAAACGATTATATTAAAATAGGTGAAGTCTTACAAGCTCTGTAGCAGATATAGAAATAGAACATTTTAATGTTCAAGTTTTTTGACTAGTTATAAGGATGAATACGGCTGTTAGTTAAGTCATTTCTTTTTTACAAAAAAATAAAAATGATAATTCATCGCAGTTCCTTATAATAATGATAGTCAATATTACAGACGCGATAGTCAATTGCCAACGAATATGACGTTTTAAATTAACTTGTGATAACATAGATCTGATATTAACTATAACGACTGCACCAAGATCGTCAGGATAGTGATAGACGTGATAGTCGATGATATCTGAGTTCCGACTATTATATGACATGACATAGTTCTGTAACAGTGACTATCACTAATAAAATCCCAACTATCACGCCTATATTTAATTCTACGTTGTTCGCCTACTTACTTCAAGAAATGATGGAAACTCTGCACACTGCAGGGAGACCACCTGAATCCCTTCTCAGTGTGTCGCAAGTCTGACATGATGTAGCCGTCTTCCCACCGACACTTCTCAGCACCTGGCCCGCCGAGGTAGGAGGGCGGAGGGCTACCGTCGTGGACGGCTCCCAGTCTGGAAATTTAATGCAAAATAACTTAGTTGTTGGTTGGCGACAAATGGAACATCGTGAAGACCAGGTTGCCAGGGAGTTACTGAATATAAGGAGGACATACAATTCCAGATTTCCGAAAGCATTAAAAAACAACATGAATGAAATTTACAGATATTTCAAGTTCCATCAATGGCTTCTGCATTGATTTTCCAAAGTAATAACTTACAAAAATACTCTGGTTGGTTTAAAAACTTACAAATGTCCGACTTACGAACTTCTTTGAAGGTCGTTACGGGTAGGTACCTTCCGTAACGACTTTCAAAGAAGTCCGTAAGTCTGACAAAGTTCCGCCCGTAAGTCCGACTGTCAAAGTAATACAAATGACAGCCGCAACCAACCGCATGATATGTGCGTTCCGGTCACAGTATGTTATAGTAAAAACTTAAAAATGTTCTGGTTGGTGTAAAAACTTACAAATGTCCGACTTCGTGAGCAGCGACGATGATACCCGAGAAGCCGCCGGTGTCTTCAATGATGGCTACTGAGTTCACCTTCTCCAGTCTCTTGTTCACCACGCAAGCGCCGCCGACGTACGCGAAACCTTTGCATTGAAAATATGTGTCACAATTTTGTATTTCGAAGCTAAATATTGAATCTGATTGGATGAAATTAAATTAGGAAGGGGAATAGATTACGTGTGTCTTATCTGGCACACGGCTGAGTATTGAATTGACTCTTTTATGAACAATTAAATAGGTACTTAAAAAAATCTTTAATAATGTATTTAGGGGCCAATGTTAAGAATAAAAGAACGAAACAATAAAAATAGGAATCTAATAATGTTGAAAATGAATGCGTGATCGTAGGACTAAGGAGTTTCAGGTAGATAAAAAGAGGTAATAAATATTCATAAAGCTAAGTCTACTTACAGTTCGATGATCGATGCGTGAAAAAAGTGAGAAGACACACAATACTTAAATAGGTAGGTATATGGTTTAAATACTCACAGTGTTGAGGAGAAAAGGATACACAAAACATGCATTGCAAACTTAATTTAACATGCAGAAGCGTTCAAATCACCCAATTAAAGTTAATTTTGCTAACCTCATCATTAGTATTTCCCCTTTTTAAAAACCATGCAAATAAGATTAGAAATTTTGCATATTATTAAAGCCCATACCTACATCAAAATGAAACTTGCATTTATATTTAGAAAAATATTATCAAATAAAGTAGAAGCAAAAAGCACAACATTTAAATTCCCGCTCCTAACTCGGTACTTCTATAAATTGACATTTGACAACGTCGTCAAGTCACATTAGTGACGTGAAGCAATTTTCTTGTATACAGCCTCATATTAGTCATTCGATTATAAATACTACTAAATCGAAATCATTTCATTTGGGTAGCTCCAAAATATATTATATTACTTAATTTAAAAAAAATGGATGACTACAGTTAATAAAATACATCATGCTATTAATTGATTATAGAAAGCAGTTCATGCCTAAATTATAACTTTGTTATTTTACGTACTCTGGCGTCATTTTATATGACGATGAAGTCAGATAGTATCTAGAAAACAATACATGATGAAAATAAATGCTTAAATATTTTAGTCAAAATTATTAAGAATAAGTAGAAGAGATAACGTAGACATAATAAAATACAATAAACTTTTATGATCAAACTACATAAAATGGAAGAAGATTAATATTTACAACGTCATCTAGATGTCTAAAATGATGCATTCACAAAGATTTACAATGTATCTAGAAGAAAATTGCAGAAAAGACAGAATATTATTCACAAGGTGCGAATATGACATCACGGAATTGGGTAAAGGTATATTCAAGTGGAATATGGATCCATAGTGTATAATTGTGAACAAATAGGTGAGGGACTTTGATGAAAAAGGCGTGCTTTTGGAAAATGTAATATCTCTGAAACACGCCTACCTGCTGTCCCTCTATTGCACGCATCGTTGGGAAATTGTCTTCTGCACATGTCTAGTCTGAAATTGTATGGAAAGAATAAAACTCAATAAGATGCTAAATATTCCTGTTGTTCTACAGAAACCTACGACGACTGGTCCTTTGATTCACCTTATTCCATGTACGAAATGAAATAAAATCGAAACATATCATACAAGAACGTCGTCTTGTGCAAGCGACTATTGTATAGTGTTTTTTTTTAATATTCAGCGCCATTACCAAATCCTTTACCTCATAAATAAAAATAATGAAGCAAGTAATTAATGTTTCACTCTCAAGCCTCGGTTAATGCCGCGCCGTTTGACAACACCATCCTAATGAACGTTTGTTTTAAAATTTAATTTACCAGCGGTGCCTTTTGTACAGCGACCACCCTTGCGACGTCGGCACATGTCATACCTGTTGGTCAAATTAGTTTCGTCGTCTTCATAATAAATCCTTGACCTTCACCTTATCTTGACTTAAAACTATATCAAGACCATAGTCCGTAGGTACTTTATACAGTAATTACTTTGAATAATGGCGCTAAATTATGATTTAAAAGCGTTGATATACTCACCATCTTACCTTATGTCCTGTATGTAAATGTTGCGTGGACAATAAAATAAGTATTACAAAATGCTGTTGAGTGTAAATAGAACACAGGGTCTCATAATGACAGTGACATTATAAACACAAACCAATAAGAACTTTGCAATTAATTCAACGATATTGAAAACTCGCGAGCTTATGTAACTTTTAACGTCACCTCCAAACTAGGAAATTATAGGTACAGATAAGTTATATTAAAATTTAAAACAAACTTTTTAAGCAATAATTATTAACTGCTTTGCGTGTGTTATATTCGTATGTGTTCAAATGAAATACAATTTGAATAGCTACAATATTCTTACGAGATATTGTGATGTATGATGTATACTGATTGTTTCAAAACTGGTAATAAATACTTCTGACGATTGGGATGGATAAATATTGTTCTGTTGTGTTCATAATTTATTTGAATTAGAAACTTTTGAACAAAACATGATTTGTTACATAAGTCATATGCAACAAACAGATTATCGCTAGAGTATTAAGAAACTTCCAAATTGTCGACATAGGTCAGTATTTCGCATATATTAATCTTTCTTATTTTCATTGCACAAATATCAAAGATATACATCCCGTTAAAGAGATTATTGTAAAAGGTTTGACACCAATCACGCTGATAATGAGACATTCTGCAATCACCGATCTCTCAATCACAGTCACGATAGCATCAAGTATATTCTCATGCTCGTTTTTCTAGCAATAATTAAGAGGACTACCTATGTATGATCAGCAATGTTGCTATCAGCTTATGACACAAATATTTAGTATAAACACGCTATGAACTCACTTGGTGATGGCAACAGCTATGTCGTAGACAGGCAACCGTCGCTCCCTGAACAGATACTTGCCCATATCAGTGAGCGCTGCTGCTGAGTCTATCGCGTCTCGACCAACACGATTTCTTTCAAGGTATGGTGTAGCATCCCGACCCTGGAATACGGGAAACTGACTGGTTAGTGGAGATTCCATGTTTTAACAATATACATTCATACATAGTAACAATATCCAAAATCAATAAAATCTAAAACTGAAGTAGGAAGAAAATGAGAATAATCGTTATCGATCACTAGAGTCTGGAGTCTGCATTGTTTTTGCCAAAACCATGCAGAACAAGATATCATCATGCATAGGTAAGTTCCATCTTCACGTTATTATTATAGTCATGGAAGTGACGCTTTTTAAAATACCCAAGAAGACTTATTAGTCACAATATACTTACAGGTTTAAAGGTCAAAATCTTGAGTCCAGGTAACTTTCCTAACCTTGAATAATCAGTTTTTTTTTGTAATTTCGCAAGTTGGCAACCAAACTTGTTCCACTCGCCACCTAATATTTTTGTTTTCGTTAGGTATTATAAATTCACATGACTTTATACCATAACAATTAAATAACCACCATTCATCTCATTAATATTGCAGGTGTTTTTAATTTATACTAATTGATTCGATGTTTCTTGCTTGCTAGTTAGCCAGTTGAGGTTTTATTGCTCTAAGACTTAGAATGTACTTTTCAACTTTGAGTTAAATAAAGCTTATATTTATGTAAATAAGGCTAATAAAAGTATTTTGTTTAAATGATTATTGACCTTCGAAACAAACATTTATTTTGCTACTACAGACATTGCAATGTGCTTAAATATTTATATTGGCACGTGACTAAAGGGTTAATAATATTTTAAATATTCTAGTTACTCTGGTAGTTAGGCATTATTGTAGCGTAGTATGTACAAAAAGACCCTAAACTTGAGATACTTATATTTAAATCGATGGACATCAAATTTGCATAATCTTTAGCCAAAATATTTCCAAGGTAAAGGTAACTTTTGTTATTTCTATATAATTTATCGCTTTATGTCATCACTCACCAAAATTTAAGATTTAAAATGTCATAATGAAATCTTTATTGATTTTAAATTTTACTAAATCGATATTACGCGCTTCACTAATATTCTTTTGGCATTAACAATAAAAAAAAATAGCTGTCATAGTCGAACTCACGCGGCGGGATTTTAAAATATACTAAATAGCGAAAAGGTTATTTTGTTTATTTTATTGAAATGGCTAGTGAAGCAGTGTTAAAATATTTGGTAGATACGAATCGCCCGTATTCATGCGCGGACGTAACCGTCAATTTGCGCGGAGCTTTTCCGAAATCAGCGATACAGAAAGCGTTAGACGGTTTGAGCGAAGCTGGGAAAATTAAATGTAAATTATATGGAAAACAAAAAGTTTTCGCTGCTATTCAAACAGGAACTGTAGCAGAAGATGGTGATGATGCCACAGGTGCAGTATATATATATATCAATGATTTAATTGATGCTTATTCTCTTTTAACACGACCTTATTTTACTGTTATGTCATTCTTTTATTTTTTTAGATTATGATGCTCTAACCAAAACTCTGACACAAACGTTAGCAGAAAAAACAAATGTCTTGAAATCAGTTGAAATTAATCTCAAGAGTCTTATCTCTACACCAACAACTGATTCAGCCAAAACAAAAATAGATGAAATTAAAAATAGAATAGAGGCCACAGAAAAAAGGTTGCAAGTATTGAAAACCTCCACGGAGGTTATGAGTGCAGAAGAAAAGAAAATTCTACTAACTGAGCATGAAAGATTATTGAAAGAATACAGGTAAATTAAGATAATTATAAAACCATCTAGGTGCAGTCATGTTGGTTAATTTTGAGCACTTAAAATGCATTGAGTTGAAATATTTTTTTACTTACACACATTATTTTAATTATATTATGTGGCGAACAGTGTTCTTTGTAGCCATATCAAGAATGTACCCATTGCAACAAATTATTCTAACTTATGTATCAAAAGACTGCAAATTAAGTATAATTTTGCATAGTAACATTTGAGCGTAAGTAAGTTTGAATTAAATTTAACTGCTACAAAATAAATAATTACTTTTATCAGATTATAAAGAGTACGTCCAGAGTTACCTAATTTTAAAATGTTTTTTCAAAAGTTTCTACTTATGGTTGAAACTGTTAAAAAGTTGAAAGATAGCAGTGAGAATTATAACTATGGACCATAGCATTTCTTAATTCAACTTTTCAAGCAAGCAGAAAAGAGCGGTAAATATTTTACAATTGACATTGTCAATGTCATGTTTTTTTATTGACTCGTAACGTTCCATTCCAACCAGAATGTTGCTAGTTAGGCAAGTAAGTTTTATAAATGCATGTTCAACAAAACTATTTGATTTTTTTTATTCAAACCTACAATGAAATTCAATGTTACCCAAAACGACCACAGTTATTTGTTTGTAGATAATATTGTACAAAATAGTCCAAAATGGATCAATAGACATTTCTATTTATTGACTTTTGTTTTTTTTTTTCAGAAAACGTAAGAGAATTTGCAGTGATATGCTTGATGCAATACTAGAAGGCTATCCTAAATCTAAGAAGACATTAATGGAAGAACTTTGTTTGGAGACGGATGAGATGGTTGATTTTAAGTTGATGGCGAATTCCTAATATGAATTATAAATTTTTACCATGTAAATTTTGATTTTAAAAATGGTGATGATTGTATGCTGGTTATAAAAATAATATATGTTTTAGTAATATTTTTTATATGTCATAAATAAGCAATGTCTCATCAGTATAATTACTTCAAGAAACTGCTAAATATCTTGAAGCAATTTTTTCCAAGAGAATACCAATCTTATCACATACGAGTAAAGCGTAAATTAGCTTACCCTAGAAATAATGATACCAGCGATGGATATCCGTATTCTGGGTCCTTTGAGCAGTTTGTATCGGAGGTCTACGCCGTTCCAAAACGACACGAAGTAACGTTTAATCTGAACGTTATCGCCTCCGTGTAACCTGCAAATAATAAAATGACATAACATTTAGTACATTTTTTTTAAAACGTTGCCCCTCACTAGTAATTTCTCCTGTGTCATGTGTACGTTCAATAACATCTAAACTCACATAAACAAAAAGCAATACCCGGAACAACTACCTGTAGACCATACAAATATTTTTTCCGTTAGGGAATCGGAGCCACGACACGCCTCGCGGCAGTCGATCGCTCAGCTACTGCGCCATCCGTGTCGTCAAAGGGTCTTATGGTAAGTACGCCAAGTAAGATACATCAAGCGTGTAAATCCTAAAGGCTCTATATGGGGAGTGAAGTATCCCCATGCTCGAAAATTACAAGTTAAGCCACGAGTTTTCATGGCTAATTTTAGCAGGACGTGCGAATTAATGTATGTGGACCAAGTTTAGTAAAGTCTCATTCGTCTAGTATAAGGCTGCGTTTCCACTGAGGCGGAGCTGTGCGGAGCGGAGCTTAGCGGTGCATGAGTTAACCAAACACAATGTCTACACTGAAGCGGAGCGGAGTATTCGAGAAATGCGATTGGTTAATGCACGCACCATAAACTCAGCTCCACACAGCTCCGCCTCAATGGAAACGCAGCCTTAAGCTCTTGTTTTGGACTCGCTGTTAAACCTGTCAGTACTCTGTTGTTAATTAATTAAAAACAATTTTAAAAAAATTGGCATAAATCTTACCTATAGCCATCATAATCAACAATGACCAGAATTTCCGGGTAAATGACGTAGGGTGCTTCTCTTTTCCGCCTGGTATGCGTCTCGGTTGAGCGTTTCCGCCTGAATCGCTTGCCTAGGTGATCCGGCTCCATGAATGCTGTAAATATCATAAGAAGACATAATAAATACATGGATTAAGGAAGATAGAATAAGATCAGGTTTTTAAAGAGTTTTTGGTTTGTAAGTCTACAAAAAAAAGCAATTCCAAAAGTAAGTAGCGCCATCTGTTGGAGACTTTAGACCACTATTTAGGACAAATATTAAAGAGAAATTGTAGATGGCGCAAGGCATATCAAAATCTCATTTCAATAAACGCAACAAAAAACATGAGACTATCGTCACAGAAAAGTAAGCTATTCGGTAAATTCCCAGATAAAGAATAATCTAAATACTTAACTGATATTATTAAAATAGTTCTTCAATTGCAAATATAAAAAGTATTCCAGTTTCGTAGTCATTCATTTTTATTTAGCTACATTCTTTTATTTATGTTAGCATTCACAAGACTCCAAAACAAAATTAAAAGTAGAGAACTATCGATTTAATTTAAAATGCAAATGACATCAATTTGAATAGAGATTGGTAAATCTTTACCTAACATCAAAGCATGAAGGATGGCTAATAAATTAGGACGAAGAAGTTGTTCTTTTACTATTTTAAATTGTCTATGCTATTCGACTTAATGCCTGGGAACCAATAAAAAACCTATTACCTACGGCACATGGCACATGGTGGAATATGATTGATCTTTGCTTCACAAATGTAGCAATGGATATTGTCTCAGTAAATCAAAGTTGTAAATCAGATATTCTAGGACTTAAATCGAAATTAGCCATTCCCAAAGTAATTAAGTGTCCCGTTCAAGAGTTTGATTTTTTGTTTAATCTAATTAATATAACAAAGGATTTATATCCAATCCGGTATCTTGAACGCAGGCAATAGTCGTTTCTTTGTGTACCTACATACTTACGTATTTGATCACAATATCTATATTGTGATCAAATATCATAAAGCACCTAGGTTGGTAGATACCTACTTAATGATATTTTCTATACTACCTACTATAATAGTTATGATAATAATCATGACAATGCTGTTTAAAAAGGTATAAGTATGCGTCCACTAGTAGTGTGGATATTTTCCGAGTTGCGTTTTTACCAGTTAAGTTTGTTGTTTTCTCTTCTATTCTAGGTTTCCACAAACCGAGAGAACAATAAAACATTTCATTGTTCTTATTTTGAAAGTCAACCAATCGAAAAATAAAAAGCATAGGTAAGAAAGAGGATCACCTCGTGTAATTAATTAGTTTAGTCGATCGTGAATCAATTACAAGTTTAGTCGATATTATTAGACAGCTTGTGGTCACGAACAAGTTCAAACGTGCACCTGTGAGTGAGGCCTTTGCCCAGCAATAACACTTAAATACGCTGCCGTGTCGTCGGTTTTACCAAAATAGTGGATTATTCATGAACCACAGAATTATTATTAAGTTTAGTATAAGCTTTTTTCTATCGCGAATTTAAAATAATGGGTGACGTTAGAGTCTGACCTTACGACCCCGTCAAAGACGGAATAACGAACGTTCTTATTAACAAAACGAGATTTGTCTCGGAAATCTAAAATAACATGACATTATACGAACGATTTTATAATAAATATATAATCGTTATAAATATTAATCTGGACAATTTATTTTTGCATGGTTATGCAGAATTAAATGTAAAAAAATAGTATTTTGTTATTTCAACATATATGTATGTCCAAAATGCCCTAAAATATATTCTCTCAAAAGTATTAGGATTATTTGCTGCTGTGCTGTGCACTCGTCCAAAGACTATGGCCTCTAATAGGTGTAACAGTTTACCCGTTCGTCTATGGATCTTTAATATGCAGTTGGTTGGAAAATGCGTTCAACAGCAGGAACTCAAGTAAGTCTGGTCACGAAGGGTAGCGTGTTCGGCACTAGGTAACTGCGTCCGGATCATCGAAATTCTTCGGCCATTAAACAATTCAAAGGAAAAGAAGAATCTGCAAATCATTGATTGTTGGGAAATATAACAAAAGACAATCGACACGGTTTTTTTTAAATTGATCTTTGACAGTTCATAGTTCATAGAATCACTATTTTAATGTTAGCTCTATTAATTTTTAATTGATGTAGCTAGCTAGCTAGATAGGTATATTTAACTTGATTAAATAGATACAGTCTAGAGGTGACATTATGTTTCAAACCAGTTCGGTTTCCATCTTGGATATGCTGCTCAAAAAGGCCGCTTCTCCTGCCATACCTTTATAGTAGGTAGGTATAGTGTAAGTTATAATATTTTTATACTTATAAAAAGCAACGTGATGTCGATCGATGTATTAGTGATAGACAGGTGACAAATCCAGACCATCTTTTATCGTAAAAACGCAGAGACATTCCTTAAAATGCATGGGATGTGAGCTAATCTGGCTTCTAAGATCCTAGGTCTATGGTCCCTGCATACCTAATGCACCTAAGATCTTGATTACCGCGAAAGCATAAATACTGGCACATTCAAATATAACACTTTTGCGTAGGAGTTGTTCAAGTTGGGCTGTAGATGTGTTTGTAAAAAAAACTGTGATTGAACTAGGTAGTTGATATTTTAGAAAAATGTCATAGTAACAAGTTGTATCATGTTCAATGACTGCAGAAAGTCTTCTCCAATCGCTGATAATTCACAAGTCTTAAAGGGACTCCTTAGCACTATCAATCTCCAGCTTGAATTCTTTCCTTAGCTTGCTAAATATATTCACAGGTCACGTGTCAAAAGTTCAACAACTAGTTATCAACGAGGAGTTTATTAAGATTTTAGTGTTGCCACTTGTGACTACAAATTAATAAGTAAAATGGTATTAATATGATAATCGTGGCAACTTAGTTATACGTACGATAAGATCCAAAAGATATTTAAATGCTAAATAGTTTTACTGTATTGGTCTATTGATTCTATTTACCTTTACACCTGCGCCACCACCTAATAGCTTATTTTTTAATTAGCGAGGTCTTTTAATTGGTAGGTAGCTAGGTAATTTTCTATACAAATGTATTTAATAAATTATGTCCCCAACGACTAACCAACCAGGCATGATAAATACTTTATTGGAAAGCTCTTTTGCTCTTAAAAGTCTAGTCGTTATGAAAATATGATCGATCTCCTTTATTTAATACATAGTTGCATTTTGATAAATATGCGTCTCTCGTATAACTTTTAGGTAGGGTTGCCATCTTTAAAGTCCGCCAACCAGTACAAGAAGCACCAATACCCCGGATTTTGGACCTTAAAACCTGGACGAAACAACATTAATAATGTTAACTGATTAAAAATAAAATGAAGTATTCTAAAGAAACAAAACAGATTCTTCTTGAATTTTGAAGAAAGTATTTACAGTATAACAACTTTATTTAAATGAAACAAAAATTACAACTTTAAAAACCCGGACGATAAGTAATACCTTACCCGGACGCTCCCCGGACGCCCTCTAAACTAGGACCAATCCGCAACCCTACTTTTAGGTAACTACTTGAGTAATTTGGGACATGACCGAGCCTGAGCCTTGCTTGTTTCTTGTAACAGGTAATTTATCAATAATTTCTTCTATTTATAAAATGCAACTGTAGATTTGATTATTTAAGATGCATAATACGACCAAAAATCTTTAATGATTCTAAAATTAGACTTACATCGCATTTGAAATAGTGTGAACAGCATTATTGTCGATGATAAGTTGTGACTAATGTATTGTTTTAATTTATTAGTGTCTTGCTAATAGGCAGCACATGTTTTGACCGATCTGCGACGAAATTAAAATTAATTTGTCACTGTGATTGGAAACTGATAAAATTAATACTTATGACGGAATGTTCTTCCGTCATACTAATAAACAATAGGCACATTCATATTTTGGTTATATTTAAAACTAGCTTCCACGCGCGACTTCGCCCGCGTGGTTTGTTTATAAAAAAAGTAGCCTATGGCCTTTCCCGGGGTGCAATCTATCTTTCTGCCAAATTTTATCGAAATCCGTTCAGTGGTTTAGGCGTGAAAGACGGACAAACAGACACACACACTTTCCCATTTATAATATTAGTAAATGGATGACTAGCCAAATGTCCTTGTTTTGGTATTGTTCGTTGGATCGTTGAGCTTTTTGAATTAGAGATAGCCCAAAAGACGAACGGTACGGATGTTAAACTGACAATTAATGCGTGCACTGTCTGGTCCGATCTTAAATCAATGTGCCTAGCACGAATGCTTGACGTAAACGTTATGTCAATTCGAACGATTTTCAAATCCCCGAACAAAAACTACCGAATACAACTGTTGTCGCCACCATTTTTGTTTATAATTTGGGGGAAAGGTTAAAAATCAAGTGATAGTCCAACAGAAAAACATAGTACCAAATCGACTGCAGTTATTTAAGCTCGAAAACGTTATTCTATAGGTAGGTATCGATTTCGAAACTCAAAACCAGTTATTTTGCGTAACACACACAATATCCTCCATGCATGTCTCATTCATTGAAAAAAAAAATGTTATTTTAATTAAGTATCTATTAATACAAATAATATTTCGAAATTGTCATTATAAGTCAGCACCACAAAGCATTTGACGTGACCCATGACCTAATCGACTAAAATAATCGTAATCGGATTGCGTACTACTCTATAATTTAGTCGGATTAGCAAGATATCGGATTCCAATGTAAAAAGTTATAAATATAGTCATAGCTGTAGTTGTTGTATAATTATTGTTGGCCAATTTGTGTTAAAGTAGGTTACGGTGAAGGTTTTCGAGTCATTGGTGTGACTAAGTATAATTGTAGATATTATGTGTCGCTATCATATTTAAGAAATGTAAACAAACCGTACAGAGAATAGTACCGAGTTCTTGACAGGCTTACACTGTCCTCTCGTACCTAATAACACTGTAATATGAAAATATCGTAAATGCGAAATGTTTCTTAAGGAGTAACCTTGAAGTTTATGCTGGTTGGTCTCTATTAGAATCAGTGCACTAAGTTTCTGACGTTTCTTGTGTCCATGTAGATTTAGGTGAAATAGTACTTTTTTTCATTTTATCTATCACATCAATTTAAAAAATAAAACCTACTTACACACTTATATTTTCTTTAAATTATCATACAGGCAATTTTCCGAACTTATTCACGATTTTATATCAGTATAATCGATACAACATGTAAGCATAATCATTCAATGAACATATAGAGACGTGGTGGCATTCTAAACCGGTACTATTAACATAATCGATTATCTCGATTATAAAGTATATGTAATCGATGGATGCGCAATGCACGTGACATCTCTATGGAAGTGCACGTGTACACAGATAAATAATAATAGGGAAATATTGTTTGGCGTTGTCGCTACTGTTTTCTGATTTATGATAGTAAGAATGATTTACTGGTTAAACCATATTATGAAGAGTCAAGTCAACATGTTTACGAGTTCAGAAACGCGTGTTCTATATGACATGCTATGAAATGGCTCATCTTGATTTATGTTCTCTTTTTAAATGCAAAAGCAAATGCTTCTTGTCTTTGCGTGATTACGAAATTAAAAAAAAAACAACTATTCGAATCACGTTTAGTCGATTAATATTCAGAAAAAAAATATCTCTATTTTAATTTTATGCATTATTGATTTTATTCGTTATCTTTGAAAGTAAATTGTCACTTACCGTAATCTCCTAAATGGTCGTGTTCTGCTTCCGCGGGGTCTCTCTTGATGATTACGTGCTGGGCGCCATTAAGCGCTTGTGTTAACCTCTGTTGATCTTCCCTTTTTCTTTTAACTGAAAAATGTTGACGAAGACATAAATTAAGTCAGATGAATAATCTACAAACGTTGTTTAATTACCCAGACCCTTTAAACCATTGAAAAGAAGAGAACTAACATTATTTTAAGGATTATTTCCAATTAATTCGCATTTCTAAAAACAATGCATCTACTGTCATAAATTGAGTAGCATTAAAAACTAAGTTAAGTAGGTATAGAAACTCATTGGTGGGTAAAACATTATCTATGTACCAACTGACAAATATTACAATTATTTACTAAAAAAAGTACCCAAACAAAAAAAAAGGATTTACGTCAAAGATGCTTTTTTATGCACCTTTTTTTTTTTACGGTACTCATTCACATTCATCTTCTGTCAGACATCATCTTTCTTACGATTTCCCTCAAAAGTGTCGTCTTACCTTTTTCTGTCTTCACAAAGCTAGGTAGCTCACCTAAAGGCAGTCCAGTGTCGATGGAAACCATATCGGCCATGCTGGAGGGGTCCATGAACATCTCGTCGTCTTGCGCCGCCGCCGTCATGGAGTCCGGGATGGGGCGGATCACTAGGTCGTGACCGATTGAGCCCTCCTGTACGACCAGGAAAAAGTTATTTATTTGCAAACTTACTAAAGATCGAAAATAAATGTCAACAAACAACTAGCCTTCATAATTTTATTAAGATAACCCACAATATTATCCATCTTTATTTTATAAATGTTGTTTGCATTATTATATGTAATATTCAACGATATTAGTGCACACGTCTGGAGACACAGGTACAGGCTAGTTCTAGATCAGGCGTTAGAGGTCGTTTGAATCGTTTTCAATTACGGAATTGTACTATGTACAGAGACAACAGCACATCAAGCTGTCCAACTTTCTCCCAATTGAACATGAACCTTATTTTTTTGTAGTAAAGTTGAAGAACTATCCAAGAAATTTGACAGATTGGGGTAGCTTGACGTGCTGGCCTCTGTAGTCTGTGTCTACAATTAAATATATTTTTTCATGTCAATAAAACTTTTTTATGTTGTATTGTATTAAGCTTTAAACAAAACAACTGCAGTTAGTTAGTAGCAGACCTAGTAAGTTAGATTGTTAGCTTTGACTGTGTGTTGTCGGCATCGGTTATCACTTTGAGCTTCCAAATAAAGTTCAAATGATTGCTTTGTTTCCAGTTTGGTTGTTTTAACTTGGTAAGTCACGAAGTCAGTAGAATAAGGTAACCTTTTGATATAACAACGTAAATGTAAGTCAATTAATTACATTTCTTTTAAGATAAACGTTGCCCCACACTAGGAGTTTCTCTTGTGTTGTGAAATGCGAATCAGAATAAGTATAGGAGATGACGAATTAGGACCTCAAGTAGGTATGGAGTTATATTTTGGTGACCAATCGGTGGTATAGCGTGGATGGTTGCGGGTTTTACCGCTTGTTCATTGGTTTTGAATAAATTGCTTAGTTTAGATAATACAATAACTTATTTTATTAGGTTTCCTAACCATTGTTTAAAATAACATGTAATAAGAAAAAGATTACAATGGAATTATGAAAGAATAGTAATTTTACGAGGTACCTATCTATAAGGAAAAATACCCTTAGATACTTTACATTAAGTACAGTCACAATACGAACAGATTCGTCACATTCTTGTCCAGTCCTGTTTCAGTTGTCCATTCACGATATAATCTACTTTACCGACTCAGTTTTGTCAAAACAACTAAGTATAATCACAACAGAAAGACACTCAGTTTATAATTAACAAAGTGACATCAAACAGATTTGCTTTTTATTATACAAAGTGGTCAGTGTTAAAGATGTTTTAATTTGATGGCAAATAGATGTTGTTAAAAGATTTATGGTATTTTGACATGTATTTTCAAGTGGTTTAATTGAGTTTTCTATGCAGTTTTATGCTCCAAGCCATAGGGTTCTGCTGACTACTGCCGAAAGATATCTTCAAGGGTATTTTACGACCCCACTTGATAAAAAAAAATTGAAAACCGACGAAGGTATTGACGACCCGACTGTACATACCGATAATGCAATCCGAAAGTTTATGACCGTAACAATGTTGCTTCAAAATGCATTTTACGATTCATATTTTACAATATTATAATGAAACTTTGTGATGAGCCTCCTTAATCGTATGCAAAAGATTTAATGCATATTAAATGCACACTTCAGAGTTTTTTTATAGTCTTTAGTAGATCTGGTCAGAACCCAGAACTATTTGAGCATAGTTTTATAGGAAATTTCATTTTTTTTGCCTGTATAAACAAGAAAAAGATGAATTAAATACCGTTTAAAAAAAATCCATGGATTTTTTCTGGGTTCAAATTCGGTAGTATTTCTTTAATTGAAATGCGCTTTTCAGTTTTTATCATTCTTGACATCGATGATGGAAAAATCGTAAGGAAACTTGGGTTTATTATTAAAATAAGTCTAAAATTGCTAATCCGCCTTGAGCAAGAGTGATTATTGGCGTGGCTAGGGTTTTTGACAAAGGAGTCAACTGTGCAGGTGAAGTAACCACAGACATTCAATGAGGAATAATAATAAGAGCGATTAAACAGTGACTAATTTCTTTAATAGTAACGATTATTCTAGGGTGAGAAAAGCCCCCTCTAGCTACGACGCCCATGTTACTGGTGATAGAGTGACGTCTTCCATATACGAGAAGAGCCTTAGCACTGCAGTGTGACAATCATAAGTTAGTATTAATATTCTCATTTTTGACACTATACATAATAGTTGACATATAAAAAAATGCTTAAGTCATTAAGTCCGCCTCTGTACATTAACGTAATTAGTAAAGTTTTAAATAAATAAATAGTTTACATCGTAATCGTGTTACAAATTGATCCATTATAAGTAGGTAGGTACTTGACAGCTAAACACTTAACAGTAGTCCGATAAGTGTTGATAAAGTTGTTAATTAAATACAAGAAACCTGATAATTATACTGATTAGTTGACTCGTTTGTTCTCGCGGCTCGGGTCCTTAATAGATATGAATAAAAAAACTACCAAATAAGGTTAATTTATCAATCCTTAATGTTCCTACAATTTTTTTTGGTGACATTTTCATTTGTTTAGCCTTTTTTCGGCTATATTAGATTCGGCTTCCAGTCTGACCTTTGACCTTCGAGTCGGAATGACAGCCGATACCAATGGCTGAACATGATTTTATTAAAAAACCGTAGGTATCGGTATATTTTAAGTGGTCAACCAATTTAAAAAATAGCATTCTAAGTAAGCCATTCATATTCTGGAAATCGCTAAAATCGCATACGAACGCCTAATTCTGATATTTTAATATGTTTTTAGGACTTCTACCGTAGATAAAAAATTTGCAGCTTCGAAAGACCCTTGCTAAATTTGCTATGCTCAATAACCGCGAAACTTTCGTACAAGTACGAGTAAGTCCTAATTATGCGTTTATTGTTAAAATAATTATGTTCTATACGTTTTTAAAGTAGGTACACTTTAATCGCTACTATTCATTTTTAACTCGTACTAACAATAGTTTTTGTTCTTTTTCTATTGTGTTTATGGCATCATGACTTAAAAAGTAAATTTAACTTAATTTAACAACCAATCCAGATTTTTTGCTTTTTAATATGCGAAAATGGCTTCAGAACTTTAGTTTTTTTGGGTCTTCAAACCTTTCAAAAGCCACGAAGGCTATTCAAAAACCTCACAGCTTATATTCTCTTTCATTCACATCTACGTACCGCAGGCTCGGTTGGCTGTTGAGCAATCGACCTTAGTCTTGTTTGTAACGCCTTTGTGTCTATGGTCTCACAGCGCTAGATGCTTTGATGGTAAGAGTGGATTGGATTTTAATTTTTTATGTGATTCGTTGATGACAAACAATCATACATGAATTAAGTATTTTATAGAATCTGGTTATTTTCCAATTGAGATTATGGTTGTAAACGTACGGTGCAGTCGATTTTGGGAGAGATTCTTGTGTTTTTTTTTCTATAGTACAAAAGAGGTTGTCAGCGAATGATTGGAGCCATTGACTGATTTTCATTTAATTACTTTTGAAATGAAATGACTGTAAAAACTTAGGCGACTTTATTCATTAATTGGGATTTCAAGTTGCCAGGATATATTTTGCCAATGCGTTAGCCAGTTAGTTCTGAGAGGACAAACAAAATTGCAAAGTTAACCCTGAATTTTCGACGAAAAAGCGTTCTAGATATGGGCGACTATGAACGACTATGTAATTAAGACAATAGCAATGGCAATGGCAGCCACATTTTAAAAACGAATTACTTGAAATATATTTTTACAAACAAAAAACAACAACAAATTTCGTTCGCCACATTTTTACTTATCTGGTTTTTATTTGACATTTGTAGAAGACCAATCTGACATAAATTTAAGATAAGTAAGTACTGAAAAAACTAGCCAATTAAACTGTCCCGTTGCAACAAGAACCTACACTACAGAAGGAGGACCAAATTACTGCAAAAATCCAGTGTTTTTGAAACCACACCTCAACCTAAGAATGATTAAAGCAATGGAAAGACATAAAGCGGGCATTCAAACTTTTTACAAAGCTTTTTATGTCTATACAATCGTAATTGTCCTTGACTCAAAAAAGATTAACTATCGTCTCAACAGTTTTCGCAGCCTGTCTGCGACGCCATTCATGATTAGTTTATTAGTATGCAAATGTACCTACTCAAAAACGTGAACAACCATTAAAACCACTTCCTCTCTCGATATAGTTATTTTCCTGTGTACCAAGCTACTAATAATACTACTCGTATAAATCTAGTAGAAAATGACCACGCCTAGCTTTTGGGACTGCGTTGTTGGGTTAGTAGTTGATTGGGTACGGAGCTGTCAGGCAGTGTTGCCAGACTTTTCCGTTCAGGATTTCTCAGTGGCAGCCTGGTGTTTAGTTCTGTCGATCGTTTTAAAAAAGCTCGCCATGGGAATTAAACATAGCTGGCAAAATGTAGGTGATAGGTAAAGAGACCAGCACACCAAGCTATCCCAAATTTATATATGTCAACTTTATTACAAAAGTATAAGGTTCATTTTCAAATGGGAAAATTTGAAAGTTTGGGATAGCTAGACGTGCTGACGTCTGAACATACTACATGCTGATAGGTACATACTACGCAACTCTGCCTACCATTTCGCGGAATACAGGCGTAATGTAATGTTATATCACGCATAGTAACATAGTTTCTTCTTCATGATTATTTAATTTTACTAGTCACGTCTCTAGTCTCTTAGTTTATGGTTAGCATTGACATTGGAACGTGTCCGAAATCCAGAGATTGTCACATCCTGTTGAATGTGTGACGCAATGACATTTTATGTTAACCACGTCAAATACTTGGGATCACGTCCGGTTTTCTACATAGTCCAAAGATAGGGATTAAGTTGTCAATCAAATTACTGTAATTAATGTCATATCTGAACTTTGTCTTTGAAGGCAAAGGGACAACCAACATTCAGTCTAGGACGAGGCCACGGAATATCGATAATACTATTAATCAGTTTCAGTAAATATTTACCGATTAATCTTTCAATTAATACGACGTAAATTAACTGCCGAACAACGAATTATATGTGAACTTTGGCTTGACTAAACAGCAGCAGTTAAAGTATGACGTTTTATGCAAATGGCGCCAAATATTACAACAGCTGTTATAATTATTAATAAATTCATTCTTGACACGCATCGTTTAATAATTGTGTTAAGGCCCTTCAATTAAGTTGCCGGTCTCGCAGTTTTAATTTTGTTCAGTGAAGTATCTATAGTAACATTATACTTTGGTTGGCAATTCGCAAAAATGAATCAACCGTTTGGGATATTTGAAACTGCAAGCAGGCAGTTTGAATTGTCTGTTCGATTTATGAATTGTTTCATTAATTAGTAGCCAGTATGTTTGTATCTATGGTGTCATTGTAATCGAATATACAGACTTTTTAATTAAGCGGTTCTATAAAATTAACTAGACCTAGGTACGTCCAACATAGAGAATGCATGTGATGTTAACTTACCACAACCAGCTTTCCATGCTTCGGGTGTCTTCTGATAAGAAGCGCGGCTCCATTCTCCTCATCCTGGTATAAGTCACCGATATCTTCTTCATTTTCCTATAAACAAAAGAAAAAATAGTTACATCTTCGCTACGAATACTTTTTATTATGTTTCTGTTTGTTCGATGTTGTCAAAAAATTGCTATGTTTTGAGTGTATTTTCAGTTCTGTTTATTTATTCCCACAAGACGTACTCATCCAACTATCTTTCAAAATGCAGCCGGTGCATCAGGCATCACACAGGTTAGTTATAAAATCCACGGAAGGAAAACTACTGATTCAGAGACAAATTTTCAAATGCATCTAATCAAAACGTGAAATAGCGTGGGAACCCACAAATCGTGATCCGAATGCCCGACGGAGGCTGGGCGTGATATATCTATTCACTTATCTTAGTTCTTCGTAAGTGCCTACTCAAAAAACATGCGTTTTAACTTCAAACACAGAAACAAAGGATTTCGCATCACTTTTACTTTAATTGTTTCCTCTGTTATATTCTGCTGTGCATTATGGTCATAGCCTTGGTGGATTTTGTGAGCAAGGCCTTGTTTCAAAACCATGCCATTGACTTACAAGACCCACCACATTATGTTTCTGACATCACAAGTAGGTATACCCTTCGTCTTTAATTCGTAGAACTAGCTCCTTTTAATGGTCTTACTTTAAAAGTATAAAACCTCATTTCACCAAATAGGTATAAAAAAATTACTTTTTTTTTCTTAGCTTTGCACAGTTTGCATCATCCTTTTACCTTCGGCCTAGTCATACATGCTAATTTATGATTGCCAGACCAACAGTCTTGAGTTCTTGAGGTAGAAAACAAATATTATCGTGAAATAAGGAAATTCCCGACAGTGGCCACGAGATTAATAACATCATTCTAAGAAATGAACCTTCATGTTTTTTACTTATTACTTAGGTTACATATACCTACTCTGTCAAGAAGTTATTTATCTTCCTCTTCCTAAAGAACTAAGAAAAAGCAACGACTAAAGATATTAAATCCCGCAGTAGGTAATTCTCCGAACATGGGATTTGAAAGAAAGAAAATTCTAATGATAGCATTGTTTGTGTTCGATCTTCGAAAAGTAAGGCAATTCTTATGTTACTAACGTTAAGATATTTTGGGCTCACGATCTCCAAAAAAGTAAGAGGGAAAGTTGAAGACGAGGACCCATTTGAACTTACCACCCTGTACTATACTTGTAACATATCCAGACCAATACATTGAATTTATTTCCATTTCCTTTTAATTTGAGGTCAAACCACTCTAGCGCATTTTGAAGTCGCGGTGAGAGATTTTTGGTAGGGGCAAATCTTACGGGTTCACGTCACCGACATGCTAAAGTGACGTGTTGCGAAAGACAGAGTTAAGAGTTAAGAAGCTACTTCAAAGTTTTAAGTGTCTCACATTGCTTAGCTAATGCATGCAACAGTCACTGAGTCACCTTAGTACATGATTTAGTAGGAAAGGAAGTAATTAACTGACAACCTAGTTAGCTCTGGGTATGGTCGTGTCTCTTCGTATGTTTTCGGGTGTCCTGTGAATACCAGCCTGTCATTTAAAACTCCAAGGCAAAAACCTGCTCTTTCTACTTCTGCCTATCCTTTCCTACTCTATCTTATCTGTCTCTTGTCAATCATCCAGGGCAATATATAAAAAATGTGTCTCAAAGTCATCATAGCTAATATAAGAAAACGCAGTATATTATAGCTAAGCAGTAATAAATTATATATGAGTTTAAGAATAGGTTTTCTTAATAAACATCAATTAATACTTGTAATTTGCAACGAGGCCGTACTGTGCAAAGAGTTATTAATAAAATAATATCATAACATAATATGAAGACATAAATAAAAATACGCTTCCGTGGTTCATCTCATGATGAATATCATCTCACGATTATTCACATACAAAGAATTTTATGGCACAAGACCATGTATCATAAAGACACGGAGATATTTTTTGAGTTATTTTCACAATATTAGCATAAAAGGAACTGTAAGGAAGGAAGCAATAAAATTATTATAATTGTCTATGACACATTCGCTAGTATAAAAGATGGCCCTGTTGTCCTTATATGATTTCCGCAACCCTTCAATCTCACGACGACAAAAGACAGCGCGGGAAAACTTGACGGAAAATTTAAGATGGCGGAAATTGAAGATGGCGGAAATTGAAGATGGCGGAAATTGAAGATGGCGGAAATTGAAGATGGCGGCTTTAAATCGAATTTAGAGTTTTTCCAACAGATTTTGCTGTAACGGAAGGAGACCTGGGTTTTCTAGGAAAATTAAACATTTCTGTTTTTTTATAAACTGTATTTTGTGTAGTTTAAAATTACTTTGCAATTTAAAATTTTTAGTTTCAATTATTTTCGACTATGGTGAAAAAGGCGAACCTCCATTTGCAATATTGAAATAAGGAAGTATCACGATGTTTGTTTCACGGTATTGGTGCGTAAGTGTTGTTTGCCACTTTAACCTCTAAACAATTATCCATTTTATATGCTGATACGGTAATAAAAGGAATGTGGTAGACGCTTCCTCCTATGTTTATTGTATTAGTTGATAATTGCAGTAGTACCTAATACACGATGTACCTCGTGCCATCATCAGCTTTAGACTATCACAAACGTCCAGGAACAAAGTATGTAAGTATGTTCTTCGGGTTTTTGACTTCCCATACGACTGTCAAAGTTTTGTGCTTTCCTAGGCACAAAAGGGTTTTAGGACGAGATGGATTGTCCCCCATCCACGGATCTTAACTTATCTTAACGGCTATACGGCTGTTATTTTTGAGACACAAGCCCCTCTCTCTCTCAACTAAAAACTTTAATAACCTGTCCAGAGAAAAGGTCTTTATATGAATGTGCGATTCCATATCTATAGAATCAGGGTTCAATCTGTGTTGTAACACTTAAAAGGGTGTCCTTTTAAGTGTTAAACACAGATTGAACTTTACTTAAATTAATGATCCCAGCTTTTAAGGTAAGTACCTAAAACTTGAGTTTTCAGACAATATTTGCTTCCAAAAGATCCATCTTACTATTTACAGAAATCAGCAAACACCTACTGTATATTTTAAAGTGTAAAAAGACCAGCACATCAAACTACCCCAGTGTGTCTTTCTTAAGTATTATTCAAATTTATTACAAAAGAATAAGGCTCCTGTTTAGTTGGGAAAATTTGACAGGAATATCTTGATGTGCTATTGTCTGAACCATCAAGATATTTATTTATTTAACAGTTTGGATATTACTTACGTTCGTCGCGTTTTAGGTACTGTTTTACTCATTCCTTGACAACGACATATGTACCTACAACTTCTGACGAATAACATTTTTCTAACGTCACATAAAATAAGGACAAGTATTATGTATGTCCTTTTCATTTCATGCGTGACGTCATTAACGTGTCATCTGTTTTTTTCGTTCAAATTACAATCTAAATATAACTATTTTTTAAACTGAATGTTGCTTGAACTTTGTACGCACTGATGACACATGTTAATACAACAAAGATCGACATGCAGTCTGTAAAATACGAGTACCTACCTATCATGGCTGTGATTGTAGAAGGTAATATGAGAAAACTAATAGCAAATGATAATAACGTGTAGAAATAACGAATGTTAGGTTTAATAACTTCTGTAATACATAAAGATTGCAAAAAAAAACAAAGTAAATAAACATGTTATTTTTTGTTGTGTATTTTATGTATTTTAAAAGACTTGTCAATTGCTTTTTTCTACGCTTCGCTTGCGCCGTGTCAAATCACCGACGTTGACGTTATCAGAACGTGTAAAAGTTTATAGAAATAAATATCATTTCATTTTATTTAGGTAAATCCCAAGCTCCCAAACTGATAAACAATAATACCGCGACAGTAGATGCGTTGTTTCGACACAAAATGCAAGGGCGTGAAAAGAATATCATGGTATTCTTTTCAAATCATTGCAGTTTACGTCTCGACGGGTCGAAAGGTTCCATGGCAATTATCATGAGGTAATAAGTACCTATAAGTAATCGTGCTTAATATTTTGATCTGGTTTATCAAATTAACTACTATTAGTGTATTAGTACAAAACACTACTAGAAGTCACGCCCGGAATAATAATTGGTATTAAAAGTCTATTGAATTGTTAAAATTGTAACGAATACATACTTAATTTATCCAAATCCATTGTCTATTAAGTGTAGGTTGTAAAATATAACCAAAACTTGTGAATAAAACATCTGTATAAAGGGCATAAATCTTCAAGTATTCAAAGAATAATGTTATTTTATCTGTGGTTTAACTCCAATTCTGTCAGTTCTTAATTCATACGACACCTTTTAAAGTCAATTGCGTACATTTACATTTTAATGACTGTCAATTGTTTCGTTATTTTTGGCCTACAGTACTTATATTTTTTATATTAGTATTCTCGCATTTGACTTCTATGTGTATTACCTGATGGCAAGCAAAGCTGATGGTGTCGACAAATGCTCGCCTAGAAGTAACCCATTCACTCTGGACTTAAAGACCCCCAGGTCTGCTACTCCCAGGCAGCTACCGGGATACACAGACCAGCAGGGAATTTTACAAATTAGGTAATTAGTACGCACAATAAAAGTGTTTCCATACCATTTCATGCATATGGGTGGGCTTGGCAGAATAAAATTATGCTACTGTTATTGTTAATGGTACCTTACATGTGTGTACAAGGCATAAAGCAACCAAAAACTAACTAAAGAATAACCGTTTAATTATTTGCGAAGCTTTCGTTAGTTATTAAGTCTATGAGCAGTCAAATGTAAAATTCAGTTAGTTTTTGTTCCTCTTTTACTTCTAACACATTATATAGAATTGCTATAAGTATTTTCAAACCACACAACCATAAATAAATCATCCAACATTAAACTTTTTGAGACAAAGGAGAATAATGAATAATACACATAACATTTTGCATATCTGTGGGATCTGTCATCTGACATCAAACAAGACTTGTTGACAGGAAATGACAGGACAATGATCTTAAAAACATCAATAAATCAAAATGCAAGCAGCCTCTCAAGAAACTGTGTGAACTAAGTGAAAAACAAACAATTTGCTAAGAGGATGTTCCTCGTGCATATGCTAATTATTTATTGCAGCTTGTTTGTTGCAATACTGCAATTATTATTAATAATGTGACGTCAATAATACCTCTATTATCTTTGATGCAGCCTTTTATAATAAAGGAGAAATATCCAGATGAAATATTACTCTATGGTTCCTTTGTTCTGTTTAGATTTGTATTGTCATGTCATGTTAAATGACATTGAAATATTTTATTACAGTTATGGGTATACAATAAAAAAAATTGGACATTTGTTGGTCAGATATTATGCACCATTTTAGGTCTAAAGTGTTAACGCATAAGTCCAAAATATTCGTAAATAATTTGATTCATTCAGTAACACCATTGTTTGCAATATTGTGTCTAAGGTCTATATACATACTTATAATATTTTAAATGTGAAAGAAACGGTGCCTGTCTACCTGCCTGTCTGTCTGTCTGTTACAGTTACACCGCTAAACTACGGACCCGATTATGACGAATTTTGGTACAGGCTAAGCTTGTACCACAAAGGTAAAGGCTTCTTTAAATTCGCGGCTTTGTCTGCATCTGCGACAACCGACATTCACGCAGAAGAAGTCGAGGGCAGAAGTGCTATTGAGGTTTTCCAATAAGAATTTTCTCAATAGCAGCCTAGAGTCTCGATTTGTGCCCGGTTGATGGCAATAGGCTCGTCTCCTATTGCATGGGACTTAAACACAACTGGCGAAATGTGAGTGTTACGATAGGTGCAACTCTGCCCAACCCTTTGGGGAATACAGGCCCTATTAATAAAAACATGGCGGCCATACGCAACTTATCAAACTTTTAATGACCGTAGAGAATGTGTTACGTGCAAAGGTCTTTTTTTATGAGGTGTGGGTTAGGAATACCTTAGTTTATGAAAGTCGATTCATTTGCACCCATGCGTTGTTCTCACCTCGGACTTAAAAAGAGCTGTAAAATTGAAATAGCTTTTCGAAAACAATAATCAATTTCAGTGGTTCATTGAGTTGTAGGTATTAATGTTCTCCCATTACACTCATTATTCTCGTAACACGATAACCGCTATATACTGCTATTTGCATTTACGCGTAATGTGTTGGCGCGTGCAAACGTATGATTGACGCCATTTTTTCTATTGGGTAGGCTCGCGTTTGACCCAATGCTTCAGAAAAACGGTTTGATGATTTAACACGTTGAGGAAGAAAGAAAAAAATGTTTGATTGCCACAGAGGACGTTTACAAAAAAAGGCACACACCTACATTTCTAAAATAGTTATTGAATGTGGGTATAGTGTGCAGGGCCGCCTTTTTGGCTTATGCTTCAGGGATAGCAGGCGTGATGTTATGAGGATGTTATTTGATGGAAATTAAAGTAAATCTTTATAATGTTTTCAATTAGGCAAAGAATTAAATAAAATACTGTCTCAAAATGGACACAACACAAACATGTTGATGGCGGCACCAGTCAGCCAGTACGCAGACGCACGTGATCGTAAATGAGACCTCTTTATAATTTCTTATCGTAGACTTTTTATGATAATTATGCAATGTATTTTTATTGCTGCAAATAGCCTTTGACCTGTATCTATAAATTGTCTCTATTTTATTTATTTCTGTAGGTAAAATGCCCAATTATAATTCAAAGATTTAGATAATTATTGCAACAGCTACGAGTACTGTTAATGTAAAAACGAAAATTTCATGTCTTACTGTAGTAGCCATAGCAACAAATCAGTGACGGACCTACCATAGGCAAGTAGTAGATGTACTGTCAGAGTAAAATTGTAAATACCATAAACAACTCTGCCACGTGCTGATAGCGCGAAACGTAAATATATGCTAAAATAAAGTAATAGCCCATCTAAATTGTAAATATATACATAACAGAGGATAATCGTACACATTATTGGACATAAAAATCTATGGTAAAACATAAATAAAATTAAGTTACATTTAGTTTGAATAATTGTTTAGGCAGAATGTTGATATAAAAACAAAAAAAACTATTTAATATTTATTTTCTGTGTAAATATTACTTTTATAAACACATTAATCCGCTTGTGTATAACCAGATCGTATTCAAACTTACACCACACACACACATTATTTGAATATGATTTCTACTTGTACTGCAACCAAGTACAAAATAAATGATTGTAACATAAATTCAACCTTTTTGCACAAATTGCAGATTTCTGCAAGAGAAATCTGTTTAAATTTCGAATCCAAATTTCAAGAATGAATACGTATTGTGGGATCAAGGACCATAAAGTATGGATTTGGTTCGAAAGCGTACGAAAGTGCTCGATAAAGGCCTGAAATGTGGGACAAACAGACATTGTTGTCGCCAAATCATCTGACCCATTATATGTGCTATATTTGATTGAATGCTCTACAAAGTTGTGGCATTTTTCAACCAAAGAAAAAGGACTACATTTTACATAATGTAACAGAAGGCCTGGATTCCCAGAATAGTGAGGCAGGTTAAAAAACCCACACCCGCATTTTGCCTGTTATGCTTAAGTCCCATGTAACAGGGGGCGAGCCTATTTCCACCAACCGGGCACTAATCTAGAGTCCGACTAGAACCCAAGACCTCAAGCTTAGCAGTAGAGCTTGACCACCGAGACTACACTTTGTACAAATTTCATTTTAAAGAAGCTTTAATATAAAAGACTACGTAGCTAACTATTAAATATAAGATAAAATCGTAACAAATTCCTTTAGTTTTTTGTCTTAGTCACAGTACATCAAGTATGCATTACCAGTAATTCTCATACATTGCAAGGGTCATCTGCAGTGTTTGAGAATTATTATTTCAGTTCGAACTGAAGTCATCATCTGCCAAGCCTTTTCCCAACCGTGTTGGAGTCGGCTTCCAGTCTAACCGGATGCTGCTGAATACCAGTATTTTACATGGAGCGACTGCCTATCCGACCTCCACAGCCGAACCCGAAATAAATCGAACTGAAATTATTGCCATTCGCAATAAATCTGCGACAGGCGCTTAAAATCAAAGTTCGCTATTCTATATTCAAATCATATCTATTCGGGTATACCACAGATGTTATACCGTAGTTATGTAAATCCATATAAATGTACAAATTCGACTGTCCCAGCCACGTGTGCGAGGCGATGGTGGAATAAAATCAACCTCATTATAATAACAAGCTGTATTTAAATTACAAATGAGTTTTATGATCGTTCGCAAATTGTGACCAGATTACAAAATATTTAATTTTCTATGTAGGTACCTACTAAAAAATGTGTTTCTAAATTTTATTGTGGCTGGTCATACCGGGACTGGATACATTGGTTTTGAGTTATTATCTGAATGCCTTGCAGTAAATGGTACTATGGTATGGAAAATTATGTATGTATTTAGAAATGTAATTAGGATTCTTTTTTGACAGATTGGTAATGTCAGTTACCTTAAAACAACCTCATAGCCGGACGTTTTTTATCTGTTACATTTTTGATTTGTTGCTCAGCTATAAGATCAGCGCGTTCATCGAATAGTTTAAAACAGTTTTTGAAGTCACAAAGTTCTTAAAAAGTCAAAGGTGAAAAGTTTGTGACCTTTGACATATTCATCGAGTAGGTACGAAAATCTTTATTAAACTAGAGCAGTTTTTGGCGGTCACCTTTGTAATGCAAATAATTTATAATTAGAATGGAAAATATGTATATTAATAGATAATAGAAGAGTCATCTCCAACATAAAATTTAATTAGCAGCCAATAAGAGAATGGTCAGTAAATATGTGATCCCGATAAGGTTTTATTTCAATCTATTAACATACTAGAATATTGACTAGAGTCGCAAGCATTAAATTATCTGTTAGTAATGAACTAATCATTAATAATTCGATAAATCGGATCATAAAATTTTACGATAATTTTTCATATTATAAATGTTTTGATAGTGATCATTAATACAGGGAGACAGCACTAATCTTTTCTCTTTGGTTTTGCACGTGAGTTCACAGATAAATTATGTTTGAAATAAATATAAATAGTTACCTATGGATAGAGTTTCGTCTATAGAATATGGATTTGAAACTGGTTTTAGTATTTAAATTGCCTGTGATTTCGGTCAAAATAAGTTAAGTTTCAAAATAACCTAGGGATAGAGATTTTGCTGGTAAATTTGGGCCTGAAATCAGTTTTATTAAGTATATAAACTAATAAACGTTAGTTGATTCGTGATTTTGTATTTCTTTTTAATACCAATAATAATGGCAATAAAAGCAACAAAACGTAGACATCGCCTTGATAAAACTGAATATAAAATTAAGTTTTACTAATTAGTTTACATAACCTTACCTTTTTATTTTTGATGAAACAGATCATGTGGAATATTATAACCGGAATTAAAAAGAAAAAATAATCTCGATGTGATGAACCGTTGAATATTATTTTGTCATGTCTGCTGATTGTAATCTACGGTCGTATTCATAATTCAAAAATGCATTTTGTTTCTTCTCAAATAAAAGGCATTTGATGGGATAAAAACCACACACGTCTCTTATAATACTCATGATCAGCCTAGACTTGTCCCGATTGTTGGGATAGGTTTTTAGTCTCACCGGATTAATTGTCTGACCCATTTACTGGGTAATGTTATATATCTATCTCTGGACAGACTTTCAAAGATCTAGAAAGGTCAGCCGAGACTAACAGTTTAAAGTGCTTTCCGAGGCACTGAGTGGTCTTAATATGTAATAGACGGTCACCCATCTACGTACCGAACTACACAAGCCTGGTTTAACCCTCGATCGACTCCTGTAGCTGTTTTTATTAAGCAAAATTTCTGGTGATTCAATTTTCATAATCTTTAAAAGTGTGGATTAAGAAAAGATTTTTAATAATGAAACCTGATTATTTCAAAGCAATATTCTGTAGTACCCAGTTGTAACAATTCCTATTTCAAAATACTAGGTAAAGCCGTTCTATTAAATCAATCACACCGATATGAATATTATGCAATCGTATATATGCGTTCCATAAACTTATTCATAAATAATGTTTAGTTTTAAAATCTGGGCGTGGTTTAAATTAAAACAATAATATATCTTGTTGATGGACAGTGACAGAGAGGTTTAGGTTAAAATAATACCTACAATTAATGCTTTGTAGGTCAAGATTGAATGTGTTTTAAGTGGTAATTCAACAAATAAACCACTTGCCTCCATTTTATTGACCTTTGTAGAAAAAAATCGTTTAGTCATAGCCCTTTTTCTGGAACAAAATACATGTGAGCATTAGCACACGGCTGCGGGGCAAGCATGACATGGCTTGAGTCACACGTTTTATCACAGTTTGGGCGATAAAACCGTAGCCGTAACATAACAACGTAATCATTTCTTGTCACAAACGTCTTGTACGCCCGTGGTCGCTGTGATTGGTTTAATGAATATCCAACAGCCAATCGTATCACTTGACTTGCGTTTAATTTCGCGTCGATATATTCATTTCCTGAAATCGATTGGTAGATAGTGGCATCATTGCATAAACTGACTCTCTTCTCCCACTACTGGCTGAGAACCAAGAGTCTGCATTTTTAGTGCTGCATACATCTATTAGTTGCAGTGTCTAAAAATGCCTAAGGTAATTTCTCTGACGATTGACTTAAGAATGAAAACAGCAACAAGGGTAGTCCCCTTATTACTATCTCCTTTTTTAAGTCAAATGAGAATCAGGTAAGTTTTATAGTACGTTGAAGGATTCGTTGTAAATTCTATTCTGTTCTAAAGCTAGTAATACATCGAATATGAACTCAACATTTATCGTATCAGTTAACCTAGAAGAACACAGCTATTGCTTAAGAGCTGGGAGATGTCAGAGACAAGAGTCAGATGCAGAAGGCGGTCGTCTTGGACACGGCCCGCATTATGAGGAGGTTCCTCACTCTATAACCCTTATCGCCGTTAGCTTGGATCTTACCACTTCGCACTATATTGACTAAACATGTTTTAGTAAAAACTCTTTTGTATTTTTTTTTAATTAGCTTGTAAAAATTATGTGAAAATAAAGAAAAGGTCCCATGTGATGAGTAACCTCACTAATTAAATCATGACTGCAATTAATACATGCAGACAGCTTTAAACATGTCTTTTAATATTTATAACATGATGTAAATCGGATCCGGGGACATCCATCCAGTATAATATTAATAAGCAACCTTTTTTGATTGATCATAAAAAGTTCTTAAATAAATCTGATCAATAATATTGATATGCAAATTAGTATCTTTCCAATTATTTGCGAGTTAAGAAAAACATCTGTTAATCTGCGCCTTGCGGTGTTACCCGCAGTAAAAAAGAAGTTAATACATTAGACGCTATTGCCTTTCCTCGGGTATGCTTCCGTTTTTCGGTATTAAAAGTAGCCTATGTATTAATGAAGGGTGTGAGTTACCTTCATAACAAATTTGATTGAAATCCGTTCAGCCGTATCGGCGTGAAGAAGTAACAAAAATACACACATAGGGTCAAATTTATCATAGTAAGTCCTAAGAACCATAAGACCTTGACCTGGCCTAGCGTTGCAAGTAGTTTCAATAGTATTAGAAGCCAGCATGTACTGGCGTTGTCATCACTGACGGAGAAATAGCATAGGATAGTTTTTTTAGTCCTCAGATTCCTTTTTATTTTTGTCTCAGATTTAATTAAATTAATTTAGTTAGGCTAATCATCATTTTTTCAGACAAAATACAACTGTTATACGCCTCCCTTGTCTAAAATGGTGTGTTAAAAAAACTTACCGTACACCAGTTAATTTTAAAATTTGAATAAACAATAATCATATTTTTCAACAGACAGAAGTAGACATACCTCGATAGCGTTATAATTATGTACAGTGAGGGAAGTTGTTTGTTTACCACTTTTAACAACAATACCCAGTAAATTATAACTTTGTTATGATTAAAACTACTTTTTTTAATGTAAATGCATCGATGGTCTAGTGGTTGCAAACACGACTGCTAAGTAAAAGGGTCCTAGTTTTGATTCCCTGGTAAAGTAATGTGTTATTGGCATTATCATTAAGAATCTCTCAGTGACAGCCTGAAGTCTGGATATCGGTGGTTTGCGAGAATATCGACGTAATTCAAAATTCTGTCAAATTGATTTCTGAATGCCAAACAATCATATAAGTATCTTTGATGTCAATCTTTTTTGTCTCAAATGAATGAAACGCTGTCTCTTTCTAACGAAAGCTGGGGCGAAATTGGCGTTGCGTCTCTGTTCACGATAAATTATTAAAGATTGTTTAGCATTTAGAATTCAATTTTGAATTACGTCTATATTCCCGCAAACCAGCGATATGTGCCCGGTTGAAAGCAATAAGCTCACCCCCTATTACACGGGACTTAATAACATAACTGTGGTGAGATGTGGGAGTACTATAAGTACGGGAAACACGGGCATGATGTATTGTTATTTTAATATATTAATGTTTATTAACACTTTGATGTTCTGTAGCTGCACTGATCGGTATGTTTACTCCATTTAAATCTTTGTTTCCCATGTAAGTGAATACCTCTGTGAATACATTATTATGAGAAATAAAGATTAACCATAATAACTGTCACAAACAAAGACAAACAGACAAATAAACCCGTTCGTTTGACAGTCAACTTTAAAGTGATACACAATTATTTTCCCTGAGTGAATGCGAACAGCGATCAGAATTGTGACTTTAAAGAAGATGTAGTGACAGAAATTGAAAAGAGCACGCTCAGATGGTTTAGTCACGTTGAGAGGATGAATGAAAGACGACTAACAAAAGGTATTTATAAGGCATATGTAAGTGGAAACGCCGGGAGGGGACACCCTAGAAGAATATACACTGAACTTATTGGTGATGTTCTTCAAAAAGGTCAGGTGCGTAGTACTCGCAACCGGCGTGCGTCTATGAACGTGAGCGAAGCAAAAGTAGTATATAGGGATCGTAGCGGGTGATGTTCTATGGTTTCTAGCTATCTTTACATGGGAATGCGTGAGTTTATGTATGTTTGTTTCCCTGACTGTACCTAATGTCAAAGCCAACTTGAAAACCTAGAACCTAGATTCCTAACACGAATTATAACCTCGATCTAGGTAGATATTTACATCGATCTCAGTGCATTTGCGATCAAGGTAAATTAAAATATGCGTAGAACAAAACGTAAGTATTCCATATTTGAATCCACATTTCCAACTGACGTTATTTTCACTTAAACAAATGTCAACTTTATACAAGTGTAAATCAAGTCGAATTTACAATGACGAGTAGGTACTATTCACAGTCAAAAACAAGTTGAAGTTTTAGCGGAAAGTGAACTTTATGTGGGGGTGTTAAAAGTATTTTTTCCAAAAACTCATATTTGTTTACCTATGTACCTTGCAACTATTTGCAAGGTACATTACAAACGTAGGATAGACACAAACTCGTTTAAGTACTTTTGACACCGTGTTCGGCTTCTACAAAATACATAATGTATTTATGGTAATAAAGTCTATTAGCTAGAACTAGAACTAGACCTAGGTAAAACATCTCAAACGTCAATATCTAGATAATAATATAGGGTAATTTAGATATAAAATATGATTTGGTAGTCTACATACGACTGTTTTTACCTGACTACGGCGAATCAAAAAGGGGGGTTATGATTTTGACTGGTGGTATGTATGTGGCTATGTATGTATATATGTTTATCTGTTCCCTCATAACTCCTAAACTACTTATCTTAATTTGACAAATGAGGCATCTGGTTAGACTGGAAGCCGACCCCAAAATAGTTAGAAAGAAAATATACATATATATTGTCCAGTTAATACAATTACGTACGCAGATACACGTTTACGTCACTATAGTTGACAACATATGGTAATAAGGGTATTATAAGGGTTATTACCTATAACTAATAAGTACATTTAATATCGTCAGTTAGCCCCAAACTAGATAGCTAGTATGTATAAGACTAGGCAGAAGATCATCATGATACTACATACTAATAAATATTAAAATCATTGGCCGCAGTCTCCTATGCAAGTAAGACTAGTACCTAATGTACTTAACATAAGGGTTAGTCTCGCTATTCAATTTTATAACCAAAATGGTACCAAAATAAAACATTTGATAATAATCTCTAGGGACTATTTTGGAGGACAAACACGCCTTGAAAGTCAAGAAATATATTGAATGAATATAACAAAACTGCTCTAGTTCACAAATTAAATAGCGTTATGGAATACAAAACAGTAGCCTTTTGTATACACTATAAGACAGGGCGCATAATTATATCCATTTTTGTATAAATGTATTATTTTTAGGGGTTCCGTACCTAAAGAATGCCAAGGAGCCCTTTTTTTAGGCCTGTCTCGGTGACCCGTCTTCAGGCACCCATTGGCCTATTTTTCCTGATGTATCTTGTAAGTTAACCTGCGCGGTGAGGACGGGCGTACAACATTTTTGTGACAAGGAATGTTAACGGTGGTATGCTACGGTTTTATCGCCCAAACTGTGATAAAATGTGTAACTCAAGCCATGTCACAGTAGTCGTAATCGCCCCGCTGTCTTATCACCAAAATCTGCTATGCCTGGTTTTAATTCCCTCCTGGTTTCAATTACGCTTCTTGGTATATTTTATTTTGCATTTGTTATCCATTTAGACAATATAGTTAAAAAACATCCTTGTTTAGTCAGCTTTTTTTCCTTTTTCCATTTCCCGACGACCATTCGCGAATGTTTCGGAACCTGACCGTCACGGGACGGGAAGCGCTTCCCTGATTAAAGGATTAAGACTCACGCAATTGTCAGAAGTGATCAAAATGTGTTGCTTATCATTAAGTAACATATATCGCTAATAGCCCAGTTCCTTTCCTACATATTATGAAAATACTACGCGCGCCGTGCTGTTGTCTTCAATCGGTAAATGAGTACACTGAAGCATAGAAAAGAAAAAGAGACAAATTTTAATTGTAAGTTTTGCTTCAGGCTTATTAAAAACAGTCACAGGGGTTGATCGGTTAAGCTTAAGCTACGCTTGCCGTGGTCAGTCTATGAATGGGTGACCGTTCGTAACATATTGGGACTCCTTCGTGCCTCGGAAAGCACGCTAAGCCGTTGGTCCCGGCTGACATTTATAGACCTTTGCTAATCCTTACGGGTAGTCTGACAACCAGTCTTATCAAGGGGTATCGTATTGCCTAGTAGTAAATGGATTGTGGATGTCAGATAGGCAGTCGCTCCATGTAAAATACTGGTATTCAGATGTATCCAGTTAGACTGGAAGCCAACCACAAACATAAGAAAAAGGCTAGGCAGATAATGACGTTGAGTGTACGCCACATCTTATCCTACAATGCACTTATCACAGTCTTACGTCTCAAATATAACAAGACAAGGCTGTTAAGTTAAGATCACTTCAGATAACTCCTAGACAAGCCCAGAGCTAGACGTTATTGTATACAGTTTTAACACCAATTTATTGTCTAACTTTTATAGCCCGCCATTAACTTATGTAATCAGAACAAGTCTTGTATTAATTATAGTTTGACAAGCCGGTTTATTTGTAATCATTACAGATCGTAGTGCAGAAGATATTTGTAATAAAAGTTGCTTTTTCAAGCATCTGTTCGTTTAGTTGGTAAATCGTTTCGAAACGAGATTGAGGATTATGTCGTCATAGTTTTGTTGTAGAGATGTGTAACTTTTGCTGTTGCCGATGATTGCTCTGTGTTTTCATGAATGTGATAAGGCTCTCTACCGTATTATGTATAAATTATGTCCACTAAACGATACATGCACGCATGCAGTCAGTCATTTGACTCACTGACAGTGAGTCTAATTAGGCTGTGGATAAAGATGACGCGCAATCACTTTCAAGACTCAACATAAATAATATTCTTTCAAATAGGGATCTTATCTGTAGGTTCTCGATTAGCCATTTTATTTATAAATGGACACGCGTTTGAAATGATGTTTTCTACCATACTTGCGAGGAGACAATCAAATTTCATTGGGATTTTTTAATCGTGCGCCCGTGCCTTTTGCTCATTTTGACTTAGTTGGATATTGAATGCGCACTTGACAATTGACCGTTTTGATTTGAGTCTTTTTACATCCAGTATGACTAACAATTTTGAACCTAAAAGCAGTGTATAATAATAGTTACTTTTGAGCAACAAATTATTACATCTGGCCTGTAATCTCCGAAGGGGCAGAGGCATACCTATTTAAGTCCCATGTAATAGGGGGCGAGCCTATTGTCATCAACTGGGTACAAATCCAGACTCCGGGCTGCTACAGAGCTTCAAGCAAATGCGTTGAAAAGTAGTTTTTTTCTTTATCACAATCATATATGTATTTACATATTACAGTGTTTTTCCTTTACATTTTTCCTTAGCTGTGCTTAAGAAATGCAAACTACTTCGTTTTTTCATCCCCTTAGCCGCAGTTCTATGTACACAGAAGACACAACTTCACGGTTAGATAAGACCTGCGTGGGAAGTCAGCTTTCACCGCCAGACAAGCAGGTGCCCGCGTTTTTGTATCATCCGCAATAGAACAATTGGTTTGAACAGGGCTGTTACACAACACTTTTGTGGACTTAATTAAATTGTCTTTAAAAGTGAAGATGTAGCCATACGCGACATGAACTGAATTCCAAGGTATCTTACTTATAAAGATTGTCATTCACACTACAATCTGTAGCCTAGAGGATGTAAACGTTTGTTCGTTGTCTTGCTGTTAGATTTGAAAGTCATCATCGTCTGCCAAGCCTAGTCTTTCCCCAACTATGTTGGGGTCGGCTCCCAATCTAACTGGACGCAGCTAAATGCCACTGTTTTACACGGGACCACTGTCCATTTAACCCAGAGTTTCTCGTGACATCTTTTGGTAAGACTGCTTGTCAGATTTTAGTGTTTCTGAATACCAGTAACCTTCTGTTCATTTTCTGTCAAAGATCTACGAATGGGAGTTAGGACCAACTTATCTCAACCTTCGGTCGACCCGTGCCACAGATATTATTTAGCAACGAGCCCTTTCTAAACTTCACGTGTCAGCCCTAATTAATCCGACCTCTTATTAGCCGTGTACGTTATAATTAGTGTTGTCACTTCACCGCATTGTTTATTATTTCCGAACGATATCGATTCGATTTTCGCTTTTCACTCGATTATAACCGTATATGGGTGAACGATTGTTATCACATGGGAATGTGAATCGATTATTCGTATCGATAATTTGTAATTCATTCTCAACGTTGTATGCAAATTTTATTTAGCAAAATCCCTTTCGAGTATTTAGCGTTTTTAACTCTCAGTGGAATTTCAGAAGTGGTCAAATACTTATAGTTTTCCAAGCAGTTGTTTGACCAGTGCTATAAAGGAAACAATTTGAAAACTGACGAACGTATAAATGACTCGACTGTACATTAGTAAGTTCACATAGACGAATATTCAATCTTGCCAACTTTGTGCCCGGTTGATGGCAAAAGGCTCGCCCCCCATTTTTTTTTAAACCTTGCCCCACCCTAGGAATTTCTCCTGTATCGTGGGTGCGTTTAGAAACGTTTAAAGCCACATACACAAACAGCCAGACCCGGAACAATTACCTGTAGGCCATACAAATATTTGTTCCGTGCGGAAATCGAACCCACGATATGCGGCGCAGCAGTCTATCGCTCAGCCACTGCGCCAACCGGTACATATATTACATGGGACTTAAACACAACTGCCGAAATATGGGTGTACTATAGGTACGCCTTTGCTTAACCCTTCAAGGGTTACAGGCAGGATGTTATGATGATACATATATACAATAAATTCACTTACCGAAATCAGTTCCTCATAATCCACCCCATGAGGCTGCGACTCATTCTGATGCGCCTTCCACATCCTCAACCCATCTTTCTTCAGCAAACCCTCCTGTTTCTTCAGCACCAGTTTCAGCTGCCTGCCAAACGCCTCGAGGTCTATCTTATGCACATCCAACTCCTGGCCTTCAACCAGCCTCTCAAGGTCACTCAACACTGCACTGTCACTGATTTCACTAGAATTTGTCACATCGAAATTCAAACTCACTGTGTTATTCAGATCTCCTATGATATCCACATCTTTGATATCCTCCTTGGCTTTGACGAACATCTCGTCATTAAGCAAAGAGGGCGGGCTTGTCGCTGTCTTCCAATGGCTCGTGGCCTTTTCGTGGGGGACCTTGCTCTTGCCCTGGGTGAGGGTGTTGGTATGATGGTTCCCCGTGATGTGCCGTCTGGCCAGGTGGTGGGTGAGCTGGATGAGATGGTAGTCTGGCACCAGGCTGGGGTGCTCGATGTGGAAGAGGCTTTGCAACTCCTCAGGAGTCATGTGCTCGTGGATCTGGAAAGATTGAGAAGGTTTTGTTATTGATTTGTCTCAGATTATATAAGTTTTACTTGAGGGACAAATACCGTATTTTAAAGAACGTTCACATTCTTATTTCAGTCAAAATTACGTACAATTTTATCAATATTTTTGACGAGTTTTTGAAGCGACTAGATTTGGAACGTATTTAATTACAGGAATTTGACATTCTGATCTAAAAAAGATGAAAAACTGTATCAGTTCACAACTACACAATTCTGCGCAGAACTCCAAATTCGGTTTTGAAACCTTATTTCTATAATAAGACCCTTCACATTTATCGTAACATTAAAGTTCAATGTTGTTATGCCATTAACAAAGGGATTTAGATAATAATTATAACATGGGCTTATTCTTAATCTCACTTCGGAACTAAACCTGTTATCAAGCCAACCCAATCAAGGATAATTGTTTCTGCACATCGAAATTCCCCCATTAAGCTTTTGGGTGAGTCAACATAATATTGTATTTTAAGAGAATACGGCTCTCGGAAAAATACTTAAGGGTTCGTACGGGTGATCTTAAGAAAAGTAAGTTAATGTAGTAATAACAATGATGTGATTTTTAAGACCTCTTACTAAATCTGAAATCGCGAAGAAAAACAGCTGCTCTATACTTTTTTGTTCGCACAACTAGTCTTGCTGCCAATTTCAATATTAATGGTCAATTTGCAATCTGTAGACTGTAAACTCCACCATTAATTGGTGACAAACGACGATCGTTCCCTAGATTTGGATCGAGATACGTTATTGAAATTGTCAGTAAGTGAAATAAACAACTATACAATTATTAATATATGAAGAAATAAAATAAAATAAATAATCATAGGGCATCAAAAAATTCATCCGCATCGTTGTCAACGGGAAAAGTGCCCAGAAAGCTGGCAGCATTGCCACGTTGAATGGCAATGCTGATTCTTTGGCCAAAAAAAAGGCCAGCCCTCTGGTCACGTGAAGAGTTGACCAAACGTTTCGCGATTTCTCGAATAAGTAAATGAGCACACGGACCCCATGGCCCTAGTGTTTCAACCCCAAACGGCTCAAGCATATAACTTCCAGTAAGGTTGTTGTATTTAATATTCTTATTCTTTCGCGATTCTAGCTTGACGGTAAAAGTTGTCAATTTTGATGAGTACCTACAATGACTGCTTAAAAGATTGTATAGGGTAGGAACAAGCCTATTAAATAAAACTACAGTGAACTTGCTGATCAATGATGATTTTATTAAAATGGACAATAAGCACAATACAAATACGAGGTCAATACAACAGCACAAAAACATATAAAAAAGCTTTGCCAGTAGCAGAGTGTATTGTGATTTTTTACTTATTATTGGATGTACTTAGTCCAATCAGAAGCATGTCAAAGTCAGATGCCAGAGTTAAATAATTTATTACAATTTATTAGACCATTCAAAAAGGCTCTTTGAACGTCAGATTTAGAAGCTACAATTATGATTCTAGCTGCTCCTACCAATAGGTAGTTTCGTATGGAAAATAATAGGCAATAAACTCCGTACATACTCTCACGTTTCCTGACACTATATTTACACTGAAGTTTATATCATTTACGGTAAACAATAACGATGCTATTTCTTTTTATACAACTATTTTAAGATTACTAAATTGCAATGACCTTATTGGTCATGTTCTTCAATAAGGTCAGGTGCGTAGTACTCGCAACCGGCGTGCGTTTATGACCAGATGTATAAACGTTAGCGAAGCGAAAAGAGTACGTAAGGATCGTAGCGGGTGGCGTTCTGTGTTTCGTGCCTACCACCATGGGAAAAAGGTGTGAATTTATGTATGTATGTATAATAGACTCTATTGCCTGTGCCATATGTATGTAAGTTGACATAAGTTTTGAATGTAATTTCATTCATAATGTATTCTATGTCAAATCAATGTTTTTTTTATGCTTTAATATCGGTACATGCCAGATTTATCTGTAACTAACACATCTAATAAACCTATGATCAACAATAAATGATTTTCAATTCGAATTTGAATCGTATGTTCTCTATAATAGGTATTTAGGCTCACTAAATACGGAACTAAATAACGCGTACACACCAATCGTCACCCAGTCCAACTATCTCTTTCATATTATCTAAAACATGATCACTGACGTACCCTCACCACCCACAGCTTCACCAACATTTACCCACACCCGTACCGAACAATAACTGTAACACCACATCCGTATGTTTGAATGTCACCGGTGCGAAACACGAAAACCTTGACGGAGGTCAATAGTACTTGGCGCAGTCCTTTCTCAATAATATTTCCAGATTTATACTGTGGATATAACGACGGCGGCCATATTTGGTGTAATGGTGTGTTTAAGGAGCGACTGAGTAGGAGTAGATGATGTAAAATGATGCTGTTCGCCTAAGTTTTGTTAGAATTTAATGTTTTTCTTACGTTTGTGTGACTATAAGTTACCTTTTTTAAACTAGTATTCTGAAACTTTTTAAGTAAGAGTTAGTGTTTACTATTTTAGGAGCAGATGATGAAATGATCAGACTAGATAGAACTAGTTTCTCATATAAATTCACGAATTAGAAATATTTTTTAACAAAAACAGTATTTGGCTAATGTGAAAATGATTTTGAAAAGTGTTAAGCTTTGTGTTTCATATTTTGTTATTTTCGTAACAAATGAAAATTTATTTATAATAAAGTTTTAAATTTATTTAAAATTATTTATTTATAAAGAAAAACATTATCTACTTAGTTTTTATGTCAAGGTTCATATAATATAATCATGTTAAGTTCCAAAATGTTCTCAAGTAAGTAATTTCTTGAGAAATAAATTTCTTTAACCATTAAATTCCTTTAAAGTTTTGTTCCGATTCACCCCTGCGAGCTGCGTTTCTATTCATTCGGTTTACTGTACTTAGCGATGGCCTCTTAATATCCAAATTTTGTTTTCAATGTTACATTTGCATGAAGTGAAATCTCATTTCCATTCACAAACGCATAAAAATACCAACCTAATCCACTCTGCTCCACTACCATAAATTAAACTAAAGATTAATTTCTCAACGTTATAATTAACGTATTAAAAAAACTATCATTACGTCATATGATAAGGCAGTGTGTCAACTAAATCTTATCTAGTTCGACTCTTATGTCATAACTAGATCAGTGAGTCGAGGTTGACCAGTCGAACAATGACCGGACTTTGCCGAAGATAGCCGAAGTGGCTTCCCACGTACGAATACTTCCGATCGCTTCCGAATTGATGGAATGTGGTTAGCTGAATTGAAGGTGGATGCTAGGCGTTAATGATCATTGCTTTGATGACAGAATTTATAAACGTAGGCTCAAGATGAAATGTGCTTTATTGGCGTATATACAAAAGCTCAAATCTTTCGACAGTGACGACTGCAAAGAATCGAAAACAAGCTCTGGTATTATGTCTATTGAATACTTTTATGTGGTCTGAGCTGCCTGTTATGTCCTTTTGGCTTCAAATGTACCTGTACAGTAAGCCAGACGGCGGTGGTAACACTTGGTCTTCAGCTGGCCTAGTGTAGTACGGAGTTTCAGTACAATAAGAGGCCAGTTAACACTGGTTTTGTTATCATAGATGAACGGCCCAGACGAAGACGAGTGAAAATAAAGTTTTATTTCCAACAAGCTGACCTGACAGAAGTTGTCCTGTCAATGGCGCGAACTGTCAAACGGGCGAAATTATAAAAGTCAAGTTTTCTGAAATTGTCCACTTTTCTGCGCAATAGTCTTATTTTTTCTTTCCGTAAGAATCTTCTTCGAAACAGATCTCATTCATCTTTTTAGAAATACATATATACTATTTCTAAAAAGATGAATGAGATCTGTAAACTCCTTCTCAAGTTCTCAATGGCGTGACCTAGGGCAACTGGGAGTCATTTTTACAAATATGAATTCACAATTTGCAGTATCATCATTCGTCATTTTCTTGGCTGCTATCACATTGTCTTTAAGACTGGTGGAAACCACTCTTCGTTTCATTACCAGAGAACTAAGGAACTCTACAAACACACCATTCGACACTTTGCATTGTTATTATAAACCGCAGTCCATTCTGTTACATATTTAATTACATTTGCACCTACCGACATACGTAAAATTTGAACCATTTTTCCTTATATCAGTTCTATTTACGTTCACTTCCATAATAACCTTTAAAGAATTACCAACCTTTAACAAACACAAATAAAGTAGAAATTCCTTTGAGGACTAATTTATTCAATTCCAAATATCTTTCAATCAAATACCAACCATAACAGTGCAAACTCAAAGTTCAAATTCCATTGATGCAGAATTCTTAAATTAGAACAATTGATATTGAGATGTAACAGCATAAACACAAGGTCGAAATTCAATTGTTTGTGTCTAAGGGCATGTACAGGGTGTTGCGAAACTGTACCGATGTTGGTCGTAATGAGTCACGGAATGGTAAGACTTAACGTGCAAGGTTACGTTAGAAAGCTTTTGTGTGTGTTATGTAAACGGCGCGTGAGCTTTCATTAGTCAATGCTGTTATAAAAAAAAAAGCTGACAGGTGCGTGTTTCGGGGTAGGCGTGGAGTTCCGTATGTCTTTGTTGATCGTAAAAACGAATATTTCGTAGTGCTATCACAGTTTTATTAATACAATATTACTAGATTGGTGCGTCAATAATTCGCGTACAACCATTTGTAATACTTTCTATAGAGTCGACTGATTCTTGTATTCTGATATTCGAGTCTGAGTTTGTCTCCGAGATAAACGTTTTACTTTTCATGTGACGGAACTCTAAGGCTAAAAGTCACGATTAATTTAAGCTAAAATATGTTTGTTCAGGTCAAATGTCGCTATTTGTTTCCATCAAAATATCTAATGGATTATCGCCTCATGCATTTGCGTAACTTTAATGTTACTTTAAGATTACGAGTTTGTTTTAAATTATGTTATCAAACGTCATGAGTTCTTAACAATAAATGCGTCAGATCTATTTAAAAAAAAACATTTTCTTGTTAAATTATCTTCATACACGGGTTTACAGTTGTAAAAAACGTGATAAATGTCTTATCCAATGGAATTTTTTAATGATTGATACGAATAATTTACTTATCATTAATAAACCCATTGGGTTGGATAGAAATCCTGTTTTTTTAGTTAAAAGTAAAAAAAAACATCAGCAAAAATCTTGCGTGAAGTGTGAATCCTGTACTGAATTCGGTCAGGTTGTATCTACAGGGCCCTTTCACTTGGCATACAATTATTCATATCTAAAAATAACACCTGTAAAGATTTCCCCTGTATGTATAAAACGATTAAAAAAACTGTATAAAAACCTCATTATTAGTATTATAATATTTTTTTTCATTCACCATCAAAAAGGCTCATCTGCCCCATACATAATCATTACAGATTTATTTGCCAACGCGACAAGTACATAAGTGCGCTGTATTTGCTGACGCTACGGCACAACGCGTGCACCAAGGTTGAAGTGCGTTTGCGCACACTGTTGGCATAGTGAAGGACGCTCGCATAGATTTCGTTGTTGATACATAATATTATAAATTTATAAGGATTGTATTTCTTAGAACTTGAATTAGAAGTAATCTGAATTAATGTAGGTATGTAAAACAAGGTTTTAAAAATTACGTAGCTGCTATGCCCCGTGGTTTTGCCCGTTCCTAAGGGTCATAGCGTTATGTTAAATAGCCTAACTTAACTACTAACCACTAACCTTATAGCACTGAATTTACTAATAAGAGACGGAAAGATATAGTTTGTCCTCAAAAAAGTACAAAGCATGCTTTCACAGCCAAATTTTATATGTACCTTGGACCGCTACTTTATAATAGGTTAAATGAAAAAGGAAACATCTACTCCTTAAATTTCAGTAACTGCAAAAAAATCCTTAAGGAAGCTTTACAATCAATGTCCTATGAAGATACAGAGAAGTTACTACTTGTTCTTAAGTAACGATTGGTCAAATTATTGTAATTTTCTATTTATAATTAGTTAACTAAGTTAAACACCATAATTTTTAAACATCTTATATTGTATAGTCTATAGATTATTATGCTTATTATGTGATTATTTAATAAATTAATGTTACCTCCCTTTCGCCTGAAACACAGGAATTCCTAGTTCAGGCATAGATTTTTTCTGAACTTGACATAGAATTAAGAAAATTGTATTTAACATATACCTTATGTTTTTTGAATAAATTTTTTATTATTATTATTATTATTATTATGTTTAGATTTTTATCTCTCCCATTACTGGGGAACTACACCAAAATTGCGGGCTTTTGGCCAAACAATCTTGCCGGTTCATCTTAGTCGATAGATAAGAATTTCCTGACTAATCTGCAAGTGTTCAGTATAACTGCTTTCTGTAAAAGTGTGAATGTGAGTGGATGAATATCTAAGATTTTAAGGCTTTTATGGAGTGTTTTGGGGATGACGCCGGTGCTGGATATAATGATAGGGATGGTTTTGACCTTGTTAACTTTCCATTGGGTTTTTAGCTCAATTGTCAAGTCTACGTACTTTGAAAGTTTGTTTATGTGCGTGGATGTCAGATTGTGTGTGTTTGGGATTGCTATATCTATCAGATATACGGTTTTATTTTGTTTGTCGTGCAAAGTTATGTCAGGTCGGTTGTGGTGTATAGTCTTGTCAGTTAAAATAGTTCTATCCCAATACATTTTATAATTAGCTGAGTCAAGTATGGTTTGAGGTGTGTATTTGTAATATGCTGTTTTTTCTGTTATAAGTTTGTGTTTATAAGCTAGTGTCTGGTGAATAATTGCAGCTACCTGGTCATGCCTGTGTTTGTAGTCTGTTTGTGTAATGGATGAGCATGCACCTGTGATATGTTGTATTGTTTCGGGTTGTTTATGACAGTGACGGCAGTGGTCACTCCTTAGGGTGCTGTCGCGGATTATGAATTTTCTGTAGTTTTTGGTATCTATAACTTGGTCTTGAATCGCTAACATGAATCCTTCTGTTTCGGGAAACAGTTCACCCCGCTTGAGCCATGCGTTTGACGCTATCTTGTCAACATTTGGGTTGGTCAAGTCAAGGCGGTGGCGTCCATGAAGTGATTTTTGGGTCCAAGTATCGATTTTTTGTTGATTGGTGATTGTTTCCATGCTTTTAGTGTGGTCAGAAAGACAGAGTGGTGTGAATGTGTCTGCTTGAGATATGGCTTTGTGTAAAGTTGAATGCTGCGATTGAGTGTGAAAAAACGTTCTGAGTGATGTAATTTGTTTATTATGTAAGTTTATTATGTCAATGAGTCCTCTACCGCCCTCAATCTTGGGTAACGTTAATCTTTGTATGCAAGCCCTCGGGTGGTGTTTCCTGTGCGTAGTCATTGATGTGTTAATCATTCTTTGTAAGTTTTTTAGGTCTGTTTGTGTCCAGCGTATGATTCCAAAGGAGTAAGTAAGTATGGGGATAGCAAAAGTGTTGATGGCTTTGATAGTGTTTCGTGCATTGAGGTGTGAGTGTAGTCTGTTTTTAAACTTTTGTTGCAGTAATTTTTTTGTGTCTTTTTGGTGAATTTGTTGTGACTGGTAATATCCTAAGTATTTATATCCTTCTACAGGGTCTACGGCGTCAATAACATCATGATTTGCTAATTCATACGAGGCAGGTTGTACTATTCCTTTGTGCACAGATTGAATTTTGCATTTGTCTATTCCAAATTCCATGCAAATATCTTTTGAAAATATCTGAGTGGTGTCAGCAAGTGTGTAAATTTCGTTTAGTGTGCTTCCAAAGAGTTTGATGTCATCCATATACATGAGATGAGAAAAAGTAGTTTGGTGTGTATCGTGTTTGATCTTGAATCCTAAGTCAGTTGTATTGAGCATATTGGAAAGTGGATTAAGTGCTAGGCAGAACCAAAGAGGGCTTAAAGCATCCCCTTGGAAAATACCTCTTTTTATCGGTATAAAATCACTTTCATTGCTACTGCCAGAATTACATATTTTGAGTTTAGTGTTCCAATTTAACATTGTGTTTTCCAAAAACGCGGTGATTGTGGGGTGAATTTTGTAATGTTTTAATATATATACTAACCAAGAGTGTGGGACTGAGTCGTATGCTTTCTTATCTTTCTTTTTTTATTATTATTATTATTATATTAACCTTCCTCAAGATGTTTGTTTTAAGCAACAAAACTCTTCATCTTTATTGGTAGTAGGTCAGTATGGATATTATGGATTTATCATTAGATTTGTTCACTGAGATCATATGTTTTACGGTTATAAGAGTAGAAGAAGACCCAAGAAACGATGCATGGATTGTGTGAAAGATAATATAGCTCACAGGGGACTATATTGAGATGATGGCATATAGTGATGTATGACAGAAAGAGACATGCTGCTCTGACCTTAAGTACACGGAATAAGGGCAGGAGAATGACGATTATGATTATTTTTGATTAATAGGTAATGGTCAAAATTATTGTATTTATTTTTCAGTTTTGTGGAGTAAAAGACATCAACGCGCTCGTAGTTTTTTAGCAATAAAATATTATTTTCATTGAATTACTTTTATCTCGTTGTCCTTCTTAGTTAAAAAGAGCCAACCAGTCTGTGGATGATATTTAATATGTACAGATTAATTTTGATAATACTGAGTCCGAGGCCTGCTTATAACGGGTTTGTTACCACTATCGTGCGGCCAGTTGCACCTACCGTCCTTTGTCCAGCAGGAACAGAATGCCATAAACTAAGTTATCCTCGTTCATAATTACAAACATAACTTCGTGAGCCTGCAACGTAATTTATGATGAGATGATTATTTAACTTAGAATCAGAACGACGGTAGTTCGTGATGAGCGTGACAGCTGGCGCTTCCTAACGCAGTCAATTATAACTGGAGTTATGTAATTAATGTAAATTATAACGAAGGATTAGCTTCCTCAGTTAATCTGCCTTTTACTTTGGTGATCTTACTGTTTTGTAATCGCGTCATACTTTATAGAAATATTGCTTAACTTTGCTTTCATACAATGCTATTGAATACCATATGTCTGTATTCGACGAAGAATTTGGCAGAGGTGTACTTATTGTACTCCCACATTTTGCCAGTCATGGCTAAGTCTCCTGTAATAAGGTGCGAGCCAATTGCCATCAACCGGTCACAAAAACAGACTTCGGACTGCTAATGAGAATTTCCCGATGGTATAACCCAATATAATTTTTCGTGACCCGGGAATGGGATTCAGGACCCAACGATCAGCTGTAGTGCTCGCGACCACTAGACCTACGATGCAGTTCAAAGAATATCAAATGATAACATAGAATTTCACGCCTATATTGTCTGATAGACGAGTTAGATGAACGAGTCCAAAACTAAATCGAATCGTACAAAAACACCAAGTCTGAAGACATTACATAGATGAAGAAGAGATCCCTGACCTTTGCCAAGAATGCTCATCTTAAGCAACAGCTAATGAGTTAAATGTTACATTACAGATGCAGACTGTTACCATGAGCAACAAAGCAAGTCAATTTGTTCACAATCGATACACAATAGCAAAACGATTCGAAATCATTCGATTAATTAAAACATCATTGAATCGATTCCGCTGTCGGTTCGTTTAGAAAGCAGGGAACAATAGACTGTTGCTACAATCTAATTTTATACTTAAGTTCGTTATGTGAGAGTTTAATTTTGTTTGCTCCGATAGTGTTAATGATAATATATTTATTATATAACGAGTTGAAAAGATAGTATTTTGATTGACGAGTGAATAATAGTAAATAATAATGATGTCTGATATTAAAATGAGAAGTGAGATTCATTGTATTATATGAATACATAATACTGCTATATCAAATTTATTCGAATAAGTATCAGAATATACGTGAGAGGTGCATTTGACAGGCAATTTTGATCTTTATCCACTTCTACCCAACTTTTCGGGCAATACAGGCATGAGGTTTTGTTTGGTTTGAATTCAAACGTCAACGAATTCTAGAACTCATTTTTGACGACACGTGTAATCTGCTTGTATGACAGGATAAACCCAAATAAACCACAATACTTTCTATAGATCTACATTATACTGATTGCTAATAGGTAGTCCCTGCTTCAGTTCGCGCAATTCATTATTAATAATGCTAAAAGTTCACACATTCAATGTATTAATAAGGATACAGTCAACGCACGACGTCCATTGTCGTCTATACTAATATTATAAAGAGGAAAGATTTGATTGTTTGTACCTGCGTTTGTTTTTAAATCGGAGCAGCTTTTGTGTACAAGCTCCACATTGTAATTTATGCGGACATAAAATGAATGGAGCATTTTATCTTTCTTTTTCTTTTTCAGTTCGGTTCAATAGTAAAAGTGGTTCATAACGATAACTTACACGTAACATAGCACCACTCCTGTGATCCTTGATGGGTTAGGCAGAGGTGTAACTATGGTACGTCAATATTTTAATAGGTATGTTTAAGTCCCATGTAATAGGGGGCGAGCCTATTGCCATCAACGGGGCACAAATCCAGACTCCAAGCTGTTACTGAGAAATTCTATATAGAAAAACCCAATAACACATCGTTTAGCGCGGGAATCGACCATACGTCCCGCTTAAGTGGACCGTGAATGCTTGAGTACTTTTCTAAGTTTAATGTAATCCTGAAAAAACTACACCACAACAGCCCAATCAAGTGGGACATCGCACCATCTAACAAACGTTACATAATGTATCGCACAGCCGCTGAGAATTTTGTTTGTATGTAGATGAATGAAACACATGCAAAAACATAAGAACAATGACCTCAGAACAATGATATTGTTCACAATGAAAGGAAAACGCCTGTGGGTCCTACTGACGGAATATTAAAGGAATCGGTTCATTGCATTCCTTTGAGTAGACGTGATTTGATGTATACTGTACGCGTGATTTGATGTACAGAGGCCAGCACATCAAGCTACTCCCATTTGTCAATTTCTTTGATAGTTTTTCAACTTTATTACAAAAGAGGTTCATGTTCAATTGGGAAAATTTGACAGTTTGAGATAGCTTGATGTGTTTGCGTCTGTACAGTCGGCCAAATAATTAGGAATAATCAATTGCCTAGCCTTTTCCTAACTATTTTGGTGTCGGTTTTCAGTCTAAGCTGATGCAGCTGTATACCAGTCTATTACATGGAGCGACTGCCTGTCTGACCTCCACAATTCAGTAACTAAGAGAACACGTTACAGCTGGTAGTGGTTGTTCTGACGACCCGTATTGATTGTCAAAGATCTACAAACAGCAGCCGGGACCAACTGCTTAACTTCCTTTCCGACACACGGTGGGATCTCTGTATGTAATGGATGGTCGTCCATCCACGAACCAACCTCAGCAATCAATATTGAGGTATCAGAAAAACGGAAGCATTTATTAAATACACTATCAGACGTTCTTTAAACTTATCAGACAGATGCGTTGCTGGGGAGTTTGTTGCGCCACTTCTTCTTCCCAGCAAAAACACAATGAAGTGGTGAAGGGTGGGCGTTTTACGGGACTGTCTTATGCAATTTTTGACGTTCAAAAAGTGCTGATTCTCAGCCTAATTTGAACAAATGAATTTTGATTTCTAAACAAAGCTGTCATTTTTCATTAAAATATCTTAGATTCGCTGTGTTGCATGATTGACGGGTTTCATAGACAGACAGGTGTTACTGTTTTATAAAATTGGAAATTAATGACTTTATCAACCAATCAACAGGATCCGGTTGCACATAAAAAATACGAAACTGAATATAGAACTAAGATCTACGTAAACACGTCTATTATACACACGTCAAATTAAAAACAAGTTGTAAATCACAAAACGATTCTCTTGCCTGTTTCCATTTTTATGTAAAACTTAATGAATTTATGCCTACGTATTTTAGTATCTGGGAGACTAATTAATTTAATCTGTTGTCAAAACTCAAGCAAATTAAAATGATTGATTATTTTATATTAGGTCAGCCTACCTCACACATAGTCAAAATGTGCTTTTGTGGAAGATTTAGATCAGTGTGCCGAGAACGAATTCTTGACGTAAGCGTAACGTCAATTCGATCGATTTTCAAATTTGAAAATGCTGGTTTCGAATATACTTAATGTTAATTTATTTTTAACTCTTTATTTTATCTATGGGTGATATTAATCTGACTTGCCTGATACATTTAAATTTAAATGCTACAAGATAGTTTTTATTATAATTTTGAATTGTGAAACCGTTCGCATTGATGTTTTGTTTACGTCAAGAATTCGAGCTGGGCACACTGAAGCAGGCATACAAGATAAAAAAGAGTAGTGTTTTTATTGCAACGCACTAAGCCAACCAGACTGTACCCAACCAATCGAGGATTTGTTTAATTTATGTGTGTAATCTACAATTATTGTGTTTTGATTAAGTTAATTTAATACACTATTACTTTTCCTATTCACTTTAGGTATTGACAGAATTGTCGAGAAAGGCTTTCCTTGCCACACTTAAAAATTTCATAGAACTTGTGGGATTGGGTTACACTATACTAGGGTTGGGGACACTAGTAACGGAAGAGTCCGGATTTGTACAAGACAGCTTTGTCAAATGTCAAAGTCATTCTTTTTTTTATGTACATATATGTACGTACAGTCTCGCAAATTGTATCAGTAAACTAGTAGTAAAGCAATATATACTTTTACGTTTGTTTTCAAACTAAGACTTCAATTACTTCTCCAATTCAGCTTAGCCGTAAAGCGTGTCCTTTTAACAAAAGTTGCACAAACTTCAGGCAACGGCTATTTCCGTCCAAATCAAGTAAACCACTTATTAACAAGCCGCCTAGTTCAAACAAACCTCGAATTCACAATCTAAATCAAATATTCATAGTACAATCTTTATCCTAAACCCATAGTACTCGCTGTATGAAGCATATTTTCCCAGCAAGTTGCGAAACGTTAGTTACTAGAGCAAGGTCGGCTTCGCGGCCATGCTGGTATCATGTCGAATGTCAGCCGGCTTTCCACTCGCATCGGAACGCTGTACGATTAGCGATAATCGGATACTTTAATCGATTTTAGCGAAAATCCGAGAGGATAATCGGTTTGTTTAATCGATGGATTCAAGGTTGGAGTCGCATCGTTAGTTTGGTTTGGACTAATGATCTGAATTTATGTTTCGAGGTTTTTGTGCGTCTTGAAGTAATAACTTCGGTGGTGAGTAACGATCAACATCTTGTAGTGCCTTTATAAATTAAGGATTCTATCTAGGGCATAAATACTAAAAACTAAGAGACTACGGGCTAGGGGCAACCTCTGTAGATTACGGACCTTGTAGTCGGGCGTGGTAGGCGGGCAATAAGAGACATGCTGGACCGAATCAAGATACCACGTATACATACAATCATCCAGTACTGTAACAACAAACTGATCATAAAAAAAACATATTTTTACATATGTAGTTACAGTTGCCAGCACTTCAGTAGTTACTCTTTGAGCTTGAGCTGACCTAGCGTAGTACGGCGTTTCAGTAGGATAAGAGGCCAGCTTAGACTGGTTTAATTCCCACTAACATGCGGCGTACTGTTCACTTATGAAGAAGATCAGTCACTCCAACCAATAATTATTCCTTTGCATTATTGATTGCCGAAATCGAATGAGAGATGCATGAGGCATCGATTACAAATCGATTACGTATCAATATGAGCAGGTAATAATGTGGAACGGACCCGTGGATATGCAAGAAATCCGATTCTATACATTAATTAAATTATGCAGTTTAAAAAAAAAGCCATGTATTCAATTCAGACAGTGCAACAGACTAAGTCATTAATTGTACAATCAGGCACACTTCTGTGGTAAAACTTGCATTACGAAAATCACCCTTATTGCTACGACTTAAAGGAACTGTCAACGTCAGATTGTTAACTTTGGTGTCAATTTGGCACAACTAGCTTTTACTCGCGACTTATTTGTTTTTTAAACTTTTATTTTATCAGTACACCCCTACTGCACTTAATGCGGTTATATATAAACGAATTTAAGACATAATTCTATTTCTGTCAATCGTTTGGAGTAGACAAAGACAGAATTATATAAAGATATAATTTCGCCACTTATGTCCATTTCGTAACAGGAGTGAACCTATTTACAAATTGACTCTCTAAGAACATATTTTAATATTTGTGACGTTCTTCAGAAAGGTCCGGTGCGGAGTACTCGCAATCGGCGTGCATGTACGAACGTAAACGACGTAAAAGGAGTATGAAAGGATCGTAGCAGTTGGCGATCTATGACTTCTGCCTATCCCCATGCGATAAAGGCGTGAGTTTATGTATGTAATTTTAGAAGGCTGTAGAGTGAGTTGTCTATCAGTAAATAAGTTACGGAACAGCTTTTTACAACAGTCAAACGAAATCGAAATGACCAACAACAAATTTAAAAAGTAAGAGTTAAAACAATCGATTATAACTATTTTACGAGCGCTATTTCTCAATATCAGAAGGTCATAACGAACGGACATACAGAATTACAGTGGGTTCGTGTGAAAAACTATAGTACTTACCAGTTTGCAAGGAAACTATGCATTAGTGGTCTTGTGAAATATGACTATTGCTGCCCACTTCGTCATGGTAGAGTGATTGAAGATGGATAGAGAATGATTTATTGAAATTTTAGAAGTGAATTTATGGTGAGATATTTTTTGTTTTGTTATTCCACGGTTTGTTTTTCTAAGTTCGTGTAGGAGGTTAAGTAAGTTGGTTTTGGTAAGATTCTGGTTAAATTAATTACTAATAATAATACCAGCCTGTTACTATTCCACTGTAGGGCAAAGGCCTCTTCTCATGCAGGGAAGACACGAGGATTAAACAACACGCGTGCTCAAGGCGGATTGGCGATTACAGAGTTACCTACATTTAGTTTGCGAACAAATCCGTTTCGTTTGTTACATTCCGACGAAAAAGAGATGACGCTAAAATGAATCATTAAGACAAAAACAGTTTGAGCGTTCTTAGTAAAGGTCCTGTTCCAGTATAATTAGACAAAGATGAATTAGTAACAAGAGTCCGATCTCACATCATAGTTATGTAAAAGCTTCTTTCTCAAAACTCACAATACACACTGACATATAGAAATCACCTTCAAAGCGCACTTCCATAGCCTTGCAAGATTTCACAACACATCAGTTGGCTACTCCACATTATAACATAATATTTAATGAGAGTAAACAATAGAAAGTACTTATGTAATCCATGCGAAGTTCACGCTTGTCTGTGCTCTGCTGTCAAATGTCACTTTTTGATTGGTTCGACTAAAGGTGAGTATAAAATGGCGGGTGTGAGATGAGTGGGCATTTTCTTTGTTGTTTTACAAAAGAAGATAACTTATTTAATTTATATAGTAGAGTAAATATGTAGATACCAATAAATGCTTTGTAAATTTAGACATTGATAATTGAGGAATGTTATTATTTATTACATAGTTCATAAAATTACTAAAGGACCTGTTTTGCAATGTAAGAATGACATTTTTGAACTTGAACAGGCAATTGGACAGACAACCTCAATTTAAAATTAAGATTATCTAATTGCAAATCGAAACATTAATATCGCTGTAACGGCTTCCGAAAAAGCCGGAACCCGTTGCAATGATTGACTTTTAAAACGAGTACCTAAAAATCTAATTTAAAATTAATGACTAGGACATTGTAACGGAACAGAATAACTCCGAACAATACCTAAATCCGTTTCTTATCACACATAATGTAATTGGGCACAGATTATAAAAGGCCACTGAACTAATCAAGTAATCTCTTATTCGTACATACATTCATTCATTCATTTCCTGGTATATTTTTAATCACACCAAGGCCGTTGCGACATTCTGCCTTGTTCAATTAAAAAAAATGCCGCCATTTTTAACCCGGAAGGAAATATCATAATAAATATCCAAATACTTTATGGTCATTTCCGAAAACAATTGAGTTTTTAATGATAGTGTTAATTTTCTTGAGTAACAAAGGAACGTTTAAGATCGCGTGTGACTTGTTTAATCGTCGGTTAAAACCACGATTAGTGTAGTTAGTGTCGGTTTCCGTTAATAAAATAAAATTCACGTAATTTATTTGAGTGTAGAATTAATTACTCACTACTTAGACGGCGTATTACTCAGCCTAATATATGATATTAACGCAATTAGCTTGTTCCCATAGTAACAAAGACTGGAGCTCGAAAGCAATTAAAACTAGTGTGTGCGTTTGAGCAGTCATCGAACTATATAAACGCCAGATTAAAAGCAATTTTTGAAAATATTCAAGACTCATATTTACTATGCATTTGATAACAAAGATAGCAGTACCCACCCATAGATAAGTAACACCAGCCAAGATACTTAGAGATCGATTTAAATGAAAGTTCTTAAGGTTAGAAAAGAACAGTCCAAATTTTCAATACCTACGCAATTCGAAATTTGAATAAGGTGTTAATTTAAACCCGTAATTTGCATGGCAAGTCTTCAGACACTCCGAAATAAATTGTAATCTGCCTAGCCTTATACCAACTACGTTGGGGTCGTCTCCAGTGTAACAAGAGGCAGCTGAGTACTAGTATTTTAAACTGAACGACTGCATATCTGACCTCGACAACCCAGCTACTGTGGAACACAACATCTCTTGGTGATACTGTTTGTCAGACTTTCAGCCAACCAACTTCCAACCGGTAACACCAGCCAAAGATATTTAATAATAGATGCATGGAGGGTATCGGTATAGTAATGGACGGTTACCCATCCACGGCAAGTGCTGCTTAACCCTGAAGATCGACCTGGGCGGCTTTTGCTAGGTACTTAGCCATGAGCCCCTTCTATATATACCATAGTAAAAAAATAATCTACTAAGAACAGTGATTACATTCATTTAACCAAGTTATCCAAGTTACCACTTAACCAGCTCAAACATTCAGGTCAATCCGCCACGTAACACCGTATGTAGTGCGCGCGCGCAACGCTCGGCACACTTCGCGCACTTTCGTTCTCCGTCGCACTTTCGTTTTCACTGCGCAGTGTCGTGACGTCACTTGCCAGTGGCGGAGATATGATTCAATCTGTAGTAGGCTATTGTTTGGTGCTTTTAGATATTCAGGAAGAGTGAGAGAGAGAGAGAGAGAGATGAAGATTTTTCCTCTACTTTGCACTTATCCTTCGTATTTTTCTTACCCTTCCTTAATTGTTTCATTTTGCTATTACTATAGATAGTTCAGTGTTTAGGTATAGACGGAAGACATATGAGAGACCACTGAATGGTTCCGATTCCATTGTCAGGAACGGACCCTTGAAAAGTGTATGTCGTAACTACCTTTATAAATTTGTTTGGTTTTGGTTTTGCGTGTGCGGCAAATGAAAGGAGTCTTTACATCCTTTTAGAAATCCTTGATAGTTTTCCGTCTCATTTTAAATGGTGTCTCTTTCCTTGCTTGTAAGTGACACGTAAACCGAGAAAAATGGAAAAAGTTTACACTTATTGTTAATTGAAATAAACCTGTTACACAACCACACTTAAATGTTACACTTCGATACTTAAAACTTAATTAAAAGGAACTTTTTAATTTACCTGGTTAATGTTGATAACTTTGAGGATTTTATTAATTTTCGGCCAGATTGAAACAGTGTCAATTAGTATTGCAATCAGCTTCTAGACAATTAAATACTTTTTTTGTTTTTATTAGGGTTTTAAATTATTTTTAATCATGAGCAATAATTTCGCTTCTCGTCAAATGTTGCTATATTATTAAGTTATCAGTAACTTATACGGTGTCTTACGTGTTAAATTATAGATAATTAGATTGCAAAAAACTTGAATAAAAGTCGTTGCCATAAAGCATAATTATTGCATGTATTTATTCTTGGAGGTATGACGTAGTATAATAAAATCTTAACATAACATAATTACCATGCTAACCATTTTAATAAGATTTTACCAAAAATAGACATTGCAATATTCTGTTTTTTCTTTAATATTCGTTCGTCAATTATGACCATATCGGTTTAATTATAAACTGTCAATTTATTGATTTTTTAAATGAAATATAGCACAAAATTATGGAAAATATATGAACAAAAAAATAATTACACATTATTTATCTCGTTTTCAAAACATGCCAACATGCGCTCGTTCATCAAATAACCAAATTTTAATAAAATTATCATAAATTATTATATTTTGAATAGTTAATTCATCAATGATTGGATTTTAATTAATTTCATAGCAACTGAATATTGGTCGAGTTATGTATACTGGCGCCTAGTTTGGTCATAGTGGATAATATTGGGCAATGTTGAGAAACCGAGTAAAATGTTAAACAACCATTATTCACAAACTGGTTTCTAATAACATAGCAGTTAACAAACTTAAGTAGCTTTTTTAAATATGTAGTTTCGTCGATTTATAACTGATCCAATCTGTATGATCTAATAAAGGAACATTTGATAATGAAAAATTCCTTGTATCAAAAATTACTTTTTACACCTTAACTGCCAAAAAACGAGACACATGTATTGTTTGTTGGTCATTTTGCGTTCAACGTGTTAATCACCAAAATCACCAATTAAAATAAACGAATTGGGTTTTATCATTTAGAATTTCCTGGATTCTGTGCCTAGTTGAAGATAAATTTAACAAACGCCCATTTTCACTAACACTAGGCGATACCCAAACAAATGCATTAATAAAAGCGGGCTGTTTGATTTAAAACGCCCACGAAAATTGTCACTTCAACAGAGTTTTTTTATTTAGGCATACATTTAAGTACGGAAAAAAGGAGAGAACTGGCGAAACATGGGTGTACTGTTGGCATACCAATGCCTAACCGTAAGGGAAATATAGGCATGATAGTATGTATTTTAAAATGAAAGAGATCAATAAATTATGAAAGAAATTACTGTAGGTGCTTATTTTTTCTTAGAAAAATGAATACGTAACACCGGTTACAAATGTGGAAATCCCATTAAGAGGATGACCTTTACTCGAGCAACCATTTAATTAGTCGCTCATAATTAAGCATCCAATAATACCTAGATTAAACTGAGTTGGAAAAACAATCAAGACTCCTAGCATTAATTTTATGACTGCCATTTTTTGATCCAATCATCAAATCGAAGACTACTAATAAAAAATCAATTTCACAGAATCAGACTTTTAACACAGCAATAAAAATGTGTCACTATATCAAAGGGTATTGTGCATACTAACCGGTTGCTTGACAGCTGCCATAAAAAGTGTGACAATATTAATAATACAGTGAAAACAAATTGGTCACTATGAACTTCGATTGTTAAAGAAAAATAATATAATATCAACGTTGTAAATTACAATTTTCGTGTATTTTTCCGATACCGTAAACTAATAAAATACTTTTAATTTATTTGTCATACGTTTTTAAATGTCAAATAAATCTTATGAGTAAGAAAATAATAATGTGAATCTGACATAAACGTCCGATATAATGTTATTTGACAAAATAGGTACTAATGGTATTCCAAGAATTAGTGATTTTTATAACATTGTTTTTTATTTTGAGGTTTAGGAATATTTTGATGGTGAATGAGTCATGCAAGTTACAGAAATTGGCGGTGTCGTACTATTGCGTTTAATTAATAAACAAGTCTTCTGTACATCGATTATGTTTACAATTTAATATATCTCAAAGCTTAGTAAATGATATTTATTTATGGAAATAGGTTTTTACACGTTTCGAGTATGTTTTTAAACTAGGTCGGTGTTTCCCTATCTCACTACTCTTAGAAGAAACACAGAATGAAACTCAAAGGTTAGTCTCTTTTAAAGTCCAGATAGTATCTTGGTCAGATCATGTGAGGACAGTGCAGATTAGTAGAAAGAACCACAGGTATGACCTGTCAAATCAATGCAAGCATTGGTCAGAAATTGTAAAGCTCAACTTAGAACTAAGAAGCTCAACGATTCGACGAACAATACCAAAGAAAGAACATTATTACGCTTACTTGTAACATATAAAAACACCATATAATTATAAGTTCTCATACACATAACAAAAGGAACTCACATGTATATTTACGTAACATAATTGTTATGTAAAACAATAACTTATATGTAATTAGAACTGCGAATAAATTAACCACCACCATGATTACTCAGAATTTTCTAAAGTGAATGTAGGAATCCGGTACAACTTTTTTATCTTCTATGAAACATATTAAGAATATCCGGATCAAAGGACCAATTATAACGTTATCCTAGACTCTAAGATATCGTCCTTCGACATGGATTTTCATTGCAACTGGATTTGCGTTAATACCTTGATTATTCATCATCAGGCTATACTAGTCTACTGCTGGACATAGCCCTCTCCTAATGAGCGCCATAGCGCCCTGTCTTCAGCTTGCCGCATCCAGCATCTGCCTGCAGTCTTTCGCAGATCGTCATCCCACCTGGTCAGAGGGCGTCCTACACTACGTTTGCCGAGTCGCGGTCTCCACTCAAGAACACGTTTACCCCAGCGGTTGTCGGTTCTTCGCGAGATATGGCCAGCCCACTGCCACTTCAACTTGCTAATTCTTTGAGCTATGTCGGTGACTTTGGTTCTTGATTATTACCGATTTAGATTTGTGAAATCGGCACTCGACTTTTACGCGATCGTTTGCGCAAGATCCTTGCGAAAAAGAACAATAAGTGAAATCATATCATACGTCATACATTCCCATATGAATATAACTCTATGACAGCTGTCACGTCAACAACATCAGCTCCGTATTTAAATTAAAATAAGTAAAATAGTAATGAAGTGCTTCAAATAAGCTTATTGCTGGAAGTGAAATATAATATTCAAATAACATTGTTATCTAGTGATTACAATCACAAACAATAAATAAATATTAACAATCAAAATACATAGCTTGTTAACACATCTAAAGAGGACTATTTATGATGATATAGTTGTGATTTAATAGACAATTTGAACATTTGAACAAACAACAAATTTGAACAAACAAAGAAAAAGGAGTATGTAAGGATCGTAGGAGGTGGAGTTCTGTAGTTTCTGCGTACCCCCAAGGACGCGACGCTTTCGGCCTGTCTCTCGGCAACGGTTGCCAGGGCTGCGCCGTAACGCCATCTTAGGCGGCGCGGAGCCCCAGGCTGCCAGTGCGACTGCGTCATTGTGTCAAACTTTTGTCAATTTTTTAAGTCATTTTGGTGTTTTTTATTTATTGTGTTTATTATTTTATGTTATTATATATAAGTTAAAATATAGGTAAGTTCCATATTTCCATGCTGAGCAATAATGACGACAGTAGTGATGCCGAACGAAGTGCCGGTCAACCTACCACATCGCTGGATTTCCTCGTGAGATGTCCTCTTTGTTCCCAAGCAAGGTTTTTTAAAGGTGAACGGGGCTTGAAGATACATTTGGGTAAGAAACATAAACCCCACAATGTACCTTCAAGCCTTCTCGCTTCCACAACATCCAATCCACCCACTCAACCCTTTTGGAAAACGCTAGCAAAATTTAAAACGTCAACCCCGATTTTAAAGAGAGTTCCTCGTGGCGCGAGACCATCCGTGGCATTAAGTTTAGCACGTTGTATCCGCCTCGCCGTCCGAGAGAACTCTACGATTGCTTGGGAACAATTACTCACTTTCCCATTTAGAATTCTACATGTGCAAAAAAATTTGGCAGATAAAAAATCTTTAACATCTCAAATAAAAGACAATTGTAACATTTCGGCCCAAAGTTTCGACCCTAAATTAACATCGCACCTCCCTCAAAGAGGTTTATTGCACCATGTCGAGTCTAAACTAGGCGAAGGTGACATTAGAGGTGCAGCAAGGATAATTTTCAGTAGCGATGTGGTTGCGCCGTACTCTCCAGAGACACTTACAGCTCTGGAGAGCAAACACCCCGCGCCAGCCGATGACCTCATCTTCCCTGCCCCCCCCGATCCAGTATCCAACTCACTTGTAATTACAGCTCAACAAGTGAGTGCGGCCGTGGGCTCTTTTCGGAGTGGCTCCGCTGGCGGACTCGACGGCTTAACTCCACAACACTTTAAGGACCTGATGAGTTCAAGCGCCGGGGAAGCTGGTGAGTCCCTTTTGAAGGAGTTGACGGCCCTCATCAACCTCATGCTCTCCGGCAATGTGAACGAAGACGTCATTGATATTTTGTACGGGGCAAATCTTTGCGCCCTGCGCAAGAAGGATGGCGGTATTCGTCCCATTGCCGTAGGGTCCACTTACCGTCGTACCGCAGCTAAAATTTGCTGTGCTTTCTACAGCGAAACTTTGGCCAGCAAATTCCAGCCCCTACAGCTAGGCTTCGGATCTAAAGGGGGCTGTGAGGCTGCGGTACATGCACTCTCATCATACGTCCATAGCAATGAAGGTGAGGTCATCCTTAAGGTTGACATTAAGAATGCTTTTAATTCCGTAAATAGGGACACCTTATTGACAGAAGTTCAAAAGGAAATACCCAAAATTTACAGTTTTCTTTATCAATGCTACAGGCACCCTTCTAAATTACTTTACAAGGACAACATTTTAGAATCAGCTGTTGGATGTCAACAGGGTGACCCTCTTGGGCCGGTCATTTTTAGTTTAGCAATAAATCCAATAATTCAACAACTAAATTCTAAATTCAACGTATGGTATTTAGATGACGGAACCCTAGGAGGTCATGTGGACACAGTTTTGACTGATTTAGCTTTTTTAAAGGAAAAATTCAGTTCCATTGGACTAGACCTTAATCTTTCGAAATGCGAAATTTATCTTCCCCAAGCCACTGACAGGCAGACTATCATAGCAAAATTTAACACAGTAGCACCTAACATCAAAATCATGGAGAAAAATTCTCTCCACCTCCTGGGGTCCCCAATTTTTGACGAATCCTTTCCCACTTTTATTGAGGAGAAAATACAAAATTTTAATGATGTTTCGGAAAGACTTTACAAAATTAACATACATTCGGCTTTCACACTTATTCGATACTGTTGTTTTGGACCAAAATTTACATATAGCCTACGCTCTTCCCATCTTTGGAAGCATCCACAACTTTTAGAAAAAGTAGACCAAATTATTAGAAACACTCTTTCTTCGATCCTAAATGTGGCCTTGGACGACCGAGCATGGCAGCAAGCCACACTTCCCATTCGCCTGGGTGGTCTCGGCGTCCGCAAAATTTCCAGTATAAGTTTACCGGCATTCCTCTCCTCGGTCCATAGTACCGATAGATTAACCAGGAATATTTTAGCTTTCTCACTGGTTGATTTTGAAGTACCGTGTTTGACCGATGCGTTGAACGCCTGGAAAATGGCTTGTCCCAATACGGATTTGCCCGACAACCTGTCTTCCCAGGCGCGATGGGACGTGCCGCTCTGCAGTACTATACGGAATTCTCTGTTGAACACGTCACCTAGTACTGCTGAGCGTGCCCGTCTGTTGGCCGTGGGAGAATGGGAGTCGGGCCTCTGGCTTCAGGCACTCCCGTCAGCCACCATAGGTACTATGATGGATGACACATCGTTTCGGCTCGCTACTTGTCTTCGCTTGGGTGCCCCTTGTGTTGCTCCGCATCGGTGTCACTGTGGTGAAGCGGTCGACAGCTTCGGGCACCATGGCCTGTCCTGTTACAGGAGCGCAGGACGCATAGCACGGCACGCCAGCATCAATGATATTATTCGTCGAGCTCTTGGTACCGCCGGCGTACCAGCGGTATTAGAACCTAACGGCTTGGTACGAGACGATGGTAAGAGACCAGACGGCATGACTTTGTTGCCTTGGAAGATGGGTAGGCCTTTGGTGTGGGACGCAACCTGCGTCGATACCCTTGCGCCATCTCATGTTTCAAGCTCGGCAGGCTGTGCTGGCGCTGCCGCGGCGGGTGCTGAGACCCTCAAACGGCGCAAATACTGTAACCTTATTGGTAACTACAGTTTTGAGCCGTTTGGGGTTGAAACGCTCGGGTCATGGGGTCCGAGTGCACGTCATCTTTATAAAGAAATTTCTCGACGTCTGATCGACACTTCGCGTGACCAGAGGGCTGGCTCATTCTTTGCCCAAAGAATTAGTATTGCCATCCAACGTGGCAATGCTGCCAGTCTTTTGGGCACGTTTCCAGATGACAGCGATGCGGAGGAATACTTTGACGCCTGAGTGTCCTTGTCGGCTTTTTTTTTGTTTTTTGTTTTTTTTTTGTTTTTGTAAATATGTATATACCTAGTTAGTTTTATAGTATAATTATATAACTCTTAATTTTCTAGTACTTACATGTCACTTGTTTCGTAATATATCGCACTAACGACCTCCTGCCTTCTTCATGGGAACCACAACCGAAAAATTCCCATAATTATTCAAATAATCATTGTTTTAGTTAGCAAATAAGTTTAGGTATTAAGTAAGGTAAGTAGGAAGTCACTTTTGTTTGTGTTCATGATTTAGTAGTAAAACGTACATTATTTTAATGGTTTTTAAGTTACGTTTTTGCGATGGTACTATCAACAATCATTATGTCTATAGAATCTTACACATTTTACCGCAATATATTCAAAATTTCATAAGTTTGCAAGCAGCAGTGGTTGTACGCGCTACTGCTGAGCTGTCCTGGGTTTCATTACCGGTTTGGTCAAAGTGTTATTGGGCCCGGAGCCTGGATTCGTGGCTTGTTGATAGCAAAAGCCTCGCCCCTTATAACATAGAACTTAAACATAATTGACAAAATGTAGGTGCACCACAAGGTGTACCTGCCAGTCTCTCTGCTCTGATTGACCATGCGTAGTAATCAGGCGTGATGTTTTGTCATATTATAAACTAGCATATACTAAAATACATAAGCAGTTTACCAACAGGTTCAATTGCTACAACGTATACAAAAAAACAGACTGACAACGAAAGGGAACTCCGATTCCCATAATAACTTCAAAATCGGTTGGTTGTGTTCAAATTGTGAACATAACTTATATACGTAACGATTTTGGGCACACATTTAGAACGACTGTCGTACATTTACGTATAAGCTTACATTTTGGCAAGATCCTTTTTTTCGCTGATGTTTTCATCTGACCTTGCAATAATCCACTAAAAATGTCTCCTAAAAAGAAATTATGGAGTCAGATGCCGAGCGCATTTACCTAAACGGTAACACCCACACACACACATACAATCAACAATAATGTTACAAGGCGTAAGACAAAAGTATGATGTGCGTATGCGTGCGCGCAGGCGTTCACGCAACTCTCTGTGACGTAAGGGTAGTTCCCACTTCCGAACATCCACTCTTACGCATCAAACGACATCGTAACGAGGGTTTTGAAGTCATAATTTTATTAAGTAGAACAAAAACAAATGAAGCAAGAGAAGAGGGAAAATAATCGTGCTCTTTTGTTTTAGATAATAGGTCTTTACCTATGAAATTGCCGTTTTGTATGAAAAAATTTAAATGATTTTTTTTCATGTATTTTTTATTTGTATTAATCGAAGTAATCACCCATGCAATCAATGCATCTTTGCCAACGCAGTGGCAGTTTATTGATGCCCTTCTTAAAGAAATCAGCTGGACGGGAGGCAACAAATTCTTCAAAGGCATTTTGTACTGCCTCTCGGGTATTGAATTTTTTTCCCGCCAAGAAGTTATCCAAATTCTGGAAAAAGTAGTAGTCTGTAGGCGCAAGGTCTGGTGAGTAGGGCGGATGACGGAGAGCTTCCAACCCCAGTTCTTGCAACTTGGAGACCGTCTGCTGTGCAGTATGAGGTCGCGCGTTGTCGTGCAGGAGCAGCGGAGACGAGCGATTGACCAATGCTGGTTGGAGATGTGCCAGCTTCTCCATCATTGTGTTCAATTCTTCACAGTACACATCTGCAGTAATGCTCACCCCGTTTGGTAAGAAGCTGTGTTGAATCACACCGGCGCTAGACCACCAAACAGTGACCATCACTTTTCTTGGGGTAAGTTTTCGTTTAGGGCATTGTTTAGGTGCTGAACCAGGATCCAACCAACTTGCTGAGCGCTTGCGGTTATCAAACAGAATCCATTTTTCATCGCAGGTAACAATGCGGTTCAAAATTCCTTCATTTGTGTGTCTGTTGAGCAGTGCAAGGCACGTCTCGACGCGTACTTCGCGCTGGCCATCATTGAGTTCGTGGGGCACCCATTTGTCAAGCTTTTTTACCTTGCCAATTTGACGCAAATGGACCAATATTGTTTTGACGCTAACGTCGAAAGCTGCTGCTAATTCAGCCGTAGATTGTGTATCATCAGCTTCCACAATCGCCTTTAATTCGTCATTGTCGACCAAAGTCTTCGGACGACCGCGAGGTTCATTTTTCAGGTCGAAATTTCCAGAACGGAAGCGAGCAAACCAATAACAGGTAGTGCGTTGGTTTGTAGTGTTAGCTCCGTAAACGTCGTTGATGTTGCGTGCCGCTTGTGCCGCGTTGCTGCCACGACGGTACTCATATTCCATAATTACTCGAATTTTTAACGTATCCATGATGACGAAAAAGATTTAAATGCGATGAAAATGTAACACTAATCAATAAACAAATGACTACTTTTGGAAAAAAAAATCCATGTTTTTAAAATAAAATTAATTTGAAATTAGAATTCTTAGCCAAACAAAAAATATTTTGATTTGAAATGGCCAGTACTGCAGAACGGCAATTTCATAGGTAAAGACCTAATATTACCCGGTAAACAGTATATTTATAGGGTACTATCTAAAACTCTATATCTAACTAAACAGTATATTGACCTAGCACATGCTGCTAGAAATCACCAAAGATATTGGGAGAAATTAAGTATTTACCTCGTTCACCAAGTAGAACCGGTAGGTTCTTGATTCTGCAACCGATTACAGGTGATTACGATAAAGAAAACACTTTGGGAAAGTGGCTGAAGACATCACTAGGCCAAATATCAAATCAACATTTGTTGCAAAATCAAACTTACGCCCGTTTTCAAAAACACTAAATATGTTTGAACCGCTGCGTAGTGCAAAAGCAGTGCATTTCTATATGACATTATATTCAGGTGTGTTTTAGTTGCTAGAGAAATCAGATTGATATTTCGCTAATTCTGCTTCACACAACAAAAGAGAATCAATATCCTCTTTGATCATCTTATGTTTTTAATATCATCCAATAATTCGTATCTAATCACGTTCCTTCCCGTTTCCGAGTGATAGTTGACAGCTGCGCGCTCAGCCTGTCATCACAATACGTCTTAAGTCATAAAAACGGCGCTAGAATCCGCTAGATTGAGTGGAAGTCTTTCATAGACTAGAAATTGTGATTTCTTATACATTATTATGTAGCTTAGGTATGAACCGTGACAGTTAGGTAAGGTTGACAACTGGTGTGTTGCGGACGTATGCGCAGGTGGGGTTAAGGCCTGCAGCATACATGAGGTAGAATAAGGAGTTAATTTCCCACTTTTCTTGCTGAGAAAACTTTTCTGGTTTAATGATTTTTTTTTCGAACTCTACATTTATGTCAGGTTCATGGCCATAGGCTCGCTCCCTATTGTGTTAGTATAAGTGTACTTTTACCCCTTCGGGGAATACAGTCTAGGCGTGATATTATGTGTTTTGTAATATTTTTCTTATTACTTTTGATAATACTTTTTTGATTGTATTTGTACTCTTTGTTTAAAATTGTGTCATTGTGTGCCTGAGCCAGTGTGTAATAAATATTTTTTTCTTTCTTCTTTAATTCTGAAAGTATCTGGCTGGTGAAATTGTTTGAACTGGGAAAAATGTGAGCGAGCTTTGTTTTTTTTAGCAGATGGTAAAACGTCGTCCTTCCTATATTCATTCCAAACTCAAAATTTTTCAAAATAAGAGTTGTCACCCACAGAATCAGGGTCATTGCCATTTCCTTTAAAATAAATAATACCTAAGACCTTTTCTAATCACATAACACTTCAGGTAAACACAATACTAGTTATGTCACGAGGCGCCACTTGACCGGTTCTTATTTTAAACTTAGCCAGGGATCGACTACCTGCGCCCGCGCTTAATGTCAGGCGTTGCGAATCTGTAATAGTGGCGTGATTGAGAAACGGACACATTTTCTCTTTTGTTATTAGATGTTATTAGATTCTAAGCTGGTTAATGTATCATTCGATTATAAGCTCGTTGGTTAAGTAGTTGCAAGTGATGCTGCTAAACCTGAGGTCTTGGGTTCAATTCCTGTGTCAAAGTGTTACTGGGTGTTTTCATCTGAAATTTTTCAGTAACAGCCCGGGGATTCAATTAGTGCCCCGTTGATGGCAATAGGCTCGCCCTTATTATATAGGACTTAAACGTGACTGGCAAAATGTGCGTGTACTATTTACGTCTTAAGTTGAAAATAGCATTCTTTAAATATGGAATTGGTAAAACATTGGTCGTTTTCTCCTGTCTTTTAAACATTCAAAATCTATGTTTGCAGAGTTTCCTAGCTGCAAGTCAATACTTTTTGTCTATAAAGGAAAAAGCTGACTGATAAAGATGATTATTCTTATATTTTTGTTACTCTAGTCAATAAATGCTGGCCACGAACTTCGAATATGTCTCTGATGATTATAAAAAGTTTCCATTTTATAAAAGATTCCTAACATACTCGTATAGTTAATCGCTGGTTTCAATTCCAATCTAGAGATCGATCTTTTTTAGTAACCCATCAATGGCCAAGATTGTAACCTTGATAGGACGAATCAGAAGCAGCAGTTGTAGATCGTGGATTGAGATTGGGATTGGGATTTAGATAGGTTATAGATTTCTATAACCTTATTTATCTATTCTATATATTCTTTAGGCCGTAAAGGAGTGGAGGAAGACCAATAACAGCGACGGAAAAAATGTGTGAAACAGTGACTACGGAAAATAGAGATGTATGGAACACGCCATACTGGACCACATCCCAATAAATTGGGATAAGGGCAGGAGGAGGATGATAATGACGATCATACATCTGCAACTTAGCGCAACCAACGTAAAGTTCCACCCATCCAAAAGTCATAAAAAACGTAACCCATTATGTGAGTGAAAATAAATATCCAAGAAGTTAATTTTAAACCCTCAGGTCATTAGGATCCTCTCGTGGTGACGGCCTGCATCAACAACAAAGTATTTGAATACAGTGTTCAGAAGAATCGCACATTTAATACTTACTTGTGGTTTGTGTATCTAAAATAAGCATTGACGTAACGTAAGTGAGACTAAGTTGCGGGTAGCTGAGAAAAAAGAACTGTGTTTCTTTTTTATATATGGTGTGTATGGTTCCGTATAAAAATGGTAAAAATGGTTTTGTCTGTTCGTCTATCTGATGTTGAATGTGTAACTTTTATTGCAACAAAGGCCGAAATGAAGGGTTATAATTTGGGTAACTAGGTCACGTGTATCAATATATCTAGGGATAAAAATATACCTCAAATTGCTGTTAACTATTTTTAGGTTAATTCGTTCCTAACTGGAGGTCACATGACCTGACCTGTGGAAGGTTCATCGTCTGGTGTCTTACCAATGGATACCATGTTACCTAGTAACTGGGTTGTAAAAGTCTGAAGGCAGGTGCTTCCAGTGATACTGGAAACTGAACCCAACAGCGACGACACGGTTGGCGTAGTAGTTAAGCGATTGGCTGTTGCGCTGCGTGTCGCGGGTTCGATCCCCGCACGGAACAAATATTTGTATGGCCTACAGATAGTTGTTCCGGGTCTGGTTGTTTGTGTATGTGAGTTTAAATGTTTGTAAACGCACCCACGATACAGGAGAAATTCCTAGTGTGGGGCAACGTTTTTTTTAAAAACAAGAAACAAAAACAAAAATGTTTTGGACAAGGCTAGGCAGATGAGCTCACAACTGGAGGTATTTCGTCATATTGTTACGGGTTTCCATATGATAATCAGGCCAATGACCTACCCGGCAGGTTATACCGTGCCAGTAACACACACTCCAGATGGCCATCTAAAGGCCTGTCAGTAACGCAATATGGCGCCAGATAACCTGAACCCTCTCCTTTTTTACTGGCGAAAGAATTTTTAAAGTCGGTTAAGCAGTTTTTGAGTTTATCCATTACAACAAAACATCCAGTTAAACAAATCTTTCCTCTTTCTACTATTAAGTTGGGTAGACCGTACCGACGCAACTAGACTAGACTAGACTAACCAGGCAGATCCACTGGTTACAAAATCCATAACCAAACATTTACCATAATGCTCCTACCTTTGAGATCAACAGAGATGTATTAAATCCAGAACGATGGCCAGCATGATGAAGTAACAGTTCGTGATAACCTAATGTTCTGTGCAATGATAATGCATGCAGTTTTAATGATTCTTACCTTTCTTAAGATGTTATTGTTAACTATTGGGTGAGTGAAATCGTGAGCGTCTTGATAATGAGTCAGGGCAGGTGGCTAATCTTGAAATAAAAAAGACCTGTAGGACCAAAATGAAATAGCTTTGGTCCTTAAGGTCTATTCTATTGAAATGTATGCCCTTGAAACCCCTTCCAAAAGTTTATATAATGTACCTTTCATTCTCAAAATCTAAAATACGAATGTTTCGGGACAGTTATAGTTGTGAAATCTGTGGTTCAAGTGTATTGAAACAAGGAAGTATTTGCGTCAAAAGATTTGTTTTCTTAATAAAGACCCACAATAGTAATAGTATGGTAAAATTCAAAGATATGCGCATGATTTCAAGACCATCAAAGGCCAATGTCCTGCGAAGAGAGCTTGGGTGATGACGACAATGATCACCAAAAAATGTAATTTTAAAAGAAAAAAAAACGTCAATATGAAAAATGTTGCCATTTCTGTGTTTGTGACCCAAGACGAAACCCTTGCGTGACTCATAATCTCACCAAAAAGGCGATTTCATACTTTTTTAGGATATAAACCCTAAAATGTGCACAAAGAACAAAACATTTTAGGTGTCCCTTCCATAAAATACGCTCAAATATACACATCACACTCGTTTTCGCTTTAAAATGCATTCACTTTATTTTATTTCGGATCAAGTAAACGAAAATAATGCTTTCGTCAATTTGTTTTTATTAAATCTTATTTTGATGCTTAAAATATTTCCGATATTAACTCCAATACAAGTTCAAAAACAAAGCACTACTACAAGCCACAGATTAAAATATAATAGTCGAGAAACTGGTCCTTTGAGTCGCAAAACGATCTTTATTCCGGAAAACGTGTTCCATGCTTTATGCAAAGTTACTGCTCTTTGACCTCCTGTTTTCGCAACGCTTAATAGAACTAATGACGTAGAGATATCAAGCTATACTAAATTAATTCATAGCAACAGATTTGGGGATAAATAACTAACCTGACTGTTTGCTAGGATCAAAACAGTCAATATGAAGTAAAAAATTTCCGCAGATGAATGAAACAAAAAGCCTCACAGTAGTTAAACCGGTTAATGACGTTGTTACAAACGCGTCTTCATAATGGAGTCTTATTTACTCATAAAAAACCGGCCACATCAATTATAATCGCATTAAAGTTACGTGGACAATAAACTTGCAAATCATCACCGCAATCGAGTCGCAAAGGTCCGAAACATCGAGGTCAAACAAAGGTCCCTTGGAATCGATTACTAAGACATTTGTAATCAATAGAAAGCTAGAAACATCCGATATCTTGAGCAAACAATAAAAATTACAAGTTGCAACATCGATTTAATCGAATGCAATTTGAATCAAATCGATTATTGTCTGAACAGTATCGAATCATTTACCATCTTTCAATGTAACGAGAATCTAAGCACGTTCGAAATTTGAACCGTGGTGAATTATTGGAGTTACGACATTAATCAGTTTTTATTTAAATAACGCATTATTCTTGGGCTTTGCGGCAGCTCCAAAGCAGGTTTTTCGCGGTATCATAATAGATCGTTTTACCCAGCACGTCTGCCCTTTACCCAGTAACACAAATAGTGGCGCGTGCGCAAAAACCTTTCATAATACTGCGGTGCGCTGACAAACGAAAGACGACACTTGACAGGTCGATTTAAACGCCAAACTCGTACGTAACCTAACTGGCGGTTATGTCAAAATTGGTTTTAGAAACATGACATTGGACGCGATCGTCGAGACAATGCGCGGTTCGAATTCAAATTAACACTAGTTTTTATCAAATTATCGTTGGACGTTCCGGTCATAATCTATTAGGATATCTTTTGTTTTTTTTTAATTAAATTTGTCTTTAGTATCCAAGGTTGGAGCTATGTCTTTCCGCATTGTAAGGACACTAACTGTGTTACCATTGTGCCGAATCGAAGAAAGTTGTTGACTAGACGGAAATAGGAAGTTTTATTGTTTGTTTAATCTAATTTCCGGTGACATGTTGGACAGAGCCGATGAAGGTCAAGTTTAAATAGTTTGGAACACATTTGGTTCGCGTTAAAAACCACAGAATGGGACTTTGGACCTTTAGTTTTCGCCCTAACATAAGTGGGCCACGTACTTCCAGGTCCTCACATACGCAAGTTTTATATGAATCAAAAATTTAAATAAAATACCTTATTTATAAATAAAAGAAAAGACGAAGCGATCTTGAAAACTAACGATCTGTAAAAATTATGCGGAGCGAATTCTTAGTTTGCCATTGACACGATTATACTTAGCCGTAACTGTTTTTGTATGAAAGACTATGGTATATAATTTTAATCTAAATTACAGATACAAGAACCGTATTAATGTCAATGTTAGGTGTAGAAAAAAATATAAACTTAGTCTTAATGTGTAGTCGTTGATCGGTTCATTACATTTAGTTTTTTTTTTATAATTTGACATATTCACTATTGAAAACGATACCCTGCTTTTTTCCACCTCCTTTATTTCTCTCATCTTTTACCAAAATACTTGGGAAACGCCTTACGCAGCTCCTAAGTAAAACCAAAACAGGTCAATTCATAAAACAAATTCTAAATTCAAGTTATCGCACAAATATTTGTCATAACCAATAAAATCACACAATTCAAAATCCGAACCAAGTCAGTGTGATTGAGATCAATCATCACGCCGCGATCGTGATGTGCACACGCACTCATTTCGCCTTACATAACTCATCTTCGCACGAAACGATGGCACGGCTGTATTACACAACCGGATTTAATTGCATATTGTTTTACTGAGCCATATAAACAATAGGAGAACAATAAATTATCGTTGTGAATGAGAAATAAAATGACAGTCGAAAGAAGAAAATGACAAATGATCGGGAGTTCATTTTGTATGTAAAAGTTTGATTAGAGAACAGCTGGTTTGGTCGGTAGATAAATACTGCAAACTGAATGTCGATTACAAAGTATCAAACTACAAATTAGAAATTATGTCAATAATATAGGACCCAAGGTGTTGTGATACCATGCAGGCCAGCTCACCATCAAGATCTATCTTACTGTAGTCAAAATTAAAATTCATTTATTCAAATTAGGCTGAGAATCAGCACTTTTTGAACGTCAAAACGTTTGCAAAAGACAGTCCCCCAAAACGCCCACCCTTCCCCACTTCCTAGTGTTTTTGCTGGGAAAAAGAAGTGGCGGAACAAACTCCCTAGGTGATCATTAACTTCAAATTTAACAGAGGTTTTTGAGAGATTAGGTAATTTTGTCACTTATTTTATTCTACCTTAAGCATAACTAAAGACTGCTCACGAATGGATTACATACGAAAAGTTTTACAAATAAATTAGCCAGGAAGTGCTTTACTTTATTATTTGCAAAACAATTAAGGTGTATTTAAATAGTTGGTAATTCGAGCAGGATGTATGATTTGACAAGCGTGATTTAATAAAACAAACAAAGTGTTTCCTTGAATTTTTTCAGGGAAACTATGAAATTTATGACTAATATGTTCTTCAAATAGGTGGTAAACTAATCTAGATAAATAAAGTATTTCTAATGTAATCACTTAGTCATTATTACGGTACCTATTGTAGATTTATTGGTGCATGGAAATAAAAACGAAACCAAATATGTAGTGTGTGTTTTTTTTTAAACAGCTTGAGTAGGTCATAAGGGCGATAGTTACACAACCTTTTTCGACCCTCCACTTAGGGTTACCACATAAGATAATATACTAACGTAAAGCCTCGTTGAACTTGCAGTTGAAAATCTTTCAAGTTTTTAATTTTAACCAAATCTGTCTCAATCTTGTTAACAAGTCCAAAAGAGACTTTAAATTCCACAACCAGCAATACTACATCGGCATCTTCAAAGAAGGAAAAAATGCGGGATAATGCATGCAGAAAACGGACCTTGGAAAGAGTGAGCCGTCTGCAGTCTCATCTAGTTTTTTTTTTGTTTTTATTAAGTATTTGACGTGTAAAAGTGTTGGTTAAAAAGAAAAGTTACAGAAATAAATATCATCTGTCATTTGAAATGTTTCAAATTTACTTTTAACTATAACATGAGTCATACACATGAACATCGAGTCGACGCGAGTAAATAAGGCTCATATTCACACACATGATATTACTACTTGCTTTAATTAGCACAAAATTCTCAATTTTCATATAAAACCTCATACAAATGTAATTCAACTCACACAATTCGTGGGAGACTTGTTGTATTTCGTAATTCATTCATTGCAATTACTTCCTTGAGGTGGAAATCAAAACCGCGACCCACATGCGGCGGTCAGCTTTCTTAACCACTGACCGTAAATGTAGAAAACACATAACTGTGTGATTATTTAGCTTAGGATTTGTACCTATTCAATTATCGCTCCTAGATAGACACCTGATGGAAGTAACAAGGGTCATTTTGCGATCTCTTTAATGAAGGATTTATTACTTTATATCGATTAAGGTTTTTCAGTTCGACCGCGTACTGAAAGACGCAGCGTGTGTCAACACAAGATGGACCGATAACCTAGTGTACTTGTTCCGGGTGTATGAAGGAACATCCTAAGAATTTATATATGGAAATTGATAAGGAAGCTCAAATTATTGAATGAAGGTGTCATCGCAGAATCGACCCCTGCAAATCTTGATGGAAGCCTATGCTCAGGAGTTTGACTAAAATTATGTAGAGATTTAAGATATTCCGACCAGTTTTGGAGCCAACAGGAGTAAGTTTACCAGCGAACTGTTTACATTAACATTTTAGCGCCTAATATAATTAATACAGCCCGCGATAAACGTACCGGCTGACGATATAAACCCAACTAATCCATTTATCGCCTTTTTATCGTGCGCAAAAAGGTTTGTTTATGATTTTATTCTTTTACAAAAAGGGGGTCACAAGGGTAGTCGACCGACTTGGCTGGTTAAATACATAATAAATATGAAAAAAAAATAGCAGCAGTTTTTTTTTTGTTTTTACATCGACATTTCTACTGTCAGCGTCTGTCAATTGTTCTGACGGTCCATGATGGAGTGCTGAAGGCCTCGGATCGCCTGTCAGGTCCTGGTAAGAGAGCCAAATCCGGATAAGTACCAATGCTACTTTTTCAATTCATACATAGTTTTGAATTCAACTTAGACATTACCGACATCGGTGAAGAAAACATCGCGAGGAAACCAAGGGCCGTTCCGTTGTGAAAATGGGATGAGAAGGTATGGGTGCTCTTCGTCTTGTATAGCTCCATCTATCTCTCTCTTTCTCTCCCGTAGGAAGGGATTTCCCTGCAGTGGGACAGTAAAATAATGGTATTGGGTTTGGCTACTATACTTTTAACACGGAAAGTGAGAAAAGTACATCATTATGTCCATCACCTACAAAATGATTCTTTTTTTTTAACAAACAGCCAGCCGTTACGCTCTGTTATGCAAAGATTTCTAGACCTGAATAAAAGAACAAATTTATCTCTATTTACTTTTCAAATTCCGAATTCAATTTCCGTCTGGAGTTAAAACTTCAGTTCATTGATACAACTGTCTATGGTTCATTTTAAATGCATTTCGGACTCTATGGTGCTAATTACTGTGAAGGTCGTACTTTGACTTTTGTTTGTCTATGTTTTTAATACTATTTAGAGTGACACATGTTTTGTGTAACAATGAAATTATCAGTACCTTGTGTGAGGTCGACTGCATACTTTAAGGTTATATGAATTTACGTGGAGTACTTATAATCTTTGTCAAAATATAGAGGACATCGGCAAAATAAATGTGTTAGTCATAGACACTTACTGACACACTATAATTTTCGGTGCAAAGTCTAGACTCTATTTTAGTGAAGAGATTTGGATATCAACTTCAGAAACATGTAATGTCTGGTGTGACATAACTGTGTTTTTTCTTTAATCTTCAACATTAACCCAACTTATATCTTTTGTGGACATGATGCTGTAAAAATCTTCTACTCCATACAAAGTAGCAGCCGGTGTGTTTTTTAAAACTTGAAAAAAACGAGCTCTGGTTTTATCTATTCCTTTTTTAATGTATTATAATGCATCATATGCATGTATTATTCCTGGTGTCAAAGACATTAGACATTAAGGGAAAATAACAATCGTGAGATATCATTAAACTACCTTTTTTAATTTTATTCATGTCACGACTTCGCACTTATACCATAAAGTGTAGAGGCTCAAGGACAGATAATAACCTTTAGGGTCTTTGGCCTACCTGGTCACTGGCCAGTTCCCACAAACCGAGGAGAGACTTCGTATACAGTCATACTTAAAGCCGGTTTCACATAATCAACAACGAATGCATTTTTTTCTCTAATGAGAATAGTGCCTTAAAATAGTGTTGGAACTATTTAAATTTAGTCGACTTGAAGAAGTCGATTAACTAATATTAGTTTTGTAAATGGCAATTTAGTTACCAAACTAACAAACTTTATTACAAAATAAATTAAGTTTTTGTCAACAAAATAGTTTGTACATACTAAAAAGGCCATAACTTTATCCAACACTAAGGCTTGTGAAAACGCAAGAACTCACAATGCCCAGTTTAACAAGACCTCTGCAGTTCATCGAGATGAATCACTTTTACTTTAAACATTGAAAAAGGAGAGGTCAACAGGTCTTAGTTATGTTTGTCTATTTATGTTATGTTTGTTTGTGTGTTAATAAATCACTCATTTAAAAAGGCAAAGTCAATAAGTCATTACCGAAGCAAATAACTTATTCCTTACATAAATATTTCTCGAATTAAATTAAAATGCATATGAATCACGATTGGGCTTCTCTTAGTCCACAAAAATGATCAAGGTAAGTACGTATAAATATCGAATCGTATAGAAATACCTAATTAACTTGAGTTCATCGGTATCAAATCTGCTTTAAATCGAGACATATCGACTAATCATCTTTTCAGAATAAGCTTTCAGAGTCAATAATAGGGGTTATTAACGTATTGACAGGCCCATAGACAAATCATTTCTTAGTAAATATTATCGCGCCTGTATATCCGAAGGGTGATGCAGAGGTGTACCTATAGTACCCTAGATGTCGATCCTGTTGCCATCAAACGTGCACAGATCTAGACTCCGGGGTTACTGAGAAATTTCAGACGGGAAAACGCAATGTCACTTTTACTGACCTGAGAATCGAACCTATAATGAACGGTAGTTCATTGACGAGGTAGTTCTAAGTATTTTTTACATAGAAATTGTTTCCTATTTTTGCCTAACATAGCACGCCAATTCAGTTTCCATTTTATTTAACGCATTTATTTCATTATCATTTAACAACATTGTACTAAGTACTCATTGTACTGTGGATGGGTGACCGATTGCAACATATCGAGACTCCTCCGTGCCTCGGAAAGCACGTTAAGCCGTAGGTACCGGCTGTCATTTGTTGATCTTTGACAGTCGTTACGGGTAGAAGCCCGAAAGTTTAGCAAATAGTTTTACCAAGGGGTATCGTGTTGCCCAGTAACTGAATTGTGAAGGTCAGATAGGCAGTCGCTCCATGTAAAATAATGGTATCCAGCTGCATCTGGTAAGACTGGAAGCCGACCCCTACATAGTTGGGAAAAAGCTACGCAGATGATGATGAACTAAGTGCACAACAGAAGAAAAATCTTTCATTCATGACTAGAATTTTCTCTTAAATCACGACGTATTACTGGCTGGTAAATGTGGACATCCTGTATAACCCCCCAGACGACTTTCGACGCGGGCATTAAAAACTGAGGCCCTAGTATGGACGTGCGGTGTAAACGTAACTTTAATAATTCGTACGACTTTTCAATTGGAGATCAATCATTTTGATTTCATCTTTCACACAATCCATCCATTTTTTTTGGTCATCTTCAAAACTTTCCTCACAACATGGTCCTCATTCCTTCACATTACATGCCCATACTCTATCCATCTATATGGATGATAATAATTGAATGTGTGGTAGTTCCATTTTCGATTCAAGAATCGAACGAATTGACGTTTTGTTTCTGCCGCGCGTTCGTAGCAGCCCGACAGGACGTCAAATGACGAGACGATAATTGTGATAAAAACGTGATACAACGGTTATAGAGGTGGGAAGTTGGATATTGCGATGTCTCTATTTCCACATCCCTTTGGTTTAATTTTGTATGAGTACAAGAACCTAACGCTCCTGAGCAGAGTTGTTACTAAAAAGGCGAATTTAAATCTAAATATTAAGACGTGATTTTTTTAAATATTGAGCGCACGGAGGACTGTAAGATTTGACATAGTTTATGTGAAGAAGGAGTGCAGAAAGCTAAAACGGTCGAGTTTCAATCACAGACGACCATTTATAACAAGAGCTTTTCATATAACGTAGACAGAGATACCAATTGAATTATTTTTAAATTTTGAAGCAAACCGGCTGTCAGCTCGTGTCTTTCTTCTCATTCTAAATTTGAATTGCTGTTTGTTTTTAAACATGCCATTAACTCATTGAATATCTATGGAGGTCCAAAGGTAAGTGCCTACCTTTTTGGTATTCCAAAGTATTGCTGAAGTAGATGTTACGTTCAGTTTTTGTTTTTAAATTAAAAGTAACTAGGTCTGTGAGAAGTTGGTTTCGGCCCATATGCATACGATTAGTCGCTTTACTCAACTTTAGTATATGCATAGTAATAAAAGCCCTTATGAGTGAGAGAATATTTTAAAAACCTACTCTTACGAGAATACAGGCCATTTACCATTGTATTATTTGCCAAGCATTAGGTAATGCTCCAAACTGCTAGATAATCGTCTAAAAATTTGTTGGCAGTTGGTCAACAAATGTGTACCTATAATCAATTTTCTTTTGCAAATAAATGATTGATGACCAAGCTCGAGTAAATGCTAAGGTTCATCATTTGCCAGATCATTAGTAATAATACCTAATAACGAATAACCAGGTGCAATCCTAAACTGGCATTATAAAACCAACGGAAACTTTGCAGAAAAAAATAAGCTTTGCGTCATTTATAAATCATATTTTATGAATATTTTGTTATACTGTCAAATTACTTTTTTTTACAAAAATGGTCAACCATGTTTTCTTCTTTATTTGGATACCAAATGTTACTAGTAAAAAATGCAGGTGTTGTACTCATAATAAACATCTCGTGGCAACAAAAAATCACACGCCAAAACAGACACAAGAAACAAAAACCATAAAATATTTTTTTTAAAGTAAGGTCTGACTACCAACTGTCAAATTTTTAATACACATGTCATAATGTACAACTTATTTATAATATTCTCACATAACTTCCAAAGAACAATAGTAAAATTAAATATGACTCAAAACCATTCGGAAGTAAGACCGGACCGGTTGACCATCGCGGGTTGTAGGCACGAGAATCGATTCACGATATCGATACACTCGATTTCCGATTACTGATACAATCGAATAACGTTGACAGGGGATTAAAATAGTAAATTAATAATACTGATCGGCAGTTTTGTTTGTAATGTGACATGTTAGACCTTCACAGGTCTTCCTTGTACGGTAGCTAGAAACTGGTAAGTTATACGTTTTAATTAATAAATAAAGGTTTTGAAACTACATAATATCTGTAAATTAATTGATGGCAAAACCTATTTGTAGCTACACCAACGCTAAAACAAGTGAATGAGTCACTGCCTGCGTCTGTGTTTCCGAACGCATTCAACCCGAATCTTTTCAAAGTCTGAGTGAACAGACTTCTTCTGGGTAAGCTCACTCCATCGTCAACTTTGTCTCTGTCACCTAGACTAAAGTCAAGAGCAAACCCATCTTGAGTAAAAATAAATAATGCTGGACAATCCACACAGCGTCATCTTGGGGCGCTGTGTGGATTGTCCAGATAAGCAGAGCTTGTGTTATGGGTACTAGATGACTGATATACTTAATACAATACATTACTTAGGTAGATATTTTTTTTATTATACATAGCAAATACCCAGAATAACCGGAACAAATCTTTGTAGATCGTACAAAAATATGTCTGTACGATCCCAAGGCGGGAATCGAACCCACAACCTCCTGCGTCGCAGACGGACCTTCGCCCGCTGCCACATAGGTTGTCAAATAAATATTGAATAATCATAATTATTGCGTCACTGAAGTCGTTTTATTAACTATAATTGATAACAGACAAAGAAAGACTACAGTCATGTAAATTCGATCGATTCAGAATCGAAAATACAACTATGTATAGTGTATAATTTTATTTTATTTATACGACAAGCACAAAGTACAACAAGTGTTCAAATATAAAGGATAAAGGAGACAGGGCTCGTCTTTATAACAGAAGGTGTCTGTAACTGGACTAAACAAATAAAAACACACAAATCTTTGTCTACTTACTGTGTTATTGCCAAAGTGTGCAACATATATCGCAACATTTAATAACCTCTAAGGCCCTAATGACCAAAAACACGTTATTCACGTAACATGACATTACATTAACCAATAATAAGACCAATTTAAAAGCGGAAATGGGTAACCAATCACCAACACCCAATAGGCCAACATCACGTATCGACAATACACCAACGTTGGTTACGAAAACATTTTTTTAACCTAAAAATCCTTCAAGTTTGATCTTGGACTGGATTAGAAGCATTTTGTCATTGTACTTCTCGTGTCACGTGGAAGTTAAGTAATATTTAGCTGGTATACATAATAATTCATTGCAAATACCTTTTGTACCTTACTCCATGAGAATAAATGTGGTTTTCGTTTAGCATTCTCAATGGGTGTCCAAGTTTAAGTGTCCAACTTAATTGCCGAAGCATGTGTGTGCATTTTTATTTTTGTATTTCATTACGTAAGTGTGTGTTGTGTTTTATCAGATAGTGGTGTCTGAGGCTGTTGTAGAGATGAAAGATAGGTGTTAAGTTCCGGGTACTTATCTCTGAAATTGATTCTATGATCTATGAGGGAGGGATGAAAAGAAACATGCTGTTTGCATCGATTCTCATTTGAGATGGGGTGTTGTCGTCTTGCTCTACTTGAATCATCGTCGTGATATCTGAACTCGATTTTAATTAGTTAAGATCTTCATCCTTAGCAGCCTTCAGCTTAAATAACTTTATTTTATTACTCTAGTAACATTCATTACAAATAATCATAGCCAAATTAATCATAGACAATTTCCTAAGTATTTTACCATGTAGTAAGTAGGTCTTTACGCTTGGCTGAACGAAAGGGGCGCGTCTATAGAGAGCAGCAGACCAAGAAATATGTCAGTAGCTCAAGGGTTAAATTTGACTTTTGTTTCGATAAAATAAACAGAAACTAACAGAAATTGTTTATTTTCAGCTTATGTTATTCTTCTGTCTGTTTGATGTATATATGCTTTATAGAAACAAGATTTAAAACTTGATAAGTAATTAATGATGTATGAAAGTTAATGAGCTCAAAGTGGGCCGGCTTTGGGCTTTTTTTGGCAAGAAATACGAACGATATGTCTACTAGTGCGGTTAATAAAACCTTTCTACGTACAAAGCTTAATAATGAATCATCCATCACCTGTAATACAAATATTATATATCTTGTAAAATATTTATTTGTTACAGCTCAAGTCAGCGTCCATCTTTGTGATGTCGGTGACGTACAAGTGTCATGGCGTCGGCCGTCATATTGACAAGACATAAAAAGTGCTAATGTACCTACATATTTATTACCTTTTTGAACCCTACTCGACCTGTCACACGTCCTATGAATATTGAGAATCATAAAAAGATTACCATAATAACAATTTTATAAGTAGCTATCAACGAGGTTTTATCTGTCTGTTTGTCAAGTTTTTACTGCTAAACTGCTGCGCTGATTTTGATAAGAGTTGGCAGAAAGGGCTTTTTACTTAATTCAGCCATGGACATAGTTTGTGTTACTAACTAATTTGAGGCTAAGCAACAGTTCTAACAAGAGTAACAGCTAATAATGCTCAAATCTGTATTACAGGAATACATGAAACCCTTTGATAACCGAGGTGTTCTTCTGGTGGTTGCTCAATCGATTGTCACTCATATCGACCTTCAGACTGACCGTTAACGTTGCCATTGTTTGACAACCGGCTACTATTTTAATTTCATGTTTTTTGCATGTTCGTTTAACATCGTAGTGTTAAATTTGATGATTTATAACGCAGTGACACGGCGTCGGCTCTGACCTTTGAACATGGACTGGTAGACGGTAAGTATTGTTATTATTTTACAGTTAATTTAAGAAATAATCCTCTTTTGGTTGTTGCAATTATGTGATCTTGAGTTGTGTCATGGCTCTTGTGTCCCAGTGTCTGTGTGTCTAGAAGACCCATAAACTTGTGGCAGTCTGATATTGGTGGCATTCATATAGATGGTACAAATTTCAGACTACAATAAGCCACACAAAAGCACCCCAAAGTCTAACCAAAATAATGACAAAGACAAATAATTAATTTCAGTTTGACCATTAAAAAAAGCACTTTTAAACGTGGAACTTACAAGTTCAATAAAATATATTCTAATTAAAACTACCTTTTGGAACGGGTGTTCCAAAAGGTAGTTTCATATGGATAAACATGAGTAAGAAAATCTCTCCCTCCCTCTCTCTGACTCTAGCTCTGTACATGCTACAGAAAAGTCATTGTCTAGCCCTGCATACATTTTAGTATTGGGGATCGCAGAGCAATAGACAAGGCTAGAAAGTGAATTGACAAATAGTAGAGGAGATTCTTATACTGTAGCAACACTAACTAGTAATACATGCGCTTGAGAACATGGACTCTATACGTTAGAAGAGACCTTTGAAGCGAGTCATTGGAGGTCAAAATAGCCTGGTCCTCCGATTTATAACGGCTATTAAACCTTATCCTTAAACAACTCACCGCTACTTTGTATTTGTAAAATGATGGGTGTCCTTACCTGAAATGACAAAATATCACATTAATATAAATAAACAGGTATTAAGTCCTAGACCTGTACGAGAGGATCTAGACACCATAAGTTGGTACGAAGGTTTACATCAATCAACTTTAGCCCCGAAAGCGGGAAAACGATTACGTATTGTATTTTATTTGTCAGAAGATTTAAACATCGTTTTTGACTATGTTGAAAACTGCAGTCAATGATAAATCATCTCATGCACTTTTCCGAAAGTATTTGCGGTCGGTGCAACACTATTTTTTGTTCAAACATCTTCTTAACATAATAATATTTTAATACGTGAAGTGGAATCATTGTAACCTTTTTTAAGCATATTGCCTGTACTATGGAGTGTGAGGTTTGCCATAAATAAAGTTTATATGGAGAACGAGCACAGAAATACAAAACGGTCGAATTTCATACATTGGGTGTAACTACTCGTTTATATTAAACATCATGTATCAACACAAGTAAGAATATTCTAGGGCCTTGATCATCTAGCTCATTATGTAAGTGTTCATGCATATTAGCAATATCCAAGCAAATTGGTCAATGAGCACAAACTAAGTACCTAAATATATATAAGGTCTTTAACCCTACAAATAATTAATTCGCTTCTTCCTGCCTATGCAGAATTCGGCAACATTCGGCAATGTTCGTGCAATCCGCCATTTTGTTTCATAGCTGTCAATATTGCGTGGTTTACGCAGCGTTGTTGCGTGTCTTGCGAAAAGTAGTGCAATGTCGGGTAAGGCCGAGTGCTAAATGATGGAGGAGTTGCAATTACCCAGCCACGCGTGAAGTGCCTGGTGGACAATAGAGCAAAAGTGCTTGAACAATGACAGACTAGTCAGACACTCGCTAATCGTGTAATAAGTCTCGAGACAAGGTTCCGTTCAGGTCGATTTAAAAAAAAAAGCTCATGCTTGTTTTCAGTAACACTAGCTGCCAGCATAATTAAGTACGCGCTGAACTGACTGTTGCAAATCCAACAGTGAGCTTTTTCTTTAGTTTTAACGCTGAATTTTCAATGATCAAATAAATTGTTTCTGAAGAATAAAAATGGCGGTTTCTCATAACACATTTCTATTCCCTATCTTTCAAACCACCGTTTTCAAACCTGAGTTCAGCCCTGAGCACTCTGACTATACTATCTTATTCTGTCGTGTGGTTGACAACTAATAATGTAATTTATTTATTATTAACGTTCAAGTTTAAAAATCATTTCAGGAGTTCCTGAAAAGTTTGTTAACTTTTCGTATGACCTTACATTTATCCGAGTACAATCGGCTACCGGACATGCAATGTTATGCTACTAGTTAGGAAAATACTGAACACTAGACAATTGGAAAAGCAGAGGTGATAAGGATATTCATAAGACAACCACACTAACAAACCAACCAATAAGGCCGACCTAAATGCCTCTAAAGATGGTCTCTAAAGATATTGGTCCCACAAACCGCGCCCTGTACCTTAATTTTAGCAACTACAGACAACGCAGACCAATCTCACCGTTACTAGCAATACAATAGAGCATATTACAGCCAAAACATCTATCTGGTCTAGAAAGGTGCAGTTCCAACCATGACCTGCAGGCCCTAGATCCATTTCCTCGTTGCGGTCCGCCTCGCTCGGCCTTGCGCGGAGGCCGGGAGGCCGACGACGAGAGATTACCGATAGATAGGAATGATGGTGATGAATGATATCTTTAATTGTTTCAGTGAGAACTTAAATACCTTCGTTATCTTTTAATATTGTATGAGAAAAGTGTTATGTATGATTGTGGAATGCGAATGGATATAATGCCTATGGCATTAAGTCCGCCTCTGTACATTTGTGTGCTTAAAGTATTAAATTAATAAGAAAATTAATACTATATAAGAAGTTGAAAGTTGACTTGAAATAATTTAGGTGAGAAAATAGAATCGAAATTAGCAACAAAAGTAAAATATTGTGGTGCAGCTATCAACTCAAAGGTCATACAAAAAAATGTTACTTTACGACTACAATAATAGAAGTTACTCATTTGTTAAGAATTGTAAAAATACACTAAAATTAGTATGTTGTACGTAGAGTAGAAGTGAGGGTGACTTAGAGTGTACTTGTGTGCGCGCGTGTGTGTCTGTGTGTGAAACATAAGAACTCTTGTCAATTAACCTAACATTTAACGTCGCATTTGACGTTTAAATTGATCAAATCACGATTGTTAAAAAATAACCATGCTTGCACTGCAGTGTTGAGTTGACAAGCATCGTACAGCTCAACCCTAGATTTTTGCTGATTATGCCAGCCTCGCTATTTGTTTTAAGAAGCTGTCAACTCGTTGTCATAGTTAGATAATGTCTAATAAGGCACTGTTAATTGAGAGGGCACGCTTTGTTAAATGAATGAGGAAGTCGATTTGTCTGCGGAAAGGACAGAGAAATTCTGCATTCTTATCTTCTCAGGATCACAGTAAAACGAAGTTAGAATGATTTTCAAACAATAAATCCATCGTTTCTTTGGTCTTCTTCTACTCTTATAACCGTCTAAATTCAAACTCATTTTATCTCACTTATCCTAACCAAATGATCCCGAAACAGCTTATGACGTCACTTTAGATATTTCACACAATTCTACAAATATGTTAGTATCAATCCAACGAAAGACATTCCTATAATGTGGTAGTAGTTGGACCTTGCATATCAAAGGTAAGTCTAGGTACACATTCCTCCGCGTCGCCATTTGTACAAAACCTCATTATGGGCTGGACGTGTCAGACATCATAATGGCTAAACATGTAGCTACTATTTCGTTTCTGTATAGTTCTTTCATCAAAATACCATCTCTGACACGAATGTGCATAGTCCTCACATGATCTGACCAAGATAATGTCCTGGCCTTTAAGTAGACGCTTATTTCGGCGTTTTTTCTCAGAGTAGTTAGATAGAAACACCAATCTACTTTAAAAAATATATTTTGCTTGTTTGACATGTAAAAGTGTTTATGAAAACAAATTTACAGAAATCAATATCATTTAACATACCTACTTGAAGCACGGCGAAATGATAGTGGACAATATGTGCAATAGAAATATGTACGTATATATTATATTGTCGTAACTGAATGACAGACAAACATGGAATTTGGATTTGTTCTAGAGTGTCAAGCAGGTGAATCGCTATCTCAGCGGGTCAAACGAGGGTTAAAGTTTTTATATATACGAATACGCGGACAATAGCTTGTGTTAGAGTTAAAAGAAATTGAAAAGACATCCTACGTAGTCTGTTTTCATAGACAGAATACGGACATTGAAATAGTAGTTATTTGTAGGTAATTAAGAACAAAATGCAAAGAGAAGCGTGAAAAGATCGTACAAACATTTGTCCCAAGGCGGGAATCGAACCCGCAACCTCTTGCGTCGCAGGCGGACCTTCGCCCGCCGCGCCACATCGGTCGTCGAACCACTAGACCAACGATAACATTTTGCCTGACTTGGGAATCGGACAAAAGACCTCACGCTCAGCAGTCGCGCTTAGCACCACTACACCAACGAGGCCGTCAAATGATGAAACCAAACCAGTTATAAGTATATACTAGTTACCTCTGTCGTTCTATTCACCTACTTACATTGACATAACATCATCGACGGCTCCAATAAATGTAAATGGATGCATGATACATCACTGTTTGATCCAGAACTGTCAGTTTGAAAGTAATAAAATGTCAAAATTAAGCGTGAACCACGCATGTTTGCGCAAACTTATGAATATGCAGAAACATTACAAGTTTATCATTGTTGAGACACATGCTATGTGGTATGATCATTTTGAGAGCATTCCTATAAGACTGTCATTACGAAAGAAATTTAATCTTTTTTTTTCTTATATAAAAACACATTGCCCCTAGGAATTCCTCCTGTATCGTGGGTGCGTTTACAAACATTTAAAGTCACATACACAAACAGCCAGACCCGGAACAACTACCTGTAGGTCATACAAATATTTGTTCCGTGCGGGAATCGAAACCACGACACTAGGCGCAGCAGTCAATCGCTCAGCCACTGCTCCAACCGTGCCGTCAAGAATCGAATCTGAATCTACAAGACGGAGCATGGTCAGGCCTATGCCTAACTGAACTGACGATTTTCGGCTGAATGATGATAATGATATTGAATTTAAAAGACTTCACAGAGAAGAAAATAAAAGGTAACTTTTTGTGAAAATCAGGTTTGTAAAAAGACTAATAATCATCTAACTATCATGCAGTATGTCACAAATCAGATGGATAAAATTATCATTCACATATGTAGGTACCTTTATATGTTTCAACATCTAAACTTAATGCGTTAACAGCGAAATAATAAATCTTTTTTACGCTCCCGGAAAAAGATAAAAATTCAAGTTGGGCGCCTTACACACAGCTGGATGTAAATTTTGTGGTGGAACATAAGGAAATAACTGAGAAACATGGTCCAAGTTTGAGCCTTTTTCAAAGTAAATCGAATATATATAATATATAATAAAGAATAATATTTTTCTATGTTTAGTATTGTGTCGATGTGTGCCTGGGCCTGTACTGATTTCTTTTTCTTTCTTCCTTTCAATAAGCTTTTGACGACGATCCTTATGGGTGAAGAAGGGCGGATTATATTATTACACCTTCAGGATCCTCAACATAATAAAAGTGACATTGCAGATGTCAAAAAGAGAGAATGTGCACCTGTCAGAAGATCTATGTCATAAAAGTTTGGTTGCTCACCAGGATGTGTACAACCGCCCTGACCGTCCTTATGTCAACATTCTTGGGATAAACAAATCACTTCTCCGAACTGATTTTATTGACCAATTATTATTTTAAACACCCCGACTGTAACGGATCTTCTGCGGTCAGAATTTCGTCATTACCTTTTATATTTAAACATTAATTTATATACATTTGTAGTTCAAAGGATTTCGCGAGCTCCTTATTGATTACCTACGTTCGAAAGGATTCTTGGAAATTATAATGTGAAACAAAACCTGTTTCGCGTAGATCTTAGAGGTGATATTAATTAGTCTAGTTTAAACAACACCTGTGGGAAATCGACTCATTTGTTTATGGAGTCTTGATGGTCCATGGGCGGGTCAGTAACACCTTAACATGTTTTAGCTAATGCGGTTTCAATGACAAACATCCATCTTGTCTAGTCTTTTCCCAACTAAGGGATCGGCTTCTGGTTAAACTAGATTTGGAACGCACGTCAATATATTATACGTGTTCTTATCCGTTGTCGTTGTCAGCCTGTGGATGGGTGACCGGTCGTGATCGGACGTATGAAGTCCTCGAAAAGCACGCTTACGTTGGTCCCGGCTTTCATTTGCTGTGGATCTTTGACAGTCGCTACGGGTAGTCAGAAGCCCGAAAGCCTGACAACCAGTCTTACCAAGGGTTGTCGTGTTGACCAGTAACTGGATTGTGGAGATCAGATAGGCAGTCGCTTTATGTAAAATATTGGTATTCAGCTGCTTGCGGTTAGACTCGAAGCCGACCACAACATAGTTAGAAAAAGGCTAGGCAGATGATGATGAAGACATTATTTATTTATTCTTAGAAATGATGATGATGATGATATTATACGCAGAAGCTTCTTAAGTAATAGTAGATTAGCGGATAGAGCAGAACCTTGTGTCAGGGACGCTATATTGAATCCTGAATATAACGAAGGCTTCTAGGTAGCAATTTTAAAATCTAATCGTATATTTCAATCACACCATTTAAAAAGCACTTGAACGTCGAAATTAAAATTAAAATAACACAGTAAAATGGTGATGCGCTACCTTGCTTCTCTACCTAGAAGCCTAAGACTAGAATCTTGAATAGAGCGAGAGATTTGAGGTCGCCCAGGACGACACCTTTATCCCTAAGAGAATAGTCTACTTTTAACACGTTAGAATAGAATAAAACACTCTTTAATGTACTCTATGTAAACTTCCAAATAATGACTTTAAGAGCTAAATAGGGTATGAAAGGGTGTGCACGGTCGACGGGTGGTGGGGTGGTTCACTATGCAAGATTAAATATCATTGAATCAAAAAGATTTTTGGTAAAAAAAACAACTTTCTTCCCTATATATTTACAAATTTTTGAGAATCCTATACAACTTCGTTTGCTTTGCATACATGCGAGAAATTGTATATCTCCTTCTAAATACTAACTCAGTTCTGCCAACATTTCACAACAACCCACCAATGAATCGAGCTATAGCCAACACCTAAATAAGCTACCTACTTGAAGCTCCAACATTTACGATGCGCAAGAGTTGATTGATTCGCGCCTTTATTGCCCAATGTGTCGTTACCTCTTTAAGACCGATTTACGATGTGAATTGTAATTTTCTTCTTTAATTCTTTTTTTTTCTCTTGTTAATTATTCTTTCGATGTTTTTTCTTAACTTCATTCTAGCTATAGTCAAATTGAAATACCTCCTGAATCTAGAAAAGAACCTATGAACTATTTTTTGATAGAATCAATTAAACTACGATATCATATAACTGCCCCATTTGCCAATAAAAATAGAAAACGTAAATTTGACTTGTGGTTCCTGGTCGTCAATTATACCCCTATTTTATCCCTTATCCACCCTCCTCCAGCTGTGACCCTCTCCAAAGATTTATGCTGCGACCGCGCCTGTATATCAGTCACATGTATTGTCACTACAAGTTTCGTAAAATGATATACAGGGTGACAGGCATATCAACGCACAACCTGATACCATCAGTACATGATGATTATGAAACCCTCAGCGTTGTAATTTTATCGTCGCCTTTTCCTAATTTCTACATTTTTTAACTATTAGTATTCCATTCATCGTATCTTCTGCCTAGACTTTTCTCAACTATGTTGGGGTCGGCTTCCAGTCCAGTATTTCACATGGAGCGACTGCCTATCTGACCTCCAGAACCCAGTTACTGGGCAACACGATACCCCTTGGTAAGACTGGTTGTCAGACATTCGGGACTTATTTCTCTTTTTTCGGGAGTTTTAGTTTTAGTATTCCATTATTACTATTTATTATTATCATATGTCTATTGATGGCCATTTGTATTCGCGGTTAAATGTTCCTAATTAATTGGATGTGTTAGTGATGAGATGTGTTATTTTGAGTCAAGGCAAAACTGGGATTTTTTATCAATAGGTTTATGTAAATGAAATAGTTTTCCGGTCTTAACTTAGGTATTGGTTTTCCCTTTACCTCATAATTTATGTACCATACATATACCGTCATTTAAACAAAGATTATTGTTTCTCCCTTCTTGAAATTACAGAGACCGCTTTTAAGATTCATTTGGGCTAAAGTCTAAGCTGAAGTTTTACATAGAAATTTGTAGAAGCATACAAGGTGTTACGCAGAACGAGGGACATACTTTAAAGGCAGATAGTAGTCATCGAAATGATCCTGAAGTCGTGAAAAAACAATAGCTGTTTCTCACATTTTGCTACGCCAACATAAATGTATGAAGTAGCCGATTATTTTCTTCGCAATTTTAGGGATGGGATAGGGAACAGATGTGGATAAAATTGGCACATAGATGGACCATATTTTTTATTACTGTAGTACAGAGGCCAGTATATCCAGCTACCCCAATCTGCCAAAATTCTTTGATAGTTTTTCAACGTTATTAAAAAAGCCTAACGTTCATGTTCTATTGAGAAAATTAGACAGTTGGAGATGGCTTGATGTGCTGGCGTCTGTAGATACTTATATGATAGCTTCCGACCTCCACGCGGGCGAAGACGCGGGCCAAAGTATCCCGTAATCCAACATTGACAAATAGTAACATTATTTACAACAGTTAATGAGAAATATCAATGGACAAAGAGCTTTGCATAATAACTGTAAGCCTTGCACATTAGTTGCTAAAATTAGTCACCAAAAACTACAGGTCAATACCCTTTACAAGTATTAGAGACCCAGTTGCATTACATTAGAATCGTAAGTACCAAACAAATAGTATTTGTATGATTAATGATTTTTAAACCACAGTAACGGTATCATAAGTCTATCCTCTTGAAGGTAAAGAGGTCAATATACTGACCAAAACTCCTTGATATATTGTCGTAAATCTATGATCTATGGTCCAAAGTTTTGGGCATGGATGTGTCATAAGGCGATTATGAAAAAAGCGGTGAAGCGTATGTCGGACCGCGGTGAAGGGTTCCGTAGTCAGTTTGAATATTTAAATGGGCACAATTTGATTTGACACATAAAAAAAAATACGTTTCATAGCATTTTTGAAAGAAACAGTTAACAACATAGTTATTTCTGCAGTTATCACCAGAAACATCGTATTTATTGAATTATTAGATTTAATGATATACCACATTTATTTTTACACGAAAAATTCAAACTTATTAATTTAATGATGACACGTTTTTCACCAAACAAAATTTCGTTCAATGGTATGTATAACGATTTAGATTTAGAAAAATATATTTACATATACCTCATTATATTTAACGATGTTATAACTCTTTAATCCAATCGTAAACTTCAAAGCAAAACCGTGCTTGATACTCGATCAATTACCCATTAATTATTATTTAACGGCAAATTAAAGTTTACGGCATTTTTTCCCATTATAATGGGAGAATAAAAATCACATTAGATTCCATATGACAGGTCATTATCGGGTTCATATGTCAACGCACTAGCATTTTAGTTAGCCAATATTAACGGCATCACTAGAACATAATCCAACGATGATTTGTGACTGAACAAAACGGCCATGTAGCGACATCTATCTCGCCACATGCGCAGTAAATCTGACGTATCCTACTTTGCGACATTAAAGCTATCCGAGTGATTTAATGTATATACAAGAACCCGACAACAACCGTCGGGCAGTAGCCCACCAGGCAAAACACCCGTCTGGTTGGAGTATCCTCCCTTTTATGGTGGATGAGGAACTTTACACCATGTTCTTCATACACATCACATCTAGGTACTTACATAAAATTAAATCACTATATAACGACTTTGACTTTGAGCAGAAATCTTTCAATCTACTGGTTTAGCTGTAAACAAATACATAAAGTATATATTACTAAACACGGTTCACCATCTTCTTAGCCATTAATATTCTCTCTGGTAAGAACTAACGACCCACCATATTGACCCCACTGTTACCGCCGTCATAAATTAAATATGCAAATGTTTAAGGAAATCTCTTTATAAAATTTGAAATCCCAAGTCCTGACGTATTCGCATTAATTTGATATAATTTAGAACGATATTCCTGTTATTCATACATTCACGAGGAGCTCGTGGCTAAATAATAACAGCCGCACGGGTTTTTCGAAGGTTAAGCTACGCTTGCCGAGGTCAGTCTGTGGATGGGTGACCATTCGTAACATATCGAGACTCCTCCGTGCCTCGGAAAGCACTCTGAGCCGTTGGTCCCGGCTGTCATTTGTAGAACTTTGACAGTCGTCACGGATAGTAAGAAGCCAGAAAGTCTGACAACCAGTCTTACCAAGGGGTATCGTGTTGCCCAGTAACTGGGTTGTGGAGGTCAGATAGGCAGTCGCTCCATGTAAAACACTGGTATTCAGCTGCGTCCAGTAAGATTGGAAGCCGACCCCAACATAGTTGGGGAAAGGCTAGGCAGATGATGATGACTTTGATCTGATTCATACTGTAGATTGTATTTTCTGAGAAATTTACTGGGAAATAGATGTTCGTTGACTGATAAATTACGGCATAGAAAATAGTAAAACGCACTAAGCCAAATCATCTTTGTGAGTGATGCACCCGCTAGTGGATCTCAAACTCATATTTAGCGTCGAGTCCAGAAATGTCATATATGCCACTAGAGACTTCAAAGCCCGTGAGGAGGTTTTACACTCGCGGCTAAAATTGATGGATATTGTAATTAAATCGTGCAACAAAATAAAACAGAAAAAAACGTTATCTGGGAAAAAGGAACACATACCATATCTAGAGATACCCAGCTCTTGGGCCCTACTATAATCATTTGCCGGGTAGGTATTATGCAAGGCATCCCAGTTAAAAAACTGCATAACTCTTCACTGATATCAACCAGTTATAAACGAGAATGTTAGGCTCTAAGAACCCTTGACTCGCCCATGAATTTCGATCAAATCACAGTTTAATTAAAAATCTTAAGGTTGAAGTATATTAAAAGATTTAACATTCTCTAAACAAATCCATATGGAGTCTCCATTTTTAATTAATCCACTTTACACAGGTCACTGAACCATCTCAAGTTTATATTAAAATGGAATATATTATTCAGAAGAAAGACAGTTCGCCTTGCTTCTAATTTAGTATTAAATCAGTTAGGAGACATAATCTCATTGGGCTCATTCATATCTAAAACTACTTCCATTATAGTACCAACCTTATTAATAATTCAACTACATTTGTTATTATTTTTTGTTCATACGCATCAGTTTTTAGCTTTGTGACTTGGGTTACCCTAGCAACGTATGTAAATACGACACTATCTATAGATTCTGATTCATCTTTTGTAGACCAATATAAATAGTTGGCATTTTTCAATGACTTAAAACCGAACCTTAAGAATGGGTTGACAGCAAGAATTAATCACCAAATACTGTTTTGGAACTAATTAACATAAATTACATCAATTCAGTAAGCCTATCGCATTACCAGGTCATTAAGAAAAGGGTACGAAAAATTGATAAAATTGCACTTTTAAAAGGAAGGTCATCTATTACCAGGTGTCTTTTGACAGTCTTCCAAAAAGACATATGTGAAGATTATCGTCGAAAACTAAATAGTAACTGTCATTCGGCGAACTTACTTTTAAAACTGAATATCTATGTATAATTCTTCAATGCCACATGATACGTTTTAATTCCAACGCGCCGGTATGAATAGAAATTCAATAAGGCCAGTGTTGAAGCAATAACTTATTGAAAGCCTTAATAAGTCTCATGAGAATGGCTGCGCACAAACAAAAGTCAAGGAAAGTATTGTCCTTCAACTTTACGATCCTGCCCTTTGGTTCGTGTGTGGTAATACGTGATTCTGAAACCCTTATTGTAGAGGTACAAGGCGCAATTTGCAATGTTATAATTGAAACAGCTCCTGCAATATTTTCTGCGGGCATTGGGCTGTCAATATTTAAATGAATTATTGCACTGGACTTATAAGTTATCGAGGAGTAACCACAGCAGTGATGTATGTGAGTCTCTCTCGTGTAACTCATAAATTCAATTTTGAATCCAGTTAAAAGGAAGTGCACACTCAATTTGACGCACAAATATTTCACAGTTATTTCAATTTGAATATGGTGATATTAATCTTCGAATTCTAAATACTATATGTCCATTATCCATATGTGAAATTCTAAAGTTATGGCTGTCTGCAGTTTTTGCTTTGCTATACTACATAGTCAGGCTAGACCTAGTTTAAGGGACAGAGTCTATATAATTGTGCTTACAGTATGAAAAATGTTAAATGTTTTTAATCTACAATGCAAAGTGTTCTTGGTCTTATGAAATAAATATATTTTTTTATTATATATAGTCTAACACTGCTAAACTATTCACTAGGCAATACACATCATTTCTTAAACATACTTATTCATAAGGTAGTCAATGAGCCACTCTAAACTAAATTCCTTTCCAATGCTACAACAGGTACTCGTACATGTCTCAAAATTGACACGAGAATCTCAATACACCCAATAAAGATCACACATATGGCCTTTTGCGACCCAATACGGCTACGATGTTCGATGAGTATGTTACGTAAACACTACAAAAAGTTGTACAGAACTGGGTTACCATACGACATCTCGATTGATTTAAAACCTACAGTGTAGCGATTTTTTCAAATTAATCGAAATCACTTGCCAATTATCAATGGAAAATGTCAAGATGAACCTGTAGTTTCGAAAAAGAGGTACGCCTTGGTAAAGGTATTGTTTTTGATGAGTAAGCGGTAGGCTCTTGTGTAAGGAGGTTGGAGTTCCATGGGCTGTTTTTACACAGACAGCATTCTCTTTTTAATTAAGTGTTGTAGAATGTATGAAGTAATTATATAGGATAAGATCGTCGAAATTAATACTTCACATTAATTGACAAAACAAAAACTGGCGACCAGCATAGCCTTGCTAAGTTTTCATGCAAAGACACACACCAACGATTTCCCAATTTTAATTGCGAACCTTCAAAAATTGATTGCTGTATCAATATATAATTCCAATAAATCGTAGACACATAAGTACAGGCAATTAAGTAATAACAGCGAAAAATTGCTGCGCAAAGTCAACAAAATTACTATCCATATACTTCCGATCAATGTAACTCCGCCATTACTAATAACAGGAATCGAACCTACACCAAACAGCAAACGGAAGGCACTAATCGATTCGGTCACAAAATTGCATAGATTTTATCGATTGTTGAGATATTTCAAAGGAACAAGAAAATTGCTCGAGAAATCTGCGCAGTTTCCTGAGTCAATATACATTTTCGTCATTTCCACCATGGCATTTATATCTATACATATCGTAACACAATCGGTTGCTTGTCTATGAGACCGCGTTCCTTTTACAAACTACGCAACGGTTTTTGATGCAGTTTTCACTACCAATTGGAGAATTCATTCCGGAAACTTTATGTGTATAATACTCGTACACATTGAATAAATCTTGATGTTTTGTTAAATTGTAAAAAGCATTCGCTAGTATACAACACAATCCAGTTTTAGTTCCTGTAAAATCATTCGTGAGATGATAAAATGACTGGGTGCAAATATGGCCCAGAAAAGTTCCTTGTAGCAGCCCTATAGAAGCTACAATATTTTTTAAGATTTTTCAGTTTTACTGATCTATCTCCGTGTATCAGGGAAGTTAATACACAGGCATACAAACTACTATTCCATAGCAATTGTAATGAAAAAAGAAAGTTAAAAAAGGAATGCTTTAAAATGTCAAAAGCTCTTGTTGAATCTGCATTACAATGTAAAGAAACATCGCACGTTTAGGAATGCTCTCATCTCCTTAGTCCAATTTCCCTGATCTCGAGCCAACAAAGAGCTGACAAATCCTACACAGAATCACTTTCCTATTCGTATCACGTTAGTTACCGTCAATAAATCTATTCTAATGTCAGTGAAATAAATGGTGTGCAATTGCTATTCCGTTCAGATGGACATCTTATTTAGACTCATCTTGTTTAAACAATGCTGATCTGTCTATTGTTTGTCTCTGTTTAAATGTTAGTAGGAACTTATTTATTACTCTATTTCTGATGAAGGACATTTATTTTTAGTCATATATTGGATTTCGATTTTAGCTTCCTGGAAGACGGTGACGTGGTCGGCTTTTTTAGAGGTAGAATAAGAAAATAATCAAATAAAGATAAGAATCAAATACAGTGGGATTTCCTTTCTGACTGAAATCCATGGTTATTATAGCATCATCTAAATATGGAATCCTTTTAAATAATAAAATATGTTGTGCATTCTAGCACATGCGTACTACTCTACGTCTTTTCCGCGATTAGATTTAAAATCAAAATCAAAATAAATCTCAAAATTCATTTTTTCAAACTAGGCTGAGAATCAGCACTTTTTGAACGTCAAAAACGTCCCCCAAAACGCCCACCCTTCACTACTTCCTAGAGTTTTTGCTGGGAAGAAGAAGTAGCGGAACAAACTCCCCAGCAATACGTCTGTCTGATAGTTTGAAGAACTTGATGCTATACAACATATGTTTAAAAAATAAATAATTATGTCAATCATCTATATAAATCATTAAGAAATCTTGGTGGGAAAAATTCATGACACAAAAAAATTGTCACTGAAGCCCGTGATTGAATGTAATATGCCTCTTCCTTTAGATTATAAATCTTTAGCAAGTCCAAAAAAGGCAGTCTCACTATATTCAAACCCATTGACCGAATCTTCTGACTCGACCATATCAAAAGGCGTGAACACACAAGTAACAATAAATGTGCCGCAAGCTTGTCACATTACTAGCAACCGGTTGCTTATGAAATCGATCGCGGGCGTGGCTCCGACACCAACTTTATGCGGAGTGGCGCTTGATATTGTGCCTTATTATGACTGTTATGAGTGTACGACTTAGTACGATTTTGTGCAGATTATCTCGGTACTGCTGTGGCGTAATGTGATATAATCAGTGGGCGTGTTAATGTTTGTGCGAAATGCGATGTTTGCTCAATTGAGACATGAGAGGTTTAACGTATGGTAGTGTAATAAATTAAAATGAAGACATCCTTAAAAGAGACTGCAGTTATCAAGTGCATTCTGGTATTCAATTTACGAAAACAGCTGCCGCTATTGATATAGAAAAATATTCCACAACGACAGACTTAGCAGAAGTAACAAATATTATGAGTAGAATATCTCTAAAGGGGACTAAAGATGAATGAAATAGACGTCATCGAATCATATTTATAGAAACGAATTATTAAATCGATCACATAACAAGTTGCATCAATAGGTATCAATTTAACAGTGATTTACCAATACTTCACTACGTATGGTACAGTTAATAAAAACACCTATAATGTCTACTAATGATATGAACGAACTTTAGAACGATACTCTTGGAAATCAAAATACCTTTTGAAACTGAAATAACGGTACCAACAAGTATTTCTCTTCTAAAAAGGACGTTTTTACTTGTTCGCAAAAAATACCGGTCAATCAATCCTAACAAGGTGTACGACCGATGTTATACGTCGAAACATGTTAAAATGACAATAATGGCATGTGTAAAGGTTTTTCAACTGCTCAAACACACGTCAGATATATCAGTCTGAGTTAACGACACATTCATGCCCGCTTAAAAGTCAAGAGGCCAACAGAAAGTATCGTCATATTGAAATGAACCCATCTATTACCACAGCTTTGTGGTTTGTGGCGATTTAAACTCACAAACTAAACGATTCCCATTTATTCTGTAATAAAGTATTGTAGATTTGCATAAATTTCGTTGTTGCCTTGAAAATGGCAACTCTCTGTTAACAGTTTTGCAAAACATCTCGCAAACTAACGTTTTATACCGCAGATAGAGTGAAAGTAATGCGGTAACTACATGAATTATGTATGTACGTGCGAGCTACTGGAATGCCGTATAACTTCCGAAAAAAAATCCGTATTACGCGAACGACTGCACGGCAACCTATAAGTCACGTGTTTGAACAATATTACAAACATGGCCGCCGTCCTTTGACAGCAGTCAAATTTTCCCGCGTGTTTTTGGGTATATTTTATATTTAGCTTAAAAAAGACGGCATTAGTGATAATTAGCAAAATTTTGGTCAAGGTAACGGACCCAGCCAATCAGTATATTTTTATGACACAACATTTTTAAGTTGGACAGGTGTCTGTTAAAAATTATCGTATATTTATAGATTGTATCTATAAAATAAGAAGTTTAATTAACACAAGAGTAATCAAATAAAATTTCGCTTTTAATTATCTATATTTTTTAGGATACCGATACAAAACTTGATCAGAAATTATTATAATGCGTATTCGTATTTGGCTTTGAGACTTGTTTCGGGCTCATCAGGCAACGAACAGGCAAAATACATGATATTTGCATGTATAATGAGGTACACAGCGAAAGAAATCCGGTTTTGCAAAAATTTCGTACAAAATAAACTGTAGATCACGCTTAAGTACTGAGAATGTCAAGCGTCGATTTCGTTAAAATTTTATGACTTTTCATAATATTTTTATTAGTAATTTATTATCTAATTTCTGTTAAACCGGAGATTTTGGCAATAGTTTATCTCATCCATTTCATAATTTCCATGTATTCATGATCATTGAATCGTAAAAGGTACGGACATTACGTAGTCAAAAGCCAGTAGGTGAACTGATGTTCAAATCGTATTTTTAAAAGTTGTTTTATTTCGTCAATCGACATTTAAGTGACATAAATTATGTGAAGTTCATCTTGTGAATAAATAAAAGTTAAAAAGTGTCTTTTGTCTTGAAGTTTGGTTAGCCAAGTCGTATAATTTGATTTGTTATTTGGCCAATACTTCGATTTTATATTACTCCGATTCTGAGAGCTGTCATTTTGACATTAAGAGGGTCTGATGACACTTGTCACACATCACTTACGATTACATATCACATCTACTAAATATTAGTTTTACTAACTAGAGCAGAAAAGGTGACTTACCTGAGTATTAAGTGTGTGTGTGGAGAAGAAAGAGCATAGAAGAACGATTGTGGACAGCCAATGGGCCGACACGAACGGCGTCGACTCCATAGTGAATCTGTAAGAAAAGAAAATACACATTGAATCATTTGCAACGATTAAACAAAGGACCTTTGCACTTGCTGCGGTACAAAAGCAATTAGGAAAGTACCAAGACGAGTCGATTATAGACCATCAATTAAGGCAGACCAATGTCCAGCTTCGACTTCAATTAAAATGGATGTGACTTAAATTACTAATCAAGTATTTCCTACGTACTAAGTAAACTGATTTCAAATTTTCAACACCATTTCTAATATTTTAGAAAAATAATATGAAATTAAGAGAATAAGAAGGTCATTCCTACTTATCTCAATAACTATTAAAATAATTTTAGTGAAATTTTAATATAAACATAATTTCTCAACAACATCATCTTCATTTACCAAAACATAACATAATAACCAACAATTCAGCCATAAACAAGGGCTTTAGTGTTGCCATACAAATAAATTTCCTTTAGTCGGGGTGACCAGTTTTCCCTGTAGAAATTCTCGGTACCAACCAAGCTTAGATCAAAAGATACTTAGTACACTATCTTGTCATCTTGAATTCTGTTGCAAATTACAGTTGGTGTAAGAAATTGTGTCCTTATTACGTGTAGCGTTATCTTGTTACGAGTACAAGATACTTATATTTGGTATGTGCTGAGATTTTTGGAGATTCCTATCGGAACATTTTATTATACAAGACCGCGTCGTCTGCATGTCTGGCTCAACTTGCGCTAAAATTGGGAACTAACTGTGAACTGCAGTAGATATGGCTTTCCGGTAAATGTTTCCAACTTTTTAATAGTTGGAAACAGTTATTAGACAGGAGAATTTATTGTCGTGCTAAGTCAACCTCTTGCAATGCTTTGAACATTCTAGGTTTCTTTTCTAGTCATTTCAATCCCTTTTTTAGTTTTAAGACACTTTCAGAAATATGCCGCGGTATTTACAGTCACATATTTAATTATTGTTATCTCAAAAATGCTTTTCTCTTCGACAGCATCCTGTCTCACAAAAATCCCTTCATCATCATCATCCTCCTGCCCTTATCGCAATTTAATTGGAAAATAAAATTTCCCTTGCGTGACTAAAAAGAAACAATAATTTGACGTTACCCTTAAATTTCCCTTTTTTTGCTGATTTCATTGCTAAAGAAGATTTATATCAGACTATACTTTTTTGCCTCTAACCAGCCAGTACTAAAGTTGACCAGATTGACACATCAAGTGTCATGAGATCGGAAGTGAGCGGCGATTGTGCGCGGCGATTGAGGCGACCTTAGCATCATCTGATAGCTTTCAATGTGTTGCCACTATTATCCTGTGCTTGAGATTTTCATAAGATAATGGTGGTTAATTTTATTAAGTCTTGTTGCTGTTGCTGGATCTAAACTTGGACATACGCTTATTCACCACTTTAAAAATACTTATTTTTGACCCAAATATTGACTGGAAAGAATGTCAACATTACGGAGGTACAGAGGCTAGCACATGAATCTACCCCAAAATCAAAATCAAAATTCATTTATTCAAATTAGGCTGAGAATCAGCACTTTTCGAACGTTAAAAAAAACGTTTAAAAAAGACAGTCCCCTTAAACGCCCACCCTTCACCACTTCCTAGTGTTTTTGCTGGGAAGAAGAAGTGGCGGAACAAACTCCCCAATCTGTCAAATTCCTTTGATAGGTTTTCAACTTTATTGCAAAGAATTAAGGTTCATGTTCGATTGGGAAAATTTGTCATTTAGGGATGGAACGTACCTACATACATAAAAACAGTAAAAATATTCTTTGAAGTCGGTTAACAAAGGGTAAATTATGCATAAATCAGAATTTTCAATTCGAAAAACATAAATATTCATCAAAAATAATATGCCAAAAGGTAAACGAACATTGCACAAAGGTGTCATTTATCGTTTAATTCAATTATCTACAACATTTTTTGCCCATAACCAAAAATAAAGAAAAGGAACATAAAGTGTTCGTAATTTATTACAATACCTAAATAAACAAAACTTTTTGGAGCTCTGCCATTTAAATTGTAGGAGGACTAGCACGATTATTATAGTAAAAAACAAATCGTTGTAATTTTTGGTAGAGTGAGTGTTTAGAGGTTTTTTATCTCTAGACTTTGTACTTATTTGCTGTTCACGTTGAAACCTTAAATTCTCTTTTTTTTAACAGTAACATTTGTGTCGTGTCCTAATTGCCCAATGGTTATCACCACGTTTAACACGCACAAGAATGTGAGTTCAAATCATTCAAGTAACACTTTCTTAGTATATCTTGGGAATCACTGACATCGATGAAGGAAAACTGGACTTAAAATTAATATGAGTCTGAAATCGCTAACACGCACTAAGCAAGAGTGGTGATTAATGCTCGTGCCTTCTCTGTATGAGAAGAGGATTTGCTCTGCTGTAGGACAATAACAGGCTGGTATTATTATGTATATTTATTTATTTGTTCTATCTACAATTGTTACACTGTTTATCCTAATAATACAAGCAATATTATATAATATATTATATATATATATATATATTATACAAGCATAGTGAACAATATGATGCGATAGACACAGCATGCAAAAAAAATATAACAATAGTCCAAAAATAACGAAGTATAAAAGGAAGGATGGCAGGAAAGAGGCCCACATGAAAATGGTCCTTCTATACGCCATACAAACTATATCTGTGGTGGACACCTGTTCAGCGTGGCCCATAAACGACCCATTACAAACCCATATAATTTACATAACGATAGGTAAGTACGAAACATTAATTAATGCGTGTGAACATTATGGTAATATTTTCCCCACAGGAAATGTTGATGATGATGGTACTATTAATAGCTATTCTATGGAGACTTTCAAGGAGATCAAGTTTATTGTTGAGACAAACAAATCTTCTTTAGACTTTCGACCTAACCCGAAGAGCTTCGAACTCAAATTAAGCGTAGCCTTCTCGAACTTCTACACAACAATAAAAACGAATCAAAGCAATACTTTCCATTGCTTCATTAATTTAAAAAAGGAACGACAAAAAAGAACCATAGATTAAAAATTTCCTTATTGCCGCCAACAGAGCGGACCATAAACAAACAAAAAGTCTTTCTGAGGTCGACGCTCGCGCTCAGAAGGACAATGTCTTTTCTCAGAAACGGACGCCGCACCGCGAAATATTAATAAAGCTCCGTTTGGTGCCGGGACACGTTTCCGCATTGGTAAGCGGACCGGTCCGGCACAGGTGAAAATAAAGCAATGGTTACCTGATCGCCGTATGGGTTACTGAAACATGTTTGGTTCTAACTAGCACTAACTGACCTTTTGTAGAAATTCGGAAGTATATAACTATTTTGAATCTCTACGAAACCTGCGAATCAATCATTACATATCAACTTACTAAAATTAAAATTCCTACGTTGCTTAGATCTTGAAATCGAGATCTGTGTAGGCAGATCACGATATGCCTCCATTTCTTGATGGCGTTTGTTGCGCTCTGTCAGCTGTGTGTTTAGTATTTAAGTCGTTAAAACATGATTGAAGCCGAGAAATAGTTATATCAACCTCATCGTGGGATATAGCAAACTCATCATCTTCTAACCATATGGAGCTTACAGTCTAACCGTATGAAGCGACTGCCTATCTGTCTCCCACAACCCAGTTACTGGTCAAAACGGCAAGGGTATAGCAACCTATATACCGTAATATAGTCTTCTTCTTAGCGTGTCCATGCCCACAGAGTCAGGCCAGAAATCAGACACGAGCTTGGCACCATCGGTAGCGTCCATCCCCTTGCAGCGGGTCTTAGAGCACGCAAGACATGTTATCAGGTGTGCCATCGTTTGTGGACCAGCACCACACTTGCACACCAGGCTAGTGGCGTCTATTAGCTTCCACCTGACCAAGTTTTCCCTGCTTCAGCCAATCTATGTCCGGAATCTATTAAGAGTCTTCCAGGCAAGTCATGATAACTCATGACCACGGAGGAGACTTTTAGCTGGTAGAACGAATGGGATGGGTAGGGAAGCACTATCTCGCCATAGCCTGAGTTTCCCCTCGGAACTCGATAAAAAAGTTTCGATAAAGTAAATTTTCTATTTCTTTACTCACTTCAAGAAAGAAGGTGTTAATCGTGGATCCCTGCCTTTCCACTACAAGTCAGAAATCTTCAAGTCATTTTACGGTTAGTAGACAGTATGGTGACCACAGGATGACGTCATCCATACCCAGAATGCCTACAGATGCTCCTGATTTAATCATCTTATAAAAAGCGCCTTCTTTCGTTAACCCCGTTAATTAGTGTTTAAAAGTGGTACTTAAGTTTAAAGCCAGATATAATGAGCTGCAAGCATTAGCATTCCACCCTAATTACAATGTAATCTGCTCATTTTAGTTAAGTTACACTTAAAATTGAATGTCTTCCCTCTTTATTGGTTGTTTTATTGGTTTATACTCTGCTTTTATCAGTAACTATCTGACAACATACAGCTTGAACTAGCCAGGATAGATTTTGGGACATTCACTAGCTAATGAATAAGCAAGTTGAATTCCTTATTTTTATTATAATAGGTCTTTACCTATGAAATTGCCGTTTTGTATGAAAAAATTTAAATGATTTTTTTTCATGTATTTTTTATTTGTATTAATCGAAGTAATCACCCATGCAATCAATGCATCTTTGCCAACGCAGTGGCAGTTTATTGATGCCCTTCTTAAAGAAATCAGCTGGACGGGAGGCAACAAATTCTTCAAAGGCATTTTGTACTGCCTCGGGTATTGAATGTTTTTCCCGCCAAGAAGTTATCCAAATTCTGGAAAAAGTAGTAGTCTGTAGGCGCAAGGTCTGGTGAGTAGGGCGGATGACGGAGAGCTTCCAACCCCAGTTCTTGCAACTTGGAGACCGTCTGTTGTGCAGTATGAGGTCGCGCGTTGTCGTGCAGGAGCAGCGGAGACGAGCGATTGACCAATGCTGGTTGGAGATGTGCCAGCTTCTCCATCATTGTGTTCAATTCTTCACAGTACACATCTGCAGTAATGCTCACCCCGTTTGGTAAGAAGCTGTGTTGAATCACACCGGCGCTAGACCACCAAACAGTGACCATCACTTTTCTTGGGGTAAGTTTTCGTTTAGGGCATTGTTTAGGTGCTGAACCAGGATCCAACCAACTTGCTGAGCGCTTGCGGTTATCAAACAGAATCCATTTTTCATCGCAGGTAACAATGCGGTTCAAAATTCCTTCATTTGTGTGTCTGTTGAGCAGTGCAAGGCACGTCTCGACGCGTACTTCGCGCTGGCGATCATTGAGTTCGTGGGGCACCCATTTGTCAAGCTTTTTTACCTTGCCAATTTGACGCAAATGGACCAATATTGTTTTGACGCTAACGTCGAAAGCTGCTGCTAATTCAGCCGTAGATTGTGTATCATCAGCTTCCACAATCGCCTTTAATTCGTCATTGTCGACCAAAGTCTTCGGACGACCGCGAGGTTTATTTTTCAGGTCGAAATTTCCAGAACGGAAGCGAGCAAACCAATAACAGGTAGTGCGTTGGTTTGTAGTGTTAGCTCCGTAAACGTCGTTGATGTTGCGTGCCGCTTGTGCCGCGTTGCTGCCACGACGGTACTCATATTCCATAATTACTCGAATTTTTAACGTATCCATGATGACGAAAAAGATTTAAATGCGATGAAAATGTAACACTAATCAATAAACAAATGACTACTTTTGGAAAAAAAAATCCATGTTTTTAAAATAAAATTAATTTGAAATTAGAATTCTTAGCCAAACAAAAAATATTTTGATTTGAAATGGCCAGTACTGCAGAACGGCAATTTCATAGGTAAAGACCTAATATTTGACTAAAAAGTTGACGTGATATTTTCAACGACGACTGCACCAAAGTTGGAAATCACGTATATGCCTTTTATGAATTAAAGAAAACATTTTTTTTTTCAGGATATATTGTTCAGATGTTTAAAGGGCAAAGCAAGGAGTTTTTACATCTGAACTAGGAGTCTACAAGTCACAAACAAACAAAGTCAAATAAATGAATACATAACGACATCAAAAATGAGGTAACATCATGAAAAACATTCAATTTAGATACTTCTTGAACCATCACAGATGACAACATTCAAGAAACGTGGCCATTAGTTTTAAAATGATTTACGTCATCAAGATGGCCTTTTATCACATTCATTCACCTTTATTAATTTCACAAGAGTCGCTGTACCAAACACAAAAACTAAAATACTTTAATATGACATACGGACATCGTAAATTAATTTATAATGGCGTGTTTTACATAAAAATCAGAGATCTAAATGGATGACAGATGTTTGCGCAAAATGTTTTTTTATTAACTTATATATCAGGACAAGCTGGCTTTCCCCTCTCTACCCATGACTATTAAAAGAGGTGATAATGACTTAACCTATGACATCTATTTACCAGCTAGCTTTACAGTGTGACCAACATATATATGCAGGCGGAAAAACACAGAACTGAAATAAAATGCACCGATTTTTTCATTACGCTGCTTTTTTTGACAAGCAGGCCATCCTGAACTGCAAACATAAACTGACCATGCTGAACCTATGTCATCATCAGGGGTCAAGTAGGGAAGTGTCAAACTCATCATCGTTCTAGTAGGTACGAAGAAGCTTTTCGCAGAAGAGCTAAAGTCCTTTTTTGCAATTCCATCTAAGACCAGAACAAATTACTGTCGTATTTGACATGGTACCGACGCGGCGACGGTAGGACCGACCTTAATGTCATTGAAAAAAAAGGTTGTAATGAAAAATGACGTAAGGGACAAGTACCAACATAAATAAAAACAAAATGGCTGCCTCAACGGAATAAATCAAGCAAAGACCGTTTGTCCAATTACATTCGTGTTTAGGACCGAAAAATATTGCATCAAGTTTCAATGGGCGTAAATTATTTCATTTTTATTGTATTCTGGTAATAACATTTATTAATATGCCGTGCGAGTACGATACGGTTTATTTTTAGATGTTTATTAATTGACAACGGTGTTCCGTTTGCTATATGTAGAATTAGTACCTTTTTCATGCGGTTTTATAGTTATTTTTAATATAAAGGTCTTCGGCCACAAAACATCAACACAGAGAACTCGGGTTAGGAGAGACAGAATTATGTCGTTATTTTTAAAAGCAGGCAGATTGTTCAAATAACTTCAAATAGGTCTTACAAATAATGAAATAGATAATGTAACTTGGGTGAGGTTGCATCGCCTAATGCAACCTCACCCAAGTTACATTATCTATTTCAACACATCCAAATAATAATCAATTTAAATTTATACGCCAAGAAAATACTTCAAATCCAAACCCACCAACACAAAGCACTTACGTTTTATCGTAAAACAGTACCATTTTGACACAGATGTGTATAACCATTTAAGTACAAGTAACCATAGAGTTTTATCGCTATGCTACATTGTCTATGCGTTGCGAAACTTAAGTGTTTATGGGTACTCGCTACTCATATAAGATAGTACTGTGTTCAACATAGTAAATCGCGTGTGTTTTTATGCAATTGCAGCCTAAGTAAATACGTTCTGCATGGGGAAGTTTCTTTTTCGTAGAGACTGAAACGCAATCTTATTTTTTTTTAATATCATATTTAGCGGTGCCAGCATGGTTCTTCCGACATGTTATTAATTGACATTTAAATTTGGATGTCATTTACGACGTCTAAAATAAAATCCGAAATGGCAAATGTACACATTTTCGTAAGGATATCAAGCCTTCAAAAAATCTTAGCGACAAATTAAGAATTATTACTATTAATTCGACAATAGTACGACGAATGTCAATCGTGGGAACAAATTATGTCAAATTTGACGTTTGATCTATAAATTGTCGATAGGTGAAAAATGTGCATGCATGCACCGCCGTGCAGGTCCGAAAAGCAATGAAAAACTTACTCAAATAAGAATGATGCGCTTGAGTTGAGCAGGATGTTAAGTATTTGACAAAGTTTACGTTCATCTATTATTTACATATCATCGTGGCGACGTGTTTGATTTACAATATTTTATAATTTGTTTTATTATGTTTAAATATGCATACTTAGCACTGTTATTAGCAGTGATTGTTAATCGGCAAAATATACGATTCTATGCAAATCGCAGACAGGCGTATCTTTGGATACAACGTTACATTTAGCTTCAAAATAACCAGTTGCGTTTTAACACAATCGCCGCTAAGAATTGAGGAAATCGTCTCTCCGATAATTACATAATTATTTTATGTTTGTTTTGTTTTAATTAATTAACTAAACTGCCTTGAAGTTGTGGAGGATCGAAATAATGTTAGTTATTTATTGGTATAGATATTTCTTTTTACATATTTCTATTCACTGCACTGTAGATTATCTCTTATATATACAATTCTCGTGTCACGGTGTTTGTAATTAAACTCCTTCGAAATGGCTCAAGCGATTTTCGTGAAATTTTGTGTGCATATCGGTCAGATCTGCGAATCGGACAACATCTATTTATCATCCCCCTAAAGGTTTAAGGGTGGTCCACCCTAGAATATTATTTTAGACTACATTTTTTGTTTTTAATTTGTTATGATACAGCATACAAAAATACATACTACTTTAATTTTTCACCCTTCTATCACCAACCTCTATATGGCAAAACATCGTAAGCTGGGTCAGCTTGTTATTTTATAAAAAGTAACGACATAAAGGTATTTATCACAGAATAACATCGCACCTGCATTACCTGAAGGGTTCGACAGAGGTGTACCCACACACCTTTGCAGAAGTGTACACCGAAATTTCTCCAGTAAAGTTTTAATACCATTAAATGGGGGGCGAGCCTATTGCCACCAAACGGGGCTGCTACTGAGAAATTCCCAATGAGAAAACACAATAACACTTTGCACGACCCAGGCATTAAACCCAGGACCTCATTCATTATCACCTTGACCTTATTACCTATGACCTTAGCATGGTGCAACGAGAGAAACCTATAATACCTGTAAGTCTCTATTGTAATGAATTCTAAAAGAGTTTTTACACAAAAAAGGCTCTATGTTCAAGTTTGGTCCTAACTTACAACAAACAATTGGTATGTCTCCTAAATTCTTGAAATGCTAGGAAATCTAAAAACTACCTACATCTTTTAGAAGCTACAGATGTACCAAAATAGTCTAATGACTGATTCAACTATTTTTGTACATCCATAACACAAGCGGGTGTCATTGTTGATGAAGACGCGATTGGTAAAGTATGACATTATTTTATTTTAAATGTAGGAAGCGGAATTCGAAATTAATTACTATTATAATTAATATTGTTATTCAATTCTGAATATTTATAAAGAATAATACAATCGAACATGCCAGAAGAAGCTTTGCTTCAGGGCAACATTAACGACAACTACCGATGTGGCGCAGAAGGTCGCGGTTCCATTCCCGCCTCGGGACAAATGTTTGTACGATTTACATAGATTTGTCCGGGTGTTCTGGGTGTTATGTATAAGAAAAAAAATATCTTTGTAATGTATTGTATTACATATATCAGTCATCTAGTACCCATAACACAAGCTCTGCTTAGCTTGGGGCTAGATGATGCTGTGTGGATTTTCCAGCATTATTTATTTATATTAAGTCAATGCAGTTTTCACACCTTTCCAAAAGACGTGTTTCTTCATCTCATTTATCTAGCCTTGTATCAACTATTTATATATTTTGTTTAACTTTGGCCCACACTAGGAATTTCCTCTGTACCTATCGTGTGTGCGTTTACAAACATTTAAACTCACACACACAAACTGCCAGACCCGGAACAACTACCTTTAGGCCATTCAAATAGTTATTCCGTGTGGGAACCGAACCCGAAACAATTTTGGGATCGGCTTCTAACCTAACCGGATGAAGCTATTAATATGAATACCAGTATTTTACATAGAACGACTGCCTATCCGACCTTCACATCCCAGTTACCAGGTAACACGATACCCCTCGGTAAGATTGGTTGCCAGACTGACAGGCTGTAAATTTTTACAAACTTTGGCTTTGACAACCCTTAACGACAATCAAAGACGTACGTATTACAGTCGAGGCCTAACGGCTTTACACTTTTTGCTTTCCAGGGCATGGAAGCATCTCGGTATGTACCTAATGGACCCACCCATCTACGGACTAACCTCAAAAGACGACACTGCAGTTTAATTTTATATTGGACGGATTTTAACGCGTACTTAAACTCATACAGCCAGCAAACTTAGATTTTCAGCTAGAAGGCTAAATTTTACAAACAATGGACCCTCGATTAGTCATCAGTACTACAAACGCACTCTCAAAACGTCACGCTCTATATTACTAAAAACCATTTAGTTTCCCAAATCGTCGTAGAATTAGAGACCTACAAAAAAAAGAAACCGCGATATAATATTTCAAAATATCATTGCATAGAGCGTGTGAACGGTAGTTACGACATTACACACAAAATGTCCGATTTTACGAAATATCCAATTTGGTAGGGGTCGAGACGATTGTGATGCTGCCTTAATATTATAGAAGCAACTAGATAATTATATGCTATCTGTGCAAGTAATAGTGTTCGACGACATGGTTGGCGCAATGGTTGGCGCAGTGGTTGAGCCAGCGGCTGCAGCGCCGCGTGTTGTGGGTTCGATCCCCGCACGGAACAAATATGTGTATGACCTACAGGTAGTTGTTCCGGATCTGGCTGTTTGTGTATGTGAGTTTAAATGTTTGTAAACGCACCCACGATACAGGAGAAAATCCTAGTGTGGGGCAACATTTTTTATAAAGAAAAAAAAAATTATAAGTTGAGATGTCATGCATCATCATCTGCCTAGGCTTTTCCCTACTATTTTGGGGTTGGCTTCCAGTCTAACCGGATCCAATTGAATTTTAGTATTATACATGAAGCGACTACCTATCTGATCTCCACAACCCAGTTACTTACTGGGCAATACGATACCCCTAGGTAAGACTGGTTGCCAGACTTTCAGGCTTCTGGCTACCCATAACGACTGTCAAAGATCTACAAATGACAGCCGGGACCAACAGCTTGATATGTCAGTGTCACATTCGAATTAATTAACAAATAGTAATAGTTCTTTGTGGTGCAACTTGTGTAACAGTGAACTGCGATCGAATAAGTTGATTGTTTGGGATTTGTTTATTTCTTTAATCAATAATTTGCAATAAAAATACCACAAATAATTATACTTACGTAGCCAATAGAATTGTGGTGCGACTTGGGAGACGAACGAAGAAAGATTGGGGTAACTGTATGTCATACAGTGTATGGGAGCCTAAATAGGTTTTTTTAATACCTGAAAGACATAACATAAGTTGCATAACTTGTTTTCTAGTAATTAAGTACGGACAAAAGCAACTATGGATCGAAGTTTCTGTGCTGCGAATTGACGTGCCTAAACTAATGAGTTTCTATGGTGTTCAAAAACAAAAGACGTTGATATTAGAGTTTCCCTCGACTGGAATTGTGTGAATATAAAGAGTACCTACCTATGCTCGTCATCATTTATCATACTTTAATTGTCCTTCACTAAGAAAGTAGACATGTGAAAGTAATAATAATAATATAATCAACAATGCATATTTTACCATTAATTCCGTCATTTTACTTGACAACTTGCAAATAATTTAAAATATCACTTATATGAATATTAAAAGAATAAAAGAAATATAATGGAAGATGCATATGTTTCCATCAACATCACCATTTCCAATGGACTACTTTCCGGAATTTCGTTTGGTATTCGTGCAATATCCGATGGAAATATAATATTTTAGTTAACATAACATCTACGCGGACATTCGTTATTTTTTCTAACAATTTTTGCAATAAAAATAACTACAAATAATTATATAGCATGTATGGAATAGTGAAGTGTGTAAATTGTTCTAAAGAATGTTTTACACAAGAGGAAATATTTTAATTGCAGTAATTAAGCATAGTAGCCATTGCTAAGAAAGGTATTTTCTTGTAAGACTTGCTTTTTTTATGTGTTACAGTTTGTAGGCAGCGATAAATACCAAAAAAGGTTGCTATTTAAATTTGAATTTGGTGTAAACATACCTTAAATTAGAAAATATAATATGCTGATGCCAAATTGTGACGTTTAAATTCCATCATGATTTCAATGCGAGAGAGAGAGGGAGCTATAGGATACATGACCGAGGGCACCATCTCTTTTTCAGACTGGAATCGTGATGGCATGAATACTTCATAATACGGCCCTGCTCTCTTAATAAATTAGTTAGGCAAGAAATAACATAATACGGTGCTGTGTATATAAATCTACCATCTTCTAAGAATTTCATCGTTATCTCTAGCTCAATCAATCAGAAACCCATAATATTATCAGATTCTCTTATACATCTAGGTAATATACCGGCAAAACCCTGCGCCCACGCATCAAATACAACATTATGACACCGTCATTAAGTTGGCACATAATGAAACGGTCCACGGACCGATGTATGGGCCCATAATATTTTGTAACACTGTTATAAAATGTGAATGTGAGAGTCTCTAAGATTTGACATTTACTTATTCTACTTAGTAGCTTATTACGACAATAAGGATTCACGATGACTGAGCATCAAAAAAACTATTTTTTTTGTTTTTTGTCTGTCTGTTTTTTCGGTTAATCTCCGTATCGGCTAGACCGATTTTGACGGGACTTTCACTGGCTGATATTATATTTGTAGGCTTTTATTTTCGAAAAAGAATTGGGGTTCTGCTCAAATAAAAAAAAAACCATGATATTGTAAACAAAATCCGAATCAAATAGTATACACGTAATATATTGTGGAAAAAAAATACTAGGCCAGGTCGTAGGATTCTCCCGCTTCAATGGTAGTACATCTTCTCTAAGAGATACATTGTTATTTTTAGACATACAGGCGAACGAAGTCACGGAGACAGCTAGTTTCATAATAAAATTAGTGTTCACATAAAAGGATATCTCTTGAGTAAGTAAACACTCACTAATTTCTTCAATTTAACAAAAAAAATACAAAGAAAAAATCCTTTTTCAGTATTCCAAAGTCGTCATCTAATTAAGAATAAAGTACATCGCAAAATAAACAACATCGGTACATTTCATGCTTCTCGCGCCAAAACATTTTCTACTAATTGGCCACCAAGATAAAAAAAACTCTTTGGCGGCCAACAGAACGACAGCCAGCATTAAGTATGTACTCTCCTTTGACGATTATTTATTCGAAATTTAAAAAATACAGGACACTGAACTTTTAAGGAAGTAAAGTCCCGATATCCCGAGGAGCGAATTTATAGCGATGAAGTAACGGTGTCATTGTTTAAGGGCAATTAGCGATATATTTTATCGCCGCAGCGTGTGATCAAACGTTATTGAAACGATCAGGATACGTATTTCTTTAAAAGGATTTTATTTTGCAGTGATGTATGCTTGTGGGGGCAAATAAACCGTATTGTTATCTGATGGTACAGAAATCTCAAACAAACTTAGGCACACTGATACCAGATTGATCGTCTAAGGTCACCTTCAGTGTGGAATCTAAGTGATTTCCTAATCATATACCACATACCTACCTACAATTCGTGTGAATTTTCTGATGATATATTACAACCTTAAATATAGAGATAAATACTATAACTTCAAATGAAATCAGCAATTACATTCCAGTAGTTGAAACCTAATAACTATGTTTACTATCAAATCAAATAAGATATTGCAAATATGGCTACTCTCGTGACCTAACCGTGTACAAATAAAATGAAACAGAAGGTAAACTAATAACGAATTACGGTTATATAAGTAAAGGAAGATCAAAGAAACGATGAATGGATTGTGTGAACGATTATATGGCGAGGAACGAATTGTCGGCAAGGAGAGAGATGAACACATGCTGCGCCGACCCCAAATAAATTGAAGCAAGGGCAGTAGGATGATTGTAGGTCATCAAAAATAGTCGTAAAAGTAAAGTGTCATTATTACGTACTTTACACACAATAATAATATTAATGAGGGTCACTGGCATCATAGCCAACAGCCTCGTCCATCATCTTAGGAGCCTCTGGTTGCGCAGTGGGATCAAGAGCTCGATCTGAAGGCCCTAGCGCGAATGCTTGACGTAACGTCACGGAAATTCAATCGATTTTTGAATCAAGATTAGAACTGTTCTAAATTATTTTGTTCTAAATGTTTCACCCATAGATACAAATGAAGACGAGCATAAAAGAGTATGTGCAAAAGGAGTATTTTCAATTTAAAACCATTTCACTATTATAATTCTATGAACCTTCTGTCCACAACGCCACAACCATCCCGACCTCTGCCCTCTTGATCCACTCAACACAGAAAGACTTTTAGAAGTGATTGACGTCCAACTTGATTATCTAGTAAATAATAAATAAGTAACACCAATAAGTATATTGCATTACGGCTTAGGTAATACGTGTTAGATTGTGTTGATTACGATTACACTCGCATAGTTTGCCAAACCGGTTCATTAGCATGATAGGAACTTGAAGAAAGCAGTCGGCTGAAGCGAGTGTGGTTAGTCAGAGACTTTGCGTAGTGAGAAAAAGGATAGCAGTAATGTATATCAACTATGTAACGAATAAGATGCCTCATTAACAAAAAAAATTAGTATAAACAGAAGCTTGAGGAGTCAAACTCTTGATTAGCTGAGAATTTAAAAATCGAATGCTGGTCACCAGCATTTTCTTTTATTCGATTTGCAAAAACCGCTACCCACTAACTAAACTACCGCAGTAGCTTTATTTTCTAAAATAAAAATGGCGTAAGCGTAATGGGTGGCCTTTAAAGGAAAGATCCAAAGAGCACTTTCACACAGATCCGAATCGGACTAAATAGACGACAAAAGTGGATGAAAGTGAACTTCTTAACAAATGGCTATTAGGGATTCCTCACACGGCCATGTTTTCACATGTCCGAGCATCGAATATTATAAATTCTGTTGCCTTGCTCGCCTTGTGAGGGGAATCTAAAACTTTTCTTACACTTTCTTTATTTTATGCTTCTATGAAAGTTTGTTTATTTTGTTAACACCTTTTTTTCTTGGCGTGATAGTTCAAAGGAAAAGCTGAAGAGACCTTGATGTAGGTTTTTCAGCCCTTGGCAACATAAATTTGGTAAATAAAATATTTTCAACCAACATAAAGTAACAAGCATCTACCTAATCCTGGAAAATCCCTGACTCACTATAGTGCCGGCGTAACATCTAACAGTGACTGTATTATAAACTACACTATTATAAAAAATAAAAATTAACATATTCACAAGATAACGTTCCTCTTCCGACAAAATCCTCACCATTCAAGATAACAGTTTAAAAACGCGGCAACACTCGGTAATCACACAGCATTACATTTTGTGTACCAATCATAAATTCCTATCATCATATTGCTATAAAGTATCAAATTTAAATTAAGCTGTACGAGCGTATGCCTTTGCCTCTTTGCCGCTCAAAAAAAGAAAAGTCAAAATGGCGCGGAATAAAGTAAATATGGCGAATACGTTTAATGAATTTCGTGTCACCTCCATTATTGCATAACGGGATGAACAGTTTTCTGTTAAGCAAACTCATTGGGGATTTTATCAAAGGGTCAAGAAACCTATAATGAATATCCGAACCAATCCGAACAGTGGGGGGCGAAAAAGTGTTGATTCGATTCGGTATATTGACAGTAAAAAATGTGCAGGCCAACGGCCAGGGTCACGGTAGCTATGGCTCTTGATATAATAACATCTGGGAGCTCGGATTTAGAATCGATAATCGATATTAATCGAGATGATTTCATAAATCGAGTTGCGTGACTCAGGTCGAAAAAAAATATTGAAGCGATTTCAGCTTGGATGAGTTGGTGGCAGTGGATATTTATGTCGAAAGAAAACCAATATAGTAAAAAATGATGGTTGCTAATATTCGATATGACCAAGTTCTACACCGTATTATGCAAAAAGGTATCTATAATAATATTGTAACAAGTACCTGCTATCTATTATGTACGTGGAAGCAATGACGTTAAAATGCATAGTATGGGAAAACCAACTCATTCAGTATATAAAGCAAGTGAAAGTCAACACTTACTGCTTAAAACAAAAAAAAAACTAAATTAATTGAATTTAAGGTCACTAACGTATTCAACCTTCAATTCAACTGATTTTGCCTTTTGTCCATCGACACTTTAAGTAGGGACTGACGAAATAGTTATTTTAGAAGTTTTTTTTATTTATCAAGACATAGACAACTATTTGACATTTTGAAACGTGTTCCTCGAAGTGACATAATTTTACAGGAAGTAACGAAATTAAAGACAAACAAACCAGCTATTGTCAAACTTTTAAATAACTTTATGAACAAGTTTATACGTATTTCCTTAAATATGGCAAAAAAACGCTACAAGAAAAAAATATAAAGCTGTTTTGTTTTGGGAAATTATAGTAAGTAACCTTGAAGTTTTCCTATCAGCTGTCAAAATTATCATGTGGTTGTCAATGGGATATTGTCTATGTTTATGTCGAATGGCGCGGAACAAGACTTTGTTCCGCGCCATTCGACATTACGACGATTATTTTATGGCTCATCGACTGATGAGCCATAAAATAATCGAATGAAATGGGCCTTAAAGTGAATGAAATAAAGCGTGAATGAGAATGGAAGGAAAACGCAGCCGTATTGTCTGTTCCGCACGAATCTGCGCACGTAGTGAGGGAAACGGTTACTTAATTGTGTTTTCGAATCGATTTGTTAACTGTTTTAAGTTAAGTTGTACCAACCTTCTGCAATTCAAGATTGTTGATTAACAGCAATTTGGGAGAATAGACCTTCGAAACATATCCCAAGAATCATAATTAATTGATAAATAGCAAGGGATTATTCTTTGTTTTCGTTTGAAAAGTGTTTTTGTATTCGATAGCCTTTTGTATTCTTGGTAAAGGCTTTCGACCTTAGATTAACCTCTAGAAGCAGGTGAAACCACGGGGCACAGCCAGTAATAAGGAAAACAGCTCTGCAGTGTACCTGACCAATGTTACAAAGTTATTTTGAACATTTTACCCGAGTAGAATCATAAAAGATTTTCAATGCGTTCTCAATAGTTATTGCTATAGCAACTATACTACATTACTATTGTCATAGACCGCCAAAATTAATTAGACTTGTCAAATGCCTGACAGGGTATTGTGATAAAAATTGCCAACCAATTTGTCAGAAACCATTAAAAATCTTCCTTTTTTGTCCCAACTCCGATATCAATTTACGTATGACTTTTAATTTACAAAAAAACGTTAAAATCTCAAATTGATAAACGCCTTATCTTTGACATTTTATCTTCAATATGAATGGCCGACAATTCTTCAAATTAAAGACATTTTGACGTAACGTGAGAAGCCGCCATATTGATAATAATTAATAAGAAAATGTCACAGGGTTTTGGCGCGAATTTTAGTTCCTGTTACTCATGGTTTATATAATTATGTCTGAGACATGCGACTTGTCTTAACGGAAAAATATTGTCGCAATTAAAGTTGTCCTTGCACGCCTTATGCGGTTTAGTATGCAACAGTTAAATAAATAATTTAGTTCAGTAACGCGAACGATAAATGACATAACTTTTGTAAGAACTTTTAAGTATCTTTATTCAACACGAACTTGAGCATATAATTCTTTTAGTTCCCGTAAGCAATGACTGACATTGAGCTGCCATAGATAAACGCTTACTTGACAGTATAAGATCATGTTTTTGACGTAAACAGGGCCAAGATCAAATCAAGAACGGCCTTTCAACACATCAAATGCTTCTAATCTCAAGCTGTCATGGAAATTGTGGCTCACTTACATAAAATTAAATAAACTAAAGGGCCCCCACACAGAAAGAGATAATAAGAATGCAACTCATTCAAATCACTTTAAGTACACTGAGCAGTACACAACGATAAAACGCGTCCAACAGAATAAATTGAGGCAATAGTAATTAAGAAAACTAAATTTGCATCCAGGGTATGATAAAATTCTCGACGTCTTAATTAAACTTGTAACTTGCTTAGGATCGACCTACAGCGAAGTTAACCCTTTGGAAATTTAAGACCCAGGTCGGATTTGTTCCTTTTTCAAATGCCACATGATGCCAGAAAAGGGACGCAATTTTACCAAATAAACCTCTTTTTACGATTAGCTGTAGCTGGGTAAAGACACTTTTCATTACGGACAAGAGTATGAAGCAAAAAGAATGTTACCAAAAATTCAAATTGACACGTTTATTTCTGGCTGGCTGGTTAAATTAGAGACTTAAGTCTGACCACACACTGAGGACCCAGAAATGCGTGTAGTATACCAGTTACAAGTTTTAAATTATGGCAACATTGTTCAGAATACCTTTTTTGGATAGCAGGCACAAGAAGATTTTCGTTATTGTCTCTCAAAATTTGCGATTCTAGTTAATGTGTTGAAGAAAAGATAAATAAGATTATTATCTATAGCACTTGATCCGTGTGGATTTTATACTTTTCCCTTCGAACTTTAGCAGTCCCTCCATTCCTTTAAGCTCATGTAACTCACTGATAATGTAGCTTTCTATAAATGAAATAATTTTCAAAATCAGTTGATTACTTTTTGAGTTAATCAATTACAAACAAACATACAAATATTTCCTCCTAGTTTAGCTTAGCTGTGCCCGCGACGTCGTCCACGTGGAATTTAACAACATTTCAACATTCTATTAGCGCAGAACTCTAATTCTTTTATAAAATAAGTTAGGTACTACTTTTATTGTAAGTTACTTCTTATTACGTCAGCTAATTTAAACATTGTTTTTTTAGTATAAGTCCACCCCCAGTAGCAGTTAGTAACTGGCCAGCGTGCGCTGGACATACAGTATCATCAAATGTACAAGATTATTTGACATCTATCTATGTATACAATTCTTGTCTATGTTTATCTGCTACTGCCACCCATCGTCTGCCAACAATAACCAATCTATCTGTTAAATCATGCGGATCACGGCATAAACTACTTCCTTATTGAATTTGTTCATTGTTGTCAGTGTTGCCACACACAAGCTGCAATATTAATGGTAATTTTAAATTGGAAATACTAATTTAGTGTCTATGATTATTGATTTTGCACGTTCTATGCACATTTGCGTGGTTGTTTTATAGACTTTAAGTTTGGCTTAAAATAAAATTAAAGCTTTAAATTAAATTGTTTTTCCTGTATGACCAAAAGTAATTTAATGCTCTTGGATTTCAGAAGGCCGAATGAAGAATAACTGCATGTGCTTGGTAACTGTTTTTTTTAAATTCTGATGTAATTGTTTAATAAATTGGCTATAGGGAACAAATACTTCGAAAGCAAAGTCATTTTGTTTCAGCTCCCAAGATCGATACTAATAATAATAAATAATATCACTGCGGGGCAGGCCTCTTCTGATACAAAGAAGGCATGATCGCTTGCTTAAGGCGGATTGGCGATTTCACACCTACACAAGTCCAGGTCCTCTTGATATTTTCCTTTACCGATGTCTACGATAAACTTAGAAAGTAATAACAAAATACAAAACTGCTGAGTCGCATTTGATGGGTTCAATCGGATTAACAAAATGAAATCATTCCGTCCGAATGCGAAATGCGAACTCAGATATTAGAGAAACCATTAAAAGAAACTAAATTCGGAATCTCTCAATAAAATGCGAATAAAAACGTGTACTTTCAGTGCATTTTGATATCACAATGAAATAAAGTTGAAGATAGGTATTGTGTTGAACAAGCTTCATCATCATCATCATCATCATCATCATCCTCTTGCCCTTATCCCAATTTTATTTGGGGTCGGCGCAGCATGTCTTCTTCTACCATACATCTCTGTTTCCCGTCATCTCAGAAGTCACCTCCTTCTTAGCCATATCAACTTTCACACAATCCATCCATGTGTTGAACAAGCTTGCTGGTCGTAATTTACAACCAAGCATTTTGTAAAGAAAAATCAATAAGTTTTACTTATCCTTTCTTTTTCTTCTAAATATGTCATCTACGATAGGATCAGTGAAGTTAGAAGTTGCCGAGAAGAGACTTACCTGAAAGAAACATAAAAATGACATTTAGTAAATTTGACAGTTTTATTTACGCGCCAAAGTATAAAAAAGTCACAACATAGAACTTAAAGCATATTAGTTTGAGCGCAATCGGAAAATGACCCTTGGTACGTCCATCTGATGTCTATCTACCAGCGATAATTGCATAGGTAGAAATCCTATTGCATAGGTAGAAATCCTTAGCTAAATGATTATAAAAGCTTTCTAAAAGGAGGATTTAATCGGGCAGTGTTATCGAGTTTTTCCAGCCAGAATTACTCAGTAGCAGCCTGTTGAATGGATTTGAGCTAGTTGATGATAAATTAACAATAGGCTTGTTCCCTACTATATAAAACATAAACATCACTACTATCTACTACTAAAAAATTTAAAACTGCAACTACGCCTGTATTACCCGAAGGAATGGGCAGAAGTGCACTTATAGTAACACCCATATGTCGCCAGTTATGTTTAAGTCCCATGTAATAAGGGGCGAGCCTATTGCCATCAACCCGGCACAAATTCAAGACTCCAGGGAATTTTAGTACTTTATTTTAATTGTAATTTTGACGTTCAAAAGTGTCTTTTGAATGGTCTAATTATGATTTGTTTGTGACTAACTGGCGAACTGTGGGTGTATTATATAGAGCTCTCTTTTACCTCTTATATAGAGCTCTCCTTTATCTCAAACCTTTGAGGGATACAGCCTGTGTTGTGATGTTAGTCAAATGTTTTGTAAACCAGCTTTATCTCGCCTCCGGCGTTTTTCATCACATCATTACAAATATTCTAACGAAACGCATCGCGGAAGTCACAGCGAACCACGAAGAGTCGCAACATTTCATTATTTCTTTATTTATTTTAATTTCTTTCGTAATTAATATTCAGAAATTATAAAACTTCTGAATATTAATGACATAAATGAAACTTAACACTCGTTATTTAACATCTATAATGTTTACTAGTTTAGGAGGTCATTGCCCTCTAAACACAGATAAAAATACTAGCTGGTTACATCAGTAACTGTCCAAGGTAATTTGGGCCCTACTAATTGTTACAACAAATATTATGGTGACATAAACGCCTCAGGCAGAATAAGAATTTCCGAAGCTCCTTAAAAATTGCGTTATTGTCTGAACTTTATGTTTGTGTAATGACAAGCCCGCCCCACTATTTCGAAACCACTACAACTCCCGAAAACCAGAATTAACAGTGGCGACCACCAGAAAAGCGTCGAGACAATGAAGCCCAACGAGTCCCGGAGAAACGATTCAACTGTCTTGGATCCCGCAACGAAATTAATCAGAAAAGATCAGCGGAGGAGTTAGAAAAATACATAATTTCCAGTTCCCTCCATATCAAGCAGGAGACAGAACAGAGCTAGGCCAATAGGCACAAAGGGACGTCTACAACTGGGTTAGGCTCAGTTGCCTAGCACCATCTTTATGTAATGAGGGGACTATGAAGCGGTGTGACGGAACCCTTTTTTTTTTAAGGGGCATCTCACAGTTTATCCTTCAGGGATATCTACAGCATAACCCGACTTTCCTGTAAGGACTTTATTAGAAATTAAGGCCTCCAGCCAGGGCATAAAAAGTAAAATCTAAGCGATCAATCGTCCTGCGGGGTACGAGCCTCGGCTTAGATCGTCGCTGGGAGAGGACAGCAAAGGGACGGGCTAGATCTAATAGATATATTATTTAAAGGGTGACGGAACCCTTGCTTGACTTTAGCAGTTTTATTTTAAACGTCTAGATTTATTGGACTTCCTGCAAGTTTTATAAAAACAACAGTCATTAAATTCGTGATTGGTACGAAATCAATAGTCCAAAAAATCTAGAAGTTTGAAATAAAAAAACGAGCGAGATTTACAGTAGTCGCATCTGATGTGTAACATCTGAGATCTAGCATTGGTAGTAAAAGCAACATTAACATTACATCCTTAAATAAATACTAAGTTATTAAGTATTTCAAATGATTTTACGTCACCGCGCGCTTTTTCTAGGCTTCCTGTTACACACTTCTGACCCTTTTCATGAAATCACTCCCACAGATTGCAGGAAAGCGAGAGGTAAGATGTTACACGCAAATAATCGCTTGATTATAATTTTTGTGACAATGTTATACATCTATTACACATTTCAGCAGTGCAAAAATGTAGGTGCAATGAGCGTGAAGTGAGCCCATATGTGTTCATAGGAAAGATCATTACAGAACAGCAGTTCATTCATAAGAAACACAAAGACAAACTCCGTAACAAAGTTAACTCACAAAAATTCTAAGAAAAACTTAGTTGTTCTTTATTACCTATCATAACATTATTACTTGCGTCAATCAAGCCAGAATCATCATACTTCATACCATAACATGGTGACTATAGTGACTAAATACGTCAGTCAAGGCAAAACCAATGTTTTTTTTTGTCAGGACAAGAAATAACAAGATTTGTACGACAAACATTGCTAGTCAACTTATGTCAGTTTTCTTGGAAATGTTGAAACTTATGGTTTTAATACGTCAGACGCTGAGGTCTGACGTATTAAAACCATAAGTTTCTATCGTTAAGGATTCTGGCAAATCGTATGCCCAAAGTCGTATGTTATATTTCTAGAGAAAAAATAGGTCAAACATTAAGTAAAAAAATATAGGGAAAACTTTTAAGAAAATCTACAACGTGTTACGTAACTAACGCAACACCTTCAGACACCCCAATTAGTATATTATGTTATAATCATAATACATGCACTGAATTGTTAGCTTAACACGTTTAAGCATTAATTATTTTTTGTTTTTATATTTTATATAATTTATTTATGTAGTTTTACTAATTCTACTATTTTTTCTTTATTTTTTATTGAATGACTGAATTTGTATTGATAAAATAAAACTGCAGTTTTAGAAGTGTTATAGTTTTGAGTCACGGTCTATTTCAGTTTGTTTTGACTGTACAGGGGCAGTGTGCTGCAATTTACGTAGTTTTAATTATTTTTGGGAAAAAAAATACCCATACCTATTAAAAATTATAGAAATCGATTCAGTAAACGATTCTGATCAAACTATTAACTTTCAGGATGTGCGTTAATTATGTTAGATATCGTATAGGTAACTACCTAATGTGATAAAACTGAAGAGCTTGCTTGTTTTTTTTGTTTCAACCCGCCAATTGCTGGAGCTATCAGTCTGATTTGAAAAATACTTTCTGCATTTGATAGGACAATATTTCAGGAAGGTTATAGGCTAACAAACATCAGGCTATGACTCTTAGGAGCGGGTGAATCCACGGGGCGCAGCCAGTGTTTTAATAAGCAATTAAATCAAAACATCGACTGCTAAGCGTAAGGTCAGTGTTATTGAGTTTATCCAAAATGTATGTAATAAATGTATCCGAATTTTCTCATTAGCAGCTTGGACTCTGGATTTGTGCTCGGTTGATGGCAATAGGCTCGCCCCCTATTACATGGAACTTAAATATAACTGGCGAAATGTGGGTGTTACTATAAGTGCACCTATGTCCAACCCTTTAGGGAATACAAGCGTGATGATTGTGTATGAAAAAAATCTTGAGAAAACCTGGACTTATATTTTAATATAAGTCTGAAATCGCTAACCCGTATTGAGAAAACGTCGTGATTAAGGGTCGTGCCTTCTCTCTATGAGAAGAGGCCTTTACCCTGCAGTGGGACGGTAACAGGCTGGCCCAAATCCCTTCCTTCCATAAAGGTACACAAATGCCATAAAAAATTTAAAAAAAATAAAAAAAGTCTCGAAGGTTTTATACCGAACACAATGGAGCAGTTGCGTAAGCGCGTAAATAATTACCACAAATGCATTACTGATTTTGTATGGAGATGTAAAAAAATTGGCGACCCTCCGCCATTTGACACGGTTCGAAAACACAATACCTTGGACAAAAACTGATGTCTGACTACTGTCAATCTGATGTACCATAAGGTTTAATTACAATGATGTTATTTGATACTACATTGTTAGTTAGATTATTCATTTATCTCTAATATATAAAAATCTCGTGTCACGGTGTTTGTAATTTAACTCCTCCGAAATGGCCCGACCGATTTTCGTGATTTTCTGTGTACATATCGGTTAGGTCTGCTAATCGGACATCTATTTTTCATCCCCCTAAATGTTAAGGGTGGTTCAGCCCTTTTTTTTGGCCAAAAATGGCAAAACAACTTTTTCTGGGTCAGCTAGTGATTTATAAAATTACAAATTCTCGCAAGTTCCGACGCTACCGCTGCCCAGCCAACAGCACGTGTCTCAGTTCCAAAAGATAGCACCCCATTCTGCTCGAGCGCTGATTGTAAGTCTTTTTCTTATACAAACCTACCTCTTAAAATACAGGGATACCCTAGCTTAAGAGGTAGAGTATTATTCTTGTACATATTTTGCAACATAAACGAATAAATGTATTTACGAACTAAATATCAAACTCTGTATGTTTTTCTTTTATTGATAAATAAGGATATTATTATTATTATACAAAGAACAACCATTGATACCTACGCATATTTATTTACTTAAGACCTACCTAATGTTAAGCCTAATGTTTACGCTTAATTCACTAGTGATTGTAACCTTTAACCGTTTCTTATAAAGTGGCTGATGGCTGCATGTTTATTGTGAATTTAGAACTGATTATTATAGTGGGGTCTCACTAAACACGGGGCTGTTCATGTTAATTGTAAAACAAGAAATGAGTAATAAGTCTCTTTGTTCATTACACAATAATCGGGCAGAAGCACAGAATGTGCAATACCAACTCTCCCGTTGGAAATATTAGTGAAGTGAGATGATATTCTATAATAATGCAAAGGATTGACAGTTAGTTCACTTCACCTTACTTTTCGCGGGAAGATTTTTACAGAATGGATCGGCTGATTATAAAAGTAGGATCTCACTAAACCGGGGAGTCATGATGTAAGAAGAAAATGGGTAGTATGTTACATTTTCTTGACAAAATGCTATTTTGAAACACATTTATCGGTCTATAGAAGACTCAGAATGTGCAATACCAGCTACACATTAAAACAGCGGTTGACAAACTGTCATGGCCGCCGCGGCCACGGAACGCACCCATATGATAAGCTAACGAATTAACAACAAAAGTAACATTCATTTCCCTACTTAAACAGAAGTCAGTGGCAAAATTTATTAGGGTTAGCAACATTTAGAAAGCGCGCATAAACTAATTATAATGCAATTTCGCTTCACATTACACCGGCGCTTGGGCAACGGCGGCCATTTTACAAGATTTCGAATGTAACGCGCCAATTTGTTAAGTGGGCTAATTGTCAAAGTGATTGGTATTGATATTTAAGTTATTGTTTGGGTAAGAGTGGCGGGGGGCCAAAGAAACGATGGATAGGGCTGTGTCAAAGATCCGGCTAGGGGATCGGCTCCCAACCAAAGGTCCGCGGAACACTTGTGGTCCGCGAACACTTGAATATGGTCCACGAAAATTTTAAAATAACAATCTTTTTAACTCAAAACTCACACTGATGTAAACCGAATGAAATGGAATGGTGTGTAATCTTTTACAATAGTATCAAGGGACTTGAGCTCTACGAATATGCTGAAAATTTTGAGGAAAGTTTAGTTTAAGATTGACATGAATTATTCCTAGGGAACCTTCTGGTCCTTGAAAAAATGTATTGGTTCCAGGGCAAAAATAGTTTGGGAGCTAGAAGGAGGCTAGAGGGAGATGACTACTGAGATTTTGTATTACTAAGGGGGTTATTTAGGAGGGGTATTTAGTCTGAGCTGCCTGTGAATTATATACGTATTGGCATACAATATAAGAGTCCCAAAGTAATAGTGGCTGCCAGTGAATTATACACGTATTGTCATAAAATATAAGTGTCCCAAAGTACCTACAAAACGAATAAAATACTGGATACATTGAAATATTATCTTGAGATTTTTTAAGATGGCATTTAGGTATAACTGGCGAAATGTAGATGTACTGTACTACCTAAAGGTACACGACACGGTTGCCGCAGTGGCTGAGCGATCGACTGCTGCGCCGCGTGGCGTGGGTTCGATTCCCCCACAGAACAAATATTTGTATGGCCTACTGGTAGCTGTTCCGGGTCTGCCTGTTCGTGCATGTGACTTTAAATGTTTATAAACGAGAAATTTCTAGTGTAGGGCAACGTTTTTTTTTTAAAGAAAGATGACAGAAACCTCTGCGCCTTTGGAGAATATAGGCGTGATGTGATCATTAAAATATTGTTTTAAGATTCTTTGGATCATCATAATGTGATGATGGCCCAGTGGTTTAGGCCTCGCCTCTTGTGCACGAGGTTGTGGGTTCAAACCTTGGGCAAGTAACAATGTGAGTTTTTTCAATTCATATGTACTTTCTAAGTTTATCTTGGACATCACTGACATCGGTGAAGGAAAACCATCGTGATGAAACCTGGACTTATAAAATTAATATAAGTCTGAAATTGCCAACCCATCTTGAGCAAGCGTGGTGATTAATGCTCATGCCTTCTCTGTATGAGAAGAGGCCTTTGCCCTGCAGTGGGACAGTAATAGGCTGGTACTTTTAAGATTCTTTGGATCACATATCTTATTTCACAGGTGGACGTATTCTTCGGGCACTTGCATAATAAGTATACAAACCCTTCCTCGCAAAAGTAGCCGGGTAAAAATACTCGTAATTAAGGCTGAAATTTAAAAGTATCTCTCATTGAATTTTGGTAAATCACATTGAATGTTTTAATTAACCTTTATTCACGGAAGGCAATCTACTTTTACCAGAAATATTTGCATGATTCGTATCGTATCAGAGCACACACTGAACAGAAATAATAAGTATTGGCGTTCGAGTACGGAGCGATTCATGTCTCCGGGATATTGTGCCGACAAACATCGAATTTATATTGTGTGTTCCGCTCACACAGTGCTGGAACGCGAAATATGTACCGAAGACTTCTACTTACTTAATGGCTGATAACGTTAATGTTATAATATCAACCGATAAATAGTTGAGAGACATTTATCCCTACAGACCAAAGACTTAGCGTTTATTTAATGCAATTTCATCCACGTGGAATTAAATTCAAAGGATTTTATTTTTTCGTGCGGCACCCTAATTATTTTTCTACAATAATAGTAGCTTAAGTTACTCCTTAACACATCAGCTATCTGTCAGTGAAAAAAGCCCGTTAACATCGGTCTAGCCGTTTTGGAGAAAACCCCAAAAAACGGACAGACAAAAAAAATGTTTAGTAACCTACTCGTACCTTTACCTTATCAACTATCGTATGGATTTAATAAAAAGCTGTTGTTTGGTCATTACAAACAGACAATCGTGCCGTCAAACGTCAAATTAGAAGGTCAAATTGGTCTAACTATCAATTACTTATTGCAACTTTTTTTTTAAACCACAAGTCCTTGTAAGACCCTTATAAATAACCACCAGTTAACTATATGAACGCTCGTTAAGACTTAAAAGACCATTCACAATTTCCTCTGAACACGAAATGTATGATTAAATGGTAACCTTCGTACTGGTGTCAGTAGATGCTAGGCGGTGGTGGTGGTGGTGGTAGTGGTGGCAGGCCGACAGTGTGTCGTTTCTTACCCAACAGACGTAATTACAGGACAAACAATGAGTTTTGAAACCGCGCGGCACAACACCGGTCGCACGATCTTGAGATCTGACGGGGGCGCTAAAATGACGCTTCGGATTAAGTATTTTTGATGGATTGTTTTTAAAAGGACGGCTGAAGTGAGTAAGGATGGCTTATTCGGAGATAGGAGCCTGTTTGGCCTCGCATAGTTTTTTTTATAATTCTTTACTTGCAAGTTTTTGTTTTTGGTGTTTATATTTCCTGTGCAAGACAGGTTTTTATTTTTCTTTAAAAGTAATTTTAGGTCTGTGCAGCAAAATGTCACAAAACAGCAAAGCTGGTTTTGGTTTAAAAAGGAACATTTATTTTAACATTTACACATAATAGATTACACAACAAGGCATTAAAATAATAATCCGCAGAAGTTACATGGATTCAATAAAAATTATCAACACTTCCATCTCAATTAAAAACCTCGTTTAAATGCGAATAATGCCTAATAAATCAATAATAACAACACTAACAACTTCATGCAACACACACTACTTACAAAACCAACATTCAAGCTCTATAAAGCAAGTGTAGAAACATTTTATTAAAAAAATTGGCAGTGCAAATCAACAACGTACCTGCTACAATGACTGCATGATTGACTGATAATGAATTAATTTAGAACGTTACTGCCTATCAATAGGGGCCTGTTATTATATCAACTTCTAATATACCAACTTGTCAGGTTATAACTTAATTATTAAGTAAGGTAATAAAAATGGGGCAGGAAATAGGCTCGGTTCGGTTTAGAATTTTACAACCTTTGGATTGTTTTCTTTCTAACTTCCAATACAGTTGTGATCGGTTCGAATTAATTTGAGTATTCATATCTGGAAGTAACTGCCGTACAATAACGATTTAAAACCATCATTTTTTTTTGTGCCCGACAATATACAAATAAGCAACATATTTACGAAACACAAAATAAATAAATTAAGCTCTTTGACCGTCAAAAATGACATAAGATAGTCCTCAATTTGGCTGAGTTTCAACACTCTTTGAACGTCAAAAATGACATAATAAAGTCCCCAAAAACGCCCACCCTTTGCCAATTCCCAGTGTTTTTCCTGGGCAGTATAAGTGACGCAACAAACTCCTACCTAATCAAGAAGCATCGTCTTAGACACCCAGATGTAACGAAACATCGGGGTAAAGGTTGTGACAGCCAGCCGTGAAAAGGCTTTAGCCGCTGGCACATTTTAGCGCTGCGGACTAGATTTCGCTTTTCGTAATTGATTTTTTGGTCTTCATGCTTTTTAAATGACTTTAGTCGGTCATGGCTTCAGATTAATAGCTATTAAAAGACTGTTTTATTTGTTATACAAGTGCCTTGCTCCGTCCTCGCACGGGTGCAAATATTTTTCTCATACAAAAATATCATCGAAATTATCGACTTTTCTGGTGATTTTTCCAAAAAATGGCGTTCATGTAGGCCTTGTCCTGACAATTACGTCAATATCTTTGTATTTATATAGGTAGATTCTACACCTTTTTGTCTTAATTTTGGAGAGTAAATATGGATGGTTGACTTTCAGTGTCATACCTTCAGCCTTAACGTATCATAACTGCATCTAAAAGCCACTATAACTTTTTTCCTACTTACCCTGGCTGCAAACTGCTTCTTTTCTTTTTAAAACTAAAATATAATCATAAGGAAACAAGCTCGCACAATACCACAGCAACAGTAAGGGCTGCGCTGGACCATCGAAGGTAGAGCTACGCTTGTCGAGGTCGTTTCGTGGATGGGTGACTAACTATTATATATAGACCCATCAGTGCACGCTAAGAATGGGTACAGGTAGTCAGATGTCTGACAAGAAGTCTTAGTAAGGGGCATCGTGCTACTAGTAACTTGAATATGGAAGTTAGATAGGCAGTCGCTCCATTTGAAATACTAGTATTCAGCTTCATCCGCTTAGACTGTAAACCCACCTCAGGATAGTAAGGAAAAGGCTAAGTAGATAATACGGCGCTCATACTGACCGTTACTTACCCAGGACACCATAACCTATTGAATGAGGAACGTCCTCAACTGCTGCTTCTGATTGGTTCACTCAAAGCTGCAGACCACAAAGTCGGCCATTGATTGGTTACAAGCGAAAATCGATCTCTACATTGGTAGCCGGTACAGGAAGCCAGCAAAGATTGTATTTGAACCAATGATTGAGGCAAGGTTAATTAGAGCTTTGGTCGGATTTAGTGAAAGAATTTACTGTTCCCGAAGGCTACATACAGTTGGTATGATACTACCTTATTCCACATCTCTTCTCTCACTTTTTTTCAGTCAGATCTTCATGAAAAATACCAAAACATCAAACACATGTTTTAGCTGACATTGTCATTGACAATATTTATGTTTGTCAATGGTCAGACAGAACATGAAACTTCTCTATTAAGATCTCCTTTAATGAGTGTAGATACTCCTTAATCATATCCATAGCAGACCTTGGAAATTGTAATGTACGAATACTACTACTATTTTCCTTTCCACACATATCAGCCTAGCTTTTCCCAATCATGTTTGGGTAATCTTCTAGTCTAACTGGATGCAGATGGATACCAGTATTTCAAATGGAACAACTGCCTACTACTTCTTCCAAATAAAACAGCCCTTAAAAGTAGTGTCTTATTCGCATATTATTGTGTCGACTTCTCCATATAATCTCAACTAATATTATCTATAAATTACGATGAAAGATTTCTTTGTTTGTATGTTTGTTTGTAATAGACTAACTCAAAAACTTAACTAAACTAAGATTTTCTTACATCAGTTCAGATGTAAGAAAATCTTACAATTATAGAAATCTACATTATCAGCGAGTACCATTTAAAGGTGGTGGAGGGAATGTTAAAGTTCCAAAGGGTGCTGGTTGCAACATAATGATGACACGACGACCGATGTGGCGCGGCGGGCGATGGTCCGCCTGCGACGCAGGAGGTTGCGGGTTCGATTCCCGCCCTGGGACAAATGTTTGTATGATCTACAAAGATTTGTTCTGGGTGTTCTGGGTATTTGCTATGTATAATAAAAAATATCTATCTATGTAATGTATTGTATTAAGTATATCAGTCACCTAGTACCCATAACACAAGCTCTGCTTAGCTTGGGGCTAGATGATGCTGTGTGGATTGTCCAGCATTATTTATTTATTTATTTATTTAATGATTACTCGTAAAATATGGTCATACTGCACACCTCTACCGACCCATTCGGGAAACAGTCTTGATGTTATATTTGACAAAGCATGTTTCCCGAAAAGTACCGTATTTTTCTTCGTTTTAAATGTAGGTCAGTATGTAACAGTAAAATGAAAATTAAATGTCATCTTTATGAGGTCCAAACGACTCGACTTGTCCAAGTTTTGGACGTTACTTGGCTGTTAGCGCATCTTTCGTTTAATTTTATTATAGGGCCTCCTACCACCGTTAAACGTACAGTAACTGAATACTCACTGTGAATTATGCTGTAACCTGTAACTGTAATATGATCGGGCGGATGGCCGTATTGTGAGGTTTGGGGCAGACATGGAGATTCTCGCCTCGTTTAAGAATAATGTATACTGCTTGTCGATTATTATTTTCAATCATTTACCAAATTGTTTTCAATCAATCAATCAATTTTTATTTGCATAAAACATGGTGTACAAAGTTGTTTTACAGACATTATCTATAGAGCTTACACGTTTTGCTTAAAACCATAGCATGCAAATATTATTACTATTTTTTTAAAGATTTTTCCATATCCTGTAAAAATCTGCTGATCTTGCAAATGCGGGTGTTCCATACACCTCTGTCTATCCCTTCGCGAAATACAGACGTAACGTTACGCTACCCTATCCACTGGCTTAAAAACGGGAGTAGAAACCCAGAGTTACCATATCTTAAGGTATATCATCATCTGCCTAGACTTTTCCCAACTATGTTGGAGTCGGCTTCCTGTCTACCGGATGAAGTTGAATAGCAGTGTTTTACATGAAGCGACTGCCTATCTGACCTTAACAACCCAGTTACTGGGCAACACGATACCGCTTGGTAAGACTGTTTGTCAGACTTTCGGGTTTCTGACTACCCGTAACGACTGTCAGAGATCTACAATTGACAACCGGGACCAACGGCTTAAAGTCTATGTTGGTCAAAAGTAAGTGTGTTTAAAATCGAGAATACCAAAAAATTTCACCCCTACTTGCAAGTACATTGACCTTGCATCTCTCTGACATCAGAACCAGCTGTTTTGGCCTATTCGCCCATCTCACATGGACACGCTAAATTCTTTAGTAGTCAACCGACCCTGACGACTGTCAATGTTATAACGAAGGTACTACATGTGTAGTTAATATAACACAAACAATAGGCTTGCTAGGGTCATTAGCGTCATATAATTTTATAAATTCGCATTAGCACAACCTTGCATAGTTCGCGGAGTAACGTAGGTACCTCATTAATAGGTACTTGACATGCGTACAAAAGCATGCAGGCATAAAATGCAACATTGACACTACTTATACAGGCTGGAAGGGCCATTGACGTACAAACTGATATCATGAGTTCAGTACATGATTTTTGACCCCCCAGCGGTGGAATTTTCTTATTTTTACGACTGTTTCTGTTTTTCTTTTTACTACTTAAATAAAAACTACAAAACCTTTACATCTAACTCAATAAGATTTTTTTGAATTTTACATAAATAAATAAATAATGCTGGACAATACACACAGCATCATCTAGCCCCAAGCTAAGCAGAGCTTGTGTTATGGGTACTAGATGACTGATATACTTAATACAATACATTACATAGATAGATATTTTTTATTATACATATCAAACACCCAGAACACCTGGAACAAATCTGTGTAGATCGTACAAACATTTGTCCCAAGGCGGGAATCGAACCCGCAACCTCCTGCGTCGCAGGCAGACCTTCGCCCGCTGCGCCACATCGGTCGTCATTTTTAACTTAAATCCGACAAAAATGTTCAACCCTACGTGACGAGAATCATGTACTGAAGTCATGGGTATCAGGTTGTGCGTTCCTTCCTCCCTGTTTTATGTTGAAAGCAAATATGATTCGAAAAAAACACATTAGTACTTGCCCCGATTTTAACCCATGAGATTTGACATCATCCAAGAGAGGGCCTTACCACTAAGCCATCACGTAGAAATAATCAGAGAGAAAACTTTACGGGCATGTCGTAAATTAGTCTGGAATTAACAATTCTCGACTAGTTTAAAACCTAGAATGGCTAATTCTAGACCATTTAAAAGCATGCCTAATTAACACGCCTCAATGTTACCACAAATGAAGCCATCGACACATAATTCTTGCAACTATGAGAATATCTTAACAGCAACATTAAGAGCAAACTAGAAATTATACCAACGTGTGTGTTACATAACGACTATCACAAAGAATACTCGAAAACTTCTCACATAGTAAAACGTTCAGTTCCGCGGTGCTGGTAGAAGAGTGTGTAATTATTTTATACGATGAGAGTTTTAGATAATAGAACTGATTTTGTTAAGTAACATGGGGCGACCATTCTGAATTGAGTTGCAATTGTTTAGGAAAGGTAGGGATTGTGCTACGTCTGTTTTCCAAGTAGGTTTCGGAAGAGGTGTGTACACCCACATTTCAACGGTTAATATTTAAGTCCCATCGGGGGCGAGACTATTGCCATCAACCGGGCACAAATCCAGGCTCCGGGTTACTACGGAGGTATTCCATGAGAGAAAAAAACAGTAACATTTTGGCTGACCGGGCCGGTGGATGGACTTCAGGACCTCAAGCTCAATAGTAGTGCTTGCAACCACTAGACCAAAGAGGCAGTTGCCTTAAGACATCATCATCTGGTTCATCTGCCTGCCCCTATGTTGGTGTCGGCTTCCAGTCTAACCGGATGCAGTTGAATACCAGTATTTTACGTAGAGCGACTGCCTATCTGACCTCCACAACCCAGATACTGGGCAAAACAACACCCCTTGGTAAGACTGGCTATCAGACTTTCGGGCTTCTGACTACCCGTAACGACGGTCAAAGATCTACAAATGGCAGCCGAGACCAAAGGCTTAACGTGCTTTCCAAGCCACGGAGGAGTCTCGATTGTAGCTTAACTTTCGATCAGCCCGTGCGGCTGTTTTTATTTAGCCACGAGCTCCTCAGGCAGTTGCCTATAGACATTTAGTATAAAATAGGTATGTAATTGCTTGGCTTAGTGTTACTCATTGTGCGTTTGGAAAGCTGCCGCCGTCTGGCGTCTGAATGTTTCATTGTGTTGCTTTTACACATACATTATTAGATTTGGTCACATTCTATTTGACAACTCAGAATAGTTGTATCGTTCTATAGTAGTTTTTAACGAACTTCTTAAAAGGAGGTTCTATGTTGGACTGTTTGTGATTATTTTCTTTTTGTGTGTTCACCGATTTATTATGATTTTTTTTTGTTAGGCACTACACTTGAGTTGGTCCTATTGTCGCCAAGTCAGGATCTGATGATGGGATCCTGGAGTAATTGAGGAAACTCTTAAATAGGCACACATATGGTGAAGTAGGATTTTTTTATAGTAACTCGTGCATTTCTGTGTTTAATATTTATTATATTCTTCAAAAGGTTTATAGGTTTGGCGTGACTGCATTACATAAGCTAAGGGATAGAAAAGGATGGAATACATTATAAGGGAAACTGATTGTGTACTTATTCGAGAACAAAGTTGCTAAGAATGTAAGAAAACATAACTTAAGTTAGGACAACGGTGTCAATTATCTTGTTGATAAGCTCATCAGATCATTTCTGATCTGTTTTATTTTATAAAACAAGAAAGGGTCGGAAGGAGTATCATGGCGAAGCTCAAGGTATAAATTAATTTGATATCTCTTACTTAGTTCTTAGGAATTTCTTATAAAACTATTTCAGTTGTGATAGAACGTGTATAATGGGGAGTTTCCACATCTCAGACTGTTATCGCACAAGTCAAACTGCTCTCCTCCTAAGGAGTCCATAAAGATTGTAAAAAAAGAAACTTGGAACACGTTGTACAAAACAGACCACACTCGTCCCAGCATTAGAACCAGTAATGTATGTTAAAACCAAGCGTGGGCCATAGTCATTGTGAGCGGTCTTTGTGTGCGCACACGCTGACTGAGATTGCATATACTGTACAAGTACCTACCTTCAAAGAGGCGAAAGATTAATAGGTTAAAGAAGTAAGTCGTTTTTCTCTGGTTTGTAGACGGCCAGTATTATTTGGACTGCGGATGAATTTAGAAGTATATTCAAAAGTACTGTTGGACTTATTAGGATTGCGTTGCATGGGAGGAATAAGGAACATGTAGTGAGGAAAGTTTTGGGTGTAAATGGGCTATAAAAGTGGGCGAATACCTACCGAAGAAACAAATGTCCAGACTTCTAACATAAGGGCTAATAAGACGTATGGATGAATAATTTTAAGACATTCCGACGACCGATGTGGCGCGGCGGGTGAAGGTCCGCCTGCGACGCAGGAGGTTGCGGGTTCGATTCCCGCTCTGGTACAAATGTTTGTACGATCTACAAAGATATATTCCGGGTGTTCTAGGTATTTGCTATGTCTAATAAAAATATATATCTATCTAATGTATTTAGTATATCAGTCAGTTTAGTATCCATAACGCAAGCTCTGCTTAGCTTGGGGCTAAATGATGCTGTGTGAATTGTCCAGCATTATTTATTTATTTATTCTACGCCGACTTCAAATAGATTAGGATATGTGCAGAAAGATGATGATTGTCATGGCAGGAACCGACCATAATAAATATTAATGTTCATTCCCTGCCTTACCAACCACCGCCACCATCAAAGGTCAGCTTATACTGGCTTTGTATAGTGTATAGGTGGGTAGTATGACATGGAACATTATACAGGGTGCATTATGAACTCAACCAAGGTCAAGACGTCTTACGTTGCGCCCACGCACACTTCGTCTACAAAAGCTTTTTAACTTTGACCTCCTTACTGCTAAATACGATATTCTTTTTTTTTTTTTTTTAGATCCGAGATAAGATACAAGAACATCTCGTTCGTAAGATCTAAGTGGGTCAAAATTTAGATATGTTAATTTAAAATTGACTGGTAGAAAATGCCTCTGACACAAGCCAGCCTCTGTACATTAGAGTGCTTAAAGTATATATATAAAGAAATAAAATAAAATAAATAATCATAGGGCATCAAAAAATTCATCCGCATCGTTGTCAACGGGAAAAGTGCCCAGAAGGCTGGCAGCATTGCCACGTTGAATGGCAATGCTGATTCTTTGGCCAAAAAAAAGGTCAGCCCTCTGGTCACGTGAAGAGTCGACTAAACGCTTCGCGATTTCTCGTAAAACTAAATGGGCACACGGACCCCATGGCCCTAGTGTTTCAACCCCAAACGGCTCAAACATATATCTAGTATATATAAATATAATCATAGTATATATATATAAATAAATAGTAAGTCGTCGTTAGTAGGGATCAATGTCTCTCAACTATTTGGACAAGTTATTGCTACAATGGTTCCGCTCTGAATTGCTGAGACTTAGGACCGCCGAGCACTGCAGCGTAACGTGTTAGAGTTTTAGAAGCAGTATGATATCTGGCCTTGTCTTATGTGTATCAGGTTTGAGCTGAAGTCTTTCATAAAGCACTTGGAAGTTGGACTGGTGGTGGTGAAGTGTCCATACAACTCGATTCCTACCGGCTTGCCTATGGAGGTACGGAAGACCAACTCTACCTCCATTGATAAATGGCACAGGCGATAGAGTCTATTATACATACATACATAAACTCAAACCCTTTTTCTCATGGGAAAGGCACAAACTACAGAAAGCCTGTTACGATCCCTACATGAACCTTTTGCTTCGTATACATTCATACATCTGATCATACATGCACGCTGGTAGTTGGGAAAGGCTAGGCAGACGATGAAGCGATCGTAAAAGTAAGCAGCAGATGTTTTCCCTTGTTGGTGTTTTAGTAAAAATAGTTACTAAATTCTGATATAAACCGTACAGTAAGCCGATTTGACGACCTGTGTGGCGCAGCGGGCAAAGGTCCGCCTACGACGCAGGAGGTTCCGGGTTCGATTCCAACCTTGGGACTAATGTTTGTACGATCTACAAAGATTTGCTCCGGGTGTTCTGGGTATTTACTATATATAATAAAAAAATATCTGTAGATGTAATGTATTGTATTAAGTATATCAGTCATCTAGTACCCATAACACAAGCTCAGCTTAGCTTGGGGCTAGATGATGCTGTGTGGATTGTCCAGCATTTTTTTTTGTTTTTAAACCCAATGGCCAAATATATGAAAACAGATACACCTCAGTGTGCGCAGACGCTTCTTTACCAACTGGTTTCACACGGGCGACGTAAGCGCTGCGTAACCAAGGCATGTTAATGTGCTGGAACTTAATTTATTGCCAGCAATAAGGGTGCTATTAGACACAGTTATTTAATCAGATATATGGGAAATACAGTTGGATGATATGGTATCGAAACTAGGAATGAATTAACAATTAGTGAATGCAACATATAATTGTTTTATTAATGTATGCCAAATATTGTAAAACCATAATTTAAAAAAGTAAGTGTGGAGTTTCTTGCCCATTCTTCTCCATACAAAACTACGTTTTGGGAGGAGCAAATAGAATTATTTTAGTATATCAATTTAATATGAAATTTAACGTTCAAAAGTGACTTTTAAAGTGGTCTAATTGGATTAAATGATTTGACTTTAACTTAGTAGGCCCCTGCGAAGTCGAAATTGTGTTGAAGTCGAAAACTACGAGTAATACAACAAAGGATATTTTATAGTACTTATTAAACCGTTTGAGCTAAACTTCTTACTGACTATCAACGCACATGACAGCTAAGTCTAGAAACCTGAAATTTAGAATAAACCTAGGTTTACTTTGTAATATTAACATGCGATAAAGAAATATTTATGGGAATTTCAACTTCAAGCGGGTCAAAACCTCACTAGAAGGGACGGGTCACTAGTGTGTCAAAAATCTCCTTGCAGACGAATCGCTGACTGCGCACTGGGCCCCACGAACTGAGCGTTTCAACCCTAAACGGCTCAGAACTTCAATTACCAAAAAGGTTACAGTAGTTACAGGTATATTTTACAATTGTTTCCGAAAACTTCCCAAAGACAAGATTTGTATTTTCGAGGCAAAGGAGCTAATTTCATATCATTCTGACTAGTACCGAAGTATAACTAAGTACATACATACACAAGACAAGTACATTATAATAACCATTCAATTACATATGTCCGTCACCCACTTGTTCACTTGTGTTGGGACATTAGGAAGTCACCGTCCGCGAAGGAAATAGTGTTGTGACACCGCCATTTTGTTGCAACTGTCAGATGATATCTGTCAAGTGTGTTTTGATGTTGCATATTTTTGAGAAAATTGGCGGGCTTTATTGTTTGTAAATTGGTGTTGAAAGACATGGCGTCTTTTAGTAAGAGTGGAAACGACACTGTCTGAGGATTAAATAATAAGTAACTTTTTTTTTCTAACTCCTCCGCTGTTCTTTTCTGATTAATTTCGATGCGGGATCCTAGACTTTTGAATTGTTTTTCGGGACTCGTTAAGCTTCATTGTCTCGACGCTTTTCTGGTGGTCGCCACTGTTGATTCCTGGTTTTCAGGAGTTGTAGTGGTTTAGGATTAGTGCTGCAGGCTTGTCCAAATAACTTTTAATGTGATTTACTTCATAATATAGCACATTTAAGCAATATCTATTAGTTTAAGGTAATAACTCGTGCATTATCAAATAGCACCAATAATCTTTCACACAAATTATTATCATTATTAGAAATAATGTATTTTGACATGTCTCCCAATTGGTTATTTATTACTACCAATACTGTCAACATAAACAGCCGATTATTCTATTGATATTGAATTTACAGCTACTATTTAAGCCGGTAGTATATTAAAGCTGGGTGACTCATAGATCCTGTATGAAATTAAGTTGCTAATACACGACAAACAACCGATTCGGAATACATAAATCTGTACTGAATTTGTAACTCATCTGGCGTTATGTATTATATCTTCTCTTAACAAGACTTTAGTGACTGACAGGCAACGCACAGCCCAAACTGTCAGATATCTTAAAAAATGCATAAACAATATTTGAAACAGTGAAGACTTGCACTATGGTTGAATATTGTCATCTTAATGTCAATTTCAATAACGTATCTCAATCCTAATTTGTATTATAGAAGTTGATAAAATAAAATTGTAACATAACACAAGTTGTAAGTATTATTAGGTCTTTTTATTTTATGTTTTTTTTTTCCTCTGGAAACTCTATGCAGAAAAAGAAAAAGTTATTGTTTATGTTTTAGTCATTAATTATATTTATTTGCTCTCTGTATTTACTCATAAAAATATTCTCTGATAGTATCGCCAGCGTTTGATGTGTCTATTACAATGCCTACGTGATATTGGCAAAATTGTGGTGTTTTCCACTAAAGCCAGTAATGAAGAGTTGAAGTTAAATACTTATCTCAATCCGCGATCTTAAACGGCTGCTTCTGATTCGCCCTCCCAAGTTTACAGATTGCAAACTCGGACATTGATTGGTCACAAACAAAAATGGATCTCTAGATTCAGGTTGAGATGCGTTATTGTAATTAGCATTTAGGCGAACAAACACTCCAACTTTATTTAATTAAAGATTATCGATGTCCTTTCGAATATATTGCCTATCACATAATCTCGTCGCCTTATAGTGAAAAACTCGTATATGTGAAAGAGGTAACTTTTCAGGTAGAAGAAAAATCTGGGGCCTGTACAATTTTATTACCATAGCTTATTCACTAACCATCATAGATAACTAGACTTTTTTTATGTGAAACTAGGGGCGTTCCGAGCTTTTCTTTCCAACATTGCAATAAAACTAAAATGAACAAAATTTCCTTTCCTAGCCTTTCACTCTAAGGCAACGGATATTCTTCTTGACATTTATGCTACGGATACTGATACCCATAAACCATAAAGACCACCATTACGCCATTTAGATAACCATTATCTATGTAGGTATTATATTTATAGTTTATAATAATATATATGTATATGGATATATATATATATATATAAATATATATTACTTCTCACTTTTCTTTTAAGAAATTTCACCTGCCACTGTTTGTCTCTGCATCACCCAAAGGTTGACTGGTAGAAAATGCCTATGGCATTAAGTCCGCCTCTGTACATTTGTGTGCTTAAAGTAAATAAATAAAGAAGCCATTATAGAATAATCACATAGACTGTTCCGGAAAATATATGAAAATCATCTTTACGATTTTTGCGGTTCACGGTTGGCGCGGTGGTTGAGCCATCGGCTGCTGCGCCGCGTGTTGTGGGTTCGATCCCCACACGGAACAAATATTTGTATGGCCTACAGGTAGTTGTTCCGGGTCTGGCTGTTTGTGTATGTGAGTTTAAATGTTTGTAAACGCACCCACGATACAGGAGAAATTCCTAGTGTGGGGCAACGTTTTTTAAAAAAAAATAATAATAATAAAGAAGCCATTATAGAATAATCACATAGACTGTTCCGGAAAATATATGAAAATCATCTTTACGATTTTATTTCTTCCGGATTAGGAAAGGAAAATGTATGATCAACATAGAATATTATGTGATGAACAACTTAAGGAAGTTAGTTTCGTAACAGTTAAATCTTGGTCTCGCAGGCGTGTCGGCAGAGTGACTGATGATGTTACAGAAAATTGGATACCATTATTTAGTATGCAAAAAGTGCTTGATATTTTGACATGCAATTTTGGTTCAAGCATGCATGGGGGTTTCAAATGGTTTAATTATCAGAGGGTAATACCACAGCCCATTTATAATCTGTACCCACAAGTCACTTACCTCTAACACAATTTATTTTTTCAAATTGGGCTGAGAATCTGCACTTTTTGACCGTCAAAAGTAGCAAGACAGTCCCCAGAAAGCCCACCTTTCACCACTCCCTTGTATTTTTGCTGGGAAGAAGAAGTGGCGTAATAAACATCCCAGCTAAAATTTACGCCCCTGTATTATTTAGGTTACGCCCCTGTTCAGTCAACTAGCTGATGAATCTTGTGTTAGTTGTAACAAATGGTTAATCAATCTTACAACAAACACCATAAACTTAGTTAGTTACTCATAACATCACGGATGTAATCCCGAAGGGTTAGGCAGAGGCGTACCTATTTTTTTTTTCTTTTAAAAAACGTTGCCCCACACTAGGATTTTCTCCTGTGTCGTGGGTGCGTTTACAAACATTTAAAGTCACGTACACAAACAACCAAACCTGGAACAACTAACTGTAGGCCATACAAATATTTGTTACGTGTGGGAATCGAACCCACAACACGCGGCACAGCAGTCGATCGCTCAGCCACTGCGCCAACTGTGCCGTCAAGCATTGTACACCCACATTGCGCTAGTTGTGTATAAGTCCCATGTAATAAGGGGAGAGCCTATTACCAGCAACTGGGCAGAAATACAGACTCCAGGTGGAAAAATCCAATAACACTTTGCCCGACCCGGATATCGAATCCCTGGCATCGTACCCTCCAGCAGTAGCGCTTCCAACCACTAGACCAACGAGGTAGTCACGAAGTTGGCAAGTACATATTGTTTAGTTGTTTATGATTTTTAGGTCCAAGTTACCGTGGCTAATGCAATGTACCTCCTGAATGAAGCAACGAAATTACACGAGCTGCTCTCAATACACAGTATGTCAGTTGAAATCTTTGCAAGATTAATTTCCGCATTATCTCAATATATTGCTCTATCGCTGAGGTGCTTTAAATATCGAATATACATCATAGACAACGCATGGATTTTAAAATCATTCTAAAGTGCAATAAATTAACTTGACAGCTGTCAATTTTTTCGTGTCGTTTTTTTTTTGTTTTTTTTTAAATAGCCAATGTAATGATTTACGAGTACTTAAGTCATTTTCATAGTGCGAAGTACTTAGTTAAGTTATTATTTGTTCTCGTTTCTACACCGCTCGCGATACATTCCTAGGTACACCTACCGAGATCATGGACATACTTGGTTCAGATAGTACACACGCAAGCAACTATTGTTCTCCATTTTGTAACAATGTGCCTGATGGTAACACTATTGCACCTATGGCTTTATTTACTAATAAATATCTAGGCATAAACTATTAATTTAATTTAGATTTTGCGTGTTAAGATTTAAAGTTTAATTTCGTGTGTTTGTTGTATATTTTAGTTGCTGTGTCTGTTGTGAATGTTATGCTGTTATAAAGGAAATGCCATCCGATTCGATTACTGTGATGTTTTGAGACTTTGAATTAAGAACAATTCATGTCAAGTTGATACAGTAAAATCATTGTTTGTACAATTAGGTAAGTATTATAAATGTTTGATTTTTGGTGGCCACAGACTGTCAAAGTCAAGTGAACCGTTGTGATGACGTATTGTATGAGTGTATGTATTTAATAACTCCATGGATGTGATTGACTACTACTGGTATCTGAAGTTATGACAGCCAATCAAATCTCTTGACGTTCGGTCAGTCTAAAGGCCAATATTTGTGTAGTTTATTAATTCAAAAACGGAATAACCAGAAGAAATATTATAGCCTTTTTGAAAATTACCTTCTCAAAATAATATCAAAATAAAATAGGCTCGTACATAGAACAGGAATTTGAAGCACAGACGTAACATAAACAATTCAGTTAATATTTTATTATCTGTGCTACATACATAACATATTTAAATCTAGGTAACAGTAATAAAACATAAGTTTTTATGACAATAACAGGTAGTGGCTAGGCTAACAAAGCTCAAGGATCAAATTCTTAAAATCATTTAAAAATACCTAATGGGTACAGCAGGCAATTAACTAAGATTGCAGCCATATTATCGACTCTAGATAAATACTACATATTCATATTTATAAACCATTTATAACTTTTTATGTGGTAGGTTTGAAGAATGTTGATGTGCCTTGACCCAGTCGTTTGAAAAAAAATGTAATTTAGAGGCGCAGGAGTACAAGCTGGATTAAGTAGGAGATGACCATAGACCCAAAAAAAATACTTATCTGCGGAAAGAGACAAGTGGTCAATGCTCTTTGATTTCGTAGACGAATACTGGCCGCACGTCTTGTCTCTCTCGCACTTTCTTATCCGTATTTATTTTACAGCTGCTCAGTTCATTTCTTTATGTCAATGGAGATATCATAATTGACAATAGACATATAGAGAAACCACAAATGACAGAATTGACTAAATTAAAATTAAAAGTCTAGTCTTTATTCAAGCATAGAGCAGGAATTGAATGAAACAAGCAATGTCCGCTTGATAAACAAAACAACATCATTAAGTCAATCATTGGTATCATATATCTTCATCAGTTATTACAGAAACAACAGCAATTGTTACTTTCCAATCTACATCATCTATCTAGCCTTCTCCCAAATATAATGGAATCACCTTCTAGTCTAACTGGATGACGCTAACTTTCATGGAGCAACTGCCTATCTGATCTCCACAACTCGATCTATGAATGACAGCCTGGACCAACGGCTTAACTTGCTTTCCGAGGAGGGTTTTCGGTATGTAATGGATGATTACCCATCCACGCGTCGACCTCGGAAAGTGTTGCGTTGTTTACGTCAAGCAAAAGTTCAATATGCCTGTCATAAATCAACTGAAACCATCTTACAAGCTGGCCCACGGTTATTAAGTTCAGATAAGTGATTATGTATGTATGCGCCACGCCCACTGTTGATCACAAGGCTGCCAGAATGTGGTACAGAGGTAAGGCTGTGCTTATAATATAACCAAGGGTAAATTAAGATGTTATTCATTTGTAGATGAGAGAGATTGTATTGTTTTATGCCAGTTAGACGCTGGAATTGTCTATAGGATGAGAATGTATGTCTTGACTAATGTTTACTAACACTAAAATTATAATTACTTTTGAATAAGCTTTTTTTTTCGTCATTTTACTTATGATATGCACGTGTTCTGTGGCTCATAGTTTTTTATTTCTCAATATAAAATATACACAGAAATTGTCTTCATTTTCTAGAATTAGGAATGCCCGTTGCCTGATAGAAGGTTCTACAGTTACGTTTTTCCGATCTTTTATCATCATCCTCCTGCCCTCATCCCAATTTATTTGGGGACATTTCTATTTGCCTTCAACTCAAAAGTCACCTCCTTCCTAGCCATATCATCTTTCACACAATCCATCCATCATTTCCTAGGTTTCCCTCTACTGCCGAACTATTATATTTCAGGGAAATCATTTAAGACGAAACTCAATGCCACTATGTAAAGTCTGCCTATGGTAAAGTCAAATCATTCATCAATTCAATATAATTAAGGATTCCACAGATTCGAACGATTAGGGTTATTCTGCAATAATTAAGTCACAATTTCGGTACAAATTACGAATGGGGATGTGTCCTAGGTAAAAATTTAATAGTCTATTTGGTCCGCAAGTTAGATTACCAAAAAATATTGGACACGTATTTTTTGCTAACTCAAATCAATAAAAGGTGACAAAAAAAGTTCAGGAGAAGGGGCTTGTGACGTCACTTTTACATAAAAGTGTAGCACGGCGTGACGTCACGTGAAATTTCAACGCACTATATTGTCGTCATTTTTGGTTTACGTTACAAAAGCAAAAATAAATGTCCAGGATTTTTGAGTAAAACCTACAACTTACGTAAACAGATTTTTTAAGGACACTATTCTACGCATAAGATACTGGCACAAAACATTGTTGCCAAACCTATTTATGTTTTCTTTACGAGTGAATTTGTAATTCTTTTGAGAAATAAATATCTTTAACTACAGGACGCAGTTTACGTATGAATAACAAAAGTCATTATAACCATAATTATATTTAAAACTAGTTTCAACATGCCTCTAACTATAGAAACCTTCGAACGATATGGTTACTCAGCTTACCGTTCTGTATCTGTCGACAAACTGATTCTTGATAACTCAAGATTCTCGTCTCAGCGGTCGCTTACCTGTGAAAAGAGAAAAAAGTAGTATTAGCGGGGTGTTGTATATAAAAACACATAAGCAAGTACATATAAGTTTTATATAGTAACTGTAATATAATGTAATGGGCAGTGTTTATCTTCCGAGACACTTTCACAACAGGAATTTATAGTGATTATGGATGCGGCTACTAGTTTTAATGTTATAGGCCGGTATCGACTAGAAATTACCAATATAATCTATCTAAAAAAATTGTAAAGTTGCAATTTTTTGCATACAAAAAGAACGTCTCATTTTTTACTTTAGCAATTGGAAGTATACCGTATTATTATTTTATTGGATAAATAGTTAAATATCGTGTTAGTTTTTGCCAGTATACGCAAAATAGCATTTTAAGTCGATTGGCATTCAAAACTTAAAATCTAAATAAAGGTACTTCATCGTTGGTATAGCAAAGATTTTTACTATGGCGAATCCAGCTTCTGCATTATATCCACTTCGAATAGAAGGTAGGTAGAAGTCACGCTGACCGTGAAGTTTCAAATATTAAAAAAAGAGTGAAAGGATGTCCGGAAAGTCGGAAGAATGCAAAGTTATTTCAAATAAGCAACCTATAAAATAACAATAAACCAATCAACGGAAGGAAAGCAAACATTTTTACGATATAATACAATATAATACCGTAATAAAATAAGATCACTGTTGTGTATTATTAGTAGATACGATTAGCCTGCAGTCGTTGGTTGAAAGTAAACGTGGACGCACACATGCGCGCGCTTCGTGTGTGTAATGACACGTGCTGTGTCTATGTGTGCGTGTTGCGTTTGCGCCTCTAGGAAGTAGCGCTGGCGCAGAGACAGTGGCGATGGAAGTGATCTTGTCACGTACCGATTTCTCCCATTTATTTTTTATGATTTGAATGGGATTTTGTGTGAGATTACTGTGGTTTTCAAGATTAAGTTATTTTGTAATTACCAAAATTCTGAATCATAATTTAAATCAGTACTTTTATTACAGAGCCAGCTGACTTAAATTTCCAATCGTTTAGTTTTGTACCTTCCTCAAGATTTCTCAACATTATAATTATTATCAGTAAAAGTATGACTAACACATTTATTCAACGAATGCATGCTCAAGACAAAATCATGTAAAAATCTTAAAAGATAAGACGTCACTATCGCTTCCAGTGAATTCGATATCTCTCGTATAACCAAGTAGCAGATTGATCACGACCGACAACAGTTACAGTGAAAATATCGACACGAAACGAATTATAAATTATCGTTTTAACATCAATTTTTTATCGATTACGTCCGCAGAAAATTGTCAAGGAAACCGCAAGTCTGGTAATTTTTCATTAAATTTTGAGATACCGGAAAATGGGAAAAAGTTGCAGAATCATTTACAAATATTGTTCCAAATGAACTTTACAACGGATTAGTATGGACTCTATTTTTATTAGAAATAGGGTGCATAATAAAGTTAAGTATACATAGAGTTTTTGATAGGAAATCTATCACGTTAAGCAAAAGGTTAGAAAATAATAAATGACGGTTTAATATGGACTCTATTTTCATTAGAAATAGGGTGCATAATAAAGTTAAGTATTCATAGAGTTCTTGATAGGAAATGTACCACATTAAGCAAAAGGTTAGAAAATAATATTAATAGATAAGACTGTATTATAAAATCTCGACAAAAGAGACATTCTTTAGGCCTTGAATTTAGTCTAGCTCTAGGCGAGCTATTTATATAAAGTTGTGACTATGAATAATATTGATATAATATGCTTGTGATTCAATTGACCATGCTAAGCATATTCGATTAGCAAATTCTAAAATAACTTGAGTAATCACGACAAGTGAACTTAGCTTCGAAGGAGATTTAAAAAAGAAGATTAAAAATTTCGATTTTAATTGTGTTTTCCTTGCATACCTACTCTCAACACTGTCATTTTTAATTTTAGAAGCACGGAAAGGTTGGACAACAAGGTAGAAGATTTGACAGTACGGTAGGCACAGTGGCTCAGCGATTGGCTGCTTTGCTGGGTGTCTCAAGTTCGATTCCCAAACGAAACGTATATTTGGATGGACTACATAATGCTTTTCTGGGTCTGGCTGTGAAAGCACCAACAATGCAGGAAATTCCTAATGTGGGACAACGTTTAAAAAAAACCTTCTCAAATGACACGTTGTTGGTACAATAACAATATAAATATAGGTATTGTGAGTAGAGTTAAGTTGCAAATTCTGCCAACAATTTTAGTCACGTCGCTAATCATACCTACATCACAAGAGCTATCAAGACTTCAGTAAAGATTATTCTCGCATAGAGAGCTGTCAACAGGGGTCTTAGACCTGAGGAATCAAGATCAAAGTGCTCGCTACAGTTGTTATCATTGGAGCTATAAAGCAGCCAAGTATTTCTAGAAGCGGAGATAGAGAAAAAATCTATATTTCTCATGTGTTTGTGGTTATATAGTGCACACAACTAAGATTACTTTTACTTAAAAATAGAATATAGCCTATGTTACTCCCTGACGATAATGTGAATTCCAATAGGAACCAGCGGATATGGGATTGAACCAGCGACACGCAGCGCAGCAGCCAATCGCTCAGCCGCTGCGGCAACCGTACTATGTGTACACATCAAGCTACCCCGATGTGTCAAATTTCTTTGATAGGTTTTCAACTTTATTGCAAAAGTGTAAGGTTCATGTTTAATTGGGAAACTCTGACAGTTTGGGGTAGCTTGAAGTGCTGGCGTCTGAAAATCAAAATCGCTACTGGCCTTTCTTAAGGAGTCAGGGTAGCTTGAGGAGTAAGGCCACTCGTACGCACACACCAGTCCGGTATACAATATAAACAGACAACCTATCAAAACAAAACTATGCCAGTAACACACACAACAGTCAAATCTCAAGTTGTGTCGTAACACCGCCGCCGGCGCATTGGTTCATTCGCAGCTAGTAACCTTTTGAACTGGCTAGTCACCTGCTGCGTTGGTGTGGTCACCTTGTCTTGTACTTTATTACTAAGTATATACTTACACGCGATGACATTATCAAGTTTTATATTACCAGTTTCTTATCGTACGAAAAGATTTTATGTTGATTGTATAAAACAAAACATCTGCCTAGCCTTTTCCCAACTATGTTGGTGTCTGCTTCCATTCTACACGGATGCATCTGAATACCAGTATTTTACATGGAGTAACTGCCTATCTGACCTTCACAACCCAGTCACTTACTGGGCAAAACGATTCTCCTTGGTCAGTCTTTCGGGCTTCGGACTACCCGTAACGACTGTCATAGATCTACAAATGACAGCTGGGACCAAAGGCTTAACGTGTTTCCCGAGGCACGGAGGAGTCTCGAAATGTTACGTACGGTCACATCCACAGACTAACCTCGGCAAGCATAGCTTAACCTTCGATCTACTCATGCCACGAGCTCCTCAAAAAATTAACCAAAACCAAAGTGTATATACGCGTCCATTGCTAATGATATGCTAGGACATTTATCTAAATCTATCTCAACTTATAGTAAAAAGAGAAAAATTGTTTGTTTGTTTGTTTGACGACCGATGTGGCGCGGCGGGCGTTGGTCCGCCTGCGACGCAGGAGGTTGCGGGTTCGATTCCCGCCCTGGGACAAATGTTTGTACGATCTACAAATATTTGTTTCGGGTGTTCTGGGTATTTGCTATGTATAATAAAAAATATCTATCTATGTAATGTATTGTATTAAGTATATCAGTCATCTAGTACCCATAACACAAGCTCTGCTTAGCTTGGGGCTAGATGATGCTGTGTGGATTGTCCAGCATAATTAATTAATTATTAATAATTGTTTGTAAAAGATAATCTCTGGAAGTAAGGATCCGATTATAAAATTTATTTCACTTAAAGAAAGCAACAGTGTCACTGAATGACATGAAATATGTTTTTATAGTGAAATTAAGTTGTTTTTAGGATAAAATCACTGCATTTGAAAATCAAGTCAAAGAAAATGAGCAGGTAACCCCCAAAATTCTTTATAAAAAACGCTCTGTCTCTCTAACACAATATATAGCTCATCAGCATTGCCATTCAACGTGGCAATGCTGCCAGCCTTCTGGGCACTTTTCCCGTTGACAGTTATGCGGATGAATTTTTCGATGCCCTGTGATTATGTATTTTATTTTATTTCTTCATGTATTAATAGTTGTATCGTTTCAAAGATAAATATATATAGCTTATTCTACCACGATCTTCACTTTCCACATCAATTCATCAACCCTATTCTCAGAAAACCTGACAAACAATCGAACAATGTGGCGGCTATATGCAAAAAAGATACAAGGCTTAGTACGACAATCTAGGAAACGATCCATACACGCGAAGTGAGCTTGTGTGTGTCAGTTCTTGTGTGTGTGCATGAGTAGTTAGCGTTTGTGTGTGTGCGTAACGAACAGCTGATCGACGAGTTTTATGTGGTAGAGAAAGATGGAAGTATCAACTGTATTTATTAAGGTGGCGTTTACTTGTTCATTATCAGGATTTTTTTTTCTTTTGTGACGTTTACTTTACTCTTTAAATATACAATTGTGTCGTCTGGTACTGATGGTTGTCGAGGCCATATTTATTTATATGTTACTCGTATCTTCCAAAATGATTAGTATCTATATATATTTCAATCGATTCCGATGCTTTGCAGGAAAATGTGAAAATGTCCTTATTATTATTACTCGTATTGTATATATTTAAATAGGATACCACGAACCACCAAAATATTTTTTCTCCTTCTCTATCAAGTCCATCCAAAGGATGTCTGTAAGAGATAGCTTTTAACTAAGTTATTACGTTAAATGCCACACTAGAGGTTAAAAGCACCGGCACGGCTCTTGAGCGTTGTCGTGGTAGTGGGGGTAAGTTCGCACCTAGGCACTTTATACTAAAATCTGTGCATATCATGGTCAGCGCTCAAGATCTGTGCCGGTAACTATAAATATTGTTAACAATAGTTATTCTATTGTGTTTATTGCAGTCAGTAGGTCTGTATGTTAAATTAAAACAAAACTATATTAATAAAAAAATAACGTAACTTAACCGACCTTCTATCGAGCTCCGAACGGTAATAAACACACTAGATTACATTGAAATATCAAATAGCAACCATTTTTTTCACAACACACTAGAGCAACCACACATTCCAGGCAGTTGGCAATGTTGCCAGCTTCCACAACGGTACCTATTCACTTATTTGTTACATTGACATAACTTTTTAGCAATCCTGCCTACGTAGCATTTAGCATTGAATTGAGTATATTAATGGTTAAGACCTCTTTTTTCATGCACGAGATTGTGGGTTCAAATCCAGATGAGACGATTAGAAAGTAGGGGTAGAGATGAAGTTACTCTCATTGGTTTTTGTTTCAGAAAAACAAAACATTTAATTTTAGGATTTAATTAGAATAAGATTTACAGACAGTAAAACTGTAAATTCTTCACCTTGGGTTCATAGATTCGGTTTCTTAAAAAGTTGTAAGTAAGACGATATAGGATTTAATAAGTTAAACCACCAGTATAACAAGATCATTCTCGAAATAGTATTACAACATTATTCATTTTGAAATGGTCTGCTAGACTTCTGTAAGCTTAACTCACACACAAAACCAATCAAGGTGACTTTATTTTAATTAACAATACTTTAGGGTGTGAAAGTACTCATTACTATTAGCAACTTTTACGATGGGATCAACTTTATAAAATGCACCACTCACTACAAAATATGTACTGGCAGCTTTATTTTTTTGACTAAATAGTTGTTCCCTACTTTTTGAGTTTCGAACATAAATATGTTCGAAAAACAAAAAGTAGGAGTCAGCTGTTTGTTATTCGCATTTGAAGGGATGTTCCTGTAACGAAAGTTGTTCATATTCGTGAAAATTTTACCCGGTAAACGATTACCAATGAATTAAACTGGGTGCGTTTATTAACGTAGGCGTTTTTTTACTTGTTGTTTATTAGGCGATGACAGCAGTACTTACTAAGCTCTTCACGTAAGATGTTACAACATTACATTATAGAACAGAACTACAAGAAAATATAGTGCAGTACCAAACAATAAAATATCGATATTTCACAGCAAAAATAAATAATAACCTACAAATTCTTGGTTGCGGGACTGTCACCACCAATTTCGCTCGACCAGTTTTTTCTATAAATTCGTGCTACGGTGCTAGGCTACAGATATTTCATAATAATGTATTATTGACACTGGAAATTGCAAAAAGCGATGATATAAGAATCAATTGTTGGCACTCGTGGTTGACTTATTGCACAGAGCAACCGCTCTCTTGAAGATGTGTTACATAACCTAGCACGGATGGAGTATTCGGCGTTGGGAGGAAGCAAGATGTGTATGTTTGTTTATTAGTTTGGCTTCAGCAATTGTTTGTTTTATCGTTACCATGGCAATGGTGAATGTTGTTTTCGGAAATAATAGAATTGAATAATAATGATGCGTTTAAGACCTACATAGGGTGTTACAATGGGCGGCCTTAAACAAGACATAAGATATTCAAATCATCATCTGCCTAGCCTTTCCCCAACTATGTTGGGGTCGGCTGCCAGTCTAACCGGATGCAGCTGGATACCAATATTTTACATGGAGCGAATGACCACCACCACCCGGCTACTGGGCAACACGATACCCCTTGGTGAGACTGGTTGTCAGACTTTCGGGCTTCTGACTACCCGTAACGACTGCCAAAGATCTACAAATGACAGCCGGGACCAACGGCTTAACGTGCTTTCCGAGGCACGAAGGAGTCTCGATATGTTACAAACGGTCACCCATCTACAGACTGACCTCGGTAAGCGTAGTTTAACCTTCGATCAACCCGTGTGGCTGTTTTTATTTAGCCACGAGGTCCTCAAGATATAAGATACTCAAACTAATACGGAATATCAAATTAATGGTCAGTCGTATCCAAAATGGCCGCTAGGCCAAACAAACATAACATGACGCCTGTATTCCCTGAAGGGTTAGACAAATGTGTACCTACAGTAAAGAAAGAATAAACATTTATTTGGGACACGCACAGACAAAAAAAAATATAAAAGAAAAAAGGAACTAAAATCTAATCAATAAAAAAATTAAAATAAAAGGACCTGTGCGAGGCCAAAAAGGCTCCTATCTCAGCATATGCTGTGATATATTAACAAGGAGTAAAAATACCGCAGCGCTGTTCTTCCGATAGTACCAGTCCCACACATCATTTTAGTTCCATGAAATCGGGGGCGAGCCTAAAACCAGGGATACACCAGGACACAAATGTCCCACGACATGTGTAAGCGACATGTCAAACGAAGCCGGGCGATTTCGCTCGACATATCTGGCGAGATCGCGCGACTCAAAAACTGAATACGTCTGTTATGTCGAGTGAAGTCTGGCAAGGTCGCGCCACTTAACCTGACGTAGCTGGTGTCGCAGGACATCTGTCCCATAGTGGCCCTGGCTTTATATCTACCGGGCACAAATGCGGACTGACAAAAGGCATATTGAGAAAGAAACACTGAATAAAACATTTTTTTCTTTTCCATTTAATCGCGTCATCACAACAGCCCAAGCACAAACATCTTCTTTTATAACCTACCATCACTCTAAGATCTAACTTTCAATTTATCGAAAGTCATTTCTCCTTGATCATGAGCGACCACGGCCGCTGGTGTCTGTAGCCTGCGACCACGTTGCGACACAGTGAGAGGTCACACTGTATCAGTCTGATTGCTGGCTTCAAACGCTAGCTTTGTACTGGGTTCTGACTGGATTAGAATACTCGAACTCGTCTGGGACGATGTCGCATTCGTGATTAATAAAAAAAAACCGACGAATTCGTCGAACTCCGTAGAAAAAGGCTGTTTGATGAAACTAAATAAATGGTTTATCCATTTGAGGGTTAAAAAAACAGAACTGTTTGATCGTGTATGTCAGTGTTGTTTATCAATTTAAAGTCTTACTCGACTCTTAAGAAAGTCTTGGCTCTCCAAACATAATTTAAATATCGAACACAAAAAGAAAAACAAAATTATTGAAAGCTTTTACAAATTAGTTCCAAATTGATACAAGACGTATACGACAAAGCGTTGTCTGAACACGCCATTAACCACAAACCACAACTATCATATTGTATCACTGAAAAAAAAGCTTATTACCAACCAGTTAACGATTATGTAAACTAAATAGTGATGCACACTTTACGAACTAGAGGTGGGCAAAAAGCGGTAACGTTACACGTAACAGGTAAAATACCGGGTGAAATGTAACGCGTTATTGAGTAACGGTTACGGAGGACAATGATTCGATCGTCACGGTTTGTTCTTGTTGCGTCATATATAATTAGATTACGAGGTGATCGGTATGCAGTTACTTACTGATAACTTTTGCAGTATGGTGGATTATCCAGTGTAGATAATGGTCGTTTGACCACAACGATTCGCGATAATCGAGATGTCAATTTACAAATTATACCTGCTTCCAGCCTTAGCTATTTGAGTACCAACCCAAAACAATAAAAATAATTCAAAATTGGAACATAAAATAAAAGATACAACTTGTGTCAATTGTTTTTTTTTTAAGTCATACAGGCAACAGCAATATTTTTTGTTTTTTTTTTATTGCTGTGCCTGGTGTTTACTTCACAATGCCTACTTTAAATTACCTATTATACGATTTGATACGCACATAACCACTATTTAATGCATTTTGCATAAAAAATGACATTGAGTCATGAAAATAGCTAATTTTATGCTAAACTAAAATCGCCAAGAAAAACAAACTAGGTTTTCACAATGCAAACTGCATTGTGAAAACTTGACTTTCAAATACTTACGTTCGATTATATATTACGAGGACATATTATATTATTCCAATGCATTTAATTTCATTTAAACTATTGTTCGAACTTCCTACATTTGTCCAAAAAAAAAAATTTAAACTATTATACTTTTATATATTTTTTTTTCGTAAGTAATTCATATGAGTAGTACAAAATTTTTCAATATAAGAGCCTTAAATTTTGTTTTTATCTGTGATTGGCTGGTAAACAAGCACCCACCATTGATAATGTAAAAATTTAATTTATGTAATGTGTAAGCGCAGGCGCAGGATACATTTCAGTGGAGATATAAGGAACGTGTGGAAGTTAAATGTTCTTTTATATTGTAAAAAAAACAGGACCAAATCGCCATTTCTATCTAAATAATGAAATAAAAAAACGATAATAATTCACTTTTTTCAGTAAAAATGTTATTGGGTAAAATAGTTCTTTAAAGTTTAAAGTTAAAAGAAAAACCTAGAAAGCTGACGAAAAATTCAAATGCGTCTGTCTATGTCCCTTGCAGTCTGTATTTGATTTCAGTGACTCTACGGTGACACTGTCAGGTGGGACAGCCTACTTGTATTTCATACAATAGATCTAATGTTTCCAATTTCGAACTTCGACCTTTTGTCTCGGACACGATATACTCCTAGTGTTGACATACTAGTAGGTACTAGCACTGGGCCGAATTCAGCCTAGCCAGTGCAGTGGTCTGACATTTCCTAGGGGTTACCAGAGGTTAATTGTAAATATTATAATCTTAGCTTTTAACGTTATGAGCTATTCATATTGTCGATATAAATTACTATTAATGTTAGCTTTAAAATGCTTAATAGTTGCAAAGTAAAAAATACTCATAGATAAGTAAGCAAATAATAAAATAAAAAAATATGATAATTTAAGTGAGCTCGATTTTATTTCACTACAATAAAAATGCAAACCTTTTCAAATATTCAGTTATGTAGTGATTACAAATGGATTTTATTACTATTGCAACATTTTCACCTCTTACAACACCATTACTTACAGTTCACGGTCAATTGTTTTGCTAATTTTAGGCTTGATTTGCGAAATGTTTCGTTTTCGTTTTAATTGGCAATAAGATGGGTATCTAGTATACCAAATTAAGTACGTGAAATTCAATTTTTACAAAAGTGATTGGTAAAAACAGTACAATTTGTATAAATAACGGCACCATGGCTGATACCCCTACTCCCCGAAAAACGAGCTGGTTATCTTCAAAATGGCTGAACAGATTTTCATGATCAATTAATTAACCATCCCGATTAAATCTGCATTCAAACAAGAACAGCGCATTGAAATCGGACTACCCGTTTGTGAGCTACGATGCTTCAGACAGACACGCAGAAATACACAAATTTTAATACAAAGAACGACAAAACTGTCAAACTAATAACACCCCTCTTTAAACGTCAAGGGTAAAACACAAGTCACCCAAAAGGCGACCACCGCTGGATATAGGCTCCCCCAAAGATTCCCACAACCATCGGTGCTGCAATCTTCACCAGATCGTTGGTCCACCTCGTGGGGGCCTACCCACGCTGTGTCTTCCGGTTCGCAGTTAAACAATAAGATAAATCAATGTAATTCATCAATGAACGTGAAGTGTGAACAACAACAAACGTCAACAATTAAAGAAAAAAATAACATGGAACGTGACAACACCGAATCGGAACTGTCACCAAGAAAACAAATGTTATCGACAAGACGGTGTGAATCTGAGCGATTCGCAGTACACCGCTGGTTACGCAACACCGCTATTTACTACAAACTTGTTATAACTTGCATTGGAATTGCAACATATCGTTGTGCCCATCTGCGATGCCCACGCTGCCCGCTCAACCGTACGGTTGCACAAGAAGTACGCTCAAAAAATGTACCTATACTTACATATTATTATGGACTTGGACATAAATTAATTCATGTTGCTATTGTCTAATACATTTTTTATCAATCAATTTGGTTCATAGATTTCATAACTATTATTGTCAAGTCTGGCCAATAGGTGTCGCTGCCGAAATTTTATTTGGGAATTATCCGCTAGAATTGCGTTTTTTTCAATTTGATTCTTCATTTAAAAATTACGATGACTAGTATGAACTAGTCATCGTAATTTTCTTTATTATTATCTTTCTTTATTATATTATTTCTTAATTAAAATCGTAACTTAGATTCAATATGAATCGATTGACTGATTAGAAATGTTGCCTTCAACAATTACCAATCACTTCGCATCACTAAAAAAACTCAAACGTCAAAATAATGTCAAAAATTCCACAGATCACGCAAAAACATCAGCAGATCGAAATTTAAAATAAAAAATACTTGTTCCACCGTATGACCTTAAGTTCGCCGGGGCTTTGTACTCTAAAGTGACTTATTCAGGGTAGAAGACAGACGTGCATTACCGTACTCATATTATGAGTGTGCTTACAAAGAGTAGATATGTAAAGTAAGTCTTGACTTGAAAGATAACATCGCTCAAACTTGCTTGGAGCAATTCTTTCACTTTAGTATGTATTCCGGTTCGTCCAGGGTCTGTTCGGTAATAAAAATGTTGTTGTTGCAGTGACAGATTTAAAAGGAATCATGGTTACGAGTTATCGTTGCTATTTTTTACATGTGTAATATTTTCACACTGCTTTAAATCGGTTCTCGTGATATAAATTCATGATTTATCAATTTTTATACAGTATATTATTTAAATGTCCAGCAAATATTGAATTAATTACTGACACTATAATTATTATTATATCTTGCCCTCTTTTTCAACTAAACAGATTTTCGCTTATTTTCTTTCTGTCATTAACCAGGAATATTTATATTATAGGTTAGGACATCTTCGTAGCTAATTCATCTTTGCTTTTTTTACGACATTTTTTGTTTTGTGTGAATGGAATCAAATATTTATGATTTATTTACATACATAAGTGAACTACGATAAGTCAATAAAACATCTGAAACTAACAACATTACCCTTTAAAATTCTTTGTTATTGCCAAACAAAAAAACTATAATATCAACAAAACATACAAACTTTTAACGTAAAAAATGACATTGTACTCCCATTTGTCCAATTAACATTTAAATTATAATAAAGGCAAAGGTCAGGAGATCGGAAGTAGGGCCGCTTACGTCACTGACTGGCCAACTTTCGTCTTCATGCGCTCGCGCAACCAACGTTACACTTATTGAGAATAAGATACGCTAGTAGTTGAAATCGTGAGTGAATTACATCGTAGCAACGTGGTTTAGTTTTTTTTACGAGTTTAGATATAATTTTGTTGATATTTTGTAGGAAGTAAAACATTTGATTTAGTTGTAATTCATCAGATTTGGCTTTCATATTTAATTACAATTTCCTATTGGAGTTGATATTATTATTTTGAATTTAATTATTTTATATACGCACGCCCACGTGTAGAACACGGTTTTTTTTTACTATTTTTAAAACGAACAACAAAAAATCTACTATCCAAGCTGGCAAAGTAAATAATTATTTGATTTGAATTTTTGCAAGACTTTATGCATTTTCTTCCGGCCAGAGGACAATGGGAAGAGTATTGCCAATTAATAATCAAAAAGAGTACAATTTTTTATCAACATTAGAGTTTTTAACCTACATTTAAATAAAAACGGAAAATAGAAATACATGTCTTTACCCTGCAGTGTAGTCCACACATACTGAATAATTATTATTATTTACAGTAACAAAACTTACAACAGATGTTCACCAATTTCAGCAACATTAAGATTACACCAAAGTCAAAGCGTTAACAAATGCATGCAAAATCTTTTCAGAGATAGCCTAATAGATTTCATGCAGACCAAACTACATTACGTAATAACATTCGTGCACTAACCTACTTAACAGTCACGAAAACAAACAGACAGACAAAATTGAACTTTAATGTAACCGGAAGTTGTACAGAACAACCGGTGAATGTCACTTTGACCAGTAAATACGGTAAATGTAAAATTAGCTTGTTATACAACTGAGATTTTGTAAAATTAATATCAAATTGTTGTGACCTTTCGGATATGTTATTATTGTACGAATTCTGTACGTAATCTTGTAATCATGTGAAGCGTAATCAGAATCAGAATGGGGTATTGACGTAATCAGTGTCACGGAATATTTTGATTTCTATTTTTCAGGTTATGATTTTAAAACGTCATCTTTTTCACTCTTAATTTGGTGAAATAACTTCTATATGTCGATATGCTGGATGCGGCAAGCTGAAGACAGGGCGCTATGGCACTCATTAGGAGAGGGCTATGTCCAGCAGTGGACTAGTATAGCCTGATGATGATGATGATGATGATGTCGATAAAATACTTTTGGTTAGTGTTAAAAGCGATTAGGTTTAACACTTCCAAATTATTATTTGGATATTGCTATCCATAGTTTCAGATTTCAAAACAAATGACAAACTTATTCGACGAGGACTGATCCGATGAGGCGCGGTGGGCGAAAGTCCGCCTGCGACGCAGGAGGTTGCGGGTTCGATTCCCGCCTTGGGACAAATGTTTGTACGATCTACAAAGATTTGTTCTCGGTGTTCTGGGTATTTGGTATGTATAATAAAAAAATATCTATGTATATAATGTATTGTATTAAGTATCATATCAGTATATATCAGATATACATCAGTCATCTAGTCAACATAACACAAGCTCTGCTTAGCTTGGGGCTAGATGATGCTGTGTGGATTGTTCAGCATTATTTATTTATTTGCATCGTCTATTTAAAAATAATTTCCACATTTTCCGTTGGTCTCACACAAAATTTCCTCAAACATTTCAACTATGCAAATCAATTCATTTATTTATTACAAATTGATCAGGAATTCCTCAGTACCAGTCCGGAATCGGGATTTGTGCCCGTGTGATGGCAATAGGCTTCCCTTTTATTACATGGCACTTAAACATAACTAGCGAATTGTGGGTGTTACTATAAATGCACCTCTGCTCATCTTTTCTGGGTATATAGGCGTGATAATCGCATCATCACTGCAAGTGATTAAGAAACATCTGGCTGGCGTCATGAAACCGATTTAGACTATTGTATTAAAATGAAAGATTACTTTAATCGATTCGATTCGGCCTTGTTTTGTTGTATTAAATATGAGTGCTATTTTGTGTGACGTTGAAGTGAGTTGTCATCCTGTAATAATGGTAGAGTTTGACAGGTCACTTTACGATCACTTCACCTAACTTTTCGCGGGGAGTTTTTTACAGAATAGACCGGCAGAGTTCTAGAGAAAGTATATGAGGATAAAAATACTTAGACCTTGTTTTAATTGACTTGAATTTGTACCTGTACACACCTGTATTCTTTGATGAGTTGGGCTGAGGTGTACCAATAGTAACACCCACACGTTATCTTAGGATCTGTATAACATTTTACTGACGACCGTTGTCGCGCGGCGGGCGAAGGTCCGCCTGCGCGCAAGAGGCAACCTCTTGCGCGCAGGTTTGTACGAGCTACAAATATTTGTTCCGGGTGTTCTGGGTATTTCCTATGTATAATAAAAATATACATCTATGTAATGTATTGTATTAAGTATATCAGTCATCTAGTACCCATAACACAAGCTCTGCTTAGCTTGGGGCTAGATGATGCTGTGTGGATTGTCCAGCATTATTTATTTATTTTAAGACTTTAAAAGAGATGCTGTGACCTGACCTGTACTGTCTGTAGGTGTTTCTACTCGAAGTAGTCAGATATGAAACACCGACTTCTTACAGGTTTAAAAAATATGCTCGGTTGTAGTGTAAACGTCTTTGTTAAAACAAACTTACATAAATAAATATAATTTATCAAATTCGAAAGTCAAATCATTTATTTATATTACACCATTAAACGGGCACTTTTGTTCTTCAAATATAAAATATAATTTAACTTTAATATTCGTTTATTAAATATAATATTTTTTTTTTTAATATAAGGGCATGGATGCGGAAGGCGCAGGACCGGTCATTGTGGAAATCCTTGGGGGAGGCCTTTGTCCAGCAGTGGACGTCTTTCGGCTGAAATGATGATGATGATGATGATGATGATTCGTTTATTACTTTTGTTGGAGAACTCTAACTCTTTTTACAACTTGTTTTTATTCACATATATACAATTATACTATAAAACTAACTAGGTATATACATATTTACAAAAACAAAAAAAAAACAAAAAACAAAAAAAAAAGCCGACAAGGACACTCAGGCGTCAAAGTATTCCTCCGCATCGCTGTCATCTGGAAACGTGCCCAAAAGACTGGCAGCATTGCCACGTTGGATGGCAATACTAATTCTTTGGGCAAAGAATGAGCCAGCCCTCTGGTCACGTGAAGTGTCGATCAGACGTCGAGAAATTTCTTTATAAAGATGACGTGCACTCGGACCCCATGACCCGAGCGTTTCAACCCCAAACGGCTCAAAACTGTAGTTACCAATAAGGTTACAGTATTTGCGCCGTTTGAGGGTCTCAGCACCCGCCGCGGCAGCGCCAGCACAGCCTGCCGTGCTTGAAACATGAGATGGCGCAAGGGTATCGACGCAGGTTGCGTCCCACACCAAAGGCCTACCCATCTTCCAAGGCAACAAAGTCATGCCGTCTGGTCTCTTACCATCGTCTCGTACCAAGCCGTTAGGTTCTAATACCGCTGGTACGCCGGCGGTACCAAGAGCTCGACGAATAATATCATTGATGCTGGCGTGCCGTGCTATGCGTCCTGCGCTCCTGTAACATGATAGGCCATGGTGCCCGAAGCTGTCGACCGCTTCACCACAGTGACACCGATGCGGAGCAACACAAGGGGCACCCAAGCGAAGACAAGTAGCGAGCCGAAACGATGTGTCATCCATCATAGTACCTATGGTGGCTGACGGGAGTGCCTGAAGCCAGAGGCCCGACTCCCATTCTCCCACGGCCAACAGACGGGCACGCTCAGCAGTACTAGGTGACGTGTTCAACAGAGAATTCCGTATAGTACTGCAGAGCGGCACATCCCATCGCGCCTGGGAAGACAGGTTGTCGGGCAAATCCGTATTGGGACAAGCCATTTTCCAGGCGTTCAACGCATCGGTCAAACACGGTACTTCAAAATCAACCAGTGAGAAAGCTAAAATATTCCTGGTTAATCTATCGGTACTATGGACCGAGGAGAGGAATGCCGGTAAACTTATACTGGAAATTTTGCGGACGCCGAGACCACCCAGGCGAATGGGAAGTGTGGCTTGCTGCCATGCTCGGTCGTCCAAGGCCACATTTAGGATCGAAGAAAGAGTGTTTCTAATAATTTGGTCTACTTTTTCTAAAAGTTGTGGATGCTTCCAAAGATGGGAAGAGCGTAGGCTATATGTAAATTTTGGTCCAAAACAACAGTATCGAATAAGTGTGAAAGCCGAATGTATGTTAATTTTGTAAAGTCTTTCCGAAACATCATTAAAATTTTGTATTTTCTCCTCAATAAAAGAGGGAAAGGATTCGTCAAAAATTGGGGACCCCAGGAGGTGGAGAGAATTTTTCTCCATGATTTTGATGTTAGGTGCTACTGTGTTAAATTTTGCTATGATAGTCTGCCTGTCAGTGGCTTGGGGAAGATAAATTTCGCATTTCGAAAGATTAAGGTCTAGTCCAATGGAACTGAATTTTTCCTTTAAAAAAGCTAAATCAGTCAAAACTGTGTCCACATGACCTCCTAGGGTTCCGTCATCTAAATACCATACGTTGAATTTAGAATTTAGTTGTTGAATTATTGGATTTATTGCTAAACTAAAAATGACCGGCCCAAGAGGGTCACCCTGTTGACATCCAACAGCTGATTCTAAAATGTTGTCCTTGTAAAGTAATTTAGAAGGGTGCCTGTAGCATTGATAAAGAAAACTGTAAATTTTGGGTATTTCCTTTTGAACTTCTGTCAATAAGGTGTCCCTATTTACGGAATTAAAAGCATTCTTAATGTCAACCTTAAGGATGACCTCACCTTCATTGCTATGGACGTATGATGAGAGTGCATGTACCGCAGCCTCACAGCCCCCTTTAGATCCGAAGCCTAGCTGTTGGGGCTGGAATTTGCTGGCCAAAGTTTCGCTGTAGAAAGCACAGCAAATTTTAGCTGCGGTACGACGGTAAGTGGACCCTACGGCAATGGGACGAATACCGCCATCCTTCTTGCGCAGGGCGCAAAGATTTGCCCCGTACAAAATATCAATGACGTCTTCGTTCACATTGCCGGAGAGCATGAGGTTGATGAGGGCCGTCAACTCCTTCAAAAGGGACTCACCAGCTTCCCCGGCGCTTGAACTCATCAGGTCCTTAAAGTGTTGTGGAGTTAAGCCGTCGAGTCCGCCAGCGGAGCCACTCCGAAAAGAGCCCACGGCCGCACTCACTTGTTGAGCTGTAATTACAAGTGAGTTGGATACTGGATCGGGGGGGGCAGGGAAGATGAGGTCATCGGCTGGCGCGGGGTGTTTGCTCTCCAGAGCTGTAAGTGTCTCTGGAGAGTACGGCGCAACCACATCGCTACTGAAAATTATCCTTGCTGCACCTCTAATGTCACCTTCGCCTAGTTTAGACTCGACATGGTGCAATAAACCTCTTTGAGGGAGGTGCGATGTTAATTTAGGGTAACTCTTTTTAATTTAACTTAATTTAATTTAACGTATTTTTAATTTAACTCTTTTTACTAATTCTTTTAAAATAGTTTTTTACAATATCTTGTATTACAGTCGTAAGACTGTAACAAAGAATTCAAGCTAGCTCGAAAAACATACATATGGTATGTACAAGGATATCTCATAAAAATCTCAAATTACACGACTTGTCTAATTTATAGCTGTATCGTAGCCATAATTTCATTGTTACGCCCATTTGCATAAATAAACCACTATCATTAATATTCTTGCTAAAAAAATATATATTTAAGTTGCGTTACAACATGACGTCAAATCATGCCAGTGTTATAATTTGATATGCTGATGTATGTAAGTCATAAATTGTGACGTACTTAATGTAATAGATGCGTAAGATAGAAAAAATAAAATAGAAAAATAAATAGAAGTGAAACAAATGCTGTTATGAACAGATTATATATACAGGATGACTTTTAATTCATTGGTAATATTTTAGGGGATAAAAGGACTCATCAACAACAATAACAACACAAGAACAACAACTGCAACAACTTACGTATAAATTTATTTCTAAATTAAAATGAAACAGAAATTAACATAACATAACATCATGCCTGTATCCCCAAAGGATTAGGTAGAGGTGTTTCTAAAGTACAGTTACATTTCGCCAGTTATCCTTTAGTCCCATATAATAGAGGGTGAGCTTATTGACGTCAACTGGGCACAGATCCAGACTCAAGGCTGCTACCGATCAATTTGAAATGAAAAAAATCAACAATACTGCCTGACCTGGGTATCGAACCTAGGACCACATGCTCAGTAGTAGCACTTGTGACCCACTAGACCAACGAACCAGTAAAAACCAAGGACGTGAACGGCCATATTCATAGTTACATGATCGAAATAGCCATTTTTACGCACAGCGACACACGTCACAAATCCTTAACCATTCCAGTATTACCTCTACTGGTACAAACTTTGATTACAATGTTAGGTCATTTTATACTGGAAGTGGATAGTTTGATATGTCGTCGGACGTATGACCAATTTGATATGACTGCTTTGAAAACCATCGCGAATAGGCGTAGATAAAGGTTATACAATTATTATTTATATATACTTAAAGAGTTATTATTATATTATAGATGCCTAAATTGAATTTGGGTGAAACTGTTCTATTTGTAAATAACCGGTTCTGACGCAAAAGATTTGAGTATGAATGTGGAGGGTTACAAGAGTAGAGTACACCTTATAACACTATGGTCGACCCGGCAATAGAACTCACAACCTCATACTCAGTTGTAGCGTTCGCGACCACATGATCCATCATAAATACTTTACAATGTGTGTATTACGTACATTTAAAATAAAAATACTAAATAGTAAATTATTGACATAGCCCACATATTATCCAAACGCGCATCACCGAAAAGTATTAAACAATTATAATGTCAACGAGCAAACTTCAAAATTGACAATAGACCCGAGTACCGTTACAGGTTACCACAGTACATTGTACTGCCTACCTAAATATAAGGTAATAAATATATTCAGAGGCATAGATTATGCAGAGTAGGCAGAAGTGCGAAAACCAACACAAGTCTATTTGTGGACACCGTTATGTACAGCCAAAGAAACACTGGGACAGTAAAGAAATCTATTTAAATAAAAAATGCTGTTCTATGGTAAGCGCATCACCTGAGAATCACTGGTGCAAATATGGTATTTGTTTTAAGAAAAAATATGTGCCTCGTTGGTGTAGTGGTCATAAGCAGGAGCCAATATTAATGAGGTCCTGGGTTTGGTTCCCGGGTGGGGCAAAGTGTTATTGAGTTTTTCCATCTAGAATTTCTCAGTAGCACCCCGAAGTCTGGAGTTGTGTAGTTTACATGGGATTTAAGCATAACGGCGAAATGTGGTACTATAATAAGAGCACCTCTGCCTATAAAAAATGCCCGAACAAACAGAACAGAAAGTGCATTTTTCTCTTTAGTCATCGTCATCTGCCTAGCCTTTTCCCAACTATGTTGGGGTCGGCTACCAGTCTAACCGGATACAGCTGAATATAAGTTTTTTACATGGAGCGACTGCCTATCTGACCTCCACAACCCAGCTACTGGCCAACACGATACCCTTTGGTAAGACTGGTTGTCAGACTTTCGAGTTTCTGACCCGTAACTACTGTCAAAGATCTACAAATGACAACCAGGACCAAGGGCTTAATGTCCTTTCCGAGGCACGGAGGAGTCTCGATATGTTACGAACGGTCACCCATCCACAGACTGACCTCGGCAAGCGTAGCTTAACCTTCGATCAAACCGTGCGGCTGTTTTTATTTAGCCACGAGCTCCATGAATCGAAATTTGGATAGAAGTTATGTTAACTTTACATACTGGCTTTTTGACAAAGCCGCTGATAAAATCTATTTCATATCTTTATTTCAAAAAAGGAATGATTGAAATTGGTTTACAATTGGCGAAGATATCGTTACAAAAGCACAAAAAAAAAACAATCGAATAGAGAAAATGCTTCTTTTTTTAAATAGGTTAAAAAATAAACAGTTGCTCATTTAAAGTTTGTGGACAAAGAACTAATCGAAGACTATAAAAAGGTATTTAAGACGGACTGAATCCGGAGGGTGGAGGATCCATGTCCAGACTCTCGGGCTGCTGATGAGAAAATTCCAATAACAGAATCATTGTTTATTAAATGTATGACATCGGTAATACCCAGGAACAGAAAGCATAGATAGATGTAGATAATTATCTGTTTACGATTCACAGAACCATATGATTCACCAAATGTTAAGTCAATAAATACTAGTAGATGTCCATCATTTGCATATTTTTTACGAAATTTTATTTTCTTTTTCAACACTTGAACACCTTACAAGTTTAAATTTTACATGCGCGTGCGCAACCAAAATAAATCGACCGTTAGAGCACTTATTTGTGGAAATAAGTCTCTTGACATGGATTTTATCAACTAGTGTACTTAAGTGCAACGGTTTGTCTATGGTCATCGGTTTGTTTTAAAATTTGTTGATTAAGAATATTATGCAAATATAGTAATATACACTACTCATAGTGGTATTTTGTAGTATTAGTCTATGCATAAGATCCACTCTATACTGACGCTTCGTCAGAAGAGCAGCAATCGAAATAGACTTACTGCCAATGTTAATAACGTATCGCAATCCTAATCTAGAGATCGATCATTGTTTGTAACCAATCAATGGCCAAGTTTTCAATCTGTAACCTGATGGCGAATCAGAAGCAGCCGTTGAAATTAGCTGTTAGAAACTCGACGTCGCTTAGTTTTTTTTTTTTTTACGCCCTCCATCTTTCCTAATAGAAATTAAGGCCTCCACCCATGGAGGCCTTAATTTCTATTAAGTCTCCACAGGAAAGTTCGGTTAAGCAGTAGATATCTCTGAAGGATAAACTGCGAGATTAAAAAAAAAAAAATTTCAAGGAACAGTAAATCCTTCACACTCGTGTAGAAGGTGAGAATATGCACTTCTAACTACTCTACTTTATCCCTTTTAACACTTCTATTGTAATCCTTTACCCGTTACAGCCCAAGAGCTTATATTAGGGACTCACGACACGTCTACACACAGACATACATACATGTGTCTGTATATATTGACGAGTGAACTCAGGTCGATGACCTAAGTACAGTTATCTTATGTTGTAATGTCCTTACGGGTTGGTACGTGTCATTTTATATACATTTTGGTTACATTTGTGTGTTTTATAGTTGATACGAGTCGGATTAATAATCAGATTTATTATTTTGAATTCTCTCGTTAGCAGCCCGGAGTCCTGATTTGTGCCCAGTTGATGGCAATTGGCTCGGCCCTTATTACATAGGACTTAAACATAACTGGTAAATTGTGGGTGTTGCTAGGCGTGATGTTATGTTATTTTGGAAATTTTCTTGACAACTCACAGCCTGATAGGTAAGTTCTATTTGTATATATTACTAGCGACATGCCCAACATCGCAAGGGTGCAATCATTTTTTAATGATATATTCACACAAAGCTCCCCATCCTCATTTTCTAGCCTAGAGATGGAGTTTCCGAAACTCGTTTCTAAGCTTAAATTAACCTGCATACGTTCCAGATTTTAGCTTTCTAGACTTAGTAGTTTTGACAGTTCGTTGATAGTCAGTCAGGATAAACGATTTCGTCATTAATAGGAAATATATTTTTAAAACTATAACTAAAGTAGCAATGAACTTTCGTTGACAATACCTATTATTTGATAAAAATCTATTTCTCAACCATAAATCTCTTTGTCAATATCTCCTACCATTGGTAAATATCAGATTAGAACAGGTGTGGCGACATTAAAAATTAAAATAGAGGAACATTACAAGACAGACAGTAACCGCAATCATACACCGAAAAAACCTTTCTAGCCAGAACTGAGTATCAAATAAACATTTCCGTAATTTACATAACAAATCTAGATCTTCTGCTGAACCTATTTTGTAATATGCACACCACAAAATGTTCTTGCACATAATAACAAATCATTATTTCTGTGACATGAAATTACGTAAAGAGTTGCTAAAAAATCATCAAGAAGTTCCCACAGATAACGTAAGATGTACGTAGAGTAAATAAATGTATAGAGGGGTCACACCTAACGTGTCAAGGGGTCGAGCAGACGGCGAAAGCATTGCAACATCGATTATAGCTTTTAAGAAGCGTCCGTTGCTTAATAAACACTTAAAAGGTTAGATGTTATGTAAGGTCTGCATGTGCATAGGTCTGTGGCGTATGAAGTAATTTTGTGGAGCATTAGTACCATCTTAGTATTTATACTGTCTTTACTTTGTGTGATCTTTATTAATATAAAGGTTAGAGATGCGCTTCGAGATTTTATCGACAGTAGATTGTGTAGTAACAGTTAGAGAGGGTTTCGGTTAAATAATAAATCAAAGCTACGCTGAGGTCGGACCGTGGAGGGGTGACCATTCACTACGTATAGAGTTTGTCCCGGCTGTCATTAATAGATCTTTGACAATCGTTACTGGTAGTCAGAAGCCTGAACACCGGTCTTACCAAAGAGTATCGTGTCGTATCGAGAGTATGTGTTAGACTGGAAGCCGGCCCCAACATGGTTGGGGAAAGGCTAGGCAGATGATGAGTCGGTTTAAATGATGTAATTGATGGTGGAGTTCCACAATGAATCATATTTTTATGTAATTCACTGTTCTAATGTTACTACAGCGTGTATTGACAGCCTTATGCCATTTATCGACCACTCAATTTGTTTAACAAAATAGGGATGTGTCCTAGGTAAAAATATAATAAGTCTATTTGGTCCGTCAGTTAGTTTACCAAAAAATATTGGACACGTATTTTTTGCTTACTCGTATCAATAAAAAATGACAAAGATATAGCACATCAAAGTTCATGAGAAGGGGCTAGTGACGTCACTTTTACGTGAAAAGTGTAGCACGGCGCGACGTCACGCGAAATTTCAACGCACTATATCGTCGTCATTTTTGGTTTACATGACAAAAGAAAAAATACGTGTTTATATTTTTGAGCAATCCAACTTTCGGACCAAACAGAATTTTTAAGGACACTACCCTTTTCCCTTTGGTCTCGTGGTTGCATGAGGCCTGGGTTGGATTCCCGAGTCGGGTATTGGTATTAGGTTTTTTATCGGGAATTTCTCAGTGGCAACCCGGAGTCTAGGAATGTCCTCGGTTTATGACAATAGGGTCGCTCCCTATTACAGCAAACTTACTGGTGACATGCGGTTGGAGGAACCCTCCGAGGAATTCAGGCGTGATATTATCCAAACTAATATTATAAATGGGAAAGTGTGTATGTCTGTTTATCCGTCTTTCACGGCAAAACGGAGCGACGTATTGACGTGATTTTTTAAGTGGAGAGAGTTGAAGGGATGGAGAGTGACATAGGCTACTTTTTGTCTCTTTCTAACCCCCCCACTTCCTAACGCGAGCGAAAAAGCTAGTTAACTATATTATTATTATTATTTTCAGTGGCCATTGCTGGAAACTTTTGCTGAAAAACGACTGCAGTTGTGACAAGAGTAAAAGGTGTCGTAATCTAGGATTAATTGTAACAAATACTAAGCACTACATTTCACTAACAAGCCATATTAATGCCTATTTACGCAACACTGGAACGATTCCATTAGTACTTTCCCTTTTAGATATATACAAACGTAAAATTAGATCATTCAGGAAGTAAAAACAGTTACTTACTGAATATACTTAGTACTGTAAAATCCATAGATACTTATATTATAAATGGGAAAGTTTGTGTGTCTGTTTGTCCGTCTTTCACGGCAAAATGGAGCGACGAAATGACGTGAATTTTTAAGTGGAGATAGTTGAAGGGATGGAGAGTGACATAGGCTACTTTTTGTCTCTTTTTAACCCCCCACTTCCTAACGCGGGCAAAAGCTAGTAATAAATAAACTTACGCCTCTTTCCTTGAAGGTGCAAGACAAGTTTTATATTATAATTGTTTATAAAAACCCATGAAATTATGTCAAATTTCACGTGGATCAAGTCGTGGGACGGCTGGTTGGTTAATAAATTGGTTACTGTAACAGTTGTAAAAAGCGCTCACGAAATAATGCGGGCGTTTATTGCTATCTATTAAAACTGTTACATTATTACATCAGACAGTGAAGTCGTCACGTGGAAACTATTGAACCAAATCGTAGCTATCAAACTATTTGTAATCAAATACTTTTTTTCATTCAGCCTGTTATATTCAATGAAAGACTTGAGTATGATTAGCTATGAATGCTGACCAACTTTAGATAGATTTTGTCAAAATTATTTATTTATTTTATTTTTAATTCCAAATGGAATAATCCGATAACACTGCCGACCTGGGAATTGAACCTAGGTAACTCATGCTTAGAAGTAGTGCTTGCAACCACTATACCAACTAGGCAGTTACATCACAATTCAACGATTCTTTTTTAGAATTTATCGCAATACACTTACTGGTAGGTAGATATATGCCCACCTTTGAAAGTTGCAAGATACGAAAATGACAACGCAATAAATAAGTTAAACAAACGAAGTAACATTTTAAAACAATACAGCATCGCTAACAAATCATAATAAAGTGTATTTTCTCAAGAATAACGCACTAAGCACTACTCAGGATTGGTCAACCATTGCAATTGTGGTACGTTCACTTTGGATACAAATGCTACGTTTTGCAACGTTAAATAAAAAAAGCATACTTCGGTAATGCAGGCTAAATTAACTGACATTTAAGAATAAAACCACTAAGACCAGCTGTGCTCCAGGTTTTCAATTGCTCCTAATAATCATTTGCTAGTTGTTGAAACCATCCTCAAGACACAAGCGTTGAGCTATCAAATGCAAAAAGATTTGTACAAAACTGGCTGGTATTTCCAAAGATTTGAGCATTTTTACAAAACAACAAACAATATTATTATATTGGTATATATTTTATTACACAGTCAGCTACCGATTTGTCTGACATTAAAAAGGTCTTATTTCACAGTCATCTGTTAAGCAAATGTTACGTTATTGTGTGTACTGAAGGTACAAAGTCCAAGTAACAATATATAAGTATATTTCTGGCTACTACTCTAAAAAATACAGATTTAACTCAAGTGTGTCCGTCACTAACAGCGTATTACTCAGTAACTGGACTATGGAGGTAAGGTCGGCAGATGCTCTTTGTGAACAACAATGCTGGAAGCTGACCCCAGCACAGTTGAGAAAAGGCTACGCAGATGATGATAATATCTGTCACTAGTATACCTAGAATATAATGTCTTCTAGATAGCTCTTGAAGTCATTAATTGTAAGTTTTCATCGTGTACTATAGACAGTATTCTATTCTAGCGATAAAGCAGCCCATCGTAACACCCTGTGTAGCCATATGGTATTGCAATGTGCAGCGCTAATCTACCTAGTAATTCGTTGTAGTGTATTCCGAAACAAAATCGAATCTACCATTGCCAAAACTATTTGTTTACTTTTATTCATAAGAAACCGTTTCGAAATAAATTGCTACCGAAAACGATTATTAGGTTTAATTCCATGTTATTATTTATTTATTGCAGATACTTGAATATTCATACAATTATAGATTGTTACTGCTATTCGTAGAGAAAATTAAATTCAAGGTTCAGAGATCAAATAAATAATTCGGGCGATTTCTCTTCAATTCTTTTGGATGGCTGATCTTTCGCGTCTCTGCAGTAACGATGATGGGGTTTTCACTGAACCTTTACGATTTCTTTCGAATTGGTATTCACCATGATTGTTTTCGTATGGATTACATGATGTTAATTAGCGGGCCGTTATATTGTTTTCATTTGGCAGTGTAGGAAAGCCTGCATCGTTTTCGCCAAGCACTACTAAAATTTCAATTAATCATAATTTACATAAAAAATCACTGAAGTGCTAAAAGTCAGCGGTACACGGAAGGAAAATTCTGCAACTCTCAGAAGGAAATTTTCGAGGACCCATAAAGAAAATCCGGAATGTCCCAATAAGAAAAAAATGTGTGTCCCAACAAGAAAATTCAGCATGTCCCAGAAGGGAAATTTGTTGTGTCCCAGAAGGAACAATCAGCGTGTCCCAATAAGAAAATCAAGCTTGTCCCTGAAAGAAAATTCGGCGTGTCCTATGAATAAAAATCAGTTTCGTTACTGTCATTACTCAATCTAGTACCATGGAACTAATCACCAACAGCACTGTTACCCGATCTACGTGTAATAAAAATAGTCTAGTTTTTTGGCTAGTCTAACAATGGTGTGACATATCGTCACGCATGAGCTATGCGAGGAGATATTAGGCCTTATTAACTGATGACAGGAAAACGTATGCATATAGCCATTTTCGACCACCATTTTAATAATAATAATAATGCTGGACAACCCACACAGCATCATCTAGCCCCAAGCTAAGCAGAGCTTCTGTTATGGGTACTAGATGACTGATATACTTAATACACAACATTACATAGACAGATATTCTTTATTATACATAGCAAATACCCAAAACACCCGGAACAAATCTTTGTAGATCGTACAAACATTTCTCCCAAGGCGGGAATCGATCCCGCACCTCATGCGTCGCAGGCGGAGCTTCGCCCGCCGTGCCACATAGCCGCACTAATTATCACTCAGGGCTTATTATTATCTACCAAGACAATTCGTATACGAGAGAAATTCAACCCCAATTTTCTAACGGAAAATTTAAACATTTTCTTTTAAATACCTGGCACTGACAAAGAAAACAATACTCCTTGTTTTACAACTTTCAGATTGTCAACAACAACAGACTCATCGGAGCGATGGCCTCGCTAACAATCCGCCTCTACTTATAAAGAAATGATAGCATGGATAATGTCCCCTAATTTCCTTCAGGGTTGCCAGTTTCTCAAGCTAACTGAGTTGGCCAACGCGCGGCGCGGGCGCATTGCGGAATACAACGCTCTACTGAACAGGCGCGGGCTATACTTTTTTATGCAAGATTAGGGTTGACCTACATACCTCGTTTTACTTTATTCGCCACAATATGAGGTTTATAAAATTTAATCATAATTTTTGCTGCAATTGTTTTGCGTGGTAGTACTTTCTTTAGAATGCTTTTGTTTCATGCTGTTGTGTACAATAAACTCATCGAAAACGAATTATAAAAACAAAAACGGTTTACATAACATCGCACCTGTAATCCCCGAAGGATTAAGCAGGGAAGTAAATATATTGCTCCCACATTTTACCTGTCATATTTAAGTTTTAATAATAAGGGGTTTGCGTATTGCCAACAACTGGGTACAAATCCAGACTCCGAGTTGCTACTGAGAAATTCCAGATGGAAATATCCAAAATAATGAAAAAACGAACATCATTTTGAGTAACGATCAAGGCATGAAAGTATTTTTTTTAACATGGGTGCTTATCATAACATAATAAAATACAAGAGCTTTTTGAGTAATTCCATTTATAAATGGGTTTTAGTATGAGCTCATTTAATAACTATGCATTTAAGCAAACACATCCGTTATTTAGACGCTCCTTATTATTCTTATCTTGAGATGATCAGAACTTCACGGAGATTAATAAATTGATGTGTATGCTCAACTATGCAAGGACGAAGGAAAAGAAGTCACTGATGTTTCTTTAAGCAAATCTATGTACCTACGTTCTATAATTATGCTAAAGTTCAATATTTGTATACCGGTGATTGAGAGAGGTGGCAATATGTATGTGTCTCTTTCTAATTAGTAGAGGTTGGTTATCGGAATTGATTGAATAACTAAAGAGGTTTCTTGTCGTAACTTTATGAATAATTATTTTAAAGGGTCCTAATCCTACAGTCTTCCTAAAAATATGCTTATTCTTTTTAATTTTCTCTGATTTCGACCACTCTGACAATGTTTATAGTAAATTGGATAAACGCATACCTAAATATCTTTTCATTTAGACAAAAATGGACTAACCATTTTTGTTAAAATAATTCTGCTACATATCACCCAATATATCATTCTTGGATTTCACCCAAGGATATAATGTATAATATATTCTAAGTCACAGATCAGAATCGATAATTAAACACGAAAATTTCTAAAACTAAAACAGTATCACGTAATAACCAAACCTACGTCATTTGAGCAAAAAAATAAGTGTCAAAACCGCCATTTTGTTTGACAGTTGACACGTATGACCGTCAGTGTAATGATTTTAACACCCAATGTGTGATGGAAACTCCTTGCTAATTATTACAAGTTAAAAAGGAAGTGTGAGGAGATCGTGGCTAAATGAAATTAGCCACACAGGTCGATCCAAGGTTAAGCTACGCTTGCCGAGGTCAGTCTGTGGATGGGGTGGCCGTTCGTTACATATCGACAGTCCTCCATGACTCGGAAAGCACGTTAAGCCGTTGGTCCCGGTTGTCATTTAGATTTTTATAGTCTCTACATTAGTAGTAGATCTACCACCATAGCCCTGGACCGGACAGCTGACGTTCTAAAGTTCCTTTTTAGTGGGATAACGAAATAAATTATTTGAATTTCGAATCCCTAAATCGGGCAAATTGTTAGTAGGCATTTCTCAGTAGCCGCCCAGAGTCTGGATTTGTACCCAGTTTAGGTCAATGATCACCCCCTATAAACTGTCGGGAATCTGGGACTAGGAAGTGGAATTAAGTCTTCGGTGGATACAACTGTGAGTTGCAGGATATGTGTCAATACAACTCTACGTGATAAATCTCAAAAATTGACAATGTAGGTTATGATAAGCGCGTGTCAGATAATATGCTTAAGAACGAACATTTTATGTTTTATATCGCTCTCGGAGATAACCCCCGGTCTCTAATTGAAGCGGTTGATTGTGTTTTATCTGAATCTATATTTATAAACGTGCTTAACGTGTCAACGATTCGTTTTGTAGAATTTCGACAAAAAAAACGTTTGTTAAAGCGTTGCCACACTAGATATTTCTCCTGTATCGTCAATGCGTTTACAAACTCACATACACAAACAGCCAGACCCGGTACAACTACCTGCGGGCCATACAAATATATGTACGAGTATGTTCCGAGCGGGAACAGAACTCGCGACACGCAGCGTAGCAGCCAGTCGCTAAATCGCTTGCAGCGTTTGCGCCAAACGAAACCGCTTGCAGCGTTTGTAGGTTTGTATTTAAGGAAAACATTTTTTTTTGTTTTTTTTTGTATTCTAAATCAATTCTACCATCTACGCAGAATCCAAAATGGACACCAGTAATGACTTATTGAAAAATGTACCTACCTCTTTCACCCATAAGGTATATTTCATAATTTCACTTAAAAACATTCTGCGTGCCAGTATCATTACGAAACCAGCCCTAAATAATGATAACAATAGCATGCAACTATTACGTAGTATCTCGTGCAAACCTGTGCAGTATCTCAATATTTTTTTGTGGAAATCGCAGCGATAACCCGTTTACACGATGTTTTGCACAAGTCGGATCACGCGCAGGATTTTGGTTTTGTCGTTAACTTGCCGTCTGATATCCTTATACGGAATTTTGTTAAGTTACCATAGAAGGTATTTATAATAGTACAAATAGTTAGTAGGTAGGAAGTTCTAACAATTCTCTTTCCTCCCCTGTGATTCATTTAAAAATACTTCTTGGCAAATAGTGACTCTTTCAAAGATTCCACATAAATACAGGGCAATTATATTAGTATTATAAATATGTATTATGTATGTTTGTTACTACTTCACGCTGAAATGGCTGAACGGATTTGGATTAAATTTGTTGTGAAAGTAGCTCATACCTTGGATTAACACATAGATTAATTTTTATCCCTATAAAGTGAAGTATTCTCGTGGCATGACAACGGCGTTTCATCTTGACTTTTTCACTGACGGTAACAGCGGGTGGCGCAACTTGTTTCCGATGAATACAAGAGCTATATGACAGAGATACGTAGGTAGTGATTTAGCAGGAACACAAACTACCTATAGTAACTTACACTGAATCAATGTGAGAGCTAGATTAATAGTTCTAGCCTGTATGAAGCCTAATAAGAACTCTTTGGACACTAAAGAGAAAACGTAGAACTTAAAACTATTACGTAAAATATAGAAAGAAGTTTTGACATCGGGGTACAGAATGAACGATTTTTATATCTTTAGTTCGGAATGTGATCTTGCAGAAAGTTTTATTTCACTAATCTTGAATAAATATTTTATTATTTTTCCGTTGCTAAATGATGATTGACAAATGAGGTTTATTCAGTAAATTGGTCTTAATTAACGCTTTTACACCGCTGTTTAGTTATTCATTATTTTAAACAAGACGAGTTCAGTATGTTCTAGCCAGTCTCTATGAGAAAAAATACCGAAACAGACTAAAAAAAAAACAAAAGAAAAAAAAGGAAGTATCAAATACGAACCATGCAGGTTATAATGTATTTTTATTTTCTCTGTTTCTCTTTTGAACTTAAATTATTAGTTCCTCCATTGTGCAGGTGTGAGGGAACGCAAGACTAAAATAATAATTAAACAAATAAACAACATCTTAATGTATCTGGCCAGTTGTAATAATTACAACTAATTAATTCACTATACCTGCTTTATCGACATTTAACGCAAGTTTTTAGCGCCACAATCTTTATAATGGATATTATGTATTTTCTAAGTTGACATCAGCATTCACTAAACTCACCTCGTGACCTGAACATAAGGTTAAGTTCAAACTGGCGCGATCACGTGCGTTTAAATTAATACTGGCACCTATTGCCTTTTTTTTAAAGAGACATACATTTTAAAAATAGAATTTTCTCATGATTCTTTCTGACTGTTACCGACAGACATCTCGATCTCGAAGTAAGGATGGCGACAGATAAGAACAAGTGAGGTACGACAAATTAGTTTATGTTCGAACTTCGCCGTGTTTTTATTTTAGTCTATGCGTTCTCCGTGTGTGTTCGTTTGTGCGTTCGTCTATGTATCGGGACAATCTAAAATATTTCGACTTATATGTTTACTTACATTATCGGCAAATAAACGAACTATCTTTTTATTTATTTCTGATTTGTCAACATAATATAAGTATGGAAGATTTAGACCAAATAAAATGTACACCTTTAATAAGACAGTCCATCCTAAGGCTCCTTTCTTGGTTTATTTAAGAGACTAAGATGGAAATAGCTTAAATAAAGTTTAGCTTGTGCACAGCAGAATCGGCACGACTACCTTTGTGATCTAATTGAAAATGGAATTGGCCTTGATTGCCGCCGTTTTTTAACTGCACACTGATCTGACACAAATCCTGCCTTTCACGATTTAACTGAAGTTAGATGTACAGCTAAACCAAAGTAAAACAATCAATCTACAAAAAAAGTGAATTTGTTGTTCCCATGATCATAATGACTGCTTGTCTATTTAACTTAGCTATAGAGGCCAGCACATCTACTTACCCCAAGCTGTCAAACTTCTTTGATAGTTTTTCAACTTTATTACAAAAGAACAAGGCTCATGTTCAATTAAGATAATTTGACAGTTTGCGATAACTTGATGTGCTGGCGACTGTACATCGCGCCGCGTCACCGTACCCGTCTGAACGTAGCCTAAAAATTAAGATTATTTGAATAAAAAACTAGTTTTGAATGTTGAACATTATGAATAATTCATTACTTATAATACGATTATTAAAAATTAATTGAATCTTTAATTCTGCAGAACGAAACATTTTTTGGAATACATCGCGTTTTTGTCTTTTAACAATATTGTGGTTTTTTGAGCCTTTTTGTGTCTTTATCTTGTTTGCTCTTAATATATGCAAATCGAAATAGTTATTCAATAATTATCGAGTCTGCCGCATCGCTTTGTTTGTATTAGAATTCAAAAGATAAGTATTCATTCAAATACAGTAGATATATCCACACCGATATAAATAAAAATATGATGAACTAGTGTCTGAGTTTTATATATAACACAAATAATTTAATTAAGGAACCAGTATAGGTATGGAAATAAATTATTGATACTTTTTTCAGATTTTTTTTTCTATGGAAAACTTCCAATAATATTATGTTATCTTATAATGACATGTAGATAATAAACGCAACTTTGACAAAATTACACAGGAAATTCCTTATAGAAATAGGTAAATACTGGACTAAAACAGTATAGACTGGTCAGGTCCAGTCACATTAAATTAACGTAAATATCATTAAGCTTCGATGACACGTGATCTTACACCATTATATGTTATCACCGAAAGGATGTTTAAAGATGTTTTTTTGTAGAAATAACTTGTCTAAGAATTGATCAGTGGTCAATCGTTCGCCTGAGCTGTTAAGGCCAGTGCAGACTGTCAACTGTTTTGAATAAAAAAGAACATTTGTTTTGTCGTATGGACAAAACGTCAAATTCTTGTCATAATGAAGCTAAACGTAAAGGTTAATGCAAATAAAATATAAATGACATTTTCTCGTTAATTCAATATTATTTGTTACTGACAAGGAGAGGAAACGATTGACATATTTCAATTCATTTAAGATATAAGAGTCATCGTATATAACAAACAATCTCAAACTAACTTGAAAATATCATTCTTAATTTTGTTTCTATTTACCCCTGCGTTTCTTTAATCCCCGCTTTTCAGAGTTTAAACCTATTCAGTTTTGGATCATAGATTAATGCATATTTTAGACAAAAGTCCAGTTTTTTTTTCTATTTACGTAAACAGATTGCGGTCAGATGTTGTAGATGTCTTTTTATATCAAGCTTGCTAAATACGTCATTCTGAATATATAATGTCATGTCTTTCGGTATTTTTATTTCCTTTGAACCAAAGTTTTCGGATACAAGAAGTCTAGTATAACTTTGTTTTTAAAGTTCCTTAACATAATGATAAAAGTAAAAAGCATATCCTTATGTCTTTGTATGTCAGTCTGTCACAACTGTTTATACCAGGAACAACTAGTGCTAATAACTTGAAATTAGACTTATTGTAAAAAAAACGCTTTTCTATGAAGTTTGAAATCAGAATAAATGAAATTAATCTAGCTGATGAAAGCTTATGCCAATATAACATGAAAAATAAAAATATCTACACCAACATTTTTTAAGAAACAGCAAAAATCTATAAAGGCTTAGTTTTGCGATCTTTTGAAAATGGAATAATACTTTCCCCACCAACTTATGCAACTCTCGCCTTGGTAACTTCAACTCGCATTTAACAATTATTTTAAACAAAGAACAACTTCAAACGAACACAAAGAAATGGGCCCTTTTTGTCTCTTTTCTCTAGAATCAAAGGTCATTTACGAAGGAAATCTCGTATACTGCCCTATTAATGATGATGTAACGCGATCTGTCCAAACAACAGAATCCGCTTGACACCACAGGTCCTTAAATATTTATACAAGGCAGACGAAGTCAACACTGTAGAGCCAAACGACGCCGGCGGCATAAGGACTCATTCATACAAATTATTAATTTTACATATTAAAAAAAAAACTGTAAAAAAATGTCAATCAAGAAAATTTTCTGAACTAAAAAAAATCTGTTAGAAGTTATCATCTTGCTAGCCCTTTTCCTACTATGTTGGGGTCGGCTTCTTTACTAACCGTATGCAGCTGAATAGGTTTTACATGGAGCGACTGCCTGTCTGATCTCCACAACCCAGTTACTGAGCAGCTAAATAAGAAGAAAATTGTCTGTCATTTTGACAAGCTACATTATCTCGTAGCCAACAGAAAATGCATATGGAGCAGCTTATGCAAGTTATTAATGCAAAATGCATCTGGAATTCTGAATCACTTTCTAAATCAAATAAACACTTTCTTTCCGCTGAACGTAGGTATACAGGTAAGTTGTCTAAATGTACATGAAATAAATAAAATAAAAAAAAACAACGTACTATCCTGACATAATAAACCTAACCGTACATTATAACAAGGCGTCAAAAAATTCGTCTTCATCGCTGTCTGCAATAGACTGACTTCTTTCCCTTTTTGCGTATGTAGTTTGGTCTCTCCATAATTCGAGGCCAAAAGGCAGCTCGACGCTTAATTATGAGCATGGGTTTTTCACGTTTTTTTATTATAAACTCGAATTGTTATATCAACATCTAAGACGCAATTCTACACATGAAACTAGCTTGGTCATCGAACTTATGTCGAATAAACGTCAAATATTGAGTGTTTGCAAACAACAATAGTACTTCATCTGCCTGCCTTTTCCTTAACTATGTTGGGGTTGGCTTCCAATCTAACCTGATGCTGCTGAATACCAGTATTTTATCCCGTTACTGAGCAACACGATACCCTTTGGTATGGTTGTTTGTTAGACTTTCGGGCTTCTGGCTAACCGTAACGACAGTCAAAGATCTACAGATGACAGTCGGGACCAACGGCTTAACATGCACGGAAGAGACTCGATATTTTACGAACGGTCACCCATCCACAGACTGACCTCGGCAAGCGTAGCTTAACCCTCAATCAACCCGTACGGTTGCTTTTATTTAGCCACGAGCTCCTCTACTACTACCAACAATAGCACTTATTGTTAGTATATAAGAACAATATAAACTTTGGTGACCATTCCATAACTTTGTGTATGGGAAAAGCCTGTCTCAATTATGTCAAAATAAAGTTGATTTACAATCACACGAGATGTCAGATATTTTGTAAATTTCCTATTTCACTCATTAATTACTTAACTAACTATCTAACAGATACAAAAAAATACTTTGATAGCGAGACTTCTGTATTTTGGGTCATCAACACTTAAATATTGCGATAACAGTTAAGTTTGTATGAATTAGGTAATACATTTTTGAATTTGAATTTGAGGGAATTGCGTATCTTAGCAATACTCATGAAACGTAATCCATACCCACGTCATCATCCTCATCCTGACCTTATCTCCATTTATTTTGGGTTGCCATGTCTTTTTCCTCCATACATCTTTCCAGCCATATCATCTCTCACACAATCCATCAATCGTTTTTTTTTATATATTGAAAAATCCTGAACAAAATATGATAACGCTGGCCATTTTATCGCTAATTAAGACACTGTATTCGCAAATAACTCTCCGACTTCGCACATCAGAAGACACCTTAATAGTTCAAAGGTTATCCACCATACAGGTTCCACAAGTGACCGGATTATAAAATCAATAAAATATTTAGAATTACATAAGAAACGATAGATTTTTTTTTCGATATTTATTTATATTACTTTTAATCAAAACTCTGTTGCTATCGATATTTTTCTCTAAATTATAGGTACTATTGTAACTCGATTGGTGTTTGCGACTCGAAGACTATAAGCATAAAATATTGTTTTTTTATTGATGACGGGTCAAAAGAAAACTTAACATAATCTATGTGTTATAATGGCTGACAGCTTTGACATATTTCGTTATAACGTGCCATTTATTTTGTGGCAGCCAATCAGATGTGTTCTTGTATTATTTTAAAATACTGTGTGTTTTTTTTATATTATTATGAATTTATTAAAGCCAGAATGGAAACATTTAATTTATTTAGTAAACAAGAGTTTCAAGTTACTAGTATCACTAATAGATTAAAGATAATGCCTAAAGAGGTAATTCATATACATATTGTAATAATAATGAATAATGTTTTATACACACCACTTAGCTAAGCTACCTCATTTCTTGATATAACACAGAATATATTATATATACAGAGGTAAGTACGACTTATTCTTTATCTTCCAATGTATTTTCAGCCAAAACTATAAGTTTTTTTCTAGATGGAAATGAGCAGATTTGTCCCGTCCAGAGTGGACTGCATCAAATATGTATATTTTTAATTTAGACTAATTAGTATAGACTTTTCATAGTAAGATGTACATGTAAAATATTTGTGATTGAATAGGTACATCAGACTGTCAATCATGATCGACTTAGTAGATATTTCACTATCCAATAAATATTTCTCATTACCTACCTATAAGGAGAGTAGGGTTCAGCCGATTGCTTGAGACATACAAAAGTGTGTACTACAATATATGTATATACGAGTATATGTAATATGTACAAAGAGTGCCAAATTTTTTGCCAATAAATATCGAGGTTGAAATGTTGAACACTTAACAACGGAGGTATAACCGATTGCGTTTTTATTTACAAACACTATTTAATGAAGTAATTGCTTAACTATCTTGTTGGGTAAGCGCTCTACCGACTAGGTATGTATGTTGATATATAATCGTTTTACGTTCGAGCGAGTATTAAGTGTGTAACAATAGTAGGACACAAGGGTGTCAGGTTTCATGTCCTTTTGTTCATAAATTAAATATGTTAATGTTTGTAACACCTGATTTTATTAACATTAACATATTTGTTTTGCGATTTGGGCTCGTCGATTCCAAGAATAAAAAATATATATGTTTTAACATGTTTACGATTTTAGCGGGTTTTGTTTTAATTTTTTGTAAATACGTAAAAAATGGGTATTTTTTGTAAATAAGAAAAAAAATGGGAAACTTTTTATGTACCTATAGATCATTCTATTAGTTAAAATAAATCTTCACGCATCGTTGACGTTTCCATGACCTTCCGAATCAGACGCGAAACCTATTAAATAAAGTTATATATCGAAAAAACCGGATCAATATCGAACAGTCATTACACAAAAATACATAAGTGGTCGGGCGTATGTTGCATTTTATTTAAGTATATTCTAATAAGGCGTCCATTAACGCCCCAGGCGGATATTTCAACAAAAATCCTTTCGCAACTTTCAGTAACATTTCCGAGTTGCATAATAGCTTATATACTCACCGTGTAAGGGTTAACGTAGAAAGGGAGGGCCGGGGGCACTGACGTAGAGAAAATCACAGTTGAAGCACTTGTGAGCCATGCACATAATCCTTCATTGGGTGAATGGGCACAGAGTCTTTTTTTTTTAAGGTTCAAACGCACTCGCGACACAATTTTTCCGTGTGTGGGGGAAAACTAATGCCGCGCGGCGCGTACGGCGCTTGCGACGGCGAGCGGGTGACTGGCGAGCGCGCGCGCCTCCCCACGTAATAAAACCTTCGCTTTTCAAGAGTGGGGCGCGATGGCTTTTTGAAAATGGAACCTGAATGTTACCTGCTGGATCGGATCCCGTTTCCCGTTAGTCTGGGTTTTCATTCTGAGGTTATTGGAACTTGACACTGTTAGACATCTATTTTTAGATTAAATACTTTAATGGTTACCATAATGTGTTAATTATACAGGTAGGATTTTTTTGAGATGGGGCAGTAAGGGCATCTACCTTAACCGTTGTAGCTACAGGAAAACGGTCTTAGGTGACCTTATCTTCTTAAGAAATTTTGATAAGCATATACAGCTTTTAAAAAAGAATGTACCAGCAAGAAAATGAGACATATTCAAAAAAAACTTATTTTATGCCTTACCTTATTTTATAACCTAAACTTATTTTATGAAAAGTCAGAAATCGCAAAAAGCTTTTCCCATACATTACATACGAAATGCGACACGCATTTAGTTTTTAAAATGAATGAAGAGGGACCAAAAATAAACAGAAAAGTAATTAAACTTCGAATTTCGAACGAGTACGCGTCATAATTTAATTTTTCGTTGAAAACAGAGTCTATTATAGTTTGTTGTTTAGTTCATTTAATTAAGAACGTATAGCCAAGTTAGAAGATATTTTTTTACATAATAAATACCGTCAAATGCTTTGAAGTGATACAGTATCAATTACCCGATAGGTCCATTGCCGGACAGAAAGGTTTTTAAATCTGATGAAGAATCTTCCAGAAGGAGGTTCGTTCAAGAAACATATGGTACGGCATAAAAGTGTTTTAGATAAAAATATGGTGATTGCAATTTTATCATCCACAGAAGTATAGGTTTCCAGAGATTTCTTCTAAAGACGTTGCTTGCGAAGTGGTCGATCCGCAGTTCCTTCTTTTGAAGACATGGAAATAGCACAGATACAAAATTTTATCGGCTTGGACAAATAGTTCAAGAATAACATTCTGGAGGCAACATTTGCAGACTACAGGTCCATTTGAAAACCAGAGTCAGGCACTAGTTGTCTGACATTTTGCTGAACTGGGCCTTTTTATCGCAGCCGTGAGGCACTTTCCTGCTAATTTCTTACATCGGTCTTAACACATTTATGTAATCTTTATATTTTGTTTTTATTTAATGTATAATATTTATGTATCTGTTGTATATTAGCTTGTGCTAAATAAGTGTATTTTCTTTCTTTCTTTCACACTAAAAATTTGCAGAAGATTACGGCAGAAAATCAGCAGGGACAATATCTTTCATGGACTCGTTCCTAGACTGATGACACTAATATCTCCAATGTACAGTGGCGAGCACATCAAGCTACCAAAATTTGACACATAAACTAATACCATGAGTTCAGAACATGATTTTAGACCTGATTCGTTCTGATGTTTTTGAAAATGTAAACTGTAAAAAATTCGACCGAATCCAAAAAAAAACACTAAAAAAACTTTAGTGTAAAATAACTTTAGTTACGGAAATCGGTGGCATAAAATCAAAATCAAAATTCATTTATTCAAATTAGGCTGAGAATCAGCACTTTTTGAACGTCAAAGACGTTTACATAAGACAGTCCCCCAAAACGCCCACCCTTCACCACTTCCTAGTGTTTTTGCTGGAAAGAAGAAGTGGAGGAACAAACTCCCCAGCAACACGTCTGTCTGATAGGTTTGAAGAACCAATAAACTCATTTCTGTATATTTTTTTACAGTTTAAGTTATTTACTTCTAGGTTTTTAGTGGGTTGCTTTGTAATTTATCTAAAATATCACAAGAAAGCAAAAATAAGAAAACACAAAATGTCGTTTACTTGGAGGACATATTTTTCCAGTTAAATTGATTTAAAAACCAAACTACTTAACCGATTACAATAACATTTATATGAAGCCATTTCTGAAAAATTACCTACTCAACAAAAAATGAGTCATCAAAATCAGTTCATAATTGGCGGAATGATTACGTAACAAACATACAAAAACACATACAGACGAACAGGTCCAGTTGAAAACCAGCGTCAGGCCCTGGTTGTCTGGCATTTTTGCTGAACTGGACCTTTTAACGCAGCCGTAAGGCACATACTTAATAATATATGTCTACTTACTCGTATATTTATTTTTAATGTATTTCTTGTTACTCATTTTTTGTTTATTTTTATTTATTTTTTTTGTGTTCTATGTTTAGTATTTAATTGTGTCTGTGTGCCCAAGCCTGTGCTGAATAAATGTTTTTTTCTTTCTTCTTCTTCTTCTTTCAATTGCGAACCTGCTTTTTCGAAGTCCGTTAAAAGTAATAAAATTTTAGTTCCGCTTTACAAAAGAGGTTGGGAAAGATATAAAAACAAATAATTTCCTTTAGATTCAGATAGTACACACTCCTTAGTTTTCTCTGAAGTGCCGTGCTTGACCGATGCGGTGAACGCCTGGAAAGTGGCTTGCCCGGATACAGATAGGCCCGTGAGCCCATCTTCCCAGAGACAGTGGGATGAGCCGCTCTGCAGTTTGGTACGGAATAATCTTATTAATGCGGCCACCAATACTGCTGAGCGTGCCCGCTTGCTGGCTGTGGGTACGTGGGAGTCGGGCCTTTGGCTTCAGGCTTTACCGTCACCCAACATTGGCACCATGCTGGGTGACACTACCTTCCGGCTCGCTACATGTCTGCGTCTGGGCGCTCCTTGCGGAGCTCCACATCGTTGTCAATGCGGTGAAGCAGTCGATTGCCTCGGACACCATGGCCTATCCTGCAGTAAAAGTGCAGGGCCCTATCCAATAAAGCTGACAATCCGACAAGTCCGACATATGTCAAAAAGTGACAACTCGACAATTTTTCTGTTTAATAAAACTTACAGGCGACAAAATTGTCATGGTGGAAAATTCACAAATATGTCGGACTCTTTTTTTTCTTGACATTTTTCTGTTTTATAAAACTTACAGGCGACAAAATTGTCATGGTGGAAAATTCACAAATATGTCGGACTCTTTTTTTTCTTGACATTTTTCTGTTTTATAAAACTTTATATGCGACAGCTGACAGGTGACAATTTGTCGTGAAAAACTTGTCAAATCTGCTTTATTAAACAGAAAATTGTCGTGACATGTTGACATATTTGTAGAATTGTCCGACAATTCTGACAGGCGCGTTACCCTCTGTCGCGAAATCATATTTTGAATTTTGAAGGTGTAAAAAAGTGTATTGAAAAAGTTTATTAAAAAAATGGTACTTACATCGAGCAGTGAGAGTAGTGATGATGAATACTTGGAACAAATACAAACAAGGAGGCAACGACGATCATTTAAAAGCAGAATCAATTTCTCCTTCTCAATTACAGATTTCTGCTTTAAAGAAAAATTTCGGGTATGTAAATCTACCGTAGAATATTTAATTGATAAAATTGCTCATCGACTTCAACACGGTACAAGCAGAAAGCAAGCACTTACACCCGATAAACAAATTTTATGCGCTTTGCATTGGATGGGTTGTGGTTCACAGTACCACGTTATTGGTGATGCACATGGGCTTAGTAAAACAACCGTACATAATTGCATAAGAAGGGTATGTGGAGCCGTGATTACTGAATTACTCGGAGAAGAGGTTCGCTGGCCTGATAATTGTAACCGAATACCAACACTTTTCATGAGGCATAATGGGAAACCTAGAATATCTAGTATTGTGGATGGTTCGTTAATTCCTCTAGATGCGCCTTATCAAAATGAATCTGCGTTTGTAGACAGGAACGGAAACCATTCAATTAATATTATGGTGGTGTGCGGGCCAAACTTAGAAATTTTCTACGCATCTGCAAGATGGCCTGGCTCTGTTCACGATGCCAGAGTGATGAGATGCTCTTCTTTAGCACGGACATGGGAAAGTAGATGGAGACCATTCCCAAACGCAATAATCCTGGGAGACAGTGGATATGGTTAAAAAAGTGGCTTATGACGCCTAATATACCAATACAAATACCAAGGACATTTTTACATCGTGGGTCAATTGGTCACTAAACTTCCCACAAAGTATATTTTTACTTTCGTAAATAAGGCCCAAAATGGTAAGTGTTCTGTGCATTTCCATCTTACAGGCATTCATAACACAATCGAAGTTGCACTAGTGATTGTTTTATTCTCCGACGACGATGACGACCGATGTGGTGATTGGGACAAATGTTTGTACGATCTACAAAGATTTGTTCCAGGTGTTCTGGGTGTTTGCTATGTATAATAAAAATATATATCTATGTAATGTATTGTATTAAGTATATCAGTCATCTAGTACCCATAACACAAGCTCTGCTTAGCTTGGGGCTAGATGATGCTGTGTAGTATGTCCGGCATTATTTATTTATTTATTTATTTTATTCTTGTACTTTGATAATATCTTTTTCAATTTTACCCTCATCCAGCTTCATAAAACAAAATTCTTTGCAAATATATTATGTCAAAAGTCGACATAATTGTCACGACAATCCGACAATATTGTCACCGACAATTGTCAGAAATATTGTGACTGTGGTTTTTTGATATGTCGAGTTTTATTAAACGTGTTTTTACATTAAAAATATGTCAAGATTTCACCTGTCGATTTTTGACATATTTGTCACGTTTATTAAACAGCTTAAGCGCGACAATTCTACAATTTTGTCATTTTTTGACATATATGTCGGATTGTCAGCTTTATTGGATAGGGCCCAGGTCGCATAGCCCGACACGCCAGTATTAATGACATCATCCGTCGTGCTCTTGCCACCGCCGGGGTACCAGCTATTTTAGAACCCAGTGGCTTGGCACGCGACGATGGTAAGAGACCAGATGGAATGACCATAATACCTTGGAAGATGGGTAGGCCTTTGGTGTGGGATGCAACATGTGTCGACACCCTTGCGCCATCCCATCTTCCTAGTACGGTGGATTGTGCAGGTGCGGCTGCTGCAGGTGCAGAAAACCTCAAACGGCGAAAATACAACAACCTAACTGGAAGTTATATGTTTGAGCCGTTTGGGGTTGAAACACTAGGGCCATGGGGTCCGTGTGCCCATTTAGTTTTTCGAGAAATCGCGAAACGTTTCGTCGACTCTTCACGTGACCAGAGGGCTGGCCTTTTTTTTGGCCAAAGTATCAGCATTGCCATTCAACGTGGCAATGCTGCCAGCCTTCTTGGCACTTTTCCCGTTGACAACGATGCGGATGAATTTTTTGATGCCCTATGATTATTTATTTTATTTTATTTCTTCATATATTAATAATTGTATAATTTTAATGAATTCTTTGATAGTACACATACCACTTATGGAAATAAAATTGATTGATTGTCATGCAACCATTTCACAAATATAGGTAAGTATAATTTCCTTTGTTCTTTTGCACAAAAACTTATAATTGATAATTCTTATAATTCCGCAAGATTTTAAGGAAAAGGCTTCATTGATTTTAATTGGTCGTTAAAAACATACACAACTTAGATTAAAACAAATTAACATTGTAGATAATTGATTCTAGTAATATTATTGAAAATGTAGAGAAATACTTAGCTTCTGCCCACTGGTTACGCCCGTGCGCATGTCGGAAATTATTCCACGGGGACGTACTATTGGGATAAAAATTATCCTAAATCCTAACCCTGGTGATCCGTGTGTATCATAATATCACGCCTGTACTCCTCGAGAGGTTAGACAGAGGTGCAGCCACATATGTGTATACCCACATTTCTCCAGTTATGTTTAAGTTCCATATAATAGGGGTCGACCCCATTGGCGTCAACCAGGTGCCAATACAGACTCCAGGCGGCTACTGAGAAATTTCAGATGGATAGCGCAATATATCGTTTCCCGACCCGGGAATCGAATACAAGATCTCATGCATACAATGAGTACTACTGCACTTGCAACAGTTGGACCAATATGGCAGACCAATGTTTGTAATATTATCTAAATCCGTTCAGATTTTTTGGACCAGAAAATATAACAAACAAAATCAAAATCAAAATTCATTTATTCAAATTAGGCTGAGAATCAGCACTTTTTGAACGTCAAAAACGTTTACATAAGACAGTCCCCCAAAACGCCCACCCTTCACCACTTCCTAGTGTTTTTGCTGGGAAGAAGAAGTCGAGGAACAAACTCCCCAGCAACACGTCTGTCTGATAGGTTTGAAGAACTTGAAGCTATACAACATATTATGTCAAAAAATAATAATTATGTCAATCATCTTTATACATCATTACAGACAGACAGTCGCAATTGTAATATTAGTATGGAGTATGGATACGTGATAAATTAAGCGTAAACCTAGAATATTTTGTATGTTAATTTATACTTAGGATCACTGAATATTATCTCAAAATTAGTGCAACTGACGGCAATGATTTATTTTTATAGCCAAAAAAATTAGATCACCCAGAAGACCACCCATCTTACAAAAACAATTTTTATAGTTTTTTATTTGAAACTAATTTGAGTATTTGAATCTTTTTCCTGTAAAATTTCAATGCTAAAGAGCCACGGAACTAATTAATATTTACTAATAAGAACACTAATAAACTTATTTAAAGAATTCTAAAAGCATTCACACAAAAGCTGTCGCTGACTAACTAACACGGCGCTTTAATATTCCACAGAAGATGTAAAATGTAAAGTATTTTCCTTTAAGATAAAGGTTTCTTCACTTGGGGCTACCTTTAATCCCTTCATCAAGATTCAATATGGCGCCCGTGTATTAAGACACTGCTTTTCCCCCTTGCCCCTTGGTGCAGAATCATCATCATCCGCCTAGTCTTTTCACAACTATGTTAGGGTAGACTTCCAGTCTAGCCGTATGCAGCTGAATACCAGTATTTTACATGGAGTGACTGCTTATCTGACCACGTCCAATGCAATCATTAAGTCAGTCATGGTGAATTATCGACTGCAGCATATAAATAATAAAATAAATAAATAATGCTGGATAATCAACACAGCATCATCTAGCCCCAAGCTAAGCAGAGCTTGTGTCATGGGTACTAAATTACTGATATATGAATCGGATGGACGGAGCGGGAATCGGACCAGCAACCTCTTGCATCGTCGTCAAATATATCGTGTATCGTCGTATGAAATCTAACATTAATTCACCTAACGCTCTCATTTCGTTGATTTCATCACAAGGAGACATGAGCATACTGTAGGAAGCTAGTAGCAGTAAGCCGTAGCAGTCTTGAATCTCGGCACACGTTGGTACATACAACATAATAATGCCAAATGTAGCATACTAACTGATTGGATTACTAGATTTTTTTATTTTTTATGATTGTTGCATGTTTACATTGTCTACATTTAATTTGCGTAAAAATGCCAAGTGGAAGTGTAGAGTCTCCTAATACAAGCAATTCCTTGCTTAAGATCTCCAATACTATGAATCAAAATACCTGTAGCAATTGAAATAAACATTTTTATTTTTTTATTATTTATTATCCTTCGTCATACCCCGAGATTTTCTGCATACTCCGGGGTTTTTCAGCATACCCCGGGATCAGTAAGTATTCCACGGGATCTTTCGGTATATCTAGCTATACTTTGCCGAGCCAAACTCCGCCATAACTAAGCGAGCGCCTAAAACTGAAATAACAAAAAATACAGCAATTTGTTAAATTCGTCCCTGTAAAAGACATCAACGAGAGTCCAGAGATTGTACTTTTTGTGTAAATTTTCTTTTTGTATTGTACTGAGTTATTTTTGTATTACTTGCGGTCGCACTGTGGCCAAATTCGGCCATTTTGGCCTTTTGTACTCCTTCTGTATATAAACTTGAACTCCTCCGTGCTCGCAATAATCTTAAGTAGAGAGCCGTTCTCGCTTCAAGTATATAGAGATTCAATAAAATTTTGAGATTAAATATCTATTCCCTTTTTTGATACACGCCCGCTTTTCTATCCACAAACCATTGCAACTCCTGAAAGCCAGAATCAACAGTGGAGACCACCAGAAATGCGCCAAGTCAATGAAGCCCGATGAGTCTCGGAGAAACGATTCAACTCTCTTGGATCCCGCAAAGAAATTAATCAGAAAAGAACAGCGTAGAAGTTAAAAAATACATAATTTCTATTTTTTCCTTAAATATGTCTTATTATTCAATCATCTATTACATTTTCAGTATGACATTACATGTCAAGAACCCTTCGTGCTTCGGAAAGCAGTTGGTCCCGGCTGTCATTCTTAGATCTTTGACAATCGTTAGGGATATTCAGAAGCCAGGAAGTCTGACAACCAGTATTTCCTAAGTATACCTTGTTACTAAGCTGGATTGCGCAGACCTGACAGACTTTTATCCGAACCAGATGCAGATGAATACTAGCATTTTACAGGGGTGAATTCCTATCTGACCTCCTCAACCCATTTACTTAGTAATACGTTACCCCGATACCCCTTGGTATGACTAGTAGACTTCCAGGCTACCCGTACCGACTGTAAAAGATCTACAAATGACAGCCGGGATCAACAACTTAAGGTCATCGCACACATATCAACTCGGAAAGGGATCGTCATCATCGGTGGCGAAGCGATTACGTCACGTTCCTATTAGTTTGTGTTGCAGTAGGGACTTAGGAGAAAGAAGCTCAACTTATTAAGGTGACGATCCCTTTCCGAGTTGATATACTCGTATGTGTGTCTTCTTTAGCATGCTTTCCGAAACACGGAGCAATCTTATATATAAAATTCTCGTGTCACAATGTTAATTACCATACTCCTCCGAAACGGCTTAACCGATTTGTATGAAATTTTGTGTGAATATCAGGTGGGTCTGAGAATCGGCCAACATCTATTTTTCATGCCCCTAAATTTTAAGGGTGGTGCACCCCTAAACATTTTATATGGCAAAACAACGTTTTCTGGGTCAACTACTCTTATATTAGGTCTTTACCTATGAAATTGCCGTTCTGCAGTACTGGCCATTTCAAATCAAAATATTTTTTGTTTGGCTAAGAATTCTAATTTCAAATTAATATTATTTTAAAAACATGGATTTTTTTTTCCAAAAGTAGTCATTTGTTTATTGATTAGTGTTACATTTTCATCGCATTTAAATCTTTTTCGTCATCATGGATACGTTAAAAATTCGAGTAATTATGGAATATGAGTACCGTCGTGGCAGCAACGCGGCACAAGCGGCACGCAACATCAACGACGTTTACGGAGCTAACACTACAAACCAACGCACTACCTGTTATTGGTTTGCTCGCTTCCGTTCTGGAAATTTCGACCTGAAAAATGAACCTCGCGGTCGTCCGAAGACTTTGGTCGACAATGACGAATTAAAGGCGATTGTGGAAGCTGATGATACACAATCTACGGCTGAATTAGCAGCAGCTTTCGACGTTAGCGTCAAAACAATATTGGTCCATTTGCGTCAAATTGGCAAGGTAAAAAAGCTTGACAAATGGGTGCCCCACGAACTCAATGATCGCCAGCGCGAAGTACGCGTCGAGACGTGCCTTGCACTGCTCAACAGAAACACAAATGAAGGAATTTTTAACCGCATTTTTACCTGCGATGAAAAATGGATTCTGTTTGATAACCGCAAGCGCTCAGCAAGTTGGTTGGATCCTGGTTCAGCACCTAAACAATGCCCTAAACGAAAACTTACCCCAAGAAAAGTGATGGTCACTGTTTGGTGGTCTAGCGCCGGTGTGATTCAACACAGCTTCTTACCAAACGGGGTGAGCATTACTGCAGATGTGTACTGTGAAGAATTGAACACAATGATGGAGAAGCTGGCACATCTCCAACCAGCATTGGTCAATCGCTCGTCTCCGCTGCTCCTGCACGACAACGCGCGACCTCATACTGCACAGCAGACGGTCTCCAAGTTGCAAGAACTGGGGTTGGAAGCTCTCCGTCATCCGCCCTACTCACCAGACCTTGCGCCTACAGACTACTACTTTTTCCAGAATTTGGATAACTTCTTGGCGGGAAAAAAATTCAATACCCGAGAGGCAGTACAAAATGCCTTTGAAGAATTTGTTGCCTCCCGTCCAGCTGATTTCTTTAAGAAGGACATCAATAAACTGCCACTGCGTTGGCAAAGATGCATTGATTGCATGGGTGATTACTTCGATTAATACAAATAAAAAATACATGAAAAAAATTCATTTAAATTTTTTCATACAAAACGGCAATTTCATAGGTAAAGACCTATTATATAAAATTCTCGTGTCACAATGTTAGTTACCATACTCCTCCGAAACGGCTTAACCGATTTGTATGAAATTTTGTGTGCATATCGGGTAGGTTTGAGAATCGGCCAACATCTATTTTTCATGCCCCTACATGATAAGGGTATAGGACCCCTAAATATTATTTTTAAATATTTTGTTTTTTTTTTTGCTTTAAATGGCAAAACAACGTTTGCCGGGTCAGCTAGTTTAATATATAATGGATGGTCATCTATCTACGAACCGACATCAGAAAGCGTGGTTAAACCTTGAAGATCGACCTGTACGGCTGTTGTTAATTAACCGCTAGCCCCAGTTATTCAATAATAATAGAGTTTAATTATATCTACTTATATAATGATATCATATGTCGATGTTCATATAACACGTTACCGCTGATAGGCAACGGAAATAACCATTTACTATATTATGATCAGTGTTGCGAGTTTATAATCATTGCCTTGCCCCTAAATCATATTAGGGAATATTTTTTATTGCATATAAGACTAAAGTCAAGCAAAAGTGATGCTTAAGATGCTGACGTAACTTTTTAGTAAAAACTTTTTTTGGTACTTATATCAAGATTGATGGTGAGTAGAAGGGGACTAGGAAAAATAATACTTGGATGGACTTGGGGGAAGCCTTAATACTTTATAACCTAATAAATAAAATAAAAAAATAAATATCAGGATTTATTCAATCAAAATCTACATTAATTTTGTCAAATTAGGCTAAAAAAGAGCCCTTATTGAACGTCAAAAATTACAAACCACCACCTTTTCTTAGAGTTTTTGCTGGGAAGGGTCGGCATTTTGGAGGACTGTCTGTATTATGTGTCTGCGGATGCTGCTGTGAGTTTTGTCCAATCACCGGTGTACCACCAGTAAAATTTCCTTCCTTCAAAATTCCTACTTTTAGAAAAAGGGAATGGTAGATGAGGGGACGTTTTGGACAGGCCCATGTCCAGCTGTGGGCCACTCGGTTCCTATTTTAAAAGAGACGTGAATTCATAAATAAGCAGTCAAGATGGACCGATGACATGGTGGGAGAACAGCGGGAGTCTGCTGGACGCTAGTACTACACGAACGGTCGATGAGGCGACGCTTGGGACAAGGCTATGTCCAGCAGTGGACTTCGGTCAGCTGAGATAGTAATGACGACAGGCATAATTAAGAATTAAGAAGATAGGCCTAATCTCTTGTCTATCACGACGAATTTAAAAAAATATTGAAAAAAACTAACTACCCGGGATTTGTCCCAGGTGTTCTGGGTATTTGCTTAGATGTATAATAAAAAATATCTATCTATGTAATGTATTGTATTAAGTATATCAGTCATGTAGTACCCTCAACACAAGCTCTGCCTTGCCCAGCATTATTTTTTTTTATTTTTTTTTATTTACTAAAACAAGCTACAATTAAAAAACTAACAAGCTACTCCTTAAGCACGTAACTACCACACCCAGCCAAACAAAGAACGTTCACAGGCTATGCGTGTACGCAACCGGTCAGGGGTACCTATTCAGGCCGCTACGATCAACCGAACGAAATAATGTACACGCGATAATTGGCCAAAGTTGAATAATCAAGCTGGTTCAATCATCAGGTCTTCAGTAGATGATTAGGGTGATTATTACCTAACAATGTGTTTTTTTATTTGCAATAAAAACGAAAATTCGTTTTTTAAATAATAATTTTAATGATATAAGCATTATGTATGTACATGTAAAAAAGAAAAAGAAAGAATAAATAAATAAAAAAAGTAAAGTAAAAAAGGGTAAAGTGCCCAAAAGGCTGGCAGCATTGCCACGTTAAATGGCAATGCTGATTCTTTGGCCAAATATAAGGCCAGCCCTGAAGAATCAAACAATCGCTTGTCGATTTTTGTACTGAAAGCTGCATGTTGGACGAGTACGTTTGTATAGAAGTAACCCATTTACTTTCGGAAAGGACATACTCTGTTTTAGATACCCTTGTTAACAAGTAAACAAAATTTAGACTACTTTAATATCCTTCTCTCTTAAAAAACAAGAAAAGGACGCAATAAGAGCTTGAACTGAAACTGCCAAAAAAACATAGTTGACATATACGAGTAATAGGCATCGACTAAAAACATGGTCAAGTTTGAGGCGTAAACTATTTTGACATCTCTAACTTAGTACATAACTGTCGCCGTCCTTTTCTCGAGCTATGTGTCAGAAAGAGACGTAAATTCTCTAATTGAAGTTTGGTTTGTGAACAAGGGCATCGGTACCTCTGGCAGGTACTCCGTAGTGTTCCTGAAGCGTTTTGTGTAAGATGTGATGAAAATTTGTGAAGTCATTCAAAACGCGGAAACCATATCGATATCAAGCACAGATAACGTCAATATTTTACCATAAAACATACATAAATTTACGCCTTTTTCTCATGGCTATTCCCACAGGAGAAAGGCCGCCTACCGAACATCACCTGCTATGATCCTTACATACTCCTTTTGCATCGTTTATGTTCATACATCTGGTCTTACACGCACGCCGGTTGCGAGTACTACGCACCGGACCTTTTTGAAGAACATAACCAATAAGGTCAGTATATGTCCTTCTAGGGCGTCCCCTCCCAACGTTACCATTTACATCTGCCTTATTAATATCTTTTGTAATATTTTATTATCAATTTTAAACAAAAAGCCAACAGTAACTCAAAACAACAACCAATTTCTTTATAAAGACAATAAAAAAAAACAATCAAATTAATTTAACCGCATCCGTACATAAAGTTCTTTTTTCGAAATGAAGTAGCGACCGGAAGTCAGTTTGACGTCTTTCTCGCTTCCGTTTCAATCTTCCCTTTATTGTGAGTGAGCCTTGATTGTTTTCGTACAGCCTTCGTTTAATCCATCAGCTTTTACTACAAAATCTCTAATTTCATGCCAATACTTCCTATATGACTGTGTCGTGGGTTCAGCGGTCGTAAGTAAGACTGCTGAACGTTACGATTTTTTATTTTATTGAATAAATCTCCGTGATGGCCCAGTCTGTATGAGGACCGGGTGAGACCTGTTTACACAGAGTACGAGGACTTTAGCACAACTTGCGAAATGGGGATGTACATTGAGGGAAAGAAGTGATTAATCACCTTGGTTAACACCACCCAACTGCCAGACAACGAGAAACAATAGAAAATGTATTGTTTGTCGGTCACCTGGCGAATAAGGTGTTAAATGTTTAGGCATTAATTTTTAACTAATATTATAACTATAATTTAGCTTAACGTGCTTTCCGAGGCACAGAGGAGTCTCTATATGTTACGAAAGGTCACCCATCCACAGACTGACCTCGGCAAGCGTAACTTAACTTTTGATCAGATCGTGCAGCTGTTTTTATTGAGCTATGAGCTCCTATCTCCTGAAAAGATTACAGATGACTGACAGCATTGCCATGTCATATTTTTTTTATCATCTGTTGAAACAGTGTTACCGCAGATGTCATTAATGACAATACTTCCTTATTCCTTCAGACCTTCTGCCACTATTTCTTAGAAAATGGATGACATGGGTATTTCTGGTCATACTGGTTTGTTGTTATCAGGGTTCCGTATCAAATTAGGAAATCATAAAAAATGGCTTTATTGACCCATTAGAATACTATTTAATCAAAATTTACTGCTTTTTGTTAGTGTCCCATAAACTCGAAAATGGCTGGACTGATTTTAATGTTTTTTTTTAATGTTTTTGAATGGGTCCCGAAATGGTTTATATTAACAATTGGACCCAGTACGTGTTGCTCTTCGGCCGAAGCAATCATCGAGGCTTATGTACATACAAGTACATGCTTGACTCGTCTCTCACAAATCTTACGAACTTCCATACAACTTTTTATCCCCTAGTTAAGTGTAAATTATGTATTTTACGAACTCCTCCGCTGTTCTTTTCTGATTCATTTCGTTGCGGGATCCAAGACAGTTGAGTCATTTCTCCGGGACTTGTCGGCCTTCATTGTCTCGACGCTTTTCTGGTGATCACCACTGTTGATTCTGGTTTTCAGGAGTTGCAGTGGTTTGGGAATAGTGTGGCGGGCTTGTCCCAATTATTATTAATCCCCTAGTTAACTTTTTAAGCTGACGTATAGAGAAAGAAATCTCAAATTTGTTATCGAAGGAACACTTTACAAAAAATATGTGTGATAATATTCTTAGTAAGTAGGTTATAGGAAAAAAAATAACATGTCCCCAACTAGCAGTTTTTAGAAAATCAGTAAAGATCCTATTAAAAAAACCTTTATTTGCGAATACAAAACAATTATTATTAACTGTATTTTTTAAATGAACTCTCGGCGTGTAAGTCCGACTCACTCTTTGCCAGTTTATTGGGTTGACATCATTTTGCGGTTATCTCGCATACCTACTTAATTTCGCCCAACTCTGAGGTATCATGTTTCTTAAAAATAATTATATTTTACAGCCAGCGTGGTTGTTGTTGAACCGTGAACTTTATAGAGTGATAGAAGCCTCGGTGCGGTTTTTCTTCTTCGCTAGTTTTCTTAATAAATAAATAGATAATGCTGGACAATCCACACAGCATCATCTAGCCCCAAGCTAAGCAGAGCTTGTGCTATGGGTACTAGTTGACTGATATACTTAATACAATACTTTACATAGATAGATTTTTTTTATTATACACAGGAAATACCCAGAACACCCGGAACAAATCTTTGTAGATCGTACAAACATTTGTCCCAGGGCGGGAATCGATCGGCGACAGGCGGACCTTCGCCCGCTACGCCACACAAGTCGTCAAACTTACAAACAATCAAATATTTTCTCTTTATAATATGAGTTATTAGAAAAAGGATCCAACATTTTTGCATCACGTATATATAGGTAATATTGATATTTATAAGTAAACTCTATCAAATAGACATATGACACACGGAACTTCTTGGAGAAGATATCATAATTACGTTCGCATGTTAATGGCGACTCGTGTAAGCCTTGTCTTGACCACGATACCTTCCTGCATACTCGAACCGCTGCTTATTTGTTTTAAAACATGTTTATCTTTAATGTTATGAGAGCTGAAGTTCATGTTTAATTCTGTTTGTACAACCATATTGGTTTACGTTACCTGTGAAGATAGCTAAATATGTAGATTTGTTTCAAGTCGGAAGTATTTTTTTCCATAATCTGCTTAGTCTTTTCCCAACTATTGGTGTCGGCTTCCATCTGAATACCCGTATTTTACATGGAGCGACTGCTTATCTGACCAACTCAACGCAGTTACTGGCCAACTTTCGGGTTTCTGACAACCCGTAATGACTATAAAGGTCTACAAATGACACCCGGGACCACGGCTTAACGCGCTTTCCGATGCACGGATGAGTATCGATATAATACGAACGGTCACTGTATTTATTTATTTATTTATTTAATACTTTAAGCACACAAATGTACAGAGCCGGACTTAACGCCATAAGCATTTTCTACCAGTCAACCTTTGAGTGATGCAGAGACAAACAGTGGTAGGTGCAATTTCTTAAAAGAAAAAGGAACAGAAAAAAATAATTAAATAGATGATTAACTATTAATAGAATACCAACATAGAAAGAAATAAGTAAGAAGAAAGAAAAAAACATTTATTCAGCACAGGCTCAGGCACACAACGACACAATACTAAACATGGAAAATATAAAAAAAAATATAAATAAATATATTATTAAGTATGTGAATTAAGGCTGCGCTAAAAAGGTCTAGTTCAGAAAAATATGCCAGACAACTAGTGCCTGACGCTGGTTTTCAACTGGACCTGAAACCGGACCGGACCCATAGAATAAATGTCCTACCCATAAATAAATCATAATATGATAAAAGAAATCTTTCACTCTCATCTTTCAATTAAAAAAAGTGAAATCAATAACAATGAACCAAACATCATGCTTCAAATGTCAAAGTCTAATACAATGGGTCTGTTAGGATATTAAATTACTTAAACAATAGCACAATAGATTCGGGTTTTAACTGCAATTTGTCTGCATAGTTCCTGTTAATATTGTATTGCAAGTATAACATGTACATATAGTTCTTCTAATAACATTTACTTAATACCAGCTGTACCCACCATTATGTCCGCGTGGAATTTAACAAAACATAGGTTTTCATATTTTTCGCGGAACCCTAGTTCTTTTTTTGAAATAAAAGTAGCCTTAGTTACGCCTTATCACATCAGCTATCTGATAATAATAGTCTCTTCAAAATTGTTCCAGCTTTTTAGGAGATTACCTCATGCCAAAAGACAGACAAAAAAATATAAACTTTCATATGCATTTTATAAAAAAGGGGTATCATGTTGCCCAGTAAACTGGGTTGTGGAGGTCAGATAGGCAGTCACTCCATGTAAAATACTGGTATTCAGCTGCATCCGGTCAGACTGGAAACCAACTCCAACATAGTTGGGAAAAATCTTGTAACTTAGACTTTTTTTTTATTTGAAACATTTCCCCACACTAGGAATTTCTCCTGTATCGTGGGTGCGTTTACAAACATTTAAACTCACATACACAAACAGCCAGACCCGGAACAAGTACCTGTAGACTATACAAATATTAGTTCCGCGCGGAAATCGAACCCGCGACACGCAGCGCAGCAGTCAACCGCTGTGCCACTGCGCCAACCGCGTCGTCAAAACTTAGGAGATTGCTCACACAGAAGTTGCATCAATATATCCGGATGCCGCTAAACACCAGTACTTTACGTAGTCACTTGGTAACACGTTAAGTTCCTACCCCTTGATAAGGCTGTTTGTCACACATTCAGGCTTCGACAGTCGTTACCGGTAGTCAGAAGCCCGAAAGTCTGACAGCCAGTCTTACAAAGGGGAATCGTGTTGCCCATGTTTATGGAGGTCAGATCGGCAGTCGCTCCATGTAAAATACTGGTATTCAGCTGCATCCGGTCAGACTGGAAGCCTTCTCCAACATAGTTGGGAAAAGGCTAGGCAGATGATTATGATATCCTTAACTTACATACATGAACAAAACCAATTGATGACTCGAAACTTATTAAAAACGCCACTTTGACAGCCACACATCTAAATATCAATAATTGCAGTGCATCAAATTATAATAATGATGCGAATGTCGTTACTAACAATTACAGATCGTTATAATGTTGTTAGAATGCTTCGTTTAGCCTTAGGCGTCGGATACACGACGGAAGTGACTTGCACTGTATTATGACCGCAGGCTCTAAAGGTGCGTTTACACTGGTACAGTAATACCAGCCTATTACTGTCCCACTGCAGGGCAAAGGCCTCTTTTCATACAGAGAAGGCACGAGCATTAATCACCACGCTTGCTCAAGACGGGTTGGCGATTTTAGACTTATATTAATTATATAAGTCCAGGTTCCTCAAGATGTTTTCCTTCATCGATGTCAGTGATGTCCACAATAAACTTATAAAGTACGTCATATGAATTGAAAAACTCATATTGGTATTTGCCCAGGTTTGAACCCACAACCTCGTGCACAAGAGGCGAGGCTTAAACCAATGGGCCTTCGAAATACTCATTCTTTAAAAATACGAACTAGGCAGTATAAACGCTTCTTAAAGGATTTACCTAGGTATTTGTATAAAACTGTGCGTAGGAGTAGATGTTTGTTTTCATAATAGGTACGTACGAGTTTCGTGAACTGGTGACGTCATCAAATGATTAATAGGTTTTAAGATTTGAAACTACCTGAGCTTTCAATAACTGTGTAACATGTGTCGTAACTAATCATACTGTTTTGGATAACCATACTCTTATTACAACATTGAATTTGAAAGCCAGCCTCAAAATACCACCACAGACATTAATCTTTATGGTTGTGTTGAGCTCTCTTTAAAAGACTATTTTTTAAATTTTCTATTTAAAAAAAATGTTGCCCCACACTAGGAATTTCTCCTGTATAGTGGGTGCGCTTAAACATATAAACTCACATACACAAACAGTTAGACCCAGAATAACTGTAGGTCATACAAATATTTGTTCCGTGCAGGGATCGAACCCACAACATGCGGCGCAGCAGTCTCAATAACTACGCCAACCGCATCGTCAAACAATGTCCACACAATTACGCTTAATATAACATAGCGCCATAGCGCTTGATGGCGTCCTTCTCCCTTTCTGCTCTAACTTTCAGTATCTCGGTTCACTCGTGCAAAGTGACGGAGCAATAGATCTGACTGGCAAGCACAGAATTAACACAAGGTGGATAAAATGGCGGCAGGTAACGGGAACAACTTCTTGTGGCGACTGCCACATTCCCCTTAAACTTAAGAGGAAGATACATAAAACAGTGATAAGATCTGCTGTCTTGTACATATGTATCAGAATGTTAGGCCACAAAAGGGATGAATGAAAGACAGTTGCATGCAGCTGAGATTAGAATGCTGAGGGGGATGCAATGATATCGGTTGTCATAGTATTGGCATGTGATGTGAAGAAATGAGGAACATGTTGTATGGAAAGTTTTGAGTGTAAATACATGGAAGGCTACAAGAGTACAGGGAGACCAAAGAAAAGATGGATGGATTGTGTGAAAGATGATATGGCTAGCAAGGAGGTCACTTTTGAAATGAAGTTAAATAGAGATGTATGAATATATGTGTGTGTATTCATCGGTAGAATCTCCTGTGAACATATGTAAACTGATAAAAATGTAGCCCAGTAATCAAATGTGTTATTTTTAACCAATTTACAAAACAAATATCATTAATACTCATGCAAGGTTTTGCTTGACATACCATCAGACCACACCGGGTGCCTAATAACGTACTCTGTAACCTTATTTATAACCACACGACACTGGACCTCTGCTCGACCCTTTATACACAAACGAAACAGTCAAGTTATAGTTAGATCAAAGTCAAAACAACTGTGATTGATAATGTTTTGCTCCATAAAGCGTGGAATATTCTTAAATTACATTATAATGATTTATTTAGTGTACCCCAATTAATTTCTATTTATTATTGTACCCTTTTGAAGAGCAGGTAGTACATGCAGTATAAGTTGGTACGCCATTTAAAGCATGAAAACAATACAATCGACCAAGCGCGTGTCGGACTTCGCACGATATTTTTTTTTATCAAAAATTACGCAAAATATACGTAAATGACCAAATTTCAAGTTGGAAAGATTTAAAAACAGTACCGTCTAAGAAATGAGTATGTAAGAGGAAGTCTGAAAGTGGCGCCTGTGACCGAGAAGTTGTGTGGAAATCGGTTGTCATGGTATGGGCATGTGATGCGAAGGAATGAGGACCATGTTGTGAGGAAAGTTTTGAGTATGAATGTGCAGGGTTACATGAGTAGAGGAAGACCAAAGAAAAGATGGATGGATTGTGTGAAAGAGGATATGGCAAGAAAAGAGGTGACCCATGAGATGACGGCAAATAGAGATGTATGGAAGAAGAAAACATGCTGCGCCGACCCCAAATAAATTGGGATAAGGGCAGGAGGAGGATGATGACCGTATAAGAGTAGGCTGCGTAAATATTTGATGAAAAATTATATATTTTATTGATGATGATAAATTATTAATAAATAATTGTGATATTCAATAGTGGCTTAATTGATAAATTAGTCAATCTGTATATATTTGCATGTCAAATGGTATAATATGGCTTTATAATAATAATAAATAAATTTATTTGCCATAAAAACAAAAATACAGATGGGAGCCTTCCTTGATGGGAGAATTGCTTATGAAATAGGTACTACACATTGTCTAAATCTGGTTCTATGTTAATTCTATGTTAAACTCAAGTATAACCCAGCCTCTTGAACTAGGTAAACCTGTATCTTAAGAGACAGAAATGAAGAACAGAATGATTAGTGTACTATAACTACTATTGTGTACCCATTTTTGCAAATAAAGTTAAATTCTATTCTATTCTGACTGAGGGATATTTGGAAAGTAAGCCATACGTAGTAGATAACGACTCTGTTCATTTTGTCCCGTCTATCATAAGTATATTTAAATGTCTTCGAAACACAAAGAGGTTCCATATATCACCGTCTGTCAAAATAACGGTCAGTTTAAAACATAATTTTGTTTTTCAATGACAATAAGCGTGAATAACATTGTAATAAAAATGGCCCCTTAGTACAAAAAACTTTGTTTTTTAGTCCTTCACCAAGAAGATCACTTGATTTTCTTTGATCCTTCAATTATTTCGTAGTTAACAATTCGACCTAATGAAGGTTCAATAATCATTCGACTACATATTAATGATAGCAGAACCTAAATCGATTAAATCGTCAAAGCATTGCCTAAAAAAATCGGTCAATCTACTTATAAGTTATTACATCCCTAATGGGTTCAAAGACTTTAAAATGGAAAGAAAAAATGACCTAGAGTCACTATGACTATGACACTATAGAATGTTGACGAATTGCCTGTGCCCCATCTGTCAAAATGTATTACAAAGATAAAACAAACATGGCGGCTTACGACTGTAAATAATTATCTGTCATTTACTTGATCCTGGATGACGTCATAGTGGCTAGACTTCCTAGTTATTGAGTGATGATAGAGATGTCAGATGTTATACTGTATGATAAGTATATGTGAGAATTGCCTGGAGCTACTAAATGGCTAATGTTGTATGTAGTTAATCAATTTTAAATGTTACAGTAAGTACTTGAGCGTCAGAACGGGTACCGGGTTTATTCTGTAAAAAAACTTAAAGCGAAAATTTAGGTGAAGTGAATCCTTAGCATTGGTATGGGATAATAGCTCACTGCCTTCACTTCACCTGCATGCTTCCAGGGAGATTTTTACAAAACAGCAATGCTGGTCCGTCGTATTTGGGCCTAAATCTAAAACATGCAAATTAAATATTGTCCAAAGCATGCCCAGCAGTGGGACAGTAAAACATTAAAAATCTGCTTATGAATACAACGCCGCATTTTTATTCTATTCGTTTTTTAAATTATTATTTTCTATTTTCCTTTAAAACTTCAGAATTAATGTTTCGAAGGATAGAAATGGTGACAATATTACTCCAAGATTTACTTAGAATAATCATCATAGTTTGAATTAAGTAATTTCCGTCGAAACTCAATAGATAAGCATGTCTGACGGATATACCAACCAGTCGATTGGGAGAACAGGAACAGGAACAGGAGAATAGAAAGACTAGCTGACCCAGCAAACATTGTTTTGCCATATAAAAATGTTTGGGGTGAACTACCCTTATCACTTAGGGGTATGAAAAATCCCTTAGACCTACTGAATATGCATATAAAATTTCATAAAAATCGGTAAAGCCATTTCGGAGGAGTTTAATAACAAACACCGTGACACGAGAATTTTATATATAAGAAGATTAACCTTTATACCAGGGATTTATGGCTGTCAGAGTTTCAGGCTTCTGGCTACCTGAACGTTCTTTTCTTCCACTCAATTCAAAATGGCAATTGGCTGGTGATAACAACTTACCGTTGGTTAATACATAATTCATGAACTGTCGACATGTCATTAACTGCGGGTTAAGGACGAAACACAATGGATGCTTATGCGATGGCGTTGCTGAATTAAAATCTGCAGCCATATTGTATTCACTGCACGTAGGAAATCAATCGAAGAATTAGTTTCTAGGTTTAATTAAAATCACTAAAATTAAACGGTCAAGTGAGAGTCGGACTCGTACACGAAGAGTTCTGTGCTATCGTACAAGATTAAGACGTTTCATGATTGGAGATCCCGTTTCTGTTTTTTTTTCTTTAATATATTTTTATTAGGACTATAGTAATACAAACTCTGGGAATATTTCAACTGTCTACTTGCTAAGGTTGATGAGATACTTACTACTTTACTTTACTTATTAGTTATAGATAATTGAGGCTTAGTAAAAGAGTCCCGTTGTGTGGCCTGAAGGTTTCACCTAGAATTTTTATAATTTCAAGATACTATCGGTGGGGTTTGAAAACCAACCAGGACACAAATGTTTCTGAAATATGATAAAAAGAAATTGGTGAGTGTGTAGGGTATTGACGGATCCCATAATTCTTTCTTTCTTTTCTTTTTTTTTTTTTTTTTTTTAAAAACGTTGCCCCACACTAGGAATTTCTCCTGTATCGTGGGTGCGTTTACAAACATTTAAACTCACATACACAAACAGCCAGACCCGGAACAACTACCTGTAGGCCATACAAATATTTGTTCCGTGTGGGGATCGAACCCACAACACGCGGCGCAGCAGCCGATGGCTCAACCACCGCGCCAACCGTGTCGTCAAAATAAAAATACAAATATAAAAATACAATAATTAAAAAGATAATTATGTTTAATAATGAATTTTTAGATCTTTAGTTGGTGAGATATATCCTTCTAAAGTCACCTACTGCCAAATAAATATAAAAATAAATTTGGTTTTCATCGTTTCTTCGAGAAATACTATAAAGTACAAAATTCATTTTAAAGCCGATAAAATCATCACTGTGAAAAAGTATGTATTAAAAAAAAAGAATATGTATTTTAAAGGAGCTACTCGAATGAGACTTCTTAATCCAATCCTGCTGACAGAGACTGTATTTTTTTTAGTGAAATTTTCTTTAGCCGCTGCGCCGTGAGCGATTTTTGGTAGAGGCAAAACTTATGAGTTCGCGTCACCGACATGCTAATGTGTCATATGTCAAAAACACAGCTATTCCAAACTTCTAAGTTCTCCCCTCTCCTCATTTTTTTAATAACCCCTTCCCCCCACCCCTTGAAACCTAGATCCGCGCCTGACACAAAAGGCCACGGTATGAGTCAAACTCCACGGTACAATATCGCAATCCTAGCCTTGATCTTACATATGTCGTACGTGTAGAGGTTAAGGGCACAGCAATACGCAAAGACGCATAATTACAGAAATAAATAATATAAATAAATAATGCCTGATCATGTCCTGTTATTGTATTTCCATACGTGTGTGTGATTTCTATGACAGCTACTCTTGGAGTATCTTCTTCCGTGATTTGTTGTTGATTTATTTATAAGGACCGATTACTTATTATTACTGCCTATTTACTAATTCATCATCATCTGCCTAGCCTATTCCCAACTTTCTTGGGGTCGGCTTCCAGTCTAACCGGATGCAGCTGAATACCAGTGTTTAACATGGAGTGACTGCCTATCTGACCTCCACAACCCAATAACTGGGTAACACGATACCCCTTGGTAAGACTGGCTGTCAGACTTTCGGTTTTCTGACTACTCGTAACGACTGTCAAAGATCTACAAATAACAACCGGGACCAACGGCTTTACGTGCTTTCCGAGGCACGGAGGAGTCTCGATATGTTACGAACGGTCATCCATCCACAGACTACACAGCCTACTTACAAATTATAAGCTATAAATGACCAAATATTTTTATTATCCCGAAAATGTGATGCGATGTTAGTGCAAAATATGAAATATCGCTGTTTTATGCTTCGCTTTTTGAATTAAATTCTATTTTAACTTAATTGAGATCTCTGAATAATTCCAGAGATAGGCTCCATAATTAAAATTTTGTATTTTCAATATTTGGGTAAATGAATGAAAACCGTAGCTCTCCAATTTCTTGCAAGGACTTTAACCAACCGAACACGTCAAATTATTGAACAAAATTAGTTTCACGTACGTAATGTACAGGCGCTGTTTGAATCTTAGTACAAATTGTTGGTAAACTTCTTGCAAGAAATTGGTGCTATTGCTACTGAACTATTCTATTAAACGCGTGAAAGATAACCTCAGCGCAACTCAGAAAGATGACTCTAACGCACAACGCCATCTATCGAACTGAGAGGTAAACTTTACTAATTACTCATGTGACAGAACTTCTAATCATTTTCTTTTGGCGCCAAAAGAACTCATCCAAAATTTAAATGCTAGGGGGCCAAAATGATGTACCTACTGAACCCACGGTATCAGTTGGGGCGTCGATGTTTCTTCCAACCTGCAAAACTAAGTACATAACACTAAATCTTAATTAACGCAAAATAATTCAGTAGCTCCAATTAAGTCGGTGTTTAGATCTTCACATTACTATGCAGGTAGGTGCGTTTGTGCAACTTGCAAGTCACAGCTGATCTAATGAGGTTACCTCAGCATTAGTGTTCGCTCTACTTGCGTTTTGCGTCGTCTGTACACTGTCTAATGTCTAATGTGACGCCTGTCTGTCTGTGTGCACGTTCTTTATGTTAATTATATGCTGATAAAAAACATTTAGCTGAAAAACTGTACAGAGGCCTGATAACCTCTAAGCTACCCCAATGTGTCAGATGTTCCCAATAAAATATGAACCTTATTTCTATTGCGATAAAATTAAAAAAATATCCAAGAAATTTGACACATCGGGGTAGCTTAGAGTTTGGCAGGTAAGAGCAATGTACAAAATTTAAATTGTCTGAGTAACTAGATAACTCGCAGGTTAGAATAGTTTTATTTAATATACTGTAGTAGTGTACTGTAATATAGTGTAGTGTACTTATAGGACTTTATCAAAACTTAAAACATATATATTATATAGGTATTAAAAAGGTGGCCGTCACGGGACGTCAGACAGATATAAAACATTGAAATTGATGGTTATTGTAAGGAAGGAGGATATGAAAGGGATGGCGGTCGGTCGGTAGGTCGGGTGGTCGGTCGATCGGTCGGTCGGTCGGTCGGTTGGCAGCTCGAGAAACAACGGAGTGTTTAGGTTCACATCAGAAATATATAACTGGGAGTTTAAATAAAGCATGTTAAGCAATTCCTTCTATTATTTGCACTTGCTGCATCCTTATCCCAACGAAGAAACCACTTTCCGTGGCATGTCGCGGGATCTACAAACATATTGTTGTCTCACAAGTCGGATACGCGCATGCGCATGTATGCACGGGGGACATTTTTCATTACACGCACTCTTAAGTTAAGCTGCGTTTAACTAATAGTCATAATGAGGTTACCTCAACGTACAAGTGCATGCTTCACTAGTTCCGTCTGTACTATGCCTAATACGACACCTGTCTGTCTGTTTGTATGTAGTACAGTAAATAGGAAGTGTATGACAGGCTGATTATGTTATACTACGTAATCATTTACTTAGTCAGCTACTTTTTAGGTTAAATCATCAAAAATATCAACAATAATGAGTAAGGTGGATTAAGCGTAAGTAAGCTAATTTTTTGCTATCATATACACATTTTTCTGTAAATTGCTGTCCAATATAATACATTATCGTGAGCGTGGGAATAAGTAACGATGGGGAAAAATCGTAGATGTTACGTAAATATCACTTTATCATCAGATAAAATTAAATTACCCAACACTATACGATCGAAGGTTAAGCTAAGCTTGCTGTGGTCAGTCTGTGGATGGGTGACCGTTCGTAATATACCGAGACTCCTCCGTGCCTCGGAAAGCTCGTTTAACCGTTGATCCCGGCTGTCATTTATAGATCTTTGACAGACGTTAAGAGTATTCAGAAGCTCTAAAGTCTGACAATCAGTCCTACCAAGAGGTATCGTGTTGCCCAGTAACTGGGTTGTGGAGGTCAGATAGGCACTCGTCCCATGTAAAATATTCGTATTGGGCTGAAGGAGGAAGCAGGGAGCTGACTCCAACATAGTTGGGAAAAGGCTAAGCAGATGATAACCCAACAATTTTGTCAATTTCGTACTTATTGATAAATAAATAAACTTTAAAAGACATCGGTGATATTATAAAGCTGAAGAGTTGGTTTGTTTAAATTCTTAATTTGAACGCCCTCATCTATACCAGCCGGGTTTGCATTATTTATTTTTGGCATTTGATAGCCCACTTCTTGAGGATGGTTATAGGCGGTTTATCATCACGCTACGGCCCGTAGGAGCGGGTGAAACCTCGGGGCACCGCTAGTAGTTAAAAAAGTCTTAATTCGCTAACCCACCTACAGCATGCGAAGTGATCAATACTCGTGCCTTCACTGTATGAGTAGCCGCCTTTGCCCTGCAGTGGGAAAAAAACAGGCGAATTATTACAAATCAATTAAAAAAATAACCAAACAACAGGAACGTTCACTTTCGCAAGCCAAACGATTAACCCTCTTACTAACACTAATAAATTACCTCACAAACTTCAGTATTCACTCGAACATTGTAATTTTCTAACCCTTCCTTACCATTAGCCTGTCAAAAACGTATAATCAGCACATAACCCTGGCATGCAAGGGAATTATCGAGGCATGCATATAAAGCATATTTCGCCATAACCCTGCATTTCCTGGACACGACTGAACATGGGAATATAGGTAACTCGAGCACAGAGCAAGTTTTTGTAGAGAAACAAAATGCTGCAATGATTGGTACGAAGTTATTTCGCTATGTGTTGGTAGTTTATCACTGTTTGCCATACATGGTAAGGAATCTGATTTTGTTTATGTCAGAAGGAAGTGTTTTTTTTTAGTGTAAAATGCTCTTTTAACTTCAAAACCCACTTGATTAAAAACTTCTATTACATCATGACGCAAAACCTTTACTTTGTCTGTTACAAATAATGGGTAGAAAAAAGAAAACATAGCATCACGACTGTATTTTAAGGTAAGACAGAGGTGTAAATGATACATGATATTTATTTCTATAAATAGGTTTTTACAAACAGTTTTACACGTCAACAAGTAAAATATTATTTTAAACTAAGTTGGTGTTTCGCCATCTGACTACTCCGAGAAGAAACACCCAAAGCAACTCAGAGATCACAGTCTTTTTTAAATTATCTTGGTGGTCATGTAAGGACCATGCAGATTAGTGTCCGATATGGTCTTTTGAGGAAAGAACCACACAGATATGACTGGACCTGTTCAGTCAGTGCAAGCATTTGTCGGAAATGGTAGAGCTCAACTCAGAACCAAGGAGCGCAACGGGTCGACGAACAATACCAAAGAAAAAACATTTGGGTAGGCCGCATTAAGTACGCAAACTGCCAGACTACAATTCAGAATAGAACAAAAAACAATAATAAAAAAAAAAAATGATCCATGTAGTCTTCATATTCACAATAATTAAATTAATAATACTTTAAAAAGCCTGTAGTTCACCCACGTGTCGTCAGTTATGTTTAATTCCCATGTAATAGTGGCCGAGCCATTGAGCGGATACCAATCTTAAACTGTAAAATAAATAAATAAATAATGCTGGACAATCCACACAGCATCATCTAGGCCCAAGCTAAGCAGAGCTTGTGTTATGAGTGCTACATGACTGATATACTTAATACAATACATTACATAGATAGATATTTTTTATTACACATAGCATTACATAGATTCTGTAGTGCATCGGGGATGTTTGCTGAATATCGCGTCGACTGCTTTTATGCTACGATGCGTAAAAGATGCGCATCCCTGGTGCATAGAGTACGTGGCAGCGCCAACAGCATCCTTAGCATGATCGCTAGTCGGTTAGACTGTTCTTACGTCAATCACTGCAGCGCCATTTGTCATGGAATGGCGCTGCAGTGATTGAGCATGTCAAGATAATGTTTTTATTTTGTTTGTGTTGACAGTTTTTAAGCATTTATAACACTAATTGTTAATAACAAAATGGACACCACGGTCTGAATTAATAAAGTATATTATTATTATTATAGCAAACACCCAGAACACCCGGAACAAATCTTTGTACATCGTACAAACATTTGTTGTTCCCAAGGCGGGAATCGAACCCGCAACCTCTTGCGTCGCAGGCGGACCTTCGCCCACCGAGCCACATAGGTCGTCACTGTGAAATTCCCAAAATGGAAAAACCAAATAACGCTGCCAGCCCCGACAATCGACAACGAACCCAGTACCTCAAGCTCGCAACCACCAGAAATCCTTGGAAATAGACATAGTCTCTTCTAGCATGAAAGACTAATATTGCATGAAGACCAAAACTCTTTCAATATTATATTCAAACAGTAGAGCGTCTCTTGATATCGGTGTCATTGTAAAAAATGACGTCGCCATACCGTCACGATGACTAATACCTCAGTTTTTTCCTTCACACTTATTTATATGCTGGACAGCGAAAGTGCGAACAGGATGAAGCCACAAATGAAGCAACAGACTTATTTTCGGTTTTATAACACAACCAAGCCGTTTTGCATCAATTTATGAAGATAAGAAGCCATAATACAACAATAATGGAAGACTCTTACCTCATTCCAAGACAGAATAATAAAGTGACGCAGAAAAGAAACCTCAAGGGAAGCTACGCTTGACGAAGACAGTCTGTGGATGGGTGATCATTCGTAACATATCGAGACTCCTCCGCGCCTTGGAAAGCACGTGATGCCGTTGGTCCCGGTTGTCATTTGTAGATCTTTGACAGTCGTTACGGGTAGTCAAAAGCCCGAAACTCTGACAGCTAGTCTTACCAAGGGGTATCGTTTTGCCCAGTAACTCTGTTGTGGAGGTCAGACAAGCTGTCGCTCTATGTAAAATACTGATATTCAGCTGCATCCGGTTAGAATGGAAGCGGACTCCAATAAAGTTGGGAAAAGGCTAGGTAGACGATGATGACTCAATCGTCTGCCCAGTTGCTCTAGCGCTACTGCCGAACATGATGTTTTTATTCGATTCCCAGGTCGGGTATAGTGTTACTGGGTTTATCCAACTGGTTCTCAGTAGCAGCCCGAAGTCTGGATTTGTGCACGTTTGCTTGGCAACAGGCTTGACTCCTATTGCATTAGACTTAAACATAACTGGCGAAATATAAGTGTACTAAAGGTACCAGTACCCAGTACCAGCCTATTACAGTCCCACTGCAGGGCAAAGGCCTCTTCTCATACAGAGAAGGCACGAGCATTAATCACCACGCTTGCTCAAGATGGGTTGGCGATTTCAAACTTATATAAATTATATAAGTCCAGGTTTCCTCACAATGTTTTCCTTCACCTATGTCAGTGATGTCCAAGATAAACTAAGAAAGTACATTTGAATTGAAAAACTCACATTGGTACTTGCCCAGGTTTGAACCCGCAACCTCCTATTACATTAGACTAAAACATAACTGGCGAAATTTGGATGTACTAAAGTTAGACCTCTGCCTAACCCTTTGAGGTTTACAGGCGTAAGACATCATTTAAAATGAGCTTTCAGATTCTGGTCCACCTTATAGAGATAAGCATCCAGGAGACTAGCATCAGCAAGAGAATTTGTATCTTCTTACAAAGGAAAGAAGATACAAATTCTCTTGAAGATGCTGACCTCCAAAGTCAGCATTTACCGCTCCCTCTGAAGTGAGACATAATACTTCAGTAACCTGTCTCATCTACACTCTACTCCTTGCCATACACCATGTTCGACGTCTAACATGAACCAGTGACGTAACTGATTAGTGCAAGATGCGCTGCGCTTGCGCAACGTTCAGCATTTGCATGGTAATAACCGCACTGAATTGACACTTTGTATGGGCAGCACGCTTTTCCTATATCTAGGGTAGACAGACCTCCTAGTGTTGGTAATATCATGTGCACCTTTAAGCAATTTGCTGGACGAGGAATAATAAGGTTGCCAGGATCTTGAATTACTTAAAATATATATGTATGTCATGTTGACCCAGTGGGTTAGGCCTCGCCTCTTGTGAACGAGGTTATTGGTACTTACTGGTACTTACGGTACTTTGGTATTTATTATTATATTGGTACTTACTCTGGGTAAGTACCAATGTGACTTATTCAATTCATATGTACTTTCAAAGTTTATCTTGGACATCACTGACATCGGTGAAAGAAAACACCGTGAGGAAACTTGGACTTATAATAAATATAAGTCTGAAATCGCCAACCCGTCTTGAGCAAGCGTAACGCACAGTAACAGGCTGATATTATATTATATAACTTAAAATATATGATGAAGTCCTAAATAGATTACCTACATATTGGACATATGTTCATAGCTTCTTACAATATACTGAGAATTGACACGGCGACATGAACATAACATCACGCCCGCATTCTCCGAAGGGTTAAGCAGAGTTGTAATATTACACCAACATTTCTCCAGTTTTGTTTAAGCCTTGTAACAGGGGGCGAGCTTGTTGTCACCAATCAGGAACAAATCCACACTCTAGGCTGCAACTGAGCAATTCCAGATGGAAAAATCCAAGAACGATGTGTCTGACCCGTCTATCGAATCCAGGACCTGATGCTCTGTCGAGTAGCACTTGAAACCATCAAAGAGGCAGTCACGACATATGTGGTGATAGTGGAAACTTCTACCATGCTTGCCTTGAACACCACCGCGTTGGTATTGCAGACCGGGATCTTAAACTATTATAAAAATAACACTTCACTGAGTCTTAAGGCATTTATTACTATCGCCTTTATTCAATATACATACATTCTTATAAATGATATTTTTAAATATTTAGATATAAAAAATATAAAAACTAAAAAATAGTGCACCACCGATGGCGGGAGCAGGGTCCAAGCTAACGGTGGTTAGGGTTGCAGAGACAGGAACCTCCTCACAATGCGAGCCGTATCGAGGAGTACTGCCTTCTGTATCAGGCCTTTGATCCAACCGTGTAACGAGAGCCTCGACAGATGGTCGTCGATTATTATTATTATACTTACTTCAAAACTAATCAAGCGTCTTCCTTGACACAGGCGACATATCTCATCTTCTAAACTATTCTTAACTTGAGCGGTTGTGACCATAGAGAACCAAGGTTCTACCAGCCTGTTTGCAATAAAGTGTATCATAACGTAAAACCTCTATAGTATTATCTTATTCCTTTCTAGATATACTTAGACGTTCCCATTTTAATTACCAAGACACTACTAATAACAACAAGTTATATCTTGCAACATTTCTAAGTGATGCAAACCTCATTAGTGGCCATCTTCGCAGATATCCTTACGAAATCATCGCAATTAGTCGTTTACGATTTACGTTAGGTTTAGGCGGTTGTGGTATTCGATTAAATCGATTAGAAAAATGATTTGTTAGAGGATTAATTTTGAACTTCCAACGGTCTTTGGATTCGAACCTTGACCCATATAATAAAGGACGTTTAATTCATACAATATAAACATCGGGCCTGTATTCCCCGAAGGGATAGACAGAGATGTACCTATGATATACGCACATTTCACCAGTAGATAATGTTATTGGGATTTTCCGATTGGAATTTCTTAGTAACAGCTTGGAGTCTGGATTTTTGACGGTTGATAGCAATAGGTTCGCCCCCTATAAGAGATGTGAAAGTTTTTTGGACTCAATCTGGCAAGTTGAAATCTACACCTTGTAGGTATCAACCCATTTTAAGCTCAAAATACATACAGGAAGGGGTTTCCGCATACCCTCATGAAACACACAAAGGGAGGTACTAAGATATCCGTGGTCATCGGTCAACCACCTCGTCTGAAACTACCTCAACGACTTAACCTAGTTAACCAATTGACCTACCAGACGAAGCTTGTTGCTTCATGTATTCTACAAGATAACATTCCAACTGACCCTCAAGCTTGGCACAAGGCAGTCACACTATTCCCAAATCACTGCAACTCCTGAAAACCAAAAAAACAGTGGCGACCACCAGAAAAGCGTCGACACAATGAAACCCGAGGAGTCCCGGAGAAACGGTTCAACTGTCTTGGATCCCGCAACGAAATTATAAATAATTTATAAATAATGCTGGACAATCCACACAGCATCATCTAGCCCAAGCTAAGCAGAGGTTGTGTTATGGGTACTAGATGACTGATATACTTAATACAATACATTACATCAATAGATTTTTTATTATACATAGCAAATACCCAGAACACCCGGAACAAAACTTGGATCGATAAAATAGATCGTATAAAAATTTGTCCCAAGGCGGGATTCGAACCCGCGACCTCTTGCGTCGCAGGTGGACCTTCGGCCACCGCGCCACATCAGTCGTCTTAAATTAATCAGATAAGAACGGCGGAAGGATTAGAAAAATACATAATTTCCACTTCGCTCCATATCAAGCAAGAGACAACAGAGCTAGGCCAATAGGCACAAAGGGACGTTTACAACTGCGACCCTCAAGCTTGGCATAACGTCACGCCTGTAATCCCCGATGGGATGGGCTGAGGTGTACCTATAGTACAGTCGCATTTCGCCAGTTATGTTTAAGTCCCATGTAGCACTTGTAACCACCAGACCAACAAGGCTGACGAAGAGACAAGTAGATTAAATTTAAATCTACAATGATCACAATCACAGGAACATCTTTTGACCGATGCTGATCTTTACTGAACAAGTTCCTATTAATCTATCCATGTCGCCAACTGACACTTGCTCTTTACAAACCGCAGGTCGAGTAGAGTGACCATCCGTGCGACCAGAGATTTCTTTTTAAAATATGAAAAAGTATTTATTTAGAATAGGTACTGAAAACAAAAGATCTATGAAGTATATTGAAGTAAAACGTCCCGGTTTCTTACAAGAACATTCGAAATTTGAAAAGTTTAAGGGTAAGAGGTAAGTTCCTAATCCACCAATGAAAAGAGTGGATCCTCCGACTAGACGGGTGTTGTCAGTGGGCTACTGCCCGACGGTTGTTGTCGGGTTCGTGTATACAACCTTATTTTTTGTAGATAGCAAACGTTTTTGAGTTGAGGGTCATTGAGCTCATTATTATTACGTTTACTTCACATTTAAACCCACACCAACAGCCAGAAACGGACCTGCAGGAATCCAACCCGCGACACGCATCGCACCAGCCAATCGCTCACTACGCCAACCGTGTCATCTAAAAAGTACAGATGTCGCTACACCCTAAGGCCGAAGCAATCACTGCGCATACGCATAGGTACGTATCTTGCTCGTCCACAACCAGGCAACCAGTCTGTAATTGCCCACCGTGACATATACCGACCTATCGCCTTTCTCGGAGCCCCTTACGCGTGTGGAATATATTATCTGTATGAGGATTTCCTCACCATTTTTCACAGTATGTGCTTACCACTTGTATTGTACTAGAATGGGGATGGGAAATGGTATTTTGCAATTTGTGACGTTTCTAGTACTTTGACCTGAGTTGGTCTAGAAGTCGTTTTTGATCAGTTTTAGAAACTAGATTGACTGGGATCAAAAAAAGTTCTTGTTTAAGTTTTCCATTTTTTTTACCCATTCCTTATTTTTTTCAAAATCTGTGAATGTATCTTACATTGCAGTTCTTTGGAGAGTTGAGAAGACACGCGGTTAAGGCAGCTCCATTTACTACCTCGTCCCCTAGGTAAACAAAGAATATAAAAGGCAAATTGCCATAAACAAAACTTTTACAAACTAATGCATGATGAAGAGAAGCTATGAAGAGAATATTGCTGAAAAAGCCGCCTAGATCCGAAACAAATCATAAGTACGTTAGGATACAAGTCAGTGGCAAAAAACCTGTATATATATGTTGGTTAATTTATATAACTGCGACGTGCTACATTAATTTGGTTAGGATTTAGACAGGAGAGGCAAAGCTTAAAACTTTTATTTTTATTATTAACTGCAATACGCTTTTATTTATATTTGTGTCTACTAATATTACTGACAACCGGCTGGACCACAACCCACTTACTGGGCAATACGATACCCCTAGGTATGGCTATACTAAGGGGTATCGTTATACCTACGTTTGGCTATATCTAGGGGTATCGTGTTGCCCAGGAACTGGGTTGTGCAGGTCAGGTAGGCAGCTGCTCCATGTAAAACACTGGTATTCAGCTGCATACGGTCAGACTGGAAGCCGACCACAACATAGTTGGGAAAAGGCTAGGCAGATGATGATGCAAATGGTTAGTCGCTACACTGTCCTACACACTTACATTGTGTAAACACAAGTTTGTAAGTATAGACCGCTAAACGGCAAACGCAATGGAGGATGACCCCAACCAGATGAACCTACGACCTGAAGATGGTAGGAATATACTGGATACGGAAGACAAGTCAAGTATGGTGCAACTTGAGAGCGAAGAATCTTACGATTACGATACAAATGACATTAAGATTGAAAAAACGTAAAATCTCAGAGCAAATTGAAGAAATGGAATTAATAAATAAAGTTGTATGAGTCAGGTTATAAAGCAGTTTGATGATTTCAGGCTTTGGGCACACTGTGACAAATTATAATACATATATTGGTATACTGTCCCACTGCAGCGGCCTGTGCTGCTCTCTCGTCATACAGAGAAGACACTAGCAATAATCACCACGCTTGATCACGGCGGGTTAGCGATTTCAGACTTATATTAATTATTTTCCTAGGTGTCCTCACGGTGTCTAAGATAAATTCAAAAAGTACATTTAATTAAAAAGTCACATTGGTACTTGCCCGGATTTTAATCCACAACTCGTCCATGAGAAGCAAGGCATCAACCACTGGGCCATCGCAATGAATATTTAAAAACAGAAAATGACATGAAATTAGTAGTGAATCGGATGAACACAGCAGTACTGCGAGCATTGGAACCTTCTTGGATATTGAAAGAAGTTTATGATAAAAACATTTCTTCATTCATATTTAGAAGAGATTAGAGAGCCGGTGGGTGCGTTTGGCATTTAATATAAAAGAAGCTACATCAATAAATAAATTATAAAAGTAATATAAACACGCCCTCATTAACTCTACAACCAATTAGAATCTTAGAGTACCTACGTATATGAATAAAATAAAAAATGATCGATGAGGAAGGATTATGAAATAGGTTATGTGAAACAGAAAGTAATGAACAGTTACGAACAGAAAGGTCACTTCGATAGTCGAACATTCTACTTACTGCATCTTTGCACATCTTCAAAATGCTGAATCATTTTAGGCAAGTAGTTACCCATTCTATAAACCGCAATACATAACCATACAGCAATTAAGTCCTAAAAGAACCGGCTCAAATCAACTTGAAACACTTAGCTGTCGTATCTTCGCTTAAATATCAGAACAAGACTGTTACTAACATCAGCTGGCCCGCTAATTTTGCACTTTCGACTCACAAGTAATTACAACTTGCAACTTGCGTAACCCAGGCCGAGAGTCGCTTCTGCAGTCACGACCAAACTGTAACACAATATTACCTTTGCCGCCGAAAAAAAAGGAAACTTTCTAAATTCAACTCTACGTCATCGCAAAAAGAAAGATGGCGGAGTTTTTCCGCGCCAAAACGTTACTTGTCGGAACACAAAGCAGTAAAAATTATATCAAACCTCCAAAGGCAGTGGTTGCATAACCTCGTGCCCAATAGAATAATAATAGATGTCGCAGAAAAAAAAACGAAAGTGCAAGAATTGGAGCGGGCAATGGATACAATGGCATAGTAAGCACGATTGTGTATCAAAAACTTATAACAATAATTGACAATAGTCTGTATGGCCAGTAGAGGATTACTAATGTGGTCCCCAAAAAGGAAGATGGCTGCTTTTACGCAAGTATTTGAAATGCATTCTAGCTCAAACATGATTGCTGTGTTGAAATAAAGATGTCTGCAGTGTAACTCTTGACCCACACAACCATATCCGAAATGTTAAGTTAATCCAAGCGACAGACGTATTTCGAACATAATTATTTAGAATGTCTAAATTGTTGATACCTAATCGATATCAATTATGGTTGACGAAATTTGATTGTATTCTTCTAAAAATCTTTTCCTTATGACATATCAAGTCTGATTCGAAGCAAGAAAAGTCAGTTGCGGCTAAAAATGTAAATTAAATTTTCTACATAGCGTCCATTGGTGCTTTCTCATGACTGCTGAACCACATACAAGCAAAAGAAGTAACGCCAACGGTCACTTAAAAGCTTTCAACAAAGCTTTAAAAGTACGTAGCGTAGACAGTAGACACCGCTTGACTTCACACACAGCAATGACTTGCTTTCCAGACTGATTGCTATTGTTGTATTGTGAGAAACACCGCGCCGATCTTCTATTGGCAATGATAAGCAACAATAGGGCACCCAATGCAAAGCTGAGACAGCAGACGGCGCCACGTAAGTATAAAGTAGGTAGACAAAAAATGTTGGCACATGACATTTTTCTTGGACTTAGTTTCAAATTCAAATATTTTTATTTGTTGAGCATAGGTAGGTTAGTTACAGGTGTTATAGTCATTAATGAACTCTATGTCAAGCCGTTATCGGCGTACAAATATTTTCGAAGAAACATGCTGATTATAACAAATTGTCAAATAATTCTAATACTATTATCACAACGTTTAAATAATCGAATACAAATTGTCAAAACAGAAAAACATTCCAATAAGGTATAAAAATAATAAGTTCTAGTATAAACAAGCAGAAACAAAACGTAGTCAAAATATATCAGTTAAATATTCGTTCACCGTATAATATGCTTTCGCTTTTTAGTTTCATTCCTCTATATACGAATAACGGTTATAACAATATCAAGAGGCTGAAAAAATGACCATAAGTATTTCAAACGGGATTTAGTCTTGATATTTAATAATACAGTTCCTACAATTTATACCTACCTACTTGTTAGGGTTCCGTTGCAGTGGCGGACTAAGCCCGTCAGAGGCCCGGGGCGGCAAAGCCGAATGAGGCCCGGGGCGGCAAAGCCGAATGAGGCCCGGGGCGGCAAAGCCGAATGAGGCCCGGGGCGGCAAAGCCGAATGAGGCCCCCCAGCTTTTAAAAAATGTAGTTTTACAAGCTTTTTATTCAGTTTACATTTGTGTGTGTGTGTGTATATAAGTGTTTATGTTTATTTCGTTAATATCAGCTGGCAAGTGAAATTAATCTCAAAGTACCCGCTACAAAGACGGGAATTCCCCCAGCGTACGGACGGGTTCAGCTAAGTTAAAATGCGGAGGCATTTGGGGGCCCCCCAAGACCGGAGGACCCGGGGTGAGCCACCCCCTCCACCCCCCTGTTAATCCCTTATAGTTTCGCCATGTCTACAAACTTATTTTTGCAATAGATTAAACCAATACTACAACCTGGTCGCGTACTCTGAGGGCTGACACGATGTGGCGCAGTAAAATAATACGTGGAAGGACTTGGGGGAGGCCTTTGCCCAGTAGTGGGACAAGATATGCCAATAAAAAATAAAAAACACAAAACATTATGTGCATGCGCACTCGTCCCGGCTACGGAACCGTTCCGGAACCGGAACCATTGGGCCGGCTGGACTGTAAAACTTCTATTATATTTTACTTATATTCTTTAGCTGTAAAATGATCAGAACACATCCTTGAAGGTTTTGAAGCTGCAAAGTGCCTGCGACGTACCTACAGCATTTTCCATCGCTTGCAGTTTTCAGTGCATAAATAAACGTCTTAGATCCTGCGTAGAATGACACAACACTGATACACTGATTTATTCTTTACAGATTATTCCTGACAAATGGCTTTATTAATTACAGTCACCAATCGCAGATGACAGAAGAGGCGTAAACGACAGACAAACGTACGTCAATATTATTCTTTTTAACTTGGTTCCACATTATAATTTAATAGTCCTTTTAGCGGGAGATATTGGCAGTAAGATTCCTGATGCCAAAAAATCTGGCATGAGCGTCTGCAGAAGCTGCAAATCGTGCAATAGCTAAGTTAGTTGCAAATCTACAATTCGCTAGGCAGTTCGCTTCGCCCGCTGATGTGCAAATCGGAACCCATTTTTTATAATGTTAGGTAATTTATGATCCATGTGGTTATATCATAAAATAATTTATTACATCTAGTTACCTAAAGACTAGACCAGTAGGCTGTTATGTAGGTATTGATCTTTACTGATAAAACATTTATGTAAATACATTCCGAAGTATAACTTGGTGAAATCGGCCTAGAGTTCAGTAATACAACGCATTGCAATTGATAAAGATTTCTTACAAATGTTTTTTACTGCTACAAGACACAAAGGGAAATTGATCTTTGTGAAGCAGACAATAAAGCCCAAAATAGCGAAGTTTCTTCCCTTTTGAAGTTTCCTTTTCCTACTAAGTTTTTATAATAAAAAAAAATCAAAAAGACCAATAAATTATGATATTGTTATCCTTTTGTTGGTAAAGGGGGCAAGGTTGAAGTTTCAAGCCTGTAATGTTACTAGAGCAAAAAAAAACCGGCCAAGTGCAAGTCGGACTAGCACATGAAGGGTTCCGTACCACCGTACAAGATTAGAGATACCGACAGCGATTGTAAAGGTCGAGCAAAAAACGCGGATAATTTTTAATTGTTATTATTTTTTATTATAGCGGCAATAGAAATACACACTCTGGGATAATTTCAACTGTCTACTACGGTTAATGGACGGACGAACAGACGGCCAACAGAAGCTTAGGGTTTTGTTGGCACCCTTCGGGTACGGAATCCTAAAAAAATGGTTTTTGTCCACATAATTGTTAAACGTGAAACTGCTCTCTTTCCATGAAATCGGGGTGGGGTTAGTGATCCTGCGTGAACTACTTACATAACATGAACACCGTGACCCTTATTGGTGATGTTCTTCAAAATGTTCAGGTGCGTAGTACTCCCAACGTGTATGTGCGAGTATGTAAGGATCGTAGCTGCGTTCTGTAGTTTCTGCCTGGAAAAAAGGCGTGAGTTTATGTATGTATGTACGTATGTCTGTATGTACCTCCTGAATCATAAGAAGGAACAATTTCGTAAATAACAACCACAAAACAATTTGGTAGTTTCTGCTTATGGTAGATTTACATTCTCGTTTTGGGATGGTTTTTACGACACCCACTGACCGGCCATATTTGGTTTACATAAACTTTGCAAATGAAGCCCATAAATGTAGGTACACAAAGTGTGCTGTTTTTGTTTGAAATCCAAAACGTTTGATTAATTAAGCTGACCTTTGGCAATGGTTAAGTATTCCTAAGTAACTAATTGACGCCTAACAGGAAAACTAAAATTTCCGTCCTGTACAATTATCTGAATGGCCTAGACTCGACTAAAAATCACACAAGTCATATTTTGTTTCATAACATCACGCCTGTGGACCCCGGGTTAGGCAGAAGTATGCCTATAGTAGGTACACCCATATTTAAATCCCATGTACATAATACGGGGAGCCAAACCAATTACGCTTTGCCCTACCTGGGAATCGAACTTCATGCTCAGCAGTTTCGCTGGTGAACACTATACCAACGAGTAGTCCTAGTCAGATATTTTGTTGAAGGTCGGTCATATTTTGATTAAGAAAATCATTCATCAGTCATTATTGAAGGTATTTTTATAAGGCAGATAAAAGTGGAAACGCCGTTAGGGGCGCCCTAGAAGAACATACACTGACCTTATTGAAGATGTTCTTCAGAAAGGTCATGTACATAGTACTTGCAACCGACGTATATGTAAGTACCTATGACCAGATGACGAACGTAAACGAATCAAGAGGAGTATGTTAAGATCGTAGCAGGTGGCGCTCTGTAGTTTCTGCCTACCTACATGGGCAAGAGTACCTTGGTATATTTTGATTCTTAGTAAATACTTCTTGTTTCAGTAGGTACAGACCCCAGCTTATCAATCTATCCCAAACCGTCTTATTTTCCCATATGAACATGGACATTATTTTTATAATAAAGTTGAAAAATTATCAAAAAAAAATGACAGATTGGGGGGGTAGTTTGATGTGCTGGTATATGTGAAATGCAGATAGATAAAAATAAATAATAAATAAATAAATATTGCTGGACAATCCACACAGCATCATCTAGCCCCAAGCTAAGCAGAGCTTGTGTTATGGGTACTAGATGACTGATATACTTAATACAGTACATTACATAGATAGATATTTTTATTATATATATAGAAAATACCCAGAACACCCGGAACAAATATTTGTAGATCGTACAAACATTTGTCCCAAGGCGGGAATCGAACCCGCAACCTCTTGCGTCGCAGGCGGACCTTCGCCCGCCGCGCCACATCTGTCGTCAAATCCACTGAGAGATCCACTGGTCCTTCAATTAACTTTTAACTTGCAGGCTCTTAACACCGACTTTTGAATACGAAGCACTGGTCTTTCACAACGACTTTACTTACTGCATTTTTTGTAATTGAGGGAGTCACATTTTGAACTTATATACACAGCTTATGCCCGCTAACACGACTGGACAGACAAAACGAATATTACCATTAAATCACAATTCTACGGCCAGACATAACAGCATCAACAAACGCCTCTCAAAAATATACTTTACGCTTTTAACAATAAAAGTCATATTCTATTAGAAGAATTGTTAGAACCGGAACAAAAGCAGTAATAATCCGTTGGTCTCAAACCTGCGGCTATCCTAGTACTTTCACTGCCTGGTCCCAATAGCTGAGCTGGTCGGAGCACTTCCTGAGACATATCTACTGGTCACGATCTAACTAAATACCTAATTGTCACAATATAGGTCCTACCTACTTCCTAGATCGATTCACTGAGCATTTGATGAATGGGATAAAGATACGTTTAATAGTACTAGCTGCGCCCCGCGGTGTTACCCGTGGTTACAATTCTTACTCATCAAACGTGCGAAGTTAAAATAGTCGTTAAGTTTTAATTTTCTAAAGTTCCGCGCAACTTTCTTAGTTTTTTCTTTTTTATGAACCTTCTCCTTACAATAACAAAAAAAAAAACAAAAAAAAAAGAATTTTCGAAATTGGTTCAGCCGTTCACACGTGATGCCGTGACCAACGGATATAGGGATTCATTTTTACATCATCATCATCATTCTCCTGCCCTTGCATCCCAATTTATCTGGGGTCGGCGCAGCATGTTTTCTTCTCCCATACATCTCTATTATTTCTAGCCATATCATCTTTCACACAATCCATCCATCTTTTCCTTGGTCTTCCTCTACTCAAGTAACCCTGCACATTCATACTCAAAACTTTCCTCACAACATGGTCCTCATTCCTTCACATCACATACCCATACCATGACAAACGATATCCACACAACTTCTCGGTCACAGGCGCTACTTTCAGACTTCCTCTTACATTCTCATTTCTTATTCTATCCATTTGCGTAACACCACTCATCCCCCTTAGCATTTTCATCTCAGCTGCATATAACTGCCTTTCATTCATCCTTATTGCGGCCCAATAAATAGGGATTCATTTTTACATAATATAGAAAAGAAACGCAGATGCGTTTGTGAGTATGCATGACATTATATGAACATGGTGTAACTGTACCTTAACCAGGGTTTCTCAGCTTGGTTCTACGAATAGTTATTCTTTTATTGGATTTCTTAATATGGCAACTACGAACAGTTTGTTGGTGGGCGCGAAAACAAGAGAGCGACCACGATATACGGAGTAAAAGATCCGAATTATGTTTATGAATGTTGCCAGTAAAAAAAATAAAGCGTTTCCATAAAAATGAGCTTATTCATTCATTTATAAAATAAATTGCCCTTGAAAATACCTTTTGCTATTATTTTGATGCCAAACATTTATGTTCCATTAAGAATTATAACATATTTAATTAATTAAAACACGATAAAAAATAAGGGGATGGATGTGTGGCAAGGGCAACACTAACGTCCACTAGTCCATGGCATTGGCATCATGATTAGATTATGTTGAAGATACAAGAAAATGATTGCCACCGTTTGCACACCATTTTTAACCGACTTCCAAAAAAGGAGGAGGTTCTCAATTCAGATGCATTTTTTTTATGTATATACATTTGACGGAGTAATGCCCGAACGGCATTACTCCGTCAAATGTAGAGGGTTTTGCAAAGTACTTGTGAAAAAAAAATGTTCATGTTCAGTTGGGAAAAATTGACATTTCGGGGTATCTTGTTGTGTTCGTGTCTGTACTTACTAAGATAACTTATATCGCCTGCACCATTCCTCTATTTAAGATTACATCTCTTTCAATTAAGCTATTAAATTATTTAAATTTAATAGCTTAATTAGGAATAATTATAATTGTTTGTAATTTTATTTTCTTTATTTCCAGATGTGGATTATGGACAAACTATTGCTTCCTAAACGGAGACTGGTCTTCGCAAGAATTTCAGCAACAACTGTTTGGACATCTTATTTTTTTTTTTTAAACAAATTATTCAGAAGAGCTGTACATGGTGATCCACGCCATCAGGTGCGTCATATTATGAATAGTGTTTAAATACCTGCCTAACACATTGGCAACAGATTTTATGTTATGTAGAACACAAATAAAAAATATTGTATGTGATCAACAGCGCATAAATTAATCATAGATTTAACATTATTTCTTCATCTCTTTGCATCCGATGCTCTACCCATGAAATAGTTTTTGAATTACGCTAGATACACAAGTATGTGTTTAGTTTTCTAGTGTTTGATTATATTTGCTTAGTTTACTTGAGTTTACATAAGCTAGCTTTTATCTATAAGCTTGGTTATTTATACAGAAGTTCCTACAAATAGGGAATTTTTTATCAAATAAAAAACAACAACTTTTAATTTTTTCAATTATTTATTTACAGGGTGAAAGAGACTTTGACGCACAACAGGGGGATGTACAGATAATGTAATATGTACTTAACTCATGGTACCAGTTTGTAAAAAATGTAAGACTGAACTTTCAAACACTCACAATGTGGCACACTCTGAAAGAGTTCTAAAAACATGGGTTAGTTGCAACACACGCCTTGCAAGAATTCTCGAGACGCTTTGGATGTAAAGACAGTACACAAGAGGATTAGCTTATGTCAGAATATATGAAATAATCATGCATGAATTGCATGGATAGGTAAGAGAGAGATGATTATGTCGCCATCTTAACCCATTTGCGCCCTCTGTACCAAATAAACGACACCAATTCCAACAATTTTAAAAAATTGACTAGGTAGGTATCTGTCATCAAGACGAATTAGTTCTTAAAATATATAATAGATGGCGTAAGTTTTATGATAAAACAGAAAGGTTAAATCATTTTGTTACTTTCCCGCTTTTTTTGACATTTTATAAATATGATTTTGTTATTTTACCAGATGTGTTGACCGACGAAGAAGGTGAAGGTGACTTGCAAATGTCAGAAATGCCGAGAGATGTCCCTGGAACGAGTTAATACGTCGAGGACGTCATTCTTTTGAATGTCAGAATTTGAAGACAGTGATGATAAACTATTGTCGATCAAACGGCGTCCTGATCCAGGTGACGTATTACCGACATGGAGAAAACGTGCACCATCTTACTCATCTTTTCCTCAATCAGCTGACAATAACAAATGTTTATTGCTAAAAACCCAAATAATAGATGAACTGAAACATCTTTCACCGGTAGAAGTCTTTGATAAAATATTTTATGGCGAAATGTATGATCTAATTCTGAATAACACGAAGCTTTACGCAGAACAAAATAATAGACATGGCTTTTCGTTGGATATAGACGATTCGCGTAGATTTCTGGGAATACTTATTTTATCAGGATATCATAGGCTACGGCTAGACAGAACGTCAGTATTGGAGTTATGATAAAGACTTAGGAATACCTCTTGTTGCACGCTCCATGTCTCGAAACCGATTTCTAGAAATAAAAAGAAATCTGCATTTAGTAGACAATATTAGCCTCTGATTCAAATGATAAGATGTTCAAAGTCAGACCATTGGTGCAGGCTCTGAATAAGAAATTTTGTCAAAATGGAGTCCTGCATGAAAATATTTCGATTGATGAATCGATAATAAAATATGGTCACCACCCATCGAAATAATTTATCAGAGGAAAATCCATTAGATTTGGTTATCAAAACTGGGTAGCAGCTAGTTCTGATGGTTACCTACTGCTATGTGTTTAATTTATACTAAGTATAGCAAATCTACGGACACCACGAAAACACCGCTTGGAACTCGAGTGCTTACTTCTCTGTTAGCAAAAATACCAGCAGTAGCTGGAGAGCATAAAATATTTTTTTTTCTAGTTTTGACTTGCTTACCAAACTAAAAGAGACTGGTTTTAGAGCAACGGGAACGATAAGGGACAATCGAACGAAAAAATGTCCTCTCACCTCCGTGAAGGACACGAAAAAAACTGAAAGAGCTCAATTCGATTGATCGGTTTGATTCAAAGCACGAAGTTTTTGTTCTTGCTAGGTGGAAAGACAACACAGCAGTGGCGGACTAAGCCCGCCAGAGGCCCGGGGCGGCAAATTAGAATGAGGACCGGGGCGGCAAAGCTGAATGAGGCCCGGGGCGGCAAAGCTGAATGAGGCCCGTGGCGGCAAAGCTGAATGAGGCCCCTAGCTTTAAAAAAAATGTAGTTTTACAAGCTTTTTATTCAGTTTCCATTTGTATGTCGTACGAGTATTTATGTTTATTTCGTTAATATCTCGCAAGTGAAACTAATTTCAAGGTACCCTCATCTAAGACGGGAATTCCCCCAGCATATTGGACGGGTTCAGCAATGCTAAAAGAATATTAGTACCGCGTAAAAAGTCTAGATGACTGTAGTGTTTTGATCTTGATGAAATTATATAGGTTAGGTACTTAGCACATTTTTAAAGTCTTGTTTAGGATTTGATGATGGGAATGCGGAGGCATTTGGGGGCCCCCCAAGACCGGAGTCCTGGGAAATGATGTATCATGATGATTGACATAATTATTATTTTTTGACATATTATGTTGTATAAGCTTCAAGTTCTTCATAACTATCAGACAGACGTGTTGCTGGGGAGTGTGTTCCGCCACTTCGTCTTCCCAGCAAAAACACTAGGAAGTGGTGAAGGGTGGGCGTTTTGAGGGACTGTCTTTTATAAACGTTTTAGCGTTCAAAAAGTACTGATTCTCAGCCTAATTGACATACAAGTTAAATCGTATTTTTGAACTGGGCAGCGAAAGGGTTAATAAAACTATATTACAAAAATATGACTGCTTTTCATTTGGGTGTTAATGGGTTAATCAAATAATAGATGGCATTCAGGACTGATCCAACAAAACGATGTTGTTCAGCATAACATCTTACACAGAACTTATGAAGCTCCACCCACTGCACCGCGCCCCACACACTGCGCGCGGGGCGCCTAGCCGCGTCGGCAGTGTGTTGTGCTAGGCGTGATTTCTATATAAATTGAGATACTTGCATACAATGGTAAAATTTACCTTCCCGCGCTACGCGACGGGACGCGGTGCAGTGGGTGGAGCGCCTTAAAACTAAAGGAAATTGGACTATGATTTAATAATGGAATTATATATCCACCCTCATCACTGGGCATGCCAACATTTGTTTTTTTCATTTCACAACGTAATCCTACAACATTAAGTTACAAGTCAATGCCCTATCACCTCTGCGTAGACTGCGGAGCAGACATAGCTGTGACTTTCTCTCCAATCTCGGTAAGCAACTGAGCTGACTTCTGTATGTTCTCGAACTGGTAACCCATGTGGACAGCAATCAGCTGCATTTTTTTCAGATTCTCTTCACTGCTCTCTATTTGATGCTCAGTTGATGCCATATCTCTGGCTGATTTTGATAGTAGCTAAATGAAAAAAAAAACAATTAGAGCAACACTAGACTAGTAAATGCATCGAAACTCTTTGCATTGTGTGCAAGAAGTTTCAATGCATTTTCTTTTTAGTAGAATTAGTAAGCCACTTTAACAACACAAGAGTATAAAATTGTTCATCCAACCTTCATCCTTAAATAAAGGGGGGGGGGGGGTTACTAACAATTAGTAACTGGTTGCAAATGTTGCTGTTATATTAATTTTAACGAATTATTGCACTATAGGACAGACGTAGGTATTCCTCCTTACGTCTTGCTAAGGGTACTCAGAACATTTAATGACACTGCTCCTGGCTCAATAAAACAAATAATATAACATTATATTTAGAACACATAGTACCTCATTAGACTTAGATCCTCTTTGTATCTGGCGCGCCAAAGATGAGATGTTATTCATATTTACTTGAACTCTTTCTGCTAAACGCTGTTTTGATTCGGCAAACAATGATCGGGCACTGCTCGACGAAGCCGAAGTCATTGCGCAGCCTCTAGTAATTTCCCTCTTAGTGTTGCGCTATTGGTGCTCAATGAAGCATTGAGGAAATAATAATACAAAGCTTTTATTTTACTAAACTTCTCGTTTCATTTGCCAAACAATCGATCGATCGTAGGTAGACCGTGATGTCAAATGTCAATGTCAATTTTTTATATTTGTTTGACAGTGACACGAACAATTTGACATCATCAACCGTTCGAAAAGATGTAATTTATTCTAATATTTACTGTAGTTTACGGACACTCAGTAATGCTACTTATCCTACTTCTTATCAAGGGTAAAAAAAAGTCGCTAGGACCAATTGAGATTAGAGCATCAAAAATAAAACATTTATAGGCAACATGTTCAGAATGGGATTGAAGATGGTAGCTACGAGTGCAACAACTACCGAGTACCAACTTTATACTAGCGAATACGCAAACGAAACGGCTTGTTGCTCTTTGATTATAGCGCTGTTAGCTATACCTTTACGCACTCAAATATACAAACAGCATTTTGTATTTGCCCGCTCAATTAAATATCTGTTTATTTGTATTATGTGTCATGGTTGAGGAAAATCGTCTAGCAATGTAACTATTTGACGTTCTCTATACTGGTTGCGTCATCTCGATCTCGTTACGTGTGTACTGCTCCATTTTGAAAATGGCATTCATTGTGTTGGATCTAAACTTCCTTTTGCTTTTGCACGCAGGGTGTGTCAACAGTCTTTAGTATAAAGGAACAATAGAATTTTAATATCGAACTCGGTAGTCCAAGGTCCCAGATGATTGAGTGGTGTTACTATTGTAAATAATATTGCATTTACTTCGAGGGATAAAGCTTCTGTGACATAGGATCAAAGTATGGGACAAGGTGATAAGGAGGAAATATCGAGAGAATCGTGAAATTAACCAAAATCAGTTCGGGTTTATGCCAGGTCGAAAAACAATGGCCGCTACCTTTACACTCTGCGTGCACTCTGCTCTCAGTTGTGCGAGAGGAAAAAACGTGCACATGAGAACTTGCATATATGGTGTTCATCGATGTGGAAAAAGCGTATGATGGGGTGCTTCGGGAGATGTGTGTATGTGGAGTTCATTCATACAATGTATAGCCGATCCAGTACATATGTCCGATCATATTCTGGCAACACTGACACGTCCGGTGTGGCTTTATTATTACTGCACTAAGAGCCGGCGCTTCTGGCGGTATCTCCAATCCTAAAGCCATAGCACTTGATAGCGTGGTTCTTCCGGTCTGCTCCGACTTCTGATATCTCGGTTCACTCGTGCAAAGTGACAGATAAATAGATCGGACTGTCAAGCACAGAATTAAAATAGGGCCAATGAAATGGCGGTAGGAAACGGGACCAACTTACAACAGGGGAAAGTCCCACATTCCCCTCAAAGTTAAAGGGAAGATTAGAATGATGAGAGATGTCTTGTATGGAACAAAATGTAGGGCCACAAAAGGGATGAATGAAAGGCAGTTGCATGCAGCTTAGATGAGAATACTGAAGGGGATGTGAGGTATAAGGCGAATGGATAAAATAATAAATGACAGTGTAAGAGGAAGTCTAAAAGTGGCGCCCGTAATCGAGAAGTTATGTGGGAGAAACTGATATTGTGCTGCACCTAGGTACCCTAAATAAATTGGTTTGTATGCAGGAGTATGATGATGATTGTAATGAATTAATAAAAGAATATTATAATAATACAATATTCCTTGCGGATATTATAAACGGTTTCTTTTCATAACACCACCGGTCGCATGAACAAAGTTTTTTTAGTAAAATGGCAACTCCAGAAAATCTTGGCATCCTATTCAATATCATGCACTTCAAAATGTCGACATTAGAAGTCGATTATCTGCTTCTCTTATTTTCTGAACGGAATAACTGAGACAGCACTATCGAAAGAAACATTCGAATTCAATACGATAGAATGAATCTAAATATGAGGGCTGACTTTTCGCTCGTCACGGAAGGTTTTGTGTTGTAGGAAATTTCTGTAATCTAATTCAATTATTAGCCTTTTTTCCGAAATGTTTTCCTTTAATCTTAACCATTTATTTCTAGTACCTCCTGCTGTGTTTTCTTTCTTGTTTTGTTTCGCCGTAGTATAGAATAATGTCTTTTATTTACAAGCCTATTGTAAATCAGTATACTCGTCTTCTTATTTACGTATATAACTAGTGTAATCTAAAAAATGGATAAAGCAGTGACATGTGAACACCTCAATAAACTAGCTGATGCTCTCGGGAAGGAGCTGTGGCAGGCGAAAGAGGTAAATATTAATAATTTTCGCGATTATAACCTCAAATGTAATGTCATTGGTAATTAGCATTCTTGGTTCAGTCCTAGTTATCATTTATCATTGTGTAACGCTCAGACCACCGAGTATTCATCGGAATAGCGCGCAAACCGCACGTAATGCTCGCATGTTTATCTTTACTTGTTACTTAATGCATACTCACAGAAGGTGTGTTTACATTGTTTTCTTCATAATGGGGGGTTACATATCTCATTTTAACGATTATTTATTATTGCATGCAGCCCCCTGTTCTATAGTTTCTATAAAAAAAATGCAAGCCACACATTTAAGTTTAAATTGTAAAGCAATCTTATGTTTTGAGTTAGCATCACAACAGCTGATAATAATACCATTATTATTATTTATTTTCAAGTATTTATCGTATAGAATTATGAATTACTCATCTCATTAATGATATTTCCTTGCATTACACGCCAGCGCCTTATCTAGAATCAGACAATAATTACATCAATCATGCTTGGATAATAATATTCAAGTAAGTATTACTAAAGAGAATTGTAATTGCAATTAGATCTAGTTCAAGTACTCGGAGCCACACAACAAGCCTTTGTGTGATGTTGAATGAACTCCTTTATCCTATAGTGACCACACATGTTGCTAAATCATAAATTTCCAATTGAACCTCCTTGATTCTGTTCTCACATGGAAAGTTTGTATCGGACATGGAAAATGACCAAGCACAATGTGTAGGAAAGCAATTATACAGGGTGGAAGGGATATTGATATGCACAATATGATACAATAATTAGTACAGGTACGGGTAGTACTGGATTCTGAACCACTCATTAATTTTTTTTGTCATTTTTTTTTTTACTATTAACAGTGAAAAAACGTGATATCAGGTTGTGAGTTAATTTCCCTTCAACCATGTATTCCAAATATTTACTTAATATATATGTGTGTTAAAACACTTTCCACAATAAACTCATTATTGTAAAAAGTATGTTTGCTTTTACAATATTGATTTTGCACATATCATGCACAGTTATTTTGGTATGACATGTGACATGCAAACCTTGTTGAATTGTGTGATTATCACTCTCTGTAGTAGTAGTAGTACCACCAGCCTATTACTGTCCCACTGCAGTGCTGCAGTTACCATGGCCATCACTCTCTGGGTCATTATTATTTCAGTAAATCAGCCTAAAATTGAGCAATTTATCTTGATAAGTATCAATTAAATATTTTCCTAATGTTATCACTGTGAGATATTTGACATTATCAATAATTAAATCAATCATAGAATGTCATCTTAGATAAGCAAAACGTCTGAGTAACAATCCACACTAGGTATCATTAAAACCTCTTTATAAGAATGATATGTGTCTTCACAAGAGATTATAAAATTCTTTCATAAAGGAAATGGTTGGTTCAAGACCACACCCCCATATCCAGCAATTATCAAATATTGTAAACACACAATTAGAAACAAGTAACAATTTCATTACAGCAAATAACCTGCAACATTTAGCACTTTATTAATCCATACCAGATTAAAAAAAAATGTTTTATATATATTAAAAATTTTAAAGGTCCGACATACAAAATAGAACAGTTGTCACATTTGTTGCAGACTCTAACATGCTTCGATTGTGGCTGCCCCGGCCCCAATCTCTGGATCTGCCTGCAGCCGGACTGCCATCACATCGGCTGCTCTGAAGTAAAAAATGACCACAGCACGCTGCACCAAAAGGTATTTGAAACTATGATAATTCAAACATAATTATGCCATGATATATTAGAAAGTCAATCAGCTGTGCTGTTTAAATCTGAATATAGTAGTTGTTCCCTGCGGTTTCCAGTAGTGTGATGTTAAATACCCCTATATCTTACCTCAATGATTGGGATCTCAAATGGCCTAATATGTTTTCAAATCCAATCCGAGAAAGCAAATAACTTTGTCTTTATTATAATAGCTGTGGATTTAGAATAATAATGTGAAGAATAATAAGTGCCATTCTGAATAGGTTCATTACATCCCACAATTTAAAATCCAAATATATAATCTGAATTTCGGAAATGGCTCCAAAGATTTTCATGAAATTTTGTATGCAGGGACCCAATAGGGGCGATAAATTGATGTAGCAAGGTTTATTTTATAGAAAACATTGTTCTTATATCTAAAGCAAAGCTCTTTATCCAGGTACATAATTTTTAATCCCTAACCAACAATTATTGTGGACGTAAATCTGAGCTTAGTGTAACAATTTCTTACAGGTTAGTACTACATTTCCCACAGTGTTAAGTACCTAATAAAAAATAGTAACATTACTGCACACCTGTATTCCTGAAGGGTAAGGCAGAGGTGTACCCACAGTTTGACTCCCATTTAATAGGGGGTGATCCAAATGTCATTATTGCCATAGGAAGGATTGTCTAGAGAACATTGTTCACCTGTTTAATATCAAAAAGGATGTGTTTAGATACATATCCTTTATAATATATACCAATATTGCATTTTATGAATAGGGGATGGATGAAGGGGCTAGTGGTTAAATAATAACCACTGCACGGCTCGATAGAAGGTTAAGCTACGCTGGCCAAGGTCGATCTGTGGATGGGTGACCATTCATTCATACACATATCAAGACACCTCTGTGGAAAGCATGTTGTGTTGTTGTGTTGACACCGGCTGTCATTTGTAGATCTTTGACAGTTGTTACGGGTTATCAGAAGGCCGGGTCTGACAACCAGTCTTGCCAAAGTGTATTGTCTTAACCAGTAACTGTGTTGTCGAAGTCAGACAGTCAGTTGCTTCATGTAAAACACGCGTATTCAGCTGCACTGGTTAGACTGGAAGCCGACCCCAGTATAGTTGGGAAGGACTAGGCGGATGATGATGATGTTTCCATTTCATGGATAGCCTATTCACATATTGAATTGAGGTACTTTTACACACACTCATTATTATTTTTAGTAGCTAAACTAATGTGTGTGTTTACTAATACAGATGCAATTCTTGATAAGCATTGCATTTGTGTTTATCTTTATAGCATAGAAATATGTGCCTATTCAAATTGAAGGTATTTCACTTTAAGATTGATAATTATTACATAAAACTGTAATAAAACTGTAATAAAAACATAAACAATAGAAGTATGACATTGTTTTCATTAACTGTAGAGAACTTAATAATAATACTCATGCAGTAACAGTGTTTCGAGGTGCGATTTGGCTGGACGCGGCGGACGGCATCGACAGACTGTATAACTGCAATACTGCAGGAAATTAGTACTTCCAAGTAATGCCGTCGCCGTTTGTCTCTGCCGTCTGCTGCATCCTGCGAAATCCAACCTTTATAGTGTTGCCAGTATCCATAAGCGGCGGTAGCCACTCCCTGTTAGACAGGTTGACAGCTCGGAATATAATGATTCCAACAATATTAAATTCTAGTTAACTTAGTTGCTGATAAATACTGCCATCCATTCATAAATATTTTCTTAAATTTAACTTCAGGCTGTCCTAGATGTTTTCTATATCATTATTATCTAAATAGAATACAACAACTACCAACATATCTTTTCACATTCTCTATCAAGTCCATTCAAATGTTGTCTGTAAGAGATTGATTTTAGCGACAAGGCCGCCCATTGTAATACCTTGTTTTGTTATTATTTGTAAGTTTTTATGGTGTAAAATTTTCCATTATATTCTATAGGTAATAATTCGCTCCGTGGTTTTAGATAGAAGCCCGAAAGTCTGACAACCAATCAGCTGAAGGGTATCGTTTTAACCAGTAACTGGGCTGTGGAGGTGCGATACGCAGTCCATTTAAACACGTGTATTCAGCTGCATCCAATTAGACTGGAAGGCGACCCCAACATAGTTGCGAAAAAACTAGGCAGATGATATTACCTCAATAATTAAATCCAAATATATCCAAATATATATAAATATATATATATATATATATATATATATATAATATACAATATCGGGTGATGAACCTTCACGTCGTGTATCGACTGAGCTCACACCATATAAACTTCAGCGAAATGATATGCGATATGATATGCGATATTTTAACGCCTAAACGTTCGATAAAGTGTAGAATTCGGTACGGACAGCCATGAAATGGGCTATTACGAAACTAAATACGTCGTCACACGTGACGATATGTGTCCCGTACGTATACGTAATCCCTGAAGGTAGTGCAGCAACTCCTTTATTCTTCCCTGATACAAATCTAACCTCGAGTTAAATGTTTCTATACTGAGGCTGCCTTCAATGTTTAACGAGTAATCGTTCACTAACAAATGAACAGACAGATATACGTACAAATTCTATTAAAATTTGTTTAAATGAAGTTGTTTTTGTTTAGGTCAATAGTTAGATATGCGTTTCTTAAGTTATAATTCCAGGACAAGGGGGCACATTGGGGCATTGTTAATACCTAAGGATATTATTTTTCATAATTTCCTTGAGAAATGGTTACTTAAAATACAAAGTTATTATTGCTATCGATAAATTTAATACTGTACATGCTTAAATATTAATCTCTGTTATGGAACTCCTGTGTATGATCCAACACGCCGGTTCTTTTTTGTTACCGACTATAACGACGTCATAGGAATCGGGCTAATGTCGCCTTTGACCCGCACTTGTACAGTTTGCATGTACAGACGTAACAGACGCCAGCACATCAAGCTATTCCCAACTGTTAGATTTTCCCAATTGAACATGACCCTTATTTGTATTGCAATAAAGTTGAAAAACCATCATATAATTTGGCATATTGGGGTAGCTTGATGTGCTGGCCTCTGTACCACTCAGCAAGTTATAATGTACCTACATAAACGACAATACAGTGATCCGATGGCGCATAAAGGACCTCGCAAAGCGCTTTGTACACTATTTAAGAATAAAACGAAAGCTAAAAATAGTTAACAAATGTATCAGACGTGAAATCTCCTTTGTGCGTGAGTTTATTTGTGCCAGTCATAATTATGTGTGTGAACTGAATCGTATATAGAGCAAATGAATCATTTATATGAAACCGCCTTTGTTGTGAAGTTTTTTTTAATCGATATGTTTTTGATGTCTCTTTATACAACGCTCGGCTTATCGGATCCACGAGTTTGATACTTATGCCTGTATTCCACGAAGGGTTAGGCAGAGGTGAACCCGGTGAACCCACATTTTGCGTCAGTTTAGTTACGTTTAGTCACATGTTATAGGGGGCGAGCGTATTGCCACTAACCGGATACAAATCCAGACTCCGATCTGTTACTTAGAAATCCCCGGTAACGTTTCGCCTGACCCGGGAATTGAACCCAACTCCCATCAATGTGACTTGGTCTGACTCTGGACTTAAAAAGATGAGACTATGACCTCTGGTTTTGTTTCGATGTCTCTTCTCAGAGTAGCCAGCTTGGAAACATCGAACTTATCTAATTCTGAAATATTTGATGACTTGTAAAATTTTTATTATTAAAACCTCTACAGAAGTAAATATCATTTAATTTCATCATTACCCCGAAAAAGTGAGTATTCGATTTCAAACTTCGGATCGTCTCATGTTGAGTACCTACTAATATAATTGCGAAAACCACTAACTGTTTGTTACTTTTTCACTAATTAAAGGCGAAAACATTCGGCATACGAACACTCACCTTGGTTAGGACGTAAGATACTTTTTATCCCGATAGTGCGTTCCCATGGGCTAAATTCCGAAATCCACGCAGGTGAAGGCGCGGGCAAAAGCTAGTTTAAATGTATGTATGTCCGACATCAGCGTCGTCACTACTAATCAGGTGTAACTGTCATTTGTACATTTGTTCCAGAGCTTTCCTCTGCACTGCGTACACATGAACGTGTCCACGGAGCGGATATGGTGCTACCTGTGCGAGAAAGAGGTCCACATCAGAGCAGCTTTGGCGTATGTGGTCAGTATATCATTGGGATTATTATAATAGGTCTTTACCTATGAAATTGCCGTTTTGTATGAAAAAATTTAAATGAATTTTTTTCATGTATTTTTTATCAGTCAGCAAAGTGCATACGCATCACAACTGTGTGGCCGATCCGTGCGTCATCAGTTCGCTCGAAGTGGTCGCGATGACCCAGATACTGTTTGTGTGAAACATGCTTAATCATCATATCATTTGTTAAGGTGAAGACATCTTTCACCGACATGGCTTCGCAAAAGCAGAAAATAACATTAACTACCAATTTGGAACATGAGCTGTTTAAGTACTACAGCGAAGAAAAAGCAAAGCGAGAAGAATTACAATGTCAAGTAATGGAGCTTAAAACCGAAATGGAAAAGCTACGAGAAATTTTGAAACACCAAACTGATCAAGAAAAAAATAAGGCCACTGAAAAGCCCAACGAAGATATTTCACCTAAACCTATCGAATATGAGACGGATGAGGAGGAACTAGCCAGAGAAACGGAGTGGATTAGGATAGAAAATAAAAGAAAAAAACGTAAGTTGAACAGTACGCTGACTCCCCCCTCCCAAAATAATGCTAATAATGAACAAGGGAACATAAATCCCAAAAAAACACCAAAGCCACCCCCAATAAATGTGCAGGGTGTTAAAGATTACCAGTCTTTCTATGACTCAATAGCCAGTACTAAGGGCGACACGTTCACCATAAAAATGATGAACGGGGATAGCGTCAAAATAAATGCAACAAATGAAGATGCCTATAGAGAGATTACGAAGCTACTAACTTCAAATAATTTACTTTGGCACACGTATGAAAACAAACAAACCAGACCGATAAGAGTGATGGCCAAAAAGCTTCATCATACATGCCAGCCAGAAAGAATTGTAGAGTACCTGAAAAACAAGGGCTACAAAATTGAAAATGCTGTAAGCAAATTGAGCTGGAGGAAAAAAGAACCACTCAACATGTTTATGTTGACATTTGAAAAAGATGAAGATATAAACAAAGTTTATGAAATCACAAATATTCTAGGGTGCAAAGTTGAAATCCACCCACTTAGAGCATCTAAGCTAGTTCCTCAGTGCAAAAGATGCCAAGCCTATGGACACACCCAAAAGTACTGTTCGAAAGAACCAAGGTGCGTCAAGTGCACGGGCAAACACCTCACAACAGACTGCGTGAAACCGGCACAAGATAAACCAAAATGTGTCCATTGTGGTGAGCCACATCCAGCTAACTATAGAGGGTGTATAGTAGCAAAGGAGATGCAAGTATTAAAAAGTAAATACACTAAGAAGCAAACTGTATCCCAACCAAAGAAGCATACCGAACCATCAGCTACCAAAGAAGCTAATGTAAAGATGGGAATGACCCACCAACCACCCAAGCCGTCCTCGTACTCTCAAGCAGTCAAAAATAATATGGAGACAAGTTCGGAGTCAAAACTCGACCAAATCTTAAGTCTAATGTCAACATTTGATGAACGGCTTAAAAAACTAGAAATGAGTGCCAAAAAAGCTCCAATTCATCTGCGAAAATGATTAATAACCTCAAGATCATGGCTTGGAATGCTAATGGACTGCTGCAACACCAACATGAGTTACAAGTAGTCCTAGATACAGAAAACGTAGATATATGCTTAATTTCCGAAACACACTTTACACGACAATCATTTGTTAAATTTCAAGGCTACAAGATATATCATGCCCTGCATCCTGATAACTCCGCGAGAGGAGGCAGCGCCGTCATAATAAGAGAAAACATACATCATTATGAACAGACCAAATGTGAAGATCAGGAAATGCAAGTGATCGGTGTAACTATTAAAATGAAAAGATATATGTACGACTCCGTTACTATAGCAGCTATATACATCCCCCCAAAACACGCACTAAAAAAAGAGCAATACAAGATAGTCTTAGCGCTACTTGGAAACAGATTTATATTAGGTGGAGACTTCAATGCCAAGAATACCTATTGGGGCTCCAGACTAACTACTACAAAAGGCAGAGAGCTACTAAGTGCCATACAAGAAACCAAATCAGAGGTTCTATCAACTGGAAAACCGACATATTGGCCAACAGACTCAAGAAAAATTCCAGACTTAATTGACTTTTTTATTTATAAAGGAATATCCTCTGACTTTATAAGTGCCGAAGAAGGATTTAATATGAACTCTGATCACTCACCAATAATTTTATACATTAGTGAATATGTCAAACAGAGAGAAGGCAATCCGTTTTTCGTGAACAAGTTCACAGACTGGGAATCCTTTAAAATAGACTTAGAAAATAAAATAGACTTAAATATATTCATAAATGATAAGCACCAACTTGATTTAGAACTAAGCAAATTTATTGTAGATATCCAACAAACTGCATGGGCTAATACACCCGAGAAAAGAAGAACTGTGAAGGTTAACACCTATCCAAAAGAAATAATAGATCTGATCAGAGAAAAAAGAACATTGAGAAAAAAGTGGCAGCGAAACAGGTTTCCCCATGATAAGACACTGTTAAATAGAATAACTAAACAAATTAGGAAGTCAATCAAGAAATTTCGGGACGAAAATTTAAATAGGCATCTTCATCAACTCACTAATGATCGATCGACTGATTATTCACTATGGAAAGCCACAAGGAACCAAAAACAACCTATTGCTCACATACCGCCAATAAAAGAGCTAAATGGACAATGGGCAATAAGTAATGAGCAAAAAGCATCAAGGTTTGCCCAACACTTGGAGGACACTTTTACACAAACCGAGAGCGCTAACCAAGATCTCCACTGGGAACAACTACTACAAGTAGACCAAGAGATAAAACTTGTAACACCAAAAGAAGTATTCAAAGAAATCAGAGATCACATCAGCCCAAAAAAATCCCCTGGTTATGACCTTATCACAGGGGAAATCCTAAAGAATCTACCAAGAAAAGCCTTGGTGAAACTTACTAAGATACTTAATGCTTCTTTTAGACTAAAGCATGTTCCAGACCTATGGAAGGTTGCAGAAGTGATCATGATCCCCAAATCAGGGAAACCACCTCAAGATGCATCATCATACAGGCCTATCTCCTTGCTGCCAGTGATGTCAAAGCTTTTCGAGAAACTACTTTTAAAACGACTAAAACCAATTATAGAAAATAGCAACATAATACCAGAATATCAATTTGGATTCAGAGAAAAACATTCAACGATAGATCAGGTGCATAGAATTACAACAGTAATTGAAAAAGCTCTTGAAGATAAGAAAGTATGTACCACTGTATTTTTAGATGTAGCCCAGGCTTTTGACAAAGTCTGGCACAAGGGATTGATTTATAAACTAAGAACTATGTTGCCAAAACAGTTCTCAGATATATTAGAATCATATATAACTGGTAGAGTCTTTAGAGTAAGGCAAGAAAACGTCTATTCTGAACTAAAAGAAATAAAAGCTGGTGTACCACAAGGAAGTGTTCTAGGCCCGGTCCTGTACCTATTGTACACATGTGATATACCAGAACTAGAAAATGCAACTATCGCTACTTTTGCTGATGATACCGCAATAATGTCCACAGGATCAAGTCACAAGGAAGCTGTGGTAAAAGTACAAACAGCAATAAATCAATTCTATGATTGGACCAAAAAGTGGAAGATAAAGTTGAATGAAACAAAATCCATTCACATTGACTTCACTAACAAGAAATCGGAACACAACCCAGTATACATAAACAACAAAAGTATACCGTACGAAAACACTGCCAAATATCTTGGTATGACCCTAGACGCAAAGCTTCGCTGGAAAGCCCATGTCAAAAAGAAACGAGAAGAATTAGAAATTCGTTACAGAAGCATGAACTGGTTACTAGGAAAGCATTCCGCGTTGTCAGTTTCTAACAAAATCCTGATCTACAAATCAGTCCTTATGCCAGTATGGACCTATGGTATACAACTATGGGGTTGTGCCAAAGAAAGCAATGTAGAAATTATACAAAAATTCCAGAACAAAGTACTCAAGAACATCGTGAACGCGCCTTGGTATATACGAATTGACGACATCCATCGGGACCTGAATATAGAGTTCGTAAACAGCATAATCCAAAAATATGCAGAAGCTCATGAACATCGGCTTCATCATCATGTTAATGTTGAGGCCATCCAGCTCCTCGATAACACGGACATAGTAAGAAGGCTTAAAAGGACTAAACCTTTTGAGTTAGTGTAGTGTAATGTAGTGTAACATATCTGTGACTTTACCGCGAGTGTAATATACGAGTTATTTATATGGACACAAGAACAAAGTGACTTCACCTTAATAGACGCTAAGTAAACGCAATGGACGTGCTCTTAGATATACTTTTACTTTTAGCAAATTAAGTTAGATTAAAATTGCTTATTAGCCTTACTAGGCTAGATTGTAACAAAATAAACAAATTAAAAAAAAAAAAAAAAAATGTATTTTTTATTTGTATTAATCGAAGTAATCACCCATGCAATCAATGCATCTTTGCCAACGCAGTGGCAGTTTATTGATGCCCTTCTTAAAGAAATCAGCTGGACGGGAGGCAACAAATTCTTCAAAGGCATTTTGTACTGCCTCTCGGGTATTGAATTTTTTTCCCGCCAAGAAGTTATCCAAATTCTGGAAAAAGTAGTAGTCTGTAGGCGCAAGGTCTGGTGAGTAGGGCGGATGACGGAGAGCTTCCAACCCCAGTTCTTGCAACTTGGAGACCGTCTGCTGTGCAGTATGAGGTCGCGCGTTGTCGTGCAGGAGCAGCGGAGACGAGCGATTGACCAATGCTGGTTGGAGATGTGCCAGCTTCTCCATCATTGTGTTCAATTCTTCACAGTACACATCTGCAGTAATGCTCACCCCGTTTGGTAAGAAGCTGTGTTGAATCACACCGGCGCTAGACCACCAAACAGTGACCATCACTTTTCTTGGGGTAAGTTTTCGTTTAGGGCATTGTTTAGGTGCTGTTTAGGGCATTGCTAATTCGTCATTGTCGACCAAAGTCTTCGGACGACCGCGAGGTTCATTTTTCAGGTCGAAATTTCCAGAACGGAAGCGAGCAAACCAATAACAGGTAGTGCGTTGGTTTGTAGTGTTAGCTCCGTAAACGTCGTTGATGTTGCGTGCCGCTTGTGCCGCGTTGCTGCCACGACGGTACTCATATTCCATAATTACTCGAATTTTTAACGTATCCATGATGACGAAAAAGATTTAAATGCGATGAAAATGTAACACTAATCAATAAACAAATGACTACTTTTGGAAAAAAAAAACCATGTTTTTAAAATAAAATTAATTTGAAATTAGAATTCTTAGCCAAACAAAAAATATTTTGATTTGAAATGGCCAGTACTGCAGAACGGCAATTTCATAGGTAAAGACCTAATATGTGATAGGTTGGCCAGGACCTGAGGGGCTAGTGGCTAGATAACAACAGCCGCACGGGTCGCTCGAAGGCTTAGTTTCCCTTGTCAATCCATGGGTGACCATTACATACCTTGCATCTGGAAGCACGTTAAGCAGTTTGTTTCAGTTGTCATTCGTAGATCTTTGACAGTCGTTAAGGGAATTCAGAATCTTGAAAGTCTGACAACCAGTCTTAGTTACCTGTTAACTAGTTCTTGAGTTTCCTATTAACTGAGTTCTGGAGGTCAGATAGCTGGATGGACCTCCATGTTTAATACTAGTACTCAGCTGCGTCCGGCTAGACTGAAAGCTGATCACAAAATTGATGATGAGGTTAGGTTGCCCAGGACAGGCCTTCCGACTTAATAAAATGTGTCTGCCGGCACTAGTATACGCCTGTTATATTATTAACACGTTCCAGGACACTTAGTTGCCAATGTCATGATATGACACAACTATACTACGTACTACCATATTACATATATTTTTAATATTTTGATATGTCAAATGCGGCCACAGACGTTGACGCCTATGGTCGGAACGTCATACCATGACTAATAATGAGTAACGTAGTAAGACAGTGCGGCTACGGTACCGTCTATAGGCGGTCTGCCATATTACATTTATATCGAGATAACGTCATTAGGCGGTCTGTCCCGGAAAGTGTTAAGTTACAATTAAAACTTGTGAGCCTATGAGATTTGTGTCAAGCAAAAAATAACTGGTGCAAAAATGCTGTCAAAGCATAAATGTCATCTTGAACCGACATTGTTATTAATTAATTAGTTTTTCATCTTGAGACTGTAACCTTATCTTGTCACCCCACACAGGCAAGTCCGGACTCGACATGTGAGAGTCCAACACGTCTGGGTGCAGTGGCTTTGACCATGGCGGAGGATGAACTGGATCCTGAAACGCACGACGTCCACTATGATCAGGACGCGCGTTCTAGAGGTGAGATATATCTTAACGAACATACTTGCGAGTCCAGAATTAACGTGTACCGGCCCTATATATACGAGAGGAACTTTGAGTAATGAACTCTTGCAGCTTGACCCTTGAGAGTAAGCTTGCCGCTAGGACCAACACTCCAGTGGGTGTGGCTAAAGTTCTTGCTATTTCACCAAGCGCACTGTGAGAAAGAGATAGCCCCACTGATGAGTTTTAAGCTATATAGAATGCCATCGATACACTAAGAATAAGTTTAAGCTATTAAGTTAAAGCTGGTCATTCTTAACGAAAATGAGCGCGTACATGATATAAAACAAAAGAAGCCATCTAATGTTAGAGAAAGAAGGCTAATGATTTTGAAACAAGATTATTTTTCAAGCAGTCTGACTCTGATGCAGTTGCTGGCAATTAATTTAGTACAATCTCAGATTGGATGACTTCAATTTTCTACGTAAATGTGGCGCTGCATGTTCTCAGCAACACTTACCTACGTCCTTAAGGTCTATGCACCCGGTGATTTTAACTGACAAAAGAAAAAGGGAAAGTTTTCAAGTCGACACTTTTTTATTATGTTTAACCACGCATAACTTTTTACAGTGTAGTCCTATTCAGTTGATTTGTTTTTTTATTGGATAGGGTCAAAGTAGGTCCCAAATAAGGAAAAGTAGGTCAAAATTGAAAAAAAAACCCGTCCTCAAATGTATCATAATTAATTTTTCATCTACTGAATTTTGTAATAGGTGACGAGTAGTTGACATTAGGCTATTTTTTCTTAAATGAATTATAAACCGACCCACTGAAAAGCGAGATATAAACCCTTTTTTACCGAAAAATGTAACCGACTTATTATCGCGCGTCGTCGCCCTGTCTTTTGCAACGCATAGAAGCGCGTGAAAAATACGCCCTTGTGTTTACATACAATCATGACAGGCCAGAGTCAGGCCTACAGGTAATTGTTCCGTGTCTGGCTGTTTGTGTATGTAAGTTTGAACGTTAGTAATCGCACCCACGATATAGGAGAAACTCCTAATGTGGGGCAACGTTTTTAATATAAGAAAAAAAAAGAATATTAAGGAATATTCTATGTGTTTAGATCCGCACGCCACGGGGCTGGTCGGGCTGCAGAACATGGGCAACACCTGCTACATGAACGCGGCGTTGCAGGCTCTCAGCAACACGGCGCCTCTCACATCTTACTTCCTCGAGTGCGCCGCCGCTGTTGCCGTGTTGGCGGCTGATAAGAAACCTGGGATCAGCAGGTAGGAACTTCAAATCTCATCTATTATAATTTTAATGTGATGTGAATACCTCTTATCTAAGATATTTTTTTTTTTATTTATCCATTTATTTTTATATCTAAGATTGATTTTATATCTAAGATATAAAATCACTATCATCATCCAACCGATTCGGCGCGGCGGGCGAAGGTCCGCCTGCGACGCCAGAGGTTGCGGGTTCGATTCCCGCTTTGGGACAAATGTTTGTACGATCTACAAATATTTGTTCTGGGTGTTCTGGGTATTTCCTATTGTAATAACGTATTGTATTAAGTATATCAGTCATCTAGTACCCATAACACAAGCTTTGCTCAGCTTGGGGCTAGATGATGCTGTGTGGATTGTCCAGCATTATTTATTTATTTATTATTTATCCTCCTGCCCTTTTTTGTTACTCCTCCGCTGGTTTTTTCTGATTAATTTCATTGTGTAATCCAAAACAGTTCAATCGTTTCTCCGGGACTCGTCGGGCTTCAATGTATCAACGATTTTCTGGTGATCGCTGTTGATTCTGGTTTTCAGGAGTTGCAGTGGTTTGGGAATAGTATGGCGGGCTTGTCCCAAAATAACAAAAACATCCTCCTGTCCTTATTTCAATTAAAGGCAGACACTAATCTGTATTGCATTCACCAAGATAATGTATGGACTTAAAAAGGGACTGTGACCAAAATCAGGCCGGTTAAAATTAAGTTAAATAAAAATCTTGTAAGCATCCTAGCACTCTTATCAATCAACGCGGAGTGAAGTGACGACCAGTATAAATAATAATTTTCTTTCTTTTTTTCTAAGTAATTGATTATTTTATTTCCAGAGCATACCAAAAATTAGTAAAAGAGATGTGGAGTAGGAAGACAAGAGGCTACGTTGTACCAAATGGCATCCTGTACGGCATTCGTAATGTAAGTAACGATTACTTAAGAAATCGCATCTGCCATCTGCCTAGCCTTTTCCCTATGTTGGGGTCGGCTTCCAGTCTAACTGGATGCAGACTACCAGCATTTCACATGGACCGACTGCCTATCTAACCTCCACAACCCAGTTACTGGGCAACACGATACCCCTTGGTAAGACGGCTTATCAGACTTTCGACATTCTGACTACCCATAACGACTGTCAAAGATCTACAAATAACAGCCGAGTCCAACGAGTTAACATGCTTCCCGAGGCACGGGGGATTCTCGATATTTTACGAAAGGTCACCTATCCACACACTGACCTCGGCAAGCGTAGCTAAACCTTCGACCAACCCGTGCGGCTGTTTTTATTTAGCCACGAGCTCCTCATTATTCACTAAGCTTTGTTTATATATTAAACAAGTTGAACGCCAAACGACCGACAAACAATACATTTTCTATTGTGTCTCGTTGTTTGGCAGTTAAGGTGTTTATATATATATATATATAATAACAATTATAAACGAAGCAAGAGATTGGGCGAATAACATACTTGAACAGTGATAGTTACGATATATTTTTAAATAGAATAACGTACCTTAGCAACATGTTCTTTAAGATTAACTGTCACAATCAATCGTTCATAGAAAGGTCCATAAATTAAAAGAATCAACTATTTAAATGTGTTTGCTAAAATAATCTTATCAATAAATAAATACAATGCATTTCTTTTTTATTAATTTATTAGAATATCAAAATCACCAATCAAGCACTGCACACGTCATATCCGGCGGATAGAGTGACGTAGACCTACTCGGAGTTGCCAGTTGCTAACACATTATTGTCCTTTACCAGGTGCATCCAATGTTCCGTGGTTACCATCAACATGACACGCAGGAGTTCCTGCGATGCTTCATGGATCAGCTGCACGAGGAGCTCAAAGAACCGGTAAATATACTAACTTCATCATATGATGATATTTTATAGTAAGCAGAGTCTTCATCATCTGCCTAGCCTTTTCCAAACTATTTTGGGGTCGGCTTCCAGTCTAAGGCTGCGGTACCACTGAGGCGGATCTGTGTGGAACTGAGCTTAGCGGTGCATGAAATCAAAATGAAAATGAAAATTCATTTATTCAAATTAGGCTGAGAATCAGCAATTTTTGAACGTCAAAAACGTTTACATAATACAGTCCCCCAAAACGCCCACCCTTCATGAATTAACCAATCACAATGTCTAATCTGAAACGGCGCGGAGATTTGGAGCAATGCGATTGGTTAATGCACGCACTACTAAACTCTGCTCCGCGCAGCTCCGCCTCAATGGAAACGAAGCCTAACCAAGTTACTGGGCATTAAATTCAAGGTCATAATGATAAAATTTCTACGAATATTCATGGACTGCCCAGGATGAGAGAGGATTTTGAATTCATCAATTGAATTTAATATGCTCGGTGATTGATCTCAAATCTGCGCTGCGTTGCTCCGAGGTCAATCACCGAGCATTTTCATATGTACTTTATTTCGATCAGATATGTATTCAATTCAATTGATTACTTCAAAACCTCTGCTGTCTTTTTCGCCAGTCTGCGCAGGCCATCACGCAGACAACAAGTAGATATTCGAGCTCGCTTAGTTTCAGTTCAATGTCATCAAAATTCAAAATCGGTCAAACTCCTTTCAAACGCACAAGTGAAGTGTTATTTTAACTGAATTCAAAAAAGGGGAAGTTTCTATGTTCGAGTGTGCTTTTGTTTTCACCGATTTTTATTTACTTTTTTTTTTGGGAAAGTAGTTATTTAGTTATTATCCGTTATATTGATTAGCAAACATAATAAAATGAATTATTCCCCCTAGGTGTGGGACAGCACATCTGAAGACAAGCTCGGCTCGGAAGCAGACGGCGACCACCAGGACACGCGCAACGTGCACATACGACGCCGCGCCGCCTCATCCGGCGGTGAGTTCACGAGCGGTGACGTCACATGTAGGTGGTCATACTGCTTTACACACACGCACACACTCTTCGAAATATGGGTCATAGTCATATTCTTCCCCTGAGCTGCTTGGGAAGTTTAACCTATTACTGGAGAGAGGGGGGCTGGCTGGCATAACGCACGCACATTGGTCCACTTCGAGGTCACTTTCTAACACTTTTTGGGGACATACAAATACACAAAGAGCCTATTCACAAAATATGTTAAAACATAAAACGTTATCTGGATATAATGTTTGTTATATCGGCACTTATTTCGCGTTATAATATAACGAAGAAAACTAAACGTCATAGCGCTCACGTCAGGTCGCTAATAAGATAATTTATAGCGTTGCGATTGGCGCATACCGATCTTCATCTAGACAAAAAGTATTAAAACAAAGTTGGCCGTCACGAGACGCCAGGCAGTTGTGAAACGCCGAAATTGATGGTTATTGATAAGAGATGTTAGTTAAAGAAAACCAATAAATAAATATGGAGTACCATTTTATTATAGGTTGTTGTTACTAGTAGTCAGTCGACGTTCGGTCTGTGGAGAGGTAGGTCATATAGTAAGCAGCTCATACAGAGAAGTAACAGACTGTATACTATGCGCTCGCGCACACACGGGAGTCGTGAGAGGTGGAGTAGTGGGAGCATAACGCACGATTGCCTTAAAGATACGAGGTGCGCCTATAGATGTTACAAATCAAAAATGGCTTGTACTAATAAATGTACTACGCACTAAGAATGATTGAAGGCGTAATCGGGCAAGTAAATTAATGTTACAATTGTCTCTAGAGTCAAAATACCGAAGTAGTAAGAGTAGCATTTTAAATAGATTCTTTCTCCGTTTCCTACAGCAAGCGATGCTCCATTCTTCGCCAGGATGAGGCGAAAATCTCCCGCACAGTCGTCTTATAGCGAATCAAGAACTGAAGGCTATTTAAGGTAACATTTTTGTATTTATTTATCGTAAAGCAACACTCAATTTGCTATCATACTCTACTATGGCTATATATATCTTAATATATATATTTCTTGTGTGCGTGTGTATGTGACTGAACTCCTCCTAAACGACTGGACCAATTTTGATGAATTTTTTTGTGTGTGTTCGTGGAGATTCGAGAATGGTTTAGATTTACAATTGGACCCAGTAGGTGGCGCTGTACGGGCAGGACAACGTCTGTTCGGTCCGCTAGTATATATATAGTTTGTGAGCACGTTCGTAAGAAGTTGGCAGTAGTTTCATCACAGCGCTAATGTATTCCCATAAACTGTTTTGATTGTTTATGTATAGTCGTGTATGTGCGTTTATATATGTATACATTCTATGTAGGTATTATATTTACAGTTTATAATCTATATATATTATTTTTTCTGTTCCCTTTTCTTTTAAGAAATTGCACGTACCACTGTTTGTCTCTGCATCACCCAAAGGTTGACTGGTAGAAAATGCCTCCGGTATTAAGTCCGCCTCTGTACATTTGTGTGCTTAAAGTATTAAATAAAAATATGGCTATTTATGCTATAAATGTCGGTACTAGAATCTTTTACAATATTATTGAAGGATCTTCGTACTTTCTGTCTTAAAAAAAGCATGAGCAAATTCGTGAACAAACATACACATTATGTTTATGTTCAACAAAGCAGTTTTACATGCTTCCGCAATACAGTGTCTGTTTCCATTGAAGATATACGAGAATTATGGTACCATATTATTATTCTTTCTCTTTCTTATCCATTTTCATATTCTTAATTCGAAAATCTTAAAAGAAACGCCAATGTAACATTCTCTAGTGAAGTCTGTCATATATAAATTTTTGAGTCGGCTCAGAATAGATAGTAGAAGAATTTTGATTTTGGTTTTTAATTTGTAGAGTGCAAACACAAGAGCCCATGGCGACGCGACACCGGCGTTCGGCCAGCTTCGCGGGCACACACCATCTGCAATACAACATGTACTCGCAACAGCCCAATGGTAAGAATCCCAAAACCTCGTTGCTGGGGAGCTTTTGCTACACTTCTTCCCAGAAAAACACTAGGGAGGGGTGATGGGCGGGCGTGAAATACAAATAAATCTACATACCATCCACCAAAGGGTTGGGCTGAAGTGCACTTATAGTACACCCACATTTTGCCAGTTATGTTCAAGTCCCATGTAATAGGGGGCGAGCCTATTGCCATCAACCGTGCACAAATCCAGACTCCGGGTTGCCAATGACAAAATTCGTATTGGAAAACTTTAATAACACTTTATCGACCTGAGAATTGAATTTAAGACCTCACGCTTAGCAGTCGGGCTTAGTACCACAAGAACTACGATGCATTAAATAATATATAATATCCTTCAAAAATACGTACCTAAATTTTTTGTCGTTCAAATCCAGGCTCAGAATCTATCCGGGGTCAAAACCAAGGGCTGTACGGGTCGGAATCGTCGTTGTCGTGGTCGAGCGAAGCGGAGGAGCGCTACGAGACGTGTTCGAGCGGAGCGAGCGACGCGCCCGACACTAGGAGCGAACAGCAGTTAGTATAGCAACTTATCGTTTTTTATATTTTTTCAAAAGTTTATGTCTCTTCTTAATAATATCCATGATTTTCGAAAGTACCTGAAACAGCGTAAATACCAGAAATAACCAGTATGTATGCTGTCCAAACTTGATTAAGTTAATTTGGATTGTGGTCGAGCGACAATATGGTAGCTTATTTTGAGTTCAGGCGCTGTCTGGTTGCACATTCAGGCAGAGGTGTACCGATAGTATATTTCGCTATTTTTATGTCACAAGAAGATAGAAAACCACCCGTTAATTGAACCTAGGACCCCACGCTTAGCAGTAGATGAGGATAAGGATTGCTGGGGAGTTTGATCCGCCACTTCTTCCCAGCAAAAACATTAGGAAGTGGTGAAGGGTGGGCGCTTTGGGGGACTGGGACAGGGACTCTTTTGTAAACGTTTTGACGTTCAAAAACTGCAGCCTAATTTGAATACATGAATTTTGATTTTAGATCTTGCGACCACACCAACGAGAAAATAATATTATATTAGTTGTAAGGGACTAACTACACTTATTCAGCTCAATTCAGCTTTTGTCCATAGAAATACCAGTTTTGTATGATATGCGATATGATACGCGTCTCCATACAAAATTGTTGTTTTCTATGGACAAGCTCAATAATTGTAATACATGTTTCCCTGTCTGTGCAGTAAGAGCGTGGTCCCGCTGGGCGGCGGTGACGGCACGTCATCAGGCGGTGTGCGCTTCCGCAGCGTCATCTCCGACGTGTTCGACGGCAAGCTGCTGTCCTCCGTGCAGTGCCTCATCTGTAACCGGGTATGTATACAACTGGACATCTACAATCTTTCATCATCTCGATGAATGGATCTATATACATTTGTGATGGTGTTGTGTTGGTGGTGGTGGTGGTGGGTGTGAAGGTGTTGTTACCTTTTCTTTTAAGAAATTGAATCAATCACTGTTTGTCTCTGCATCACCCAAAGATTGACTGGTAGAAAATACCTATATTATTAATTTCGCCTCAGTACATTTGTGTGCTAAAAGTATCAATAAATAAATGTCGCTATATGGCCCAGTGGTTCAGGCCTCGCCTATTGTGAATGTGGTCGTGGGTTAAAATCCTGGCAAGTACAGTTGCAGATATATCTTGAGCGCTGATCCTCAATTACTTTAATTACTTTAATTAAAAAAGATTTTGGACCTTACTCCTGAGACAATACGCAAACACCAATACGGTAGGTATTGGTGTTTGCGTATTGTACTCCGACAGAAGCTCAAGTTACCACCCACAACTATACTCATGTGATTTTTTCAATTCATTTGTAGTTTCTAAGTTTGTCTTAGACAGTACTGACATCAGTAAAGGAAAACATCGTAAGGAAACCTGCACTTAGATATCACAGACCCTTTGAGCAAGCATAGTATTTAATGATCATGTCTTCTTAGTGTGAGAAGAGCCAAACTGCCATCCTTAAACTAAAAAACCGTTAACCCTCAAATGGTAAATTTTTACTTTTTAATAGAAAGTGATAGAGTTCAAAATTCTCTATCTTTCTGTCTATGAATCATATTTACAGCATAAATAGTTCCAGAGATTGTACATTTTGTAGGCCGTTAAGTAACATAATTTATTGAAAGCGTCTAAAACCACACTTCTTCGCTTAATATACGTTAAAATACCTTCACTAAAAATAAAGAAATATATAATGGATGTGTCTAACAATCATTAACCAAAGTATAGTAGTTTTTAATAAATAACGATACCCGCGTTTATTGCTATTTTCTCGGAAACAACTTTTTGGGCTTAACGGCCTTCTTGTTAAAGGGCGGCAGCTGCCTCTTGTCCCACTGCAAGGCAAAGGCCTTTGCCAGTAACAGGCTAATATTGATTATACTACAGGCTGGAAGGGACATCATTTTTTGTTATGCATGTTTTCTTTTTTACTTTAAACTGTAAAAATCACTGAGCAACAAAAGTTGCACACGCGAAAATCCATTTTATTTCTGCATTAAGTTCAACAACGCACGTGCAACTTTGCACTTTATGTCACTAATTTTAAGGATTATTATTTCCTCTGCGCAGAGCCAACAATAAGATATTCGCAATTAAGTTGTCCAAATTGTTGTAGGTGTCGACGCGAGTAGAGACATTCCAAGACCTCTCCCTGCCAATACCATCGCGCGAACACCTGGCGGTGATCCGGTGCCAGCAGCCTATCCTGAATCATCATGTGCCACATGGAGCTCAAGAGTCGTGGGTCAGTACCAAACTATTCTCACACAGACACACACTCACACCCTCTCACAGAGACGCACTCACACCTGCTTGATCCCATTCGGGCAGTGAAAAACCCAATCTTTTTTTGACCTGGGACCACTTATTTTTATTTTTAGCAAGGAAGGTGTTGAGAACAGGTTGATGAAAACTAAAATATTTCCATTTTAAACTTATTCATTAACAGTAAAATTGTAATAGAAAACACAACATTTGAGTAGAAAAAGTCATTTAAAACCTTTCTTGGACTATATTTAAACTCTCGCGAACCACTGGTTGGGAACCAGTGCCTTAAGTACAAGCATGATGGAGCTTATATTGAACACACTCTACAAGAGCAATATAATCATGGCTGATTTATTAATTAACGAATCGAAATCAGGTGTGGTGGCTACTAAGTTGGCTCCGGTCGTGGTTCTACGGGCCGGTGGTGTCTCTGCAAGACTGTCTCGCGGCCTTCTTCAGCGCCGACGAACTGAAAGGCGATAACATGTACAGGTGAGTAACTACATTGTACTCTTATACAGCAGTGGAGAGGGGTCATTTTTGTATGAAGATAAGCCGACAAGGAGTACTTTCAACCTGTCGAAGCGACATCTATCGCGCCACATACGAACTAAATCTGAGGTCTCCTACATCGTGATATTAAAGTTGTCCACGCGATTGAGCATATATATAAGAGTCCGACACTTCTGGTCGGAGGATCCTCCCCTTTCAATGGCGTATGAGGAACTTTACACCCTGTTCCTCATCCCCCTAAACAGTTAACCTGCCTTGCCGTTGTCTCATTGCAAGGCAAAACCCTCTTCTCAAGAAAACTTATGAGTTCTTGTCGTTTCAACGTTATGGTTATGCCAAATAATCTATTATATAAAATTCTCGTGTCACGGTGTTTGTACATAAACTCCTCCGAAATGGCTCGACCGATTTTCGTGAAATTTTGTGTGCATATCGTTTAGGTCTGCGAATCGGACATTTATTTTTTCAACGTTTGCTGGGTCAGCTAGTAATGGTATATAAACCGATTGATGTCAGTTGGCTCACCCCCTATTACATTGGACTTCAAAACATGACTAGTGAAATGTGGGTGTACTGTTGGAACACTTCTGCCCAACCCATAGGGGAAATACAGGCCTGATGTTTATGATTGTTTGGTTATTATTTTAACCCTATCTTTTCCATGCAGCTGCTCCCGCTGCAACAAACTCCGCAACGGCGTCAAGATGTCAGGCGTGGTGCGTCTGCCGGAAGTGCTGTGCGTACATCTGAAGCGCTTCCGGCACGAGCTCATGTTCAGCGCCAAGGTCGGCGCTCGAGTTTCCTTCCCCATCAATGACCTCAACATGGCTCCTTATACGCATAAAGGTGAGGATATTCGGTCTTTAGGCCGACTATAGAAAAAGTAGTATCTGCTGTCCATCCTCTATGGACAAAAGACACTTATTTTTCTTCTTCTTCTTCCTCCTCTATAGGGTAGGTTTTTAATGCAGGCCACAAATATATTGTGTTCTGTGTATAGCATACTCACTCCTGCCTGACCCTCGCTCGAGAACCGCGACGCTGAGCCTGTAGTTTTAAATTCGTCCTTAAATAATATCAATTAAATCCACCCAGTCCCTTTGCTGTCTTCTTCCAACGACGCCCTGAGTCGAGGCCTGTATCCCGCAGGGGGTGCCCTTACTTAGCAGGTGTCTTTATGCCTGGCTGGAGGCCTTAATTTATAAAGTCCGCGAGAACTGCGAGATGGGCATCCCAAAGAATATAATACGTCCGCAGACTGCACGTCCAAGATATCCCGCTACGAGCTGTGCGCCGTGATCTGCCACGCGGGCACGGCCGGCGGCGGCCACTACACGTGCGTGGCGCGCAACGCCCGCGCCTGGTACACCTTCGACGACCACTGCGTGCAGCCGCTGGCGCCGCAGCACCTGCCGCACTGCGAGGCCTACGTGCTGTTCTACAGGTGCGCACTCCGAACCTTGCCATGCGAGTTTTTTTTTTGACGGCACGGTTGGCGCAGTGGCTAAACGATCGACTCCTGCGCCGCGTGTTCGATTCATCATCTGCCTAGCCTTTTCCCAACTATGTTGGGGTCGGCTTCCAGTCTAACCGGATGCAGCTGAATACTAGTGTTTTACATGGAGCGACTGCCTATCTGACCTGCACAACCCAGTTACTGGGCAACACAATACTCCTTGGTAAGACTGGTTGTCATACTTTCGGGTTTCTGACTACCCGTAACGACTGTCAAAGATCTACAAATGACAACCGGGACCGACGGCTTAACGTGCTTTTCGAGGCACGGAGGAGTCTCGATATGTTACGAATGGTCACCCATCCACAGACTGACCTCGGCAAGCGTAGCTTAACTTTCGATCAACCCGAGCGGCTGTTTTTTTTATGTTCGATTCCCGCACGTAAAAAATATTTGTATGGCCTATAGGTAGTTGCCCCGAGTCTGGCTGTTTGAGTTTCTAAGTTTGAATGTTTGTAAACGCAGCCACGATACAATAGATATACTAGTGCGGGACAACGTTTTTAAAAACTATATGTGCTATTGAAACACCCTAAGGCGAACTAAGGCCTAAGGCATTTTCTACCTTCTAACTTAGGTAGATGTAGAGACAATATGACCAATCAAACTCTCTGCACCTATACAACAAGGTAAAAAATAACGAGAATTAGAATCAGAGCAAGTGGCGTCCTATAGTTTCTGCCTCTATGGGTAAAATGCTCGAGTTTATGAATGCATGGCAGCTCCAGAGATAAACGTGTTCAAACAAGAAATCATTAGCTTTATTTATATTAGTAAGCATGAAATCATAATTCTTTTTGACGAATGATTTTGTTTTTGAATGATCAATGAAACGATTTTGTATCTGTATGGCAGGAAAGTGAATCCTCAAATGGTAACGTTGCGGCAGAAGGCTGCTGAAATATTGGAGACGACGAGCGTCGAGCCGAACGATATCAAGTTCTACATCTCCAAGCAGTGGATCAACAAGTAAGTCCAACTATTTGTGTGGAAAGCATATTTAAGAATATTAATACAGAGTGGAAGGGGCATCGACCCACATCCTGATATCATGAGTTCAAGTACATGATTCTGGAAACTGAAACATTGCATCAGCTTTTCCTAGTTCCTACGATATTTTCAGATCTTTTTTGAAGTGAAAACTTCTTTAGCGGCGTTGTACACTTTTTTTGTAATGGGTAAAAAATGTTAAACTCGCGTCAGGACACGTGACCTGATCGAAAATTCGTAAGACGGATGGAGAGTAGACAGCTGGCGCGGCGTAGGAGAGGAATTATCCCCCTCTCTTTCTATCTTCTTTATTTTTTTCTTATTCTATATTTTTCTGAGAGATAAACATTTTAATGTAAAATAAATTGTCATGTTTGTTTACGATAGCGCAATAAATAAATATTGTATTCTACCACATAAATGAAACTACTTGTATACTGATAATTAAAGCAATTCGTGCAAACTGCAAAATTATTCCCTAACCATTCCAAAATATAAAAACTGCACAACGTTAATATTCAAGTTTTCACTTCTGCCGGCACTCCCAGAGTGCAACTCGTCTTTTTTTAAAAATTTAAACTGTACAAAATCATCAAATCTAAAGTGAATTATTTACTTTTTAATTAAAATCTCATTGGGTTAGATATAAATTATGATTTCCTCATGACTTTTTACTGCATTATGTGAACCCACATATGAAATAAATTTTACGAAAATGCCGAAAAATTTCAACGTTGGGGGTTCCAGAATCTGTAAGCAATTAGGGTTCTGTTGGTGAAAGAAGGATCATCCGATCCTTCTTTCACCAACAGAACCCTTATGGTTGGACTTCGTCTGTTTGACTGTCGAAGTGGGGATCGAAATTGGCGAAAGCGCGCATCGGGAAATTTCATTATTCAATATTTTACTTATGGCCCCTGTCGGGTTTCCTCCAACTGTTTCCAGGATGTCCTTGTTTTAGCTTTCTTTGCCAATGAAAGCAATTTTTCTAAAGACAAGAGGCAAGAGAGCCAGACGCCCTAGAGAACGATAGATTTATAAAATTTGAGGTAGAAGATTGGACAAAGAAATCACCAATACAACTATCTAAATAAAGGAAAAACATACACACTCTCACACTCATTTCGCCGTGCCTTCTCACTTGTAACGGGGAGTTTGACAAAGTTGTTACTCTCGGCTGACCATGACGTACGTCCTCAGGTTCAACACGTGGGCGGAGCCGGGCCCCATAGACAACAGCGACTTCGTGTGCTGGCACGGCGGCGTGCGGCCCGACCGTGCGCCGCACCTGCACCACCTGGCCGCGCTCGTGCCGCAGCCTCTGTGGGAGTTCCTGTACCTGCAGTACGTATACCTGCAGTACATAGACAACAGCGACTTCGTGTGCTGGCACGGCGGCGTGCGGCCCGACCGTGCGCCGCACCTGCACCACCTGGCCGCGCTCGTGCCGCAGCCTCTGTGGGAGTTCCTGTACCTGCAGTACGTATACCTGCAGTACATAGACAACAGCGACTTCGTGTGCTGGCACGGCGGCGTGCGGCCCGACCGTGCGCCGCACCTGCACCACCTGGCCGCGCTCGTGCCGCAGCCTCTGTGGGAGTTCCTCTACCTGCAGTACATAGACAACAGCGACTTCGTGTGCAACATGGATTGAAGTTTTAATTTTCAGATTTAGCCTTTTAAGCGCCAGAGCGTAAAGTGCACAACGCCAAGCCACAAATTCACCGCAAACAACTACAATTAAAAATATGTTTTTTCTCAATATCCATGTTGTATTGTTATTTGTTTCATGCAGTGACGTACACACACACAAAAGTAATGGTGTAATTGCTTATTTCGTGTTGTAGTGCACTACATTTTTGTCACATATTTGTGTTGTTGGCGTACAGGACGTGCGTTCGCTTTGAATGTGACGATGTCATCCAAACGATTTAGGTAACCGAGGTATACGTTTGGCATAACTTTACTACGCGATTACTAATAAGAGCGTGACATGCGTCATATTCCAGCTTCGGCGGCGGGCCGGCCGTGTCGCACGTGCACGAGTGCGGCGTGTGCGCGCGAGCCGCGCTGCGCCTGCGCACTCGCCGCGCGCGCGAACTGGCCGCCTTCTGCGAGCTGCACGCGAGCTTCCAGGTACGGCACGCACACGCTCACACCACGCTTCACACAATCTGACACACTTGCGCCTGCGCACTCGCCGCGCGCGCGAACTGGCCGCCTTCTGCGAGCTGCACGCGAGCTTCCAGGTACGGCACGCACACGCTCACACCACGCTTCACACAATCTGACACACTTGCGCCTGCGCACTCGCCGCGCGCGCGAACTGGCCGCCTTCTGCGAGCTGCACGCGAGCTTCCAGGTACGGCACGCACACGCTCACACCACGCTTCACACAATCTGACACACTTGCGCCTGCGCACTCGCCGCGCGCGCGAACTGGCCGCCTTCTGCGAGCTGCACGCGAGCTTCCAGGTACGGCACGCACACGCTCACACCACGCTTCACACAATCTGACACACTTGCGCCTGCGCACTCGCCGCGCGCGCGAACTGGCCGCCTTCTGCGAGCTGCACGCGAGCTTCCAGGTACGGCACGCACACGCTCACACCACGCTTCACACAATCTGACACACTTGCGCCTGCGCACTCGCCGCGCGCGCGAACTGGCCGCCTTCTGCGAGCTGCACGCGAGCTTCCAGGTACGGCACGCACACGCTCACACCACGCTTCACACAATCTGACACACTTGCGCCTGCGCACTCGCCGCGCGCGCGAACTGGCCGCCTTCTGCGAGCTGCACGCGAGCTTCCAGGTACGGCACGCACACGCTCACACCACGCTTCACACAATCTGACACACTTGCGCCTGCGCACTCGCCGCGCGCGCGAACTGGCCGCCTTCTGCGAGCTGCACGCGAGCTTCCAGGTACGGCACGCACACGCTCACACCACGCTTCACACAATCTGACACACTTGCGCCTGCGCACTCGCCGCGCGCGCGAACTGGCCGCCTTCTGCGAGCTGCACGCGAGCTTCCAGGTACGGCACGCACACGCTCACACCACGCTTCACACAATCTGACACACTTGCGCCTGCGCACTCGCCGCGCGCGCGAACTGGCCGCCTTCTGCGAGCTGCACGCGAGCTTCCAGGTACGGCACGCACACGCTCACACCACGCTTCACACAATCTGACACACTTGCGCCTGCGCACTCGCCGCGCGCGCGAACTGGCCGCCTTCTGCGAGCTGCACGCGAGCTTCCAGGTACGGCACGCACACGCTCACACCACGCTTCACACAATCTGACACACTTGCGCCTGCGCACTCGCCGCGCGCGCGAACTGGCCGCCTTCTGCGAGCTGCACGCAAGCTTCCAGGTACGGCACGCACACGCTCACACCACGCTTCACACAATCTGACACACTTGCGCCTGCGCACTCGCCGCGCGCGCGAACTGGCCGCCTTCTGCGAGCTGCACGCGAGCTTCCAGGTACGGCACGCACACGCTCACACCACGCTTCACACAATCTGACACTCTTGCGCCTGCGCACTCGCCGCGCGCGCGAACTGGCCGCCTTCTGCGAGCTGCACGCGAGCTTCCAGGTACGGCACGCACACGCTCACACCACGCTTCACACAATCTGACACACTTGCGCCTGCGCACTCGCCGCGCGCGCGAACTGGCCGCCTTCTGCGAGCTGCACGCGAGCTTCCAGGTACGGCACGCACACGCTCACACCACGCTTCACACAATCTGACACACTTGCGCCTGCGCACGCGTCGCGCGCGCAACCTGGCCGCCTTCTGCGAGCCGCACGCGAGCCTCCAGGAGGTACGGCACGCACACGCTTCATACATTCTGACACACACACAAAAGCCTGCTTCGAAGTTTGTGTTTTTACAATGAAGGTAAACAAGAAATAAAGAGGCATTATTTAGCCAAATCCAGGGTGATTTGTTTTCATAGGGAATTTCCGGGTATGAAAATAATTATTAATACAAACATCTTATATTATGGATCAACTCAGAAAAATGAGAAAAAAAATCAGCTTCTCAAAACATTATGGTCACATAATTCGATAAAATGTAGGCTCGTTTTTCATATTTATACCCCTGAAAGATTCTCAAGGAATTGAGTCACTTCGAATGTGTGCAGTCTTATCCTGTTATCTTTTCTAACCTGCCTGTGTGACGCAGGAACAAGAACGACCCCACGCGATCTACGGTATCAGCATGCACTGGTTCCGGCAGTGGCAAGCGTTTGTGCGCAACAAGACGCAGCAGCCGCCGCCGCCCGTCGACAACTCTGGCATCGTTAGCAAACAGGTACCTTCACATCACTCATCATCTGCCTATCTTTTCCTTACTATGTTGGCGTCGGCTCCCAGTCTAACTGGATGCAAGTACCTGTATTTTACATGGAGCGACTACCCATCTGACCTTCACAACCTAGTTACTGGGCAACACGATACATACCCCTTTGATAAGACTGGTTGTCAGACTTTCGGGCTTCTGACTACCCGTAACGTGTCAAAAATCTACAAATGACTCCTAGCACATATATAAATGTCACAATTATTATTTCCAGGAAATCGAAGGCAACACAACGCTCACAATCAAACCAGGCTCCGACCACGCTCAGCTCAGCGAGGAGCTGTGGCGGTTCTTCACCAGCATCTACGGCGGCGGGCCCGAGGTGCGCCTCAAGTCGCCCACCAACACCGCCCAGCAGGTCACGCTCACCGACAAAGACAAGACATTCGACGCGCGGCGACTATCACGAAAATATTCCGAGTCCGACAAGGAGGAGTACTGCACCAAATCAACATCAGAAATGAACATACGTGACTCCTTGCACGGGGAACTGCAGAAGAACCAATCCCTCCAAAATATTAATCGACGGTTCAAAGTGAAATCGGCTGCGGAATCCGACGAAGATGTCACGTACAGGCGAACGAGCTTCCAATACAAACGCGCTGAGACCAACGGCAACTATCAGGACTCGGACGACGATGATATGGACGTGAGCCCCCCGCACAACTCGGTGTACGTGAACACGGTGCGCATGGAGAACGGAGTCGACAGCTCCGACCACGACGCCAACGACAACCCCGTATTCCACAAGAAGAACGCTGACAAACTCAACGACATCGAACTACCAAATGTAGATAGTATAACGCTTAAAAATAAACCCTCTAAAAGCGGCAAAGTGAGAAAAACTAAAAGACGGACAGTGAAATGATTCTCTCTCGCTTGCCAGTTTGTTCACACGCTGAAGCGACGGGTCGCGTCAGCTCGCAAAGACTACGTTTAGAAACGTTTGGATTATCAAACATTCCTTTTTTTTCGGTGACTGGTGTTTAAAATACGTGCATTTATAGGTTGGACCAACCTTAAAACTCTGGGACTCATTGGTCTCTGTTTCGTATAAACGATATTTTTCTAAAGCATTATAATATTTAAATCTGCGGCCTCCGCGCCCGGCTTCCGGGAGGGTGTTAGTATTTTTAGTACAATTTTAATTTAGTTCAAATTCAGGTATAGAAAAATTAGATACTTGAATAAAAATGATGTTATATATTGTGGAATAATCATCGAACTTGTATATTAACAATAATGAATGTATATCTGTGTAAAATTCAATTGAAGTTAACCAAAACACCTGTAAGTGTATAGAAATTTCGTGTTTATAGATAGACTATTATCCTGACTGCATTTCTTGCGTTTCCTCTTGTTTACCGTGGATTAGGTATTTATTTTGTTATTTCTGGTTCTAAGTCTATGTGTTATTTGTTAAAGAATTGATCAGCAATAAAATATATTTCATCTATATTGGCTGCATACATTTGTTTTATTGTTTTGACATAACCGCCATTTACCAAAGTGGACACGCAAATCCTTGGTACCTGGCCTTTAACTGCTAACTTCAATAACATATCTCAATCCGCGTTCTTCAACTGCTGTTTCTGATTGGCCCTCTCAAGATGACAAATTGCGAACTCGGCCGCTGATTGGTTACAAACATTCGATATCTTGATTGGGATATGATATTGAAAACAGCCGTAAATCGTATTCAGCAACTAGACAATTTAAATCATAATGATAAATGTTACAACGAATTCCCTTTTCAGTTTCTTCACACATCTTCATTTTTTTTGTTATAAAGTTTTTATTGTTTTGTCGTCATAGCCTAGCTGTAGTCGTCATCCATATTAATGAACATGGGCGCCGGGAGGGGGTGCAAGGGGGTACGCTTGCATCTCCCTTGGCTACAAACATTGTACAATGTATTGGGATATTAATCCCAATACATTAAGTAGAAGAAGCCTTTTATAAAAATGGAGAAGAGAACAGAACCTGATTCTTATAATCTGCATAAGTTGACAAAGACCTCCACTGAAGTTACAGCCCCCTGAAAATAATCCTGCCGGCGCCCATGTTAATGAAATGGTTATAATAACAATTCGTCTCATTTGATTTTAGTTAGAAAAGTGACGAAATACAGCATTTAACCAGTTAAGAAAACTGACCAGATGCACAAGGTGACTTATTAGGGATAGACACGAAATAGCTAATGAAACGAATTGTCCTCATAACCGTTCTCTGGTTCGACTGCCTTCCGTCTCCACCATCAGACGCAAGTCTCTCATTATTTTAGTGCCAGTATTATAAATGTTCTGTGTGTGTTGTCATCAACTATTACCTACGTAATTATGTATGTGTTAACAACAAAATCGGTTCACAGACGTAAAATCATACGTTCCTTACCAATTGATTATCTATAGGTACTAGGATTATTCAATATTGTAGTCGGACTAACTTCAAGATATACCGGCTATCGAAAAAAGAAATCGAAATTGAATAATCTGGTATAAAATCGTGATCTGCTCTGGCCATGCATAAAAAAATATATACTTATACATTATATGCCCACGCCTTAACTTCATTTTAATGGTCGGTTGAAAATACGGGGTATTCCTTTGGGTTCTATCTATGGTCGGTTAACATAAGAGACTTCCAGAATGTTTGAATACAGGTTTATAAATGTTTGACAAAAATAAAACGAATGTTTCCTTAGAGTTGAAAATATTATCAATATTTGCTTCCTTCCCGGGGCCCGCTTCAACCGTTCACCCTCTAAGGCCTGTTAAGCGCTGAGTTCTATCCAAAAGACTAGACTGACGCAGCGCCGCCGGCACGTGTACACAAACACAACTGTCTAGCCTGCTGTATTAGAAATCCGCCAAACAAACTAGACATTCAGAGTCATTGACCCGCGAACTAGCAACGTCATTGATAAATTAATTTTCCGCAGAACTACGTCGAGTTGACGCGCGCATAGTTTTTCTTATTTCCTCTGGATGGTAAATAATGGCCGTTTAATACCGACAATTGAGTAATAATGTAGTGTCGTAAATTCGCGTAAAATCAGACTGATGATACAATGACAAGATGATTTACTGCTCACAAGTGTTTAGCGTCAATATATTTTCTTATTATTATATTGTCTGCTATATTTTTAAGAAAACTGTCGTAATAATTATTGAGATTTGCGAGTGGAATTAGTTTATAAGTACGTATATTTATTAAAAAAAATATCAGTGGAACATAGACAATCTTGTAAAAAAGAATGGGTGGGCGGGAAAGCAAAACAAAATGGATGTTCCAAATATTTATTACAATGAAGACCATTACATCATGTTATTATAAACCAGGTACAATGTTTATAATTTATTATCATTATAATCCTGCGAGGGAATTTTTTTGCGTTAGTAGTATACTGTCAATATACGGAGTTGTTTGCTGAAAATCAAGATTAACGTTATTTAGGCCAGAAAGGATTTCTGTATAGCAGAATAGTACAGAAGTGTATTCAACAACGAGTCTTTCAGTTTAATCAAGTTAAGTAATATAGGGTAATTTATTTTCTGATGGCCGGTGATCACATTCCGAACGCCTTTGTTATCTTTTTACCGTTATTTTGCTCTCTGATGTAATGTAAGTAGATAATTCGTAAATCTTGGTTTCCAACATAATATTATAAATCTGAAACGTTACGTACTTTTTAAAAAACATTAATTATGTACTCCATAAAAGCGTAACAAAAATAGATCATTTCTATTAAAATATCATACGTTTCTAAAAATATTTTTTTTTTCATTTTTAAATCAATAAATCTTCTACATTTTTTATTTATTATAAGGCCCCTATGTATGTACCAAAATTACGTATATCGTATATCTATTGATCATTTTTTTATTTATTTTATTTTTTTGCTACGAGTAAGAGAATACTACTAGAAAATTTGTTTTGTGCAATTTAACATATTTTTAGACGTGTACACATGAAAATCCAAGGTAACATTTTCTTGCATGATTGTCATGCAATTACAGAACATCTTTTAGCGAAAACAATGTTTCAAAATGCAGTTTTAATAAAGGCATCGTAAATTAAATTCAACATGATTTAAAAACAATATTATTCTATCACTCACAGCAGCTTCGTTGCTGTAACCAAAACTTACATAGAGAAATTAAAAAAATATTCGAAACTTTACAGATGTAAGCACAAAATAAAAAATAAGATAATAATTATGTATTTGGTATTACACAACATAATTTCGTTTTTACAAAAATATAAATACAAACGAGTTACACTCATTAAAGATAAAAACTATTAAAAAAACTGGGGGTACATGAAAAAGTTAACAATTATGCATAGATATTCCCCAATTGAAATAAAAAGGTAAACACTCATAGTGTTGCTAAAACAGATAGATTTTATCGTCAATTGACATCTGTTAACTATAAAATGTTAAATAAATAAATACAGGTAATGAACTTTAATATTAAATATTCAAGTTACATGACAACAAAAACGGCCGTACATGGTAGTCTTTGATATGTTAACTATTTTAATAATTATTTTACAATCTAAAAAAACTTTATAAAAATATATTGCATTGTGTCGTTGTATATTTATGTATCAATAATAATATATGAGGAAAAAGTATAAGCTCCGATTTCATCTGATTAGGGTCTAGTAGAGGCCTTATCATGTAAACCAAATACTCGTTTTTTTCTTTGTTACGAATAGAGGTTTTAAAGAAGTTTCATGATAAAGCTTGTTCGTTCACACAGTATTATCCTGTTATGACAAACTTCAGTTATTCCAGTAATAGGTACAATTAGATGAAACCGGGCGATATTAATATACTAGTTATGTGTAACATTTTGTACTTAGTAGTTTGCACCAATTGCTGTAAAACTATTGTAAATCGTCAGATAGTTAAATATCACTCAGTATAACTGCCTATTTGAGAATATAATGTACTGCTATTGTATATGACTAGTGGTTTAAGGGCATAGACTGATTCCGGGAAATCGGTTTGTGATTTGGCTTTAGTTAAGAAATATTTTTTTTAAGAAGTAAAATATGCTTATCATATACATTGTAATTGTGTTGTGTTTGTAGTTACTATTAAAATTAATGAAAGCTGGCTATTATGCTTTTAGACAGTCAAGAAATTAGGTATTTGACTGAGATGAGACACAAAAGGAAATGAATATGTAACCCAAAAGAACATAGTTCTTAGCTAAAGCATTACCAATAATCCAAAACAACAAACCGATTGATACACAGTCTACAACCTCGGGAAGGATTTAGCAAAAATATTTCCAACAAATACATACAACAGTCTAAAAAACTTAAACATTAACAGTTTCATATAAATTGTATTTATAAAAAACATTTTTGCGGAAATCTTTTCTGATATCTGCTTAAAGGAAATATGTATAATCATCGATATACAAAATATATGAAAATTTCTTATTTTTACTTAAACCAAATGTGCGATAGGAAAGGTCCTAACATTATTATATATATAAACTTTTTTTTATTTTTTTATCTTGCATATACTTTAAAAATTCCAGATCTATCGCTTGTAAACTTTGTATTACATAACTTGATCCGAAAACTATCCAACATTGAACTCAAAGGCCACTCTTTTAGAGCACAAGAAAATAAAAAGCGAAATTAATAATAATCATACATATTTAACTTGTATATCAATAAAGATTTCGATATGCAGCACACACTTACACATTAAATTAAGACAACAGGTGTTAACTGATTCAACCAGCCCTATGGTCGTGTATTTCTCAAATAGAAAAAAAAAACTAACTTTCTCACTAACCTAACGTAATAATTACAAGAATAAGTTGCATTTGAGGTAGATTAAATTTTTTACAGTCCTATTAACCTAATAGATTAGAATTATTCACATAATATTCTACATATCAAGCGTGTACATTATCTCACCACAATTATGCTCTCCTTGCATTACTAGACGCCGAACATTGACCATTATTATTAAAACCTTTACATTACCGAAAATTATTAAACTTAAAAATATACTTTAAACATGTTATGTGTCAGGTATGAGCCTTCCAAATAATTACGAGCGCTACCGAAATCGGAATAAACAAAATTGGCGTAAAATGAATGCCTATGAAAATGACAGTATTATTTTAAATAATTCACCATATTTAAGGAAGCAAAAAAATGCGTACTGTAAACAGCCAACATCACTTCAAAACTATCCCAATTTTTATAAGTGTTATTGAAAGCTCGGAAAAGGAATAGTTTCAAAGTTTTGTTTCTGTTACTCTTAGAAACAGGTTTAAGAAGAGTTAGTGGGTTTTAAGTTCTAAATGCTGCAAAGTAAATTGCTTATTGCATTACCATAAAGCTAAGACATAGTATAGGTAATTGTGACTAATATTATTATAATGATGTTCCAATCTCGACAGCGCTCTAAAACTAACTGAAATGAACAGCGCACGTGCACAACTCGCGATAAGACAACGACGAATGACGTTAAAACCTCATTAAATAGCCAAAATCAATTAATATTATTTTAAAAGTCATCAGAATGTAGACCATGAGGATGTGGGAATCAATTAAGTTACGCCGCTCTAAAGATACGGAAAAAATGCAGTTCTAATTGAAGTCCATATTTTGAGGTTTGCTTGCCTGGACGCAATTTCAAACTAGCGACGTTAAAATCTGATTTGATAAGGCTCCTTGGTTCATGAAATTGCAGATGTTGATACGATTTACCAAGATCAACTATGAAAATTTTGTCCCGACTGTCTTGGATTAACAGTGAAGATTTGGATGTTAAGAGCCAAATCATGACAAAAATATCTCCATGTCATTGGAGTTCTAAAAAGGAATCGCCAGGAAAAACAAGCTACAATGCTACAGATAAATTTAAACCGTTCTGCGAGTTGTACACGCGGCATGCACGCTCAAACGTTTGTTTGAAAATGCAATGAAATCAAAGCTATAATATCCTTCCATTTTGCACCAAACAAGTTGTTCAAATTCTTGCTATTATAACATCGACCATCTGACACTTACACATCACTAAACGAATTACATAATTTGGCTCATTATTCTAAAACGTATGCCAAGAAAACTGCTCCTCTGAAGTAACAAGTTGCGAAAATTATTTTTGTATGAAAAATTAAAATTTATTACGGTTAAAATAATGACATTTTGGCATACCTATCGACATCGTCGTTAGCGGCAGATCGAATGGAAAATCAAAAGTATGACTTTTAGTTCCTGCACACGCGAGTCCAACGAGCAAATGAAATCCGGGTTTTGATCGCGATCTCAACAAACGTCGACTTCACTTATCCACAATCCTATCACTTTTGGCACATTTTAGTTATAATGAAAATGATAACGCTGTAAATTACCTAAGAACACGAAGTCGTCTACTTTGCTCATCAGACACACACCCAATTTTCATCGTTTATATTATTCTATAGGAAGCACAAGTGCCTCTGAGGTATATTGATCATTTTTATTGCATTTTTTTTGCATTTTGTTTCTAGCTCAAGTTTCTAGCTGAGTTCTAGTAAGGATTTCGATATCATTCTCCACAATAGAATGAAATTGAACCCTAATACCATACATTATAAAGCCTTCAATTGTATAACTCTGTTATGAACACTTAGCACTTACACATAAGGATGATATATCAATCTAGTTACAGACAGATCTGATGTTAATCTACTCCCGCAGAATATTACATTCACTTTATTGATTCGAAAGGAATATGCTCTCTGTTGTATTACATTATCGCGTCGAAAGCAGCAAGCCTCTCTAAAACATATTATAATAGCTCACTGCTTCCAAGAGCCATACGCCCTGCTTGTATTCTGCTCACTATACTCGAATCGGGCCGGGCGTGAACGCGGCCCGTCTCAACTAAGCACTAACTGTATCCCACCTAATAGCTCACAGAGTTGGTCCCAATTATACTCCATAAACGTCATGTACGCTATAAATAAACAATATATAATTCCGAAAGTACATACACGACTAGATCACATATTCATGTAGAATTCGGAAGTAATTTTGGTATACCCGAGTCGTACAAATATACAATTTGGCAATATAAACCGGAGGGCGTGCACCCTCTAGCGTCCGTACCTATATGCTTACAAGGTGAAAATATTAAAGTCCAACAATATTACAAATTGCAATACTAACTGCACTCAAGACTATTTACAGCTTAGATCAACCTTACCTAGTGAGGTAGTTCGGTATTCACATAAGCTAAATGCAGGAATCTCACCCTTCATAACCTTCTGATGCCATCCACAGTGTAATGTAGACCTGCATGCTCCCTTCTACATAGTATCAACTCTCAAGTAGAAGATTAAAGTGTAAATGGCATAGAGGTGTTTGGTGAGGCGAGGTTAGTGTGGCGGGGGCGGCGGCGGCGGGGGCTTAGGGTTCTGCGTCTGGAAGGCCTGCGTGAATGCTGGCAGTCGTTGCTGGACCCGGCCTTCCTCGCCTGTGAACGTCGGCTCACTATCCTCTAACAGCTCTAGCATCTGGCTCGACAAACCTGAAGGGCCCTCGCCCGGATCCATCAACAGGGACTCCACATTCCCTGAATGGAGTAAGTGTGCTTCCATTGAGTCCGGCAGTTCCTGCGTTGACAGAAAGGGCAAGTCGGACGGCGTCTGGGGGTACGGTGGTGCTACCATAAACATCAAAGGATACTCAATAGGTAGAAGCGTACATCCTGGTGACACTGGCTCCTCTATCTTTATATCTAAGGATTCCTCCAACTTTATTTCTATAGGTTCCGCCTTTATATCGAGGTCTGGTGGAATTTCAACAATAATATCTGTGGAGGGTACTCTGGTAGGACCTCCCTCTGATGTGCTCTCTTTGGGTGAGGATGATTTCCACATAAAATCAGCATCATCAATGGGGTAATCGGTGTAAGTTTCTTCAAATGCAGATGCCTCAGGTGGGGGCTCACTAGATGTACCCACGGCAGCAGATTTCCATGATTCCTCAGGGTGTGCATTTTTTACATGCCTCACCAAATGGTCTTTACGCCCAAACTTCTGTGGGCAATAAGGACACAGGAAATCACGTCTTCCCGTATGGACGACAAGATGACGCCGAACATCTTTAGCAGTGAAGAACTTTCGATCACAATAATTGCAAGTGAACTTTTTATCAGAATCATTCTTAACAGTGCGACTCCCAGTATGAACTTTTAGATGATATATAATATCTTGCCGGGTGGTAAAATTTTTATCACAAATCTTACACTGAAGGTTGCCCTCCTCCGCAGAATGCAGGGCAGCATGCTTTCGATAACTCAATAGTGATGTGTAGGATTTCCTGCAATCTGGCCTTTCACATGTATAAAGCTTTTTAACTGGATTATGCACTCTGACATGGTTGGTGAGATGATCCTTACGATTGAAAGTCTTACCACAAACATTGCACGCAAAGGCTCGTGCCTCACTGTGTATTAAATTATGTCGCACAAGCTTGAACTTGGAGTTAAAGCGCTTATCGCATAAATCGCAGGAGAAGGGCAGCTCGCCAGTGTGCGAGAGGACATGCTGGCTGAGCTTGCCAGGGCTGGAGAAGCGTTTGTCGCAAGTGCCGCAGACATGGCGCTTGGCGTGGTCCTTGCGCACGCGCGGCTCCCGGGGCTCAGGCAGGGCCGGTCCCGGCGCGCTGCCCTCGCCCTCGCGCGGCCGTCGCGGCAGCGTGGGGATGCGCCGCGCAATTTTGACCGTGCGAAACAACTGCTTGATGCCGCTGGGGCCGGACGCTCCGAGCGTCACGTACTGCAGCTTCGAGGGCAGCTGAGACGCGGGTGGCGCTATGAACGTCTTCTGCGGGGCGGCCGGGCGTTCCCCGCTCGGCTCCTCTTTGAACTCGGAGCCGCCCTCCTCGCCTTCCTTAGGGTTCGGTGGCGGGCTGGCCATCTCGCGCACATTTTTGACGCGCTTGCCCTATATCGCCGTTCGTTGATCTCGCGTCGTGCTCGTATCGGCTCCGCGCTGGCGCTGGCTCGTCGCGATGGCAGAAAACATTTCTGTCACATTGACGGTCTGGAAGCCCTTTTTCGTATTCGTGTCACATGGTTCTCGCGGAATTTCTCCTGTCCACAGTTAGTTTTCACACAGAGTTGGGTTCCACCCGCGTCTCTAAGACACTTTACGATTGAAAAAACTGGATGAAGAATGAAAACGGATGGAAAAATTACTTTTCTCAAAGAAATACGTAGCGCTTGACATCGAAATCACGAAATGTCAAAATAATGAAATGAAGCCAAAAGCCATGTCAAAAAAAGTCCGCCGAATCGTCAGCTGTGGTCCATTGACCTACATCGAGTGCTTTCAGAATCACAAGTGTATTAAATATTTTCAGCTTACAATAGTCGATTTGACTAATATTGATAAGTGAAGTATTTGGATATATACATATTCTATATACTAGTAATGGTTAGGTCATGTTTGCAGCGTTACTTTTATTTATTTTTTCTTGTTTTAATCCAATTCCAATCATATGATTATGCTTCAAAGTTATGCAATATCGAGGTCCCTGGAACGCAATCAATAGTGTGCTGTCAAAACGGATATTTCAGTTTCTGGTCTTTAGTTTTAGTTTAAAGTTTTGTTTCAGTTCAATAATCTATTTTAATTTTCATTTCCACTGTTGGTCGATAAAATGATCGCAAGCATGACTGCTGATCAGCACCTGGGCAGCCATGGACAAATACATTCACAACTAAGAATCAAGAATAGAATACCCCTGGGTTCAAATTCTTAAGTCGGGCAAAGAGATAAATACTTTTTCACACAGGCAGTTTGAAGCTTAAAAATCATTATACCATTTATGGGACGATGAAAGAATGATAATAATTAACTCAGTGTCCACTTGAGATTTTGTATAGGATGAAAAAAAGAAACGCCTGGCTAGTTGAACCGAATGGCTATGAATTGAGACCTCATGATTGGCGAAGTTGCTGAGTGATTGGCAGCTGCACTCCGTGTCGCATGTACGATTTCCGCACGGATTTCATCCAGTTGTAAAAAGTGCATAAACAGTTGCTTTTTTGGAATGGGCATCTCGCAGGTTATCCTTAAGGGATATCTACTGCTTAACCGAACTTTCCTGTGGGGGGCTTAATTAAAATTAAGGCCTCCAGCCAGGCATAAAACCTTAAAAACTAAGCGACCAATCGCTAAGGGCACCCACTGCGGGGTACGAACCTCGGCTTAGGACATCGCTGAGAGAGGACAGCAAGGGACAGGCTGGATCAAACAGATAAATTATTTAGGGACTTTATAAACATTTACCTGCTGTCTTGTATGGATCAGAATGTTGGGCCACAAAAGTAATGAATGAAAGGCAGTTGCATGCAGCTGAGATGAGAATGCTAAGGGGGATGTGTGGTGTTACGCGAATGGATAGAATAAGAAATGAGTATATAAGAGGAAGTCTGAAAGTGGCGCCTGTGACAGAGAAGTTGTGTGGAAATCGGCTGTCATGGTATGGGCATGTGATGCGAAGGAATGAGGATCATGTTGTGAGGAAAGTTTTGAGTATGAATGTAGAGGGTTACAAGAGTAGAGGGAGACCCAGGAAACGATGGATGGATTGTGTGAAAGTTGATATGGCTAAGAAGGAGGTGACTTCTGAGATGACGGGAAATAGAGATGTATGGAAGAAGAAGACATGCTGCGCCCACCCCAAATGAAATTGGGATAAGGGCAAGAGGATGATGATGATGATGATAAACATTTACCGGCTCAGCTTCGCGGGTTGGCTCCAGCAAAGGGTCGGGGGGAGGGCATCGACGGGGTCGTCGCGATGGGCCTCGCCGGCGACGACGGAATGACGGCGGTCTGTGTTTTCTAACAGTGCTGGTGGCCCTATCGCTCTCTTGGAGGAGAGTGATAGGATCATCTGGCTCTGTGAGTGTATGTCTAGGTTTACGAACTGTACTTATACGAGAGGGAGTGTATCGGGCGGCCGATGACACTAAGGGGTTGGGATGAGAGGTAGAACAGTCCGTGAAGCGCTGGGTGAGGCATAAATGATTGGACTTCATTTATTTTATAGAAAAGCCTTGTATCCGGTTCAGAAATTTTACTTAATAATTGTTCTAATTCGCTCACTCACTCAATTCAGTGTCAAACTGTCAAATAAATTGAACTCAAATTGTCAACCACTCACTCTGATTCTGACAGTGGATTCTGATAACCTAACTTTTAGTTTATATTTAATAAATTTGGCGATTTCAAGCCAAAACAGCTAATATTCACTTACTTAGTAAATTGTAAAAGGATATATATTAACCAGGTAATGTATAATATAATGCACAGTCACTATGTTATGACGTCAAAGTTGGCATCCAAGATTATTGTGTCCTCTGTCCTCTACTTTTGTATGTATTAGTGGAGGACTGGTATTTCGCAAATCATTTTTTATATTAGTTTTAAATAATTATTGGTACTTGTACTTAGAAAATAACGAAACTGTATATTTGAAGGAGCAAAATCAGTGTCGAGAGGTCATAATCTAAATTTAGAATAGCAGTGAAGTTTTGTGAATCAATAAATAATATTGGTATGTTCTGTATACCTCCAGATTGTCATATTAAGTATTATAAAGCTATTATAGAAAAGATTTTTCATGTGTTTCCAGTTAGATATCTACTTTGGGATTAATGCATATCTCTACTTTAATGCAATGCTTACTGACAACGAAAATAAATAGATTTATAGGTGTTATGTGTACTTTAACACTGGATAATATATAGTTTTACATAGTAGTGTGTACTAAATGGCCAGTCTTTGCAACTGTGTACCATGTTAATAATAAAAATATCTATCTATGTAATGTATTGTATTAAGTGTATCAGTCATCTAGTACCCATAACACAAGCTCTGCTTTGCTTGGGGCTAGATGATGCTGTGTGGATTGTCCAGCATTATTTATTTATTTATGTTGTGCATAAAAAATAAAGAAGACAGGGCGCTATGGCGCTCGTTAGGAGAGGGCTATGTCCAGCAGTGGACTAGTATATCCTGATGATGATGATGGTGATGATGATGATGATGATGATGATGATAAAAAATAAATATTGTGTTTTGCTCTTTTTTTGCTGTTCATCGTTTTAGTACCAAGGTGACTTTTTCAAAACATTTAAACTTTCTTAGTTTATCTTGGATATAGCTGACATTGGTGAATGAAAACACTGTGTGGAAACCTGAACTGGAATTATTAACTATCATATATTGAGTCTAAGTAAAATAATTTACTCCAATTAGACTATTAAAAAAAGGCACTTTTGGACATCAAATTTAGAAGAAAACCAGAAGTTCTGGGTATTTGCTATATATAATAAAAAATATCTATCTATGTAATGTATTGTATTAAGTATATCAGTCATCTAGTACCCATAACACAAGCTCTGCTTAGCTTGGGGCTAGGTGATGTTGTGTGGATTGTCCAGCAATATTTATTTATTTATTTATTTATTTAATTCATAAATTATTCTAGTATTTCCAAAAGATAGATTTGTATGGAGAATAAAGGGCAAGAAACTCCATGCTTACTCTTTTAAAATATATACATAGTTTCCATTAAAATTGGCATGTAGGTCTTTGTAAATTTTATATACTTCAAAAATATTATCTGTAAAGTAATCACTAATAAATAAAAGAGCTGATTATAATAATCCCTATGCAGCAGGACTGATATTTTATGTTTGTAATCATTGCTTATATTATCTCCTTCGAAATCCTTTTGTCCATATTACTGGCTGTTAGATGAGAGAATATTTTTTGTATAAAATATATACATAAGTATATATTGTCTACATATAAAAACAGCAGAAAGGGAAATTTCATCATAACATGACACTTTTATTTTTAAAATTTGTTTATTATTTGACAACCGATGTCTCAGCGGGCGAAAGTCCGCCGCTGCGACGCAGGAGGTTGCGGGTTCGATTCCCCCCTTGGGACAAATGTTTGTATGAACAACAAAGATTTGTTCCGGGTGTTCTGGTTATTTGCTATGTATAATAAAAAAATATCTTTCATAATAATGAAGTGATGCAAAAGTTTTATCTCAATCACAACTTAACCAAACCTTATATTTTGTAATCTTAAGTTTACGCTTTTTTAGATAATCATTTTTGGATTATCTAGTACAACTCATCACCTTAAACACCAAGTGACCAACAAACAATACATTTTCTATTGTGTCTCGTTGTCTGGCAGCGGAGGTGTTAAATCTGTAATTAATTTTAATGTGTAATTAGTGTTTTGGCCAATGGAACTGTTATCTTTAACCCTTGTTGGTATGTCACCAAGCTAAGATGCCGGTGCAATCAATATTGTGAGTCACATAACATCTTGCTGGGGAGTTTGTTCCTCCACTTCTTCTTCCCAGCAAAAACACTAGGAAGTGGTGAAGGGTGGGCGTTTTGGGGGACTGTCTTATGTAAACGTCTTTGACGTTCAAAAAGTGCTGATTCTCAGACTAATTTGAATAAATGAATTTTGATTTTGATTTTGATTTTGATCATAGCTGTATTCCAAGAAGGGTTAGGCAGAGATGCAAGCCCATTGCCATCAACAGGGCACAACTTATATAATTACTAATATGGGGGCAATGTTTTGAAAAAATATCTGGTACTGCAGGTCTAGGTCTTGGTCATCTGTAGCACGGGTGTTTTGCACCTACCTTAGTTAAGATGAGTATGTTAATTTTAACTGTTGATTATGTGTATTATATTCTTGTGAGGAGAAATATATAGATAATTATTATTATTGATAAGAAATATTTGTGTAGCTGAATTTATAATTTTGGACATGTTGATTGCAGAAACATGTCTGAACAACAAGTGGGATCGGCGCCGGCATCCGCGGCCGTGTCGGCAACCAGCGTGGCCGAGGAGCAGCGCTCAGGCAGCACTGCGGGAGGCACCGGTAAGTTTCTTCTTTCGTTATGGCAGTAACGAATGGGAACTAAAAAGAACTTTGTGCCGTCGTAAAAATATCTGGTCACTGAGCTGATGGGGGTAGCCCAGCCCCTAGACGCGGCAGGGTGCGCTTAGTGACATCTATTTCGTTACATACTAACTAAATCTGACGTATCCTACATCGCGCTATTAAAGTTATCCGCGCGATAGCACATAATATACAAGAACCCTACAAAAACCGTCGGGTAGTAGCCCACCAGTCAGCACCCTACTGGTTGGAGGATCCCCTCTTTCCTATTGAGGATGACGAACTTTATACCTCTGTAAAGTTCCTCATTTCGTCAAAGGCCACGTAGCACTGAGAAACCAAGTGCCTTTGCGGCCGCTGCCAAAGATTGCTTTCCATACAAACCAAGCGTTACTATTTATTCGCCCTACGACACAAATGACGCATAGAAACTGACAGCTCTGAAAGTGGAACGTGGCAAAAGTTCTGCGCTCAACGCCATTTTCGTACAAATATAAACTCACGCTTATTTCACATGGGGGTAGGCAGAAACTACAGAACGTCACCTGCTACGATCTTTACGTGTTCCTTTTGCTTCCTTTACGTTCATATGTGTGGTCAAACGCGCACGCCGGTTGCGGGTAGTACGCGCCTGACCTTTCTGAAGAACATCACCAATATTGGTCCTGTCCTAATATGTCCTTCTAAGGCGTTTCCCGTATTTTGAACTGACATCTGCCTTACCTTTTGTTAGTCGAATTTAAATCATCCTCTGTAAATCATCATCTCAATAACGTGACCAAACAATCTAAGCCAAGCCTACTCTATTAACTATTAATTATTATAAAATATTAGTACTGCTATCTCTGGACACTGGTGGCGCGTGCGGCGATTACGTGCTCTGTGGTATGGCCACTAGTGTCTATATTGGATAAGTTTAAAATCGCTCTACTTTACTGCAGTTCCAGGGCGTACGATACACCCTTTTGTTTCGTTTTAGTGTAGCCAAGCATTCTTTTCGCGATGTTGTTCTTATACCATTTATAATACTTACACGACCAACGTCTACTAAAACTATAATTACCAAAAGAGCATCTATCTTCACGTTCGTATATTTTGTATTAAAGGTTTCTTTCAAAAGTGCATCTAAATGAAATAAATTATTTAATTTTGATTTTGACCTCCAGGAAGCGGCGGCACTGTAGTCGGATCCGTCATCTCCGAGGAGAAACTGTACGGCGGGTGCGAAGGCCCGAACGCCATGTACGTGAAGCTCATCTCCTCAGATGGCCATGAGTTTATCGTGAAGAGGGAGCATGCGCTCACCTCGGGCACTATCAAGGCCATGCTGAGTGGACCGGGACAGTTCGCTGAGAATGAAGCCAACGAGGTCAACTTCAGGGAGATTCCGTGAGTAAATCTATAGTTTTTTAGTATAGTGCTGAAGCAAGTACGTCTAGCTCCTCCCCTGTTCTTTTCTGATTAATTTCGATGCGGGATTCAAGACAGTTGAATCGTTTCTCCGGGACTCGTCGGGCTTCATTGTCTCGACGCTTTTCTTGTGGTCGGTTCTGTTGATTCTGGTTTTCAAGAGTTGCAGTGGTTTGCATGTGGCGGGCTTGTCCCAATAAAAATAAAAACCGTATAGTTATAAAACTTGGCAGTTTATGCAGATTACTCTCTGAAATTAGAACTGTGATCAAATGTCATGATTTCTTGAAATAATCTGGCAATCGCATAATTTAAACTTAAAAAGTCGTATAATTCGTTACGAATCACTCCCACATAATGCAGGAAAGCGAGAGGCAAGATGAAAAACAGAAGTTACGATTCAATTGTTATTATATTAGTCCAATCGGCATCTGTGGAATCCTTAAAGACCGAATTACTTGCTTAGTCTGAAGACAAAAGTGCGAAAGTGCTTATGCGTATCCTTGTGTTCCACGTGTGTAGTTATTAATTTTACGCCTCTTCCTAACCTTTAAAAATACAATATAATTCATTATTTCTAACGTATGCATCTCTTTTCCAGTTCCCACGTACTTCAAAAAGTATGCATGTACTTCACGTACAAAGTGCGCTACACAAACTCCTCGACGGAGATCCCCGAGTTCCCGATCGCCCCGGAAATTGCGCTGGAGTTGCTTATGGCCGCCAACTTCCTTGACTGTTAAGAGTACAGCAATGTACCGATAGATGGCGCTAGTGTGACGTTAGGTTACCAAAGAGGTTAGTTGAGAAAAGTTTTAACTTTAGGCCTCTTGAGGTGTGTAAAAATGAAATATTCACAATATTTAAGCCGTACTCATTTAAAAGCAATTTTAAAGAACTTAATCTTTTGTCTCACTAGCGCCACTGATAGTGATCAGAAAACAATTGATCGCTCATAGATCATTGATCACACATTTGCAATTCTGTGTGATATCAACATTTTGATCGTAAATTATTAGGAATGTCGACATCTTGGTCATAATTATCTGTGAGAGGAAAATATCAATAGACAATAGATTTTCTCACACAATAATGCATCAAGAATTTCTTTAGTGATTCGTTTCGGTCATCACTATACAATTATACATACATTAGGCTCCGTTCAAAGTTATATTGAAGACCCATAGTGCTTTCTAGGAGTGACAATTTTTGTCCAAAAATAATTGTAGAAAGGCTGGATTTGTAGAAGACTCAACTTCAATATCTTAAAAATCTTCTTATTCAATTGAATCTGTAGCCAGCTAATGTATAATTGGTTGATGTTAATTTGGTCAACCAATCACCACGCTGACTGAGCAACAAGATGCTAAAACAGTTTTCATTTAATAAATGAACTTAAATGTGAGTAAGTGAGTTTTAAATAGCGGGCGAGATAAATAACCGCGCGGGCATCCTTGATACTGGTCTATCGTGCACGCGTGGATCCTCTTACGTCCGCTGTGTACGCCGAGGTTACGCGCTCGCACGATCTAGCAGTTGCCACTCTATCTGCGCTGACCCTAAGGCTGCGTTTCCACTGAGGTTTTGTCATTAGTTAATTCCTATGCTAAGCTCAGCTTCGCCCAGCCTCGTCTCAGTGGAAACGCAGCCTAAGACCGTCAGAAAATTTGGTTGATCTCGACATGGTATCAAGTCCTTTCTATAAAAAAGGTTATATATAATATTATTTATTAAGGGGCAGACTGCTAAAAGTGTAATTAATTTAAACAATTAACCCGTTTGTTCAACTAAAAGTCTGATGTTAAATGTATTATTGGAGCCGCTTGTAATTAATGTCAACTGTATATACAGTAAGGGATTCTTTTGAAATAAATCGTCTTACTCTTAATAAGCAGCATATTCGACATGCATCTAATTAAAAAATAAAAACCTTTCGGGATTGTATTGTTATACGGGCCGATTTCCGCAACTCCACGACGTAGCGCGTATTTTGCGTAAAACCTTTCGGGATTTAAAAATGATAATATTTTGAGAAAACTCATTTGACTTATGCAACTCCAGAAAAATCTCTGTCTTGTTTATAAAATTAAGTTATAGTAAGGTGATTTAACGATATTCTTTCCTTTTTCAATCCCAAGTATCTTCACGTAGTGATTTGAATATACCATAGTAAATGATAACTACTTAAGCATGTATCGCAAAAATTATATCAAATCTCATATTTACTCTGTAGTTTGGGGATATCGCATTTATAGTAAAAGAAAATATGAAATCTTGTAAACAGATTTTCTGTAGATTCATCCACACAATTGCTGTAGCCTTGATTCTTCTGAAAGTATAATTATTAGTTAGCATATTTTATATTTTTTGTACCAAATGTTTCTTTCAAATAAAACTTGTATAGACTCGAGATGCTAGGTTTTCATTATTTATGTTGTCAAGTGTCACTTAACATAACCAAATCGCAATGTTTTACTTTTTATTTTGTTAATAAACCGTAAATTCTTATTGTGTTGTTTTATATGATCCCTTGGTATTAGAATCGAATCCCTCGAACTATATTTCGCATATCTGCTGAATACCTGTTATCATCATCATCATCCTCCTGCCCTTATCCAAATTTATTTGGGGTCGGCGCAGCATGTTTTCTTCTTCCAGACATCTCTTATTGCTGTCATCTCAAGAGTCACCTCTTTTCTAGCCATATCATCTTTCACACAATCCATCCATCTTTTCTTTGGTCTCCCTCTACTCTTGTAACCCTGCACATTCATACTCAAAACTGAATAACTGTTGTATCCTAAAATAAATCCAAGAAATTGAGATAATCAGCTTAAAAATATTCACTTAACGTTTTAAATACCTACGTATGAAAGTAGGGTGGATGAAATGGCGGCAGGTAACGGGAACAACCTGTGACCCCCATATTCCCCTTAAACTTAAGGAGAAGATTTACAAAACAATGGTTAGACCTGCTGTCTTGTATGGATCAGAATGTTGGGCCGCAAAAGGCATGAATGAAAGGCAGTTACATGCAGCTGAGATGAGAATGTTGAGGGGGATGTGTGGTGTTACGCGAATGGATAGAATAAGAAATGAGTATGTAAGAGGAAGTCTGAAAGTGGCGCCTGTGACCGAGAAGTTGCATGCAATAAAGTATTGAGTATTGAGTAAGTTGTGTGGAAATCGGTTGTCATGGTATGGGCATGTGATGCGAAGGAATGAGGACCATGTTGTGAGGAAAGTTTTGAGTATGAATGTGCAGGGTTACATGAGTAGAGGAAGACCAAAGAAAAGATGGATGGATTGTGTGAAGGATGATATGGCAAGAAAAGAGGTGACCCATGAGATGACGGCAAATAGAGATGTATGGAAGAAGAAAACATGCTGCGCCGACCCCAAATAAATTGGGATAAGGGCAGGAGGATGATGTATGAAAGTCAAGACCATTTTGTGAGTTATAACAGTTTTTTACAGGACGTGCTGTTTGTTTAAATACTTGTTTCTAACTATCTGAGCCCACGACTTTTCCACGTGGAATTTAACAAAACATGGGTTTTAATTTTTTGCACGGAATCCTATTTTTTTTCTAATACAAAAGTAGCCTTAGTTACTTGTTATCACATCAGTTATATGCCAGAGAAAGTCAGTCCAGCCGTTTCGGAGATAACTTCAAACAAACACAATGTTTTAAAATCGTTTTTTATGGTATAACTACCGTATTAACTGTCATATGCATTTAGTAAAATGCTGTTATTTTTATATTACAAACAGACACTTCAATGTTATTTATTTATACATATCGCAGACCGAGTAAGATCAAAATCAAAATTCATTTATTCAAATTAGGCCGAGAATCAGCACTTTTTGAACGCCAAAAAGTTTACAAAAGACAGTCCCCCAAAACGCCAGCCTTCACCACTTCCTAGTGTTTTTGCTGGGAAGAATAAGTGGTGGAACAAACTAAAGATACAAAACAAGAACAAACTAGATAAATTTAACGTTACCTACATTCCATCAAAAATTACTGATGTCTCTCGGAAAGCTGCCACGCTAAAGTAGAATTGGGCTAAACACATTGCCTTATGTCAGTTATGTCAGACGATCAGTATGCCAAAAGCACGATCTAATGGGTCCCTTCCCTTTACATGCCAAGCGATATCGCAGGCTCAGCCGGCACTTACGTCCGCGCGTGCGCACGGTGCAGTAGTGATCTATTTTGCACTTGATTATAATCTCACTATCGTGTTCCGTGATCGATTCCCAACTCGGAGTTGTTTCTAGTTGTGTGTTATTGTGTTAAGTGCTGGTATCGTAAGTTTTTAAACTTGTTTAGTTCCGTTTTTTACTGATATTTAGTTAATTTCGTGAGCTATCGGCAAGTACATTTATTTTCTTATGTTTGTGGGTACATCGACATTTTATTTATCGTTCGTTTATTTCTACTTTCTATTTCTTTTCTTTTAATATATTTGCAATTTGAAACTTTGCTATAAGATTATGTCTAACAACGATGACCCGCCTGATCGCAGCGGGGACATATTTAGCCCAAATACAAAAACAGTCAGGACTCAGGTCGCCGCCGATATCCGCTAGTACGGAACGGTTTCGCCCAAGCGACTTCAACATTCGTAGCTTTTGAAAGGTCTTCGCCAATATTAAACAGTCAGTAATGCGAGTTGTGCCGACTTTTGCCTTTTACCAGTTACTCAGTCATTTGCGTTGTTGTCAAAAATTAATTAAAATCTTGTGAATGACCAAGTGGGCGTAGCCAATGAATAAACCATGGACATGACCCAACGAGTAACGGCCATCGTGTCTTTGTATAGTCCCCGGCACGTAACTTGGCAAGAGTCGTTAGATGCGCACAAGTCGTTTTTTAGGTCTCTTTGGTAGTCAAGCTGGACGCGGGGTATGAGGTAGGTCAATCCGAGCGCGCGATTGGTGCAACAGTCGACTGTTGCCTCCCGAACTCCCGATTACACTTGCGTGCACGAAAATTGTACCCTTTGTTTTTGTTGTATTTATGTTAGAGTTATTGTTATTGTTTTTAAATTTAGTTTTTGTTACGAGTTTATATTATTGTTGTTGTTTTAAATTAAAAAATTAAGGCAAAAAAGGTATGCCTTTTCTCGCATACTTTTTGAGCATACTTTCCTCGTATGCATATTATTTATAACTCCCAATAAACTTTACGAATTCCACTCCCTTCTTCAACTTTCTTCTAATCAGATATTATTAAATATAAATGATGGCAATAACCATAAAATAATGACGATCAATAAAAGTCACCACTTTTTTGTTCCACTAAGTGCACGATGTGCGAACTTACCCCCACTACGCCAAAATCTTGCCAACTTACGTGCTGATGATTATACGAAACGGTTTCGCCCAAGCGACTTCAAACATTCGTAGCTTTTGAAAGGTCTTCGCCAATATTAAACAGTCAGTAATGCGAGTTGTGCCGACTTTTGCCATTTACCAGTTACTCAGGCATCTGCGTTGTTGTCAAAAATTAATTAAAATCTTGTGAATGACCAACTGGGCGTAGGCAATAAATATGCAACCATGGACATGACCCAACGAGTAACGGCCTTCGTGTCTTTGTAACCCATGAAATCATCGTGCAACGACACGAAAGTAGCCAGTACGGAACGCTAATTTAATAAAATACCTAAAGTCCGGTGTGGCGTGTCCATATTGTCAATAATCATAACAATAAAGTATTGTATGTGGATTCGTTAAAACTTCCGTTTTCCAAAAGTGGCTTCGTTGGCCAGCAATATGTGGTAGATATTGAGCGCTGTTGCCCTGTCGTCTCGCGTGTCCCACCGTTGAGTGAAAAGCTGATTACGCGATGTTATCCACTACTAAACGAGCCCTTATGGAGAAGATTAAGCCAAGTCACAGCAGTTTTCAAATAGATTTCAATAGCGCTGTTAGTGAAAATCAACTAAAAAGTTAAAATCTTCCGATGTCAGTCAAAAAAAATGTTGTGTGAGTACCTACCTATAAAAGCATACCCACATTTCGCCAGTATATAGCCATATCTAAGTCCCATGTAATAGTGGGCGACTCTTTTGCCATCAATCGGGAACAAATACATAGCTGGGCTGCATCTGACAAATTCCAGATGGAAAACGTAATAACGCTTTATCCGAAGCAGGATTCATACCCAGGACCTCATGCTCAGCAGCAGCGTTTACTAGACTAACTAGGCAGTCAAAAATGTTAATTTATAGGAAAATAAATACGTGACCCAACCACGTATTTATTTTCATTTTTTTATTTTATTTCAGAGCTCCCGATGTTTATGAAAATCTGTGGTCGCTACAGTAACATATATACGGTTGGTTACTCGTACTTCCTAAATAAAAAATATTTCAGGTTATTGACCCATATTAGATTCAAAACTTCAACTGCCAGTTTTCACCCGGAATTTTTTACTATACGGACCATATAGGAACTAGAACAAATTTCCGTGCACTCAAGCGTTATTGTCATAGATATACCTATTATTGAAACCAAATCTCAGCTCACAATTTATGACGGAATAAAATTAACACTAATATTAATTTATTAGAGTTCATTTTATTTTGTGGTTTTAGGCAACTGCTCATTGGCCTATGTTCTGCCTCCTGCTCGATATGGAGGGAAGTGGAAATTATGTATTTCTCTAACTCCTCCGCCGTTGTCCTAAGATTCATTTCCGGATCCAATCTTTTTTTTAACGCTTCGAATGCCAAATGACCGACAAACAATACATTTTCTACTGTGTTTCGTTGTTCGGCAGATAAGGTGGTCGGTGGGTCGTCTTAGGTGTTAACAAACGTTGTCCCACACTAGGAATTGCTCCTGTATCGGCGCTTTTCTGGTCGTCGCCAGTCGCCACTGTTGATTCTAGCTTTCAGGAGTTTCAGTACTTTAGGAATAGTTTGCCACGAATATCCCAAAAAAAAACAAATCTCTCGAGTAAATTTGTAGGATCAATACTTAGGATATTTCCCCATTAGCACCCACTCCCAAGTTCTTACACATCGGATTACTATACTAACTAAAGGGACATCGACACACACGCTTATACTAGAACTTCAGTAGGTACATGATTCTAGACTCCCCAGCATTGAAATCGTTTGTTTGTTACCGAACGTAAAATAGTATCAACAAACTTGTTAATAATCATCAGATACATTCTTCGCATGTGTTTATAAATTGAAATTGATTGTTTAAATTTGAACGCTGATGAGTTAAGAATCATATACTGAACTCATGATATCAGTTTGCTCGCCATCCAGTATATTAGATATTAGAGAAAAAGTGATAGAATATCGTTTTGCTAAATCCAGTCGTCCGAACACAGAAGCGTTCATTCTGATTGTGTAGAGGTGTTCTAAATATGTATTAGGTACATCTGTTATGTATGGATCTTATGGTTAATCTTGAAATGTGACTATTGATGCTGGCAGGATCAGAATCCTCGTCAGTCACGTATAACTGTAAAACCCTAGAAAGTAGATTGTAGATAAATAAAACAATAAATAATGATTGACTTGTCCTTTATTCAATGCGTAAACAAAAACCGGTCCACCATTATCAGATATTTGGAAAATAATCTCAGGCAGCTCACTACAATAATATAATATATGGACTACGTACTGCTTACTATAACCATTATACTTTGGAATGATATCCTGCTTAACCCTAACACATTAGGAAAATCAACTTTACAAATAAACCGTAGATTCGTCAATAAATAAATTCTGATTTCATAATTACAAAACTAATCGATTTAACGTACGCTACAAATTCCATCTGAGATCTAAGCTTATAATAAGAACTTTGGATAAAAATTAAAATAATTATTGACAAATTATTTTGTACATTTTTACAAAGAAAATAAATCAAATCCGGCTGAATACTGTGTGAGAATGTTCAAGGAATTAAATGCACAATGTTACAATAAGTTGTGACTTGTAAACGCACCTTACCTAACGGAAAATATACACATCATACTCGCAATAATACATTTTACATTAAAAAATAATACTTTCTAATCAATTTCAAACGACATCAGTTAGACAATTATTGTTCAATGGAAGAATTCGTTCTTACACATATGCACCAGTTGGCACTGGCTGAGTACAAAATCTGCAACACCGTTACACCAAAAATATAAAATTTGTATGAAAATAACTACAAAACTTACTCGTTAAGTGCAAATTTGAGGAATGTGCTCACTGTACTGCGTTAAGATTGCCTTCCTTATTATTAAAAGTATTCAATTTTTATTGGCAATAATATCACAAATCAATATTATCATGATTTCACAATCAACAGTTCTGAGTGACGTTATGCATGAGATGTATGGAGATGTATGGAGAACGAACAGAGATGTGTCGGACAGTAACATACACGAATAGGCAACACGACATATTTATTTGAAGCACAACAATGCTGATGATATGTAAATAGATATCACTAGATGATCAACATATAGTTTATTTATATTCATGTAAATAGCGTATTCTTTATTTGCTAAGTAATATATAGAAAAGCGTTGTAATTCTAATTCTATTAAATAGCAAATAATAATTATGAGCCAAAGCGATACAGATACATTTATCAACAGTGGAAAGTCTGAATGCCTGTATATATTAGGTCCTCATTTACTTCAATAATTTACATTCTAAACTGAATTGACTTCTTGCAAACTTTAAACAGGAGTAGTATACGGTATTATATTCATATTACTCGAAAGGATTTTGGTAAAAAAGTTTTATTCCACATTTTTTTTTTAGATAATTCTGCTCCACACCAGGAATTTCTCCTGTGCCGTGGGTAGGTTTAGGAACATTTAAACTCACATACACAAACAGCCAGACCCGAAACAACTACCTGTAGGCTATACAAATATTTGTTCTGTGAGGGAATCGAACCCATGACACGCGGCGCAGCAGCGGATGGCTCAACCACTGCGCCCACCGTGCCGTTGCCATTTCCCCTTCCCACTGTCGAAAATGTCAGAACCACACTATTTACACGAGCATAACAGTAATAAACGGTTATTTATATGAACTCCGATATAAGACAAACGCGAATGGATGGATACAACGACAATTATTTGGCTCACTTAATTCGCTACTGGTAATATTGAGCATTATTTTGTCTTTTCCAAATAAGCGTCGCACTATAGAATTTAAGCGGCAAACGAAATATCTATGAGCATATCCGGGTAAGTACACTAGTGATTCTAATATTAGGTCATAGCCTATGTAAAGCTGTCGACGTCTTATGACGTAAAATAAAAATGGCCACTACAAGCGATAAACGTCAAAATGTCATTCACCCCTGGTCGGTGTGACCAATGTTCTGATCCAGAGGGATCATCTTTTTGCTGACAGAGTAAATTGGCGGGGAATCTAGTTTGCCAGATATGGCTTGGACTCGACTTTTCACAGACTCCATAGGGGCTGAATCTACTTTAACATCATCAGAGCTCGATGAGGAGTACTGGTAGGATGAGGCTTCGGTGTTGCCATATATATGTTGTGGTTCTCTCACGTTGCCATAGAGGTTGTAGTTATGTATGAGAGTGGATACTCTATTCGGAGCGGCGGGTAAACTGCTGTGTTCTTTGGGCGGTTGCTCGGTGACCGTCAGCTGGCTGGTCGTCACCGGTTGGTTGATCTTGAAGTCTGGTTTCGGAGGGGGCGCTTCATCCTCTTGAACCGATGACTGGTTGCTTAGCACCGGGTTCTGAGGGAGGCATATTTGGTTTTGAGCCGCGAACACCTGGTTTTGAGAGGTCAGCGTCTGGTTTTGTGGCGTGGCGACCTGTAAGAATTGTTTATTCCTTTTGATTTTTTTTTAAACTTGCCTATTTTACATTTGCTTAGTAAAAGTAGAAAATGGATACTGGCTACATACATACTACCGACTACTTAGGAAACGCTGCATGCAAATGTAAGAAAAAAAACGTTAATAATATTTTTAATACATGCTGGTCATTCAAAAGTTCTTAACGTAGAAATACCTATAAAATCTTTATTACCCATACATATAATAAAATCAAAATAATTTCTATCGTTTGCCATTCAATTAAAATTTTTCAAATGTCTGAATATTATCCAACTATCAATAGGTGTAAGTACCGCATTGATCAAAAAAGGTTTGCACTTCTTGTTGAAGATTATTAAGTACTAAGCAATTAATAGTTTTGAAAACAATTGTGTGCCTTTTCATAAATTGTAACCGCGAAATAGACCCCGGCTTCTCACCGCTTCCAAAAGCCAGCCTATTTTGGATTTGTTGTCAAATCATAATGTTGTTTTAAGTGGTTTTTGTTATTTTTACCCGCCAACCACAATGGTTACAATAACTATTCAGAGAATGAATCAGCCTTTCAGAAACTTGGTGTCAGTTTTATATAGGGTGGAAATGACATCATCGCACACAAGGATACCTTGAGTTCAGCACATGATTTTGGACCTTCCAGAGGTGAAATTTTTGTCTGCTTCATTTTTACATTTTTCCTTCGTGTTTTTACTTTAATCAGTGTTATTTATTAATAAGTTTATCTTTAACAAGACGTGAATGATTTACTTTCATTAATAACCTTATTGGACTAGTTAGAAATCACGTTTTCAGCGTTTTCAACGCTTGGTAGTCCAGAATCATATGCTGAACCCGTGGAATTCGTATGTCCGTCGATGTCCCTTTCAACCTATACTGTGTTCAAAACGCTGTTATAAAATGACACTTTTAAAAATATGCAAATTAAAATATAACTATCGTGGATGCAACAATTTTCGGTACATCAAACAACATCCAAGAGCCGCAAAACTTTTCCAATCAGCCCAGCACACCAGAAAGAAAACCAATGCGACTTACCTCCCGCTCAGCATGCCACACTAACCTGCGCACTGGGGCCGGCGGCAGGCTGCAGCGCGGCGCGCCAGTCTACCTGCGGGTGCCGCGCGCGGATGCAGTCCACCACGTCCAGCAGGTTCTTGGCGTCCATCGCTAGGATGTGCGCTGCTGCTAGCATGTTTCTGGAATAACGCAGCTTGTTCTTAAAAGCCGTATGGGTCTATCTGCGGTAGATGGGTGATCATGCCGTGGGTCCTGGGGATCACGTTAAGGCTGCCTGTCTATTGTAGCAGAGCGAGGCTGCGGAGCGGAGAAACAGAGAAATTTTAAACAATAAGATTGCATAAAATCTCCGCGTCGCTCCTCGCCTCGCCGAAGCCTCGCTCCGCTTCAATGGACAAGCAGCCTTAGACATCAGTCCCGGCTGTCATTTGTAGATCTTTGACAGTCGTTACGGGTAGTCAGAAGCACGAAGGTCTGACAACCAGTCTTGACTAGGAGTATCGTGTTATTCTGTCATTGTGTTGTGGAGATCACATTGGCGGTGACTCTATATAAAATACTGAAAGTCAGCAGTTACACGGGAAGCTCTAGAATAGTTGGGAAAAGACAACGCGGATGTTGATATTTGTATATATAAACTTACTTAGTGTACTCTTGCTGCAGCGTGGTGTTGTGGTACTGTATCGCGAGCCGCATGGCCTCCACCAGCGCCGCCATGTCCTTGCTGAGCACCTGGTGAGCCATCTCTACCTCCCTGTAAATTAGAACATTTAATTTGTGTAAAATGTTAACTATTATAGATTTTTAAGTTAAAACTTCTTAGCCGCTTTGAGTGATTTTTTGGTAGGGGCATGACGTCTAGGTACGCGTCACCGAAATTTAAGTCTGACACTACATACCTCTGTGCGTGTTGCGGGAAGGGCACCACCACCTTGTCCACGGTGGCGCACAGGTCCCGCAGCTGGGCGCCCACAGCCCGCACGGCGGCCAGCACGCCGCTGGCGCCCGCGCCGCCGGCGGCCGCGCCCGCCAGCCGCATGACACTACATACCTCTGAGCGTGTTGCGGGAAGGGCACCACCACCTTGTCCACGGTGGCGCACAGGTCCCGCAGCTGGGCGCCCACAGCCCGCACGGCGGCCAGCACGCCGCTGGCGCCCGCGCCGCCGGCGGCCGCGCCCGCCAGCCGCATGACACTACATACCTCTGAGCGTGTTGCGGGAAGGGCACCACCACCTTGTCCACGGTGGCGCACAGGTCCCGCAGCTGGGCGCCCACAGCCCGCACGGCGGCCAGCACGCCGCTGGCGCCCGCGCCGCCGGCGGCCGCGCCCGCCAGCCGCATGACACTACATACCTCTGAGCGTGTTGCGGGAAGGGCACCACCACCTTGTCCACGGTGGCGCACAGGTCCCGCAGCTGGGCGCCCACAGCCCGCACGGCGGCCAGCACGCCGCTGGCGCCCGCGCCGCCGGCGGCCGCGCCCGCCAGCCGCAGGACACTACATACCTCTGAGCGTGTTGCGGGAAGGGCACCACCACCTTGTCCACGGTGGCGCACAGGTCCCGCAGCTGGGCGCCCACAGCCCGCACGGCGGCCAGCACGCCGCTGGCGCCCGCGCCGCCGGCGGCCGCGCCCGCCAGCCGCATGACACTACATACCTCTGAGCGTGTTGCGGGAAGGGCACCACCACCTTGTCCACGGTGGCGCACAGGTCCCGCAGCTGGGCGCCCACAGCCCGCACGGCGGCCAGCACGCCGCTGGCGCCCGCGCCGCCGGCGGCCGCGCCCGCCAGCCGCATGACACTACATACCTCTGAGCGTGTTGCGGGAAGGGCACCACCACCTTGTCCACGGTGGCGCACAGGTCCCGCAGCTGGGCGCCCACGGCCAGCACGCCGCTGGCGCCCGCGCCGCCGGCGGCCGCGCCCGCCAGCCGCATGACACTACATACCTCTGAGCGTGTTGCGGGAAGGGCACCACCACCTTGTCCACGGTGGCGCACAGGTCCCGCAGCTGGGCGCCCACAGCCCGCACGGCGGCCAGCACGCCGCTGGCGCCCGCGCCGCCGGCGGCCGCGCGCGCCAGCCGCATGACACTACATACCTCTGAGCGTGTTGCGGGAAGGGCACCACCACCTTGTCCACGGTGGCGCACAGGTCCCGCAGCTGGGCGCCCACAGCCCGCACGGCGGCCAGCACGCCGCTGGCGCCCGCGCCGCCGGCGGCCGCGCCCGCCAGCCGCATGACACTACATACCTCTGAGCGTGTTGCGGGAAGGGCACCACCACCTTGTCCACGGTGGCGCACAGGTCCCGCAGCTGGGCGCCCACAGCCCGCACGGCGGCCAGCACGCCGCTGGCGCCCGCGCCGCCGGCGGCCGCGCCCGCCAGCCGCATGACGCAGCGCACCACGCCCGTCGTGGCGCAGTATACCGGGTCCGTATTTGAGGAGCGGCCCTGGTTTAAGTGGTAAAGTGACAATGTAGGCTTATTTCTTTCATTTCATCATACAAGACAGACTTTTAAGTTTAAACGGTGCAAGACATTGTCTGCACATAAAATGGCCAAAAAAATACGGAGTGGGATGGACATCGACGCAAAAACTGATACCGTGAGCTCAGTACATGATTCTGGACCCCACAGCGGTGTTCGTCGGCTTTTTGCAATAGCAAAATTTCAAGAAAGCCCCGGTAACCATACAAATGACATCGATGAAGACAAGTAAGTCGACGCCATCTTTAATTTCTATTTTGAACCCTCATCATTATTTCAAGACTTATTTATGACATGATTATTGCAAGACGAAACGAAAATGCTTGGAAGAGCTACTGGTTCATGAAGGTGCTTATGAAGAGAAACCTTCCTTTGTCACAAAACTGAAAAATCATGAACGTGCGTTCTTCCCATTTTGACTTATGGATCCCAGACTTAGTCTTTGACAAACATTCATAAGTCCAAACTAAGGTATTCCAACGTGCAATGAAGCTCAGCATTCTAGGTGTAAAACTAACTGACCATGGTAATGAACACCGCACTGCGCTCCAAAACATAAATTACTGACTTTGGTCAAAAAGCTGCTAAGCTGAAGTGGGACTGGACTGGTCACGACTTGCCAAAATAAGCACTTTTTGGAGCCCAGCAGCAGACCTTGTAGAAGTTGGCGGGACGAGCTGGACAAAACCAACAACGAGTGGCCCACATAAGCCCTGGATCGAAACAATGGGAAGTCATGGCGAGGAGAGGCCTTTGTACAGCAGTGGAAAGACCTAGGCTAACAATATGAACACGTATATAATTATTAGCGACCCTAAAAAACATGAATCTGACACCCATGGCGAAAAGTTTGTAAATTTCATCGACGCCATCTTGGATTTTGACCCCCAATCGTGATTAGCGACCCCGGAAACCTACCACTAAAACTGTCGTAGGATTAGGTAGAAATCATGCTTTTTTCCCCAGTCGCTCAGCCACTGCGCCAACCGCGCCGTCTACTATGGGCACATGTGCTTTGTGTCTACTATGAGCTTAGATCAGATAAACCATTAAAAATGCTAACCTTTTCTTCACTGGGCGCTCTTTCTTTGGACACCGTATTCGCTGGACTCGTTTCAGCAGAGGTAGCCGCTGCAAAACAAAGTCAGTGTTACTAAATAGTCAATATTGATTTCTTGATTGTGAGCAATAGGGAATGTAAATGTGTTTTTTTGTTCATTTAAAATTTAAATCAATGAAATACACACCCAACAAAAGTATCAAAATGCGTGTAAGAAATAATTAAACTCTACTTTTCTGCGACAGCTTAAACGCCCGTTACTATAAAGGCTGTGACATGGCAAAATTTTCCTCAAACTTATTCTGTGTCTTACTCTCTTTTTTAGCCCCTTTTTGTGCTCCATTCAAACAGAAATCGGCCTTAAAATAATAACGTAGTGAGATTTCAAGCAGTTTGCTAAAAATGGATGTATTCACATCGATTTTTACGTCACTTCTCCATTGTCGATGACGACGCGTTTCGATATTGCGTTTCGTTTCACGATGCGCATTACTTAATGAATAATTTATTTCTACATTTCTTATTTATTTATTTTTTTTGGAATGGGCATCTCGCAGTTTATCCTTCAGGGATATTTACTGCTCAACCGAACTTTCCTGTGGGGGGCTTAATTAAAATTAAGGCCTCCAGCCAGGCATAAAAAAAAACTTATAAACTAAGCGACTATCGCTAAGGGCACCCCCTGCGGTGTACGAACCTCGGCTTAGGACGTCGCTGAAGAGGACAGCAAGGGACAGGCTGGATCAGATTGTTCCATTATTTAGGGACATTTTAATCATTAATCGGCTCAGCTTCGCTGGCTGGCTCTAGCAAAGGGTCGGGAGGGGGGCATCGACTGGGTCGTCGCGACGGGCCTCGGAGGCGAGGACGGAATGTCCGTTTTTGTTTGCGAACAGTGCTGGTGGCCTTATCACTCTCCTGGAGGAACTACATTTCTTATTGAAATGGATTATATTATGGACCCGTTATAAATAGTAAGAAAAAATTACCAAATTATTTAGTGACTCTTTTTGAATGTGTACTTAATATTTTAAGTTTTCAATCGCTTTTTTATCGTGTTTTTTAGTTTTGTTTTAGTAAAAGTAAATTAAGGCCGTTTACACACGGTTCGATTTTATTTGCTTGATAGGCTTGCACTTGACCACAAGTCGCCTGATGTAGAGCGATGCTGAGGTCTACAATCGAGCGCGTTTGCCTAGATAAAACCCATTAACTCTCGCCTTTAAGACCGTTATTGTAGTTCGTGGGGAACACGGATTCCGGATGAAAACTATGTTGCTAGTACAACAATCAGTAATATTCACCTGAATGTGGTTGACTAGAGGCTCTCGGTTCATTAGTACTGTCTGACTTCTGCTCAGTTCCCGGGTCAGACTCGGTGGACAGTTGTACGTTAGATAGACGCTTTTTCTGAAAATAATTAAAATATAAAAATGCTTTTATACTTATCATAATATAATATAGTAATAATTAATTATTTGTACACAAAAACCAATAAGTACAGGACAGAGACTTATAATTAAGTTGTACAATAGTGGCACAGTTGGAAGTCGAACGTTTGACTCTTAAACTAGGCAAGAAGCCTGTGTCTTAGAAGCCAATGTTCCCCGAAATTTCAATGACAGACAATTAATAAACAACAACAGTGCACTTGCACTTGAACATAAATAAGTACTTACTTATTTATGTTCTATTAATGAATCACTCACTAAATGGATTCACTAAATAGATTTCTTTGTTATTGTTTATTGCTATTGCTACTTTGGTTTACCAAATAATTAGTAAAATTAAAGCCCCCTCTGTCTCCCACTTTGCTGTATCCCTACAGAGTCCATATTTATGTACTTATACTTAGCTTTAAGCCCTTTGTAACATCTTTTTTACAATATGGAATGCAGAATAAATTAATATGAATATGAGGTTTATCAAAAGCTACAATTCTATATCTCTAACTATATTTGTCTATGGTTTTCACTAGTATGTATTTTGTGCGATTATGTTGTAGTAGTTACCAAGTTATCTTCCTGCGTCTGTAACCATCGTCTGTCTTCTTCACTCTGATGCTGTTGCCGCGCTAATTCGGCTAGCAGTCGCCTTTCTACCGCTTGTTCACTGTCGCATTCTGGACTCTGTCATGTAAGAAATAAGAGCTATAGTCGAATGTGTGTATTTCTTCAAAAAGAGATTTGGTGAATAAAAAAAAATACTATTTCTTTGTGCGGAATCAGATCTGATCCGAATCGTGAAATACAAAGCTTTAACGTGCATTAAAGAGACTTACTTCTAAACATTCTATAGAACTAACATTGCTGTTAGTAACATTGACTATTTCCAGATTTTGTACAAATTATTTATATTAACATGTTTTAGTAAATTAAAGTTAAATGTTATTAACCTGACAAGTATACCAAATAGTTTATGACATTTTTTTTTATAAGTACAACCACAATGTTAGTTCGTTTATTCAAAAAATAAATGAAATCAAATGTGAAAAAATCAAAAAAATACTTTTTCACAAGTGAATTCTAAAATTATAAATAAAAAAAATAAAAACCGACACTCTACCGGAGGAACCCAAATGACACAAAAATCTGAAAACAAAAAACAAACCAAAGAAGAATTGCAAAGTAAAAATAATACATACACCTCAGTACCACGTAAGGGAATGGGGAGTGGATATTTACAAAATATGGACGACTATTTATCTTGGCCCTACTCGTATTCTATATAGCAACTAGCAAATTAAGTTGAGATCCTTAATTCTGAGTTGAGCTCCGTAATTCTGAGTTGAGCTCAACAATTTCTGACAAATGCCAGTCCGCCAGTCATTGAGATCAGGTTACGTGGCTTTTTTGGATAAGCTCTAGGACCAAATTCTCGCTATTACAATACTTGCATATTGGAACACGTAAATATCTAATATTCTTTAAAATCTATACTCATATTTATAAAGAGGTAAAATTTGTTTGTTAGTTTGTATGTGGGGGGTAATCTCCGGAACGAATGATCCAATTATAAAAACTATTCACTGTTAGAGAGCTACCTTATTCTTGAGTGTGCTTTAAAAAGGGGATGTTAAAGTTCGAAGTGAAAAGTACGAAATCCACGCGGACGAAATCGCGGGAAAAATACTAGTTATCTATATCGTGCAAAAATTTGTACTTTCATGCGCAATAGACTGATACATGTTGGTGTCTTTTTGTGAATCAGTATTTAATTCCGTTCTTCTTCTCAGCAAAAAACACTAAGAAGCGGCGAAGGGCGGGCGTTTTGGGGAACTGTTTCATTATATAGGAGTATTTATGCTAATTTTGACATTCAAAAAGTTATATTTTCATGTTTTATTCCTCAGCCTAATTTGAATGAATGGATTTTGATTTGAATATTATAAAGTTTCAAAGAGAAACACACAGGTATAAGTAATAGAACCCAGGGTCTAATAAAACTAAACTTCTTCCAAATCCCATATGCCGTATCAGCGATCAGTTACTCGAACACAGAATAACCTACACTAACTAACTATCCACTGTCCACTAAACTTAAATAATAAAGCTTATTTGAATGATTTTTCGGATTTTAAAACATATTTTTGCATGTGGCAGCCCAATCATTCAAGAAGATTACAGGCTATTTATCAACAAATTGCGACCCTTAGGAGCAGGTGAGTCTGCGGGGTTTAGTTAGTAATAAAATAAAGAAGATGACGATGTTTTTTTTACTTTTTAGATGAACTGTTTTAGCAAAAACTATTTACGTAGGTACCTAATTTATTAGGTTTTTAAAAAGAATTTGGAATAAGTTATTAATTATGACCTCGCCTTTTTATATCAAATATCGCAATGGCGAGAATCAGGTCCCAGAAACTAGAAATTGTATATTAGAGGTCAAACCTAGTTTTGTTTTAAAGTTTATGCTCGATGCGGAATGCTGAAAATGCAGCTGATGTAAGCAAATAAAATATTTAAAGCTATAAGTTTGAACTGGTTCTAAATTCGGGTGTACCTAAATATCGAGCTAACTGCTTACTTCATAAGCTTACTGCTTATGTCTTCATAATTGTGGTAAGAGACCCGTTAGATATGTTTTACAATATACTTATATACATACTACCACTTTTATGCATCACTCTTAATGCGTTTCCGGTCATAACCAGCATGCATACTCTAATATCTACACACACGTATTCTACAAATACTATCGCCTTTTATGATGTTTATAATAAATGCAAAACATGATCAATTTAAAGATTTTCTTACATCCATGGTTCAAAGATTTTAAAATGATAAATATCGTAAACATTAAGCCCAACTACCACTACGACTCCCCAAATGCAATCAGTTATCACCAAAAATGGATTTGTGGTGCAAGCCGACCTAAATGTTTACATTTTTACACAGTTTACATTTCATCATAAACACCAATATTGCCTTCCAAATAAAAAATACTAGGCGGACATTGCAATCACCTGCACGGGCTGTGCCACGCCGTGTACGTGCGACACTCCGGTCGGCACAGCCGGCACGGCGCCGGACGGACCGGACACGCTCGGGACCACGGCGGGTTGGCACTCCATCCGCGAGGCAAAGATGACGGACGCGTCGGCCGGCTGTACCGTCGCCGGGCGGTACGCCGGTCCGGCAAGCTGCGGCGCTTGAGAACTCGCCACCTGAGCTCTGTACATCATCGGCTGGGCCCCCGACACGCTGTGCGTATATATCTGCTGACCTCCGTACGACATCGGAGGGACGATGCCCATCGGCTGCGACGCGAAACCTTGCGCGGGCTGGAAGGGCTGCGGGCTGGCCGAGCGCACGTAGCCGGCCGCCGGGGAGTACGGCACGCCCTGCACCACGCCCACCGGCACGCCGTAGGCCGCCGCGGGCTGCGAGGCCGCCGCGGGCTGCGAGGCCGCCGCGGGCTGCGAGGCCGCCGCGGGCTGCGAGGCCGCCGCGGGCTGCGAGGCCGCCGCGGGCTGCGAGGCCACCGCGGGGTGCGAGGCCACCGAGGGGTGCGAGGCCACCGAGGGGTGCGAGGCCGCCATGCTACTCTCCCGCCGGTACTGCGGCCGGGCCATAGCTCTCTGCGCGGCCACCGCCACGCAACTCTTCACGTTATCTCCGCCGAAGTCGTATATCTCTTCCACTAGAGCTGGTTCAGGCTGCGTGCGCATCTTGTGCATGACACTGGCTGCTAATTGTGCGTTGAGAGCTCCTTGGACGGCGAACTGTCCTATGTCCTGATCTCTACGAGTCCTAGGGGGAGGGGACGCGGGTACTGAGTGCTGTCGAGTGAAGGGCGCGATGGGGACCGGCGAACCGCGGTGGGACACACTCCCTCTAGCGTTACGTTCTAACGAGCCCATACGAATGGGTGCTCTTTCGGCGCTCGATAAAACACCTCTAGTGTTCCTTTCTAAAGACCGAACGCGGCTGGCATACGTTTCGGGCACCTCCGCCTCAACGGCCGGGGAAGGCGACGAAGTCTCTCGCGGCGACACGGGGATGTTCTGACAAAGGTTGTCACAACTCTCCCTCGCACCTACTACTACTGTGAGGGTCTCATCGGCCGGCTCGGAGGGAGTGGGGGCCGGGACGATAGGATCCAGCTTCTGCAAGCTGGCGGCGGGGATGGGGGCGGTCTGTAGGGGGATGTCAATCTTTTCGTCGGGCCTAGGGTGTATGATCTTGTCGACCATGTCGTGGGTCTCCGGCAGGGTCTCGGCGAAGTCTACGGAGACTGTGTTGAATACCGAGGCGGGCGTGGTGTAGGCCTGCGGGTGGAGGGCCCGCGCCTGGTTCTCGCGCAGCAGGTGCGCCAGCACGAGCGGGTTCTGCGCCACTATGTAGGTTTGGGCGGCGTTGCCACCGGCTGGCTGGGGTGCTGTGTCGCTTACTGTTAGGAAAAGAAATTGTTAACTTTCGCCCTTATTTACCTCTAAAAGCTTTTCCGGGCTTTGCATTCGCTGTATATGCTGGACTAGTTTTCCTCTCTTTCAAACCACATAAGTTGACCTTCTAAAATGACCATCCTCACGAAGGCGGGTTGGCATACGTTGTGTGTAAGTCAGCTGCACGTACACAATGTATCTTTGTGCGTAAACCCGTGAGCGCTCAGTATTGGTCGAACGGTGTTCACGCATACAGAACCAATGTGTTCGTGTAGCCTGAATCCTACACACACATTAAATGGCAACCCGGCTTTGCAGGAGTTCCGGAGTTGTTTAAGATACGGATCTTGTAGAAACTTGATCAAATTTCCGTGCGTTCAAGTGTTTGGAATTAAATGTGACAGCTCATCATTTAGGATCCATTAATTTCAGTGTTAGACAGGGAAGTGGAAATTATGTATTCAGCTCACTCCTCCGCTTCGATCGATATTTATAGCAGTATTCAATTTGTGGGGTTGAAACATACGGGATTATATTCTTTTCTGATTCATTTCGTTGTGTGATCCAAGACAGTTGAATCGTTTCTCCGGGACTCGTCGGGACTGTTGATTCTGGTTTTCAGGAGTTGCAGTGGTAAGGGAATAGTGTGGCGGGCTTGTCCATTAACCCGGCTTCGTGGGATAATACGTGTATATAGTTAACACAGCACGTACCCGCAATATTGTTGGAAGGCCGCTGCGGCTTGGGCGGCGGCTCGTCGCTGAAGGAGCCGGCGGCCACGCGCCGGTTCTCGCGCCGCATGGTCTCCCACGCAGAGCTGCGCTCCTCTTGCAGGATCTCGCTGTAAGGGACGACACCATATTATAATACAAGTATATAATTATTTTTGTCATGGACTTTCGCCTTATGAGACTCAAAAAGAACCTGGGCCTTTACATGTGACTATTTTGAGATATCAGCGTCGCTGACTGACTGATCTTTTGACATTGCAAAGCGTTGATCGTTATCGAGCTTCGTCTGCGAGCATAACGCTACCGTTTAACTAAAGTAACTGAAAAGTCTCGTTACACATTGTTGGTTCAGAATCAGCTGTTATTCATTAGGAGGTAATTCTTTAGCTAGATTGTATGTACACTGTTTGGCAGTTATTACAATAAGGAGGTCTGTTGGTTCCAAATTTTGAGACTAGCTAAGTTTTGCATTGGTAAAATTCTTGGACTGAAGAATTTTGGTATGGGTAAAATGATTGAACTGGTAGTTTCTGGATTTGTACAATTTTTGGATTAGATATTCTGATCGGTTCCAGATTTAATCCTTGGTTCCAGATAAATGAAGAAATAAAAGTATAGTTACAAGAGCGTCTCCTTCAGCGCGTGCGCGGCGGGCCGCTGGCTGGGCTCGTAGGCCCAGCAGCGCGACATGACGGAGTACAGGCGCGGCGGGCAGCGCGGCGGCAGCGCGAGGCGTTCGCCGTTCTCCAACTTGCCGATCACGTCATTGTTCTTGACGCCGCTGAATGGCTTCACGCCCAGCATTAAGATTTCCCACATGCATACGCCTGTTAATAGAAAATTGGTATAATATGTGAAAGTGAAAGCAAAAATGCCAAGGTGCTCGCAAAATTAAAATTTCCTAAGGTTTTTTTTTGCAAGTTATAGATTAGTACCAGATCCTTTATTATTTGCATAAGGTTGTATAATAAAGAAAATATTCAACCACAAAAACATGTTTTTTGAAGCGTAGTCATTAAAATCATCGATACAACCTCAAACATCATGTTTTCATTAAACAATCTTGAACTTAGACAGTTGTGTTGATCATTTGGATGACTTTGCAAAATTCTTTTTTGTTACATAAATTTAAAACATTCTAAAAATAGAATTGACATACCGAACATCCACACATCAGAAGCTGAGGTAAACCTCCTGAAGTTAATGGACTCCGGCGCCATCCACTTGATGGGCAGTTTGCCTCGAGACGCCTTGTAGTAAGACTTGTCTTCCACCATCTTTGATAAGCCAAAGTCTGCCAACTGAGAAACAAGAGAGGTTTTTCTAATTAAGTTGTCTATGATCAAAGTGACGCTTTCAAGATATCCTTCATCATTTTCTTTTCTAGTCAATGGAAGAAGACGTAGGACAACAAACTCTGAAGCAACCCACTGCAGCTGACCTTTACAATACAAGTAGCGTCACTGTTAGAGCAAGATTCGTGATTCGTTTCAAGCGAATATGAAGTTTAGTTTTACGTCAAAAGGGTTCACATTTATAAGAAACAGTTGTTCGCATTCGCTTATCCAAATATGAACACTATCTGCTTGTATACAAGGTACAAAGTATTTTAAACACGTATAAAAGGCTAAATTTACTAAGCAAAACAGTTAAGCAGAAATGTCTTATGTTTCAGCCATATCGCGGCACCTTCGTCCTTCAAACCGGAACATTTGCGTGTTGCCAACAACACTGAAACATTTTATACTACTTTTGCTGGGTAGTTTGTTACGCCACTTCTTTCCAGCAAAAACACAAGGAAGTGGTGAAGGGTGGGCGTTTTGGGGGACTGTCTTATGTTATTTTCTCGTACAAAAAGTGCTGATTCTCAGCATGATTTGAATAAATTTTAGATTTTGGTTTTAGTTGCCAATGGAAACAAAGTTGCGCAACATGTTTTTGTGTTCCAAGAAACATGTTGGACAACTTTGTTGCTCAGTAAATACCGGATTCACCGGAACAGATCACATACCTTAACACAAGTAGGCGTGGAAACCAGCACATTTCTAGCGGCGATATCTCTGTGAACAAACTTCTTGCTCTCGAGGTAGCTCAGCGCCGTCGACAGCTGGTATATGTACAGGACTAGCGTGCAGGTTTCCAATCTGAAGCAATGGAAGTACACAGTTATAGAAACTACGAACAATTGTTTAGATATTTGCAAAACTGTCCGTCAAAAGAAAAAAATGAATGCGTAGTGTTCGCGTTCGCGAGTTTATAACGTTTTATTCTTTAAAAAAAATCTTAGGTTCTTTGGGTTTTCCTGTTATGTTAGTTAGTTACTAATTCGAATTCTTTAGGACAGTAGTATTTTTTTTTTCAAGCTTATTCCATCACCTTTGTGTCAATGTTCTACATCAGACTGTGAATACGAACAATCTGCTCATCTAAGCAAGTGGACAACCCAAAAGTAAACGGTCCTTTGTGCCTATTGGCCTAGCTCTGTTCTGGTCTCCTGCTTGATATGGAGGGAAGTGGAAATTATGTATTTTTCTAACTGTTCTTCTGATTAATTTCGTTGCGGATCTGCTTTTCTAGTGGTCGCCACTGTTAATTTTAGTTTTCAGGAGTTGGTGTGGTTTGCGAATGGGCAAGTTAAAAAAAAAACTGCTAGTTCGACAGTGACAACTAACCTATGTGCGTTCTGCTGCAGATATGCCCTCATCTCGCCGAGCGTGGCCAGCTCCATGACTATCCAGATGGGCGGCGAGCTGCACACACCCACCAGGCTGATGATGTGTGGGTGGGAGAACTGCTGCATTATGTCTGCAATTAACAAACATATACATTTGATGTGTTAATCAAGACCTTTCATCGGTAAAACTCTAAAACCTCTCAAAATGTTTGGCTTCATCCCCTTAGTACTACATGTATTCTAGCTATTACGTTTCTGAAGAAATAAAGTCAAATAAATTATTAGGCATTCATACTATTATAAGTACTTTTAAGGTGAGTGTCCAATATTAATCTTGTATACAAACAATTACAAACTCTGACCAGGTGGGATCACGATCTGCGAAAGACTGCAGGCAGATGCTGGATGCGGCAAGCTGAAGACAGGGCGCTATGGCGCTCATTAGGAGGGGGCTATGTCCAGCAGTGGACTAGTATAGCCTGATGATGCATGCAGATGATGCATAAAAACATACCAATAGAATTGTATTCGTGATATGGAATTCTTTTATTTAAAACAAGCTATGACCGGCGGTCTCACCCGTTCCTAAGGATCGTTCCGCCGACCGGTCGACCTGGGGCCTAGACAAAATCCCTGTTCCTTTTCAAATTTAGCGATATCACGTGAGTCTTTGCTGACGCTTGCAGTTTTCGCTACCGGTAGTGTAGTTCTGTGTATGTGCATATAGTGCAGTAGGTGTACTCACAGGCCTCCTCCAGGAACTTCTCCGCGGTGTCGAGGTCGGCGTCCATCTTGCACGTCTTGACGGCCACCGGCAGCACGGCCTCCCCGCGCGCCGCGCCGGCCGCCAGCTGGCGCCGCAGCGAGGGGTGGTTGGACGACGTCACCTTGCACGTGCCTGCGGACATGCCACGGCGGGCAAGGGGTTATTGAGTTTTTCCAATAGGAATTTGGTTTGTTTGTGCAGTGTTATTTATTGTTCTATGAAGGGGTAAAGGTGAACTTACCCCCTTTGAGATTTTGTATTTATTTCGTTGGAAAGTATTGTTACCTTTGTGTACATCTCCAAATTGTCCTTCGCCAATGATGCCAGTCAATTCTATTTGATTTCTTACTAATTCGTAATCTCGAACTGAAATAAAAAACACGATATATGTAGATTTTTTTTTGCAATAACAAGTATAATCACCGGCAAATAAGATGGCAAAAGTCGTTAGATGCGCACAAGTCGTTTTTTAGGTCTCTTTGGTGGTCAAGCGGGACGCGGGGTATGAGGTAGCGTCGATCCGAGCGCGCGATTGGTGCATCAGTCGACCCTTGCCTCCCGCACCGCGCCTTCGTCCCGTTCGCTCCCGATTACATTTCAGTGCAAGAAAATTGAACCCTTTGTTTTTGTTGTGTTAAACTTAAGTGTTGTTATTGTTTTTAAATTTAGGATAGAGTTCCTGAAAAGGCATAGCATACGAGGAAAGTATGCTCAAACCAGAGTTATACAAATTAATAAAATTGGAAAAAGAACAATTTAAAACATTGACCAAACACTTGCAGAACACAACCATAGTGTTCTGCGATTGCGACTTTCAATATGATGCCAAGGGTAGTTTTATTAACGGATAGTGACGACGACTAGTTATTTTTTTTTTTTTTTATAAACTTTTTTGAATTTTAAATGCACGTTATTTATAACTCCTAATAAACTTGAATTCCTCTCCCTTCTTTAACTTTGTTCTATACAGACATGATTAAATATAAATGATGGCAATAACAATAGAATAATGACGATCAATAAAAGTTACCACTTTTTTGTGCCACTAAGTGTACGATGCGCGAACTTACCCCCACTACGCCAAAATCTTGCCATCTTATTTGCCGGTGACTATACTTTACATAAAAAAAACTTAGTATTAAAAATATGAGTTGAAAGTTCGTCTCAAACTCGAGCAGAGACATACCATAAAATAGGCTTATGTTACTACTGATAATTTAATTAGTTTAGATCATTTTAGAGATATTGCTAGTGTTTGATTTAATTCTAGTAGATTGGGATGGAATCCTTACTTAGGTTTAAAGATTTTCACCCAGGCACACACACACACCATCACACACACACACAGTCACACTTACACTACACTAATCCCGTAATCTTAGTGTCTTTAGTTTTCTTTTTCTTTTTTAATTTTAACTACTTATGTATAGTTTAAAATATATTTTTGATAATCTGGAACGTACCTACTACCCTCTCGCCAGGAGCCGATCGTAGCTGAGCCACAGTTATAAACTTTTGCAGTTTTAACTATTTTTATAATTATATCTATTTTGTTCCATGCGAAGGAATGAGGACCATGTTGTGAAGAAAGTTTTGAGTATGAATGTGCTGGGTAGAAAAGATGATGGATTGTGTGAAAGATGATATGGCTAGAAAAGAGGTGACTATTGAGATGACGGCAAGTATAGATGTATGGAAGAAGAAAACATGCTGCGCCGACACCAAATAAATTGGGATAAGGGCAGGAGGATGATGATAATCTGTTTCGTTCCAAAAAAAACGATTTATGTTTTTTTTTTGATTGCTCATCATAAGTACTCAATCATATTGTTCCGAATAAATGATTCTTATTCTTAACCGTTGATTCTTACCTGCAGGCGTAGAATAATCCGCGTCGTCATCAACAATCTCAGCGTAATCTTCTGACAGAAGAGTGGCAGTGTTCGCCTCCCACGAGCTAGTCTTGCCTTCAGACGAACTGCTGCTCATCTCCGCTGCCAAGTTAATTGTACTTTAAGGAACCGGGCACACAATGCTAGCTTGGTTATTACTAGGTACTTTATTTGAGTATAGAACATGGGATATGTTTAGTAAATAAAGTTATATCCAGGGTGACTTTTAATTCATTGATAATCTTTTAGAGGGTGAAAGAACTCATGGATGATGAACAGCTTTTACAATGGTAACACTGAAATTGCTATGTCGGAAATTTCAATTTCAGTGTTGTTACAATTTCAATGCAGTTAAATACTAAGTGGAAATACTATTTCCTAAATACATAACTGCATCATTATGAGTTTTATAAACATGAATACGTACTGAACATGTTTTTTTGTTTATTGAGTACTACTTTTACTAACGGGTTGGCCACAGTTTGGTGTACTAGATGAGTACTAGATAGATATTGTAATTGTAGTCTGACGACGATTTTATGTATACATGTTAAATATATATAGATTTAAAAAAATATTTCAGTAATTTAAAACAAAAATCACACGATAAACTATTTCGTAGCTCAAGATTGGATTACTTACTTTTACACTGACAATTGAGTTGTTTCCAAACGGTTGCTTGTAAGAAAAATATTTTTTGTAAGTTAAACAATTGGGAAAATATTAAAGACATCTGATATTCTTAGTACTTATTCGGACTCTGACTTCCGTTTTTATCTCTCAACCACCGTAAAGCCTCAAATGTTAAAATGGTTTAAATTAAATAAAGCCGTAAACCTATATAAATAAAGTGTAAATCAGTTCGGAGCGTGTGGTACACATGAGTACCACGGTGCTTGAGAGGTGAATGCATTGGTAAGCTTACTCGTTCTATTCCATAGTGAAGTCTGTGACTCTGTGACCAGTCTGCAGTATCCATCGACTAAATCTGCTAAACTTTCTGCGGCCTGCAATAGATGGAAACATTGGTTATTTGAAAAGTTTCGATATTTTTCAACTTGTATGTAGTGCTGAACACGACAATTAATGGTCCGGCCAAAGTGAATGCAGGCAGGCCAGTGAAGCACTACCTACACTTAACGGCCGCTTTACAAAGCAGGATCTCAACTGACTAGGCAACAGCTGCGCACAGTCATAGCCGCCGTAACTGGCCATGGGTTTATTTAACATACACCTCTTCGCAATAGGAGTTACAGACAGCCCACTATGCAGAGCCTGCATGGAGGAAGATGAGACGGCAGTCCAACGAGCTCCTCTACTGCCCAGAGGTCGCTTCATACAGGCCAAAATATTTTCGTAACCCTCCGTAAGATCGCCAGCAACGTCAGATTGCTGCTGGCCTTTCTTGAGGAGTTGGGGTGGGAAGATATTGCCCACACGTACGCAAAATACACGCAGAGTCGTGGAGTTGCGGATATTACGATATCCGCAACTCCACGACTCTCCGTCATAATATACAATACAATATTTGTGGTGCCGAATCAAATATAAATGCAAAAAACGATCGTTTTTTTTTCAATGTAATTTAATTAGAAATGTTAAAATATGGATACTTCTGCTCACCTCAACACTGCTGCAGGTAATGGTGAGCGTTTCTGTCGCACCTTTCACACGCAACTGTAAGGCTGCTTTGCCGCAAGACCCACTCTGAAATCAAACATAATTATTAATTATTTTGGTAATTGACTGAAAATCTTAGAAAGGAGTCTTCTTCTATTGCGTAGTTGCTGTGAGATTTGTATGCTGAATGGAAACTTACAGCATACAGGCTGGTAGAATTCTCAGTTGAGTGTCGAAGACTTAAGTGAGTTTAGAAATAATCGCTTACACTCAAGTGAGCTTAAAATCTAGAACGTCTCGTAGCGTGACTGCATCGTTGGTCAAATCGTTTCAAGCACGACTACTGAGCGTGAGGTCCTGGGTTCGATTCCCCGGTCTTTTAGAATTTTCTCGATAGCAGCCCGGAGTTTTGGATATATGGCAGGTTGATAACAATAGGAACGCCACCTATATCATGGGACTTAAACTTAACTGGTGAAATTTGGGTGTTACTTTAGGCGCACTTCTGCACGATCCTTCGGGGGATACAGGCGTGATACGATGTGTAGTTTGAATGGCTACATTAAAACGGATAGGAGCATATCAAAGCAGAGTTGTCATTGAATAATTAACTTTATTGTAATTGACTTAAAACTGCAAACGTAACTGACGCATGTGCAAACGCCGAAAACCGTTTGATGTCCGCGTCCAGTTTAATACTACTTTGCACCTTATGTCGCTTAAAACAAAGTCGATTTTTCAATGGCATCAGATAGTAATGTTAATTTTCATAGTTTCTCACCTGTGTTTGTGACTGTTGCGTGCAGTTAGACTTGAGCGTCTGCACGGCGACGATGTCACAGAACGACGCGATCTTCGTGTAGGTGGGCGGCTCGCCCGCCTTGTGGGACACGTACGATATATCTGGAAACCAAAATAATATCATCATTATTATATCTATGCATAAAATTAAATTGACATGTCTGTTTGTAATGTTGAAATAATAGCTTCTTACTTGATAAATATGCGAGGATACACGGTAGTTACAAACACATTTTTTTTTAGTTTTTGTCCTTGTGTTTGTCTGTCTGTTTCTTTAGGCTAATCTCCGAAACCACTGAACCGATATTAACGAGACTTTCACTGACAGATAGCTAATGTTATAAGGAGTAACTTTTATTTGAGATAAAGAATAAGGGTACCGCGCAAACAACGGAAAACGTCAACGTCAAATTCCACGTGGTTCTCAGGTAGTCTCACCTATAAAGGGTCCGATGGCGAGCTCCACAGGGATAGCCCAGCCGGTGCCGAGCGCGCCCGTGAACGTCTCGCGGTCGTAGCCGTAGTGCGTGTGCATCGTGTCCAGGTACTTCAGCATGCACTCCGTATCGCTCAGGTTCGCCACCTGCAAGTATAGTAACACTGGTAAAACATCACGCCTGTGATCCGCGAAGGGTTATCTACAGGGGCACCTATAGTCGAGTCTCTTGACATCAACTGGCCGCCAATCCACACTCCGGACTGCTACTGAGAAATTCCAGATGGATAAATCAAAATCAAAATCCATTTATTCAAATTAGGCTGAGAATCAGCACTTTTTGAACGTCAAAGACGTTTACATAAGACAGTCCCCCAAAACGCCCACCCTTCACCATATACATCGACATCGATAAACCCAATAACATCGACACCAATTGACGACCGATGTGGCGCGGTGGGAGAAGGTCCGCCTGCGACGCAGGAGGGTCCGTTTCCCGCCTTGGGACAAATGTTTGTACGATCTACAAATATTTGTTCCGGGTGTTCTGGGTATTTGCTATGTATGATAAAAATATCTATCTATGTAATGTATTGTATTAAGTTTATCAGTCATCTAGTACCCATAACACAAGCTCTGCTTAGCTTGGGGCTAGATGATGCTGTGTGGATTGTCCACCATTATTTTATTTTTTTATCAACCAAGCACAAATCCAGAATCCGGACTACTACTGCAAAATTCTAGATGAAAAAACCCAATAACACTTTGATCGACACGGTAATCGAACCAAGGACCTCGTGCTTAACAGTAGTGCTATCGACCACTAGACGACAACACGGCAGTTTAACAGTGTAACAGTAGTAGGTTATTGTATTTCAAGAGCATTGGTTCTTTGGCAGTCAGAAAGTCGATACTTTCTCTCAACAGCTCATTTCTGAACAGTGGCGAAGTGTCCATACAACTCGATTACTACCGGCTTTCCTTTGGCAGTTCGGAAGAGCAACTTTACAGCTATTACAAAATGGGATAGTCAATAGTGTCTACTAATTCCAAATAATATAGGTAGATTCACTAAAGTTATGACACCATTCAAACAACAATAACTATTAAGATTTTTAATAGGTTTTTTTATCTCTCACGAAAATTGACAGCCCACGACTGCTTCTGAGCCATATACTGCCGCGATATGGTATCCTGTCATCTTGATGAAGGAAGGCGCCCATTCAGGGGTTACAGGTAACGAAACCCCTGTTTCAATGGTCTAGTTTCCAGTATAGTTAGTAATCATGTATTGGTTAGTGCCTACCTTTTAATTTTGTAATTAAGACCAATCTACGAATTTCATCGTGATAACGTTACCTTTTTGAACTGCTGCTGTATCGCCTTCTTGAGCACCTTGGGTTTGATGGCGTCCAGCACCGACTTGGGCAGGAACTTGTGCAGGCCGAACTCTTTCTCCAGGTACTCGATGTTGGACTTCTTGTCCAGAGATATTTGCATATCCTTACAGAAGTATCTGGAATTGTACAAGAGCTGATATGAGAGATGTAATTAATACGCTTACAATGACATAATACGGTTCCTGGATAAATAATAACAGCCACACGGAGCGATTGAAGGTTAAGCTACGCTCGCGCAAGTCGGACTATGAATGGGTGACCATCCATTATGTCCAGAGACCTGGGTGCTTCGTATAACACGTCAAACCGTTGGATCCGGTTGCCATTTGTAGAAATTTGACTATCGTTACGGGTAGTCAGGAGCCCGAAAGTCTGACAACCAGCCTTACCAAAGGGTGTTGTAGTACCCAGTTACTGGGTTGTGGGGATCTGATAGGCAGTCGCTCCATCTAAATTACGGTTGTTAAGTTGCATCCAGCTAGACTGGACGCCGAGTCTAACTAAGCTGGAAAAGGCTAGGCAGATTATGATGTATGTACTTACTTAATTTCTAAACAACATATTTGTATCGCCAACTCCTGGTCTACCATAGGATGATTAGCGTTGAGGTAGTCGTGTCGCACCTGAAATTCACAGAAACACCATTTAAGATGGATCCGACAAGAAAAAAAAATGAAAATCTCTTACGGATATTTTAATTTGCAGAGATTTTTTGCGTTTTAGGTTGATCAAATGCATGTGGAAATTATCATACACTCAATTATTTAATTTAAAACACCAATATAGCTCTCCAAATTATAACGATGATAAGAATCAGGTTAACAATATAAGTCAGGTATGATGACAACTTCTGGCTGAAAAGTTGTCAATCCACTCTGGGTGGGCGTGTTGATCATGCCTTTTCCGTATGAGAAGAAGCCTTTGCCTTGCAGTGAGACTATAATAAGCTGGTATTATTGTTATAATCACGGAATGGATTAAAAAAAAACCCTTTCAAGAACCTTCATTCCTGATAATTCTGATATATTCGCTTATTTGTAGTGTATTAGGATAGCAGGTCAAATGGTACTAGGAGTCGAAATCAACATATTTTAAAGATCTGATGATCACCTGGTCGTAATAATAATGGAAGGTGACTCGGTCGCCGTCGCACAAGTCCCGCAGATTGGCAGGCAGGTAGCGCACGCGCAGCTCTAGCCGCCACTCGCTGGCCGGCCATTTTGTTAGCAGTTCCGACACTGGCGTATCTTGGTGGATCCAGCGGATCTGTGGCGAAGATTGCGATTAAAGGTTATTTATGAAACAAAAAAGTAAATTAGATCCTACTAACGGTGGCAAGGATAGTTTGTTTTCAACTGGCGTTTGATGTAATGGAAAAACAATGGCAGCGTCGTTTGACCTACAGTCCAAGATTGCTCATGCCTTAATATGCTGCGTATATCATAACTTCTTTCGCAAGAAAAGACATGAAAATAATTCACCTTGCCAGTGGTCAGTCTCTTGGCCCGCAGCGCGAAACAGGACGTGTACACTCGGTCTCCGGCCGCCAGCCTGGCCGCCAGCAGCCGTAGTACCGACCTCACATCTTCGTCTGCTGACGCGCGCACCACGTTGAAGCCACCCTTGGGGAGGTGGACTTTTAACGTGGACTGGTCGCCTGCCCCGCCGCCTGAAAAAGATGGAAGGCACTGTAGACGAAATCGTGTCATCTTCAGTAACGTATTTAAATAAATAACTAGCTGTGCCCCTCAGTTTCACCTGCTCCTATCAAATGCTAAAACAATTCAGCGGCAAATTCTGACGGCTCGGTTGGCGCAGTCGCTGAGCGATTGATTACTGCGCTGCGTGTCGTGGGTTCGATTACCGCATGTGACGAATATGTGTATGGCCTACAGGTAGATGTTCTGGGTCTGGCTTTTTATGTATGTTGGAAGTTTGAATGTTTGTAAACGAACCCAAGATACAGGAAAATCCTAGTGTGGGGACACGTTTAAAAAAAAAGTCACAAGCGCGTTCGAACAAAAAAAAACAACTTCAGCTTTCTTATATAGTTACTTACATTACTCATTAAGCAATATGATATAATATTAACCTAAGTATAAGTTAATTTACCGCGCTCTAAGAAATCACACATCAATCACGTGTGGCTCGGAAGGGATCTAAAATCTAGACTATGATTCTCTTTGTCAAGTAATCTACAAAAAACCGACAAAAAAGTATTATAGTTAATTCTGTTAGCACGCAGCATCATTATGGCCTATTGACAATTCTTTGTACCGAGCCGCTGATTGGTCGAGCACTCGCGGCGGTTCCTACGGGCCCAAACGTTTATGGCAGACACTATCTCAGCAATTACGGTATTCTTGTCACGTTCCTATGATTTATGTATGGAGAGAGATCTTACTGGGAATCGATGATAAATTGAACTTAAAATAAAATGTCGGTAATCTTTTGAGCATTGGGAAAAGTTATTTTGATATGTCAATTCTTTGGGATCAATAATAAATAATGCTGTGTCTAATTGAAATTGTATTCTGATAATTAACTGCCGCGTTGGTCTAGTTGGCGCAAGCAACTGCTCATCATGAGATGGTCGCTTCAATTACCGGGTCGTGCAAAGAGTTATTGGGTTTTTCCATCTGGAATTTCTCAGTAGCAACCCGAAGTTTGGATTAGTGTCCAGTTGAGTGCAATAGGCGAAATATATATATATATATTTATATATATGTGTTACAGGTATACCTCTACCTTACCATTGGGGAAAGAAACCAGTGTCTTGATTAAATGAAACTTTGACGGTACGGTTGGCGCGGTGGCTAAGCGATCGGCTGCTCCACCGCGTGTCGTGGGTTCGATTCAGGCACGGGAAAAATATTTGTACGGCCTACAGGAAAAAGTTCCGAGTCTGGCTGTTAGTGTGTGTGGCTGCAACTGTTTGTAAACGCACCCACGACACAGGATAAATTTCTAGTGAATGGCAACGTTTTAATGTAACCCATTGTTTATTAAGGCCACTTTTCTAAATTGCCCAAAAGAAAGCCTGTTAACTGTCAGCTGATCCACTCGCAAACAGATCAATTTCATAAAAAAAACTGCGCCTACACAAACTAAATGGATGTCACCTAAGTAATGGGGTTAATAAAAGGCACAGTAAATTAAAACCGCTGTGAGGCGTGGCGTTCTGGGCGTGGTGCTCATCTAGGGTTGTCACCCACACTCTACTATTCTATTCTACTCTATTTCACTGCTATAACAAAAGCGTAATTAAAATCAACTTCGGAACGCGTCTTGTTTTGACTGCTTCGTTGTCTAGTCTACGGGGGTAATACGAAATCGTATCAATTGGGAAACGTAAGATAATAATCTTAAAACAAAACCAAAATGATAAACTGCACCAAAAATGAAAACCTAGTTTTAGCCGATGATAAATAGGATAAACCTAAGTTTAACCACCGGAGTTCTAGCCGTTATGATAAAGCCTAAACCTAGTTCTAACCGAAGATAATTAAGATGCATCTAATTTTAACCGCATGTATCCGGCTGCATCTAGTTGTAGCCGGGTAAAACTAGGTTTAGCCGCACTTCGGGTAACGTATACCTACACATAAACAATAAAATTGCTCATTTCTATTTCATCATACTTTAAAGACACAAATGTGGGAAAAAGGAGCTCGTGGCGTGGAGATGAAAACAGCCGCACGGGTTGATCGAAAGTTAAACTACGCTTGCTGAGGGCATTGTGTGGATGGCTTGTGGAACCGTTCGTAACCTATCGAGACTCCTCCGTGCCTCGAAAGCACGTTAAGCCTTGCTGTCTTGGCACGTTAAGGCTTGTGTTCAGGGCAGTCAGAAGCCGTTACGAAGGAGTATCGTGTTCACCAGTAACTGGGTTGTGGAGGTCAGACAGGCATTCAGTCCATGTAAAATCCTGGTATTCAGCTGCATCGGGTCAAACTGGAAGCCAACCCCAACATACTTGGGAAAAGGCTAGACAGATGATGATGACTTTAAAGACACAAATGTACTTATTTTCTTCCAAAATGGGTGGCAACCCTAAGCTCAACCCCCCCTGTGGTTTGCTCCAAATATTGGTCGTTATTACGACCAATATTTGGTTTTTTTTTTTTATTGTTGAATGGAAGGTCTTTGGCCATTTATTCAATTAACGACTCAATTGCTGGAGTGGTTTCCCAGTCCGAGGTGTTTGAATGCTTGCTAGTTCCTAAGTGCTGTATGAAATGATAAGTGGAAAACTGGTAAGTAACCAATGAGAACTTCCCACAATTGGTCGAAGCTGGAAAACTATGCTCTTATTTCCAGTATGGTGTACAAGTGTGGTGCTGGTCCACAAACGATGGGATACCTGGGTGTCTACTCTGAAGTGATTTGTCTACTTCGGTCGTGTTTCGGAACAGACCGAAACATGACCAGTTTGAACTGGTGTCCGTCAAAAATGAAATAAGTTAGGATTGAATACGTTTGGCACCATAGTCAATATTCGGAAGAGTGATAGAGTTGCATGTTTGATCGATATCTATCTATCTAATTCCTTTAAACGAGCAATTCTTGTATATATGTATGTATAATCTGACTCTCGGAAACGGCTCCAACGATTTTCATGAAATTTAGTATGCAGCGGTTTCGGGGGCAATAAATCGATTTAGAAAAACGTAATTTTATCCGAGCAAAGCTCGGTCCTGTTTTATTAGTTAATAGTATTCATTTCTTTATTACATTTTCTTACATCGTGTCTTACGTGCTCTGATACCTGCACGCTGAAGGATTTGATGGACGCTACTGTTGGCTTATGTTCATAGCAAATTTCTGATCCGACTTTATATGGATTGCCATTGACACGTTAAGAAAAATATCTATTTATTTTTCTAAAATAAAAGTAGCATAAGTAGTAACTTATGCTACTTTTATTTTAGAAAAATAAATAGATATTTTTCATGGAGTACCATGTGACATTTATGTCCGTGTTGGAGATGTCTTCAAACATTTGTACTGTACAGTTTATACTGTAGCTGTCTATCTGTTGACAGCTACAGTATAAACTTTCATATGCATTTAGCAAAAGAATAAGAAATGAGTATGTAAGAGGAAGTCTGAAAGTGGCGCCTGTGACCGAGAAGTTGTGTGGAAATCGGTTGTCATGGTATGGGCATGTGATGCGAAGGAATGAGGACCATGTTGTGAGGAAAGTTTTGAGTATAAATGTGCAGGGTTACACGAGTAGAGGAAGACCAAAGAAAAGATGGATGGATTGTGTGAAAGAGGACATGGCAAAAAAAGAAGTGACCCATGAGATGACGGCAAATAGAGATGTATGGAAGAAGAAAACATGCTGCGCCGACCCCAAATAAATTGGGATAAGGGCAGGAGGATGATGATGATGATGATGCATTTAGCAAAAAACCATTATTTCGATATTATAAACACACACTTCAATTTTATTTTATTTTTATACTGATGATATAGATTATACACACTTGATATTCCAATTCACTTTAAACTGGCAGAATGGTCGACATTAGGTTTGCTTGCTTTTATTTCTTAACATATGTATTAAGAAATAGCATAGAATATAATTTAAAATCCTTTTACAAAAGCATGTAGCTCAACGTATAAGCAAAAACTCCTTCTTTAAAAAAGTTTTGTCGTAAACTGTGGTAACTACAAGTTTTTTTACACACGTTTCACGTCCGTGCTTAATTAAAACTGTGCTCAGGTAATATAATGCTTGTGTCATTAAAAAAAGGACAAACGCTTCCCCGACATTTAAGCTGTAATATATTGGCGGAGGAAGCTAGGGGAAAGGGAGAACGAACGGGGAGAAAAAGGGGAGTGCGTGTAATCGGATTTCTGGAAACAAAGGCAACTTTTTTTTTTTGCAAAATGGCTATTGTCGGTGCAATATGTGTATTTGTTTCCATTTGTTTTGATAGTGTGTGTTGTAATATTTTGCGAGGACGTTATACTTAGTAGAGAAGGGGATGATGGAAGTGTAGGTATTGGGTTTGCATGAACATAAGCGGCTATTTGACGGCCATACAAGAGCTTTAAAATCGAGATAATAATATCAATGATTTTGGTTGGTAAACTTTGTTGCGTTCCGCCGTATTAAATAAAACATTATTTGTGAATTCAATTCGTTTGAATTCAATTAAACCGTTAATAAATATACACATAGAGTGTGAAATAGAATAGGGCGCGTGGTACACCCACAGTACTTAAGAAGGAATCAAATATGTTTATTTAGTGTTGCTATTTCAGGATCACGCTATTTTTATTCTAGTGTCCTTCTCATGAACAACCGGCCTATAATGTTCTTATTGTAAGAGCCCCAACTGTGGCCTCCACTCTGTATGAGAGAGAGGGCCATCATCCACCATGTGGGCCGATTTAGATCGATGATATTTGACAATAACACTGTTTATCTTACCATGCGTAGGCGCCGATGACTGGTGCCTCTTGGGCGAGCCGCCCGGTGGGGCGGGCTGCATGGCGCGCGCTAGCGGACCGTCCTCGCACCGGCCGCCACCTTCCGGCTCATGGCTGTAACAATGAACAAAACCAGTTAGAAATATTGAGTAAATACATGAGAGAAAGAGAAGAGGTACAGAGGTCTGCAACGACAATAGTTTGCTATAAAACATGGAAGTTGTAATCATTGCTCGATGAGGCACAGTGAAACAAGATGTAGATACACGTATAAGCAGAGGCACGGATCCTGAGCGCTGGACGCAGTAAAAGGGGTAAGTTCGGCCATAGGCACTTTACAGTTACAATGTTTGGAAACTGCGACTGAGCGACTGTCTATCTGACCTCCACAACCCAGTTACTAGGCATTACAAGAAATCATCGCAATCATCAATAAAATTATTCGCGCGAAAAATCGCCACGTTTTTCCGCTCTGCTTTCTACACATACAGAGCAGGTTTATACGCCATTAATTTATCTCCACAAACATATAAAATTAATTTTTCGCGTAAAAATCTCTTTTACGCAGTCCATTTAACTTTGTAAGCGTTGTTACGCAGCGCTCTGCTAGGTACACACATTATTATGCATGAGTATGGTAACACACCACTAAATCTACACGCTTATATGCATGCAGTTTACTTTCATAGTTATTTCAGTAAGTTACCGTCTTATTAGTTAAAGAAGTAAAAGTTAAACGATCATATCTGAATTTACGACAGTCATCACGGGTATTTTCTCGGTGTTTATTTTACTGCGGTATTTTTTAGTTTGTTATTAGGTTTAGTTAAGTTACGATTTCTTTTACATTTATTTTTGGTTGTAATAATTGTGTTAGGTTGCAACATGCATGTCACTGTCAAATTGTGAGCACTGAAGTTCTGAAAATCTCGCGACATTATAAATTCACTAGGTATAAAGAATTTATTCTCATAAGAACAATTATAAACTATAATTAATGAACATAATCTCACATTTTCAATAATACGCATAATAATCAATGATTTATAAACTACCGTGTCGAGGCGAGGATTTGTGAACGTACACCTACGGACTGGCGACTGATCAGTGCACAGTTTTACAAAACATCCCAAATTGTACGTAAATATCTATTATAGAGAGATTTACAAAGACAAATCATGTTATTAAAAGAAGACAAATATTCAGTCACTTAAAACATTCCAATGATATTGCCTGATCCTTTGAATTTCACTAAAAAAAAACTTTAATAAAAATGCTGACAGTACAAAATGTATAATATTTATAATCACTGACATCTTCTCTTTCAAGTTATTTTAGAACCATAATACAAGGGAAGGGAGTTTTTTTTTACTCTCTGTGGGAGCTGCACTACTAAACGAACTACTAAACGAATTTTAATGACAGTTCTGTTCATACTATTTTAGGACTTCGTCGACCGAAAAGGGTGCAATCTTATGTTAGAAATATGTAAAGGAAGCAACGACGAAATACTGTCGCTGGAGATACAGAAAAAAGATTTTCTGTAGATAGTGATGTGTTTTTCCGGGAATTTTTATTACTGGGAAAAAGAATATTACCATAAGAAATTAAGGGCATCACTATAAGAAATTCGTATCCAGAATTAGAATCTGAGGGGCGAACACGGTCGCTTACAAGAAATTTGTGACAAGAAATTATTACGGTTGTATGCTTCGAGTTTATCGCCCAAACTGTGATAAAATGTGTGACTCAAGCCATGTCACAGTAGCCGTGCTTGCCCCGCGTGAAGAGTTCTACAAATACGTCATAGGAATAATGATATAAATACTACTAAGTACTTAAGAGTTTATTTGGGTCTCAAAAGTTGTTGAAATCAATAACACAGGCAAGATTTACAAACAATCACAATAAACAACAATTAAATTCAGGTAACAAAGGATTTAAACACAAAAGCAGGTAGCATACATAAAAACAATAAAAGGAAACGCCAGCCTTTTGTTTCATTAGCCAAAAAAAAATCAAAATGGCCGACCTCAACCCGAAAGTATTGCAAAGGAAAATATGTCCATAATAATTTCAGCTTTACAGAATTGGTCAGGCTTTGGTCAAGGGTTTTAACTAAAGGCGTCAATATGGTGCCGACACGGTCGCCGTTTTACTCAAGGGCACGAATAGTGTACTTAGGAAATATTGGGTGCCTTTGTACATAGGGCCTCGTTATTATTGAGGTCACGCCTTTTAATAATAATGGGTAAACAGACTGGAAAAATGGAAGAAAGAAATGAGTGTTTTCTTACAGCCTTTTGGTTGTTGGTGCTAGATTGATTAAAGCGATTCATTATTCATTACTGAGCTGTGCTCTGCGGTTGCAAGCGATTCTAGGGCGGTTGGCACACTGCACCGCATCACGCAGCGTAGCGCGGGAGTGCGTGTTCTTAAGTTGTTTGCAAGTATCTGTGTTTGTAGAGAAAATACGCGTAGTGCAACACACAGACAACGCATTCACGCTCAGTGTTCATCGTTCGTCGCCACGCACCCTGCTGCGTGTTGCGCTGCAGTGTGCCAATCGCCCAAGGGTCGTAGCGTGGTGATAAAGCCTGAAATCTTCCTCAAGAATCGCGCTATGAAATGCCGAAAGAGTTTTTGTAATACTACTGGTAGTTGCAGAGATTTGCGCGATCAATCAAGCTACTAGAGAGTAGATATCAAAAAGTCTCTGGATTAACATGGCTAATATATGCTGACGGCTGACGTTAAATTTTCAGGCTTTTATCACTTTAAATAAAGTAGGTAAACCATTGAGCAAGCTTAGGTAAATAGAATAGCCAAGCATAGCTTGATAAGCAAATTAAATGCTGAATAAAACAAGAAACTATGTAAGCACGAAGAACGCAAGAGGTACATATCGATTTTCGACATAAACAAAATAACTCTACAAACACCAACGTAACAATCGTATCTCACGTTCTGCACGGAAACTTTTCTTACTTAGACTTACCCCAACATAACGTTGTTTTATTTCGTTGCGAATTACAGCGTAAGAGGATTACTTACATTGCGCGTATGTAATGTGGGGAGGAACATGCTGGCTAAGCGAAAATACGTACCGTATCTCGTAGTTCGTGTTTTATTAAAAGAGAAGGGAGACGAGGTAAAACAAAAGAGGAAAGAAAAGAACTTAGCCAAATTAATTCCATTCGATATTAGAAATACACTTTTCAAATTCGTGTAATGTCCACTTGAACTAATATCAGCTTTAACTTGGTGCGAATTAAGCCAATTTTACAATGACTGCTGAAAAAGTCATCAAAATTGTTGAAGTACCGCAAATTTTTCATTTTCATACATTTTCCGTTACTAGAAAATGGCATGAGGTTGATCTTTTTTTAAATCGATAGCTAATTAATTACAGATTATATGATTATGCATAACTCTGATACGCGCCATAAATTATGTCAATCCAGTACACTTATTTGTTTTAATTATTTCAATATTATTTGTAACTAAAAAGGTGTAGAAATTGTATATTTCACTACAAAAAAAAATATAGAGTCCTTGTTTGTAACAAACAATGTTTAACAAACGTGAAAATCCCCTTCACAATGTTGTTTCTATTCACCCCGTATTACGGGAGTTCAGAACTTCTAAAACATCCCCAAAAGCTCTCAATGCGGAACCATCTAAACAGAGTTTCGTAATACAAGATACAAACATTCGAGCAATTTCATATCGCTCCGATTCCGATCAAAGGACGCGATCCGACCCTTGATTGGTTCGAATCAAATTGACCGCAAGGCATCCGAGCCCTTTAATAAACCAAGGGTGGTTTACCCGCTTTAGTCACAAGCCAGGAAGATACAGAAAACTCATATTTCATAACGCAAAAGAAGAAAACTTTGATAAATCACAGTGGGCCGGCTTTTTTAAATATCACAACTTTATGCTGCCTTAGGAGCCTTTTGGCTTTGCATAGGTCCTTTTTTCCCTTAAATTTTGTATTTCCTGGGCGTGTCCCAAATAATAATATAATATTCTTTCATTCTATAAAAGTGGCTAGTCATAAGAATTTGCATGATTTGTGATTCCCTTGCTCCTTTTTTTTGCACCACAACCTTAACTTCCCGAAATTAAAGCATGACAGTACAGAATTTGAACAAAGGGTTCAAACTAACGATTCCACGAAAAAATAGATTAATTTTAGCTTTGGGAGTGTTTCAGGGAACTACAATATCATATGAAATGAATGTTTTAACAGACTTTTGACTTTAGTATCTCGATTATAGTTGCTGTAAGGAATTTTAAAATCGAATTGTGGCTAAACAATAACATCAACACATATTGATAGAAGGTTAAGCTACGCTTTCCGATGATGGATGAGCATCCATTACACACTGAGGCCCCTATGTACCTCCGACAGCACGTCAAGCAGTTGGACCCGGCTGTCATTCATTGAACCAGTCTTACCAAAGGATATCTATCGCATTACCCAGTAACAGGGTTTTGGAGGTCAGATAGGCAGTCACTCCAAATAAATAACCCGTTAGACTGGAAGATGACACCAACAACATTGAGAAAAGGCTAGGGATCAAGCTTGTTTCGACTAAACCTTTTGGCCCTTTTCTACACTTTACCTCCTACTTTGTGTTCAAGCTAAGTTTACCCTCTTACATTACCAAGACATTGTTATGAAGCTAACGGAACTAACTTAGTTCCGGCATTTAGTGTGTTAAGAGCCGAACCTTATCCGGCTTGTATCAAACCATGATCCTATAACGTGGGGTGGCGCAATAATGCAGCAAGTTTAGTGAGTGTTTAAGTTTATAGGATAATGGGTTTGGAGATTCAGCTACTATCTTATTTGTTTATCCCTTTCGCTGCCCAGTTCAAAAATACGATTTAACTTGTATGTCATGTTTGGCAAATTACATAATGCGTAGGTACATGGTAGGGGACAATGGGCATGTTCACATCTCATCAATAGCTTTTTACATGTACGACTCGGGAAGCGAGTTCTGGGTAGTGAACAAACTCTTTTTCGACCCGGGAGCCGGGTGCTGGGCACTAAAACTGTTAATACTTTAAGTACACACACATACAGAGGCGGACTTCATACCTCAGGCGTTTTTACCAGTCAATCGTAGGGACTACTCAACACTTATTCAGCTCTATTCAGTTGATGTCCATAGAAAACAAAGATGTTGTATGGAGACGCATCTGTTCAGCTGAAAGGACGCATACGCATATTATGCACAACTGGTGTTTTCCTATGGACAAAAGCTGAATTGAGCTGAATAAGTGTAGTTAGACCCTTTGGGTCATCGAGGGATAAACGGTAGGTGCAATTTCGAGAATAAAAGGATAATTTGGCATCATGTTAAACAGTATATTTTTAGTTCCACGTGTTAATGTGGATGGTTATAAAGGGAGATCAAAGAATCGATGGATGAATCAATTACGTGAAAGGCTAAGGTGAAGAAACACCCCAAATACTTAACTTGTAATCAGGGCAGGAGTGGGATGATAATGGTTGCACCAGGTTGATGAAAAATGCATCAGCCATTGGTTTTGTATTGTAATAAGTAAGTAATACAATATGCCAGTAGGTACTAAGTACTTAAATAGAAAGAGATGAAGATAATAATTTTTTGGTTATTATCCGTTGTTTTTTTAACTGTTTGGGTGGCAGTTTTTCGTCCGTGAAAACGGTTTTAATTTAAACGTTAGTATTTTCATTCATATATTCATATTTTAAAAAGAGGTATCAGAGCGTGCACAGTGCTTTGTTTACAGACAATATCAGCAAAAAATGGAAGTGGTTAAGTATGTGTCGAAAATAAAGTTGAATCATTCACAAACTATCAATCGACTCTTGAGTACATATTTCTAGAAACGATAAATCAGGTGAAATAATCTCCTATTTTATATTCACGGATCTAACATTTTTAATAAGTTAGATTTGCATAATAGTTCGTTACTTTGCATGATAAAAAGTACATAAATACTTTGTATCATGCAAAGCAACCGTAAAAACTACAACAATTACGTTCTAATTATAAAAATCAAACAAATGAACTCCTATGGTAAGGAACTATAGGAGTAACTGGCTTTTAATTTAAACAAACTTTTTATACCAGTTCCAAGTATTAACAGAGGCGTCTGGTCACCTTCAAAAGTTAACTAATACTGAGGAAGAACTATGGCCCACAAATTATGGTCAGGTCGACCTTACCTGTCACTCAGCTGCTGTGCTTTTTACAACCGTTACAACAAAACAGCAAAGGAATTGATAAATAAGATGTTTTTATTTCTTTATTTAACATAACATCACGATTGTATTTAACGAAGGGTTCACCAGAGGTGCATTTAAGTCCCGTGTAATAACGGGCGAGTTTGTGGTCACTGATCAATTACAGATGGAAAAATTTCAAGACTTTGCCCATCCGAAATTATTAACTGAATTATGTCAATTGGGTGGTTACCAAAGGGTTATTGCAATTACCAATAAGTTATGGGTGGAAATAATGACGATATACGATTAAAAGGGATATCTACAGGTTCCGAATAACTATGACCGGATAATGGGTACCCGTAGGCATCGGACGGGTGTAAATTGTTATAACTTTACAAGTGAAACCGGTATGTAATATGTAACACGGAGTAAGAAGCTGTTTAAAAAGGTAGGTAGGTAAAAAATGCAGTCACAAAACAGATAAAAAGACAAAAAGGTAAAGTAATTAAGTTACAAAACTAATGAAAGAACATGGTAAAATATGGTTAAAATAATTCTTGTGTTCAATTTAAAATTCAAAGCTAAGCCCAGCTTATACTACAGACTTCTTTTGCTAAAACAGAAAAAAACAAAGGATTCGAAGAAATCAAAAAAATGAAGACGAGTTAAGCAGACTAACAACTAATATAATGAAAACAGAAACGTTGCACTGTAAATTAGATGCCAAAGTTAAACCAAACATACTGCAAGAGTTGACTTACTCATGGCGGAAGTTGGATGGGTGCATAAACTTAGCAGGGAAATCCCATGGGGGAAAGTTACTTAAATGGATAATATTTAAGTACTAATGTTTTACTGTAATAAATACTTAATACTTAATACTTAATACTGTTTGGCTGTCAATAAATTTGAATGTCATGTTGGCCCAGTGGTTTAGGCCTCGCCTCTTATGCACGAGGTTATGGATTCAAACCTGGGCAAGTACCAATGTGAGTTTTTCAATTCATATGTACTTTCTAAGTTTATCTTGGACATCACTAACATCGGTGTAGGAAAATCGGACTTATATAATTAATATAAGTCTGAAATCGCCAACCCGTCTTGAGCATGCGTGGTGATTAATGCTCGCGCCTTCTCTGTATGAGAAGAGGCCTTTGGCCCTGCAGTGGGACAGTAATAGGCTGGTACTATACTGTTTGGCTATCGCGTTTTTGTTATCAGAAGTATCAATCATCAGTTGAAATTAGAGAAAAAGCAGAAGCTGTTTAGATTTCAGGACATCGTGATTATTTATGACTAACACCACCCGCAGCTTCGTATGCTTATGCTTAAGTATTTTTCGGAGAATAAACTATAATACTGTAAAGTTTTATCAAAATACGTTGAGTAGTTTTTGCGTGAAAGAGTAAGAAACATCCAAAGCCCTTCACATACTTTCACATGTATAATAATATATGAATAATTAGCTAAAGCTCTTTGCTATATCTTATGCTAACTTTAGCTAGTAACTTATGTTATCATCTAATGCAATATGGTTGTAGCAAAGAGCTTTTGATAATTACTAATATCATTGAGTACAATAGGAACTACACATTCTTTGACTTATATATTATAGCATGTGTTTATAGTTAAATAAATAAATAATGCTGGACAATCCACACAGCATCATCTAGCCCCAAGATAAGCAGAGCTTGTGTTATGGGTACTAGATGACTGATTTACTTAATTCAATACATAACATAGATAGATATTTTTTATTATACATAGCAAATACCCAGAACACCCGGAACAAATCTTTGTAGATCGTACAAACATTTAGTTAAATGGTGGTTCGTTCCCATGCCACCATCTTATTCATCGACAAAAAAATCAAATCTCAAAATTACAAATGAAGAAATTAATGTGTAAGCATCGTTTCCATTTAAGTTCATCAGCGTAAACCATAATCCACTGTTCCAATCAACCGCAGCCCAAATCTAGGCTTCCCAATATCCAGTACACGGGCATAGGAAGTTGTAATTATCGCAACACGGCACTGTCCGGGCTGGGGGGTGACCAACCCCCTCCCCACCTCCCCCTCCGTGTCCCGCCTCCACCCCCGCACGCATCGATTGGCGGCTTTCGGCGCATGCAAATGCACAATGCCCCTTGCATTCAGAATAGGCGGTGCGGGTAGTTAGACACGTTACGTTAGGGTTGGCGAGCTTTGAACATTCATATAATGGGTAATAGAGAACGCGTAATTACATTATTCCTTAATTGAGTTTGAAAGCATTTGTTCGGTAAGGTTTCTTTAAGTAAAGGTTTTCGCTTCTCTAATTGCATTGACAAAATAGCGGCCCAAGTAGGGGTATATTTAACGATCGACTTCGATCGATAGATTTGTACGATAAAACAGCTACTCTATTGATATACTTAATTAAAAAGTGTTATATTTATATTTTTTATGAGGATTAGTGCCGCCTGAATCATATCAACCAAGTCCCGAGTGAAGATATCTTTTCCGTTAAATTCGATAAATGTAAAATAAGAACTCTGAAAATCATGCAGACATATTTAACGTCCCATTTCTCGTCCATAACAAAATATCCGTACTTGCACCGGTTAGTTTTTTAAGAAAGCTTACGTGAGACACCTTATATTGTTCTTCAAGCTGACTTAATTCCATTAGTTCTTCTACCGTCCACGTGACAATGAAGTCGGTATCATTTTCAACCTTGCACGGTTTGCCAGCCCTAGGTTGAGGTGACTCACTTTTGTTTCCCACGTCTGGGTCTGCGGTTGATTTGCTTTTGCAAAAGCTTTACCGTCTAATCAATGTCCTCTGGTACTATTGTTGGACCGTGGTGGTATTCATAAATCAATTATTTTCCTCATGTTTGCTACCATATACCGTTTTTTTAAGAGTATTTTTTAAACTTTTGCTTTTTTTAAGCAAGGATCTTTAGCATCTTATTCATAATACCAGTTCATTATTGCCCCACTGCTGGGCAAAGCCATCTGCTCATACATAGACACAGGCAGAGGCCACTACTCATCAGAACAAAGAAGGCTTGAGCGTTGATCACCACGCTTACTCCTGATCGGCGAATTCAGGCTCATATTAACTAATATTAATTATAACTACGAAAGTAATTCTGTTTGTTTCTTTATTTTTGTTCTGTTTTTTTTCATTATATTCATGGAAAGGACATAGGATAGTTTTTAATCCGCGACATCGTCTGCATCCGCGATAAGCGACATTCACGCGAACGAAATCGCGGGCACAAGCTACTTAATTATAAGTCCAAGTTTTCTCCCGATGTTACGTGTTGTGTTTTAAAATATGGGCAATTACCAATGTGAATTTTTCAATTCATTTGTGCTTCCTAATCGTATCTTGAATGTCACTGACATCGGTGAAGGTAAGCATCGTAAGGAATCCTTTGGCATCTATCTATACTAATATTATTAAGAGGAAAAATTAATTTGTTAGTTTGTATGTAAGAGGTAATCTCTGGAACTAATGATCCAATTCTTAATAATATTTCACTGTTATTAAGCTACATTGTTCCTGAGTGCTATTATTATTTTCAAAACTAAGCTGTTAAGGGGATGGAGGGGATGTTAAAGTTCGAAGGGAACAGCACAAAAACCAGGCGGACGAAATCGTACGAGTTTTATATTTGTGCCAGAAACATCATGTTGAGGTAGTGTTACAACTTTTCAAACCTCTCCAACTTGAACTTCCTCGGTATTCACAAGGTTGTAAACTGCCCTAAGTAAACGGTTATTCGACCTCTGCAGCTCAAAACTTCGCATTTGCCTTCCAATTAAGATGAAATCTGTTCACTATCGGATGGTGAGAATGCTTCACACTTTAGACATGCAAACTACTGAACTTTGTGTCGATAAGATTTAGAATGAAGTGATTTAGAATATACATAATTAAGTAGAACTTACTTAATTTGGTTCTTCACTTAGATTATTCTTAAATATGATCAAGAATAACCTAAAATACAGTTACGTTGCTGTGCCATGTCCATTTGCTTTGCCCATTACTGTTCTTCTGCAGGGCAAAGGCCTCTTCTCATACAGAGAAGGCATGAACATTGATCACCACGCTTGCTCAAGGCGGATTGCACATTTCAGCCGTATATTTATTATAAGCCCAGGTTTCTACGAATAAAAAAGTCACACTGGTACTTGCCTGGATTTGAACCCACAACCCCGTGCATGAGAGTAGAGGCTTTCACCCAGTGGTTATGACGTAGCTAGCGTGCATGTCGTGCTGACTACTGAGCCATGACGACATAGGCGTTACGCACTCATTATATTTTTTCACTTGTTATTATACTACACAATGTTACTATATTTAAATATCTGCATTGTCAAAACAATAACAATGATTAATAATATCAATAAAACAACACCGCATAAGCTTTAGTTGCCAAGCAGTTCTGATAAAAATGTCGTACATAATTTTGGCAGGGGGCCCGCGCGTGCGCCGGTTGGCATCGATACGGTCGTACGGTACGATGCAAATGATGCATTGTGTGCGATTCCAGCATGTTTGTATTACGTGAGTACCGTTACAGCTTTTGAGGTAACTAGTTCTAGCGAATTTGGTGGTATGTCTGCGAAGAAAATCAGGGAGGGGCTTGTGGTCAAATAATAAAAGCCGCACTAGTCGATCGTAGGTTAAGCTTCACTTGCCGAGGTGGGTCCGTGGATGGATGACCATTCAGTACATATCAAGTCTCCTCCGTGCCTCGGAAAGCACGTTAAGCCGTTGGTCCTGGCTGTCATTTGTAGATCTTTGATAATCGTTACGGGTTGTAAGAAGCCCGAAAGTCAGGTATGAACATGGAAGAAGCAAAAGGAGTATGTAAGGATCATCGCAGGTATCGTTCTGTAGATTCTGCCTACCCCCGTGGTGCCTCGATACATTTCTGTTGGTCGTCATTATTTATTCTGGCTTCCAGGACTTGCAGTGGTTCGGAGTAGTGTGTTGGCTTTTACCTTCGTGGGAAAACCCCCCTTCGTGATATTTATCATGTATTTATTATATATCATTCTTCAAAGTAGGTTTTAGGTTCGTTGTTGATAAGAACCTTTGTTATGGTTGTGTTGTCATTATTTTTGCTATCAAAAGTTACTTCATCAGTTTCAGGAATAGTCAACGTATCCTGCTGATTAACATTCAGATAATTTGAAGTATTTACGTCAATCCTTATCATTGTCAAGTTTTTTGCAGTCTGAGACAGTTACGAGCCGATGTGATATAATTTTTTTTTTTTTTTTTTTTTTAAAAACGTTGCCCCACACTAGGAATTTCTCCTGTATCGTGGGTGCGTTAACAACATTTAAACTCACATACACAAACAGCCAGACCCGGAACAACTACCTGTAGGTCATACAAATATTTGTTCCGTGCGGGGATCGAACCCACAACACGCGGCGCAGCAGCCGATGGCTCAACCACTGCGCCAACCGTGTCGTCAAAATTTGAGAACAAGGGGCGTGGGACTATTAAAAGACATTTTACAAGTCTGTTGTAAAAGTACCATGATCAGTAGTGCCCGGTTGGTGCCAATAGGCTCGCCCCATAAACATGGGACTAAAACATACTCGTAACTGGCGAAAACAACTATAGGTACACCTCTGCCTAAGTCATCCGGGGAAAACAGGAGTGATGTTATGTTTTTTTTTATCATTTGCAGTACCTCCCTTACTAAAATAGTAGGCCATAATATTCTTTTATGAGTAGTACTACTACCAAGCAGCACAAACTAACAAAGTATTAAAATTAGCGAGTACTCAAGCAGTCATAAAAAGCAAAGTATAAAACTGTAAGAACTGGAGATGTTTACAAATAAACAAGTCGGGCGGCGCAAACAGGTGCGCAATTATGTAGGCCATAGAACATGTCCGAACAGGCCGGTGAGCTGACTCATCTGTACTGAGAAGGTAACGTGCAGAAGGTCAAGTCCATACAAATATACGATAACGAGACTCGTATGATACCATTGATATCAAAATACCAGGAAAAGGTGTGTACCTATTTAAATGCAAGTACAGTTAAAAATAGTTTAACTTTATGTTGTGTATGTGTGGCTGTGTCCATGTTTGAAGTATCCGCCTTCCGACGAATAAATCAGTCTGTGTTTAGCAAGCAGTCGTTTCACTCGTATCTGTCACACACTTTACAGGAGAGCTAAATAATAATGTCACTCGTATCGTGCGACTAAAAAATTGCTTGTATTAAAATTCTACTAAAACATACCATAACTCATTTCCCATGGCAGTAACAGGCCTCAATGCGCATATCCCACACTCTATTTTAATTCGTCGTCGTTCCTTCATATAAAATTATAGTCACTTTATATTGCACAACTTATTCATAATATTACTAAGCTAATAAATGTCACAATAAATAAAACAATTACTAGAGAGCGTTGAGTCAAATCACGACTGTCACTGGTTCGATTAGAACTGCGATTAAATAAAATGAGTTTCTATTCCTTATCGCGCTTCGAGCGGGAATGATCCTTCTGATTCTTATCTACTCTATGCCTCTGTATTGCCCAACGTTTATGTTATTGAACCGTATGCCGAAGGCAGTAGAGTCGATAACCCTACAGTCATTGACCACTGTCAATCATCAGGTTTATTGCGAGTAATTGAAGGAAATGTTTTATTGCTAATAAATCACATACATTATATCCGTGTTCAGAATATTATTGTACAGGGAAATTAGTTACCAAATACCGTTACGTTTATTAGGACAGGATTAATAGGAATCCAAATCAATATTCATGAAACGGTTCTTCATTCATTCATACATTTATATTAACACTATGGCAGAATATCTTTTTCGAGGGAGTGCGGAATTATCTATTTGCACAGACTGTAAGAATGCTGACTGTGTAGTATGCTGACTTTAAATGGGCTCTATTGAAAAAGAAAGTCATTGTATTTTTTTCAAAATTACCGTACCTTCATTCATTGGCTATATAATAAGACCATTTACATTGAAACGTTATTCGTATCTGAAAGCGATGAGACTATCCATCATAATTAAAATAAAACTTTCTTATCTCTACCAACAATATGATAACAACAAAGATTAATGCGGAATACATTCCGGTACGCGCCGATATCTCCTGTCAATAGGTAGACAACCTCAGCTATACATTAGATTAACTAATTAGTTGCTGTCATTAGCATGCTTAGCAACGCTCAATACTAGTGAAAGTTTTGAATATATGCGGAAAGAAAGCGAAAACTATCAGAGATGTGTAAAGGATTTCATCGTACTTCTTCAGCTCAGCGAGCACGGGTGTACAAGACATTAGTGACAAGAACTGATTACGGTTTGTCGCTAAAACTGTGATAAAATGTGTGACTTGATCCATCTCACAGTAGTCGTGCTCGCCCCGTTGGTGCTAATTTTATATAATGTGATAATCAGACCATTATGGCAGATTCTTATTTCATCCATTTTCCTCTTAATTAAACAGCACGTGTCGCGAAATTGCATCACTTACGTAATTTTTTGACAAACATGTCACATCGTAACTTATTTTAAACAGGGCCTTGGAGTTGCAAGTTGGGACCGAGACACGGGCAGCTGAGTTTGTCAAATTCATAATAATAATTAGGTTGTCGTGCTATGGTGAACTCTATACTAAACTATAGGTACTATGCTACAATAGTTCTTCAAACTATCAGACAGACGTGCTGGGGAATTTGTTCCACCACTTCTTCCCAGCAAAAACACTAGGAAGTGGTGAAGGGTGGGCGTTTTGGGGAACTGTCTTTTGTAAATGTTTTGACGTTCAAAAAGTGCTGATTCTCAGCCTAATTTGAGTAAATGAATTTTGATTTTAAATAATTATTAAAAAAATGATTATATAGATGTATGCCCGTTTTCCGATTAGGCGACACCTAAATAAAAGCGCACTGTTGAAATATTGAGGCAGTATATTGAGATTTCGCGTAGTGTTAGTGAAAACCGGCATAAGACTTGTTAGTTGTAAAGGCTCTAAGATTAACTGCGTTTTATCGTGGGTAAACCCAAAAAGAGCGTAACACTAAAACAGTGTCAAAATCGTGACTCAAAAGTGTCGAACTTGATATCCTTAATCTTTCTTAAGATAAAATATTTCGTCACGATTACGTCTATCAAAACACTGAGATAAGAATGGGAATCACGTAACACGCCATTCTGACAATCTAAAGAATTTTCAGAAAAAACAGATACTACTTAAGTATAAATATTATGGCGTGGACTGTATGTTGGGGTTGTTCGTGAAATAAAAACTCTTCTTGGTCGTAATTCTTGCTTTATTTGATCTTCCTTTAGACTAGTTAACATTTCTTGGCTTAGTTGGCGTACTACCCCTAACCGAGAGCCGTGCCCTTATATGTGCACGGCTACGTGTGTACAAGTTGTGGACACGTCCAAACAATCCTAGGGCGGTCCACTAATAAAATCCCCGAAATCCCAGTTCGGCTCCCGACAGGTTCATACGTGTTTCGACCTGTCGGTGCCGGACCCTATTCCCTGAGATTGACGTCATACTTGGGGAAATTATTTTATTTACTTGGTTAGGTGTAAGTACTTTTCTCTATACAAAACTACGTTGTGCTCGCTTTTACACAATGTTTCCTTATAAGCTATGGTGAGTGCTTATATATATAAACTTTATTTGTTTTTAATACTTTACAGGCTGCGGTACACGCTTATATGTCATACTTTAATAATCTTTGCGGCCTGCGCTACAATAATAAATTAACGATCTCTTTACAAGCTGCGGCATGCGCTTATACATAACAAATTATCTAACAATCTTTCTACAAGCTGCGGCGTCCGCTACATTTCTCCTCCCGGCGTAGCTCGCGAAGCCTCTTCTTTATTGAAAAGGACGACGAGTTTGCTGACTGGGCGCCGGAAGATTCCCGTCTTGGTCCGTATCTCGACGACTCGAGTGCTGCCATCACTTGCAGGGTGCGTGCGTTCGACGATTCCCATTGGCCAAGTATTTCGGGGTAGCGTACTGTCGACCACGAGGACCACGTCGCCAGGCTGAAGAGGGCGCACGTTACTTTTGGGTTCACCACGGGGTACCAGGGTAGGTAGGTACTCCCGTAACCAGCGTCGCCAGAAGTGATCGGCGAGCGCTTGTGTAGCCCGCCATGTCCTTCGGTCGTCCTCTTCACATGGTCCCGTCGTTGGTAGGCCGGTCGATGACCCCAACAGGAAATGGTTAGGGGTCAGGGCCTCGGGGTCATTAGGGTCAACGCTGACGTGGGTCAGAGGTCGAGCGTTGATGGCGAACTCTGCCTCGGCGAGGAGGGTGTAGAGGACCTCTTCTGTAGGCGCCTTCTCCTTCAGAGTCACCCTCAGGGCCGTCTTGACAGAGCGTACCATTCTTTCCCACGCACCTCCTTGATTAGGTGCGCCGGGAGGGATAAAGCGCCACTCCATCCGGTGCTGTAGTCCTAGGTCGTTCAGGACGGGCAGCCACTCCTTGTAAGCGGTGTAGAGCTCCTGATCGGCCCCACGGAAATTAGTGGCGTTATCTGAGTACATAAGCCGCGGCCACCCTCTGCGCGCAGCCATTCTCCTTAGGGCCATTATTGCAGAGTCCGTCGAGAGGGAGGCCACGAGCTCAATGTGCACAGCACGGGAGGTGAGGCACGTAAACAATGCCCCCCACCTCTTCTCTCGGCGGCGGCCCATCTTGACCATCATGGGACCAAAATAATCCACCCCGCAATTTGTGAACGGGCGGTGGAAGGGGTCCAGACGGGCATGCGGCAAGTCTCCAGTGGCCGGCGTCTGTGGTGTTCCCTTTCTTCTTTTACAAAATGCACAGTTTCTTTCTGTGTTGCGCACGGTAGGTCGCAAATGTATGACCCAGTATCGTTGTCTAAGGTCATTGGTCACGCGCTCACGGTTCGCGTGACCCGCTGCGCAGTGTTCTCGTAGCACTAGGAGCTTTGTTATTCGGTGACGGCCGTCCAAAATGACCGGTCGCTTAGTTTCTTGTGGCGCCGCGGCGGCGCTGATACGCCCGCGTACCCGTAGGAGGTCATCTTCAATCACCGGGTCGAGAGGATACAGTCTGCTCGTCCTAGGGATAGGGCGAGCGGACCGTATCCGCTTTATTTCGTCACCGAAACTCTCCTGTTGTGCCCGCTGCATTATTTCTTTCTCGGCGCGCTGTATATGTCTATGTTCCAGCCTCGTAGCGGCGCGTCGACACATATCGATGAAAGTCAGCACTCTCGCCGCGGTCCTCACCAGTGTCTCGTACTTGGAGAAGCGGGCAGGGTCAGGTAGCCAGCTGTCTGGTGGGCCCTCCGCGACGTGCAAGACCTCGTGTTCATCGTCTTCGTCAGGCGTCACTTTCCCGGGCCATTGGTTTTCGTGTAAATAGAGAAAGTCAGGCCCCTGGAACCATCTGTCAGTCGCACTGATAGTCGCATTGGTGATTCGAGTGGCGTCGTCGGCTACGTTGTGTTGGGTAGGTAACCAACGCCACTCTTCTTTCGAGGTGAGTTCGGCTATCTCTCCCAGGCGGTGCGCGACGAACGGTGTATATCGTCGCATGTCGTGCGTTATCCAGTGCACGACCGTGGAAGAGTCTGTCCAGTACACGGTTCTGCTCACCTCGATGCGATGCTCTTTGCGGACGGTGTCAGCGAGTCTAGTTCCTATGACCGCCGCCTGTAGCTCTAGCCTCGGAATAGTCTGCGCCCGTCGTGGCGCCACTTTAGCTTTAGCGGCGACCAATACGATACTCACGGTATCGTCGCAGTTTGCTATCCTCCAATAGGCTGTGGCGGCGTAAGCTTGCTCGCTCGCGTCACATAGGACATGTAGTTCTATGTCTCTGTATTCCTTTGACGTATAGTTCCTGGGTAGCTTAAGTCGCGTGATGTCATTGAGCTGAGTGAGCCACGCTGCGAAGAGTTCGTTTTCTTCCTCTGGTATTGGCTCGTCCCACGATATTTGCAGGCGCCACAAACTTTGTAATATGATCTTTGCCCGTATCGTGAAGTGGCTCAGCAATCCCAGCGGGTCATAGATTGACATCACCGCGCTGAGAGCTTCCCTTTTTGTAGGTGAGCGTTTACGCTCTCGTACTGGAGTGGGAACCCGGTTCATTGAGGTATTGAACCCGAGTTCGTCTCGGTCAGCGCTCCAGTATAGCCCGAGTATTTTGCTTGCGGGCTCTTCTCCTCCCAGTTGTGTAGGCACGGTGGCACGCAGCTCTCGGGGTACGTGGCGTAACACCGCCTCACTATTAGCGCTCCACTCTCGTAGAGTAAACCCGGCGACCGCGTGCACCTTTCTTATTTCCTCTATTGCCTGCAGAGCTTCTTCTTGGCTATCGTAACTTGCCACCAAGTCATCCATATAGTGACTGTTCTTGATGGCTTCGAGCGCGCGTGGATATTCGTGCGCATGTATGTCCGCGTTGTGATTGCGTACATAATGAGCCATATATGGTGAGCTGGCTGCGCCGAATATCATGCTCGTCATCTTGTAGCGGCGCGGTGGGCTCGTTCGGTCACTACCCCTCCATAGGAATTGCTGCGCCGGCTGATCTTCATGTCTGATTTTAATGCGTAAAAACATTTCTTGAATGTCCGCAGTGACGGCGATCGCTCGTTCTCTGAAGCGGAATATGATTCCCGGTAGCGACAGCAGCAGATCCGGGCCCTCTAGTAGCCTGTCGTTCAGGCACACGCCGTGACTTTTCGCCGCTGCGTCGAACACTAACCTTTGTTTGCCGGGCTTGTTCGGATTCTGTACGGCGAAGTGAGGCAAGTACCAGCAGATGGCGCTTGTGGTCTCTGCACCGTCGCATGGCACTGCGTAACCCTTTGTTAACAGGTTATTCACTTGGGCACTATATTGCGCGGCAAACTCAGGTGATGCGTCCATTTTCTGTTCGATTCTTTTCAGCCGGCGGCGGAGCGCTGCGCTGTAGCTGGGTGGCATGTTTACGTTGTCGTATTGCCACGGCAGTCCGACCTCGTAGCCACCGTCAATCTTTTTTATGGTTTTGTTGACGATGGCCATCGCTCGTTGGTCGGTACTGTTTACACGTGGTTCTCGTGCAATGCCCAGCGCGTCGATTTTAAAGTGAGCCTCCACCAAGTCGTGAAGCTGTCGGTGGTCGTGCTGCTGCTTCTCGTGTTCGTAGAGATGCAGCACGTTGTCTTCGCTCACGATAACATTGCGCGGTGTGGTCCCGTGTACTACCCAGCCGAGCTGCGTTCGGGATGCAGCCGGCTGGTTGGGACCGCCGACCCGGAGTTCTCTTGACACGATGCACTCCCAGTTGTCCGTCCCCACTAGGATTCCGGGTCGGGTTGGTTCGTAACACACTTCTTCTCTTGGGAGGTTGCGCAGGTGCTCATATTTCAGCAGAGTGTCTGGAATTGACTGCTGGTGAAGCCTCAGGTTTCTCATTGTTCTTGCCTGAAGCTTGTGTGTGGCGCTGCCTTCGCCGATTCCCCTTATTTGGATAGTGACAATCTTGCTTTCTTGGTCACGTGAGGACATGTTCACACCACGTATGTGTAATGGTCGTGACATGCCCTCTGCCCCGATGCTCGCAGCCAAACTTTCATCCATCAGGGTGACGGTGGCTCCCTCATCTAGGAGCGCATGCGTCATCACTTCTCCCCGTGGACCCGCGATGATTACGGGGCACATCTTGAGTAAGACAGTCTTAGGGCCGGTGGCTGTTAGGGTAGCCACCGACATGACTGCCTCCTCCTTTGCGTGCTCTTCAGCTTTATTATCAATCACTGACTTATCTTTGGGCGGTTCCTTTGGCTCTTGATGCAGCGTAGCATGGGGTCGGCGGCACTCGTTCACACCACACAACTTTGCTCTGCACGTAATGCGCCTGTGTTTCTTCTGGGCGCACTTGAAGCAGATTCCGTTTGTTTTTATTAGCTCCCAGCGTTGGCTCACGTTCATTGATTTGTATTTAGGACACTGAGTTAACACGTGGCACTGGTTGCAGCTGGGGCATTTATTTTCTTCGCTATCTTCAATCGTAGCGAACACTGTGTTGGGTTTTTTCCTCTGGATAATAGCGGGCCTGGTTTCCTTCTTTTGGATAGCGGTATTCGTTGTTGTGGTGTACGTATAACGTAACGCCCTGTCCGCTTCTCTCATTAAGAAGTATGACAACACAACGATTTCTGGCTCCGTTGTCCCTTCGTGGTCGCAGGCGAAGTCGCACCATCGAGATCGTAGATGGGGACTTAGCTTTTCCAGTATTTCCCTGGTCAGCAGTGGGTTGTGCAGGTACCCTTTTCGATCGATTGTCTTCAGTACACAGATCGTACTTTGCACTTTGATTGCAAAGCTGTTGAGATCGCTTGCTGAGGGTCCTGGCTTTGGCATCTTCTTGAGATCTTCCAGCGCTTTGTCGATAATGGTTTCTGGTCGGCCAAAGCACTGTTCTAGAGTCTTCATTATTGTTTGCGGTTCTGTGGCCGCGTGTAGGAGTGCCGCGACCGTGTCGCGTGCTTCACCTCTCAGGCAACTTCGTAGCCGCTGAAGATTCTCGGACGGTGACACATTAAACATGGTGGTAGTGTCATGGTAGGACGCCTTGAATGGCAACCATTCACTGATGGCCCCGGAGAACGTCGGCAGATCTGTATGCCGGAGTCGTGGTCTAGCCATCTTCTCTAGGGTGGCAGCTAGATGGTCGATACTGTTCCGGGTTCTCGTCGGCGTCGGTGATCTTCTTCTGGGCATGTTAAAATGTTGTTGCTTGGTACCTTCTTTTGTTTCTAGGTTTCCGGCCCCCTCCTCCCGTGTATCGAGGGGGTTGGTGCGCAGCCACTGGTCCACCTTCTGATTTTGGTGCTCCTCTTGCAGCAGGTCGTCATGAGTGGTTTCTTGGTCATCCTGGATAGCGGAGACCTCTGCTGCCAATCTCTTCTTGACTAGATCGGCATCCAGTTCTAATTCCTTTCTTCGGATGATCGCTAATCTTTCGGCTGCCTCTAGTTCGGCTACTCGTAGCCGCGTGGTTACACTCGTTGTTGACCTTACTGATTGCTGCGGTGATCTTGCTGGCCTCTGTTCGGACGACGGCCCCGCTGTAGCGTGTTCTGTCGTGGTAGTACGCCCGATCATACTCTCGATCCGAGGTGATTCGGGTGGATCGAGAGATAATCGCCTAAGTCGCTCTCGTTCGATACGTTCCGCTTCCCGGCGACGTACTGATACCAGCAATTCTTCGTCCCTTCGTTCTAGGGCCCGCCGTTGTTCTTCGAGTTCTGTTAAATCACTTTGACTACGGGTGACGACCATCGCGTTCGGTTGACGGCGCACAGTGATTTCGCAGAGTGTTCAACGCAGGTATGCAGGTATCTTGTAACCGGTTCGGACGTGTTTCGTTCTTGAAATGTAGGTTCTTCAAATGCAGGTTTCTTCAAATCCGACCTCGAAGGACCAGACTATTATGGCTTGGACTGTATGTTGGGGTTGTTCGTGAAATAAAAACTCTTCTTGGTCGTAATTCTTGCTTTATTTGATCTTCCTTTAGACTAGTTAACATTTCTTGGCTTAGTTGGCGTACTACCCCTAACCGAGAGCCGTGCCCTTATATGTGCACGGCTACGTGTGTACAAGTTGTGGACACGTCCAAACAATCCTAGGGCGGTCCACTAATAAAATCCCCGAAATCCCAGTTCGGCTCCCGACAGGTTCATACGTGTTTCGACCTGTCGGTGCCGGACCCTATTCCCTGAGATTGACGTCATACTTGGGGAAATTATTTTATTTACTTGGTTAGGTGTAAGTACTTTTCTCTATACAAAACTACGTTGTGCTCGCTTTTACACAATGTTTCCTTATAAGCTATGGTGAGTGCTTATATATATAAACTTTATTTGTTTTTAATACTTTACAGGCTGCGGTACACGCTTATATGTCATACTTTAATAATCTTTGCGGCCTGCGCTACAATAATAAATTAACGATCTCTTTACAAGCTGCGGCATGCGCTTATACATAACAAATTATCTAACAATCTTTCTACAAGCTGCGGCGTCCGCTACAATAAATATTACGAATTTTACATGGAATAAAACGTCTGTATACAGGAAACGTCGAATATCCGATCAAAGATATCGAATATCAAAATCAAATCGGTCTCCAAAGGCACACTACACACAAAATCGGTAAAAAGCAACAACGTTATCCGATTACCTAAACCAATTTTCAAAAACTCGGTACTAATACTAAATTTAATAAAGGGATGTCTCTTGCACCAGAGACCAACCGGAATATCGAATGATCCTTTTAATTAAACGCTGCATCAAAACGGAATGTACAATACCGATACTAATTGGTAATCGATTTGCAATTTTGTGGAACGAAATATCGGTGGCGTCGAACGCGGAGACTTACCGAAATGTTATTGAACTTGTGTCAGTTATTTTTAAATAAAGCTTTAGAAACTATGCTTGTAAACGGAAACGTCGAAGGGAAGTTTTATCGTAGATGTTTTGTTTATTGTCTATGTTCAGCTGTAGTCTGTCGGACATGCCAGCAATGGTTCACTAGAATTTCTATTGTTTATTGGTTAACTCCCGAAAAAAGATCTTCAAAAGGTTTCTTGAGAAATAAGCGAAATCCTTTGGTGAATTTTGAAAAAGGAAGAATTTCTCTCGATCTCAAGTAGGCTTAAAAATGGCAAGGACGAAACACGGATGGGTCTTAGTCAGTAAAAGTCTGACACGTCCTTCCGTTCCACCCAGAACAGGAGAAGTCATTGGATGATTTCTCATCGTTATAAAGAAAAGGGCTTAAAATTTTTGTTCCATTTTGCAATTAAAAAATTCGAATCAGTTTAAAATTCGAATATTCGAACGCACAAATGAACACTTTGCCTAAACAATCAATTGGACAGAGCCACACCATCTGCAACCAAGCAGTTCAACTAAAAGCCAAACGAGCCGTGAAAAGTCATCAAACTCCGGATAGCGCTATCAACGTCAGCCGTAGCTTTAAAATCTAGACAAAAGCCATTATTTGCCAGACAGAATCGTTGCTAAAACAGTTTCCACGCATCAATAAGCAATAAATCTTTTGTACTAAAATAGACGTAAACCGTCGATCGCCTTATTCATGCACTATGTTGGTCTGTTACGCCAAAACTATCGATATTTATAGCAGTATTCAAATTGTGGGATTGAAACATACGGGATTATATTCTTTTCTGATTAATTTCGTTGCGGGATCCAAGACAGTTGAATCGTTTCTCGGGGACTAGTTGGGCTTTTTTGACTCGACGCTATTCTGTTCGCCATTGTTGATTCTGGATTTCAAGAGTTGCAGTGGTTTGGCGATAGTCTGTCGGGCTTATCCCAAATACGGGATTATATTTCAAGCTCTACCCATGGTTTTACTGAGAGCTTACAAAATCTACTTTTGGGCTGATTTTTCAATAGTGAGATAACTTTAATCTGATGGATGGATATTGTGGTTTGGTATATTTTCTTTACAAATGCTGCCAAATGAACATTTTTATTCCTTAGATAAAAGTTAATTGGCGATTAAAATCGGCTCTTAGTGTCGAGATAAAAAGTATTAAATGTGTTATTCCCGGAAGTGTACCGAATTCGGTTCAAATTACGCTTGATAAAGTAATAAGCAACCAGACATCAACACAAACTATCTTATTTACAGTAATTAAATCAGTTGAAATATGCGATTTGTAATAACAAATAAATACCAAATTACAGTACAGTATGCTATAAAAAAAACAGAAGATCAATTAAAAGTGTACCCTCCAATTTTCTCCATTGCAAGTTTTAATTAAAATCGAGTGAGTATAAAATGCTCCAAACGACCGTTTGCGAGCGACAACCAGTTTGAATGGAATATGCGACGTATCCTTGAAATTCTGCATATACGAGTACACACGCGTGGTTTTATAAGGATCGTGGAATTTGATTATTGTGACATTTAAACAAATAAACCAGTTAGGGTACTTACATAATTGTTTATTGAAAAAAAAAAACAGCGCAGTGTTGATTGGTCAGGGCTTATGAACCATGTTATACTGTCCATCTAAGCATGATGATCCAGATTAGATAAGTTTATACCAAATTAAAAGAAAATACAAAAAGAAAAACGATTTTTTATTTTTTACATATCCTAGAATTCCTAGATTCATATTAATGTGTAATGTGGTTAATTTTATTTTATATTATTTTATTTTTAATTTTATTGATACTATTTTATTTCTATTTTTATTGATTTATTTCTATTTTATTTTGCCGATAATTATTAATATGGATTTTACAATTTCAATATGAATATGGATCTCTTGAAATCTGAAATAAATGAATTTTATTTTATTTTTTATTTATTTATATTATTTTCTAGATACTAAATTCTATGTTATATATTTAGACCTTTTTCATCAGTACCTCATTAGAGGTCGCATTAACGAACTATGATAGTTATTTAAGCTGTCGTTTTTCAACGATCGAAACTGCATTGTGTCCTATTTTTAACAAACTGTCCAACATATAAGTATTGCATACTAATGATCTCATATTGAATAGTGCAACAACCTGACAAGTAATTAAAACTAACAGCGTGGGAGTACTGACCTTGTCAATGTTATTTACTAATGATTTCAAATATTTATGTCAATGTCATTTTATGGAAATTAAGGTATTTAATTTATGTTTTATAAATATTTTCTGTATTATTTGTCTAATTAATTAAAACAAACAACGTAGAAACATAATTTAAGTTCAGATACTAAAAAGAAAGCGAATTGGTGCCGTGAATATTCCTAAAAACCAAACTGAGTCGTCAAGCTAGGTTTAAAGACGAATTTTACAGCTGCTAACTTATACGAGCGGTAAAATAAACTAGCTTTGAAATGACGAAGCAATATGTGGAAGTAGTGTTGAAATCTACTTGGTTAAAACTAAAAGCGTAGCGCGTCCGCCCATAAAATCTAGACGTATATTTTCATTTCGATGAGTACGGCGGGTCTCGCGAATATCGAATGCAATAAGTGATATCTATGAATATTCAGAGCACGACCGCCATTCGCCGTTAATTTGACGCATTTTAGACCGACCCCTTCTTGCACCATCCGTTCTATAAAGTCGTAAGTACTATTACGCTCTTTTTTACACTTTTAATGAGTCAATAAGTGGGCATGCGATGCGGAGGTGTGAGGTGCATGTTGGGAGGAAGGTTTTGAGTTTGAATGCGGAGGTCTAAAAGAGTAAAAGAAGACCAAATAAACTATGGATAGATTGTGTGAAACATGGATGGCTAGAAAGGAGATGACGGCAAATAGAGATGTATGGAAGAAAGAGACATGCTGCGCCGACCCCAAATAATATGGGTTATGGGTACGATGATATCTAATTAATGATGACGAATGAATTTGCAGAGACCTTTCTATCGTTATTTTATAAAATTTAATCATATGGTAATAGTATTCGTTTTGGATAAAATAAAATGCCTCCTTTTTCACAACCTTTTCAACCAGTCAAAATAAAATTGATTGTTGGTAAAATCTCGAACTCAGAAAATCCTGGCATCCTATTCAATATCAAGTACCTACCTCAAAATGTCGTAAATTGGGATAAGGGCATGACTCAGGATGATGATGATATATTCAGCAGTCAATCAAGATGCTTCAAAGAATCTTCTTAGTTATAATACGAAGTCATAAGACGACACGGTTGGCGCAGTAGTTAAGCGACTGGCTGTTGCGCTGCGTGTCGCGGGTTCGATCCCCGCACGGAACAAATATTTGTATGGCCTACAGATAGTTGTTCCGGGTCTGGTTGTTTGTGTATGTGAGTTTAAATGTTTGTAAACGCACCCACGATACAAGAGAAATTCCTAGTTCTAGGCAAAATCTGTGGAGTGTTATTATGGTACCAAGTAGAGTTACGACTTTATTCGGCCGAGGATAATTCTGTGCAGTGCAGGCTGTTCATTAATTCGTGGAACGCCATCGTTAAGGATTTGATGGGGTCCGTTGTTATTGCGGTATCACAGCTCAAGTAATTGGGCCAAATAAATGTTGTTAAATGGAAACTATCAATCTTAGTAAGAAGTAGGTATCAGATATAACGGAACTAATAATCTTGCTAGTGTATCGTTTTTTTTTATAACTTACATACACACATAGATGAATAAACTCTCGTGTTTTTCTTATAGGAAAAGGCGTGAAAGAAAATGTGTATCTATGTGTGTGTGTGTTACTTGTACACGCTGAAACGGCTGAGCGGATTTGGTACCCTGGATAAGCTAAGAAGAAGCTGAAGATTTCCTGTGGGAATTTCGAATCGCCTCACGTTGGCTTTTTAAACGTGGGTAACATCACGGGGCGCTACTAGTACTTACGAAAGGTCACATATATCAACTCGGAAAGGAATCGTCACAGCCTTTCGCCTAGAGCTTGACCCCAGGACCAGGTCTTTCATACAATGAATACTGCACGGCTCGAGTTAATACGGTGACGATCCGTTTCCGAGCTGATATGTGTGCTATAACCTTTACAGGCGGTAAAAGTAGCTTTAAAAACAGCAAAACCTCTTTTAACAAGTCTGTTACCAACAATTAAGTAGATGTTGTATTTCAAGATGGAGTCGTTTTAAACTATGAATAACGGATAACCGTATTGTCGTTAGCATTTATCAAAATGTCAGATGACGTCATAAAACGCAATCTTTGATGGAATTTGTGTAATAATGAGAAATGGCGTGTGAATTACTTGAGCTTCGTGATCGGCATGTATTATTGGTTATTTATTCAATAGACTGATATATAGGTATGAGTTGCGGCTTCGAAGACCGTCGGTATGTGATTAAGAAGATGGCATTGTTAATATTTCTGTTGTAGCTGATAGAAAGCGCTGTTGTGACGATTTAGACTCGTTCTTGACTGATTGGCCGAAGCTGGCAAAGGAAATCGTTATTTGAAAAAGTATGTTGTGTAGAGGTTTAATTTAAAACATAAATTAAAGAGAAGACTTATAATATCAACCATCATCTGCCTAACCTTACCGGCTCACTCGGCTTCCAGTCTAACCGGATGCAGTTGAATACCAGTATTTTACATAGAGCGACTGCCTATCTATACGATGCGCCTTGAGACTGGTTCACAGATTTTTGAACTTCTTCGACTTTTAAACGTCTACAGATGACAGTCATGAGAAGTCAGTCACAGACATCAATAACTATAAGCCTGAAATCGCCGTGAGCAAGCCTAGTGGTTAATGGTCTTGCCTTCTGTGTGTGAGAAAAGGCTGGTATTTTTTTTTGTATAATTAGATAAGCTATCATTCTAAAACACGAATGTAAAAATGTTCATTGAGAACTGCTGAAGTATGCGTTGTTCGAAATGTAGTAACAAAGGCATGACGATTTTTTTTGGGACAAGCCCATACTATTGCCAAATCACTGCAACTCATGAAAACCAGAATCAACAGTGGCGAAAACCACTAGAAAAGCGTCGAGCAATGAAGCCTGACCAGTCCCGGAGAAACGATTCAACTGTCTTGGATCCCGCAATGAAATAAATCAGAAAAGAACAGCGGAGGAGTTAGAAAAATGCATGACGATTTATAAAAAATCAACCGATATATATCTATCTTTGATCAATAACATGTCATAGCTGGAAAGTCATCGCAGGAAGTAAACTAAAAAGTTACGTATTCCGAGTTCTCACTAGCAAAGAGTAACAAAAAAAAAAGCACAACAAGCATGCGTCTGTGCCTGATTCACGAATATTCGCGTAATTTCCTGGATCTAGATTGGACACATGCACTTCGCGGAATAGGCATCCTAACTGTATGACGTAACGACCGAGATTTAAAATTTATGAAGTTTTTTGGTTCCACGAAGCACGAACCTTCAGTTCTAGAAGGTTTATCTTTTTTCTGCAATATTAACTTTCTTGATATATCTTCTGCATTATAATTAGAGATGGGCCGAATATGAGTTTGACCGACTAGCCGACTGACCGACTAGTCGGCCAACCCGCTCATTGCTGCCAGTGATTGGTACAAGTTTAAAAATAATAAAACAAAAGTCACTGAATTACATAGCTAAGACAGTTAATACTATAGTGAAAGTACAATCGCGATCTAAAAATGTTTATCAGTTTTCAAATAAGATTCTTTATAGTCTAAAATAAAATAAAACTATGCTCTTTACCTAATCACGCCACAAACATCTCCGACCATGTGATATAGTGAAGGGTGGGCGTTTTGGGGGACTGTCTTTTGTAAACGATTTGACGCTCAAAAAGTGCTGATTCTCAGCCTAATTTGAATAAATGAATTTTGATTTTGATAGATTTGTGCATGCAAATATAAACCTTAAGGTAGGCATTTTCAGACTGCGGCTGTACGTACATAATTGAAAAAGAATAATGTCGAAGAAGTTAGCCGTATAGAAATAGTATTTGAATAAAGATATAGGCCGATTATTCGCCGACTACATATATGGCCGGATAATCGGCTTTCCAGACTAGTCGGCTACTAGTGGGTACATCTCCAATTATAATGCTTGCAGCTTTTTGGCGATTTGCATTAAATTTACATGCAAATAAGTATTTCGACACGTTTATTTAAAGAAAAACGGTAAATTATAATTTGGGGCTACTGTTTACACAGCTGTTATAAAAACTAGATTATATGCTATCTAACGGGTATGGTTTTAAGGTCTTAAATTACATTGATTTGTTATTCTCTTAATTACAAAGAAATGCTTTAAAACTAGAATTATTTTCTCAATTTTTAGTCTCAAAACGAATTCAAAAGTAATTACTAGAGCATCGATTGTTAGTACTTCTAATGTTTGACAATCAATCTAAATTTGATTACATTATTCGTGTTCACTCAACCTTACCATTTCATCTAACTAAGCTTCACGTTAACTTCGAGCAATCAAGTTCTCTATTTGAATACCATTTAGTGACCATACGCGACTTAGAGCTGCATAAGCCTGTCCGGTAGTAAAAAACCGAAAAACCTGATACCCTGATGATCCTAGCCAGGATATCAGAACAAAATTTATGAAATAATTGTATTGTCATCGGCCCTACACACGTGTGCAAACTTTCATGTTAATCAAACTTCTGCCTCGTTGGTCTAGTAGTCCCAAGCGCGACTGTAGAGCGTGAGGTTGAGGGTTCAATTCCAAGGTTGGACAATTTGAGTTTTTCTCAATAGGTATTTTCTCAATAGCAGCGTGGAGTCTAGTTTTGTGCCCGGTTGATAGCAATGGACTCGCCCCATTACATGGGACTTAAAATGTAACTGGCGAAATGTGGGTGTTACTTACTGTAGGTGCACTGCCCATCCTTTCGATGAATACAGGCGCGATGTTATATTATGATCTAACTTGTTGAAAATGGTGGAAATAATGCTGAAAGGTTCCGTTTTAAAAATAAGGGGATATTTAATTTGTTTACACGGTAGGACCCCATAAAAAAGAAACTATCCCATCATATTTATGACACACTTGCACCTCCTTACACATAGAAAATATATGGAAAAAAAAAACAAGTTCAAAAACCTCGCCACAGACTACCACACACGAGACTAAAGAAAAACACTCCGGGCGGCACGGCTGACGCTCTCACAAACAATTGTGTTCAATGAACTTGAAAATTGTTCTCCACGTAATGATATTCATTGGAAGCACGGCACTACATGTTTTTCAGCTACGCCATTTTGTAACGTGTCGTGTAAAGCGTGATATAGGCGAATAAAGTTGTATGTGCTGTTACTGATTTATTGAGTATTAATAATATTAATATATTAAAAATAATAAAAAAAAATCCATGTTAGAGTTGCAACTAATACCTAAGCTAGATAACTTAATATCTTGTAATATTTTTTTTTTTTTTAAACGTTGCCCCACACTAGGAATTTCTCCTGTGTCGTGGGTGCGTTTACAAACATACAAACTCACATACACAAACAGCCAGACCCAGAACAACTACCTGTAGGTCATACAAATATTCGTTCTGTGCGGGATCGAACCCGCGACACGCGGCGCAGCAGTCGATCGCTCAGCCACTGCGCCAACCGTACCGTCAATAATGTCAATAATAAATAATATAAGCGCCCAACCTCATTGAAAATTTATGAAAGGATTCTGGAAGACGTATGAGCATTTTTTATTACAATGCTTGGACTAAGTCTTAGTTTAGCTTCATTGGAAACACAGATAATTGTTGTGTAAAAATTTGTTCCTGATTTCAAAAGATATATAGACAATAGTTTATTTAAAAAAAAAGCAGTCTATTATTGACCCACTGCAGGGCAAAAGCCCCAAAAAAAAACAGATAAGATACAAGCTTTTAATCTCATCATACTTTTAATTACAAGTCCAGGTTTTGTCACGATCTCTTTCTTCGCTGCTGTCAGCGACATCCAGGATATACTTAGAAAGTACGTGTGGATTTAAAGAGTCACATTGATCCCGGTTTTGAACCCACAACCTTGTGTATTAGAGGCGAGACCTTAGGATGCCTGTCCATATAATCGGAGCGAGGCTGCGGAGCGGAGAAATGAAGAAATATTTACCAATAATCCCTGTCGACTGGAGCAAAGCGCAGATTTTATGCAATCCTATTGGTTAAAATGTTCTCGGTTTGTCCACTCTGCAGCCCCACTCTGCCTCAATGGACGGACATCCTAAACATTGGGCCATCACGCTATTTGTAACTAATAGATTTGACTTTTTGTTTTAGGACCTATTTATCTTAATTATTATTCATAGCCACTCAATGCTGAGAGTTAGATAAACTTACACACTTCAGTTTCAGCTTACCCGCTAAACTTAAGTGTATGTAACCTCAGCTTAACAGAGAAATTGTCTGATACATGAGAAAGGTGTAATGTTCCACAGCATCATTTAACACGGTAATATATTAAGCGCCATGATGGAATAGGTGTCGTCGTGCTGCGAGCATTTTTCATTGAAACAGCCATTTTGTATGCTCACAGAGAGAAGTAACCTTATTTGTGTTTTAATAAAACCGTTGTAAATATGGGTTTGATGAGAGATGAATGTATTCTTTATGCGTTTTTGTAATGGGTACAATTTAGAGAATATGTTCCTAAATTATTTATTCAATTATAATAAGTTTGTTAGAAATTTTGGTCGTTCAGTCCTCAGTAAACTTTTTGATCATTTCCCATGTGGGTTTAATATACGCAAACAATAGCCGGTAAGTTCTTGTTACCGGCTATAATTGTATGTAAAAAATTATCATTATTTATAAAAAGAATATACCTAACCGAATTGAATCTTAAATATCATTTCACCGCGAAAGTCCTCTAAACCGTTCTGAAATCATCTCGATACACGATATTCTCCGTAAAGACCAAAAATATCAACATTTGCAACCTGGCGCCGGCCGTTACCAACGCGTGAATCATGCGCATTCCTCCACTTATGCCACAAGACGTCGACACTAGGATTTTGGTAGTTTCTAGGACATTTGTAGGCAGCCTGAGTATCGTACCGATAAATGACAGTTAACACTAGTTGTTATTCAAAACTATGATCGTTAAGCGCCAGTTATTTGTAACTTGGAATAAATTTTAATGTCCACCTTAGTTGTGGGTATCTTGAAATACAAATACTTATTGTTAAAATGGTGGGTAGCTGTGTCGTAATAGTAATGTCTGCGTATAACAATAAACTGTCAAGTTTCACTATGCATAAAGTTTTTATATGTTTTATGAAGGGTTACAAAGTAAACCAAAGTAATGATGAATGGATTGTGTGAAAGATGATATGGTTAGAAAGTAGGTTATTGTTAAGATGATGGTAAATATAGATGTATGGAAGAAGAAGACATGCTGCGCCGACCCCAAATAAATTGTGAAAACGGCAGGAAGATGATGATCATGATGGAGAGTAGTACCCATGATGAAGAACAACTTTTACTATGGGACCAAACCTGTTATCGCGAATTTTTTTTTTCATTTAGTTTCATTTTCGAAATTTCTTTGATAGTTTTTCAACTTTATCGCAAAAGAAATAAGGCATATGTTGAATTGGGAAAATTTGACAGTACATGATTCCTAAGCGTTGAAATTTTTTCGTGCGCTTTTTTGAATCCCTACGTTTATTATATAAATATACTTGAGTGCTTACTTTAATTTATTTGAAAGACCATGTTTAGGAGCAAAAAGCGGGTTGATTAATTTATTAAATTCATAATATTAACATTACAAATCAATCAACTTTTGTTTTTGCATATCTCCCTGGAAAATCTAGTGATATCTATTTCTAATTATATCTCCCCTATTTGCTTAAAGACGAACATACCTACTTAGTTAAAGTATGAAACAATTAATCATTACTCCATGTATCATGAGTAGACATTTACATATTTATTCGTGCCGCCATCGCGGGCAAAATTATGCAAAACAGCGGCCGGGCCGACGACGACTCATAATTAAATATAATAAAGCATTTTAATCTCATTGGCCTTAAAACGTTTTAAAACTGTCACGCCTTATTAAAAATTAGTGTTGTATAAAAACAAGGGGTTTTTGTAGCCGAAGCCGAAATCTAAAGTGGTGAAGTTTTAGCCGAAACTTTTTATGTTTGTGCCTAACAAGGCACAAGTGAACCTCCCTTTTAAAACCTTCAACGTCATTCAGATTTTTGTTTTGTACCTATTTTTATCTGGCTTCCAGGCAAGGAATAAAGTATCTCAATACACAAGTAAGTTATGTAAGAAGAATAATAATTTAATAACTACTTTTCCCGGGTTGATTCCGGTAAGCTGTGCTTACCGAGGTCGGTCTGTGGACGGGTAGCCATCCATTATATTTCCCACCTCGGAAAGCACGCCTTAAGCCTGTATATCTGTCATTTATGATCTAAATGACAGTTACTTAGAAGAAAGACAGGCTTCACCTTACTTTCCTGTTGAATTGGAAAAATAAAATAATATTTATTCTTAAACAATTAAAATTTGTATCTGAAATCATTATAATAACATTTAAATAGTTTGTTTGTAGGTACTTAGCTGTTTTCCATCCCAATAGGCATACACTACGGCTTGCGATAACCATTCAGAAATATAGAATACTAGTTTTTCACTACTACCACTGCATTACTAGCTGAGTTTCGGCTGTCATTTGGCTGAAAGATACAGCCCATCACTACCAAGAATTCCTTATTACGCCCACACTTCAAAAATCTCAGCCCAATAAATATAAAAGTCAATTCATATTTACAACTGTAATGTCAGTGATTGTTACATTAAGTTTGTTATAACTATAACTCATAATGGATTATGATTTAACTGAGCCATATATCTTTGGAAATGCTTTGTTTTAGGATCAATAAACTACACGAAATTACTTTTGTTCACAAAGAACAGTCAAAATCAATATTAACAAACCAATGTTCTAATTTTTATGATTTGTGTTATTATTGTTAAGTTATATTAACTCAATATTGGACATATACTTCTATAAAAACGTTGCCCCACACTAGGAATTTCTCCTGTGGTTTGCGCGTTTACAAAAATTTAAACTCACATACACAAACGGCCAGACCCGGAACAACTACATGTAGGCCACACAAATATTTCTTCCATGCAATGAATCGAACCAACGACACGCAGCGCAGCAGCCAATCGGTCAGCCACTACGCCAACCGTGCCGTCAAATGTAATTGTTAATGTAAAAATAATTGCATTTTAATAAATGATAGGGTTAATGCAAAAAGATTTGCAGAATAAATTATAGGGTTATTACAAAAAGGGCAATGCAACGCCAATCAAAGTTCACTTCACATGACACCGCATAATTTCATTTTCTTTAACGAAAATCAGAAACGAATAACATTTAAATTATCCCTACATAATGTATGTCTTTAAAAAGCGATATTACGCAAATAAACACTCAAAGCTTACTTCACTGATAATGTTATTTATTAAAAGCTTTCCGGCTTTTAAGAAAACCGAGTTTTATATCAGAAAGTTGCGAGATTATTATGTCGAGAAGTTGCTTAACGTTAAAGGGCCGGTATAACTAAAAGAGATAAGCGACATATGCTGGGGTGTTGTCAACATCACTACACCCACTCAACACCTACAAACAAGGTGGCGTAAGGAACACCACACGAACGTCCCCGAAATGTCGGAAGCGGCGGATAGGTAACTACAATCTACTGATAATTTAAAGTGAGTCAAAAGTTCCGGTAATGCCTCGTCACTGGATGTACATTGATTAAAGTGCCCTTTTTTTGGGACCTCAAAATGAAACAAAACTGACATATTTCCGTTACCACAAGATTCGACTAACACTACTTCTCAATGCATAGGTAGGTATACCTTTAGAAGCATTAAAAACAGAAAATAACAACAGATCATAGGACTAAATTCAAAATCAATCGTCTAATTTTGAAATTCAAAATATTTTATTTTACGTAAACCTAATTATTTTGAAACGTCGTAAGTTGGGTACAAGGTTCCCATTTGGTCGCCTATATAGAATAACCACCAAGAAACTCCACGGTTACTCATTTAAATATAATTGGCTTTACAATATTTTTACATTTACAGTTTTAATAGGTTTGAGAACACAGAAGAGCGTTGTCAACAGGCAAGTAACTGAAACACGAAAACTGGTAAAACAATTGAAGATTGGGTAGCAAACTATACATTTAGATATTAACCCACTTTGAAATTAGAAACGGCACTCTTGATTCCTATCATAAAACCAATGAAGCAACGTGAAAAGCCGATCTCGCAATGCTAATTGGGCAATTTACTTCAAGTCTTCGATTAAGAGTTAATGCTTTACAGTTAGCAAGAAAGTGAAAAATAATTGGCATTCTCAGATAATGTGAGACAACAGATAGTTATTATCGTACATGTTTTGAATGTAACGCGTTGATAGAGATATTACTTAGTAGTTCGATAAACTGACAGAGTGAATGAAAGTATGAAAGTAGGGTTTATAAATATCATTCACTCTTTTGAAGGCTTGAAGGACAATAGCTTAGTAGATGCTGTGATAAGCAATGATAACATACTTCATAATATTACGCCTGTATTTCGTATTTATGTACGATTTTAATCGACTGTTTTTTTTTTTTAGAAATTTCAAATGGAAAAGCTAAGTAACACTTTGCCCGACCTGGAAAGTGCACCAGGAGTTTATGGTCAGCAGTAGCGCTAACACCAACGAGCCAGTCAATGAAAAAGCGATGTTATGTTTAGTAATATTAGAATTGATTTAAAATAGCAAAAGATTTCCAAAACCAAGCAGGTTAAGGCGAGAGTTTTCATAGTGACATAAACATTAAATAACCCACAATGATAGAGTGCCAGCATTCTTCACCAAAAAAGGCAAGATCAACATCGTTAATAGAGTTTTTATAACTCATGATTTAACTTAACAGGTGTTTAAGTTGCATCACAAATACTTTAAGTTGCACGCCTTGAGTTGAGTCTTGTGCCCACACCTCAAGCCGTAGGTTTGAATGACCGGGGACGCACATTCTTTACACATAAATTTGGAACCAAAGAGATTAAGGCACTTGGTCAAAAAACTATAAATGTCTAAAGCATATCAACATTTAATGATGCTATCAAAACTGGACTAAAATATCTGTAACAGAATATTTATCCAGAAAACGAATGCATACACGATACACGATATTTTGAAGGATCATTTACTCTTAGAACATTGTGAACAATTACCGGTAGGTAGAAATATTATTATTGTACAAAGAGAACGTTTAATTGATTATACTCAAAGTTTATTTTATGCCCGTATGTTGATTTCGAAAGATCAAGCACCAACATGGCAACGAGTCTATTATGAAAAATATTTACGCACCTTTTTGAGCGGACCCTCGTATATCTCCAAGTATTGCTACTATAGTGTCCTGAACTAGAAGGACACAGTAACAACTGAAGGCTGTTCGGTCTCGGCTGCCTCTGCTTCTTAACCCTCAGCTTCACCACTTCTTCTACTGCTAATTTCTCCAACTTTTTCTCTTTCTTCGTTTCTTTGATTGGCGGTTTTTTTGAATCCACACTCCATCTGCGCTCATCCATAATCTTTTCTTCCAAATTCAAATGATCCAACCTCTCTTTGATATAACTCCTTGTTCGTAACAAGTCTGGAGTAGTATCCAGTCTATCGTGTCTCCTTATTTCAATAGGAGACAATGGAGGTCTTCGTTCAAAGACAACTTTGGAGTACTCGTTACTTCGACGCCACAGACGAGGCGAGAGTGGCCAAAACCGCCCATTTTGTTGACCAGATTCCATCACCATTTTGGATTTTTGTCACTTCACTATTCACTGACTTAATCGATGCTAAAATTAGAATTGAAAATGTAAGAGCTTTAAATCCTCAGACAGTTATTTAAATGTGAAACGATAGCTTAACGTTGGTATTAATATAATTCAAGACTAACACTAAACACGTCCGTTACATCCGCAAGCTATTCATATACTAAACGTTGTTGAAATGAAAAGTGCATAACAAACGCGCCCACGCAATCAATCATGCGAAACGTCTGCGGAACCATAGATAAAGATGGAGTGACGACTGCGATGAGTCAAACAGTAGGTACAATTGAAGAAAAAGGTATTAGAAATAATATTTTTGGGATATCTTTATTTTCCTCAAAGGTAAATAATATTATTTTCCACGTATCAAACAAGAGTAATGTTTTTCTGCAAATTAATGTTAGGCTTTACCTTTACGCGTGTTTGAGGTAAAGAGGGTAATAATTTGAATAAATAAACTTCATTCAAATAAAAACTGGAATATAAATTGTCCACTCGTAAAAGCAGAAAAAATATGTCAAAGCAAATTACAAACGGCCTAATGAACTTTAACCATTTAAACGAGTTTGACCCTAAATGAGACAATTTTTATCAATTTCTATCATTTGTGAATTCTACATCAATTAGTTGAATTGAGGTCAGCGACCGACAAGCGGGTTATTATGGCCAGGCGGCGCTAGCAATAAAAACTGTGTTTTTGTCTTTTATTACAATTTGTACCTACTATAACAGGATCTGCGTACATTTGGCGCAGATTTAATAGCTTTTTTCCTGTCTACATATCGTTAAACGTATCATTTAAAATGTTATTGCACTTTCCGTGCGGAAATGGCTTAAATAAACAGATTAAAATCTTACGAGAGCATTTGCGTTTAATTTATAGGTAACGGAAAGAATAGTGTCACATAATCATGCTTTTGTTTTGGCAGCCTCAAAAAAATTAAAAAATACCTTTAAATCTTCCACCATTTTAGGTAACGACATCGTGACGGACTCATATAAAGGGGAAAAAAGCGGGTTTCTAAACAACACGAGGGGGATCACAAAACGTTGACGATTCCTGACGACGCTCTGATAGCCATAAAATGCCGAGAAGGCGTAATGGCTGTGATATCGGATGTCGCCGAATAGCTCTGCATACTAAATGCTGGCTCAGGAAGCGGGCGACGGAATATATGTGCGTATAGGCATGCTAATGTACCTAGTGATGTAGTACATAGATATCGTGTAAGTGGATACAGAGCTTTGCATATGGACTTGGGGGAGTGATTTAGAGATGTGCTTTTGAGAAATGTTGCTATGTGAAATTTAATTTAAAATAACCTTAATTTGAATAATATATGTAACGTCATAGACTAAAGTAACTAACACGACTGCAAACAATTAGCTGTAAAAGCAAGACATTATTTAATTCCAAATTACAAGACCTTTCTGCATCTAGTAGGTACTTGAGTACTTCCCTCCGCGTTGCGTTAGGTAACTGATTCAGCGGTTCCATTCAAGGAACATAAACTACAAATATATTTGAAATTCGTAAGCAAATTCTAAGCACCTAACAATTCTTATGTAACAACATTTAACGATAAAAGGAAACGAAGATAGTACTTAGACGAAACAAAAAACTCCGAAGTCTAAGTAAGGAGTCGCAGGATATAACGAAAGGAGTCAATGGTCTGAATCAACGGAAGCGTTCGATGCGGTTGACATTTTTATGACAAAAGGATTGAGTCAGCGACCAGTGATTCTTGAAATTGAAACGAAATCAATGCTTGTTGAGAGTGGAGTTCAAGTGTGGGATGCGTCGGACATTCTTGCTTATAGCTTATTAATAATACCAGCCTGTTACTGTCCCACAGCAAGGCAAAGGTGTCTTCTCATACAGAAAAGGCACGAGTATTAATCACGCTTACTCAAGGCCATGTTACGATTTAGGCGATTGGCACACTGCACCGCATCACGCAGCGTAGCGCGGGAGTGCGTGTTCTTACGTTGTTTGCAAGTACCTGTGTTTGTATAGAAAACAGCGTAGCGCAACACACAGAAAACGCATTCACGCGCAGTGTTCGTCGTTCGTCGCCACGCACCCTGCTGCGTAATTTGGTGAAGTGTGCCAATTTAATTATGTTATTTAATAGAAATTATAGGTCTTCTTGGGTCATATTGGGCTCTCTGGTTACTGTCTGAAGTTCCGTTGCATTTTTATTCATTACCATCACTAAGCAGGACATAAAGTTCGCGCCCAAACGTTATTTTATTCATGATTTAGTTTTAATTGTGTGTGTACCTATACGCCACACCTTTCAGTGAAATCCTTTGCAATATTTCGTAATATTATGTGAGGTGTTTAACAAACGGAAGTTTCTAATTAATAATATCTTATCTACATAATCAGCCCATGTCTGATGCAGTTGTCTGCACTGATAAGTCATATATAGCTTTGAGTATATAAATACGTATTTAAAAAAGTAGTTACAGAATCCTCAACCTAGATCCGCGTAGCGTTACTCTCTACGAAAAATCGATATACTTCTTTCTATTCAAATTGACATTTGTTGTCTTAATTTATGACATTTAGGCGTAGAAATCATTTGTCAATCTGTCATTTTGGTGTTGCTTTTTACCGTTTCTACGGTGGTTATGCTAGTGTGCTGGTCTAAGATACTGTGATTTTACAAATAAAAGTCGTATAAAAACATGGTTTTGTAACAATATAAACGGTTATTGGCACTGCTAGGTCAACAGCATCGTGTCATCGTGTAGGATGCGCAGACGCAGAGGAATTGCGTGCCTCCGTCCACGTAGTATGGCGCGGTGATTAACGCATTATGAATCAATAATAAATCCTTCACAAATACTGTAATTTATGATTGTTAACATTGTATTATTTGTATTGTATTATAAGCACATGTGAATAGCGGTTAACGAGGGGTTGTAATATTGAGTTGGTTCGTTCTATCACCCACCTCTCTTAGAGATCGCAGATTATTCGGTTCGAGAATCAAATCCCGGCACAGACCTTGGAATCATTTCGAGCACACTAGCGATAAATATTAAAGCATGATAATAAGCTATAAACATATCTTTAGGCATACATATGATTGCAGACGTAAATTAAATACAGTTGTACGAATAGATATGACTTTTAAGCCAGTAAAATTATATCTAAGTGTTATTAACAAAATTACGTCAACGTGACGCATTATTTTGCATTCATGAATGAACATCGTTTTTATCGATCTCAAGGGGAATATTTTTACCGTCATTACATCTCTGCTTCCCGCCATAGATTGTGATACAATTGATAACAACATTGGCGACTCATTTAAAATACATTAGTGATAAATCATATATTTTTTTCAGAAATCTTGGATTATTTCCAAAAATTCTGCAAGTGTGAGTCGATAACAATCACTGAAAATATCGTTATCTATTACAAATTATGAATGAAATGCCTTTCAATACACAGTAGTATCAAAATCATTCAATAGTGCATCACTTGATATCCTATCAATCAATAAAAGTCGTGAGTACTTATGTCCATCATCGTCATTCGTTGCTTACAGTAGCCGTAATATCGTAATAAAACTTGGTGTTATCTTTCCACGCTGCTTAGTTGGGAGTTATGGGCTTGCAACTTGCACTACACTAATCTTCCAGTCTTTGAATAACTTTGGGACTTACGGACTTGCTAGCGGCTGGCGGCAAACCAGACACCTGTTCACAACTGTGTTTACAGAACTTAACTTTGTTCACAACTGTGTTTACACACTAAAGAGTAAAACGCTTATCAAAAAGAAAGTCAAAGAAGGAGAAAATGTTTAAAATTTTAAGTGTATTTTCCAAAATGGAGGAATACAAAAAAACGATGAATGGTTTGTGTAAAAGGCGATATGGCTACGGAGGAAGTGACCATTGAAATGAAGACAAATAGAGACAAACGTATAGAATAAAAAGACATGCTGAGCCAACTCAAAATATACTGGCATAAGGGCAGGAAGATGATGATGATGTCAAAATGACTAAATAAACAATAGCAAACGTTCACTTTGAAGAAATATAATAAGACAAGACCTAGGGAAATAAAATGAGACAAACGACACACAATCAGCAGAAGACAATAGAATCCATTAGCAATATTTACGCAATGAATAATCCTTTCCAGAAATTTCGTTAACTGCTAAAGTAAGATCCTAAGAAAGCTTCAAATAACCCTGGTGCAAGCATTGTTGGTGACAATAACCGGAAACCGTTGGCACTGTACGTGTCTGATGCCTTACATGGTGTCCTAATACCGTATGCAGTGGTGGTCGCTTACTGTTGGGAATTATGAGCTGGCCTGATGTGACTTTGATGAAGCTTCTAAGTGACGTTTTGGAATGCAGTGATGTGCATTCTGAAGAAAGATAATATTATAATGAAGGTGACGTCAAACTTGACGAGGTCTTGATGAGCTTATCTTCATGATGGATCTCTCTTTCACCATTGCCAACGACCGCCACAGGCCACCACTTGAACTATTAGTAAAGTGTTATTGTAATCGTGCGTGCATGACCAGATGTAGGAACGTAAACGAAGAAAAAGGAGTGTGTAATGATCGTAGCAGGTGGTTCTGGAGTTTCTGCTTACCCACATGGGAAAAAGGTGTGAGATAATGACTGTATATGTTGTTATGATTGTAAGAACAATTCCAACGGTCTCGTTCAAATTTGTCGTAACCTGCATCCATACCTAGCTCTAATTTTTGCTTTAAGAACATTCGACAGCTATCTACCCATTACATCCAAACAGAGTTTCGCAATACAAGTTCACAGTATAAAAGAAACTAGTTAACATTCCACCGGGCTTTCATAAAGCGAATTCCGGTTACCATTATTTTGTTCAGCAGCTGTCTCCTGTCAAACTGCAGTGAAATCCGGAAGCCGGCCATTTTGGACTGCATAGCAAACTGTCCCAGATATTTGGAACAGCCGTTAATGCCGTGATTTGAAACAACGTCCACACAAATGAGTTTGTTCGGCTTTTGTTTATAATTAGTGCACGAATTTTAGTTGGTTATTGGATGGTGGAGAATTTTATTATTGGAACGCATTTTGTATAATAGAGTGGTGGATTTCCAGTTGTATGTAGTTCATCATTAAAGAGTGTTTAAGCTGGAAGCGATGAATAAAGCCAATAAATTTGTGCCTTTGTGCAATGCAAGTTCTGAAAATGGTATTGTTTATAATTTGAAGCAAAAGAGAAAGGTGTTAACAAAGTAACTACTATGTCTTTTATAATCATGAATAATAAACAACCAGATCAGACGAATGAAACTTCTAGCCTAAGGGCTGCAGAAATGAAAACACGTATCACGAATGAAGTGAAAGCTTTAAAGACACCTCTCTTACAAAACACGAATTACTTTTTGCCCCAGGACTTCATAAGAGCTATAATTTAGCAAGCACAACTTCCAAATGAGGCGCAATAATTCAAACTATATGCTGTACCGTGGTCTTATCAGCTGCAAGCCGGCCACCCCGGCTCCCATAACGCATGGTCAAGCTTGACATATGGCTCACATCAATCACTGCGAGATATATCTGCTTGTTTCCGCATATCATCGGATGCCGATGTCATTTGTCCCGCTTTTGTTGTAAGCTCCCAAAGGATTATGTGTAAAAGCAATTTGGGACAGTCTTTTATTTTTTATGTGTTTGGGTATTGGGAAAAAATCTTTGTGGAGGTAGAAAATTACAATGAAATAGCGCCTTCGCTTGTATCGTCACCAAATGTTGTGCAAAAAATTGTATTTTTGTTTTTACAAAATGAAACCCTTTCCTTATTCCTTACAGTAAACTTTTGCATTTGTGTTTTCTTTTTATTTCGACACATCAGTGCTTCTGCCAACTTTCTGAGTTCCTAAGCTCCCAATTACACAATAAGATACTTCATTAACTACTACCTAATGTTCCCAACGACCTCCAGCTCTATGAAACTTGCCAAGTTCGATCGAACCAAAATCTGTAGTCATGACTGGGCCAAGTCTGAAGTAAAACTTGGTTATATCATCACAATAGTCGGTCTATGCCTGAATGGAAACTGCTCCGTAACGCCACTTAATAGGCCAATGAGGGCGTATGTTTGCCAAGTCCGGCCTACGTGCTAATTACAACTTTGGGGTATTGAAAGATGGTTGGGAAGACTTTGTGTTTAATTTTGGTTCATTAGTAAGGAACTTAAGATTGGATTTGTAAAGCAATGTTAGAAAATAATGCGATTGGTTAAGAAGGTACGGCATTTTAAATTTCTCGTTTCGAGTCCATTTTTTTTTCTTTGTGTTTAGTTAGATTTGTTATCCTTTATTACGGGATTATAATTATCAGGTACATCCTCAGAAGTATCAACTTCAACACTAATCCTATTAAATTTACTACCTACACCAACAGACAAATCTCCACAACTCGAAACATTCCCAAAAGTAGTCCCCACGACAACCTAAACGGTGGAATCGCATGTCCTACATCCATTTCATGTTTGCCTAGTAACACAGAAACAAGTTAGATAACAGAATGTTTCACTCTATTGTAAGTTTGTTACCACTGACCAACTGTGAAACACTAAATGGTTGTAAACATTATGAAAACGAGTCGAAAGCGTGCTTCTTACTACTTGTAACTAATGTGTATTGTGAAACGTAAGCTAAAGTGGGCCATGAAAAGTACAAGTTACCTCAGAAGTTCTAAACACAGGCAGATTGAGACAAAGTTGTATTACATAGTTGCAGTCCATGATGTATTTAGACTGGACTTGGTAGGCGATTTGGATAAAGGCTTCACTGTTCGTAAAAGGTTTGAGAAGATGACAAAATATAACCATTGGCTAGCACAAATAACTATCCTGCGTTCGCAATTAAGTTTCCGAAAATGTAAACAAATATGTGATTTTGGAAACATTACCGCCCATATATAAAGTTTAGTTTGCGTTGATACATATTTGTTTCAGTGGAAAATTTATTTCCAATTATCATCTGCCTAGATTTTTCCCAACCATGTTGGAGTCGGCTCTGAGGTATCTGACCTCCACAACCCAATTACTGGGCAATACGATACCCCTTGGTAAGACGGATTGTTAGACTTGCGGGCTTTTAACTACCCGTAACAACTGTCAAAGATCTACAAATGACAGCCGGTACCAACGGCTTTTAGCCACGAGCTCCCACAATAATTCCAATAATAGTTATAATCGCAAAATTGCGACCTAGGTATTTTAAAATTCTTACTTAGAATTTTAGAATAGGTCGCATGTTTGGTACGAAGCTTTAGAATATAAACAGCAAAATTATCATTGAACGATCAATTCCACTAAATAAATAGCTAACCGTAGTAAAAAAACTTGTGCTCTAGCTATTATTCTGGAAGGGCATCTCGTGCAGGTCAACCTAAGAGGTTGCCGGCTGCATAACCGTAGTATCCTGTGAATATCCTTAATAAAGGCCTCAAGCCAGGGCATAAAAACTTATTAATTATGCGACTACGCGCTAAAGGCACTCCTTGTGGGGTACGGACCTCGGCTAGGGCGTCGCTTGTAGCAGGGCAGCAAGAGACAATTTGTATCGAACCAAGATTATTTAGGGACGCGACGTTGATCTATCTCTTTCTTCATAATTCTAAGATGTGGAGCTGTTTATAAGTGGGTCGAGACTCAACAGTTAGAGGGGATTATGTTACGTGCCTGAGAAAAACTGTACTCTTGTTGTGTTTGGCAAGATTTATTTATGTCGGTGTGGTTGGGAGCAGTTTTGCAATACACGATAGAAGTATTAGTGGTTTTTTTTTATTGGGACAAGCCCGCCACACTGCTTCCAAACCACTGCAACTCATGAAAGCCAGAATCAACAGTGGTGTGGTGACCACCAGAATAGCGTAGAGTCATTGAAGCTCTTTGAGCACCTGAGGAACGATTAAACTATCTTGGATCCCACAACGAAATTAATCAGAAAAGAACAGGGGAGGAGGTCCCGTATTTTCGGATGAGTATACCCAAACAGTTCGAGTGTTTCAGGAATATTATACCGGGCCGAGTAAATAAAACCTCGAAAGCTCTATTGAAGAAAAAGATGAGAGGAGGGAGCCGTAGACACGAGAAGATATAATGGAGAACACTACACTCTTGGCCAAACGAAAGACACAATATTATTTATTGCACCTTAACTGTTTTGATTTTCTGGAAAGATCCTTTCTTCGAAGTCACGAGCCCCTAGTGTTCCCCCCGTCCCTTCCCCTTCTGTGTGAAGCACTTCATTATCAATAACATTAACCTACATTTGCGATATTAAAACGTTTCTGAGAGAGATGTTGTTTGTCATATTACTGTGAGCGATAAGATGAACGAGAAAGTTTACATGAAGTAAGATTATATATAACTTGACTAATGAGATTCAAAGGTAAATGATGGAATGGTCATGATGGCCCAGTGGTTAAGGCCTCGCCTCTTGTGCACGAGGATATGGATTCAAACCTGGGCAAGTACTAATGTGACTTTTTCAGTTCATATATCATTTCTAAGTTTATCTTGGACATCACTGACATCAGTGAAGGAAAACACCGTGAGGGACCTGGACTTATAATTATTATAAGTCTGAAATTGCCAACCCGCCTCGAGCAAGCGTGTTGATTAATGTTCGTGCCGATCCTCTGTATGAGAAGAGGCTTTGCCCAGCAGTGGGACAGTAACAGGCTGGTTCTATTAATAAGATATAATACGTCTGTTTAATATGATCCCTGTAGGTATATTTGTCTACCTATTAGAATGGGTATACTAGGTGTAATTTTGGAGCATTAAAAACAATTGTTACTATGGGAAAAACCCTGGTATCATAGAAAAAATTACCTGTTCAGTACATTTTGACGAGTATACGCACATAAATGTACGGAGAACAGTAGTATTTTGGTCGTTATTTAACAAAGGATAGAAGTGGTATTTCAATGAACACATACTGAAATTATTTTGTCATCTTTACTCCACTGGAAACATAATATTAGACATACTTTTTAGGTTAAATCAACTTGTCTCTTGTTGAATAGAATTCTGCTGAATCAGTTCAAAGATCACTGTTCAATTGTTTATCTTATACGACAAGCGAACTAGAATTTTAACACTTCAAAGAGAAAATAGTGTAGGTACACGTATCGAAACCAACAGTTACTGCGAGTATTGTGAATTGATTCCACTGACCAACTGTTGGAGAGTTGCTCAAACATGCACACAACGCGTGTAACGAGATCGCAGTGAGGGTAGCGCGGAAATATACACAACTAGCTTTTGAAGGCGACTTCACTCGCGTTACTGTAGATTTTGTCAATCCCCAAGCTATTTTGTAAACGCAGGATGACAGGTACGAAACACAAAATAGTGACAGAAGAAGTTTCTGTTTATTATGTTTGTATTTGAAATGGTAGATAATCGCGATCGGTTAAGCTACGCTAGCCGGGGTCAGTCTGTGGATGGGTGACCGTTCGTAACATATCGAGACTCCTCCGTGCCTCGGAAAGCACGTTAAGCCGTTGGTCCCGGCTGTCATTTGAAGATCTTTGACAGTCGTTACGTAGTCAGAAGCCCGAAAATCTGACACCAGTCTTATCAAGGGGTATCGTAGTGCCCAGTAACTGGGTTGTGGAGGTTAGACAGGCAGTCGCTCCATGTAAAATACTGGTATTCAGCGGCGGTTAGATTGGAAGCAGACCTCGACATAGTTGGGAAAAGGCTAGGCAGGTGGTGAGATAATCGCGATGATGCTTGGACATCACCTGAGCTATTACCATCTTCTGCCAACTAGTTAAACCAGGAAGAGACAAAGGAATTGTACACACACAGAACAACCATACGGCCACATTGATAATTAAGTACATTAACAACGATATGGCACGAGCAGCTAATACTAATGTTTTTTCCTCAGTTCCTGGAATCGGGGAAAAAACACAATTTAAGTACCTACGTATCATGGTGAGCAATGATAACGAAATAAAGGTAGGTAAACACAAACAAAGGATAACCTTACCAACTAAATTATTGTTACTAAAGTTAAGTTCAATCTCATAGTGAGCCTTTAAGATGATTCATAGAAGGAAGTTGAGTGGAGACCGCGACTCGGCAAACGTAGTGTAGGACGCCCTCTGACTAGGTGGGATGACGATCTGCGAAATACTGCAGGCAGATGCTGGATGCGGTAAGCTGAAGACAGAGCGCTATGGCGCTCATTAGGAGAGGGCTATGTCCAGCAGTGGACTAATATAGCCTGATGATGACAGAAGGAAGTTACGTAAATGGAAAAGAACAGCATAAAAAGTTGGCGCTGGATGTACTGGACTCCAATGACAAAGACTAGTCCTTACTTCGGTAGACAAAGAGAAGTGGGAATAGAGTAGCGAGTACTTTTGCCCTTCAGTGGAAAAACCCAGGCCAGCAACAATAACAACAACATTCGTAAAAAGAAAGAACGAAAAACACGATTCTGTTTTAGGATCACTCTTTTTGTACCCAGAGAAGAAACGAATACGGTACGATGAACAAGATGCTGAGAGAAAACTGTATCAAAATAATGAAGACAACTAAATAAATATCCAATGACGTAAATGTTCTATAAATAAACAAATAAAATACGAGTAATGAGGAAGGCGAACATCCTTGTTAGGTCCTAATCGTGTGCCGGGGGAAACTGTCGCATGGAATAAAAAGTACAGAAGGCTAGACTGACAGAAAGCTAAGCTTGTCGAGGGCAGTCTGTGGATGGGTGACCGTTCGTAACATCGAGACTCCTCCGTGCCTCGGAAAGCACGTTAAACCGTTAGTCCCGGTTGTCATTTGTAGATCTTTGACAGTCGTTACGGGTAGTCAGAAACCTGAAAGTCCGATAACCAGTCTTACCAAGGGGTATCGTGTTGCCCAGTAACTGGGTTGTGGAGGTCAGATAAGCAGTCGCTCCATGTAAAACACTGGTATTCAGCTGCATCCGGTTAGACTGGAAGCCGACCCCAACATAGTTGGGAAAAGGCTAGGCAGATGATGAAGGCTAGACTGTTCCGTTGGTCTAGTGGTTGTAAGCGCTACTGCTGAACATGAGGTCCTGGGTTCGATCCCCGGGTCGGGCAAATCGTTATTGGGATTTTCCATCTGGAGTTTCTCGATTAATGACAATAGGCATGCCCTTTATTATATGGGTCTTAAACATATCTGGCGAAATGTGGGTGTAGTATAGGTACACCTCTGACTTACCCTTCGGGGATTACAGGCGTCATGTTATGTTAGAAGTTTCATACAACGAGCAAGAAAGACACGAAGATAAAATGGCAATGTGTGAAGTAAAAATTATGTATTTCGTCTAGTTCCTTCGCTGTTCTTTTCGAATTAACTTGATAGTTGTATCCAAGACGGTTAAATCGTTTTTCATTGCTTCGATGCTCATCTGGTTTTCCCCATTTGAATCTGGCTTGTAGTAGTTACAGAGGATTGGAAAGTAGTGGTAGGACTTGTCCTAAATTTAAAAAAAATGCGTGTTCGGGCGGCGATCTCTAAACAATTAATGAACGTTCTGCGCTTCCACTTGCTGTACGTTGATTAGTGTCTGTGTACGTTTTCCACTTGCAGAGCAGTACTTCTGCACCTTCATATCTATATTGTGGCTGCTGTTATTGTTGAGCCATGGATCGTTACTAGGGTCGTTCGCATCTATCGGAAAAGCGTTCCTTTTTGTTGTTATCAGATAACGTACTGGTGGAAATAATGGGATTTATTTTATTTTCTGTATTTTACATTCACCTGTTACTAACCAGTGGGTTCTATGTTTCTATGGGAAGTGGTGAAGGGTGGGCGTTTTGGGGTACTGTCTTATGTAAATGTTTTGATGTTCAAAAATTGCTGATTCTCAGCCTAATTTGGATAAATTAATTTTGATGTATGATTTATAAAACAGCAAAGGGTAAGAAAACCCAGTAAAACAAAGCGTACACGCCAATTGAACACTACAGAAACTATTTTCTTACTTTAAACCTATTATAGTAAAACTATTATATTTTTTATGACTACAGCTTTTATCTTCACTTGAAATCACAATGGCCTTCAGCACAGAACTAATTAGATAACAAATGACAATCCAGCGGAAGCCTGACAAATTAAAATACAACAAAGGCCTGTTTTTTCCTCAATTCCCCAGCGGCTGAGCTTGGGAACAGACGATAAAAAATTAATTTACTCAGTTCAATTAATTGACCGGCGAAGTGGGAAATAGATTTGCCTTGGACAATACTACGGGCTAAGTATATGATCAAACTATGGAGAAGCTGTTCGCAGACCACGATACAGGAGGACTCTAAGGGAATCACGAAACACCAGGCAATGAAAAAACCTTGTGATCAAACCTTGTTTCTATGCGAATAAGTCATAAAATTCTTTAAAGAATAGTTTGTTTTGACGGACACATTTGCTAACGACCTGGCGCTGGTCCAAAGGACGATGAGTCAGTTCTGAAGGGAATTCCTAAAGCGCCTGATGTCATTGAGCTGGGGTATTTTGAGTACTAATATTAATTAATAGTAGGGTTATCGAAGTATTTCCATTAACAGATGATTGATGGAAAGGTCTCCTTTTGAAATATCCAAATCGGAAGAAAATTGATGGCGAATAACAGTGATACTAGGCAGGATATGGTTACATTAATTTGATCATGTATTGAATATTAAGAATACAAAATATATCATATATGTATAATATATGTATATACATAATATATGAAATGTGAAAAGCAAAGGGCTTCAAAGCGAGGTAATAAATAAATTTACATCTTCACGTAAAACAAAATTCTGAATAATATTGGCACAGAATGAATCACATTCGTATTAAGACATGTTTCCTGGTCGTATAAATAATAATGATGTAAGATGTGTAACTGGAGATTTTTCAGAGCATATTTCTGTTCGGGAAGAAGACGAGCGCGCAGACAAAGAAAACGTACTAAAGTGGGATGAAGATTAATCACAGCATGTAGACCTAAAGTCAAAGATGAAACAGAATTCTACTGACAGGTAAAAGAAAGGAACACTGTTTACAGAAGAAATACTTGGATATTAATAATTAATAGACATTTTTAATGAACAATAGTATTAGTTAATAGTTGCTTAAAGTATATAAGTAATTTTTGGGCTTATGGTTTGCTGTGTGAAAACCAAAAAAATAATAATGAGAGCGATGACTTGGCAACTATACTTACTTTACGAAATATTCCATCCAAAAATGAACATAGAGCATATTAAATACACCGAAAAAGCTTACAGAATACAGACCTACGATACAGTTCCAGTTCCAAATACCGTCTACAGGCTTAGAGCAATTACGGTTAATAGCAAACAGAGCAGTCGTCGTCTAGGAGACCACCAACCGAACGGGCCGAATGTCGAGACCATTTAGTTAATGGGACCGCCCCGCGCCGGCAAAAGGCAAGCTACAAGAAATATTTACATCAAGAAACCAAACAGAAGAAATTGAAAATTAAATTGAGGGACTTCTTAATTAAGACGAACAACTGACTCAATTATTGTTTTAATAGTCTTCTAAATGTAGGCAATGTTTTGTATTTAATTGGATAAGTAGTTTTAGACGGTGTTACTGAGGAACGAACTTGTGAAGGCTATATCTTATTCTTATATATAAAATTCTCGTGTCACAATGTTAGTTACCATACTCCTCCGAAACGGCTTCACCGATTTTTATGAAATTTTGTGTGCATATCGAGTAGGTCTGAGAATCGGCCAACGTCTATTTTCCATACCCCTAAATGATAAGGGTGGTCCACCCCAAGCATTTATATGGCAAAACAACGTTTGCTGGGTCAGCTAGTAATTTATAATGAAATCTTGCAAGCTACAAACAGGCCTTAAGATTCAACTAAAATCTAAACTAAGCAAAAAAAAAAACTTCTTGAAATAGTAATGACTTAAATTCACGCCCGTATTCCCTGTACTACTCTCACAATTCTCCAGTTATATTTAAGTGTCATGTAATAGGGGCAGAGCCTATTACCATCAACCGATTACAAAATTAAGTATTTAATAGTATTAACACTCATATTATATACGAGTATGATCTCCTATACAAACATTATTATCCGAACGAGTATTTCAAACAAAACCAAATCCATCCAACCGACGTCGAACAAAATTGTACGACCAAAAGCCGCGACAATTTAGTTAGTGGAATATCACCACGAAATTGCAGTAACAGCATGAACGTTGGAGTTAATCACGTTGTTAACTGACACACTGACTCATCGACATGTACAGACAACAAGCTATCTCAAACTGTCAGATTTTCTCAATTGAACATGAACCTTATTCTTTTGTAATAAAGTTGGAAAAGTATCAAAGAAATTTGTTAGATTGCGGTAGCTTGTTGTGCTGGTCTTTGTACAAACAACAGAACATATGAAACAATTCTGTGAATGAGAAATATATGAGAACGTACAACTAATATATTGAATGGTAAACGTTTCAATGGAGCATATAATAAGCACGGTATACTCGACTTACTGTTAATATTTGTAAGTTTTGCAAGTTAGATTACGCTTGTCGAGGTCGGTCCGTGGATGGGAAAGAACGTTTCAGAAAGCATTTCACGTCCTGGATGTCTTTACGGATAGTCAAAAGCCCAAGTCAGGTTTACCAAGGGGTGTCGTATTACCCAGTAACTGGTTCGTGAATGTCTCAAAGGCGGTCGCACAATGTATACTTTTGCTAATGAGGTTAGACTGAGAACCGACTCCAAAATAGTTAAGAAAAGGCTAGGCAAGATGTTGATGATGATTTGTGACTCTTATTAATGGTTTTAAATAAAGAACTAGAGTTATATTCTGCAATGAAACTGCTTCCTCAGGTTAGTGAAAATACACCGCAGTTTGAGTGAAAAACGATTTACGGATAAAGGTTACTCTTAGTAACAGATTAATTTAAGTGTCTTTGTCCTATAAATAAGGGCATGAGGATGATGATGATGATGATGTCCTAGTTAAATGGCACGACTAGACACAACCACGAAATACTTATAGTTTTGAAATAATACGGAAAAGAAAGATACCCATTCCAACTTTGCTAATATCGTCTGAAATGGTCCAACTATGAAATGTTTTATGAATTATGTTTTTTTTTTTAATTAAGTTGACAAAAAAGTGCTCATACCCAGACTCATTTATTTCAGTAGGTATACTACAAAAATGTTTAATCACAAGATTATAATTAATAATGGCCGTTCCCACGAAGGATAATTTTACTTCAGAATTATAACGTTATTATCTTTTATCGTTTCAAGGAGGCTTTATTAAAAAAAGTCTTAATTTGGGCTATTATATTTCGTACGCGGAAGATATACTTAGGGGTATTAACTCGATGAAAAATTAATTTCAAAGATTTGTTTTCTTGTTTATTTAATTTTGTTTTTTTTTTTAAATTAAAATTTACGTCAGTGGGATGTTCAACAGCTTTCGAGTACATTTTTTTTTGTTTCTTAATGAAACTACTTCATTCGAAAGTGGTGACTGACTCGTTGGTATAGTAGTCGTTAACGCGACTGCTAAGCATGTGGTCAGCAAATTGTTATTGAGATTTTTCATTAGGAATATTTCAGTAGCAGCGCGGAGCCTGGATGTGTGCCTGGTTGATGACGATAGGCTCACTTCCTAACTTATGGAACTTAAAATAACTGGCGAAATTTGGGTGTACTGTGGGTAGACCTCTGCGCAACCGTTCGGGGAAATACAAGCGTGATGTTATGTATATATCATCCTGATCATCTTTTATGGCTGATTTAAGTAGTAATTTTTAGCCAAACCATTTTACGATTTAATTCGTCTTTTACTTCCACATCACTACGTAAATCTCTTCATATTAAATTCATCAAACACAAATGTTCCCATAGTAGACGGAATATAGAACGGGTACATGATAATGCGAACGGATCAGGATCCGTTGTTTGATCAGGATGGCGCAGTATTATCAATGAACGCGTATTATGAGAGTATTAACAGATTATTCGGGTTTTCATTAAAATAGGATCAGCTTTACTACATCATTCATGTTTTGGTGGCTCTCTTTACTTTCCAATAATGATTTAATCTTTGAGTAAATCTGATTTCAAACCTCATTTTGTTCAATCATTTGATCTCAATGGTTGACAGAAATACATGTCATCAGTAACGATATCCAATCAAACCACCACCATCTGATATCTGCCTAGCCTTTCTCCAATTATGTTGACGTCCACTTCCCATCTAAACAGCTACAGCTGAATACCAGTATTTTACATGGCGCGCCTGCCTATCTGGCCTCCACAACCTAGTTACTGAGTAACACGATACTCCTTGGTTGTCATACTTTCGTGCTTCTGACTACACGTCACTACAGTCAAAGATCTAGAATTGACATCCGGGACCAACGGCTTTACGTGCTTTTCGAAGCACGAAGGGGCCGTTTGTAATGGATAATCAGTCACCTTCCACGAACTGACCTAGGCTAGCATTCTTTAACCTTGAAGCTCGGCCCGTGTGGCTCTTGTTACTATGCCACGAGCCTCGATCAAACCATGCCATGGAGCTAGACAGAAGATGCAATAAAAATGGCATTTTGGAGTGTCCATGAAATATTAATGAAATAAATGGCGTACGATTAGAGAGGCTCATATCCCGCAGTTAAAAAATAAATATGGTTAAGATTATAATTGAACGAACGTTAGACAATAGTTATTCAATAGCAATAGACGCTTGCGCAATATCAATGAAGCCATACAAATAAATTATCTAGCAAACACTGAATGTAATACAATATCTGTATCTTAGAGACGTGGAGGCACTTATCTTGTCTATTATGAAGTAAATACAGATTTGCAAAATCCTTGTGCTTTGTTAGCTTAAATGTCAAATGTTGTATCCGTTTTATTTATCCGGACCTGAGATAAGCAAATACGAAGGCAACCATGGATATACATAGGTTTATTTACGTTACGTATATTCAAACTTCAATCAGTGTCAAAGTAAAAACTACAAACAAGTTATTACATTGGAATTGAGCGGATGTGATGAATGATGATCATCTTCTAAGCGGTGGCAAGCTCTAGTAAAAGAACCAAAATGGTTTCCGACGCTAGACACCCTTTACACACCAGTTTCGCCGCGCACAGGCGAGCGCTTCACACAAAGACTCAATCTGTGGCGAGAAAGTGTTACCCTACCCAACCCATGTGTGCTACCTACAGAAAATCTCCCACCTGGACACGAGTAGCCATGGCTGACCTGGAAGTCTTAAAATAGCCTCCGGACACAGGTTGGCCGAAGCAAGGAAAACCTGTTCAGGTGGAGATTCATAGCTGACTCTGCCCTAGAGTGTAAATGTAGTGTTGCCCCACAAATGATGGGACACCTGTTATAATGCCCTGCTTGTCCTCCTGTGCTGCTTGCAATTCACAGGAGCTGAGCGCCAAACTTATCGATAAATTCTGGGCTGACTCAATTTAAATTGTCAACGACAAGTTAAGAAGATGATCATCATGACGACCTATGTGGCGCAGTGGGCGAAGGTCCGCTTGCGACGCAGGAGGTTGTGGGATCGATTCCAGCCTTGAGACAAATGTTTGTACGATCTACAAATATTTGTTCCAGGTGTTCTGGGTATTTTCTATGTATAATAAAAAATTATCTATGTTATGTATTATATTAAGTATATGAGTCATCTAGTACCCATAACACAAGCTCTGCTTAGCTTGGGGCTAGATGATGCTTTGTGGATTGTCCAGCATTATTTATTTTACTTATTTATTTATTACCTTCACGTTAAGAAGATATAGGTTGCGCATTTCGTATCATTATTGACGGAATAATGTCTCTGTTATCATTATGAAGAACCCTCATATCATACCTTTTCGAACTTCCAAGTTGTCCGAAAAGTGTGCTCGAACTTTTCGAAATGTATATTAATCTGCACAAGAAGCAGTTGTGATATTTTTTTATTTACAGTCTTGTGTTGGCGTAAATAATTCGCAGCGGGCTTGTAGTGCATTGCAAGCCGAATAACTAGTTTTTCTCGATTGATTCTTACTATAAGCGTAGGATGATGTTAATGGATTTTACTACATTCCTAGATAGTAAATAGACGCTAATTAATGTTTGAGCTATGGTATAAACGGTTACCGACTGTTTATATATTAACATAACATTTGTTATTAAACATAACATTACGCCTGTATTCCCCGTAAGTTTAGACAGAGGTGTTAGCACACCCACATTCCTCCAGTTATGTTAAAGTCCCAGGTAATAGGGAGCGAGCCTATTGGTACTGTTTCTGTAATAGAACTTTTTTCATAACATCTTAATCTTCTTAATATATATAAATCTCCTGTCACGATGTTTGTCCGCGATGGACTCCTAATCTACTGAACCGATTTTAACAAAATTTGGTTTACTGTGTGTGTTGTGGTCAAACATAAAAGATAGGATAGTTTTTATTTCGATTATTGACCTTAGTATTTTTTTATTGCAAATTAAATATTTTTCTATAATAAGTTCCAAATATTTGTAACAGATGGCAGTGTAACTTAACTTTTGAGGCGGTACGAAGTTCGCCGAGACAGCTAGTATGTATATATAAATTACGTGTCATGTTGTTTGTCCGCTATGGACTCCCGAAACTGCTGAACCGATTTTAATAAAATTTTGCACACTGTGTGTGTTTTGGTCAAACTTAAAAGATAGGACAGTTTTTATTTCGATTATTGACCTCAATGTTTTTTTTTTATTGCAAATAAAATGTTTTCCTATCATAAGTTCCATACATTTCTAACAGATGGCAGTGTAACTTAACTTTTGAGGCAGTACGAAGTTCACCGGGACAGCTAGTTGTTCTATATAATGCGCACATGTAAGATTCCTCTTAATAATTACTCAGAGATTGGGCTAATTTGACAAGCAAGAGGAAGACAATCATGTAGTGACTGATGATATTTTGAAGTGGTAAAAGAAAAAGATTGGTATCTTTATCGTTTCTCCTGGAACTTCAAGTACGGTGAAGAACAGAGACATTACATTAAGTCTTGAGTGTCGAGTGATACATCAGCCAAAGACAAATTGACACCAATTGTTCCAGGAAAGAGCAACCCGTCTTGCAGTTGACACTAAATACTTCGCATGCCACTAGCAATTACACTCATCCCGCAATGGAAATAACGAGAGGACAGGTGTAATAACACCAGCAATGTATACTCATGTCATTATATACCCTGTTCCAACTTGTTTGTCCGCAAAACGTAAATATGCACTCTTTTGAGTAAACAAGTTGTCGTCCTTATCATTATAATATGGTCGTTTTTATAATTACGCCTTTCGCTTAAATGCCCAGGAACTATGATAATAAAGCGTTGATAAATTAATATAGCTACATATTTTCCGTAATGTTTTTATTTCGAAGACCGGAGGCCAGGCGGTGGTAGGTCGATAACTGAATTATTGAAATATTGCGATTGTTAACTTTTGTTGTAAATAAATAAGTAGTCATCATAATTACTTCGTGGAAGAGCTTCAACTCGGGTTTTTTGCCGCGAAAGTATATTGAAAAGCTTAATAAGCCTATGGATAAAATGGCTGGAAACCGCCGCGAAATTGACAATTAAGGAAATGGCGGAGATCCTGGAGAAAGAAATGAGGATTTCACATAGAATTAAGTTAAAATTGAATTGTGTGAATCTCACGAAACAGAAATATAAAGAACAGATTGAAGAATTTGGTAGATTACAAGACCGTGTAACGACGAATAATGTTATCGAAAAGTAGGTTAATGAACTGTTTGAAAATCTTTGCAAATATCGATTGCCCAGAACCATCTTACTTATTGACTATAAGAACATATATCTTCCACACGAGAAGTAAATGACCTGACATACTCACAAACAAAGAAATAGCCCCATATGTAATACGACACTAACCGCGGTTTAGTCAATTGTAATCTAAGTTTAAACCTAGCACGCGTGACTCAACTGTCCAAAACGGAACGAGACGATTTGTTTAACAACAGCCGGGCTGCGTGTACGCATAAATATGAGTAAATAACGTCATCAAACAGACAACCAATAGTAAAGCGGTATACGACGAAAATATAAACAAAGATGTTGAGAGGTTTGAAGAGAAAATTCTAAATTTTCGGATGAATACTTCTGTTTAGTTTCACGAACAAAATTTTAAATATTTGCTTTACTAGACTGTTGAACCCTGATCTAGGACACCAAAGATGATCTGGAGATTATTATGGTGTAAGGAATCCAAGGGGAATTCAAAATACACTTTTAGTTATTTTTTTCGTAAAGTATGGGCAATATGGTCAGTCTGGTCGTTTAAAAAGTTGTGGTTGTGTTATTGACACTACAAAATTATAATTGATTATGACATATTCAAACGGATTAGTCACGGTTTACTTTTAAATGCCAGGAAATACCACCGATATGGAATTTTATCGTGAGATCTGACCTCATAATAAATACGCTTCATAGATCAAAAGCTTTGAAGGAAACTCTGATTTGTGATTCTAATGTTCAATCAAAATTATACTAACACTCCTGCCTGTTGTAATCTTGATCTCGGTCATATCCTTAAACAATTTTAAACTCATTTTTATTAGATACAACTTCCTGTATATCTTAATTTGTCACAACTTTCACGTTAATTATGTGTTCTGAAGTTGAATTATTATTTATTAGTTTTTCTTCCTGTTCATTAACATTTGTAGTATCATCATGATTTTCGACAACATCAGATCCAATTTAATCTAGTAGTTAATTCACAATAACTAGAGCCAAAGTAATAAATGGTACATCAAAGCTTAATTTGAACAACCAATTCATTTTAACTGCCATTTCAAGCAGATTACGATAGCAATTATTTTCAGTAAACGATTTTAAATGAATAGGTACAATTGGAACAAAACCACTGGTTACTCATTTGCTGATAACAGTTGGGATTCGCCGAATATCAATATTTACAAAAAGATTAATAGCGAAGACAGAACTGCAATTGTATCCATCAGCAAGACTATTAAACAAACTATAAGAGAAATCTACAAGATTGACCCCATTTCGGTCGAGAATTCAGTTCACATGAACTACAGTAAATATTGCGAAGTAACACGTTCTACAAATCTTTGGGTTAAAACAATTTGATATTGATCAGTGTTGCGATTTGTTGGTTTCTTTTTATTAGGTCAGTTTTGTCTGGATCTTCGTTTCTCGGTTTTAGGTCTTCGAATTTAGCTTTTGTATTGTTTCTTTCTTTATCTATACCTTTCACAAAGTCATAATACTTATCTATCAATATTCAGATACCTTCTTTTGTTTCTGTTTCGAAAATAACTTTAATGTATATCTGTCATTTGATAGATACACAGCTATGTATAGGTAAATTTTATCTGAACCTTCTTTTCTCGGATTTAAGTCTTCGAATTTAGCGTTTGTACAGACTTTTATTCATGTACATATTGACAAGTTAAAATGTTTATCTATAAATCTTTGGATACCTTCTTTTGTGTGTTTCGTAAAAAAAAGATAATTTATATCTGTCATTTGATTGCGTAATACACAGCTATGTATATACTAGCAGATCTTGCAGTAACATCTAAACCACGCAATCCACACACTTCAATTTTATGTGTGTCTAGGTTATCAAGCGAGACCTAAGGCTGCATAACATATAATTTTTATGGCATGTCTTGTGTTACAGGTTTAAACAACGTTATCTGACCTCTAGTGCATTCCTCGATATCGTTTTGCATTACAATTTTTGTATTCACAATACGATTGATAGAATTGTACCTACTACGACTAAGAGATGGTACGGTATGGGTCTCAAGTGTTGGGTGGTCTTGCTACTAATAGATCAAGTCGTCATTTCCTGCGTGTCTGAAGTGGGGCTTTAAACAAGGGGATCACATTGATGATCTCTTGTCACAATTCTGTGAAGGTGACATTTGTTCTTGATCTTTAGTGAACAATAGCAGTTTCAGTAATCTTAGAGCGAGTTTTATTACTTTTTTAAACGCGTTAAGGTAATCTTTACACTGAAATTCAAAAAAATCTGATCCAAATAACGAAAAAAACTTGGATTTACCTTTGAAAACGTTTTAAATGGTTTTTATCGACATTATTCGAATTTCAAACTATGTAGAAAGAAAATTTAGAAACTGCTATAAAAATATAACGCACTAACGTTTTAGCGATAAATTGATTTTGGAGCTACACCACATAAATGTAGCCACTCCTTTGACGTGCCATTTCAACGCCATTGTTAGGCTCAGCTTGGCTCAGACATTAACATTAACACAGGTGTTGAGGGAGCATAATATTTATTATTATTACATACATCGGATACATAAGAATATTGTCAGATACACTCGACGATATTTACAGCACAACCACCCGACATTTCAACACAACAAAGGAATGGACGCAACAGATGTGTCCAAACGTTGAAAACTCCAATAAAACTGGAGAGATCTAAATAAAAATGTTCGTGAAGGGTGACAGCGCTGTCTGCAGCAGTTAAAGTCTCCCGTTCATTGCTAACTGTCGCATAAACATTGACACAAGGAATGGCTGTTTCTAAACGAATGGAGAAAATTGTTAGAATTGTTTGTTCACGACATTTTATTGAATAAGGTTTGTTATTATGGACTCTCACTATTTAATGGGTTCTTCTTAATTTTATGATGGAAAGCTTTCTTAATGATTTTATGGTCAGAGATTTTCTTTTTAAGAGATTGTGGTGAAACGAGCCAAATTGAACGGAGAAAGCCTTGGCAATTGTTGTCTTTAAATCATTTATTGTTAGATTCTAGATAAACTGACTGTTCAGATTAAATACAAACTCACAATGTTAGCAAATATGGCTATTTAACTAGCATTCTTAGTTATAAATCACATGTTTTAACAGGAAGGTAGTGGTCACAAAAAATAATGACGAATAAGGCAATCTATTCTGAAGATTTAAAGCTCCGCAAAAAATAAACAAAAATAAAATAAAAACCTCTCATAAATTCACAGTTCACAGAAAACCACAGAACAATGGCACATCGAAAAACTTCGTTATATTTCGAAAATTGAACTCGCGGCAATACGCTATTTCAAACTTCGAACACGCGGTCCGCGCCGCACGCGCAGCGGCCTGAGACTGGCTGGAGACGGAGCACACCGATCGCATCATTCACCTTTGCCATCCGTCTCTTTCACACATATGGAGCTTTAAAAAGTTAGAAGAGGATGTAGAAAGCTAGTGGGTTTTCTCGAGATGACGCGGAGGCGTAATTTCGCAAGGCTCTATCGTCAAGGACGATTTACAAAACATTACCGGAATTAATATAAATAAAATGTGTTTTTTTTTAAATGTCAGTTGGCTACGTGAATGGTCAGGCATGTAGGCGCGCTGTTACTTTTATTTTTAGGTCGTGTCGCACGGTGAAATTAACACATGCTTTATGAACAAATTAACGTACCTAAATATTAAAAATAGACATTTTATGTAACAACCATGGCGTATCCGATATAAATTGTTAACTAGTAAGATATATGAGGAAATAAATCTAAACTACAATATTATATAGGTAGAATCTTTTTCGATTGTATCTGAAGAGTTGAATATTTATTAAGAAGCCGTTATTTATTTAAAATATTGATTGCCCAGAACCAACCGCTAGGTTCCGACTTTTACATATTGACTATTAATGCAAAAAATATACACAACATCACGCTTGTATTCTCCGAAGAATTGGCAGAGGTGTACCTGAAGTAACAACAATATTGCACCAGTTATGTTTAAGTCCCATGTAATAGATCCAAACTACGGGTTGCTATCGAGAAAATTCTTAACGGAAATAATCAATGACACAAAAAAAAAATGCAAAAATAATTAAAATCACACTGAATAAAAACAGCTTGAAATAAAATAGGTGCAACATTTTTACTGCTTTTATTAAAGTCCATATAAAGGCTACACTCTGCGATATGACATTAAAAGTAATTGCTCTGTGCTCAAGTTTTTGCACATATTGAGTAGAACCACTTGGAAAGGTAAAACCAGAATCTCCACACACCTAAACTCTCCATATGATATGGCAAAGTTAAGATAGTATGGAAGGTATAAAGAAAAAACAGAAAATCAACCTAATTAATCCAACTCCTTCACTGTTCTTTATTGATTAAATTCGTTGCGGGATCCAAGACAGTTGAATGGTTTCTTAGGGACTCTTCAAGCTTCATTGAATCGACGATTTCTTGTACAGTTGCAGTGGTTTGGGAATAGTGTGGTGGGACTGTCCCAATAAATAAATCAAATGTTGATGATCGATCTACTTTTAATCGGCACGGACATTTAGGAGTTCCAAGTTGTAATGCAACTATTTTGTATCTTCAAATCGAACAAAGATTGACAAAGCACTGGTTAACTTTTTTCCATGTGAATTAAGTTCTATTATTGTCATAGACGTACGATCAATCAAATAAACAAAATTACGTATATACGGATACTATCGGGAGTTGTACTAAGTTAATCTTCTCTTTTTTCTATTATCTGACAAAAGGTACTAACGAGGGCGAGTGTTATATCAATAAAATGCAATTAATCCGTCGTTAACCGAAGGTATGCGAGGTCTTAGCCACGTTCAGTCAATATTTTAGATCATATCCACATCCGATATTTATTCATGAACTCGGGTCTACCGTTCGTACAATATACGTGTAGATTTAAAGATTTTCTCTATATGGAATTGATCAATAAATCGATTAGTAGGTAGTTAATTCGATCTTAATCATTTAACAGGATTTTCAAGACCCTGTTGATTTATTGTTTAGTATGTCCGAAGTCGACTGATCACATAATTGGTCAGTGCTTAAGTAGTTATCATATAACTCTTCTTCGAAGTCCATGTATAGACGCCAGCACATCAAGCTACTCAAACTGTCAAAGTTTCCCAATCGAACATGAACCATTTCTTTGGCTTGCAATAAAGTTGAAAATCTTTCAAAGAAATTTGACACATTGGGGTAGTTTGATGTGCTGGCCTCATTCCTGACTATGGTGGAAGTTTACAAACTATCGTGAATAAAGAGCTAATAATAAACAAAGGATTAGTACCCTGAAACAACTACGTGGGGCCACGGAGGAGATCACGGGAGTAGCTGGATGCCTGCCTTGACATTTGGAAAGATATAGCGCAGAATCACGCCCTATGGAAGGAATGGAGGGAGGCCTTTGCCCCGCAGTGTGACAATACGAGCTTGTAATAAATAAATAATAAAAATATAGATCAAAGTAATGTTATTCCAGTTACATTATCATTTAGATACATAAACAGTTCGACACGGAACCGATTGCGTCCGTCAACCTCACACCAGAGGCCGTTACTCAGACGATATATTAATTATGGATTATTAATGCACTAGATTTGAGCTGCGGCTACACTTTGTGTTATTTAAATATGACTGAAGATTTGTATGGTGTGATTAAATATAAGAAGATCAAGTATTATTACTTAGTTGCCATCTTAAAAGTAGAAGAACAACAATAAGAATATCGAAGTGAAAGGAAATTCACCTTTGCATCCCAGACTGTACATTCTACTAGCATACGAATTGGGTATACTATTTTGGAATACCGAAATACTAGTGGAACTAGTTAAGTGATGAAGACAAACAGATAGACTCAATGAAAGCGTTAATCTATTTGTTTTGGGAGCATGGAATTATGTCTCAACACACTTTTGCAGAGATAGTAAAAGAAAAATGGACGCTGCACGTAAAACAAAAAAAAAGACGAGAAAAGGTGTAAGCCCGCTAATGAGCATACAGTGGACGAGCTCGTTTTCATAGCTAATTAAAAGCAAAGAAAGCTTTGACAGCAGAAAAGAAACGACGAAGACGAGAAGACGACAGAGTAATTACAATCGAATGTTATAATCTGGCAAAACGGATGATACCACTGTTGAATCTATACCATAATTAAGAACAAAATACGAGCAAGAAACGATATACTAGCATATGAAACTCAAAATACGAATGATGTCAGGAAATATCCAAAAAAAAATTAAAAGTGTGCGCTTAGAGAAGTCTATGATCAGCGGGACACGACGGGCGTACAAGACGTTTGTGACAAGAAATGATTACGGTGGTTTGCTACAGTTTTATCGCCCAAACTGTGATAAAACGTGTGACTCAAGACATGTCACAGTAGCCGTACTGGTCCTGCAGTTACAAAATGTGATGATGATGAACATAAAGACACACAAATAAACAAAAATCTGACGTTTACGAATCCCCAGCAAACAGCAATATTTCATAAATATGTGTACGCTCGGCCTAAACGAGTAACAGTAAATGACGGTACCTAATGACTCATGTAAACATTACTATTGCGATCATGGGGAACGTTCACTTTTTACTTATGTATGTGAGCATAGTGAGCTATGAGAAGCGAAAGCGTAACTTAATTAAAATTAGAAGTCATGTTAGAATCCTAGGTATAATTTATTGGGCCATAGGCTTTTCCACCAAGCATTTTTACCTCATGATTTCAGTCACTAAGACGAGTAGAATTTAACACAGATTAAAGGATAAAGCTTTTGGTTGGACTCACTCACTTACTTGGAGTAAGCAAAGTTAAAATCAACATTGTAAGTTCTGTGTACTGACGTTAGCGGAAATGTAATTATTCTCATGATTGCATGTAAGGTTTTTTAGATTCAAAGAGAAAGGTACCAGAGTCAGCAAATCAGCAGTATTTGTTGAATTTGATTGACGTAATTGTCTTAAATGCCAAACACATTAAGATTAAGCGTTTGACCTTTTGTACAGTTACCGTATATGGAGAGTTTGTTTAACATCGTGTCGAATATCACTTGATTGTTGATTTATTTCTTATTCCAAGCGATGTTGGCTTTCTGTCCAAAATACAATATATCGCATACCTAGATCAAAACTGACACAACTCAAAAAATAAAGATTTTCAATGCTCTGATGAAAAACCACGTATTTCTCTTTCTTTTTGTCAGTAAAGTTATGAAACAGGACCTTAAATAAGGTCATAAACATGTTGTAGAATGAAAGTGTTTTTAACTGGACTGGGAATCAATACTTTTTATTGATACCACATTATTTTTTTAGTTGTTATTAAAAATTCTTGAATTTTGAGTTGTCATAGTTTTGATCTAGCAGTGCGATATAGTGATCATCGACTTTTCCTGTTAGGTTTTTTCTTCGTTTTACACACATTTTCACCTATGCCAGTTTACTAGTTCCCCAAAATTTAATAGTTCGAATCCAGTTGCATGTTCAATGTCGTTGCTGAGTGTCCCGAAGCCGAATCAACCATCTCATCGAACATCGCTTTAGCATCGCTATATCTGTGTATAGCACTGATTCAAATCGTGAGTCCGGATCGTGACTACCTTTAAACAGGCGATGTCTACAAATGTACATACATGTGTAAATTAATCGTTTTTTATTCCGCTTTGCAAGCCCGCGGCCAGGCTTTGACTTTCCTTTTAATTATTTCCGACTTGTGGTCTGGTTTTATGAGCTTTGTTATGATATGTGCCGGCTTTATTAACAGCATTATTGGAAGCAATAATAAATCTGTGTAAAGTCTTTCTTTAACAGCTTTAAATATGTTTTTTTTTCATTAGGTGTGTTCAGACAAAGATAAGTACTGACTTACATTTGGAGCTGAGCGCCATCTTCGGAAAAGTACATTAGGTATATACTCTTTATCATTCAGCAGATAGAGCCGGCGGAGTGCAAAGGTATCGTAACAACTTCCCCAAGGTTTTGCCTCAACGTCAACACCAACTACCCCTTCCTTAATCTTAATATTTGTGGTACAAGCCGGTAACAAATCTTCAGTTATATTGGAAAACTTACGTGATCGTTCTTCGGCTGGTCCAAACTTTAAGGCCACTAAAATGCTCGGCTTATTTCGGACAGTTTCGGTGTCCTCAAGTGCCGAAGTTTGGCGCCCGCTTGTATTTATGGTGCAGTCGTGTTTTATTGCTCTATAAGAAACTTGAGTAATATGAGGGCCACAATGTGCAGCTTGTGGTGGACTTTGGCGACATTGTCTGTGGTTTTGTGTATTTACTTGCAACGTCTTTACACTAGAGCTACTAAATATTACCTCCTAGGTGGTTACCTAGGAGGTAATATTTAGTAGCTCTGACAGCAACCGGTTGGTTGCTGTCAATCGGTATCATTCTGCTAAAATGAAATAAGCAGGTGAGCATTCATTCCTTTGGAATATAGTCAGCGTCACGAGAACGTGTACTTAATGAAAACTGCAACCTAGGAATGAACGACAGCTTATTTTAAAATCTTGTCTAGCTTCATTTTTTAAATTATCTGTAGGTACAATAATAATACCAGCCTGTCCCACTGCAGAGGAAATACTTTGCACATACAGAGAAGGCACGCATTAATCATCACACTTGCTCAAGACGGAATGGCATTTTGAGACTAATGTAAATTATTGTCCATGTTTTCTGGCGATGTTTTTCATCACCGATGTCAGTTCTGTCTAAGATCAACTTATTGAATATGAATTGAAACACGCACATCGGTACATGCCCGGTTTCGAACCTCGTGCGCTCGGTGGGCGCCTGAACCACTAGGTCAACATAACTGGGCAACAATAACTAATATTCTATTCTATCCTATTGGAAACCGCTTGTGGGTAATTGCAGGGTAAACTTCAAGTCCCTACACGGCACAGATTACTTAATTAACAGGACAAAGCAAAATTCACAGTACTGCTTAATATAAATGCACACCGTTCGATACTCTTCCAGTTTACCAGATAAACACCAGATTCCAGATAGCGCATATAACCAGAATATCGTCCGATGATGTCAAGTTCCACCTGATTGGTTACACGTCATTAAATTACTAAGTATACTGTTCCATATATGGGACACATGACGACTGTCTGTGGAGGCTTATTAAATCATGTCGTTTGCATAGCTCACGCGAACTGATTGGAATGTTAATAACGAATGTGGATAGAGAGATTGGTGGTTCACGGTTGATCACTGTAAGTGAAATCAAAATAAGGAGGTCTATGTATTGTGTACAATGTGTACATATTGTCAAGCACTAGCGGTGGAATTTAACAAAATATGGGTTTAGTTTTTTTACGTAGACCTCTTATTCTTTTCCTAAAATAAAAATCTTAAGTTACTCCTTATCAAATCAGCTATCTGCCAGTGAAAGTCCAGGCAAAATCAATCCAGCCGTTGTGGAGATTGTCTCAAAGAAACAAACAGACAGATAAAAATTTAAACATTGGTTTTTTGGTATGACTACCGAATAAACTTATAAAGCTTATTTAACTTTTTAATCAGACAGTACAAATTTATTTATTTGTATAGATGATTACATATAGATGTTGAAATCTAATGCCTACTATAAACCGGATTTAATTAAATTATCTACCAGATGTATCAATACGGAAATGCTTGGGGAATACCATGTCCAACCACACCCCTACTGTCCAGTAGAGGACCTATTTCAGCTGACATAACGTTGGTCTGCGGTATAAGTTATACAAAGAAGATGGTAAACCAAGTACAACCTTAAGTATTTATATCCATTAGTCTTTCTACTTTAGATGTTAATTCTCTAAATTAACAACAGTTATTTGAACTCTAATATCGGTATCAACTTTCGACAAAGCTAATTCCCCAGTTATCCCTCCAAGCCACACGTGTGAGTAATTAGAGTCTAGCCAGAGCCAACAAGAGTTTAACCGCGACATTCCTGGGATCAGCGGTGACTATTAGTATTCTTATGACGTTTTGCCGCCTCCTGTGGATAGAGCGAGCTCAGACGGATGTAGTTACTGTTGAATGGGACGGCAATGATGTTTTGTTATGATGAGAGTTTGTCTGGGTGGGTCTTTTAGCCAGAAATTTATGTGACGAGAAACGTTGCTATGTTGCAGAGGTAGACGGATTCATGTGTTTGGAGATATTTCCAGTCCATGTGTGAAATTATTATTATTATTTTATTAATACTTACGTGAAGCGATAACTTTCTAATCCCTTTTAAAGAATATTGCACTGACGGAGGACTGTGATATTTGGCATAGTTAAAGTTTATATGGGAAAGGAGTATATTTTTTTTTTTTTTTTCTAAAAAAACGTTGCCCCACACTAGGAATTCCTCCTGTATCGTGGGTGCGTTTAAAAACATTTAAACTCACATACACAAACAGCCAGACCCGGAACAATTACCCGTAGGTCATACAAATATTTGTTCCGTGCGGGGATCGAACCCACAACACGCGGCGCAACAGCCGATGGCTCAACCACGGCGCCAACCGTGTCGTCAAATTAATATTAAATCATATTAATAGTGACTTACGTGACAGGAAAGCTTGGGATCCCTTTCTAAGGATATTACGCGCACAGAGGAGTACAAGATTTTGTATTGTTAATGTTTACAATGTGTACAGTTTTTGTTTGCACTGCAGAAAGTTTAAATTTTCAAATTCAGAACACTGAGAAACCGTTGAAATTAATTCGTAACTCAGCTAAATGTGAATCGAGTTGGTACAATTGCCGTGTTGCATTGATCACTATCAATGCAAAATTATACCACACTTGTGCAAATACGCCGCCACGTTTGACTAAAACAAACGTTTCCATTGAACTAAATCAGTTGTTGAATATGTATCTGATCCTATGGAACTGTGACAATCATGGTTTTCCTTAGTTCAAGAGGAAAAGTTAGTTTCTACCTACTAATCATTCCGCAATTAGCAAGAACCAATGATTTCAATGGTGGGAACAATGACTTTGTCATCGATATTAAAACATTATGTAGATTTTACTTAAGACTCTGGCTCCTAGTCATCATTAACAATATCTGCATTATGTTTATCATAACAAATTCTGGATTGTTTTTTTTTTGTTGAAATGGGATTTCGTAGGTCAACGTATGGGGTTGTCGGCTCCTTAACCGGACTATAATTATGGATCCTTAATAAATAAAGCCCTCCAGCCAGGGCGTAAACTTATAGACTAAGGGACTACATGTTAAGGGCACCTCCTGTGGGGTAAGAACGTCGGCTTAGGGCATCCCGATGGGAGGAAAGCAAGGGACGGGCTGGATCGGATCAAGATTACTTAGCGGCGTGGGCTGGCTCGAGCGCAACCCTGTGAACTAGCCATACTGTAGTATATATAGAGGTACTAGCGGACCGAACAGACGTCGTCCTGCCCGTACAGCGCCACCTACCGGGTCCAATTGTGAATCTAAACCATTCTCGAATCTCCACGAACACACACAAAAAATTTCATCAAAATTGGTCCAGTCGTTTAGGAGGAGTTCAGTCACATACACACGCACACAAGAAATATATATATTAAGATGTAGGCCATGGTGATCAGTGGATGTCTAAAAGTCTTTTCACACAGAACCGAGCCAGCAACTTCTGGATACATATGGGCCATTCAAAATTTTTATTGTAGTAAATTGGCCCTCAAAACACTTTTACACGACAGGAAACAAACAAATATTTAAAACTAAATGACGTCGGTCTTTGAGGAAAGACCCACACATTTTATGTGGTGGATATGCGGAGTAAGAGCCCTTTGCATCAATATGAATGGGGTCATCCTCCATGTAGGTAAGAAGGCAAAAATTATCAGTTCCAAATTGTCATAGGAATAATCCCAAATAATTGGCCAAATGTAATTTTATAAACTACAAAACAGCCTGTTTCGGTAAATATATGTAGTTCTGACGTATTTAAACGAATAGGGATGTTTGTATGTTAGTTTGTAAAAGGTAAAATGACAAACTAATTAACCCATTTAAAAATATCGTACACCAATAGGAAGCTACATAATCAGCAAGTAAAAATGGTTAAATTTTATTTTCAAAACTGAGCTTCAAAGGGGGTGCAGGAGATGTTAAAGTTCAAAGAGTACGAAATCCACGCAGGCGCAGTATGAGGGCAGCGGGCTAAGTGCTAGTATTTATTATACTAGCAACTTGTCTGTTTATACGATTTCTTGGTTAATTAAGCTGTCATCACATACGAGGAGGAAATATCAGTTGAATAGTCCACGTGCGTTCGAGATACAATAATGATGATATGTGATTACGTTTGTATGTTTCCCTGACATTTTTCCCAATGAGTAATCATTGACGATTTGTATGATTTGGGGAAAACGCGATTTGGGTTATACGTTATGGATATGTAGTTGCGTCATTATGACGTAGTTTTAATTATCAAACGTTAATGCATAATGTTAGGTCATTTTTGCGTTTAATCTGTCTAGATTAGTGCTTTTGTAAACTTTTACTACTTAAGACTATCCTATCTTATCTTACGTTAAATGTTATCTTATTTTCGAAGGTCTAACAGAAAGGAACACGATGTGCTAAAAAAACAGTAAATCTAAAGATGAAGTAGCTATGTACGCTTTAGAAGCTTTTGGGGGCTTTTGTATCCTTAGCAAAACAGATGTCATGCCAATCATCCGACGTCAATCATCTGTAGCGCTGTCTCTGTCTACCAAGTGTCTAAAACTCAAATCAGTTGTTACCAAGCCATTTATTATGATATTAAACTTTTTTACGTATTGTTTCGAGATCACTAATAATAATAATGTCCGATTTGCTATTAAATACCACTTGCATATGTTTTTTTTTGCAATAAAATTTAAACAATAGTTAAATTATATTGCAACGTCGTAAGTACATTATTTGAGAAAAACTTATAAAAGTAAAATTTGCCAAGAAAGAGGAATGCAAGGATGGTATAACATGAAAGTAAGGGAGGGAAGACAAATCTACTACTTACTTACAATACAACTGATTTTCTTTGGCTGTGGTTGTTGAACAATTTTTTTCATCACATTAATTAAATTATTTTTGGTGGTTGATGTCTTGGTAAAGAATGTAAATGGTACCGTAAAAACGGGTTAATAGAACGCACGCAGGGGTGAGTAGAACAAAACTGAGGGATTTTAACATTTATTATTACACACACGGACTTTAATTTTTTTATGAATTTTAAGTAATCATATCGACACCTTGTAACAACAAATTATGCTGAATTAACGAGAATACCTCATTTAAAGGTTTGTTTCGATTCACCGTTACGTTTCTACTCACCCCATATTACTGGCATCCATAAGATACATGTAATAGTAAGATAATCTGCTAGCTGGAGAGCTAGAGCAAGGCTTGTACTCCCTAGAGATTATGTTCTTGTTAATAGCATACTACGCGCTATAAATAGCCCCATACCTACATATAGCGTGCACGACTCAGTTTCCATATAGGGCGAGATATCGGAAACTGGAAGGTGATGCTGTTCACACGATACCAAGGTCTGCCGTGACCAGCTGTAAGGGAAATGACGGATATTCTTTGTAACTATGTTCTGTTATCTGTTGTTGATATCTGTAGCCTTTCTTGCGTGAGAATGACCGACAGAAAAACGTCTGGCTTGATCAGCTGTAAATGAATGATGTAAATTTAAGTGTTCAGTTATCTGTTGTTGATATATCAAGAAAGTATACTAAGGTTGGTAAACTTCTAGTAAGTATTCATGCTAGGTAAATTCTTGTGCTAGGGCTACGGATCGGAATCAGAATACGGATCGCAGTTGTGTTGTGTATCTGTTTTATAATAAACGATGAAGAAGGCCATGTGTTCGGCTGTCAGCATAAATATATTGTTGAGCTTGGCCTAGCAAATTAATGAATTTTAATCCTAAAATACAAACGATTTGGATCACTAATTTTTACCAGACTGTCGTTGAAAGAGGGTAATATTTTCTAGTGCATGTATGTATGTCTGTTTGTCTATTTATTTGGCCCGCCCCGTAGCCTAAATGGATTACGGATTTGAAAAAAATTGTTACTAATATACAACAATATACATTTGTCTGACTGCTTTGCCTCGACACCCTTCATAGTCTGTATGGATTTAGAAAGAAAAAACAAAGTGAAAAAAAAAACGCTGTAGTCTACTTCAAAACTGATCTTGTTAGGAACTTTTGAGTTGTCTATGCTTGAAGAAGCATAGACAAGAGTCAAGAAGCCTAAAAGTAGGCTTCTAGATATTTTATAGGCTTGACAGTTTTTTATTTACCTTATTCTTACTGAAAAAAAGCCGAAGGAAGTTGACCGAAATTTCTCAAATTATAGTCACCCTACGTGCTGTTTTCGTCATAAAGTTTATTTTATGCTAATCCATTGACTTTGGTTTTAAAATTATTGAAACAAATTGTTATTTTATTGGTCGAATGCCGTCAGAATGCTTTTTGAAGTTACGTAAGATTTTATAAGAGCAGTTTTTGTGTCAAAAATATGACCTACTACGCGTCACGGTTGCCCGCTCTAAAACCGCTGCTGTTACAACTGCACAGTCATTTGCGCCATCATCAGCGCTGTGCTATGGGTCTCCAAGCTCCATGGCACAGCATCATGCTGAGTGGTATCCTTCTTGACACAATCACGGCGTGAAAATGCACTAACTGTTTCCCGATTATACCTAGGTATAGTATTATTTTAGTCTTGAAAGTACATAGTTAATTTAAGTACCTATCTTACCTAGCCAATTGTCTTTCTTTCTTGACTTCCAAACAGGCTTAAATTCCTAATCCAGCTGCGCAAACTCCGCTCACTGACGCAGTCATAAATCATTAATTGCACAGGTGACAGGGCAAGATGAAAGGTGGATCATGATCTTTGGACCAAGTTATTACGGAGTTATGCATAAATAGGTTGGACTTAGGCATCTTTTATAATTTTCATCTCGACCTTTGGCCCGTGAGGCTAAAATGATTTGCTTATACTAATAAGCAAATCATTTTAGCCTCAATCTAATATTTAACATTTTTGTTTAGCTTAGTTTTAGTTGTAATTCAAGATAAGTTTATGATGGGGCTGACATGTACTGAGTTCAAAAGTACCTTAAAGTAAAGATTAAAAAAAAAAATCCGTGGAGAGACGCCCCATATGCACTGGAGATCTAAGCCATCCATGAACCCCCATCTGAGGAGATTGTTCTAATAGCAATCACCAACAGCTTCAGTCATGCCACACCTCTTTCATTTTACTGATATGAGTTATCGCAGTATCACAGAATTAGTATCAAATTGAGGATAGCGTCGCGTCTATCATAATTATCTAACTCCCGAGAAGCGATAAAGTGTCCACATTAATTAGCGATTACTCGATTATGCGTGGAATGAACACAATCGATACTATTTCGATACATCATACTAACAATAACAATAGATAATCTAAACAATCTACACATTATCGGTGCGTCGCCATCTGATATTCTAGGCGGGGTCAACAACCGATGAACAAAGACGAAGTTTACAGATAAGACACTCGACTGTAGTGGTCAGTTCAAGTTTTCCAATTTTCTGTGAGAATTGAGGAACTGTTTCAATATAGCTGAAAGTGGTTTAGTTTGAGAGATATGTGTAAAGTTGGGTGTGTGTGTGGTAAGAAAGGTTATTTCGTTGTGTTTTATTAACATTTGTATGTAATTGTTCAAGGACTTTATCCGTATTGTAATCTTTTATTAGAAATGAAAGAAATAGATGCTCGTGGGCCATCTGAACAGCGCTGTCTCACGACGAAAGAGGTAAATTAGAAATGGTTTATTAACACATTATTCGTTTTAAGATACTTACCACTAATTGCATATAACACACTTGCCTTCATAATACCAAGGCTTTTGAAGAAAAATCCTTATCGATTGCTGCATAGGTAAATTTGAAAAATACGTCTGCACGATATAATATTGTCCAATTGTCGAAATTAAAGGCATAGCCATTGTAAACATAAACGTACACACAATGTAACAAGCAACACCTGCGAATTATTTGCAAACCAGCAACCATCACTTCACAGAAGTGTCGTGTCTCCAATAACGAACCCCATCTACTCTATGACCGGGGCAATTGCACGGCTGGCGCTATGCCAGAGACGAGCAATTTTATTAAAAACTCTCTTAGTATTGTTAACATCTGTTGCATTTATACACATGTGTTACTTTAGCATTACTTCAGTAGTCGATTTTTTTTGGGACCCAAGCGGTGTTGTTTGGGAAACTATGTGTTGCTGAGAACAGACATCTAACAATGTGAAGGATATTGTGCTATGAATTTGGTGGATGTACGCAGCTATCTGGCGGACATAGTAATTGGCATCCGTATGTGGCTTGATTACAATGGCCTGATAAGCGGTCTTGATTGATTTTAGTCGATTTTTCATGGCATTGGCATAGACAAGGTGGAAAGGATATCGACGCACTATCTGATACCATGAGTTCTGTACATGATTTTGGACACCCCAGGCTTGAAATTTTTCTTCGAGTTTTTCCTCATTTTCCAGATATTTTTAACTTAAAATCATGAGAAAAAAGTCATTTATATCTAACCCATTGCTGTCTTCTTCTATCGAGATATATCGAGATTCCTCCGTGCCTCGGAAAGCACGTTAAGCCGTTGGTCCCGGCTTTCATTTGTAGATCTTTGACAGTCGTTACGGGTAGTCAGAAGCCCGAAAGTCTGACAACCAGTCTTACCAAGGGGTACCGCGTTGCCCAGAAACTGGGTTGTGGAGGTCAGATAGGCAGTCGCTAAATATGAAATACTGGTATTCAGCTGCATCCGGTTAGACTGGAAGCCGACCCCAACATAGTTGGGAAAAGGCAACGCAGATGATGATGCTGTCTTCTTCTCATGATATTTATGTCTAACACCATGTACTGAAACGATGGATGGTATCGGGCTGTGTGTCGATGTCTAATCCACCCTGAATAGCGTAATGTCCTATTGTCTTGTAGCTAAATAGACGCAATCTCTCCTCACCTGCGGCTGTTGTAAAAGGCAACATTAAGGTCATGAGGAGTGTAGTAAGTGCTAAGCGTGGTCATTTTCAATTCCTTTTAAACGTTTATGTGGCGATCATTAGTAGGCCTATGTTAGTAGTGGATGTTTACGAGCTAATATATGATATGTATTACGAAATGAGTTGATGACGAAGGCATTAAAAATATATTGCATTCGGAAATGAGTTTAAGCTTGTGTTAAACATTACTGGCAAAAATTATACTACACCAGTCAGTTCGCATACATTATGATAGCTGCGTGCGCAGACAATAGGGTAGTGTCCTTAAAATATCTATTTAGTCCTATGGTTGGATTACTCAAAAATACTGGACAGGTATTTTTTTCTTTTGTCACGTAAACAAAAGTGGCGTTAAAATTTGGCGTGACGTCACGCCTTGTTACATTTTATACGTAGAAGTAATGTCACAAGCACCTTCTACTGAACTTTAGTGTGTTATATCTAAGTTACTTTTTATTGATTTGAGGAAGCAAAAAATACGTGTCCAATGTTTTTTGGTTATCTAACTGACGGATCAAATAGACTTATTACATTTTTACCTAGGACACATACCTATACCAGCGTGTGTGGCCGTCCTAAACAAACCATTTTTACACGGCAACACTACCGAATTTATAACAATACTGATTTGTACCTAAGGCACAGCCGTTGTTCAAAACTATAACAGATCGGATGCAAGTACTGTGGATATTTCCAAATGCGGCATATCACTTACAAAGACCAAAATGGAATGTAGTTCGATGTCACTACATCGAACTACATTCCATTTTGGTCTTTGTAAGATTTTCAAATACATCTCCTTGACACTGAATATCAAAATTCTTCACAAGCGACCCAACGCATCGCACCCACGTATGTAGGTATGTAAACTGCTTGATGTATACTCATGTAGGTACAGTTGAACTGAGCTGAACTCTTTAAAGGTAGAACTTCGTTTACTGTAGCGTGCAATGCGGCTTCCGGCTTAGACTAAGCATTGTCTTATTTCCAGGTGATCACAGACAACACGGTTTAAGCACTTTGAGAAAAGTCTACATTTATATCTAAATCAATGGGGTTCAATGGGACTTTATTTATCAAACTATCGAAAACATCGTGTTGATACCTGGTCTTATCCATACTCATCATATTATAAATGCGAATCAATGCGAAACTATTTCTGTTTGTTTGTTTTTTTTTTTTTTGTTGACGTCTAAACGGCTGATCGGATCGTAATGAAATTTGGCAAGGAGATAGATTATATTTTGGGGAAGGACATAGGATAGTTTTGAATCCGCGACTTCGTTTGCATCCGCCATAACCGACATTCACGCGGGCGGAATCGTAGGCAAAAGCTAGTTATAATATAAGTCTCAAAATGCCAACAAAGTGGTGATTAATCCTTGTGCCTACTCTGTATAGTAACTGGCTGTTATTATAATTAAAGGAGATACAACCTTATCATATTTTATATTCGTTTATCAAAAATTCAAAGGATAAGTACAAGAATTTATAGAATGTGACAATGTTTTCGACAGGAATGTAAGAATGTTTGTTTTCGACTTTTTAGCACTAGAAGAGGACCTGACTGCTTTCATCACTGTGTACCGTCATAAAAGACAAAAGAACATCGCAAAAAGCAAAAGGGGTAAACACTATGTTAGAAGGAGGACATAAAATTCGTAGCACGTGGCGTCCATAAGTGTTGTTAAAACTTCGATAGTAAAGCGGCTCAATTTCACGCCCGTTTGCATCACACCGAATGCAGCAGAGATACTAAAATCGACGAGACGGGAGTCTGGCTCACATCTGTAGGTACCATTAACATCAATTCACGTTTTACACAAAGATGTTCAGTGCAATGATTATGATTGCGCCCACTAGTGGGATGCTATTACGTAACGGGTGTGTGTCCGTGAATCTTTAATTGACTGGTTAGATTGATATGAGGGGGATACGGGATTGATATGGAGGTTATGTCCTGAATTATGGATGCTACTGAGGAATTAAAAATGGAAAAATACCCCAATAGTACTTTACCCTACCCGGGCATCTAACCGAGGACCTCATACTCAGGAGAAGTGCCACCTTTCTAGTCTGTGGTAGCGCTAGCAAACATTAGACATCCGAGGCAGTTGAGTCATTTTGCCCTCAATTAAGAGCTTACAATCTGGAGACTATTGAGATGACGGCAAGTATGTATGCAAGAAGAAAAACATGTTGCGCCGACCCCAAATAAATTGGGATAAGGGCAGGAGGATGATGATGATGATGAATTTAATATCCCTGTTTGAAAGGACTATGTACTCGTACCATGTCGTTTTCTCAAAGATTTACCTCGAAAACCGGTGCAGGTTAAACCCACGAAACAGTTGGATCAAAGGTGATCCAGTTATTTTGTTTATTTCATTTCAGTACAACACAAAGCAGTGTTCAGGGCAATGATTACATTATGATCGAGCGTGGGCGAACGCTGCGAAGTTATCGCGCGGCGTGACATTACGCAATCAATACCGTAGTGATGGGACATAGTTATCGATGTTAGAGTTAATTAATTGGTCAGTTGAGCTGTGAATTTGGTGCAGCGGTTCTGTGGCGGGGTAGTGTGGTTCATATTTGATAAAATTCAAGTTTTTCAGCGCATGGATTACTCTCTATTTCCCAGTGAGCTTTTTCACTGATGCTAATATTTATGTAATTTGCAGTGTCGAGTAGAGTATGAATTAATATAATACATTAGACTGTAAAACTTGAAGACCAGGTAAGAAACACAACAAACCGTTCCAGCCCAAAAAATAAACAAGCAACATTTATTTCTACAATAAAAACAATTTAAAATGAATGTGTTTCTAAATCACCCATGCGTTACCCTAACGTTGTAAATAATGTATTAAGTTGGCACGGATTCAAGTTACATAAATCGCATCGGGCTTAAAAATTGCAATAGTGCATGAATAGTAACCCAGATACTCGGAGACAGTGACCCATTTTTGTAGGCGAAGTTTTAAAACGTGGGCAGAAAGATACGTAAAAGGGTCCATTTAGTATCTGTTGAGAACAATTTTAGGTCCAGTAAATAATTGACGACCGATGTGGCGCGGCGGGCGACGGTCCGCCTGCGACCCAGGCGGTTGCGGGTTCGATTCCCGCCTTGGGACAAATGTTTGTACGATCTACAAACATTTGTTCCGGGTGTTCTGGGTATTTGCTAAGTATAATAAAAAATATATATCTATGTAATGTATTGTATTAAGTATATCAGTCATCTAGTACCAATAACACAAGCTCTGCTTAGCCTGGGGCTAGATGATGCTGTGTGGATTGTCCAACATTATTGATTTATATTTATTTAATTAAGACATTCATGTGTCTGTCTAACATGTCCGTTCTGTGCTCGGAGTTTTTCGGTCAAAGTTGGATATGCTAGCCACTTGAGAGCACATGAAAGAGCAGCAAACCAAAGCTCTCAACAACCAGCTTAAAAAGCCATCGGATGCAGTCGCTGTGGCCGAAATCATCATCATCAAGACAGACAGATTTTGATAGTACCTATCGATATGATATTGGCTGTCTTCAAGTTGTCATATTTTTTATTCATAAATTGGATTAACATACTAAGATTCAAATAGAATAAAGCAGGTGTATTTCAGATATTTGAAGCTAACCTATATACCACACTTTCATCGCCAAAACGATCCAACATGTATATGCAGGCTTAATATCTTATTCCTCAATCGGTGTGTTTTATTGATACATCGACACACGCCATCATCGACTTTTTGCAACACTACGCTATAGCAATTGACAGTTCGTTGTTTACGACTGTTCAAAAAATGTTCGCTTGTGAAATATTCAGCTTTGTCACTTAATGGTTTTCGGGTGATATTTCGTAACGCGAAATATTTTTATGGCTTTATTGTGTCGTCTATGGTAAGATATACGGTTTTTTTATGTTTTGGTTTGTAAATGGGCAAAAATTTATAACTGACTGCAATTGTATTTTGTAAGTCATGATGGCCCAGTGGTTTAGGCCTCGCCTCTTGTGCACGAGGTTGTGGGTTCAAACCTGGGTAAGGACCAATGTGAGTTTTTCAATTCATATGTACTTTCTAAGTTTATCTTGGACATCACTGACATCGGTGAAGGAAAACATCGTAAGGAAACCTGGACTTATATAATTAATATAAGTCTGAAATCACCAACCCGTCTTGAACAAGCGTGGTGATTAATGCTCATGCCTTTTCTGTATGAGAAGAGGCCTTTGCCCTGCAGTGGGATAGTAATAGGCTGGTACTTTACTTTACTTTTACTTTTAATTGTATTTTTGTTCTGTTTTATCAATCCATTCCAAGATCACTATGAACCATGTCTGTCTCTTCTAGCCATCTTAATGAATCAAGAATCAATTTGTTTTGTGTGGAGTCACACTAAGGTCCCAAAAACCTGTGATGCAGATCAGTGTTTTTATAAATTTTACCAATACCCCCATCTTGACGCGAAGAGCAAACGTCAAACTTCTACCCACAGATAAAACAAGTTAGTTAGACAAACAAATTAATGAACTCTAGAAGCAAACACCAATAACCCGAGATACTAGGTTAAAACAAATGAACGTAGCACCCGGTTAATTACTATGGAATACGTGCTAAGGTCGGGGTGGAAATGCAATATCCGTGGGTACCCCAACGGCAGTGATTGCAAACGGGGGAATCAATACCGCCACCCATGCGTATAGGTACGTAGCTGTGGTGCATTTATTAGTGCAGTTATAGATTGCATCAATATTTCATGTGTTTGTGACTGCGGGTAGGAATATATCACCTGCTAACAGCAGGGATTGTACAGACTATGTTCCATTTATAATAGTATTACGAAAATAACGGGCAAATATTGATAGTAAATGTGTTAGGTATATTGCTAAAATGACTATATTTGAGTGTTAAAATGTTAACAAAATAGTAAACAGAACACATTTTGTTTTTTGTATTAATCGTGAAATCACGGAGCTTATCAAGGTTGTAAGGACATAAAACGACGTTATGATGAAATTTGTCTAATCTTATTATGAATGGAGTAAAGATAGCTTTATGTCTTTTTGTAGTCGATATCCAGCGCCGACCCAAGCCCTTAAGGTACTAAGAGCAAGATTGTCTTTAGGCGCTCTATGGTTGACATTTTCGCACAGTCAAAAAAGGCGCCATAAAAATGTTTTTTGCATTAGGCATTTTAGCCTTGCTATCTAGCGCCTAGAGCGACCGCACCTCTCGCTCTACCCTAGTGCCGCCGCTGTCGATATCATTGTTGAAATCCCTAATATCACTAGCGGAAAAAATCAAGTGCTATTCTGACAAAACTACCCGTCTCCCTCGGGTTTATGAGCGGTGAAGTGAGCTGTCAGTGTCACCCACCTGAGGCTAGGGATTGACAAATAATTAAATTTACAATCATAATCGAGAATCGAGATTATGAATAATTTTGTAAAATTTTTGAAGGTATAGATTATTTTATATTATTTCAAAGCTTGTATTTAAACGAAACTATCTTATGTGTTTTTGGCAGAAGCAATGGGGACAAAAAATTAGCAAATAAAAAAAAAGATCTTTCAGGGTAATCGAATTACCCTATTTCAAATCTGGCTCAGACTAGATAACGAAGCAAGGGTTAAGTGGAACACTTAACCAGCTTACAAGAAGAAAGGAAACCGTGCATGAGCCGTGGATAAAAATGGCGCCATACATAGTTTGACAAGAGTGGGCGTTTAGATCGACGACAAAAAATCTATTGCGTCTAACATCACGTCGTAACCTAACATCACGTCTGTATTCCCCAAAGGGTTGGGCAGAGGTCTACCTATAGTAAACCTACATTCCGACAGTTATGTTTATGTCCCATGTAATAGGGGGTGAGCCTATTGCCACAAATCCAGAGTCCGGACTGCTACTGAGAAATTTGTGATGGCATAACCTAATATCTAACCCTATTACTTTCAACAAAATAAGGAATTACACTTTTTGGGTGGATAACGTATGATTATTTATCAATTTTGGTTTGTAAGATACATAATATACTGAACTAAGTGTCTGTATAAGACATTTAACCAGAGTCACATGCAAGCAGAAACTAATAGTAACTAAGTGTTAAGTTAATGAGTTCTGTTTTGCCAAGTCGTCATCGTAATTTAATTTGATCCTATCTACCTTTTGTCCGGTCCTTTTGCATGTGACTCTGGTTAAATGTCTTATACAGAAACTTTTAACCCTGGAGGGTTACTTAAGGGACTAACTAAAAGTACCTGTTGAAGTCAACCCTCACCAACATCATCATCTGCCTAGCTTTTTCCTAACTATGTAGCGCGACTGCCTATCTGACCTCCACAACCCAATTGCTAACAGTGGGCAACCCGATACTTCTTGGCCTTGAGAACTGCGTTTCTCCCCCCAGTGAACTAATGAATATAATACCAGTACAATGCGATAAATAATTTAACAAAAGCCCTAAGTAACGAAACAATAGACGAGTCTTACAACTTCCTAATAAGTAACGAAGGCATTCAAATCCTCGTTTAAGTCATAACAAATATAAACAAGAAACAAGATTAAGACATAAAAGCAAAGTTTTGATAAACAGCACATCATGCTGTAGATAATTTATTCAACAACCCGTTTGAACGAAAAGGAATCCTAAACTTTACAGAATAGAGGTTGAATTTCATCAATTTTAATGCGATATAATGAAATAGTACCCTGTTTAAGGGAAAATGTAGTTTAAGTGTTGTATATTACAGTTAAAAATGTATTCCTTTGAATGTTAATATAAAATATGTTAGGGTTGTCAAGACTTGGTGTGTAGTAATATGATAATACCGGTCGGAATTTTTTTGACAGGTAAAGTAGGGAAAATATACAATTTATGACAATATTGTTTCGGAAATGTATTATTTAATATGTTGCATGACTGTCATCATCTGCTTAGCGTATTCATAACTATGTAAGGGTCGGGGCAACCGGTCTAACCGGATGCAACTGTATACCAGTATTTTAGATGGAGTGATACTACAACCCAGTTACTGGGTGGTAATAATGTATGGAAGAAGAAGACATGCTGAGCTGACCCCAAATAAATTGGGATAAGGGCAGGACGATGATGATTTACTAAGTTTAACCTAATAAAGATCACAGGATCGTATTTTCTATATTGTTGTGAATTAGCATCAACGACTTATGAATATTTGATCAAATTCCAGGCAAAACTATAAATTTGCATGTTACATTATCTAACAAAATCGTGTAAAATATCCCTACAAGATTACAGAAATTAATTAATCGCGCTAAAACCTATCGCGTTTCGTACAGTAACGAATAACAAGCCAACACGCAATAGTAATTATTATCCATCACCCTTACAAGGGTGTAAACGCCAACCGTGATGTATTAAAAGCCATTTACAACAGACACTCAACAAAACCTTAACACAAGGGAACAAAGTCCAATTTAGCTTAGACACAGAGATCAGTTACTCTGGCCAATAGCTTAAGTTAATCACTAGAAATTGTCTACCAAATAGCAACGAGCTATGTTTACCAAGGTTTAATACGAAGCACATTCATTCTGTTCCTAATACGGATTTTGACGTAAATTTTGCATATAAAATGTCGAGATAGCGGTGAAATATAGTCATTAGCCATCGGTACAATCGAGCTGGTGGTACTAGACGGTAAGATGTGGTACATTATGTACCAAGCGGTTATCTGGTAAAATGTGTTTTAACACTAAACTTACCTTATAGTGGCACACCTCTATTGGTATCTAGATTGAAATTAAAGGTGGTTAACTTAAATACAAGATAATGTTATCGGTAAATACTTGGGTAAGAGAATTTATTAAAAATGATCGAAGGTAATAATGCCACTAGAGCTTTCTTCATCGGTACCTATACTTTCTGTAAGTCACAAGCCGTGTGAAAAATTACAAACATTCATACAAACTTAACTCATCCTCTATTTGACCTATTTAGTGGATGAATTAAAAAAAGGGTACTATGTAAACGAGTGACTGTAAATTAAAGTTATAAGTTACAAAAATAATTAATTTACGTTATAATAATACTAAGTGAGCGACTGACTGCGAGTGAAGAAAAATCAACATAACAGCAACTTACAAACATTAATTTGAGTTACTAAATACGCTTAAATTTCAAGGTTATGGAAAATTCCGAAAAAAACTGAGTAACAAGGCTATGTTGACGAAGACTCCTATTTCTGTTCGCAAGGTTTAAAGTAACCTAACGAAGGGGATGGCGGGGTCGTTTCCCCTTCTGACCTAACCTATCCGAGTCGGGGTGTCCCAAGTCTCGAGATAGCTCCGCTCGCTCTTGTCCTAAGTTCTCCTAACAAAATCGCCTTTCTCCATGTGGTGGTGGTGTTATTCTGTACTATTAAGTTGGTGTGTTGTGCAGTGATGACAACTGGCAAACGTTGGCGGCACAAACATCGCATTCCGGATATTACGTTTCGATACCCACAATTCTAGAGTTTAAATATCTGAAATGGATTAATCACAACCCACTTTTTTTAGTTCGTTCTGGATTTTATTATTAATCAATATTCGTCGTTAGTTTAGTTAATTTTTCGCTTACTCAAATTCATACCGCTCAAGTTATTAAAATGAAAATCATAGCTGGGAGATACGACACTTCGATAATGTATAGCATTATTAAGATATGGATGTCTCAGAATAATCTTGTCGCAAAATAATAATATTAAGTTTTATTAACACAGTGTTAAGATTTCTGCTAACTTACCCACTATGTATTGCTTGGTCCGAAATAACGGTTATTTTAATTTATTTTTTTATTTATTTATTAAAACAGTATCTCATCATTAGTCGATTATTTTTTTTAATCGATCGTTTTATAATTCCCCTTTAAAAAATCCTCGTTTAGAGATCACCTTCGTCGATATGGAACTCAAAAGCTATTTGGGTATTCGTTTTTGTCTATTATATTTCAAGAGATTCTTCAATTTGTACAGGATCCCATCATCACACTGGATTTTTATAAAAAAAGAGACCACTCTTAGTATTATCTTCTAAATAAAAAAATAATAAAAAATTCAAATCGGTTTATCAATGACGGAGTTCTGAGGTAACAAACATAAAAAAAACAATCGAATTGAAAATCTCCTCCTTTTTTTGAAGTCTGTTAAAAATAGGAATGAACATAGAACCTTATCCACCACCTCAAGACGGCACATGTAAATAGTTCATGTTCCTTACCGCGGCAGGCAAAATGTCACTCTCTTACTTAACATGCCATGCACCTAACTACGGTACGGAGTAGGTGCTTACCTGAAAACAAAGAGAATAAGATTATGAAAACATTTTCAAATAAATCATCATCTATAGATATCGGCACGGATCTTGAGCGCTGACCTTGAGTTGCGTAATAGTCGATTTTAGTAGAAATTTGGCTATGCGCGAACTTACCCCCACTACTGCGTCCAGCGCTCAAGATTCATGACGTATTGTTTATAGCGCTATGTTGGCGTCAGCTGCCTGTTGTAACCGGATGCAGCTGAATGCCAATATTTTTCATGGAGCTAATGCCTATTTGACCTCCATAACCCAGTTAGACTGTAATTTCCAGGCTTTCGACTGCCAGTAACGACTGTCAAAAATATATAAATGACAGGCGGGACAACGTGTTTTCCAAATAACGGCCCCACCCTTCTTTAAGCCATCCACAGACCGACCTCGGCAAGCGTAGCTTAATCTTTGTTCGACCCGTGCGACTGTTATTACGAGTATATTACTACGGGATATTTTAATGCTTACAACATTCTTCTCAAATCTTCCACTTCTTATATTTCATTTTTAAATTTATCGCGCAATTTATTTTTTGTGTTCGTTACGCTAGTGCTGACGATCTCCTGAGGGAGATGACCTGGTTTTGATGGGAGATAAATAAATTGCTGCATTTAATTTAAACCTGAAAGCTGGTCTTTTTACAAAATCAGTTAACCAGGCATTTTATAGGAAAAGAACTTTCCAAGAGTTATAAGTTCAAGTTAACATTACTTACATTAACCTGTCCTCTACCAATACTAGGTATCGAAAACTTACTACCAACCAAAGAAAACAAGTAAAAACTCTTTTGAATGAAGAACAAACAAGCCTTCTGTTGGCACACGTTAACTAAAAAAGTGGCTCGACTCAAAAGAGTTGCAAAGTAAAATAAAATAACGTTATTAAACGGAATTTTACACTCGAAAAAGGCAAAAAGTAAACAGTTTTCATCCGTTAAGGTAGAAAGCTGAAACTGGCTAAGGGGATTAAAAGTAAGCACGTTTTGCGGTATCATGTTGAATTTTCCATAATTATGGTTTAATTGCAAATGTAAAGTCCATTTAATATTAACACGATGAATCCTTTTTTTTAAGGGTGGGAAATCATCCAATGACTTCTCCCGTTCTGGTGGAACGGGAGGTGTCAGACCTTTTCTGACTAAAACCCATCCGTGTTCTGTCCTTACTCTGTACGTCCCGGGGTCACGGTAACTCTTTTGAACATCCCGCAACCACGGAACAAGATGAATCCTTGACTATAATTCATTTTCTGATATAACTTACCTAACTAACGAACTAGTAACTTATGTCATTGGCGATTTTTTTTCTCAATTCTTTCATAGATGTTTTCATGTTTACATTAATTAAGCATTTTACCCTAAAAATACGTAATTCTAAGCACCAAACATGATTGGAGGCCCATTTATTCCCTACATAAATTAAGTTAGGCGTGAATAAAGTAGAAAATGTTATAACATAGCACTGAAATGTAATGTAATCTAAGTACTGTTTTTATGAAATAAAGCTTATTATTTCCTTTATTCTTTTTAATACATATAGATTACATTTTTAAATATTTCAAAGCAAAAATAAAAATAAAACATTTAAAAATATAAAAAATAGTAGCCCACCGGCATTGGGAACAGGGTCCAAGCTACCGGTGGTCAGGGCTCTTGAGAAAGGAACCTCCTAACGATACGTGCCGTTTCCAGGAGTACCGCTTTCTGGATCAAGCCCTTGATCCAGCTGCCTAACGAGAGCCTCCTTAGGTGTTGGTCGAGGCTCTTGGCTATTATACCATTGGCCGTCACAACTATCGGCACAATGACTGCTGTATTCACCTCCCACATGTCGACAACCTCGCGAGCCAGATCAAGATACTTCATCTGTTTCTCTTTCTCAGCCTTCACGAGGTTCTCGTCATGTGGAACCGTAATATCAACAATCATTGTGCGACGCTCTGATCGATCTATCACCACTATGTCAGGCTTATTGGCAACAATAGTCCTGTCAGTGATGATAGATCGATCCCAATATAATGTGATATTGCCATTTTCAAGAACTGGGTCGGGCACAAACTTATAGTACGGTACTTCTAATTCCACAAGGTTATACTTCAGAGCAAGTTGCTGGTGGATTATCCTGGCAACAAGGTTGTGTCTATGCAAATATTCTCCGTTAGCAAGACGAGAACAACCAGAAATAATGTGGCGGATTGATTCCCCGGGTCGGTGGCATGCCCGACAGATGTCAACCGTTCCGTCCTTCACAATGTATTTCCGGTAGTTATTCGTCATGATAACTTCATCCATAATCGCACAGACAAAACCTTCGGTTTCCCCAAAGAGGTCACCAAAGCGTAGCCAGGATATGGACGCTAATAGGTCTACATCAGGTGCATGTAAGACCCGATAAAAGCGCCCATGAAGCTCTTTGCTCTTCCATATTTCCATGCGGTCAGTAGTATCTAATACTATAGGTTTGCGCCAGTTCTCGTTAGCCAAGGAGAGCGGTGTAAGGCCCTTGTCCACCGCGACCACATCTCGATGCATCCCCACGTCGGCTTCAATGAAGTACTTCCTGAGACTGCATACCTCACGGTTGTGCAGGGTCTTAGCATTTAAGAAGCCTCGACCCCCGCATTTCCGCGAGATATACAGTCTCATCACCGACGATCGTGGGTGATGCATGCGATTTGCGGTCAGCAGTGTGCGGACCCTCCTATCCAGGGCATCAAGCTCTGTCTGGGTCCATTTGAGTATGCCGAAAGAGTACATCAAAACCGGCATAAATAAAGCTTATTATTTATTATTATTATTAGAAAAGGCCAGAAAATATACTTTATTATTTCTTGATATGAAAACCGTCTAAGAGTTACTATGCCATCCTAGAAATTGTCTTAAACGTCGCTTACACGGCACACTGGAAGTTTCTCGACGGTATTCACAAACTTGCTTAATGAGTAGGAATGTAGGTGACACAGAGACTCCCAGTCTTCATGAAGTTATGAGAAAATTTTGCAGTTATACGCTATCATAAATCCAGGTTTTCATAAGCGTAGGATTTTGGAGTAAATAAGTGTTCGAAATTCGACCGTTTTAATCGTGTGCGGAGTGCACACGATTAAAACTAAATAAACTTAAGGTATGCCAATTCACACAATAACTTCTCCATACGCGCAATATTCTTAAAATGGGATCCGAAAATTTTGTGTCACGTATTAATTTAATAATGTATGTTTTAATGATATACGCAATTGAATAGTAATAATAATTGCAGCATGTTATTATCTCACTGCAGTGCAAATACCTCTTATACAGAGAAGGTACGATTCTTAATTATCACGCTTGCTCAAGGTGTATTCTCGATTTCAAACTAACATACCTATATTAATTTCTCTCCAAATTTCCTCGCAATGTTCACCTTCGCCGATGTCAGTTAGTAATGTTATAATAATCTAAGACTGTATTTCAAACCCGTATTTCTGGCCCACACACTAAAAGGTTCGACCACAACTTAAAAGGAAACGCTTCGCTTCTCAGCTAATGTGTCTTTACTACCCTTTCCTGAACTTTTAGTTCCAGAAACTTCCACAATTTTTCCACGTAGAACGCACGATTAATGAGCCAGCGTACCATCTATCGTCATAAGTGCTGTCTTTCCAGAATGTTCCGTGCCCTGAGGGTGTTTGCCTTCCATTTTTTCCCTCGTCGCTTTTCACTGGCAGTGTAAAAGTATGAAATATTAGCCGAACAGTGTTCGCATTCGCCTGCGACGTAGAACTTTTTAAGGACCTTTTATGAGCTTTTTTTTTCTGCTTGCTGTATAAGGGGTAATTTTGCAGTGAGTAGCCAAAAACGTGTAAGGTGTTTTAGAGACATTTATTGAGTTCAGTAGGGATATGGATCCATCCACGGACCAGCCTAGGCAAGCGTTGCTTTACCTACAATCAACCCGTGTGGGTTTTATTATAAGGCAACAAGCCCTTCCGAATAACTAAACTAAGCTTTAAAAATTCTTCAAGCATGGAAGTAATCCTTGAAAAACCTTAGTTCTGTTTGGGCATGGGTCCCGTTAGATGTAGGATCACCTCTGTCATCTGTTGTTACATTGTACACACCCTGTAGACAAGACGGTGTAGTTGATGTGACAGAAATTACAACACAAACATATTGTCAGGCTATTATGATTCTGAAACCGTTAAGTTATTACCAATTTCCAATATGGTGATAACTAAGTGTACAATCATCATAACTTAAGTTACCAATGAGCAAACGAGGTGATAGTTATTGACTGTCGAAGTGATCTTTATGATTATTGAAAACAAATTACTTAAGTACATGAAATGTGTATTTTTCAGGTTATTATAAAAATAATGAGCAAATTATCAATGTATCGTTGATGCAATTCAACTTGAAATTATTTTAGTTGAACTTTATGAATGTAATTATTGAGAATTACAAAGGGCGAATTTATGATAATTTAACTATAATTTATTTTTATTTACTATAGTTCCTTTTACACATCCCATTGTTCTTTCTACAAAATCCTTATTCTAAGTTTCTAATGCCCTTTTTCACTAACACTAGGTAAAGCCTAAATATTATTGCACTGTTGGATTTCTAACCCTCGGTGGTGTACCAAGCGTACAAATTCAACAACGCATTAGGGCATGCATAGAGATAAGAGTCACCTTTTACAAGTGAGAACGGAGCTAAGTCTACAGGCTAACATTTCCTATGCTTACCTTTTGTATCTCTCATTTCCGCACAGACAAATTGTCAATTAAAAATAATGACCCATTACGTCGTAAAGTACATACGTTACTCCTGTTTCCTCGTACCATACTAATGTGTACCGGTGAGCAAGATGGCGGAGCATTTAAGTGTGAGGCGTATTTAATGAACCCCAGAAAACTCAACAGACAATATCTTAAACCTTGAAAAATCCTCCGGCACCACCAATTTTACAAGCAAGAATGCACGTAAACACATTAACGGAACCGCCATTAAATACAAAAAAAAAGCCAATTACATAAAAGCGTATTTGAAGAAAAGTGGGAGAATCCGCCAAATGAAGCAAGATTTTATGCAAAAAACCCGGGTAGGCTAGTAGCGGAGTGGCTGGCAGGCGGGCAAATTGGCCACTTGAGGGGCTCCGGCGCAAGTGGCTACATCAGTGCAGTCTATCGCGCCAGTATCTCCTCTCTTCAGCTCTTGGAGCCTGGAGTTATCGTGGAGTGGTCGATGTTAGCAATGATGGAATTTTTCTTGAAAACTTTTTTTCAAGGGGACATAATTTGCAATTTTATTTGCTTTTGCTGCTTAGATTTTGTGGAGACATTTTTATATGTAGACTTTAAATAGATTGTATTATTTTTTAGTCTTTTACTTTCTACGTTTGCTTCTGCTGTTCACAGACACATACTACCTTAGATATAACAACAAGACAGCGTTTGATACTACACTGAATAGAAAGAGTATCATGCCACTGGATTTAAAAACCGAATATTCTCATAAAAACTTTTTTAATTACACATATTTTTTCATTTTTTATTCTAGCACGAATATTTGACGTAAACGATATTGAAATTGACAATTTTACAACTAGCCTGTACCATTTAGGTTCAAATGTATCAGACAAGTACAATTACCCATAGATAAGAAAAAGTCTTAAAAACAAATATTATATTCGACACGAGTATTTTAACATTTCAAACTCGTTCGAATTGACGCATGACGTTACGTTTACGTCAAACATTCGTGAGGGACACTCTAGTCTGATTTAGACGCTGTTATCACACAAAACCATTTAACTACCACAAAGTGCACAATATGCCGTATATTTATTGAAACGAAAGCCAAAAATCAATACCATCCCCCATTGTGGTAATGGTTCATCCGATCCCCACATCCAACCTCCGTGCTATACATCCAACGCCGCGGGATTAACCAGCCCGTTTGTTTACACTTTTTATGCGCCAATACCATGATTAAACGCAACGATATCGAATCCTATTTGTAAATACGGTGGGTTTTAACGGTCATGATAAAATACAGGAGAGATATGGTTCCGTTAAAATAACTAAGTACATTTTGTAAATGTTTTTTCTACTACAGAATAACAAAAATAGCTTTCACCTACGGCTAGAACTTTCGAGACTTTTCTTTTTGAGGTACCCAAATGTTTACTTCAAAATCAATCCAACTTGCTCAGACATTCGTGACTAGTATAAAACTCCAATAAACAAAAGAAATCTGACCTGCGCAACAGTACACTACGGTAAAATGAGAAACTGAGGGTTTTAATAATTGAAATGATCCGTGGATTGGCAACAATGGGTAGAATTTTAGTATTGCAACACTGAGCTGTCATGCGTCAAGTCAATTAGCGTCCGAAAGAGGGTATCCCTTTGTTACGAGCTGCCAAAAACGTCTGGAATTTTCCATATCCGACAGTCTACTTTTTTATGTTGTTTCTAACAAGGAACTCGAAGACCTTATTTGCGCGATTGCAGTTGTTTTGTATGCACAGAGAAAGGAATATGTTCGTATGATTTTGACGGACCGATTCCTAAGCCCCATGAGGTCAAGAAGATGTTTAAATACGGCAGAATATCTTAGGACATTATCATTGGATAAAAACATTCAACACATATAATCATTAAATTGACAACCCCCTAGTATAATTTCCTGCCAAAGACTGATAGTATATCTATATATACTCCACAGACAACACATTTCATAAAGTTCCTTACTCCCTTAATAGCATACCAAATTAAAATAGCCGTACAAAAGGACCAGAAAATCTACATTACATTCCAGTTATCAGATCATTAATCATGATACTTGACATTCAGCGATCACGTAAGTAATCACATTTTGTCACTACAGAGTAATTGGCTTACAGAAATAGCTGCAAAGTGATTAATGATGAATGAATATACCTATAGTCATTTGTGAAGTTCGAAATATTAGTCTGGTTTCAACATTAAACAGTAGGACGGATTTCTATATTACACTTAGGTGTTGCTAAAATTGGTAAGGACAGGAGGTAGTGCTATTCGTTTCGTCAGAGAAAAGACCATAACAATATTATTTTGAACACGTAAAGGAACTGACGACAAGAGTTAAATACTGAGCAATGGTTTCCGAAGTCCCTTGCGGATGTTCTGAGCAATTTGGGAAGACTTACCTAAATCTGGAGGTAGGTGAGGTGGTTGGAATGACCACCGCTATGGCTAACGCACACTGGTCCACTTCAAGAAAAACGATCCCAATTTAAAATTGGACACGAAAATATTTAACCGTCACAACAAATTAACGGAATAAAGTAAAAAATTAAATAGTCAGCGCCAACGCATAACAAATGAGCACTGATGAGTTTTATAATTTATCTCTCACTGTTCCGGCCTTTGTTCGTGTCGCCATAATTGATACTATTGTTATTTATATTTTAACGGGAACATCCCGATAAATAGGTGCAATTACGCATTATACATTCGTACAATATGTTTGCAGAAAAACCCGAACTCTACCTAACTTTACAAAAGTTCAGTTAGCTATAACTTGACCATTAAAATAAGTTTTCTAGATGCCACGTGGCAATTTAAATAATACATTTATATAGGTTTAAGGTATGTTAATAGATTTATATAAACCTTTCGGACACAAATGTTACTGGGAGTAAGTTGCGCCAATTTTTTCTCCCAGCAAAAAATACTAGGAAGTGCTGAAGGGCGATTGTTTGGAGGTATTGTCTTATTTAACTTTTGACGTTCAAAAGGTTCTGATTCACGGCTATATTTTAATAAATAATTTTTGATTTCGATTTTGATTTTATCCTGAAAATTATGTTCTTACCTAAAATAAGTAATGTGCAGTAAGTTAAAGAAGAAAATACTGGCACAAACAAAGAGGTAAAAATACATTAGTGACTAACGAACAAGAATAAAAACACACGTGAAGCATGAAAGTGACAAAACCTTCTAACCAAAAAGTAAAAATTCAGAGCACCGGAAACACTTCGCAAGTTAAGCAAACAGTTAAAAAGTCGTCGAAATACACAAAACGTCGGGGATAAAAGCCGTAGTTTTAGCTGACAAAAAGTCGAGCATTGTGCACCAGTTAGAAGTGGCGGTAACAATAGAACCGGGAACTGCTCGGTTTGTGCAGAGAAGGTTCAAAATAATTGAATTTAACTTTTATGTAGATGTTAGATATATGTTCGTATATTTTTTGTAAAAAAATTGAATTTGTTTTGAATTTAGAATGTGGAGGGTTACAAGAGGCAGGGAAGACCAAAGAAACGATGGACGGATTGCGGAAAGATGATCATTATGGCTGAAAGGAGACGAATATTGAGATGACGGGAAATCGAGATGTATGTTAACATTCTATAAGCCAGTATCATACTGTCATGTTGTTAATCCTGTGGTTGATATAAGAGAAACTAATGCAGCATACTAATCTTGCATCAGAAGTAATAATACCAGCCTTTGACTGTTCCACTGTAGGGTAAAGGCCTGATCTCATAAAGAGAAGGCCAGACCATTAATTATGACGCATGCTCAATGCAGGTTGACGATTTCAGTCATAATGAGTCCAGGTTTGTTTACGATGATTTTCTTCACCAATGTCAGTGACGTCGACGAGAAAAAAAAATGGAAAGATCTTTTATTTTTCTTTCTTTTCGTTTTAAAAAAAACGTCCCACTATAGAAATTTCTTCTATGTGTGGTGCGGTTACAAATATTTCAACTCACATACACAAGCACCTAGACCCGGAACAACTGCAGGCCATATACATATTTGTTTCGAACCTACGACACGTAGCGGAGCAGCCAATCCCTCAGTTACTGCGCCAACCGTGTCGACAATAATAAAAAATATGAATGAAAAGTACAAAACATGAATTGAAAAAGTCTCAAAGAAGAAAATAATAAAAGTACAAAAATATTATTGCATTCACCTAATACAAAGTTGTTCAAGTACAAATATAGAGGCGAAACGACGCATAAAACAGTGGATAAAAACGATAAGTTAGAATCTGGACATCACTTGTGACCGATAAACACAAGAAGTAATGGGGAATGTTTTGATACTCTATCTCGTATTTAACTTAAGTTTAAGCGCATAAGAAAAGACACGCAGGAATGTTGCAATTTGTCTGGAGATATCGAGTAAAATCTAGGAATATAAATAAACACAAAGCACAACTATCTTCATACATAATGTATACCCAGCCTGTTAATGTTCCACTGTAAGGAAAAGGCGTCTTCTCTTAAGGAGAAGGCACGAGCATTAATCACCACACTAGCTCAAGAAGTGTTGGCGATTTCAACCTTCCAAAGTCCAGGTTACCTCGCGAAGTATTCCTTCATCGATGTCAGTGATGTTTCAGATAAACTTTGAAGGTACATGTGAATTGAAAAAGGGCACATTGGCAGTTGCCCGACTCATTGTGACTGTAAACGAAAATTAAATTTTATGATATTTTGACATATAGCATTCTGATGAACACGGTGTACTTTCAAATTGGTCGGCTTAATAATTCCCATGTCATCTAAGAGGATTAATGCAAGTTTTGAAAGACAATGCAAGGATTCCAGTTTAAGACTGGCTGGCCGCACATGCACGGATTTTTTATTTTAGATTTCCTTACTCGGATACGTTCTTATATTTTCCGTTGGATATTCGCAAGCCTTCGGAATACGAAATGGAAACAACAGAATGAGCACCAGTCTTTTGAAATACCTACCCAATAATACCTACCTATATCATTACTACGTAAACAGGAACTGGATGTAAACATTAAAGATTTAAAACACCTAGTAATGGAAAAAGAATTAACTTCAAAATAAATGAAAAGTACTCAAAAACGAAGGAAATGAAACATTAATCTGTTAGCCAAGGGTAAGAGAGTAATTTATCATTATCGTTCGCTCAAAAAGTAATGGATTTGTAAAAACAAAGGAACAGAAATGAGTTTGTTCATTTCTTCGAATCGGGGTTGAAGGTTGGAGTAAAAAGGTTTGATGCGAAATGAAAGAATTGTTGTGGCAGTTTGATTTAAATGCGACGATGTGGCATGGTAATATCCGTGATGATAATACTTAAAAGATACAAATGGCGGAAAATGAAATATACCACTAAGAAAGAACTGCGAAATATGTGGCATAAAAACTCAATTCAAAAAGATTTTTCAAAATTACAAATTCCCCTTTTCAATAATTTCAGTCTCACAGACCTAAGAGTAGCCAAAGCAAAAAAAAGCGCCCTCTCAAAGTTGCCAGTGCTCAACATAAAAGTTGAGTGAATAGGCCGAAGAGTCAACGGACACAGCTTAACTCCGTGCCCCAAGGCCTTTACAGTTTACTGCTCAAAGTTGCTCTGCAGCATGGAGGATTATTGCTCTAAATAAAATGGAACCTTTTAATAAATAAATACTTTTTAAGCTGCTGTGGAGGAGCTCGTGGCTAAATAAAAACAGCCGCGCGGGTCGTTCGAAAATAAAGCTACGCTTGCCGAGGTCAGTCTTTGGATAGGTGACCATTTATTACATATCGAGACTTCTCTGTGCCTCGGAAAGTACGTTAAGCCGTTGGTCAGACAGTCGTTACGGGTACTCAGAAGCCCGGAAGTTTCACAACCAGTTTTACCAAGGGGTATCGTGTTACCCAGTAAATGGGCTATGGAGCTCAAATAGGCAGTTGCTCCATGTAAAATACTTGTACTCATCTGCATCCGGTTGGACAGGAAGCCGACCCCAACAAGGTCCATATTTTACCATGTAGGCTTGCATATATTTACAAAAATACACTAACTTATTATTTATTATTTCATTTAGGAACTCATTTATACGAGTATGATAGTAACCTTGCAACACTAAAAGACTTCGTAGTCTTTTTTTTAAATAATGAAACCTCTTGCTTCAGTAAACACAACATTATTACAGGCTTCTTTATTAAAAGCTTCAATATAAACAGAGGATTAATATTGTTACATTTTATTGAAAATAAATCAGTGGGGGTACAAACAAGATGAAATTAGATAAGTTTGACGTGTCTTTACAAAGCATCTCTTTCTACCAAGAGCTGCCAAGTTTTTAATTACGTTTATTCAGCAATGAAAACTGGTCAGAAGGACCAACCAATGATACAAGGAATTCTCAAGATGGCCGCTGCTTACATCGGAGGTGAAGGGAATATGGAAACACTTTAGCACGATAAGCTGAAAATTTACCTATTTGATTGGTGGTTCGAGTCACCAGTATTTTTTATTGTAATTACAAAACTGATTTGAATACTGAATTCATAATGGAAGTAAGACACCTACACGCTATTAAAAAAAGCTTGAAATACATATAATATTATACACTTAATTTTACGTTATTTTACTGCTGAGCATGAGTTCCTGAGTTCGACTCCCGGGAGTCGGCCAAAGTGCTATTAAGTTCTGTATTTTCGTAGTAGCAACCTGGAGTCTGAATTAGTGACCGGTTGATAGCAATAGGCTCGTGTCCTATTACATGGACAGAACTGGCCAAATGTGGGTGGTACTACGTTGCACCTCTACCCATCCTTTCCGGCAATAAAGGCGTGATGTTATTCTTAGTACTTCTGTATTATTTGTCGGTCTCGTGGTAGCCCGCAAGGGATACCGCAGATGTACATTATTACTACACGATTTGAGAACAAATTAAAACTAAGATAAAGTTATAGAAGGAATAGCTGATCAAGACGCAAAGTTGGCAACTCCGCAAGTTTGCTGCCGGCCCGGCTTCAGATGATTTACAATGTTTTGAAACTTTCATGCTATTACGAAATCTTTTAGTTTTAAAAGGAGGCTACCGTTACATTTTGTAGGCTCTAAAATATTCTAATTAATATAGATTGTTTTAAGTAACGGTAAAACTTAGATGGAATGAAAAACCAGTTGTCAGAATAGAAAACACAGAGTAATGAGTAGAACAGATTAGTAGAGTAGAGATGTCAGTTGTAGAGTAGGAAAAAATCCTAGTGGGGGACAAAACCCTTTTTTGTTTTATTTTAGACCTATTTACTTACAGCCTAAATTTATCAAAGAATGGCTATTGAGGAAACCCAAAAAGGTAGATACGCCTGTTGGACTTTCCAATGCAAACTGTTATAACACAAAATCGCTTTGTAACACTCATTATAGTACTTAAATCAATCGGAGAAGACAAGCACGAAACATATCACTATTAAAAAGTTGTATGTAATGAAAATCCATTTTATTTTTAAGGAAAATACTGCAAAATATCGTGTTGCAAGAAAGCTTGGCAGCAATTGTAGCGACATCTATCTCGCCACACACGAACTAAATCCGACGTATCCTACATCGCGATATTAAAGTTATCCGAGCAATTAAAAATATATACAAGAACCCGACAACAAGCGTCGGGCAGTACCCCAACACCCGTCTAGTCGGAGGATCCTCCCTTTTCTATGGTGGATGAAGAACTTTACATCGAGTTCCTTATATATCCCAAAACAATTTTCATCATCATAATCATCATTAACATCCTGCTGCCTTTATTCTTATTTATTTAGGGTCTACGTAGCCTGCATATTCCATACACATTCATCTTATTCTACAGAACTTATCCCATTTCTAATCGGGGCTCTCCTAATCTTTCGTATCCAGAGATATCGTTTCACGGTCGTCAGCAGGTCTATACTATTTGTGGCGATGTCGTTCTTAATAACTGACATCTATAATATTTGAGGTCTAACCGCGGCTTTTTTTTGTTCTTCCATATATATAAATAAAATCATTTATTTCAGACAAAATACATTTGGTGGATGATAGTTCCACTAAAACAAGTATTAACTTTATTGTTGTGAAAATGAAGTCGACGTCACAATGACTATGAAAAATCCTGTTGTAGCTCTAACTGAACTTAATGTGTGGGTGTTAAGGTAATTTTTACAAAAACCATATTTGTTTAAATATTTGGCAGCTAAATTGAAAAAGCCCTCTGACAGGTGGGATGACGATCTGCGAAAGACTGCAGGCAGATGCTGGATGCGGCAAGCTGAAGACAGGGCGCTATGGCGCTCATTAGGAGAGGGCTATGTCCAGCAGTGGACTAGTATAGCCTGATGATGATGATGAAATTGAAAACGCAGGGTACATGAAGTATTTCTCCAACTTTCCCGATTCTTCCCCGAACCGTATCGTAACTTAGCAGTCACAATGGCGTTCCACTGATCGTTTTGCGGTACACTGGCAGAAAGATGACGAGGGGAAATCCACGAATTTGCATAGAAGTCATTGTTTCTGATTAGTAATCTACTTGTGTTTATATCGTATAATATGTAGTGTTACATAAGTGAAACGTAAAGGAAAAACGGATACCGGGTACTTAATTGGTCTGCCCTGAAAATGTATGCTGGCCTCATTATACAGTAGAAACTTTTTGGTATTTCATTTTCAATGGTCACCAAAGGGATAGGCAGCGGGGTTCATAGAAAAGAGAGTAATGACAAAATAAGTGTCTGACAGTCTTTTGAGCTGGTTACTGTAAGATAACAGAAAATTAGCATTAAAAGTCTATGTTAAAACCAACGCTGCTTTGCAATATTTCATAGCCACTAAGAAGAAAAACACCATTTGCTCCTTTTATTTATTTACAGAACTATAGACAAAGTTTTTCCAGCGAATGAGCGTCTGCATACAAACTGCCTACTTATAATACTGTGACAGAATTTTCAAAAACAGTCAAGTAGTTTCAGAGTTTATCTCTTAAATATATATGTATGTGTATATACGTACAGTTGAGTAGCGAGTTAAAAACAATGGCTGCCAGCGAACGGCGGACAGCGTGCATGTTATCCGGTTACGTTATAACGAGCTAACAAACCGTACGCGTCGTAGGAAGTTTAAAAATACAGAATATACAGACAGGAGGAATTCCTACCAATGCAATTTATTTTTTGCGAAATGGTTCGCTTAAACTAGTGTTTTGTGTTCAACCTTTTCTTTTTTCTTTTGTCTTGCGGAACAACATGGACGGAGGGCCCGTCTGGAGAGAACGGAGGGTTATGCCGGACTCCTACCGACTAAAACCCCCACAGCCCTTATAGAACCCGGGAGGTACCAGTAACTAACCTAAATCCATGTGCCATGATCACCAGACGGTGATCATTTAAGACGTAGAACAGGAGTGATACCGGCGTGTTCTACTAAGGAGTTTCACTAAATACATGAGGATTTACACAGCAGGAAGAAGAAGGCTCTCGTCGAATATATAGCGCAACTGAGGAACGAAACCCCTTAATCGTCAGACATCATCATCTATCCTGCCTTTTGCCTACCATCATAGTTGCCTCGGTCGGTGAGATGAGGTCGGCTTCTAGTGTAACCAGATGTAGCTGAATACCAGTATTTTACATGGAGCGACTGCCTAACTGACCTCCACCACCAAGCTACTGAGTACCACGATACCAGTTGGTAACACTGGTTGTCAGACTTTTAGGCTACACGTAACGACTGCCAAAGATCTGGCAGGACCAATCTCTAACGTGCTTTCCGAGGCAAGGAAGGGTATCGGTATGTAATAGATGGTATTTCATTTATGGATCCACTTCGGCCAGCTAAGCTTAACCCTCGATCGACCTTCGAGGCTGTTATGTCAGGCATCACATAAAATTCGATTTCGACTTGGAAAAAAAAGGCGTCGAACCAGTGTATTTTTCTATTGGCTACGATAACGTGGGTCCAAAATCACGCCTCGAGGAAGGAGACAAGGCCATTTATTATACATTAGCACCCTTTTTCACCCTCTACAGAGTTTTTAACTACAGGGTCGGGTCAGGCGGCTTAAAATAAACGTAGGCAGCTGTTACATTTGCGTGTTTGTACTTTGAAATCATTGTTATCGTCTTGATTGTACATCCAATAAAGGCAAAAGTTTAATTTCCCTACAACAAGAGGTTCATTTCTTACGTATTAACCTTTTCTTTGAGGTGAAAACTCTGCTGTATTGTCACACTTTCGTCGTATTCGTACCTTATTCCAGTGTTATATGAATGCCATTATATCATTTTAGTATGGTACAGAGAAATCCTAAAAAGTTATACCTCTCTTAACTCTTGGAACACTTTTAAAGGTAGTTTGGGAAACAAGATTCCCACAGTCGTCCCAGATAATACACATAAAGTGCACTGGGGAAACTCATTTGTGATAAGAATTTGGACCCCCCATGGCACCTCTAAATATCCATAGACCTTCCACAAATCCCAGTATAACGAACGATCCTGTGAGACCAGCCAAGCGTAACGGACGCAGTATAAAATTATGAGACCATTGGCGGCTCCAGAGCCCGTCTCCCTAATTTGGTCCCTAAGGGCGGTTGTACACAGCCGGGCTAACAGACCAACACCCGCGGGCCATGATGCGGTGCTTTTGTTTTTATTAGGTACTCATCTAGCTTCGGATGTGGTGTATATCAGAACGTAATGGATGACCGGCGGCGACCGAGCGTAGACACGACGCGATTTTTCCTGTAAAAGGGTTGTTACTTTCTCCTTATACCATGGATAGGCAGAGATTGAGTTACGCTGCTGAATTACCCTGTTTGAACCTGGTTTTAAAAATCCTATTAGTATTATTAACAAGCTGCTGTGAAATGGTTACATCCGCTATCACAACACTGAATAGCTGACTACGGATCAACTCGATCAGAGACTTAATCAGGCATTCAGAATCCGTACCTATCCATAAAACATGCAAATGTAATCAACCCATAGATAACTTTTTTTCGCAACAAAAATAAAGCACAATATATTCGATAAAGCTCATATCTGGCGGATGCAGGACGCAACATAAAGGGAATTTTATCATCACCCGGCTCTGAGCCAAAAAAACCGGGTGAAATGTCGCATAAATACGCCCGACACGGTTGCATGGTTGCACGGTTCCATAATATGTATGTACATGACCGTGTTAAAGCCAACCGGAAACATTGGCGACAGTTAAACACTGGATGTGATTAAATACCTGTACGCCTTTTGCCTTTGTTACGTTAAAAAGTGGAAACTAACGGGAACTAGCTGCACCCTGAGGTGTTGCCCGCGGTTAAAAATTACATTCATCAAACGCGCAATGTTAAAATAATCGTTCTTTTTTATTTTTCTACTGTTAGGCGCAACTTTCTTAGTTTTGCCTTTCATAAGTACCTTCTCCCTTCAAATACAACAAAAAAAGAGTTAGAGATATTAATCCAGCCGTTCACGCGTAATGCCGTGACCTAGGGAAGTAGGGATTCATTTATTTACATTTACATATAGGTGTGGTGTTCCAAATTCAAAGCATCACGAGAGGGTTCTTCGGAAGACTGTGTCCCCTGAGACAAGTTCAAGGCGTGCTTCAGAAGAGGCATCGTTGCGTTATAACGAAGATACCAGAGTAGGTAACCTTCCTGAACTTAGGGCGCTAATTTTAATAGCTCTATAAATTCCCGTTATTACGAAAAAGTTAGCTTTAACACCACTAGATTTTATCTTAACTTTCAACGTATACGTCCCGAAAAGTGACATGAAATCGTCAATTGTTTTTGTTTCATGTTGATTTGAGTCAGCACGACGTCAGTTTTCAACGCATCCACCACGAGTTCCATCTAAAGATCCCTTTGTTTCATGCGAAGCAACTGTCTCGCTACGTAAATCTCACCATCTTATCTATAAGGAGTAGATGTTAAGATCTTATACCGGCAACACGTGATATTGGATAGGAGCAAATCTGATTTTCACTGCAAGAAATTGGCTCTAAAAGGCGGGACGGCTGCGCAGTAAATTTTTAACGACCCTTCTTAGCTCTTATCAGGTAAATAGGTTTAGATAAGGGAATAGAAGCAGTGTGATCAAGTTATTCATCCTTATAATGGTTTAAAAAAAAAACACAGTCGATTTAGATTGGCGTACTATCGACATAACAAAGAAACACTCGTAAGCCTTTTCTGTATGTCTTCAACGTTGAAAATGGTTGAAAAATTCAGGAGACCATCCACAACAAGACACTAGCCCGAGGCTCGGACGTTTTTCATTAATTCCGGAATAAACAAAACGAAAAAAAAAACCGGTAATAGGAGCAACTGCCGGGGACGTTCCACCCTCACATCGATTTACATGAAGGAGGCACCACCACCCGCTGTCGAGATACGACGGTGAAATATTTAAATGGTCTCGGCTTTAAACACTTTCGTCTCCTCCCCATATGCTTGCGGGTTTGTTTCAAAAGATTTTAATTACATTGTTCATGACAATCCGCGAAACTCCCGGCTCATATTTCGACTTCTGTTCAGAATAATCCGTTGAGAAATTATGTTTAAACATGATACAAATCCGTTTGCATCAGTTACGGAAATGTCGAGGGAGCTCAGTCGGAAATTTGTATAACATATTCGTAATCTCGAATTACCGCCCGAGACCACCATAGGAAATAATTATAGTCTCGGACGGAAAGTCTCGAACGAATTGCTACTTTAATACGTTAATATCAAAGCCTTACAGTTCGAAATTCGATTCAAACTCCGGATGAAGGTCGATTGGTGTTCGATTATGCGCTAATCGAGTTTGAAGTGTCCGTATCGATTACGATTCGGTAGCTGCGGAGACTATTTTAAACTTGTTTGATTTACAAACTCGTTAATTCGATAGGTGTTGACTGTCGGATACATTTTGGCACGGTTCATCAGTTCCGAATCACTGAGTTCGTAAGTGGGAACATGGTTCCGTACATTTGTTGCACTTGGTTACAGTACTTATACTATTGATATTTGCTAGTCTAACAGTAGCATTAAAACAATGTTTTGTGCTACTAAATCCACACATTTGCTAAGTTCACATTACTTTTATGTTGATACTTAATTGTTTCGTTTCTATTAGATCTTATTATATAGCATTTTTACAATTCGCATACTTGCGTTTTCCATTTTATGGAAAGATGACAACGGTTGGTAGTTGGTAATACTAGATCAACCGCCTAGTTGGTCTAGTGTTACCAATCGCCACTGCTGAGCATGAGGTTCTGATTTCGATTCCCAGGCTTCGGCTTTGAATTGATATTGAGTCTGGGTTTGCGCCCAGTTGATGGCAAAAGGCTCATCATCATCATCATCATCAGGCTATATTAGTCCACTGCTGGACATAGCCCTCTCCTAATGAGCGCCATAGCGCCCTGTCTTCAGTTTGCCGCATCCAGCATCTGCCTGCAGTCTTTCGCAGATCGTCATCCCACCTGGTCAAAAAGATTTCCAGATGGCAAAAGGCTCGCCGCCTATTAATTACATGGGACTTAAACATAACTGGCGAAATATGGGTGTGCGCCTCTGTCCAACCCTTCTTGGAATACAGGCGTGACGTTATGTTATGTCGAGACAACGGTGTTTATAAAATGTTGTAAGATATTCGTGTTAGGGATACAAAGTCATGTTATCATGGGAAAGTGCTAGCTTCCCACGTCATTCGCAAGCATTTTGTATTCTCAACGAAATAGAACCTCAATGGCGGATGTTTGCAAACTATTACTATGTCATATAAAATTATACAGACGTGTTTCATTTCCGCGCATGCATGGTGATACAAATATAACATGAATGCAAACGGTGATGGCAAGGCGGAATTTGAATGGGACGTGGAAAAATTTGATGTAAACGTACTTACGCATGTAGGGGCTGACATATTTGAAAGCCTTTAAAAGGCTCTGTGTGAATGTCGTTGGGAAAAGAGAATTCTCGCTTTTGACGATTCACACTCTACCTCGTTTGTTTAGTTAGTGGTAGGATGAGGTTCTCGGTTCAATTTCCGGGTCGAGCAATGTGTTATTGGGATTTTTCATTAGGAATTTCTTAGTAGCAGCCCGGAGTATGGATGTGTGCCCGGTTGATGGCTATAGGCTCGCCCCCTTTTACATGGGACTGGTGAAATGTGGGTATACTGTAGGTACACCCCTGCTCAACCCTTATGGGAATACAGCCGTGATGTTATGAAGTTTCAAACACTGTATATGTAGTTATCGAAAGCAATGAATGCAAACTTTTTCGATAGTAAGCAAAACAAAATTTTCACGATACGTACATAGATATCCCGGGTCCATTACGGTACATTTTTAACTGTTTTTGGAGAGCTTCTACAAAGTTATATTCGCTGTACATTTCCAGTATGTACACTGAGCTGATGTGTCCTTTTTCATTGCAGACTACTTTTATTTGCACCGAGCGTGTTTCGTTTCCTAACATTGACAAAATGGAACAGGGAAAACAACAGAAGAGCTGTCAAAAATGACTGAAGGATTTTGCCCTTTGACAACAACTTTTAAAAAAACAAGAGCAAAAAATAACTTAAATACTGTTGTAAAATCTGGTAGGCACCTACCTATATTGGCATCAATACCTATAGTGACTTTAAGTTATCTAGATTTGCGTCTACGCAAAATCGATCAAGCTCTTAAGACAGGTTTTAAGCATAAACAACAGTGTTTAATCACATGTTAATCATTATTATGATCAAAGACATCAGAATCCTAATTAATATTATAAATGCGAAAGTAAGTTTGTTTGTTACCTTTTCACGCGTAAACTACTGAACGGATTTCGATAATATTTGGAAAAGAGATAGATTGCACCCCGGGGAAGGACATAGGCTACTTTTCATCAACAAAACACGCGGGCGACGCCGCGGGCAGAAGCTAGTAATATTATAAATTCACGATTGACGATGACGACCGATGTGGCGCGGCGGATGAAGGTCCGCCTGCGACGCAGGAGGTTGCTGGTTCGACTCCCGCCTTGGGACAAATGTTTGTACGATCTACAAATATTTGTTCCGTGTGTTCTGGGTATTTGCTATGTATAATAAAAATATCGATCTATGTAATGTAATGTATTAAGTATATCAGTAATCTAGTACCCATAACACAAGCTCTGCTTAGCTTGGGGTTGGGGCTAGATGATCCTGTGTGGATTGTTCAGCATTATTTATTTTAATAGTTTGTCGGTACTTGTGTGTGTATGTTTGTTACTCCTTCACGCTGAAACGGCTGAAATTTGTTAGGAAGCTGCGAAGGTAACACATAGGATTCTTTATATCCCGTAAAAGTATCCCCGAGGGAATTTCGAATCGTCTCGTGTTGACTTTTTAACCACGGGCAACACAACGGGGCGTGAAGACCAAGGAGTATGTATATGTCACCAAAGAGTGTATACCTATGGTTTAATAACTCCAAGAATCCTTCATTATAACGAGAGCATGACAGAAGGATTCCTATGATATTAATAACGTAGGTACGGCACAACTAATCCAGCTGCCAAACATGTTGATTGTGCCTTTATCCGCTTAGGACGGACCCCAACAGTATTATTGGTGTCAGTCAATAGGAAAAGCCCATGTTTAGTAGAAAAGGTTTACTGGAAGAGAGATAGGCTTATTATATGTCTGAACTGTGAAGCCATCGGGTTTAGAATGGTATGAGATATTGTCTGTGATTTTTAGATTAAAGTATTATTGGGTTTTTCCATCAAGGTTTGGGCAGAGACACACCTATTGTATACCCACACTTTGCTAATTATGTTTTAAACTCTCATGTAATATGGGGCCAGCCTTTTCCCGTCAACCGGGTGCACACCCAGACATCGGGTTGCTACTAAAATGGTTGAGCCATCGGCTGCTGCGCCGCGTGTTGTGGGTTCGATCCCCGCACGGAACAAATATTTGTATGACCTACAGGTAATTGTTCCGGGTCTGGCTGTTTGTGTATGTCAGTTTGAATGTTTGTAAACGCACCCACGATACAGGAGAAATTCCTAGTGTGGGGCAACGTTTTCTTAAAAAAAAAAAAAAAAAAAAAAAAAAAAAAAAACAAATAGAAAAACGTTGATAACTGTTCTCGATCCAGATAACGAACCCAGGATCTAATGCTCACCAGTAGCACTTACAAGTACTGGACCAACGAGGCAGTCATAACTTCATAAGGGAATGGAAAACATTTAATTCATAATACGTTACGGTTCTATTTTGAGTAATCCTATATTGTAAGGTATATCAAAAAGATGAAACATGCTTACTTGAAATATACAAGGGGCCGCCTTATCATTATCTACAAAAAATTTCTTTCATCTACATAACGTATATTTTACGTAATAGAATAAATTTAGAACCCCTTAAAGAAAAAAAAACTTATAAAAGTAAATAAATAATACGTAGGTTTTGTCCTTTTAAGTTAATATTATTGTAATTATATGTTGATCCAAGAGTCGTTCACGTCGAGGGACCCTTTAAGGAAGATTAAATGAGCTGACGATCTTCAAACCTCTGAAAAGATTTTCATAATATCCAGAGCCATCTCGACCACGTCAGCTTCAAAACAGAAAAAAACCGCATTAAAAGCGACCCATTCATTTAGGAGCTACGATGCCACAGACAGACACAGATGCAAACGTTAAACTTATAACACCCCTCTTTTTGGTTGGGGGTTAAAAATATTGTAAAGGTGGACAGATGAAAGGTTTAGCTAACATATAACCACCCTATATTTTGGGCACCTAACTCTGAGCACTGAACAACCAGTGAGCTAAACAACTAACAGGATAGTTGCATGGATGCTCACTGAACTGATCTCTCTTGTTCACTGCACCCTTTATGTGAACTGGTTTATGTAGTTACTAATAGACCTAACCTGGACAATAAGTTGGGATTTAATATCGGCTGGGGTTATGTGGGCAACACTTTGTTCAATTGGAATCAGTGGCGACGAGTACATACAAGTGTATTTTTTGTAAGAAGTGGAGGTTTTTTGAGGTCTTTTAAAAATTAGTCAGTTTGCTTTCGTTTGTTTCTTGGTGCATGTGCGACCAAAAACACAACAAATATTGAATTTATTAACTTTTAGTCAGTCTAAGTAGTTTGTGGTTTTATTTAGGTTATTTATAGTTAAACAGATCCCACATAAATATGAAAGCTTTGGGTTGGTAACACTATCACGCAACAAAACAATCTGAACGGATCTGATCTTTAAATAATTATTCATATATTTTATAATTATTAAGCTTATAAAGATACATACGCAGTCGAAGTAAAAGCTGGTAAAAATAAACGCCATATTAATCTCCTAATACGGTGTCCGTATTCAAAAAAACATACATGTAAGATATAAAGTACAGAAACACATTTTTTTTTCTGTACTTCTGAAATAAATCCAACAAAGCGTTGTTATTCAAAGACATGATAGACATATTTCTGTTGAGAATTCACAAAAAAATACCGGGTATTGTTACACGCTGCGGTAAGTAAAAGGATAAAATCATAAATATGGCTCGTAGCCACAATAGTCGCTGCTTGAGGAAGTGTGCATTGAGGCGGAAACGGAAAAGACACGCTTTACCGTTTGGAAAACCTCCAACAATACCCGAATAAGGGTCAACTGTGAGATTTGGACACCACAGTGGAACAAGACTTGTGAGTACTGCGGGCTAATGTCCGCCTGCGACGCAGGAGGGACAAATGTTTGTACGATCTACAAAGTTTTGTTCCAGGTGTTCTGGGTATTTGCTATGTATAATAAAAATATCCATCTATGTAATGTATTGTATTAAGTATATTAGTCAGTCTAGTACCCATAACACAAGCTCTGCTTAGCTTGGGGCTAGATGATGCTGTGTGGATTGTCCAGCATTATTTTTAGACTTGGGCATTCTTAATCTGAATCTATTTACATGTAATGTAGTTATTGCAAGTACTTATTATAGGCGCAACTATCGTTTTCGGAGATCTGTTCGCAGATTTCTTGTGAACTTAGTATTGATGTATTCTGCATCAGCTAAACAGAGGGATTATTCTCGTATTTTGAGGAACGGTCGCGTTCTAATCTCAGTGTCAATCTGTAAAAAAATATGTCTAATTTACCTACATTTATGACGTTCATAGTCGCTGAGAATAGATTTTGAACATGGAATTGGCCTTCTCACAGTATCGAAGCTGGACAAGAAGCACCTGCTATCTAGCATTAGCACTTAAACTGTATTTGTCCAAAGAAATCAACTTTGAAATTACTTAAACCGTATTTGTATATATCAGGCTTATAATTAGCAATTTAGTTATGTGTTATTGTTGTACAAAAACGTTAACCCGTGCAAAACCGGTGTAAGGGATATAGTATTTAATAATTATTATTAAAATCATTAACACTTCAAACGTCAGGTGACCCAAAAACTATACATTTTCTATTGTGTCTCGTTATCTGGCATTTAAGGTATTAATAAAGCCAGTAGCATATTTATCTAAGTTTATTATTCTCACGCAAAGGCAAGCCCATCTTCGCTGTACACTTCAATCACTCAGACACCAACAAGAATACAAGATGAGCGACCCACAGAACCCGGGAGGCAAACTAGTTATTACAATAAATCTTGAAGCCACAATCTGTGCAAGTATTCCTGCAGCTATAATCTGGTATGCTGTTATTAAGGGTAGTTGCACACGAACTGTTGCGTGAGACCCGCCAATCACTCGTCGTGCCAAGAACTTGTCGGACAGTTTCTAATCTGTGGTACGTTTTTTCTTTTCTTGGACTTTGACAGGACTTGTGGGTTTGAGGAATGGGTGCTTGTCATAAGTTTGGAAACAGTTTTGTGTATTGGTGTTTTAGTTATTGTAGACATAACTTCACGCCCATATTCCCCTAAGAGTTAGACGCCTCTGTCTAACTCTAGTAGGTACACTCACATTTTACTAATATTTTAAAGTCCCATAATATTTAAAAGCTTTTTACATATTATGGAGTTTACCCTTTCTACTAAAAGAGGTTAGCCGATTGCCACTAACCGGGCACACTCTGGGCTGCTATATAGAAATTTCCGATGGAAAAATTCAATAACATATTGTCCGATCCGGGAATAAAACCCAGTACCTCATGCTCACCTTTCGAATTTATAATATTACATTAGTATGGAATTGAATTTGAATTGAAGGAAGAAAACCTATAAATACCTAAACCACGGAAAACACGTTCAGAAAAAAAATAAAAAGCAAGAGATAAATAAATTGGTTTCGAAATGGCGTCTAATATTTCTAGCACGCCAATTTGAATTCTAAAGCGAAACCATTTCACTGAACATCTGTTAAGAATTCCTTCAAAATTGGAAGAATTCCAATAGATATTAATATTTAATTGTAAACCTTTTTTGGCAGCATCTCTTTCAGGCTATAGAATTTTAGTGTTATGAGAGGTAAATATTTATTAAAAATAACGATACATAATCCGTACGCCTATGTACCATAATTACACTGTTATCAATATATGACGCATTTGCCATTATTTTTAGACTTTTCCCTTGTATATACAAGTTACTGTAAGAATAAGACTTATCGTAAAATATTGTGGGACCCAGTAGGGAAAAAATGAAAGATCTAGAATGAAGCGGGCGTCAGGCATACCAAGGATTATTCCATGTGATTTGCAAGTAGTTTCTTAATAATCACTAATAATCCTAACATTTAAAATAGTGCAGAAACAATCAATGGTTGGGGTGGACTGGGTGGAGTACTAGATCTTGCTCAGAAATTGTGAAAAAGCAGTGATCAATCTTAATTTTTTCAACGTTTAGATAGATATCATGGCCCAACTACAGACTGCGTATATTACCCGGTTGAAAGTCCAAAATACACCTTGCTAGAACAATTTTAATAGTGATAAACCACACAACAAATCCAGTTCCCAAAGCCATCATGCCTCATTTTCATAGCAATTAATATTTATTGCTCAAAGTCCACATAAAACTGTTTGGACAAAGTTGGACAACACTGGCCCAATGCGCTCCCAACTGTTACAAATTTAAACAGTTTTGACGCTACTTCGAGCATGCAGGACAAGTTGGATTATTGTTTAATTATGAAAGGATTAGTTGAGGATACATTTAAAGTTGGTGTGAGGGTTATTGGGAAGTTTTTACTAAATGTATTCCACCTAGTCAAGTTAAGCGACCCCCATTAGCCTTTCCCGCATCAATAACTTAAGTTTCTCGCTTCTGTGAGCAGGACTTGGATTATAAGTATATCTCCGCACAATCTAACTATGTATATGAACATATAAGTAATTTGCGAACGTCTACATCTTAGTACTTCTACATCAACTCGCTACCAGAAAACGAGTAAGCAGTAAAGATTCAACCAAAGTCCAATACTAAAGTAGGTAAGCTTTTCCTTAAATCCTACAATACTCTTAAAATAAGACACTTAACAAAAATATCTCACGTTAAGACCCCAAAATATTGTTACTGAGCTTGTAAAAGCACTCCTATTTGCCACAAGACTGCTCGTTTGGCTACCTCAAACTCCACTAGGGCACTGGGCACGCTGCCAGCTATACAGCAAATAATACCAGTTATATCATGAAATTGAGAGATACTTTACTGATTAAATAGTTCAAGAACATTTTCATTCAGGCTATAGTGATGCTCATTTGTTAAAAAATAAAATAAAACTATATAAATCCTGGTATGAATCCTCTTTAATATTATAATTATTTCTTGTATAGAATTTTAGCATTGCGAATTGGTAGAAAAAAAACACTTAACAACACACAAAATAAATAAAACCTAGATGAGATCGGTATTAACTAGCCGACCACTCAAGAGTTAGTCTCCATAAAGTCCGGATATTATCTTGGTCAGATCGATCATAAGTGGACCATGCAGATTAATTTCTGAGATGGTCTTTTGAGTAAGGAAACACACATTTTTCAGTGGACTGTAAGGAAAATCTAAGATTTCATATCATATCTATACTACCATTGAAATCCATGAAAATCAATGGATGAGAGAACAGTTGTTCATCTTGTCTGATCTGAAGCTACATACCTAACACGTAAAACACACTGAAGTTCTTTCGCGTTGACACAAACTACATCCCTATTGGTTTCTATTTCATCGAACCCAAAGCCATCCAATATCGGTATACCAAACCTGAGAGACTGGCAAACGGTTGATCGCCAATCAAAGACATTTCCTACTCTGTAATCGAAATACCGCAAAGCCTTTGAAAGGGATACTAACTGCCTCAACGCAACTACGCGTAAGCTTTTGGCAATCTTGAGCCATCCAGGAAGGTACCCTGTGAATCGACGGTCGGGTGCGGAACGGGATGAAGAGATTAAGCCTCATTCACACGCGATATACAGGGTGGAAAGGACATCGACACACAACCTGATTTCATGACTTCAGTACAAGTATAGTATATTATTCTGTAGGTATCCTTCAGAGTTGTAGTATTGATGTTTTTACTTCAAAATAAAAGAAAACGTCAATAAAAAATCATAATTTCATATAAGATTTAAAATTAAATTAAATAATATCACGCCTGTATTCCCTGAAGGATTGGGCAGAGGAGTACCTACAGTACACCCATATCTCACCAGATGTTACAGTATTTATTTTAAATGTAAGATTTCGGATTACCGCAACTTCTGCAACATTAAAACCCGCGCAGTTTACTTAGTCGCAATCTTTACATAACATCGTAATCCGATTTACCAGCCAGCAATATGTTACGAAACTAGCATTACCCAGTCATATAAAACTGTCTCCTAACTTCCCGAACACACAAATATTATAAGTAAGCTTATACTTCGAAACATGCAGAATTTCTTCGCGTTTGCAAACTACCGATTTCTGGTATAACTTTGTTCATCGAACATTCCCGAAGTTCGCCGAGGAAGAATTTATAAAAGATTTCCCGCCAACTTATCGAAGACGCGGGTAGTTTGGCATATGTCACCTTGCTATGTGAAATTTTTAAGGGGCTCTTTTGTAACAATAGAATAGAATACTCGTTCTCTTTATTGTACACTATAAAAACTGGGTGTTACAATGGGCGGCTTTATCGCTATAAGCGATCGCTTACACATAATACGTGGCGTTGAAGTTTATTTAATGGAGTCGGCAAAATCGTTCACATGTGGCAGATTAGAGAGAGCGAAATTTGAATTAAAATGCCAATAATTTAAGACTAAACTGTCAACACAAAAGGACGGTAAAAAAAACTAGTAGAAACCTTAGATTGTCAAATCCATAACGTAGGAATTCTATTAGTAGCTGCACTGCTTTTCCAAATTAAGTTCACCAAGTACCTTCTAAATGGAAAAAGGAATCGAGACATTGGAACTTTTAAAGACATTTCCAAGTTTTTAAGTCGCTGTCGAAATGAGTTGGAAAGTAAGAGACTAGATTGCAAGCCGTCGTTTTAGAGATTAAGAGTTAATCTAAATGTTGCAAGATTTAATATTAAAAGCAGGAACAGTTTATTTTCTTGGCTTATTTGCCGTTGTAACACGTTAGCTAGCGTATTCAGTCTATACTTACAGGCCTATAATGGTATATGCTTATAATATGACAACGTATGTGGCGCGGCGAACGAAGGTTCGCCTGCGACGCTGGAGTTTGCGGGTTCGTTTCCCGGTTCCCGACTTGGGACAAATGTTTATACGATCTACAAATATTTATTCCGGGTGTTCTGGGTATTTGCTATGTATAATAAAAAATATCTATCTTTATAGTACCCAAAAAATAAGCTCGGCTTAGCTTGGGGCTGGATGATGCTGTGTGGATTGTCCAGCATTATTATTTATTTATGATTATAACATGGAGAGTTCATCAATCAAACATGAGTTGTTGAAAAAATATACCAATACGATAAATAAAGATACTAGTGTCTAGACTAAATCCATCTCTTTCTATCTTATAAAAAAAAAACAAGGGACGGACATATAAGAGCTGTCAAAGTTAGTTGAAGTAAAGATAACATCGCCCATAAACTAATTTGGCATCTCTAAATTAAGTACCGTAAAACGGGGTGAATAGAAACGCAGGGGTGAGTAGAAACAAAACTTTGAAGGGCATTTTCACGTTAGTAAGACATTTTTTATTACTATAAGGACTCTTATTTTTTTTAAGGAATTGAAATGGTTAATTTCAACACCTTGTAAGTAATTAATAATGATGAATCAACGATTAAATCTCATTTAAAGTTTTGTTTCTATTCACCCTAGCTTTTCGATTCACCCCGTTTTACTGTAGTTCTTTCTGTCACCGCTTTTTTCTCGAACTGTATGTCAGACAGAGATATCAATTATCTAATTGTATTTTGTATCGTTGAACGCGTGCTTTAGCGAAATAAACATGTTTTCTATAATAAAATATTCTAGTTCAAGAAAAATCATATCAAGGGATACTTTGATCACCTAGTGGCCCAGCCCATCCTCCTGCCCTTAGCCCAAGTGTATGTTATAAAAGCAGAGTTTGCTCGTCAAATCCAGCATCCACAGAGCCGTTAATCCCCTTCGTGTTATGCAAACTGCAACATGAATTTGATACGAAAGCGTCAAATTTTCCGAATTGAACATGAACCTTATTTCTTTTCGGATAACGTTGAAAAACAATCAAATAAATTTGACACATTGGGGTAGCTTAATGTGCTGGCCTCTGTACATAGGTAAGTATACGCTTAACTTACTCTACCGTAGAATAAGTTTCTTTTTTCGGGTTGGTCTATGGTAAAAAATTAAGACACAGAAAATGATTTTCAAACTTATAAATCATTTATTGAAATTAGGCTCAGAATCGGCACTTTTTGAACGTCACAAATGATATAAGGCGAGAGTCCCCTAAAACGCTCTCCACGACTTCCTAGTGTTTTGGCTGGGTGAAGAAGTGGCGTGACAAACTCTCCAGAGACACATCTGTCTGAGTTAACATACAAATCGAATAAAACTATTATATTAAGAAAATGTTAGATTGGTGTATCCACATTAAACACTTGGCATTACTTTTATTTATTGACACAGATATACGCAATCGTCGCAATAACTTTATTCCGCCCCTTAATTACATCCCCTGCCATTACCATAAAATTGATTAAAAATATTTCAATATCGACACTAGATACGCTCTCCAATTCAATTCGACCCGTAACCGAATGCTTGGCAATATAATATGACTCTGTAGAATAAATATAAATCATGTGTGAAATCATACACGTGTGGGCCACCCCTGTTTACGTCAGCAGGGGTGTGCGCGCATTATTTGTGAGACCAGAGGTCCCCAACATTTTAAAGCGCTCTTTTCTTTATTTGGGGCGCTGCAATTCTTTGTGCTTTGGTGCGCGCAACGGTCATTACTTTTTACAAGGACTGTATTTATGTTTACCGCATACAAACGATGGCGGTTATATGTACGGAAATATACATACAGGGTTACTGGTAACTCGGCGTATTGCCAGGAGGCCGTGATAGTGTGACCTATTTGCAATAATCAAGCACTTGATAAAGCCTCATCATCATCATCATTTCAGCCAAAAGATGTCCACTGCTGGTCATAGGCCTCCTCCGATGATTTTTACAACGGTCACTCTTACGCTGCCTTCATTCATCGGCTACAAGCGATCTAAACCAGATCGTCGGTCCACCTTTTGGGGCGCCACACTAACCACGCTTTATCTTCTGGTACGTGGTCGCCACACTAGAACCTCTTCATTTCTGATGCGACCCCACAGAGAAACACCAAGCATAGCACTTTCCGTTGCCCTTTTGGTGACCTTGAGCCTAGTGAAGTCAGAAGCAAAAAAAGTATGTTTCTTTAGCAACTCAAATCGACCATATGTTGGGAGCCGCTGCAAACCACACACCGGGCTTGCATCGCGTCATCATCCAAGTGAAATAATAGACTAAACTATACATCATATGTGAAACATAATGGCACACAATGGTTGAAATTAATTAAAGTAAGTTCGCGTGCACGTCGCCCCTTGTCGTGCGAAACTAAAATAAATATGACTAACATATGGTTCGTTGTATAACATTAAAATATTATTAATCCATTCGAAAAATAATGTCAGCCTGTAGTTGTTTCAATGCTGGTCAAGGATTTACTTATGTAGACTATGAATATAATTAAGCTCATGTTTCGATTGCCGCGTTGGTTTAGAGTTGCAGGCGCTACTGCTAAGCATGAGGTCCTGGGTTTGATTTTCGAGTCGGTAAAAGTGTTATAGGGTTTTTCCGTGTGGAATTTTTTAGCCCGGAGTCCGGATTTGTGCCCGGTTGATGGCAATTTCATGGGACTTCAAACATAACTGACAAAATGTCAGTAGACTATAAATACTTTAAACACAGGCGTTATGTTCAGGCCGGCATTATTTATTACATTATATATATTATTGAGTAAATACTGGACATAAATCCAACAACAAAAAATACAATCCCCACATTAAATTACCGTCCAATTGTAGGTATACCGAAACTTTCCGACCAACCACCATCAATATCAATTATAAAACCACTCACTGCTCCGTGTAATGTCTGTTTCCACAAATAATAACGTAAAGCTTGTCGAAAAAATATCGATGTTTTGATATTTCGAATGATTTTGGCTACATTATATCTAATGTTTCAATGTCTCAAAATAACGAGTATTGAGAACGATATTATTATACCTATCAACACAATTAATAAGGTTTTCGAAAAATGAATCCATGTTAAGACGCCAGCACGTCAAGCTACCCTAAACTGTCAAATTTCTTTGCTAGCTTTTCAACTTTATTACAAAAGCATAAGGTTCATGATCAATTACTAAAAATTTAACAGTTTGGGATAGCTTCATGTGCTTGTATCTGTACCTACTTATCGATACCCCGAACTTAATTGGCGATATTTTGATGTATTGATGTCAAAATAACGAGAATCGAAAACGTATTACAAATTACCTTATTATTCCTATCGAAGAAATCGGCTTATCTCAAAAAGCTGGGATTCAGATCCGTAATAGAATAAAAGCCTATTAGACTTGTCCAAAAAATATCGATACTTCTTGGTACATTAGATATGTATGTGATAACATTTTTAAAATATCGATACTTTCTGAAAGTACAGACATCCCTAAATAAGATTCGTATAGCAAGGGTAGTTTTAACCAGGCAGGGTGGCGATCGATTATGCGTCTCGCCATAAATTCGCAGCAAAGGACGTAAACTACTTACTTACATGTCGCTTTGGAAAGAATTGGTCTGTGTCGGCGAAGAAATCAAGTTTTATGAAATCGTTGAAATATATATCATTTCATCGTTTCATTTTATTTCAAAGTTTTGTTTTGATTTACCCCTGCATATCTAGGCACAGGTACAGTTATGGCAATCGTATTTGTTTTAAACTTAAGCCGGCCTAGTATATTACTTATGTTATCACTGATGTTCGGTCTACTGTAAAACCATCACCCATGCAGTTAGGGGCTGTTACAATCGGTCGTTCCGTCAGATAATTTAAGCATTTTAAATAACTTTAATAACTAGAGTCATGTAAATAAAATAAATAATTAAATAGTAAAGTAGTAAGTCATGGTTCTTTTAATTCTTTTGACATACCTACATACATTAAAATGACAATACAGGAATTAGATTGTGACAATTACAATATACAAACAAGTATTTAATACAGTATTTACTTCATAGACACTGCGCTATGAGTGCTGTGACCCGGATATTAGACGACTTATAGATTGTCCGATAATAGGCCGAATCTATTGTCAGCTAATTAGCTACCAATAATACTAAGCCGGTCAAGTGCCTGTTGGACATAGTTGGGCGCACATAAAGACAACTCCGTGATTGACAGAACGTGATATAAGCAGACATTTATTTCAATTCAATTCAATTAATTCACGAACAATATACGTTGTTTGAAATAACAAAAATGATAATAATAAAAATAAAAAAAACATTCATAATTAATCAAGTAACACAATCAAAATCCATGAGCATAATCTCTAACTCACATCAAAACTAAAATATGTAAACCATGATCGAAAAAAAATAATCTTAAAAATAGCTACCTATAGAAATATTCAACGTCAAATTAATTATATCAAATGGTACAATGTCAGGTTGTAAAAAATAAAATAAAATTGTACATTCGTCATATTCAAATCAAAGCCGAAGAACATCATTGTATTACATATCGTCATTTGACGTCGTTCAATTTAAATCCAAGTGCCCGTTCATACCAAACCAAATCTGCCAAAGGCCACTCATTTCATACTCTCCAAAGAAAAATAATAAAAGAAAGCAATAAATAAAATCTTTTCGAGATAATTTTCATGAAAGCTAATTAGACTCGGGGCTTCAACGTCCATTAACGGAATTACTGGCATTCCCCTTCTTGAATCCTTTAAAAATGTTTGCGCTCGCAAGGGGTAAAGGGCGAACGTCCCCTACCGTATTGAATTCTTACTTTTTATGGCGTTTTGTACACTGCGTATGTGATTCTAACGGTAGCGGTGGGGGAGATGATGTAGCATGTGATTTAGATAATGTTGGGTCGCTTTTTGGAAACCGTGTGAGTAATGACTTGCGAATACTGAAGTGATGTGACTTGGGGAAGTCGAAAATGTTAAAAAGTATCGGTATGTCGTACAGATTATTTTAAAATAAATCGATATCGCTTTTGATATTCATTCCAAATAAAATATCTGTTGTTCTCAGCTTCTGTAAACGGCAATAAAAGATCTACTAACTATAGGCAAAATTCGTATGTTGTGCGTGCGAGTAGGTATTTTAATAAGGTGTGCAGGCAGTTTGAATTTGATATTTTTGAAACTAGCGTGAGCTCGGTAAAAAAGTGTTTAACATTGAACTTTTTGGCGGTGTGTATACTTTGTTACACAGTACTTTATACTACACAAGATCTAGACGTGAAGACTTGTAATTGGCTTTCAGATAATCATGCTGTTATTTATCACCATTGTATTTAGCTGTAAGTCTTCCAAAGTCCTTAAATAAATAAATAATAATTGTAATTTTTTTCAGAGATCTCCGGCCATTTGAGCTTTTTTAGATAAAAATATATTGTTTTTAGAACCATTTCGATAGACATTATTTTATGTTGATACATCTAAATCGTCAACAATATCCATATATCGAATGAAATATACCACATAAATGTATCGATATATTTTCGATACGCCGATATATTTTTTGATCGATATATTTTTTGAAGAAGTCGCCGTTATGTGAAACAATTGAATACGATTCCCCACATTTCGAGTAACTATTGGTGGAACTTTGTTTAATTTATCCCTAGCTTTGAATAACTAAGTCAATGTAATCTAAATTCCTCAAAACTAAGCGAGATTGTAGGCTGATTCATTTCAGGGTAACAAATAGTAACATTGTTTACATTGCTTTTAGATTTCGTGCTTAATGTTACATCAACATTCACATCGATGTAGCAAATATATTTACGGCGTGGTTTGTTATAAACTGTCTATTTTTAATAAACTGACAGACTATAGTTTGACAGCTACACACGGCCTACCCCTTTTCCCGATCTATTTTGGGTTCGGCTTCCAGTATAACCGGGTGAAACTGAGATACTGTATCTTACCACAACCCACTTACTGGGAAACACGGTGCTCTTTGATACAAGACTGATTGACAAATTTCCAAGCTTCTGACTACCCGGAACGACTGTCAAAGATGTAGATCTTTGAATGACAGCAAGGACCACATGCTTAACGTGCTTTCCGACGCACGAAGGTAAGGTAATGAATGGTCACCCATTCACGGACAGACCTCGGTAAGCGTAGCTTAACCTTCGATCGACCCGTGCAGCTGTTAACATTTAGCCAGCAGCCAGCCAAAACCCCTTGGTTCTACAAATACCTTGTCTAAATAAAAGGGTTTGATATCAAATATTTAAGCGCCAAGCTCCTGAAATGATAACCTGAGATGCACTTAGTAGATGAAATATAATTCCCTTGAAAACCTTGGTTCCTTTCACTTAGCTGGCTTCAGATTAAAATGTCTGTCGTATTGAATGGCTCTGTGCACTTTGATTCAAGGATAAGTAGTGAGTACACTAAAATGGAAGGAAGCCAATGAATGGAGATCGCTTTTGATTATTGGAGTGATACTCGCATTTACGTTTTCCCAAGATGCTTTGATGCTTGTAATTATCTTGAAAGTGTTTTGTAAAGATAGTTTTTGCCGTGTACTTTTGTGATATGTCCGTATATTTCATCAGATGTGCTGCCGATCATCATCATCATGATCTACATCTTCTTGCAACTATCCCATTTTTTTTGGTTTTCTAACGTCTCTATTTACCATCGTCATCTTTCTAGCCATATCATTTTGATTTGACACAATTCAATCCATTTTTATTTGGCATTCCTTTACTCGTTACTTTTAATATAGTGAGTATTTATCTTCTACTATATAAAATTCTCGTGTCACGGTGTTTGTAATCAAACTCCTCATAAATGTCTCGGCCGATTTTCTTGAAATTTTGTTAGGTCTGCGAATCGGACAACATCTATTTTTCATCTCCCTAAATGTTAAGGGTAGTCCACCCTTAAATATTATTTTTTGTTTTTTATACAAAAAATATTGTTTTTATTTTTTATGATACAGCATACATAAATACATACAACCCTTAATGTTCATTCCTCTACGATCAACCCCTAAATGGCAAAACAACGTTTGCTGGGTCAGCTAGGAAATTCAAACAATGATTTTATCGCAGTCCATAGCTAGCTAGCTAGTACTTATAACAGAAATCAATACAGCCGTCAACAGCCCACCATCTTTCTTTTGGTTAATCGCCATTCATTTGTTTTAAGTCCACAAACAGCTACAGTAAAACGGGGTGAATAGAAACGCCGGGGTGAATCGAAACAAAACTTTAATTGAGATTTAAACGCTGATTCAACACTATTAATTACTGACAAGTTGTTGAAATTATTCATTTCAATTCCTTAAAAAAAAAGTCCTTGCAGTAACAAACAATGTTAAACTAACGCGTAAATGCCCTTCAAAGTTTTGTTTCTATTCACCCGTGCATTTCTATTCACCCCGTGTTACGGTACCAGTGAGTCTTTTCAATCTAGTTTAAACTTGTCAGACACAACTGCAGTCGCAAGCTAGAAACTGTATTAATTTTCGCAACACTAGCCGATCAGATATCTAAGGATACCGAATGCTGACAATCCACTTGATACGGTCTAGTTACCATAACGCACGGACATGAGAACTTTGACGCAGATATCAAGTAAATATGAGTGTCTGAATTATTAAACGGTAGGCAAGAAACTTGTTATTATGTAGAGCAATGTAATTTATGACAGATGACAGCTAGTTACTTTATGATACGCGTTTAATCTGTGGCAGCGTCAAATAACAGATTATTTTTAGGTCATCAAATTTAAATGGTTCCGTCTAGTAAAACATTGCTGCCTCAACCTTTGCTTCAAAAGCATAATCGCACTGTATTCCCACTTAATTTGATTTCATTTGATGTACTATGCCGACTATTCTTTTTAACTGTCAACCATTATTTTATATTCAATTTAGTTAACAATTTCATAAATGTGTGCATGTACCATTATAAGGTAGATTGTACAAGGCTCACCTATTTTATAGCTACAACTTATTTTATGTACTTGCAATCTAAGGAAATCAATTTGACTTTACTTGACTGTTCCCCAAGCTGGGACATAGGCTACTTCAAAACCTTGACCTTGATACCAACAACCATAACCTATCCCAACATATTCATTATTAAACAACCCACACGAGTCAGAGTAATCTTTTTAAAAAAAAAACAAGATGAGATCCTTGTCTCAAATCAAACAATCAATAACTAAGCCCATCAACACACGCCCACATAAGAACAATTCCGAGACAAATCATTAATTTTTATGGCCCTATTACGAACAACTACACAAACGGCAACGTTCTAAAAAAAGCACCAAAACGTACTATACTGCACTTAAAACACTTAGCTCCCCCTTTTAGGCGCGCTATATTTAAAATGCGTTAGGAAAACATCCCACCCTTTGCTTTGGTGTTCAGAAAAAACGGGTGTGTTCGTGTTGTTCTGATTACGAACGGGGTTCCGTAGATAAACTTCATGACATGAATTTCATAAATCCTTAAAAAAAATTGCGAAAACCTTCGATATTGAACTATAATTTTACTTGATTTTAATTTGCTCATCATTACTTTATTGCGCCAACGGATGCACGAAATATCTAAATCTTTTTATGTAACTAAACTAGATTTATTCTGATAGGTTTCCTGTTTTAATAAGGATCCCTGAAAAGCAATCCTCGTACCAGTCATTAACGTTTGACTTTAACGTAAGAGTACAATCTACTACGTCATAATTTGACCAACACGCAGACGGTAAATATTAGCGAACAAGAAAGAAAATTCGTATATTAATGCTTCGGGAGCAAAACAAAATGGATGTCGCCTGATCCTACCAAACTCCAGAGGTCAAGTACCTTTTGAGAATGATAAAGCTGTTTTTCACTTAAGAAGTGCTTCAAAGGGACAGAAATATTGAACGACTTGACTTTTAAGTGTTATCATGTATTCTCTCTCTCTTTCTATGCCTGAAGAAAAGTTATTTACCAGCTTTTGTTAAATGTGGTTTATGTTTAAAAAAAACGGTATATACCAAGTCTTTTCCTTTCCCAAGGATGTGCATTTATAAACACAACTGGACGGGATTCCAAGAACTAAAACTATTGAATATCAATGCGCAGATGGTGCTTCCACAACAGAAGTGTACTTACAGCTCCCGAAGCGGTTATAAACTACAATTTCACATCACAAACAGAGGATATTTTATACAGAGAACTTGAAAATTAAAGGCGGGTCAATAGTAACAGGATAGGTATTCATGCCGGCTGGTACACTCGTGAAATATCGTGGTTTTATGTAAATTTCGACGTCTTGCTCCAACACACACTGGTCCGTTCGCTGTTTATGTAAAATTTATTCAAAACGTACGCCGCCACCGCTGCAAGTAAACGTATTATTTTTTTATTACATAGCACGTGGTGATGTTAAATTACAAATTCCTGAGGGTTTGAGGGGGTTTGTGTGAAAGCGTTAAATTCTGAATTTCGATGAGCAAAAGTTAATCAAACAATAAGAAAGATCATCATACTTTATTTATATGGTATATGCAGCGCATTACAATCGTCTGCAGAAAAGTAACACAAGTAAGATTAAAAAAAAAACTGGAGTTGATACTTTTAATCAAATGTCTTACCGCATAATTTCATAATGTCAATTTGTTTTCATATAAAATCACACCTAAGGTACTTGAAAACATAACGTCTGTACAAAAATCGTAAACAGACTTTCAAATTCTAAATCCAAACAATTTCTATTTCCACGTCAAATAATTCAGATTTTATCTGCCAGTATCCAGTGGTCAAAGCTATTTCAAGGGTATCCCTATGTGTGGGTCGACAAAACCTTGTATTGTGTTCCTTGCGAATATCAGCCAACGCTTCAATGGCGTTTACCTTGTCGATATCGAGACCAGATTCTATTGAAAACGAGACCTGGAGACGGTTACTGGTTTTTGAGACGGTAGGTATGTTTTCTTTGTTTGATAACGTTAGGTTTTAGTATCTAAGCTTATGTGGGTGTGTGCCTTTGTTGCATTGTAGTTTGCTAGTGGATAAATAAAGATGGTTGAAAGTTTTATGTGTTGATTTTACTTTAGCAATTGAAACTTGGTTGGATAGCGCCCTTAATTGAAAACTAATAAATTCATGTTTAAAAACAGAGGAGAGAATTAAGAAAATTGCCAGGTTGAATGGCAATGTTGATTCTTTGCCCAAGACAAAGGCCAACTTCTGGTCAACTACATAGATGGACACTTGGACCGCATGGTCCTAGTATTTCATCAAAAATATCATCAAGAAATGACGAAAAAACCCCCATCAAAACCATGATTTATTATCAAGATTAAGATATATCCAACGCATTAGGCAACTTCGAAGCTAATACCCCTTCTAAATGCCATAATATCAATTTCTGGCTTCTTATCCTTTCTATCTACATTCAACTCTGGGCTCATCAACATAGGACTCAGAATTCAGTATCCGCGTTCATTAGATTGGACGGTTGAGTTTGAAGGAAAGTGGCTCATCAAACATGCAGGCCTGTCTACCGAAGTGTTCAGCGCTATTTGCCAGAATGTCTCAATCTGGGGAACCATCTACTTAATAGATGATTAGTTTGAACTACTGAACATGTTGCGGCTTCTCACTATGAGATATTGAGTCTCTAATGTTGTAGGAAGGTAAACTTTGTGTTCATTAGGTGGGTTCCTGACAGTCATTTGTTTTATGTAAGGAAGGATCCTGAATACTGACAAGGATTATGTGTGTTCATATCTTGCTTTAGCTTTGACAAATGATATATTAGACAGTTCAAAACATAACTGAAAACAAACTGGATTCAAGTAGCCCAGTCTAGAGATGTCTAGTTATCTTTGGAGGAGGCCTTCATCTGTAGAGGGGTTCTTGCAAAACAGATAAAAAAACTAGAAATCAATATAAAAGTACACTTAGAAATTAAATAATACCGCTTAGTTATAGTTTTTTTTTTGTGTTTAGTAATCCAAATTGCAAGAATTTTACGGCTTATTATTTTATAATTATTTAAGTACACACAAGAGACACTTAGTACGTTTTATTAAAAATACAATTATGTTTATATCTTCGACGTTTTGCCGCTAATATCAGCCACCACATTCGTTGGTATCTAATTTTAGCCAGATTTTTAACCCAGCGTCCCACACAAAAGATTTTTTACTCCCAAAACCTACCTGGAAATCGCAAGGCCATCGTGAGGCACTTAATGTTATCATCAATTTAATCTGCCCTTTACAAAGTATCCTTTTTAGTTTCATTTGCCAAATTCTGCTTGCAAGCGAAATATCAAAGTCAGAAAAGGTCAAATATTACGTTTTGAAATCTTAACGAGAAGTTCTTGGCAATAATCGTTAAAAGCGTTTAATTTTAAATAATTAAAGCATCTTATTTGAATTCTTAACGGCGGGAGCTTTTGAAGTGCTGAGTTGCTGACTTCACAAAAAGTTAGCTAGAGAGCGCTAATTCCGAAAGCGAAAATGCGGTCATTTCATCATTAATAGGCCTAGAGGATTTTTTAGCGCATATCAAGGTCGTTTCAATGGAATTGTTTATTAGCTATAGCGATTTCGTACGCTACATTTGTGTTTTCGTCTTCAACACATTTCCGAGACGAATTTCCGAAACTAGCTGGGTTGTGGACGTCAGATTTGCAGTCACTCCACGTGAAATACTGGAGCTCAGCTGTATCCGGTTAGACTCGAAGACGACCCCAATATAGTTAGGAAGGCTAGGCAGATAACACTCTATGTGAAACAGTAGCGGCGTTTTCTTAAAATCCTATTAAGGAATGTATACTTACGTTTCCAAATACTGAAAGACCCTGTACACCGGCTTTCTGTAGACCAGGAATCCATCGCACCGCTCCATGGTCACCAATTTCTAGAACTTTCCCACTGTTTAACACCACCTCACGTTATCACGGGACCACCACAAACCACACTCTACAACATGTACCATTCTACAAAGATTCGTTGTTATCGTACAAAAGGATCCAGTAAAAAAGGTTTCTACGCACTGTCGTTTATTTACACTTACACTAGAATCCCGTAAAAATTTAAGGCGATCGTCAACTATCAAAAAGTTTACAAAATTCTTTTGGTCCTTTCAGGTGAGTTCGTTCTATATTTAAGGCTGATTAATTGGTTACAAGGTATAAATATTTGGTAAAGAAGCACTTAATGTTACACTAGGACTACTAATTTAACGCCTAAAAGGCGATCACAGTCCACTTTTGATTTGATTCTCAATGATCTGGCAGAATACTATAAGCCTGCTTGTCTGAAAAAATAAAGAAAATAGGTTCTAGTTTTGCGCAAAGGTTTGAACGCAAACATTGAATTTATCACAATAGCTTTTATTTTCCCGTGTATCTGAAGTCTGAGCAAATCGGTATCAAATGTTGAGCCAACAAAAGGATTCAAGAACACGTTTTCCGACCTTTGCGTTAAAAGACTCTTTTCTCGGCTACCCTTGTTATTACGGAGACGTCAACATCGTTCCTTCTCGCGCTTTCCAAGTTCCAATGCGTCTTATCGTATCCAAGCGATTGTCGAGAATACACTGCGAAGAGACATGAAAACGTATGAGTTTTAATACTCAGTTCGATTAGTATTTTATCTTACAGTTCCACTCGTAATGCGTGCGGGGATTTTAACGCCAATGAATCATTTCGTACATTATAATAACCATTTAGCTACAGATAAAAACAGTAGGTATTATAAATAGAAACCTTTGAAATATGGAAAAAAACATTGTGCAAATACTAAAAATACAGCAGCAGTCACTGGCATACATTATCATTTAGCCGTTGTTGGGTCTGTCAGCAGCATCCGGCGGCGGACAATTGTTCCGGTAGAGATAACAAACACGACATACATACAAAACACTGTCCACACCATTCAGGGCGCCCTAACTAAATATTACTTTCCAAATAATAAACATAAACATGAACAAACTGCCGCTAAGTTTAAATAAAACGAGTACCAAAAACATGTTAGGTAGTCATAAGCAAAATTTCACTTGAATGTTAACTCCTTTTTATATTTTTACTTATTTACAGACATCGACCAATATGGAACCTTGTTTCGAAAGCATGCGAGACCGACGCCGTGCATGAAATGTGTACGCATCGAACGTCCAGACACGACTGACCAATAAAGCGTCCGCGACATGCATTCTATATCCCAAATATGCGTACGCGCATCGCCGGAAGCAGGTGTCACGCACGCCACCTGTTCCCGTCGCGAATACCAAAAAGCGTGCTGACTTAAACAGTCAGTTGGAACAATGACCTGTCTGCGCAACGGGTACCCCACACATGGCCAATTAGGACTTATTTCGGCATCGATACAGGCGCAAGCGGCTATCGTATGTCATCTGTAATCTTTATAACTGAACAGCGCGACATACATACTGTATTGATGAATTTTGTGTGTACAGTTAGATGGTTGGCCTTTGTTGTGGCCGCAACGCAAGTACCGGTCAAGCAGGTTAATAAATATTTGATGGATTGCAGTACCTTTTAAGTGGTGTTAACATATTCATTAACATACTGAAGAATGAACGTAAATAATGGGTGTTAAAACTTTCCAACAAAATGTGAAGTTTTTAATTAATTCTGAACGTGCAATAGCATAAGTATATTTCAACACGGAAGTAAGCCAGGCACAAATAGGGTACCAGTTTGAAGAGCTTACTGTATTTCTTGCCCTTACAATAGCATAAAGCGTATGTTTATAATTTCACTAAGAGCATACAAAATCACACACTTCAAGAGCAGCCAAATCTTAGAAGTTACATCTCATTCACTTTAATATTTCATCTAAAATCCTGCGTAAAAGCCGAGACGAGATCTGGAAGGCATACTCAGATGCTGCACAAGCTTTTAAGAAAACAGGTCACGGATGCCGTCCGAAAATATGAAACTTAATAAAGTCTGGAAGAGATTTATACGCGCGGACGCATCCAGCTTCTGACAGAGTGAATCTACGTGAGAACAAGTTTGAAAGTTACCAACTTGGGTTCAATGCTGATGTTAGTCTGAAATAAGCAGTGGTGTTGAAGGCGCGAGGAGCATTTCTGTGTTGAACTGGGATTTAGTTTGGAAATGGCCATATCTGAGAATTTGTCTAGATCATATATGTCGGAATTTGGCATCTTTGTCGGTATGGCATAAACCCTAATTTGCAGATTATTCAAAAAAGTAAAACCTAATTCATTGCTTCTCCAAGCTTCTGCTGCACATTCGATCTGAATGCACAAGGAATTGTAATGTCAGTGACAGCTGTCAGTGTCATACTGACATAATTCAATGTTTCTATTTTTAAAATCTTAATAAATCTTTAAATTAATCCGTAATGTAGGTATATCCATCGTTGTACTGTTTTCAATTGGAATCTGCCTTATCACACCATAACCATGAGCCTTGTAAAGCGACAAAACAAAGCTGAAAACGTAAGGAAATTTTAACCAAGTGTTAATACTGGGCATTATCACGCAATTTGTGATTTACTCGGGTAATAAAGTTATCGTATCGAGAGGGTAATCAGTCAAACTTTTCCAAATTGGAGTTAAGCACGCCACCTTACCCCTCTGGACGTATAAGGCTCATTTTAAATAAACAAGTGACGTTTTGACAAGCTTATAAAATAACGAAAGTCTACCACGTAAACTTAAAGGTTGATAGGAAATGTTATGTATTATGCCAGCCTATTACTGTCCCACTGCAGGGCAAAGGACTCTTCTCATACAGAGAAGGCACGAGTATTAGTCACCACGCTTGCTCAAAACGGGTTGGCAATTTCAGACTTATATTAATTATATAAGTCCAGGTTTCCTCGCGATATTTTCCTTCGCCGATATCAGTGATGTCCAAGATAAACTTAGAAAGTACATATGAATTGAAAAGCTCACATTGGTACTTGCCCAGGTTTGAATACACAACCTCGTGCACAAAAGGCGAGGCCTAAACCACTGGGCCATCATAACATCACAGAAAATGTTATGACATAACCAATTATACTTTTGAAACCACGAACTGAAGAGAAAATGAATGAGCATGCGTGTGGAAAATACAGACAAATCAGTTCAAACGAAACTCAATTCAGGTCTTGTTTTTTAATGTCGTTTTATACCGTGATACACCCCGTTCCTAATTAAAACGTGCCACCTACATCAAAGCAACGAAAATCAAGTGTACCCATTGAATTTCTATTCCCTACTCGTGCCAGCTCATGTAGACACAGACTAACTACTTCTGAAATGAAAACTCCAAAATTGGAACTCCTTTCAGACGAACGTCTGACTTCAGACAGTCTGCTTTTTAATTCGTGGCCGATTTGTTAATGGGATTAGTCGTTATTTAGTTAATGAATTTTATTACATACGAGTGCACAAATAAACGTCGTCTGACAGTCTAGCGATCAGATCGGTTAGGGCCAATGAACTGTGGCCATAGAGAAGTTGGGAATGGAGGAGCAAGGGTACAAACGACAGATTAACATAGAAATTTTGATCAGCAGTCAGTATGCGGTCGTACTTTTATGTTAATGACACACTTGCTTTTTAGGTACACACTAGAAACTGTGTGAAAGCTCTATAGAGTATTATGTTTATCAGCATTCCATTTACTAATCACTCTGTGGATGCACTTAATGTCTAACTATAAAATGGCTACTTGTTACTTCGTCTACACTCCTACAGTATTAGATAGACGAGCCGCACTGTCTCTAATTTAATGCCAGTTTAATGCGAAATGCAATGAAATTAAAGTTATGGCATTTGAGGTTTAAAAGCAACGTTATCTCCTTTCAAGTTATTTTGTGAAAGACATGATCGTGGTACACAGAGGACAAATATTAGCGGGTTTAGTTGAACAGTCTTTGTAAATTAAAACTCCACAGCGGATAAAGACTCCTTTACCTGTCTGCTTGTGAATTTCTGAGGACAGGGTGGAAAATCATTGCATTCACAAATCAATGAACAATTCATTGAAACTTTTTGGAGCAAATAATATTCACTGACTGACATACAAAAGCAGCCAGTAAAAACAGGCGACAAAAAAGAAAAAAAAACCCTTTTTAAAAGGGTGTGCACGCCGTTCTCATAAATTGTTCTACACTATTAAGCAGGACACTGGGCCATTACTGGGAGCATAAAATCCGTTAAATTACTGCGAAATAATCAAGCGAGCCTTGAATTGCGACAGTTTACGAGATAAAACGCTACCAATGTTATCAATGAGAAAGATCGGATGTTTGTAAAAACAGTATCGGAAAAAAAAAGAATGAAAATGGGCCTACGTAATTACTGTATTGTCTTCTTACACTGTAACATAATAAACAGCCTTTCATCACCTGTGCCTAACTGATTGCGTTTTAACCAGGGATATGCGAAGGAGCTGAGAGGTGTAAGGAGGCCTAGCTGTGAAACGGTGAGACTCTGAACCTTTACATTGCAGCTGAGTGGTGCTAGAATGCGTAACGGACTCAGCTGTGTGAGGACTCGGTCTTCTACATTGTATTGTATTGTATCACGGGCCGATATCCGCAACTAAAAGGCTTTGAGCAAATTTTGCGTACGGGTGGGAAGTACCGTATTCGATCAACCCTGCTCCTTGAGAAAGGCCAGCAGGGATTTGATGTTGCTGGCGATCTCTCCGAGAGGAACTGGGTTACCGAAGTATTTTGCCCTGTATGTTCCCTATATGGGCAGTGATCTTCTACATACAAAGGCAGAACGCATCCCTATGCCTCGCAAGCGGACACATTTGTAGAGTCACTTATTTTATATGTACAAGTATTCGCCTCCACTAAACCTTTTTCCAATAGAACTACGCTGTGCGAAGCTAGAAAAATGACGTTATCCTATTGGTGCGTAATTTTGGCACACATTTCTCGCTCGCTACGCATCCTCACACAGCCTCGGTGATAACACAACCTGATAGTAAGGAAACGGGAGTTAAGATCAATATTCACTTTACAATTAATACACTTCGACACAAACCAATAACTATTGATTCTAAGTATCTCGGGTAAGAAAGAAATAAAATATCCATAGAAATACGCAAACAGACATACAAAAGATACAAAATCAGAGATAGCAGAGTAAGTTTTCTTAACGTCTACTGAGTTTTCTCAGCATCTTTTCTAGATATATTTTCTTTTTTCACTAAATAATTTTCCACAAGAAACTCCTTCAAAGACCCTTCAGATTTTTCTTTATTATTCTTGCCATGCGACGTCGGATGTCGTATCTTAGTCCCGGGAGAGTCTCCTCGATAATATAATAATACCTACATTCTTCATTCCTCTGAGAGACCCTAGATGAACAATGGTCTCGATAATGTTAGTGCTCTGTCTGTAGTGATAATATCATTAGTAAACTTGTTTTGTTGATGCAATCAATTGATGATTGACATGGCAGATATTTTTTGTTGGGTACAAACTTTGGTGAATAAGGATGGTGTTTGAAAATATATTGTTATCAACCCGAATTTGGCTATTTTTTTTCCTGCAAACAATGAGGTACACTACCTAGGTAGTCAAGTATTGGTATGGGGAATTTTGCCTTGTGAATAGGTACACATTTCGTCATAAATGTGTAGGTGAATGGCAGACATAGTTTAACAACGAAATTTTCAGGAAATTGTTGTCGATAAGCTCTAAATCATCATAAAAACCCATCCGATTTTTCAAGTCCAATAACACTTTTGCATCAAAACTTGCGGCGTCTCTTTTTAATTGTCCTATACAGGCGTGTGTGAAAGAGATAGCGACAGTTATTCACAGTCAATCGTCGATGAAGAAGACATTTGTGGGCATAACATAAGAACTTACGACATCATTGTTTCATGACGACGTAGAATGCCATTGACTCCGGTCCTAGGGAACACGAGCCAACCTTCGTCTAGTGGAGCCTATTTGTAATGGAAATTAGGCTTAGAAAGGTTGAAGGAACTCATTCCTATTGAATACGAGATAATAATTGTATTAGGAGAAGACTATCAAGCAAAAAAAACGAACTTTAAGGAAATGGTAGTAAAATATATTGCATAGAACTTTTTCATTAAAAAAAAGATTACGAGTTAACTTGTAACCTAGTCTAATTGACTGTCCACTTTTTTATTGATATCAGAGGCCTTGAGTTGCAAAGCCATAGCTGAGCATTTAGCATTTCAACAATCAACAACAACAGCAACACATTCAACAACATTTTGTACACGAGTAATAACATGAAAGAATGTTGTTTTATTTTGACATCAAACACCCAAATAGATTTTGAATGATGACTAAATATTGGACGCCCTTTGGGTATGTTACAGCAATCGTTATATTATTATGATAAGAACAGATTTTCCATCTGTGACAAACAATAAATGAATAAAAAAATAATCAGAAAAAATGTTTGAATCTATGGTAACCGCATCAGTCAAATCAAAGTGCAGTGCCCTTTCGGCCCTATTTCAAAAGAAAGGTGTGAATACTGAGCTAATAACTATCAAACACGTACATAATCAATATGCGCAATTTCGTATGCATTCGTTATAATTAGTAGTCATTCGGATTCACATCATACCTATCTACTTGGACTGATTAAGGTATGAGGAACGGTATACACCGGATAGAAATTGTTTATTCTAGCCCTTGGTTCATTATGAAGTAACTATAAGCATAATTTACCGTTATATTATCTACATTATATATGTTTAAGTCCATGTAAATATAGCATTAACATAACCATCGAGATTTGGGTGTAGTGCAGGTACACCCAAATCTGCTTAACCCTTCCATGAAAACAGGCGTGATTAGAGTTGCCAGGTCGCCAGACCTAATAGCCGGACAGACCAGCCAGTTTGGCCGGACATTTGGGTAGAAAGGCCGGACACCCGTCATTATTGAGGATTTTGTCTCAGTATTAATAGGTACGACAAAAAAATTGTACATAAATAGTGTTCGTATGGTTTGTTGTAGTAATAAAAACGAAATATCTGTCTTATCGTGTTGGGCAGTTGAGGAACATCGGTTTCAGTATGCTAAGCTTAGTCTTACAAAAGCTGGACAAGCCGGACACCGTTTTTTATGGCCAAACACCTTATCAAAAAGCCTACCTATGTCCGGCTTTATCCGGACGCCTGGCAACGCTAGGCGTGATGCATACAATTAACATTATACTATTGGTATTATGTAAGTTTGGATGTAGGAAGTAATCTCAGAAACTACTCGGCCGATTTCAAACATTGTTTCACTGATAGAAAGCCACACTATTGCCAAGTGCCATAGGATATGTTTTCATAGTTGATTTGCACGCGAACGAAGTCGCAGTCAAAAGCTAGTAAGCAATAATTACGTTTCTTTTCGTTTTTTTTTCCAAAAGTTAAGCACGGGTGATTAAAACATTTCATGTAAATGTATCTTCAGAACTTCCCGTATTTACAATTATATTCGGCTTCACAGTATCCATAGGACCTCTATCACAACCACCATAAAAAGTGTACCTTAGTTAACAAACACAGTTGAATTCCTTTTCCTACGATCTGTAGGTAAACTCCAACAGATCTCTCTTCGATGACGTAATAAATCTCTTATTTCAAACGGCTACTTACCCACAGCAAAATTAAATAATATTCCGTTACCTGAATTTCAATACTACCGAGCAAGAATCCTCCCATTGAGGCTGGCAACTCACAACTTGTTTTATAACACCCATCAAACCACACAAGTTCATATTTTCATATTTAAAAACGAAAATAAAACAATAATTAGTTAAAACTGTCTCGGGATCACATATTTCTTCGAAAACTCACAAACGAAGCAAAACGCAGTTAAATAACTTCCAGTAGAATAACGACTGACTCTATGACTGTTTCATAGGATATTTCTGTTGCCGTTATTTATTATTAATAAAAATAAAACATAATATTATCCTCCAATGACGTCTTCAGGAAAAATATACCAATAGGTACTAAACAATCCTGCTTTGTGTATTGTTATGTGGTTCTTATACTTTAATTGTCACAACGCGATGTTTTACTTGGTTGTATAGGGTGGAAGGGACATGGAGACACATCCTGTTAGCATGAGTTCAGCCCATGATTCTGGACCTCCCAGACCAAAAAGATTTTCGTCGATATTTCCTATTTTTGGTGTTTATTTTTCCTTTTTTAAATTATCATGAAAAATCATTATATCAATGAGATTTTTACATAATTCACTTTTTTCATTTAAAATGTCATTGCATTAGATAGAAATAATGATTTTGTACAGTTTTAAGTAAAGAAGTCAGCAAAAATGGTCCAGCAAAAAATTGACTTTATACTTTTGTGTCTTATATTTACCCCCCTCTGATCCTACTTGAAGATATCTCTAGGTACGTATTGGCCTAAACTTTGACGCTGTTATACTGAGCAAAATAAAATGCACCCAAAACTACGTCCTCATAACATTGTCTTTTAGAATATATTCCATTGTAGAAGTTAAAATGAAAATAATCGGTAACCAGAGAATTCAGGCAACATTTTTTTTAAACAATTTAATACCGATACCTACATTGTTATTCTAAAAACCGACCACATTTAAAATAGAAACTTGACGCGGAATAATAAGCAGCTAATTTTCTGTTTATGTTTAATCCCAGGGCTTGCAACGCTAACGAACACTGAACAAACTATGTCGGTCCCTAGCTGCACTACACAGAGAGGAAACCATTCAGAAAATGCAGACAGGGTTTTACACGGATAATTTACTTTTGTCTCACGTTATATTTTTTTTAAACCTTATCAAAAACAGGATATAATATGATGAAAGATATTAATTTTGTAAGTTGGTTTTTAATAGCACTTATACCTACGTCAATTTAAGTTAGACGAGGACAGTGTTTTTTAGCCGCCTACTCTGAGAAGAAACACGGAAACAAATTAAGAGGTATCTAGGAAATCTCTTTGGAAGTACATACAATTACTTAAGAAGTCAGATTACTTAAGAACCATGTAAGTTAATGCCTGTTATTGTCTCTTGAGGAAAGTACCACATGCATGGGAGGCGGACCTTTAAACAATAAGGCAAGGCAGAATAACGTTAAACATATTTAACAGATAGAAGACTGCAAATATCAAAGCAAAGTAAAGTATCTCGTTATACGTCCAAACAATAACTTATTATTTAAAAGTTCTATCTCGGCTAAACGGCAAGGTCCGCAGAGAACTGACCCAATAAACAGCAGTTACGATGGAACGGAAGAAAAACGAATAACAATAAAATCAGCCACCTTTTCTCATCTCGGCAAAGTTATATAAATGTTACGGGATCTATGGTTACGGGTAATAGCGAGAGGTACAAGTAATGGACGATCTTGGCAAAGTAATGATTTAGAATTAACGCTTTTATGGAAGCAAGTGGAAGACGACAGTAAGTTGAGTTAGTTTGTTACAATGCAGCAGCAGATTTGTGTATCTAGGAGAGATCTTTCTGTTTTTTTGGGACAAGCCCGCCACACTATTCCCAAACCACTGCAACCCCTGAAAACCAGAATTAAAAGTGGCGACCACCAAAAAAGCGTCGGGACAATGAAGCTCGAGGAGTCCCGGAGAAACGATTCAACTGTCTTGGATCGCGCAACGAAATAAATCAGAAAAGAACATTCACTTTAAGCAGGAGACAGAACAGAGCTAGGCCAATAGGGTGTCTAGGAAGGATGTTATTAAATAATATCACTCTGTTACTGTCCCACTGCCGGACAAAGGCCACATACAGAGAACGCAGGAGCTTCAATCACCAAGCTTGCTCAAAGTTGATTGGTGAATTCAGACTTATATTTATAGAAGTCCAGGTTTCCTGGCGATGTTTACCTTCACCGATGTCATATTGTTGACGTATACACAAACCCTTTTTTTCATAACGTGCATTCAGTAATGTCTTTACACGCTGAGAGTTAAGAGCTACTTACTACAAAGTAAAAAAAATGAAATTTGAACAAGAAAATTTAATATGTCAGGATCTTCAGGTGTCAGAACAAGCCACGCGGAGCCCGAGGCGATTAGAGCCACAATTGCTTCCATATTTGTGGCGGCACGTCATACTACAAGTAAATATCACGCGACACTAACCACATTAGAAACCAAATTTACACTGGTTTTAGCTTTGAACTGTTGGTGAAGTGTAACTAGTCGTGATGCCATTCTTCTGTACTTACGTATTATAGAGGTTTTGCTAAATATGAAGCTACTCACAAAAATCTTCACAAATGATTCGATTGGCTTTTGTTTTCTCTATCAACCAATCACTAGTAATGGGAAATGAGAGCTGCTTCACTGATCGCAAGCCTTGATCAAGCTTTCAGAAACAGTGGGCTTGTCGCTAAGTCGCCAGTTGATTAAAAGATCAACGATATGCAAAACATAGATAGATACACTACTTGTTCTACAGCTACACAAAGTTATAGTAGCAAGAAGCCGGGTGCGTTTGAACTTTCGAAGTCTCAATAAACTCGACTGCATACTGTAAGCACAGCTGCCACGCATACACTTTAGACAGCTGCTACCAAATTTAAAGATAGGAAGACTCAATTTAATGCTAACAGAACTTTATTGGAGCCCAAATAGACAGATATGAAGTCTACGAGAGACGATGATATTATGAAATGCAACCTGCATTCCAAAAGTGAAGAAGCAATCTGTAAATGTAACAGAAACTTCCTGAAACCTCGTGAAGTAGACGCAAAATATGTAGCACATATGGTGAAAAGCGGGCTGTAATATAGTCCGCGATACGGCACGTTTGCCAGGAAAAATATGGGCTTAATCCGGTAGAAGACTACACGCCACATACGCAGAGTTATAGCAAATTTATGAAGCTTGGTCCGCAAGCTAGCATGTTGGAAACTCGTTGGCATTTGTGAAGAGACCAAGATTTATGTGATATATCATCGTAGTGCTGCGTTATTTTCCATGTTTATATTTTCTGGAGTTATAACTCTACAACATTAAAGAAAGTAGTTAGTAGAATCCGACAGAGCACAAGGCGTTTAAATTTACGCGTTGTCGACGTACGGATATGCCCTGCAAACAAAACGAGAGTTGTTTATTATAAGGCAGAAAACGCGCCATCGAAACGCGTACCTATACAGCAATGAATACTCATACCCCAAATCATGATTGTCTTTAGATGGCCTCTCACATATTTAATACTTACTCAATCAAAAAAAAGTTGTAAGTATTAGGTTTATGGTCAACATAACACAGGAAGTGCCCAATTGATTTGATTTGATGAGGGCCTGTTGTGAGGCAACAATAAAAGCCGCAGCAAATTGGAAACATTCCCAGAATTACCACAAATTGTGCTTTACCGGATCAACTAAATAGGAGGCGAGCATTTATTTATCTATATGTTCTCATAAAGAGGGTCGCTTGTATTCCAACAGCGGCAACATTAGTAGTCTAAATTTTTCTAAAAAGGGAAGCATTTCCCTAGACAAGCCGGTTACAACCGGCCAGCGCGTCCATCATAACATGGCATTCGAAAAATCAAACTGTTCTTTTTTTCAAACAAACTTCACGCTTACGCTTTACATGAAAACAACCCTCATTTCATCATCGAGCCGCCATTAATTGAACAGCGTCGCACAAACATTGGTTGAAACATTTTCCATTCACAATCCACACGGATAGCTATTGAAAAGTTGGCCGTCCACTCGACCAACAATACCACCGTGCCGTGTTAATTTACGTTGAGCCCAAGTGCCATTGTTGGTACTAATTGGTGCTTTCATCAAGTGCTGTTTCGTTCAATTTGTTTATTATATCTTTTGCAATATAATAATTATGATCTGTTGATAAGGGCTTTTAACATTTAAGGCATGGTGTATTGATTCAATCAGACAATCTAATGATTGATTGGTTTTGTTACCAACCGGTGGTAGAGATGCTCATTCGTAGCATTTGTTTGCGAGCATCCGCAATTGTTACAGCAAAATTCCTGTCACTAAAATTAGCTTGACAGAAGCATGCATTTCGAGTCAGCTCGATATAACGCAAATGCCATAAAAAGTCCACTAAACACGAAGATAATTTAACTACCGTAATAACGTGCAAAACGACAGAGCAATCATTTAAAATGTGATACCATTCCACAGATAAATAAAGAAATCAAGCACAGATTTCATTAGGACTCAAAGGAGTCCCAACGCGGCATAATCGGTAGACTCGAGCACAATGGTAGCAATTTGCCATAATTACTACGGTGGAGACCGCGCTTAACTTACGTGAGCGAGCCATAGAAGAAAAACGAACGGTGCGCGGTGGAAGTAATTCAGTATGAAAAGAAAACTTTCTCTAGGGATCTGATTGCTCCGTTTGTAAACATATTTTAGGTACTAGCTTTTCGCCCGCGATTTCGTTCGATTTTTGAAACATTGTTCACGCGCATTATTTTATCTACAGGATTATTTATATTCATTTTCAAGTTACTGAACCCAAAAAGTAAAACCCTACCCTATAAAATTACATATTAACCCCCGTTGATTTTTGAACAAACCTAATCAATTTTTCGTTATTAAGTTGTTTTAAGTATTAATACCGGGTTTATCAGACCACACGTTAAAATTCTGCCATACAAAATGAAACCCTCTTTAACCTATTCATCAGTTTAAAAAAAAGAAAATTATAGACACTATTATTTGCTTTGATTACGTTAAGTATTCGTGTCAATTTAAGTTCGATTTAGTTTTAGTTTATTTGGTTTCTTTAGTTGTTTCTGGTTTAAATGACCTTTTTCATCCTTTTATGGGATACATTTCATTTTATTGTTCAAAATTTTCGGTTCCTAGTCCTAATAGTTTGGTCTGTGCACTGATGATTATGTTAGTAAGTCAGTCTATCCTTTAATTGGTTTTTATATTAACATAATATACATAGATTATTGTTTAAGCCTTGTGCACGAATATTTATGTAAATTTTAGTGAATGAAATATTAGCTTAACAATGGCCAGATTAACGTTCACAAACAAAGTTGTTTATAGAAGAAGTTTCAAGATTACTACTAAACTCTAAAGCAAAAAGGTTTTCCTAGACTCTTTGAGACGTTTTATTCGTATCCTCAACTCGATTTGAAGTAGAGAATCGTTTGAGTTTCTTCACTTAAATTCATTTCCTGGATGACTCGGGAAAGCGGGCGTCTCGATAGATCGAATACCAACCGTGCCTGGCCCGTGCACAGTGTACTGAGCGACCAAAAAGTAAGACAAAAGACGGTAATAGGTTTAGTGAACTCCATTTTAGACGTGTACTATCATTTTAGAGTCTGGAGCGAACCGCGAGTCTTGTGTTTGGCTTACGTGGTTATTTTCTTCAATGAACACAAGGAACTTTTTATTTTTTTCCTTAGTTAGAATTTTAATCTTTATTACCCCAAAGAACTTCAGCATTATTACTTATTTAGGTCTTTCTGTATTCGTGTTGTTCTAGTGGTTGCAAGCGCTACTGCTGAGAGTTGACGACCGATGTGGCGCGGCGGGCGAAGGTCCGCCTGCGACGCAAGAGGTTGCGGGTTCGATTCCCGCCTTGGGACAAATGTTTGTACGATCTACAAATATTTGTTCCGGGTGTTCTGGGTATTTGCTATATATAATAAAAATATCTATCTATGTAATGTATTGTATTAAGTATATCAGTCATCTAGTACCCATAACACAAGCTCTGCTTAGCTTGGGGCTAGATGATGCTGTGTGGATTGTCCAGCAATATTTATTATTATTATTTATTTATTTAGTATGAGGGCCTAGGTTTGATTCCCAGGCATGAGCAGCCCGGAGTTGGAATTTGTGTCCGGTTAATAGCAATAGGTTCGGCCCCTATAACATAGGATTTTATCTTAACTGGCAAAACGTGGGTGCATCCCTGCCTTTGCCGTAGCGCGGAATACAGGCATGATGTTATTCATGTACGTATTAGTTAATAACAAGTTAAGTTCATTGATGAAAACACAAGAAATTCAGATAGATATTCACAACATTACTGGAACAGAACTGTATTCCCCACCGGATTAAGTAATTACAGGCCGAGCACATAAATCACATCTACATAGGTACTACCTACAAAAGGTAAGGTAACACTAATTGCTATTAGTGTTCCTACAAATAGACACAACCATAATAACAACAAGACGTTTAATTAGAGCGTCTAGCTGGCCATACCTCCTATCAACCTGTGATGCGCACCATCGTCCGGCGCACGTGATGCCACATACCACAATAATGGCGACGCCGATGATAAGACATAACAAAACAATGATTAATAAAGGTACACGACGTACGAACGGACCATTTCTCTCCGTTTGGTCCGCACGTGCCTGATCACGGCGTGATTCAACGTCCTGGGTAAAGGTGCTTCCGATGCCAAGAATGGCGTATTAGGAGTTTATACCGATAGATGTTTGCGTCAAGGTATTGATTTTGAATCGGCAAGTGACTGTTGTGACGATGGTGTAGTTTTTGGCTGTAATCATTAAGAAAGAAGACAAAATAGTAAATCTTGGATCTAGGATATACCATTAACTGATAGGATTGTAATATTTTACAAATTGTGCAACCAAATGAAATGAAACATTGGTTCATCATCATCATCCTCTTGCCCCTATCCCAAAAGGTTCAAAAGACCTAAATTTTCCATGTCTCGCTGAAGTTAATTCCCTCTAACTGATGCGTCTGTCTTGTGTCGAACGTTATCCTTCTCTCTCTCTCTCTCTCTGTCTCTTCTACCTCTACTACCTCCTTCTGTCTCTACTTCCTAAAACATTTATAATGTACAAGATACCCCAGCCACAATGTTCCAACCAATCTTAACGCCTTTAGGTACCAACGCCACTGTCTACTGAACTTGTTAATTCTCAAAGAATTCCGTTTCAGCATAACACGTGCCAGTCTGAAAGCACCTCATCCCGTCTATGGTTTGCGCTGACCGTACCGACACTTGGCAGACCGTAGCATCGAAATTGGCGGTGGACGTGTTCTGCAATTTTGTTCCGAGTCAGTAAAAATACGACGGAGTCGGATTTACATACGTAATGGCGGGAATTGTTAGCAATACCTGATGTTTTTTGTTTGTGGTGTAATGGCTAGTGGAGATCTTTTGTTTGCTTTACGCTTATATGCCAGTTACGATCAGTTGCAATAGGTTGCAATATGAGGCTTTAAAATAGAGTCTTAGGTGGTCTGTGGAACGACGCAATGGTTGCAATAGGATCTAAATCTATTCATAACGATATTGATCCCCTTAGTCTAGTCACGTCATCACATTGTTAACCAATAACTCTTAATGGGAATACTTGTTTTTTTTTATAAATTTTCTTCTTTTCTATAAATTCCATCCAAAGTTTATCTGTAAGTGATCGCTTTTAGTGATAAGAGGGTCTTACAATGGACGGCCATTTTAACACCTGTTCTATCAGCTCTTAAAGATATTATATGTAGGTTTTTATGGGGTACAAAAGAGAGTATTGTATTCTATTATTCAACGATTTAAGAAACGTATTATTAAAAATGTCAGCACAAAGATCGACTTGAAATGTTTTAAAACGATATTTTTAGTTATGACTAGACTGGCACTACCTTCTGCAGCCAACGGTTATCTGTAATTACGTTTCTTAGTCTAGTAGCTTTCTTGAAGAAGCCTTGTAATAAACGCTCTCTTTGATGAAGGTAAAGGAAACATTGATTGGTTTGTAGGTACCTCTTTATGCTTTTTTGTCTGTTTGTTTAGTAAAATTAAAGCTCTCTCCCACTCTCCTACTTTGGTGTGCCCTTATACACAGGGTCCATATATATTTACCTAACTTTAGGCCCTTTGTAACGGTTTTTTTACAATATGGCAAGCAAAATAAATGAATATGAATATGAACATATTTTCTAGCATTTTTTAACTTGACTGTGACCTTGTTTCACTTATTATCATTGGCAGGTTATGCTCTAGCGACTAATTACATTTTAGTTTTCTAGTTATGATAACATGCAGTACCAATTTGCTGCGTCAAGTTAAGGACCTCCATTTTTTATTTCAAATCGAAATATATAATAACATGCCACATTCTTTTCATTTTATGTTACTAAAATCGCTAAGCACCACAAGAATGTCGTTACGTACAGCGAGGCAGAATTAATACGATAACCTTTTTTAAATATAATTTTACCTACAAACAGAACTCCCGAATCACGGTGAATTTATTGAGCAAAACATACCCAATCACTTGGGACCCCTGACTGTACACCCATGTCAAGTAATCAGACGCGCTATCTAAAAAGGTTGAACTAACCGCCATGTTTACCCATTGTTTTACGTTTAACGGTTATTGGTAGGTACTGCCACCTTTCAATAAAAAAACAATTCTAAGCCCAAGGCATGTTTAGTAATGCAAGAGATATCCCGATCTAAATGTAAAACAACTTTTATTTGAAAAGTATACACACGTCGGCTTCATCGAAAATGTGTACGGTGTTGGCGCCTGCAACGTGCAGATGCAAACCTATTTTAACATTCATCCGAAATACAGCCGCTGAAAAATTCATTTACGAAAAGCATCTTTTACTTTTCCACTTTGAGGCGTCGAATTGCAAGATTGCATTAAACTCTCAAGAAATGTGGATATAATAAGACCAGATGTTCAAGTCGAAGGTACGTGGGAATGGAGAGCTGCACAATTGGTACAGATGCTATCTGTCTGAAGGCCGGCCAATAGCTAGATTTACGTACAGCCATAATACCGTTATTTCGCTCGTTAGTAAGTTTCTAGGACTGCACGATTATCAATGTGGACAGATATTTAAGGACGATAGACCTTTCCAGGAACATCGGTTTGGTGCGATAGCTTTAACTCTTAACAGCAGTGAAAGTAGGACGCTAAAGGGCAATTTTGCAAGCGACAAGGTAATTAGTAAATTACCTAGAGACCGGACGTGAACACGAATGCTCATTAGGACTATAGAATTAGGGGCAGGAAACAAAGCGGTAGTTCGCTCTTCGAAGCCTTTGTCACGGCGGAAACGTCGGACTTAATTCTCACCTGCGTAAAGATGTAAACGGCTGCGTTAATTCCAGAAATGTTTTAATACCGTAAGTGCCACAATTACGAAAGCATTCGAATGTTTAAGATGAACATCAGTGAATTAACAAGAAAAAACGCCAATGAAGGAGGAAACGAGCCATTTGCTAAATGAACTTAAAACTCCGAGAGACTTCTCTGGCATACTTTCAAGCATACATACATTGTAACAAAAAGCGAAATTGCATATTCAATGGAACATATTGGGCATGGCTGTCGGTCACGCCTGTACATCGAAAGCGTGCCGTTCTATCCAATCCGATGACTGTTCACATGCAAATTCGTGCTGGCAATAGATACAGATAATGAAAGGTCATAGGGGATCGGCAAACGACAAATACCTATATTATCAAGACAACCTTTGTAGCCGGCTTATCGACGGCGACAGAACTGATTTACCGATAACTGGGAGTTTAACGATACGTGAGCGGCCGAATACCCAGAGTCTATCCGAGCAAGTTTGAGATTGCAAGACTATTTATAATTAAGTTCTTATACATTCGTTTTGATCATTGATGTAAGTGGTGAATGAGCCATAAGTGGAGCAAATAACATTAATTTGTGACGACCGATGTGGCGCGGTGGGCGAAGGTCCGCCTGCGACGCAGGAGGTTGCGGGTTCGATTCCCGCCGTGGGACAAATGTTTGTACGATCTACAAAGATTTGTTCTGGGCGTTCTGGGTATTTGCTAAGTATACCTAATACAAAATATATATCTATGTAATGTATTGTATTAAGTATACCAGTCATCTAGTACCCATTACACAAGCTCTGCTTAGCTTGGGACTAGATGATGCTGTGTGGATTGTCCAGCATTATTAATTTATTTTTATTTTATTTACTTATTGTATTTTATCGTCAACGCAAAAATGTCTTTCACAAATTCTTAAAACAAAAGTTGACAAACAATTTTCAGGAAAAAGTTTACAAGGAGAAAAATGTTTACGACAATTTTACCTTGTTCTCGTAACACAGAGAAATCTTGCGGATTACAAGCCCGATGAAACTTTAATCCACAAACGAAGTCCGCAGACTGTGCGGCATAAAACTTCGGAAGTATTGTAAATATTTTGAAATATTCTTTTTCGTGTTTTATTTCATACAGATTTAAAAGAAACTAAAGAAAAACATGGCTGTTTATCAGAATTGTAAGAAAGTATGATTTATAGAGTAGATAAGGGGTCGACCGTCTGTCACTTAGCGAACACGAGCTATTATGAGAATCGGACAGGTAACCTTGTGGTGAAATGAGAAGAAAAACACGTCAGCATGTCAAAGTGAGTTGATGACACGGTTGGCGCAGTGGTTGAGCCATCGGCTGCTGCGCCGCGTGTTGTGGGTTCGATCCCCGCACGGAACAAATATTTGTATGACCTACAGGTAATTGTTCCGGGTCTGGCTGTTTGTGTATGTCAGTTTGAATGTTTGTAAACGCACCCACGATACAGGAGAAATTCCTAGTGTGGGGCAACGTTTTTTTAAAAAAAAAAAAAAAAAAAAAAAAAAAAAAAGAAAGAAAGTATCAATTTTGGCAGGACTGACAGTCCACAGTGCGCAGTCGCATAAGGTGGTGCGTTTTTACCGAAGTTATCCTCTATACCCTTCCTAATCCGGTAAGGTAAGTATCATTCGCGTATTATGCACTTATGTACATTAAAATAAAAAGCTATACGACACAATAATCCGTTGTCGTTTCAACGTAAATAACTGCATTTCTGACATCAATTCCGATGATGTCACGCTGCCCGCCGGACCGGAGGCTAAAAATGGCTTTAGTCTTGTTTGTGAGGGCTAAGGACGAAGGCCGAATTTCAATTTGGACGTACAGACTCAGTTGAATGGGCCCGCCGAACCGACGACTGTTGTCATGCAAATGTGGCAGGGAAATGTTTATAGCCAGCCAGTTAGTATAAGTAACGACTTTATTCAAATTTCGAAGTTGGAATGGAATTATGAATATACGAGTAGTATCGATATTGTTCATTTTCTTGAAAAGGTAAGCTTGTATCTAGGTCTAATCTATATAAATACGTATGATACGTAATGGGTTCAGTACGTGATTCTGGATCGGCTTTTTCTTATTTGTCTACTCTAGCATCGGTAGGCAATATGCCCAAGGTCACGGGTACACTCGGAAAAAAATCAAAAATCAAAAGTACGGCTTTACTCGATTTGTTTCGGACTTATGTACTAAATATCGAACAACATATAATTACCAATACGATACCCGCAGGTTGTGGCTTCAATTAGGTACACAGACTACTTTCTCTTCCACTTATAATAAAGGTAAATTTAAGAACAATGTAAGCATATATGTGGCTCAAGTCAGCTGTGTTTCATCGATCAATGCTCTACATGCAAATACAAGTGATTTATGATAGCTGATCAGCCTAGCCTAGAAAAGAAATCGCTTTAAATGCGTTTTGTATTCCTAAAATGCCTGTAAACAGAATTGACATAACTTATCGGTAGCTCACGTTAGGCTCATACATTTACAACTTTCCCATCATAGTTAAACTCTTTTGTCTAGGCCCTTAGGTCAGTACAGTCAGTCAAATTATACATCCCAATTGGATCATACAACGCACTTTTGAGAATAAAAAAAATAATAATATATACCTATACTAGCCCTTTCCAAAAAGTAAGTTCCGAAAGACATAATATTCTTCAATCTATAATTGGAGCGAATTTGATGGAATTGAGGATATTTTTTTTTTTTTAAAGAAACGTTGCCCCACACTAGGAATTTCTCCTGTGTCGTGGGTGCGTTTACAAACATTTAAAATCACATACACAAACAGCCAGACCCGGAACAACTACCTGTAGGCCATACAAATATTTGTTCCGTGTGGGAATCGAACCCACGACACGCGGTGCGGCAGCCGATCGCTCAGCCACTGCGCCAACCGTGCCGTCAAGGCCGTGCCGTCATATGATAAGCAGACCTCCATTTATCGCTAATGAAGATAAAACATAGTAGTAATTACTAAGCACGAACAGTAGTAATAGAATAGTAGTAATTACAAACGTATACCTACCGGGCTACAGCCCTTTTTGAAAATGAATTATTTCCAGTGGCAAATCACTTCTTTTTATACATTTCTTGAGTCAATAATTTTGTTTTTCTTCATTTTTATAACAAAACCTGTTCTTAACCCCGTGTATGAAACACTCTGGTCAACAATTGATGTAGTAACCGCTTAAATTGAGCATAAATAAGTATATGAGTCGACCAGGGTTTCATAAAACTGACGCTGCGACAAATTTGTCGAAGTGTGACTGAACTGTCGCATTTTTACAACAGGTGCTGTTTAATATAGCAGATAATGAAATAAAACTTGACAAATTGTCGGATTGTCACATGTTAACTATCACTTGTTGGTTTTAATAACAGGCCCCAGGTATTGAATATAACAATGCGACTTATTAGTAATACCATAATAATAAATAAATAATGCTGAACAATCCACACAGCATCATCTAGCCCCAAGCTAAGCAGAGCTTGTGGGTACTAGATGACTGAAAAACTGAATACAATACATATGCAAATACCCAGAAGACCCGGAACAAATCTTTGTAGATCGTACCAACATTTGTCCCAGGGCGGGAATCGAACCCGCAACCTCGTGCGTCGCAGGCGGACCTTCGCCCGCCGCGCCACATCGGTCGTCTGTATTACAGGCAGAGCATTTTATTTCACACACATGTCACATTACAAATAATACAAATTTGACATATTTTCGCGGCAGGTACTGTTTAATAAGTCAGAAAATGTATTATATAAACTTGACAAATTGTCGGATTGTCGGATTATCGCCTGTCAACTATCGGTTTTATTATACAGACCCGAGTTACAGTAAATGAATGACGATACTCGTCGTGTTACATAATGAAAGTCTATGACTCAATTTATTATATAATTTCCGTTATTCTATGATTCAGAGAGATAGTTATGGCCAAAAGAAAATGGATGAAAATCGGTACCCACCACGCCCACATAATAGTTAAGAATTAATCTTTAGATATTTTATATAGGCGCTCATATTTTGAGTCTGCTGAGTAGGCAAAAAGATAATAGATACTCCTTCAAAAAGCCTATATTTCGCAATGAACCTACAAACGATTTGTGTAGGTAAATCTCCAGTAGATAGGTACTCTTCAGACTTTACATAACAACATACCTACGTCCAAAAATCATAAATATCTTCAACACTCATTAAAATTAATGAGATACGTATGTACTTAGGAAGATAAACAAGCCAAGTACACAAAACACGCTGTTATTAATAACGAAAGCTACAATTCACAGAGTCAACAACCGCCATTTTGCGATGGAAAATTGAAAATAAATGCTTTATATAATCTGTGGAAGGTTGTGATCACGCCCGCGCCCACGGCTTGTCTAGTATACCATGCTTTGGAACTAAGAGCTACAATCATGAATGATTCATCAACATGTACTTATTAGCTAATAACAAACTTAAGCCGAGAGATCGGAAGGGGAATTAATATTCACCTTTTGTGATGCTATTGTGGCATTCATTTCAATAGACGTGATATCGGAACTTGTTAAGATGATTAATGATGAATTGTACGAACATGTACCAATTATTGAAGACTTAATGAAATCCAATGAAAGGGCACAAATTCGATCTTTCCCTTCTACTGAAAATTAGTAGACTCTTTGACACTTCGAAATTCCAAAAACCTGTGTGGGATCTATGGACATGATAAAACACTCTTGGCAAAAGCACTTAATTGCTTGCAATAAAAATATGGGCCCGCCTTTATGGCCCTAATGTGCAAATTACCAATATCAAGTCTGGTCAAGGCCCACAAGGGTTACACTGTTGCCTGAAGCGGCTATAGAGATAAAACCCGTTTTTTTGCAACTTAGGATTAAGTAACTGTCATGAGAATATTATTTGACCTACTACGGCAGCAATTTATAACAATTAGTAATATAGAACAGTTTTGTAATAAGCATAATTATATGCATAGCTCTTACTGCTGGTAATCATATAATACAAGGCTACGACATCTACGTGCTTCTACTAAAATGCGGTGTCGTTACGAATTTTTGACAAAAGCTCCCCCAAACAAAACCGTAAAATTGCCAACAAAATACGATGATTTCATATAGGTAGGCAGATACAAGGTTCTCTCTCATATTACTCCTCCATCTTCTCCTTTCCCAGCAGGCGATGAAATTAGATAGAAATACTACAAATAACCCCGTTAATATTATTGAGCAATTAACTACTTCAATCTAAATTATATTTGCCTAGCCTTTTCCCAACTATGTTGGGGTCGTCTAACTGGATGCAGCTGAATACCAGTATTTTACATAGAGCGACTGCTTATCTGACCTCCACAACCCAGTTACTGGGCAACACTATACCTATTGGTAAGACTGGTTCGGGCTTCTGACTACCCGTACCAACTGTCAAAGATCTACAAATAGCAGCTGGGACCAACGCGGCAACGGCTTAACGTGCTTTCCGAGGCACGGAGTAGTCTCGATATGTTACGAAGGGTCAGCCATCAACAGACTGACTTCGGCAAACGTAGCTCAAAACTACAATGAATCCTATCTTTCAAAATTTCCTGTCTTTCTACCGTCGAGTACAAAAGATATCTGCCTCCGAGCCTAAAATACGATTTGGAATGGCAGAGATTGGCAGTCAACAACACTGTAGGCTGTAAAAGTTTATTGTTGGAATATTAATACTGTTATCGCATGTTGATCAATGAACGAAAGAATGAGGAATAATTCAGTACGGCTGCTTGTTGTTTTGAGGCAGTCATAACATTTAACAAGAGAAGTTATGATAATGACGATTTTAATGTAAACTGTTGAGTTGTTATAGCCTCGATTATCGATTTGATAATCGTTGTGATCTAAATTCGATACCGTCTTAGTGGCAGGTATGGATATTTAGAAATGGTGAGTGCTGACATCCGACTGTTTTAGCTGCAGTATGTTTTCAATAATTGCTTTTTCCTGTTTATTTTGTTTGTCTGTCTTTCAGTACTACGGCGGATAAATATTGATATTGACCAATATTTTGGTTAGATAAAAGAGGTGTTTTCAACTAAAACATGAGAAATTACGTATTAGTGTTTATTAAAGTCTACCGTAAAAACTTTTTAAGATGAAAAAAATACAATTTTGGTTTCAGACTTACTTTTAGACTTCATTTAGGTCGTCATTTTTTCTGAATGGAGTAAAATAAAACACAATAAACACGGACAATGGACATTGGACTACATTATCGCTAACAGTAGGTACCTATCTGTATGCATGTTTCATAAAAAAAATCGCGCACTCTGTTTTGTTTACAATATACTTTTAACGTACTTACAAGAATTAAATAACTTTATGGTTTCAATTTTATTATGTTTTTGTACATTCATTGAAAAGTTTCCTCATTAATTTTCCAATAACATTCAAGCTCGTGTAGCATTCTGTCAAAATCGATCTACAGTATCGATTGGTGGGCACTTGAAACTGTTGAAAATGTGACTGGTGAAATTGTTCAACGAAGACCTATGTGGCGCAGCGGGCGAAGGTCCGCCTGCGACGCAGGAGGTTGTGGGTTCGATTCCCGCCGTGGGACAAATGTTTGTACGATCTACAAAGATTTGTTCCGGGTGTTCTGGGTATTTCCTATGTATAATAAAAAAATCTATCTTTTTAATGTTTTGTATTAAGTATATCATTCATCTAGTACCCATAACACAAGCTATGCTTAGCTTGGGGCTAGATGATGCTGTGTGGATTGTCCAGCATTATTTATTTATTTAACAGTTGAAAAGAAACTCCAGTGCCATCGTCACTCAACTACTACCGCCATGGTAGCACGCTACTTTTTTTTAAATTTGTATGGAAAATCAGTGAACTAAAGAATATTTTTCAGTGATCGGAAGGTTACTTACACACACCCGTGGTCATCCAACGAGCTCAATAACAAAACTCGTGCCAGTCTACCTACTAATATAATGTAACCTATTTGTACAGTTATATCGAAAATTGCTTCTATATAAAGAACGACCCACTATTTAATAAAGGTGTTTACAGATTGGCATCAAATTGGGCGATTTTACCAAAAAATACGGACACCACATGTGACTTTATTAAAATTATTGTCCCATCCATGGCTCGGCAAAACGTGAAGACAAAATAAATTTAAGTCTTTCAATGCAAAAAATGATCAAATCGATTCGATGACAAGAAACCTCAAGAATGGTCAGATTACGGAATTTTATAGCCAATCATCAATCATCAAAAATGGAAGAGCAAATTGAAATTGATTGATGGAATTTTCTAATGAAACGAAATAAAAATTTCGGTCGTTTATTTCAATCGACATAATTAATGATCCGAATTATTCTTTACGACTCTCAATATGAAGTTTCATAACTTTTGAGAGTCGCGTCATATAATTTAGCGGTCCGGTCGTCTCAAAGCATTCTCTTAAGTTTATCTCTCATTGATCAACAGAGGCGCTAATTGTAATGTGGACAACACTATTATCTGCGCTGATAAAACGAAGAAACAGTAGTAGAGCTTGCTAAGTGAAAATATCTACTCAATGATTCTCCTTCTAGTAGGTAGAAAGTAAGTAAATATTCCACATTTGTAAATAGTTTATAAGGTACGATGGGATTGGCATATCCGTATGGATAAAAACCCCCTTTTTGTTAACAAGGAATAAAAAAAAAGCTCTGGAAATACATCCAAATACTTTAACAAATACCACAGATAAAAAAACGGCAATAATGCATCTGAAAATGCTGCGTGCAATGAACTAGAATCCATTTTTTTACGCTGACAGTAACAGCAATATTTCTATTTTTAGCTGGTGAACTAAGACAAGCATGCCAAAGTCGTCAATGCGTCTGAAAGCGCCTTTACCAAAGATATGAACGTGACACATTATGACATAGTACAGGATAAATCATCGTTGTTATTAATTAGTACAGTAATGTCCATACTGGAGCGATAATGTTAGGAAAAGGAAAAAACAAAAGGCAACAAGGTCGTCTATAATGAATATCTTCTTTAGGTAGCTTTGGAATGCTTGATGAGAGAAGAGAAGCATAGGACAGGTCGATGTGGTGGTGTCGACGCTTAGGAAAGAACCATGTCTGGGACAAGCCCGCCACATTATTCCCAAACCACTGCAAGTCCTGAAAACCAGAATCAACAGTGGCGACCACCAGCGAAAAGCGCCCAGACAATGAAGCACGACGAGTCCCGGAGAAACGATTCAACTGTCTTGGATCCCGCAACGAAATTAATCAGAAAATAACAGCGGAGGAATTACAAAAATACATAATGTCCTCTTCCCTCAAGCAGGAGACAGAACAGAGCTAGGCCAATAGGCACAAAGGGAAGTTTACAACTGGGTTAGGCCGGCTGGGTTGGTTAACCATGTCTTTTAGACCCTGGATATCTGCTCAGATGATGAAGGTACAATTCATCATTAGGCTAGGTTAGTAGTGTTGGTGTCGACGCTAAGGGTCGATCCATTTCTACAAGGCTCTGGTTGCTGGTGGGTTTCTATCTGCTCAGATGATGAAGGTACAATTCATCGTTAGGCTAGGCGGGTATATTATTAAGGAATTAATTTTGACATACAGGAATGTATTTAACTGTTTCGTCGGAGAGCGACAGCCACTAGCAAGTAATTGCAACTCTTATTTCAGAATCTTTCTCTTTCCAGGAATCAAAGACCTCTTTCCTACGGGTCTATGGTGGACATTTACCTCTCTACTGCAATATATTAATACATTAAAATTAGTAACCACCTAGCTGTACTGGATAATAAGATTCGGAAATTTTCGTCAAACTTAATGCATAATAGAATTTATTAAATATTTCCTTACAACTAACAACATTACACATCATTATAACTGCTAACGAGAAACATTTTAATAGAGTTTAGTTACGCTTAAAACAACCTTATTAAGACGCCTACGCAGCAACAGTCTCTATGGTTAAGTTCTGAACAAACGTTGTATAATTGGCATAATAATACCCTTATCATACCGCCATATTGTTTCCGTTTATAACTCCGCAAAAAATATGCAGTAAATTACTGATGGATTTTTTTTAAAGAATATCAGATCACCTAAAATGCCATCCAAGACTTTGAGATACAAAACCTGACTTTTTCCTGACATTAATTAACCAAGTACAAACGTTACAGGTATATAATATGCTTGCCTATAATTTGTAATAATAATAAGTCTATTTTACAAGCTGATATATAGCTGCCAAACTAATTTCAATACAATAGCTAGGTATCTGTGGCCTTTTCATTATTTTCAAATCAGTTGAATATAATATAATAGATATAGAATATAATAGATTCGAACATTTAAGTTCGTAGCTTTTAAGCTTGTTCTCCGAAACACCGTAAACATCCGATCCTCTTTCGACAAACAAGTAATTAATTAGTAAATTAAACCTCTGTCGAACCTGTATTACAAACTAATCACTTAAACATCGATCCTTATGTTGAACAAAACTTTCCGTAAACGTATCCAACTTCGGAAAAAGCGAACAAACTTTTACCAAAACGCTTTCGAAAAATACACGGGTTTCATTAAATTAACATTAAAGTATCTTGGGAACTTGGACCTAAATATTTTATTCGCACGTATTTCGAGTGAAACTTTTTTTCTTTTTAGTTAATTGTAGTTACTACAAAAAAAACCTCCGTAAACGGGAAAATGTAAGCTATTGTAGAAAATTAACTGTTAAAAGTTAAACAAACCAATGCGTAAAACTTTGAATTTCCGTCACACACTCACTAAACTATGCACTAACTTCGTTAAATGCGACATACAAAAATTCAGCACTTAAAACACTCTCATATTTACATTATATTTTTTTGAAAACACTGTGTTTCCCGCACGAATGCCGAATCCTTCGGCGAACGTTCGTCATACGAAACCTACCGCAACGCGACGCCTGCTATCGAACGAATGTTCCCGAATGAGGGGATGCAGTGACGCGGGCAGTGGTGCCGGCGACCGGCGTGGCACTGCGGCGAGCGAGCGGCCGCGTGGAGCCCGCGCCGCTCCGAAACCTTACGACCTAACTCGCAACACAGGCACGCGAAAACACCCCAGACACAAGGCCGCAAAGACGTGTCTCGCGTGCCGTTCACAGAGAACGCCAATCGATGCTCCTGGAACAGGACAACAGATCTTTCCGCCTCCGCTCCTGTCGCGTGACCAAAGCGGCCAATGCGAAAATTTTCGACAACTCCACCGAAAACAACACGGGCGCGAGACGATTGCGAAATGAAGCGTAATTTTAATAAGCAAATCGACATATTGAAACGCATCAGCGTCTCGGATTTCATTAGGCAATCGTATAAAACTCGGATACTTTAGCGGCACATGTGCAATAAACAGGCTATCAATGCTAAAAATATGGAATCCTTTTACCATAATTTCCTCTTTTTAAATTGTATGCGTTTTGTGCGCTAAAATGTTGCAAAGTGGAAGACACGAATGTTTATGCACAATAAAATGCGGGCCACTCCAAAGCGCACGTAGCGATCAATTTAAAAAGTGACATCATTGTTTACAAGGCAGGTAATGGAAACGAATATATTGGTGACGAAGTGGGAATAACTCCTAGATAACGCGGTGTAAAAGGTAAAATCGGAATGGGTGTAGATCAGTTAACCGCAAGGATATGAGTACACCCACTGGTTGAGCCCACGCTACCACACCTGGATCAGTTGCATAATAAAACTGACGGCTAAAACTGAGTCAATGTCCTCAATTGTCAGTCGACCTCCTTGCCTTCTTCAGTTTAAAATTACAATAACACTTTTGTAATTGCATTTATGGATTATAATCAACGCCTGAACACATCGTGAGTATTTCGATCTTAAATTGTTAAGGTCATTTCAACCATAACTAAGAGCATTTTCCTGAGGTCTCAGCTTTTTTAACAACCACGGCATTATCGGTCGACATACCATTCTAACCAGTTAATGCCAATAACTTTCTAACCATCCAATTACCTATACGATCAAACCTCATGTATACTATTCCTTTATTTGTACCTACGTTCCGTATCGTCGGCGGATCGGAACGATCTTGTTTCAATATCAAACACGAGACGGCTCGTATTACTGACAACACATCCTACATGTTTGCAAAACATTTCACATTTGACGGAGAAACGATCTACATGAAGCGTGCATATATTTTATATGCATTTTGTAATGTACACTGGAGTAGAAGCAGAGCAAGGCATAAGAAATGAAAAAAAAACATAATGACAGTTATTCATATTTTTACTTTTTACGAATTGTATTTAAAAAAATATGATTAATGAACTTTAATCCTAATCTTTAATGAATAATGATGAAATGTAATTTTGATGAATATTGTCACGGTTTATGCACCATCTCTTCCTACCAATTTTTTCTGTATCCCATTAATATCTTGCATGCAATGTATCATGTACACCATGTTTTAACGAATAAAATACTGACTTGCTTATGAATTAGGAAAATGATCGCTCCTTTAGAGGAATAACTAGGAATGTTAAATTGATACAATTAAAGAGGTAACCTTTGATTTACTTTCTTTCAGAACTACTTAAACTAACGGTGTCGGACGATACCTAAGTGACTTTTAAATTTATCCGGGGTTACAAACATTGCGGAATGCCCTAAGATAGAGGATACAGTGGACTTTGATCGGGCCCTTAGAAAGAAGTCTCTCTCATATTTATTTCAGGTCTACTAACGTCGATACTATTGTTAGTTTCCCAAAGCAAGCTTAAAATAATACCGGACGCTAATATACCTAATTCAAATAAGAATATGTAATATTTACATCACAATACCTGCCACCAAGCCCAAATTCCCACTACAAAATTCATCTTGTTTACATCAAACCATGTTTGCGCAAAATTGGATTCCGAGAACGCATTAACCGCGATAGTAAATTAGTGTACGGCATTTAAACTGTGTCGTCTGGATTCGCACAAAGCATTTGACTCGTCGCACCGTGCCTTGGTGAAAGAAGTGAGCTGTTACGCTCTATGACTTGGTGCCGTGGGAATGGTAGACCTACCTAAAGCTAAAGGAGGCTTTGCATTGGCAGAACTAGGGAGTGTGGATATTAGCAGTGAATGAGGCAAGGATGAGTCAATGCTTGTGGATGAAGACTAGCTTGCGTGACTTGTTTTAAAACATGTCTCATAGAAACAAGCTGAATTATTGGGTGGTTTCTCAGGTAAATGACGGTATTATGAGTAGATACTCTAATCATTGCAGTATATATAAAACAATACGAAGATGAGACTTAGACCGTGAATGTAAGATTAATCATTTGTTTTTAGATGATTTCTCTTATCGATTTAATGGTATTTATAGTGGTAAATTGGTTGGGCCTAGTGGATGTGAATCGAACAATCAATAGTGTTTTTCAGGTGCACAGAAGTGCTGGATTCTGGAAACTTTAGACACTTCAATAAGACAGGGCAAATATTGATCAGGAACACCGCAATTGCACTCCTTGTCGATGGGGTCTACAAGAAACTAGCTTTTGGTATTATTTGCAGCGGCCTAGTTGATCCGCAGTTGATTGATAACTTTCATATAGGGCCCACTATACATAGTATAGGTACTCTTTCTATATACGCCTTTGCATATTCTTTCTGGATATGTGCAATGAACCCAAAGTAGTAGAATATCAGAAGCCCGCCCGACGGTGAAGGTCATCAAGCAGATAAATCGATTTGTGTCAACACATTTCTTGTCCATAACATCAGTATGATTAACACCAAGTTCTTTAACACGTTGACGGGTGATTACAATTTTCTTGCGCCGTCTAATCACGCTGGCTCGTGAGCAACCTCCTTAAAACACCTTATTAATTTTAACATTGCATTGTGCACTTTAAAATGAGGCTCTTAAGTTTTATTTTACTGTACTCATTATGCATATGGTGGGCGCGTATTGTTCGAACGATAACGGCCGTCAGCTGTTCTCCATTATGTTTTAATAAGTAGATTAGGTACACTGTACCCGAGGTTAGCTTTTGGTAGAAGTTTCTTTAACAAATATTTATTTTCCTACTTTGGGATTTAATGATTCGCTTTAGGGGTCGTATAACTTGGTGTTTGTTTTGTGTTTAGTTTTCCTCCCTTAGGGGCATCTCCACCTGGTGAGATATTAATGGGTGTTGTTTGCTTTAAAAAAAAATCCTATCACATTAAAATAACAAAATGTTCAAGTCCTTTACCAATTTCAAACAGACAATAGGATAAGCTGTCTTAGAACTAACTTTAAAACTGTACAGAGCAGGGTTTTGATGAACTGTCTACTCTCTGTATGTCTGTCTGTCGGTCCTGCGTTCGATTCCCAGGTCAGGAAAAGTGTTTTTGGGTTTTTCCATCTGGAACTTCTCAGTAGCAGCCCGGAGTCTGTATATGTGCCCGGTTGATGGCAATAGGCTCGCTCCCTATAACATGGGACTTAAATATATCTGGCGAAATGTGGGTGTACTATAGATACACCTCTGCCTGACCCTTTGTTATGTTTATGAACTGTCTAAAATAACCGTAACTATCGGAAGAACAGCGTTGCGGTATTTTTACTCCTTGTTAAAATATCACAGCATATGCTGAGATAGGAGCCTTTTTGGCCTCTCACAGGTCCTTTTAGTTTATATTTTTTATTATTTACATTTTAGTTCCTTTTTTCTTTTGTGTTTTTTAGTATCCATGCATGTCCCAAATAAATGTTTTTTTCTTTCTTTTCTTTTCATTCTATTTCAGCCGACATTCAACAGATTATCACACGCTACCACTAAAATCAAACACATGGCAACGTACAATACAAAGTGGCACATATTGCTAGTCACAGCTGCACTACCGAGTCTCATAACTGCCACCATCCATCTTTTTCTACTTCGCACACCTCTTAAACGGCTTCTGGTTATAATATAATGAAAATAATTCCAGCCAAAGAAAATGCAATTATGCTAAGTTGGCAGCGTCAGTCATGGTGGGGTTCAGAATTAAAGTTAGTGAGATAAGACCTGCGGCAGTCAGTTGACGTGGATAGAACAGGCATGGCGGTGCTGTGAGGTAAATTGGGAGATCCTTATGTTTAGCAGTGAACTACAAAACGACATAAGTACCAATAACATATTACGTAGGAATTAAACATAATTGGCGAAATGAGGTTGTTACTAAGCACCTTCATTGGAGCTATAGACAATATAGTTATTGTTGTTTCCAGCCTGGGCTTTCCCAGGTAGGGGAAGGGCCTCCTTGCTCTCCTCCGACTTCTCTCTGCCGAAGTCTATTCTTTATCAAACCAGTCTTTATCAAAGTCCAGCTCATCTCCCCACCTCCGTCATAGACGACATTATGTTACATTATTTCGCGATTACTTAGATTCCAAAACCATTTTTATACTTGAAGCCTAATCTATTCAATTGCCTATAGATAGCATCATTCCTCGTGTTTCTCATCCTCAAGCATTGCTGCTATCTTATAATACGGTAGTGGTAATGACTACTCATTAGGGTGGTAAATGGCAAGAAGTGGTCACAAATCTACCACAACCGCTACGTTTACCGCTGCATCATATGATGAATAATGAGTAAAGATCTCCGATTGTAGAAAGATGGTGGATGCGCCGAGGAAATATGGGTGCCGTTATTTGGTTAAAAAGTAGACTTTGTATGTGTTGCAAGTAGAGTTTTATACAATTAAATTATGTTGGTTATGGTTCCTTACTTTTAAACACCGTTTTATTTTATAGGGCAATGTATGTGGTAGATGTCTCTCAGTCCAAAAATGTGCTTAGAACTGCAACCAGCTGTTTCTAGGTCAATGAAACTATATGATATGATTGACACATATTTATAAGTGGAGACTTTATACTTGGTGGAGCACTACATATATCCAGCAGTGAAAGATATCTGCGTAAAGCCAAACTGGAAATGATGATTATGTTGGAGACTTTTACTCCTTAAAATATGATTGACAACGTATCTCCCTTGCTTCTGCTATCAGTGCCAGTCATTTAATGTCTTGGTACGGATACAAAAACCCGTGTGAATTGCTGCCGAGAATTCATCATTGTGTATTGTTGTAATAACTGTAATTAAAGTGATTAACTTTAATAACATCGTCACACAGCCGATGGGTATGTGGTGTGGTATGAGGTCACCAGTATTGTGTCTGCTTGTTATTTTGAAGAACAAAGCGAAATCTCTGGAGGTGCAGTTATTTTTCGTACATTCGATGAGAAAGGGCTGATAGGGAAAACAATGGTACCGTCATGAGAAGGTGTCGGATCCAGCGCAAAACATAGCACTCAAATACGTTTGAACATCTAAATGTAAAAGGAAGAACATCTTAAAGTTGGAGATCTAATATTTTTCGCACTGCTAAGCAATAAAATGTTCAGCGTTCGTAGAGGAAACGTGTGTCTCTACTTAGCTCCTCAGAAATTAAAACGAATGTTTCAAATAATAAATCTTACGGGTATAGAGGGGTTCTTTTAACATTTTGAACCTCTTCCGAACTTTGCAGGTTCATTGTTACGACGCTGGACCATTCTCAGACGCTTTCGAGGTGCTTCCGGACGTCCGTGTCGTACAAAAGTTTTTCTGACAAAAAGCTGTTTAATTGTAAGCCTACACTTTGGAACAGTGCCAATAAATGCGAATTGGCCGGGCGCCTACCACATTAGGACTAAATAACGACAACCGCGATTCGAAGAGCGTTGGGGAATACCAAAACTTCTGCCTCTCCTGGCATAAAGCTGGTTAAACAAATAACAGTAGTAGGTTTCAAGTGGAACAGTAATCAGTCAATCTGACACACTCACTATGACCTAGATGAGCGTTCAATTAACACATTTTGCTAAATAATTTGCCCGTATGAGGAAGGTCGAAGTGTTCACATACGGTCATGATCACGGACATATAAGACGCGTGCTGGCTTTTTCTCTTAGCCGCATATTTAAAGGGGCTCGTGGCAAAATAGCAACAGCCGCTGTCACAACAAGTCGATTAAAGACGGCACGGTTGGCGCAGTGGCTGAGCGATCGACTGCTGCGCCGCGTGTCGTGGGTTCGATTCCCGCACGTAACAACGGCAAAAGGCGGTGGGGCAACGTTTTTTCAATAGAAAATAAAAGAAAGAAAAGAAAGGTTAAAGCTAAGCTTGACGAAGTCAGTCTGGATGAGTCCAGTACATCCTCCGTCACTCCTTAAGTAGGTCCCGGCTGTTATACAAAGATCATTCACATTTTCTTTAAAATAACAGAAATGAAGAAAGTTTTATAACCAGTTTAACTCAGTCACTGGGTTATGGAAGTCAGGTAGGCAGTCGCTCCATGAAAAATTGTGGTATTCAGCTGCATCCTATTACACTGGAGCCCGACCCAATCACGGTTGGGAAAAAAGTAGGCATATGAAAAAGTGGCATAACTTGCTTTTGTTATACCGATAACGTAGATCGATACGTGTGTGCAAGTGCAAGTTTCAAAACAGGAGTTAATTCTTATTTTCATAATAATCGCGGTATCAGTTGCATTCCTGAGCTCATTTCAATTGTAGGTGTGGAGGCCCTTGAGACAGTTTCTCAAGTGGTCACATACATAGTCTACTTTTAAACACTGCACTCGCACTAGGTGTGGGATGAATCTGTGTAGCCCCATTACATCAAAAGGTTAAACACGCGAGGACGCAGCAATGTATTCGCTATATATTAGGTCTTTACCTATGAAATTGCCGTTCTGCAGTACTGGCCATTTCAAATCAAAATATTTTTTGTTTGGCTAAGAATTCTAATTTCAAATTAATTTTATTTTAAAAACATGGTTTTTTTTTTTCCAAAAGTAGTCATTTGTTTATTGATCAGTGTTACATTTTCATCGCATTTAAATCTTTTTCGTCATCATGGATACGTTAAAAATTCGAGTAATTATGGAATATGAGTACCGTCGTGGCAGCAACGCGGCACAAGCGGCACGCAACATCAACGACGTTTACGGAGCTAACACTACAAACCAACGCACTACCTGTTATTGGTTTGCTCGCTTCCGTTCTGGAAATTTCGACCTGAAAAATGAACCTCGCGGTCGTCCGAAGACTTTGGTCGACAATGACGAATTAAAGGCGATTGTGGAAGCTGATGATACACAATCTACGGCTGAATTAGCAGCAGCTTTCGACGTTAGCGTCAAAACAATATTGGTCCATTTGCGTCAAATTGGCAAGGTAAAAAAGCTTGACAAATGGGTGCCCCACGAACTCAATGATCGCCAGCGCGAAGTACGCGTCGAGACGTGCCTTGCACTGCTCAACAGACACACAAATGAAGGAATTTTGAACCGCATTGTTACCTGCGATGAAAAATGGATTCTGTTTGATAACCGCAAGCGCTCAGCAAGTTGGTTGGATCCTGGTTCAGCACCTAAACAATGCCCTAAACGAAAACTTACCCCAAGAAAAGTGATGGTCACTGTTTGTTGGTCTAGCGCCGGTGTGATTCAACACAGCTTCTTACCAAACGGGGTGAGCATTACTGCAGATGTGTACTGTGAAGAATTGAACACAATGATGGAGAAGCTGGCACATCTCCAACCAGCATTGGTCAATCGCTCGTCTCCGCTGCTCCTGCACGACAACGCGCGACCTCATACTGCACAGCAGACGGTCTCCAAGTTGCAAGAACTGGGGTTGGAAGCTCTCCGTCATCCGCCCTACTCACCAGACCTTGCGCCTACAGACTACTACTTTTTCCAGAATTTGGATAACTTCTTGGCGGGAAAAAAATTCAATACCCGAGAGGCAGTACAAAATGCCTTTGAAGAATTTGTTGCCTCCCATCCAGCTGATTTCTTTAAGAAGGGCATCAATAAACTGCCACTGCGTTGGCAAAGATGCATTGATTGCATGGGTGATTACTTCGATTAATACAAATAAAAAATACATGAAAAAAATTCATTTAAATTTTTTCATACAAAACGGCAATTTCATAGGTAAAGACCTATTATATATATATATATTCGCTATATATTCTGGGTATTTGCGATGTATAATAAAAATATCTATCTATGTAATGTATTGTATTAAGTATATCAGTCATCTAGTACCCATAACACAAGCTCTGCTTAGCTTGGGGCTAGTTGATGCTGTGTGGATTGTCCAGCATTATTTATTATTTTATTTATTTATATATACAACGTGTCCCAGAAATCAACGTCAAGCCGAAAACGGGCAATAGGCCAAGTCGTGACAGCTATTAGAAAAATATAAAAAAAAATCTTGGTCATGTACTTTTCGAATTATAAGCATTCAAAAATAAATCTCAAAAAGTGACACCCTGTGATGATTTTTCAAGTCCTGTGACTACATTATTAACATTTCGGTAGTTTTTTTCTCTGTGATGTAACCATGAATAACCCTTCTGTAAATTACAGTTAAAAGTTAAAACGTAACTGCCTCAGTTCTAAATTAAATGTTAGATTTTTGCCCAATATTGAATTCAAAATAATGACATCACCCAACTTTAACCGACTGTACTGAAAAAAAAATCTACTACACTATTTTGGCAAGTAACTTTAAAAGATGGCGCGTTTAGTCAGGATTCCAAAATGGTATAACACATACTAATTGCTACTTCTTAATTGAGGAAAAAAAGTACATTGTTGGTTTTAGGTGCGTTTGAAATAAAATTCAGTCGTTGGATTTCTTTTATTATAATTTTTATTAAATCAGATTTACGAAGTTTTATAACAAATGTTCAAACTGTTTTCCTTCAGCTGCAATGCAAGTTCTACATCTCTTTAAAAATGATCGCGTAATAAGACGGGCGTATCTTCTTGAGTTGATGTATTCAGCGGCTTCTGCAATTCTTTGGCGCAGCTCGTCGTTCTTACAGAACCAATTACCAGAATTATTGGAAGAAGTGCCACTGAACATTTACGGCAGCATGTGGTATCAACAAGATGGCTGCCCAGCGCATTATGCTCTCACTGTACGAGAGTTTCTCAATCGAGAATACCCCGATAGGTGGATTGGGCGGGGTGGTACAATTTCGTGGCCTGCCCGTTCACCCGATTTAAACCCCATAGATTTTTTTTACTGGGGTACGATAAAGGATAAAGTGTACTCTAAACCAATTCAAGATTTAGACGAGCTGCGCCAAAGAATTGCAGAAGCCGCTGAATACATCAACTCAAGAAGATACGCCCGTCTTATTACGCGATCATTTTTAAAGAGATGTAGAACTTGCATTGCAGCTGAAGGAAAACAGTTTGAACATTTGTTATAAAACTTCGTAAATCTGATTTAATAAAAATTATAATAAAAGAAATCCAACGACTGAATTTTATTTCAAACGCATCTAAAACCAACAATGTACTTTTTTTCCTCAATTAAGAAGTAGCAATTAGTATGTGTTATACCATTTTGGAATCCTGACTAAACGCGCCATCTTTTAAAGTTACTTGCCAAAATAGTGTAGTAGATTTTTTTTTCAGTACAGTCGGTTAAAGTTGGGTGATGTCATTATTTTGAATTTAATATTTATAACCGTTCGATCGCGCCTTCTTACCGCGCGGACGTATCTTGCTTAGCTTATTATGATACTATTAATTAATTATAAATATATTTGTTACAAATAATTGCGTCGTCAGTGATATAAGTGTGTCACGAGTGAGCATTACGAGGTTACTTGCGTTGTGTAAGAATGAGCTAAAGTATTTTTAAAGATATAAGATATAAGGTGTTTCTGTGTTAGATATGTCTAACACTGGATCTAGCCCGTTTGGCCGTAGCCAGCTAGTGACGCGAAGTCCTCCGCCGACACCAACTCAAGATTTCCAGCCTGTAGACCCAAAGCCACAACCTCCCTTGGAACATGAGCTACCAGCCGAAGTTATTTCTACGCCGGAGGTACAGAAATGGATGGGGTCCATAGAAAAAATCCTAAACGAAGTATGCAGTTTAGTTGCTGAGGGAAAAATGAACGCAGACCAAAAGGTACGTGTAGCCAATCTTTGCCGTAGTGTCTCACATGGCGCATCTCAGATGGCTGTCTTATATCAAGCCTTAAAGCAAAAAACGATTCAAGCCCATAGTTCCGTTCAGCACTTACAGCAACAACAGAACATCGCGAACTCTCTCCTACAGTTCAAAGAGGTAGTTGAAGGCATTTCAAAGCCGACAGAACCCGCTTCGTACGCTAATATGGTCAAAAAAGGCTCGGATAATTTTGTGCGCCCAGCAAATTTAAGCTCAGTTGCCATATATCCCAGCGACAAAACCAAATCTAGTGACGATACCAAGTCTCTCGTACAGAAAATTATTTCGCCCGGGGAACTTAAACTACATGTCCGTGGCCTTAAGAAAGTAAAAAATGGAGGTGTTCTTATCAGTACCGACTCCAAAGAGGACATTCAAAAGCTCAGAAGCTTAGAAAAACTCGTCTCTTCGGGCCTTAAGATTGAAGAACCATCAAAGCGGCGCCCAAGAATCACTGTTATTGGAGTCCCGGTAGCCCTGACTGATAAGGAGGTTTTGGATTGCATCTACGAGCAAAACCTCTCAGATAAGTTGACCAATACAACTCGTGAGTCGTTTGAAGAACAAATAAAATTGAGCCATAAATCTGGGAAAAAAGACCTCCCTAATTGCAATTTTATTCTAGAAGTGCCAGCTAGCATCAGGAAGATCCTAGTCAATCAAGGACGAATATTCATCAATTGGACGTCATGCCCAGTTCGAGATTTCACGATCGTTACTCGGTGTTTCAACTGCCAGCAGTTTGGACACGCGGCCAAGTTCTGCCGTGACACTAACCCGACGTGTAATCACTGCGGAGAGACTGGCCACACTTTTAAGGAATGCTGCACAAAGTCCAGTTCACCAAACTGTGCGACGTGCAAACGTTTTAATAGGAAAAGTGATCATAAAACTGGTGATGTAAATTGTCCTGCACGGAAATATGCCGAGGACAGCTATATCCATTCCATAGATTATGAAGGCGCCTAAGAGCGCTACTTATTAACCTATCCTTTAAGCACACTAGTAGTAGTTTTTGTTTGTTTATATTTATTAGGTGTTTATTTATCATGACTGATCAATTACTTAAGGACCTAGATCAATTTTCTGTGTCTGAAGTTATAAATTGTAATATTGATGAGTGTAAGCACCACTTTCCCTTGGGAGAGCAACCGCTGACCTTTCTCACACAAAATATTCGCAGCATAAATCGAAATATAAATGGTTTTGAAATATTGCTACAGAACCTGGGTATAAGTTGCGACATTATCGTCCTAACAGAATGTTGGTTGTCAAACCAAACCACTGTTTTACCATCTTTAGACGGATATGTTTCGCATAAAACCAACAGAAACATCAACCAGAATGATGGTTTAGTTGTATTTGTCAACAATAATTTAAGTACAACTGTAGAAGAACCTTTGCTACAAAATTGTAATTGCTTACTCATTAAAATTAATACAGATACGGTAGTTATGGCTATATACAGACCACCTTCTCAAAATGTCGCAAATTTCTTAGATTCACTAAACGTACAGTTACAAAGTCTTACAACTTTTAAACACATAATTCTAATGGGGGACATTAATATCAACATTGCTTCCGGGAAAATGGACATTCATGCACATAACTATGTTAATATCTGCTCATTCCACGGACTCTTGCCAGCTCATTACCACCCCACGCATCAAAGTGGTTCATGCTTAGATCATTTCATTATAAAAACAAATAAACCAGCCAAAACATTTGTTACTAACTCTTCGCTTACTGATCACCAAGCAGTTTTACTAATATTACAAGTTTCTTTACCAAGAAAAAATTGTTTACGCAGCTATACCAATGTCAACATGACACACCTCGAAAAAGACATACGTAATATTAATTTTGACCCAGTTTATAATTCCACCGATGCAAACTTTGCTATTAATTATTTTATAAATTCACTTCACTCTGCAATAATAAAGCATACAGTCGCCAAAATAACGCCAAGGAAGTACAAGTGCATTAAACCTTGGATTACACCCGGACTTGTTCGATGTATTAGGCATAGAGACAAACTTCACATAAAGTTCAAACTTGAGCCTGAAAATGAAATTCTTTCCATTACTTATAAAAGATATAGAAACTTCTGCAACAACCTTCTGAAAAAAATAAAAAATGAATATGACAGAAAAGAACTGCAGAAAGCAGGCAAAAATAGTAAACTTATTTGGAAATTTATAAAAACAAAAACATTTAGATCAAAACAACTTGAACCTCCACTTGACTTATTGACTATAGAGAACAACCCAATAGAATCAACAAATATAGTTAATTACTATTTTTCTAACGTAGGCAAAACCTTAGCAGAAAAGACCATACAATCTAGAGGTTATTTCTCTCAAAACCAACCTAAATCTTTCCCCAGACTCAAATCTTTTGTCTTACTAGATACGGATGTCGATGAAGTATTAACAATCATTTCTGGATTAAAGGACGTTTGCGCGGTTGGGTGGGACGACATATCAAACAACATACTTAAACATTTCAAATACCTCCTTGCTCCGCCGCTAACTCATATTTTTCAGTTATGCTTAACTAATGGTGTATTCCCTAAGTCGCTTAAAAAAGCAGTGGTTACTCCTGTATATAAATCTGGTGACAAAAAATGTGTTAACAACTACAGACCCATTTCAGTTTTAACAGGGCTCTCCAAGATCTTAGAGAAAATCATTAATATTAGATTAATGAAATATCTAGAGGATAACAAATTGCTTTCGGATAGACAATTTGGCTTTAGGCCCAAAAAATCAACTAATCAAGCAGTACATCAAATGACGGATTATATAACAACTAATTTGGATCAGGGCATGCACTCCATTGGGATCTTCCTAGACCTCGCCAAGGCCTTTGACACAATTTCCTGTCCTTTATTATTGGGCAAGCTTGAAAGACTCGGAATAAGAGGAACAACGCTTACACTGCTTTCGGATTATTTAAGAGACCGCGAACAATGTGTAAAAATTGGTCAGTACGTCAGTTCTGAGCTTCGAAATAGTAATTACGGAATACCTCAAGGTAGTATATTGGGTCCTACTTTATTCCTAGTATATATTAATGACCTGTGCAGCTTAACACTCCAAAATGGTGTCATAATGTCTTATGCAGATGACACAGCTCTATTGTTTTCAGACAAGTCTCGAGAGGAGGTGTATAAACAAGCCCAGAACGGTTTTAATATAGTGTCTAATTGGCTACATGAAAATCTCCTAACACTAAATGCAGAAAAAACTAAACACATTTTATTCACTATGAGAAATACTAACCTGCCAACTACTAACATAAACATTTATGCGCATAAGTGCGGCAAGTACGCTGACAATGCATGTAATTGTCCTACTTTAGCAAAAGCCGATCATATGAAATATCTTGGTGTGACGATTGACACAAATCTGAACTTCCGTAAACACATTGATTTATTATGCTCTCGAATGCGTAAATTAATATACATTTTTAAGAATTTACGATATATAACGGACTACAAATTAATTAAACAGGTCTATTTAGCTTTGTGTCAATCCATTCTTACATATTGCATAACTTCATGGGGAGGGGCTGCAAAAACAATCCTACTACCATTAGAACGTGCGCAGAGAGCTATCCTTAAGGTAGCCACCTTTCGCCCATTTAGATTTCCCACATACGAGCTTTATACGGCATGTAAGGTTTTAACTGTGCGTCAACTATTTATATTAAAGATAGTATTACACCAGCATAGCAATCTCCCTTATACCCCCATACCTATACATAAGAGAAGAAAAGACTTAGTTTGCATAAAGCCTCAAACTAGACATACTTTTATAAATAAATTTTATGGTTTTTTAGGTCCGTTCTTATATAATAAAATCAATAAGTCTCTAAGTATATATAGTGTAAATTGTAAAAAATGTAGTGAAATGTTAAGTGAATACTTAGCGACATTAAATTACTCAGACACTGAAAAATTGCTAGAAATCATGCAATAAGTTTATTACTGTTAAGGCAATTTTTTTATTTAATAATATAATTATTATGTATCAATGCTAGCTCTATGTACATTAATTTAATAGTCCAATAAAACACTCAGCGTTGTTACCTGAAACACAGGTTTGAATAAACCTACATCAGGCAGGTCGCTATTGTTTTTCATTAGGCCTTTATCCAATATATTATATAAGTTATACCTACACTAGATTTATTTTAGGCATAGTTTAATATTTGCTTAATAATTTTAATATGTAACTCTGTACTGATGTCACTTCTATGTAATTTATATGTGAACTTATGAATAAAAAGTATTTTATTTATTATTATTATAATATTGGGCAAAAATCTAACATTTAATTTAGAACTGAGGCAGTTACGTTTTAACTTTTAACTGTAATTTACAGAAGGGTTATTCATGGTTACATCACAGAGAAAAAAACTACCGAAATGTTAATAATGTAGTCACAGGACTTGAAAAATCATCACAGGGTGTCACTTTTTGAGATTTATTTTTGAATGCTTATAATTCGAAAAATACATGACCAAGATTTTTTTTTATATTTTTCTAATAGCTGTCACGACTTGGCCTATTGCCCGTTTTCGGCTTGACGTTGATTTCTGGGACACGTTGTATATATATATATATATATATATATATATATATTCTCTGGGTATGTCCGGCTTTTTGAAGCTCATTTCGAAAGCTTTCTTTTTTTTTTAATTAATGGATAAATACATACTGAAATATCCGGACAGGACTTAAGGTAACCATAGGTATGGTTACCTATGCTATGGTTGTTGTACAAAGTTCCACTTGCAACGTAGTTACGTTGCAAGTGGAACTTTGTACAACAGCCAGTATTGAACATAGAATAACCGGTAATGTATATCGTAGAGTAGGTATACTTAATCTGTACCCACCCATTCAGAATCAAATGGGATGACTAACAATCGTCGGTCTATTGGACGTAACATAACATAATTATAATTTGATGTACCGTTGACCTGTGCAATCTGTAGACCTTCACAATTATAGCCCGTTTAGTGGTCTGTCATTATTAATTTTAGAATGCTAGAATTAATGATAGTGCTCTACTTGAAAAGGAGATGGATTGTTTTTATCATGATTTGTGGCCATTTTAAGGTTAGTTTTCTGCGAATAAGGATGTTGCTATGCTAAGAGACACGCTACGGCTGATTTAATTAGAATTTTAAGTTTTGGCCTATTGATTTTAAGTAACATTAACAACCAACGTCAAATATTTAACAGTCAGTTACGGTGGTAACGCAAACTGATTGCTTGCACATACCTGCTTTAGTAGCATCAAAACAGATTGTTCCACTCTACTACATACATAATTAATTATTTCGGACTACAGAGTCGACTAGAGACGCCATTAGCGTCTGGGTCTAGAATCTGACAATATTGCTGTCCGGTCTAAATTGTGGTAACTGCAAGATTTAGCCATCACTTCCTCGTCGTCGGCCATCACTACCAGAGGCCACTAAATGATCAACGTGCTCTGTGTTATTATCTAAAAATATTCTCCCGTATAAGTAGTGCCACATTTAGATTTAAAAAATCTGCTGGATACCAATTCAAAATCTGCAGCACACAAAAAAGCGACCTAATGCGAGTCTGACTCGCACACGAAAGGTTCCGTACAAACGTACAAGATTAGACATACATCGAATGTTAAGGTCGAGCAATAATCTTTTTTTTTATAAAAGCTCCCTGCTTTTTTTTTATTATTTTCTTGTTATACAGGCAAGGGAAATACACACTTTGTGAAAATATCAACTGTCTAACTATTACGATTCATGAGATACGGCCCGCTGTCGGATGGACAGCGATGGTTTAGTAATAGGGCCCCATTGGGTACCTACACCCCTAACAGCCCCAAATAAACAGCTTAGCCAGCCCGCATTTATTATCACATAACGCAATCTAAACACCGGGTGACACACTGTTCAATAACGGTAATCCGAGCGGATCGAATCTGTGACGAATCGATCGGTACAAAGAACGGCGTGACTTATGTCTGCACATCAGATTGGCGTGCCATTAAGCATATTATTATTATCTATCAGACTAGCTGACCCAGCAAACGTTGTTTTGCCATATAAAATGATTGGGGTGGACCCCCCTTAACATTTAGGGGGATGAAAAATAGATGTTGGCCGATTCGCAGACCTAACCGATATGCACACAAAATTTCACCAAAATCGGTCGAGCCGTTTCGGAGGAGTTTAATAACAAACACCGTGACACGAGAATTTTATATATAAGAAGATGTACTTCATCATATGCCTAGCATTTTCCCAACTATGTTGGGGTCGGCTTCCCGTCTTGTCATGCAGCTGGATACCACTATTTTACATGGAGCGATTGCCTATCTGACCTCCACAACTCTGTTACTGGGCAACACTATCCCCCTTGATAAGACTGGTTGTTACACTTTTAGGATGCTGACTATCCGTAACGACTGTCAAAGATCTACAAATGACTGCCGGGACCAACAGCATAGCGTGCTTTTCGAGGCACGGAGGAGTCTCGATATCTTACAAACGGTCACCCATCCACAGACTGACCTCAGACCTCAGTAAGAGTAGTTATAAGCTTCGATCAACTCGTGCGGCTGTTTTTATTTAGCAACTAGCTAACTTTGCGGATGAACTTTTCGATGCCCTGTGATTATTTATTTTTATTTTATTTTTCATGCATTAAATAATTATATCGTTGTTAAAGAAATTGAATGATTTGGAACTAGCTCCTCTATCTCATTTATCATACTGATGCAGTTGTCAACGAAAACATATATTTTATTTTAGAATGCTACCAGATAGGCAAAATCTAGATTAAGATAAGATAGCTTTTCTTGACTGGCTCACTAGTAACATACGAGAAGAAACTCCTTAATCAAATCAGAAGGCATGGTCTGTAAGTCTGGACTGTAAGACAAACCTTGGTTTATCAGTATGGCAAATGTTTGGTCAAATATTATCTAACTTTTTTACTATGCGAGATTCGATAAATATGGTTAACCATTTGAGGCCTTATGTTTAAATACAACATCCAACTGTCTCAAGTATAGTACGTATTGTTAATTGTATATAATAAGTTATTGAATCTGAAACTTGAAATGACAATTGATTGAATTTTTGATCATATTGAATTTTAAAACAAGTAGCATCAAATAAGCCATCTTATAATTTATTCAAATATTACCGAATTGCGCATTTTATACCAGAAAGATGGAAAGAAAGAAAACTTGCGGGTGAAACTGGAACGTTTCAAACGCTACCAGAGATTCCAACCCCTATAAACCGCAACATCTCTGGAAACAAACCCAAGACCTCTCAATCTTGGCCTCGTACGTGCTCAAGTGGGAAACTACGAACCTCTTTTTTTAAACCAGTAGATAGGTTAGCAGGCCGGCTTCTAATTACATACGGGTTACAAATGCGAGGCTTCAGGCTAGACTACACAGAGCAAAAAACGCGACTCGACGGAGTGCGTGTGCGGGCATCTCACAGTGAGGGGTTCCGTAGTCTAGATGATTATCTACTCATGCACAATATTACACATTCATCTCTAACCTATAGCAAAAACAAGAATGTATTTTATGGTATTTACTTTAGTATCAATAAAACTAAAAAACTAACGTATTTTTGCAATAATAAACGATAATAACCCATTCTTCGCAAAAAAGTTGAACAGAAACATCATATTTTTTTATTTATGGTGTCTTGTGTGCACTGATTTTTTTTTAGCTCTCAGTTTCATATATTTCATGTATGGTGTGTGCCCTTAATGGTTGCTGCATTGTTTAACGGTTCAAAGAAAACATTTTTTTTTTTTTTTTTTAAGAAAAACGTTGCCCCACACTAGGAATTTCTCCTGTATCGTGGTTGCGTTTACAAACATTTAAACTCACATACACAAACAGCCAGACCCGGAACAACTACCTGTAGGTCATACAAATATTTGTTCCGTGTGGGGATCGAACCCACAACACGCGGCGCAGCAGCCGATGGCTCAACCACCGCGCCAACCGTGTCGTCATTTTCCTTCCGAATTTCATTGATGTAGTCCCAATAGTCTCCAAAAAAATAGTTGTATGTAAATGTAAATTCAAACGGACAGATAGACACGAGGCTAGGACGAAATTATAAGGTTACCGTTTCTGCCATTAAGCTAAGGAACCCTAAAAACTAGTGCTGTGTGAAACTAGTCTGCTAGATATTGCGAACTGGGATTGTGTTATGTTTCTCTGGGGAACTCTGGTGTTTTTGTGGGAATGTGATTTAACTAGGATTTGTAAGGGAGAAGTGTTTGTAGGTTTAAAGGAACGTAGAAGGATGACAGTAGCGGCGGATCCAGGTGTTCGAAGTAGGGTAACCCCTAGTCACTCTAGTCATCCAAAAGATGCCAAATAGGTATGGCACAGTTCATCATATCTAAAGACAAGTGCTCTTACACAGCTTTCTCTTGTAAAATTGATTGTAGTTTAAAGGATTTATGTAAAACCCCTAAAGTCTCCGATTTTTTGAAGTAAGCCTTGACTGCTTAGTTGGTCTAGTGGACCCAAACGCGACTGCTGAACGTGAAATCCCGGGTTCGATTTCCAGGTCGGGCAAAGTGTAACTGAGTTTTTCCAATAGCAATTTTCCCATTAGCAGCCCGTAGTCTGGTTTTGTGCCCGGTTGGTGGCTATAGGCTCGCCCCCTATTACATGAGTCTTAAAACATAAGTGGCGAATTGTGGGTGTTTCTTTACGTGCATCTCTGCGCAACCCTTCGGAATATACAGGAGTGATGATTTTCCTATTTTTTCCTCAAAGTAACAAGTAAAGCTGAGCCAATATCACGACATTATGTAACATAGAATGGGATTAATAAGAATACTACTCAAAAGAAATCCCTTCATTTTGGCACGAGACATGTCACTAAAAAATGATAAAATTATGACTGAATTACAATAATTATATAATACAGGTACTTGGCTCTGGAAATGATACTACATAGTTGAAAATAAAACTAGTTCGTAAAATATGATGCTTTGCAGCCAATATTTTTCGTGGAATACTCGAAAAGAACCATCTCAAGCCTAGCCAACGACTACATCTAAAACAGGCATCTAACGAATGATCACACTCGCTAGGAATAACTATGAATTCATCAGGTCATCTGCCTTGATGCTAAAAACAAATTACCTACCAATAAAAATTCTTGAAAAATCAAAACTACTTTCATATTGTAAACAGCGCGAGAGAACAACTGGGTACATTTTAAGCTCATAAAATCATGAGAATAACGTTGTTTTTCAGGAACGCGCCACATAATTCTTTAAAAATATAAGATTTTTATCACTTACCAACTGGAACGAGTCTTTTCAGGAATATGTCACCTGAAAAAAAGAAACAGTTATTATGAGTAATTCATAAGAATACTATTATTATATATTTGAGGGATTAAGGTAATTCATCGTGGATTGATCAATACATCTACGACGAATCGATCAATCTATAGCTTCATAGATTAATAGATTCATAATAGATTGACTGATTATTTTCCTATAACTCTACTAATCATCCTCCTGCCCTTATCCAAATTTACTTGGGGTCGGCGCAACATGTTTTCTTCTTCCATACATCTCTACTTGCCGTCATCTGAATAGTCACTTCTTTTCTAGCCATATCATCTTTCACACAATCCATCCATCCTTTCTTTGGTCCCCCTCTACTCTTGTAACCTTGCACATTCATACTAAAAAACTTTCCTCACAACATGGTCCTCATTCCTTCGCATTACATGCCCATTATAACTATACTAATACAAAAACGAAATACGAAATGTATCAACAGCCAATACAAAACAATATTACTGAAGTGCTAGTTGAAAGGATAATATCTTCAACCTTGCAAAACATAATGCCTCACTATGACGACCCCTGCATTTAGAAATTAGCACCGAACCAAAACTTACATAGCACCAGCCTAACTTAAACCATAGACTAAAATCCGGCTCAGAAACAGAATATTGTTGATAGAGGGCCCGTAAACAAGGCAAGCCATTAGTCCCCGTCATAAGGCGGTGACAGACACTCCACTGAAGGACAGGTCTAAACACAGCGCGCAAACTTCTCGAGATGCTCTCTAAACACTTCTATCATGGCGGATAGATGTGGTAAATATTATTAAGGAGTTAAACCTACCTCGCTATATATAACTGTGGTTTTAAGTATGTACTAGGAGAGAAAGCACATCCTTCATATTTAGTTACATCAGCAAAGAGAAGATAGAAACTGTATTTTGTAAAGCAAGGTTCTGGGTTAGTAGCATAGATTTGTATGACAAAAAAAAATCTTATAATATAATAAAATATAACAACCTCCTTTTCTTTTCAACACATTTTTTCTTTTTTTCCTATTTCAAAATGAATTTTTGAGACAGTTCATCACAATCTTCTTAATCAAAATCTTAACTTCATTCGTCATTCATTGACAGATGACATCGCATAGCTAAAGCGCTGGGACTAGAAGTAGGTACAAAATTTTGCACAAGATTTTGCACTTATACAACCTTACTTTTTCTTTATACTAAACCTATTGAGGGGTCATTGTGCTCATTATTAAGACCAACCCTGAAATCGTGAACAAAAATGTGCTGCTCAATACATTTTGTCGATCTAAGAAATAGAAAATGTACTGAACTCGTGTTTTTTTCGTAACTCAGCGTCCCTTAGTCAAAGTTATTCAAAATTATGAGTACAATGTCCTCTTGAAAGGTTTAGTATAAAGAAAAAAAGGGTTCTGTAACGAAGGTACTTAAGCACTAAGGAAATATTTTTGTAAATTAGTCCCTTGAAGGGGGTGGGATGAGGTAATTTAGCGAATAAAGAGTGCATGACCGATTTACAGTGAATTGTTTTTTCATACTGTATAAATAAAAATAAAAATAATATAGTTTTAAAAATAAATACTGGCTGGATATATGAATGGAGTGCGAATCGTCGGTCGGAACGGTCGGCGGCGTCATTTCCGGCAAACGTCCGAACGAAATGGACCACCCTGGAAATGGGGCAACGGGACAACCCTGTTTGACGTCCAGTTTTATTATTTATTTTGTTGTTGTTTGTTGCATTTGTACGTAGTTAGTGGTCGGTTTAGATCTAGTCTATGGACTTTTGTTTATGAGATCTCTTCGGAGGAACTGTGTGTCCTGTCCTAATTAATTGCCTATGGCCAACAGTGATTCGCTATTGGCCAAGTCGCTGGATTGGTCACAGAAAAGTACCACTCACTGCTGTCTTTTCAACCTATCTGCAGTCGAAAATGCGTCTTTCGAATCATGACGCTCTGCAAGCGTCAGATAAGGATCGACCTTTTTCAATTAGTGACCCTTCTGATATATAAAACCACCTACCTTTAATAAATATTGCGATGAAATCCTTATCAGGGATGCATAACCAGTTGGTACACCTTATATTTTATACCTACCTTACCCTACTATGAATGTCTATGTCCAGAAGTGTACTGATTGGCCTAAAACGAAAAACCTTCAATGTTAACCTTGAATCCGTTTCATGTAGGAACTTATTTCAGAATCTGTGATAATTATTATTATAGTATTGTAGAAGTTATGTTCCTCTACATTGGGGAGCTTACTGCTACCAATGACAGGGCTCCGCTTATTTTATCGATTTCATTTAATATACGTCTTTACATTAACACGTCACAAAGGTCTGGTTGACCCTAGTGTTTGAAACTTGCCAGAACTAATATTCTTCTAGGCTGAATGCAATATGGTTCCTTTCCCTACCTCTTAAAGCCGCTAAGTTGAAGTCTGGACTGGCCACGTCTGCCGCATGACCAATGAGCTGTGAGCCAAAATAACCACTTGCTGGAGCGTGACACAGCCAGAAGGCGTCGCGGCAGACCTCGTAGAAGATGGCGGGAAGAGCTGGATAAAACGTTGGTTTTGTCCAGTGGCCCAAATTAGCACTGGATCGAAACAACTGGAAGTCATGGGGAGGTCTTTGACCAGCAGTGAGATGACGCAGGTTAACTGTATCAGTATCGGTGTCCCTACAGTATCTTGAAGGCAGATGTAAAAAACCGAGAGGGAATGCCCTAAAAGGACACATACACTGACCTTATAGGTGATGTTCTTCAGAAAGGTCAAGTGCGTAGTACTCACTACCGGCATGGGTGTATAATCATGATCTTGTATGAACGTAAATGAAGCAAAAGGATTACGTAAGGATAGTAGTAGGTGGCGTTCTGGTATTTCTACCTACCACTATGAGACAAAGGAGTGAGTTAAAGTATGTGATGCTAACGACTTGTAATAAAATTACCTAAATAATGAACTTTAAATGTCGGATCTTGTATTTGGGAACAATTATTTCATTTTATTTATAACTCATTGTACTACCTCAAAACATTAACTAAAGAGCAATATTGATGCTTCTAAAGATTCCATCTGCATACAAGAATTTTACTTAATACCATTGACAAAAAGAATACAAGCAATATTAATAAAGCTCCTTTGGTTCAATACAGATTGAGCAGCTTACGAAGAAAAACGATCAAAACTATGTCAACAAGTATTGCATAATGAAAATGCAGCAATTGATAATTAACTGCCGCCGAAGAGGGCGACCGTTTTATATTCATATTTCATTCGCGAATGAAGATAAAGAACTAAAAATAAAATGAAATGAATTGGTGTAGACAATGCTGGTGAGCTTATTTTGACTTAAGACTTATCTATGAATTCGAAACATCATTTGAATCGTGCATTTTTCGAACTGTACAGTCAGCACATCAAGCTATACAATTTTCTCAACTAAATATGAACCGTATACTTTTGTTATAAAGTTGAAAAACTATCAAAGGAATTTGTCAGCTTGATGTCCTGGCCTATGTACATTCATTGCTTAGACATATCATATACAACGAAGGATCGCAGAAAGTCTTCGACTTTATGATTTATCCTACAGATTCGTACCCAACACTTTCGACTTTCGACAGAAAGAAAACTAGAAAGGAAGTGACATTTGAGATGACGGCAAATAGAGACGTGTGGAAGAAGAAGACATGCTGCGCCCACCCCAAATAAATTGGGTTAAGGGCAGGAGGATGATGACTTTCCGAGTTACGACAGTCAGATTTGAGCAGTGTCTATACTACTTATCATCCAGATTACACAATGTTATAGAAAAGTCAACTGCAGATCACGAATTTGATTTCATATACGAATCTACTATGAGTTTCTTCGTCGACAAATCAAAAAGAAGAAGTGAAACCCAGGAGAGCGAGAGAGCAAGAAACTAATTTTACTCAATTTAATGCTGTAATGATCTGAAATTTGTATTTAGTTAGTGTATTCTTCAACAAAATAAATTAGCACGGCAACACGTTACGATTTTACAAAGGAGGCGGGTGGTAGTCGACACTCGACAGCTTCCTGCGCGACAGAGCTGCCGCCTTCCTGAATGCGGGAAAACGGAGAACTTACATCGCCTTTGTTACATTACGTGCTACCGACAAGGTTTCTTGTCTGAAGTACTGTTCTGAATAGCGTGACATTAATTCGTCGTACATACATGACTGACTTTGCACATTACAAGCTAGTAGATGTGTTATTATTCTTGATTGAAGTATTCATGAAGAAGAGGCAAAAAAGTATTTTTTCATGCAAAGCATATCTACTATTATGTGGCCTAATTCTACAAGTCAAATTTCTGGCACTTAGAGAAAAAAATGTTTATTGATAAAAATAATAATTAATTATGTATTTTTTTTTTTTTATATTTAAAAATATAATTAATAGGAATGTAAAATAAATAAAGGAGATAATAATAAATGAGATAGTTTATGAAATAACATTAATTAATTTGTAACACATAAACAAATAATAATGGCCTCTGTACATTTTTTTTGCATCAAGTATTAAATAAATAAACTCACTTAAGTCACAGCACCCACTAAATACAGATTTGAGAGAATTCCTAGATTTGAGATGAGATGAGATAAATGTTTAAAAAACAAAAGATATTAAATACGGCCCTTTCTTAGAATAGAGAGCAACTGGTTACAGGAAGAATAAAACATTAATAAGGTTGTAAGTACTTATTACAGTCATTCAGTTACAGTAACATAGTCTATTTCTATCTTATTTTCCTTAACCAACCACATTCCTCCCTAGTAGGTCACTATCAGTTTTCTATATTTACTGTATGCTCTCATTTGTCAAGTACTTTTAAAGTGATCCTTACATAAATAACTTAATTAACGCTATATATTTCACTAATGTCACTGTTTTACACTTTAGGACATGCTGATGGATATTTTATTTATTATTTATTTTTCGAAAACTTACAGCTAGGATACAGATTGATAGACACAGATAGTATACACATTAGTCTAACTATTCCACAGATAATATTATAGAGAGATATATTAGAGAGAATTTAGTGCAACATACAGACCTCAGGTTGGGAAAATCTGTACTGTTTACTTTTTAATGGTGATAATGTTAGACCGGACATAGATAATCATGATTTTGACTAGTATCAAGAAATATATTAGTATTACGTAGTAAAAAAAAATACCTACTCATATTTAGCTTCTTTATTTAACTTATTAATGAAAATTACCCATTGCTTATCATAACTGTACTATTCATAATATATATAAACAGAAAAGTTGATAACTTTCCTGCCTGATACTATCATTTTAGATAGGATACCTACTTATGATAATGGTGATGATAAAAATTAAATTGCCAGTAGAGGAAAGTAGTCAAAAATAGAATGAATATTATTATATTTTATCTTTGTGTTTTTCTGTGCTTATGGAGTTACCTAAGAACTCTAAGATGGACCCACAGACCACTTGTTTATTTTAACTCACCTCTATGTAGAATTAAAATATATACCTCAATATGTTACAAAAAATACACAACTGTTTAAAATTCGAATGGTGCACTACAATTATCCACAGGAGGAATGCGCGGTAGATTAAAATTATATGCACACGACTGGTTCTGCGAATCGTTTACGCCAAATACTAGTGTCAGCTAGATTGCAGCTAGCTTCGCAATTTAAGTCGGGTTCGAGGCGTCAGCAATGAACGCTCATTACTCGTGTCATTCCAGTTGCTTGCCTAGAGCAATTGATTCTGATTAGGCGGTAACCCCGCTATGTTATGCCTCCGCAAACCGGTCGCCAGCGACACCTTTCCAACGGCAAATACTTCTACATAAATCCTTAGTATAGACTATCAGATACCTGATATGGAATGAATATATAATTCCTGACACGCTATCATGTAAACAGAACCCTTTTGTAAATAATAAATCATACAAAACAATGAAATACAAACTGCGAAAAAATGACACTTACTTCATCATAGAAACATTGAATATTTTGAACTAATGCTCAACGATTTCCATACCACTTACCGTTTAAAATATGTAACTTGAGTCCCACTATTTATTGCTTCGAGTTTTAGGAAACACTTGTACCGTATTAAAATAATAACAACAAAAGTTTAATGCACTATCAAAATTATTGACACCCTTAGGAACATAGACAAACTTTACTTTTTTTTAAACTAGGTCACTTAATTAATGATCTAAGCGGTTCACTGAGTTTTCATTTTCACTTTCAGAGAAAGCTTCAATAACTTTTAAAAATAAAATCTGTGTACAGAATAATGAAAGTCAGTTTATTATATTTCTAGAGCGAAATCATGAGTATTATTTCTGTTCATTATTTTTCATTTTTTTTTACTAGGCATATTTCATATTTCTTTGACATAAAAGAAAAAGGATCTTTATTCTTGTCTGTGGTTTTTATTAGATTGCCATATGTTAGCTAAATAGGAAAATAGCATTCCAGTTAATTCCACACTAACCATTAAAACCACTAAATAATTTATATCTAGAATAAAGAAAAATCATACACATGTATTTTTTATTATTATGTTTAATGAGTTTTGTTTTTAGGTTTAACTTTTTTTCATATGGTTACTTTGTTTTACGTCACTCAGATAACAGCTGCGCCAAACGCTAACAGATGTCACCAGATGACATTAAAGTTATACCTGTGTGCCATCTGTACCGTGGACCCATCATACAAACATAAAGTAGAATATTAAATTCAGGTGCCCTTTGCGCAGCTGCGTAATCAGCGAAGAAAATCAATACTGCGATAATTTCCCCGGGGAAATAGCTAACTAAGATGGCGCACAACGCTTATCAGTGAGCCTGCGTACTAGAATACCCTAGCGATTATTGTGCGTGTTTGGTAATCTATGTGGATAAATTTGAATACTTTCGACATGAGTGAACCAAATATGCATTTCGGGGGTGGTATGGGTACTCAACCTTCTTTGAGTAATGTGAGTATACCACCGGGCTTCAGTGGTATAGCAAACCAGTTTGCGCCTAATTATCATAATATGAATGCAGCATCAAGTGGCATTCAGAGTTCTATACCGCCTCCATTGCCGCCCAGAGTCGATCTGACCCAAAGTTTAGCTCAACCAATGATGCAGAACCAGGGCTTTGGTGGCCTGACTGGCTATGGCGGTTTGGGTTCCTTTGGCGGAATGGGAATGGGGCTGGGCTCTTATGGCATGGGAGGATATGGTGGTGGCTACGGCGGCGGCGGCTACGGCGGAGGGGGCTACGGAATGGGAGGCATGGGTGGAATGTACGGCGGGTACAATCGATTTGGAGCTGGCAACTACGATAATGGCGACAGCAGGTACTTAGTTAAATCTTTTTTTTATTAATTTATTATAACTTCATGTACAAGTATGAACCGTACAAAAGCCTTAAGCATTGTCTACCAATATACATTAGGGTAATGCTGAGACAGAACATGGTATGTGAAACAAGGTAAAATAACTTGAATATTTTGTCAGTGTGTCGTCGGGCGGAGTAATAGGGCAGAGGAATATTAAAAATTATATATAGTTACCATAGTGAGGGGTGATTGGTAAGTACCTACCATGTTTGAAGACAAATGACACCACTCATCATCTCTCAAACAATGACTGTCGAAATTTCAGACAAATTCATTGTAACTTTTGTCGTAGCAGCTGCTGGAAATAAGCAAGAATCTACACTAACATGGTGAGACTCCTCCGTGCCTCGGAAAGCACATAAGCCATTGGTCCAGGTTGTCTGTTGATCTTCGACAGTCGTTACGGGTAGTCAGAAACCCGAAAGTCTGACAACTAGTCTTACCAAGGTGTATCCTGTTGCTCAGTAACTGGGTTGTGGAGGTCAGATAGGCAGTCGTTCCATGTAAAATACTGGTATTCAGCTGCATCCGGTGAAACTAGAAGCTGACTCCAACATAGTTGGGAAAAAGCTAGGCAGATGATGATGGATGGGAAAAGGCTGTTTTTGTTTTTGGATGTGGGGAAGTTAAATAAAAAATGATGGAAAAAAGGATGCCATTTATGGGGATATTTCTCCTTCGATGACAAACAGCCAATATTGGTTTAATGAATTCTAGCATGGTCGTACATCCCCTGTAGATGAAGAGCATCCAGATTGCAGAATTGAAGTGACTTCGGATGACACGGCTCACACAATCAGTAAGAGAGATTGTTGAGATTGTAGGCATCTCATTTGAACTTGTGTAGAATATGTTGCATGAACATTAGGGCATGACAAAGTTATCAGCAAGATAGGTGCCATGTTTGCTCACTGTGGACAATAGTAGGATTACAATGAATATTTCACAGCAGGAGGAGTTTCTGCGCCGCTAAGTGACTGTTGATGAGACCTGGATCCATCACTTTACTTTATTACGCCTGAAATGTAAAAACATCAAGAATTCACACTGAGAGCATGCACCAAAAACAGTTCAATTGGCCGGAAAGGTCTGGCCACCGTTTTTTGAGATTCTCAAGGAATATTCTACATCAATTATTTGCATAAGGGAAGGACAATTACATGGCAATATCATGCTAAATTATTGGGAAAATTCGATTTATTCAAGAAAAAACGGCTCACTAGACAAAGAAAAAAGTTCATTGCCTCTTCGCGCACGCGCACCACCAGGGGCAATACCACGTTGCCGCGGCGAAATTGGTGGAATATGTTACGAATTGCTGCCGCATCCACCTTATTATCCAGATTTCTCAAATTTTCAATCAGAGGCTCACTGTGATTTCTTTTTGTTTCCAAACATGAAAAAAAAAATACTTGGCGGAAAGAGATTCACAACGAATGAGGCGGCCATATCTGAAACTGAACCATATTTTGCAGAGTTCGACAAATTGGAATAACGTTAGGCTAATGTTGTCGAAGTAAAAGGAGACTAATATGTTGAAATACAAACAGAAATTGTCTAAAGAAAATAATGTTTTCTTGACTAACACGGGTACTTATCAAACGTTCAAACATATAAGCACAATTCAGTTTGTTTTATCCACAGTTCCTATTTGCATAGTGTAGAAATCCTCATAGACACCACTAATGACACCCCTGCTGTATCAATCTTCCTTTTAGATTACTGCTCTGCTGTTCTTTTCTGATTAACTTCGTTGCGGGATCCAAGACTTTTCTCCGGGACTCGTCAGGCTTCATTGTCTCGACGCTTTTCTAGTGGTCGCCACTGTTGATTCTGGTTTTCGGGAGTTGCAGTGGTATGGAAATAGTGTAGCGGGCTTGTCCCAAAAAAAAGTCGTTACGGGTAATCAGAAGCCGAAAGTCCGTCAGCCAGTCTTACCAAGGGTATCCCTATCGGGTAATTGAGTTGTGGAGATCGGCCAGGCAATCGCTTCATGTAAAATACTGGTATTCAGCATTTGGCTGGCTGGACTGTCGACACCAACATAATTGGGAAAAAGCTAGGCAGATGCAGGTCTTTAATAGACAAAGACAACAAATAATAGAGACAGAGAATTTTAAATTATTGTACAAGAAACAAAATAAAAGTTTTGTTTAGCTCTTCAAGAAATACTAAGGTATTATCCTCTTTCAGGTTCTTACAGCTGGCTGAAGAGAGTTCTCGCCCTGCATTTGAATCCATACAGAGCTGTGTCAATGCTGTTGGCAGTGTGGCGATGATGCTGGAAAGCACATTCTTTGCTATAACAAGCTCTTTCAGGGCTATATTGGGTATGTACTTATCTACAATTATTATGAATCCGACACACATTGTCCTGCCCAAACAGCGCCACCCACTAAAAAAATTCAAACTACTTGAGGACTGTCCAAGTTTTTGCAAAACTAACAAACAGTAATGGATCTTTATTATATACACATATTATAATATAGATGTTAACGGTTGAATGTTTGTTACTCAATCGTATTTATTATATGTAAATACATAGAATATAATAATAAATAAAATAAATAAATATTGCTGGACAAAAAAATCATCAATTATATTAAGTATATAATCATAAATTACTAGAAATGGTAGAATGTTGATTGATTAATATAATATTTCTAGAAATGGTTGTAGAATGGAAGAAATTGGCCATTCCCCAAGCATGTCCGTTTCCACTAACCAAAAAGGTTTTAATTCAAACAGGTGTGGCAGACAATGTCAGCCGACTGAAGTCTCTCTTCGCCCAGGTGTGGTCCACATTTGCTGTGGTCAGGACCCTGAACTGGATTATCAGGAAACTGATGGTAATCATCGGCATCAGGACCCAGAATGAGTTTAAGGTTTGTACAATCACTTTTGGTCAGTAGGTCGTTTTAGTTAAATAGGGGTGCCAAAGGTTATCAAACTATCATTCAATAATATATTATGAAAATACTATAAAACTGATTACTTTAAAATACCGAAATGCCAGCAAGAATAAGTATTAAGTATACAACTAGCTCTAGAATCTAGATCCTGCTGCCCATACCTTTAATAATACCAAGTTAGTGACCACCAATACATAAATCTTAATTTAGACTTTGAAGAAAGGCTTACTATGGCTTTAATAAGATAACATAAGTTAACAATACCATAAATGTTGATGGCCCAGTTGCTAGGGCTTCACCTCCTTAAATCTGGCCAGTTTAAAACTATGCATGGATCTACTGACATATTTGTCTCCTTCTCTATCAAGTCCATAAATAGGATGTCTGTAAGAGATTGCTTTTAGCGATAAGGGCGGCCATTATTACATTTGTGTAGCGCGTGGGTAAGTGCGGCGATCAATGCTCCTGTCTTCTCTGTAAAAGAAGAGATAAAGCTACATTGGGTAACAGTTTTATATTATAAAATGGATATCAACTCAAAAACTCATCTATCATAATCACATTTATTAACAGGTCATTAAACTCCATTGGAATGGAATATCTGTCCATAGATCATACACATTGTTTTAAAATCCATTCATTGAAACAAAGCCTTTAAAAATACAGGAAACAGTTGTTATGAAAAAATGTTATCTAATATCTTTTTCTTATCATTTGACAATGAACATGCGATACTGGTGTATCTAAGTCTGCAATCTGACCTTGGAAGAAGATCTATTTTCTTCTCCCGCCTGTGGAAGCGAGTGATGTGTTTGAACCAAAAAGTTTAATAACACTACTAGCATATAAGATTCTACTGCTGGGCAGTCCAGACGGTCTTCTATTGCCATGTTTTGTTGTAATAGCGGCGATAGAAATACACACTCTGTGAAAATTTCAACAGTACCAGAACATGAGAGCACCATAGGCTCAGTAATGGGATCCCGTTGGCAACCTTTGGGTACGGAAGCCTAACCAAGCTATTTGGTGTTCAGACGAAAACCAAATCTATTAATCTTCAAGTGTTATAGTGACACACTAAAGAGAGTCATGGTACGGAATCGGCTACTCAGCACACAACTTCGTTTAGCTCCAAGTTGCCTGTACAATCAGCTCGTTTGAGAATAACTTCATCGAAATAAAAACAACAAGTTCAAATAACATGGAAGTGTAGGTACTTATTTGAGTTCGAAGATCGACAATAGATTATTTACTTATCACAATAGACTCGATATCTACGTTATAGCACGAGAGCCGACGATCAAGTATTCTGTATCATAGCAATACTTCCAAGTAAGGAAGTCAGTCAGAAGCAAGTCTTACCAAGGGGTATAGGGGTTAAGCCGTTGGTCCCGGCTGTCATTTGTAGATTTTTGACAGTCGTTACGGGTAGTCAGAAGAACGAAAGTCTGACAACCAGTCTTACCAAGGGGTATTGTGTTGCCTAGTAACTGGGTTGTGTAGGTCAGATAGGCAGTCGCCCCATGTAAAATACTGGTATTCAGCTGCATCCGGTTACACTGGAAGCCGACCCTAACATAGTTGGGAAAAGACTAGGCGGATGATTATGGTGGATGAGCAGTACTTTTCCATAAAATTCTCCCTGTGATCATGTAGTGTTAACTGAGCTGTCTTCCCATACTTATGCTAGGGAAAATAGTTCACTACTTACATGCCTAACCTAACCTAACTTTTTACGGGGAAATTTTACAGAATAGGTCTTTTTTTTGGATTGTAGGTGGTAGCTAGATCTTAGATACTTAAAATAAGCTATTCAGAAATCTGTTGCGTCGCGTATAGCCTGGAACCCATTTCAAACAGTAAAACAAGAGGCAACATAAAACAGAAACCGCTTCAAACCGTCTCACGATCTATTTTCAGTGTATTTGGGTCAATTGACGCGAAAATCAGATGAAGATTTTAACACCTACAAAATTAAGAACGTTATGATAATTTTAATAAGCATTATTTTTCAAAACTGTTTTACGGTTTTGGCCGTATTGATCATACACGGGTTTGCCCACCAACTCTCTATCTATTATAGTCACACGTAAAAGAAAGATAAAATTGTATGATTTATTATTATTTTTTAATCCTACGTCACATTTTCATAGATAATAATGAAAACCAACCGTCTTACTTAACACTTCAAAGCAAACCATTTTTTTATTACATATTATTTGTGTTGTTGTTGGGTTCCAATTGTTTCGGAGTATTAGGTACTCTCCCTCTATAACATGGGACTCGACGTGATAACGTCAAGGTAGTCCGCAAATCGTTATATTTTCAGTAAATATAATTAAGAGCGCTATATTGGTGTCTTAGGTGATTATAATATAATAAATATTTTATCATAATTATCGCGCATTGAATTTTTGTCAACATACAACGCAGCCCACATAGTTGGTTAAAAGATTTTTATTTTGCTGGCTACATTGACGGATACCCCTTAAGCACAAGTGGCAAACTGTGGGTGTTAAAAGAACACCATCACCATATAATAAAAAACTCGTGTTAGAAAAGTCTTAACAATTTAAGTACATTGTATGTTACCTACCTTCTGATCTTTCTAGGCATGGGCCGAAGCCGTGGCCTCGACCGAGCAACCGGGACTGATGAACCCCAACGGCCCGCAGTCCTCCGGATGGGCCGTCGTCATGTTCTTCGGTGTCATAGCCGCTGCGCCCTACCTGGTGCTTAAGATGATCAGCCGCTTCAGCAAGACACAGGAGAACTGTGAGTACTACGTCAATATCTGTAAAGACCATAACCGTTTGCGAGGCAGGTGATCTGCAAATCTAAATCGGTTTTAAATTTGGTGCGCCAAGTGCGCAAAATGGCAAATCTGATCCTATCTGTATGATCATGCTTAAGAAATAAAATTTTAAGATATATAAATAATGTTAATTGTATAAAAAACAATGCGTTTACCTATTTGTTATCTTTGTCAAACCGTGTCAGATTATCGCCACCATTGAGCCAATAAATATTAGTCTTACCCCTTGGCCACGATCTACACTCAAGCGAAACGCCGGGACAACGAATATGGTCATAACAAAAAATATCCACAAAATACCCTAACTGAACATCTTAACATCTTCATTCCAGTGCAAGATCCATCTACCTGGCTGCAGCCGTGCAAAGCCATCGCCAAGTACAGCTACGTTGCTTCCGCCCCTCAGGACCTGTCCTTCGTGGAGAAGCAGCAGTTGACTGTAGCTCCTCCCCATCTTCAGCCCCAGCTATGGAACTCGGGTTGGTTGATGGCAACCGTCGACGGAAAGACTGTTGGTCTAGTGCCCCACACTTACATCAAAATCTCTCCTCCGGATTCCGACAAGCGCAATACCGCTGATCCTCGTGACATTGGCTATGGACCGGAGTCTTAAATTATCAATTTTTAGGAGTGTTTTAATCACAGCACGGAAATGCCGCGCCGGCTACGACTAGAAACGCTTTTACTGATAATATTCGCATATTTAATACTCAAAGCAAACAAATATAAAGAACTCTATTCCATACGCATTTTTCTACCAGTCAACCTTCGGGTGAAGCAGAGACAAACACTTGTAAATGTAATAAAAAAAAAACAGGAAAAAATCTTTGTGCAAGTGTCAAGTAGAACAGGCATAGTTTGCATAAGCCTGGGTAAAAAAATTATATGCAGTCCGTCAGTCAAACAATAAAAAATATATCGCGTATTTTTTGCTTTATAAATGCTGCCATATAAAAAAAAATCCTTAGATAACCGCATTAAAGTTGGGAAGTGGAGCTCGCGAATCTATATACGCGTGACGTCATGACACATTTTATCGCCGTAATATTTTGATTACGTAAAAAAAAAGAAAATAATACGTGTCCAATATTTTTTTAATGAACTACCTGACCGGTCAAAAAATATTTTAGTCGCCATCCCCATCCGAACCGTCTCTATGGGTAATCGGTGACCATCACTGACACGCTGGGTTCGTATAGATACCGTTAACATTACCGTCTCTAGCAGCGGCTGCCGAGGCATCTCCGTGCTCTGTGGTTTTAATGCTTACTCTGTATTATTTACTTGCGTTCCAATTTTAAATTTTTCAAGATTACTAAAGTTTTTTTTTAAGAAAAAACTAGCAGCTGTCTTGATACCCGCCTTGAGCAAGCGGAATGATTGATACTCGTGCCTTCTCTCTATGAGAAGAGGCCTTGGCCCTACTGTGGCACAACAGGCTGATATTATATTACTTAATCATGTACTGGAAACGCTCGATCATAATAATAAACTGACGATTATTCCTGCAATGGGTAACATGTATAATGAATAAATGTAGAAAGCACAATTTATTTATTATAACCATCCAGAAGCCTGGGTGCCAAAGTGATACTCGACTGACTGTCAAATAAGTCAAATTTTTATTTGGAATGTGAAACTGGGAATAATTAACAAGGAAAGAAAGAAAATTCTTTCTTTTTGTTAATTGTAACGAGAAGACTGTGAGAATGCGTGCTGTGTCGGCCTTGGCCCAGTTTGACTGGAAAATTGTGTAGTTTGATATTCTGGAAAATGTAACCAAGAACCTCTATATTTTAAGTAGGTACATAATACAATTTTGTATGGAGGTTTTTTTGTATTATGGAATAACAATATTTCGAGACCTTAAGTCCAATATACAGTATGAAAATAAGTGAGCGTTTAAGATGCGCATACGCTGTTTTATTATGCGTTAGATTAAAAGGTTGACGAAGGAGGTCCTTGATGGACTAAAGAGTACTCCGGGGATAGTCCCTCGTGTGCGCAGAACTGTGTCGTTCTACGCAGTTTTTGACGATTCCTATGATTGTAAGTGATAGTGATAACTATTTGTATATTGCAAAAGTTATCCTATATATATAGGATAACTTTGTGTGGTATTGAAAATTTACCCATATTCAAATTATTTTAACTTTAAATGTAGGTATTAGTACATAAGTCAATGAAGGTAGGGTGTTTTAAGGTTATAATTATCTGCATTTCACAAATTATTGTTTCATAGTTTATTAAATGTTTTTACTTTGGTTTAAAGGAATGGTGTAGGTGCAATTTTTTTTCGTCCATAATTTAAGCTTGGCTTATTTTAATTTATTTTTCGCGTAATTGGGTAAAAAAAACTGCCAAAAATACCAATCCATACTTCAGATTAAATGGCGGCCAAAGTAATATAAATTCATCAATATTTTATTAATAATTAAGTACTAGTCATCACATATTTATTTATTGTATTTTAAAAGATTCCTGTGTCAGGTTTGTAATATATTTTGACCGCTTATTTATAATTGGTATATATCAAAATAATAACCAATTCTTTTTTATTCGTTGTGAATAAAACCAACACACTATTTATGTAGGTACTCTTAGTATTAGTTAATTGGGTAAACGGGATATGAACTCTCTGTATGATTTGACCATTAAGATGTTGTGTTGCATTTTTTGACACCAGTTTCCATGTTTATTTTACTTACTTCGCGTACTTATTAAATGAGTTTTTCGTAAAATAGCACTTATCGGGATTAAAATAAGGTTAAATTTGCCCTTGGATCATGCAGAAACGGTGGTTTATCATTTGCAAGAGTATTCGAATTTGTATCGCTTGACCGTAATTTCTGCGATTGATGTATGTAATCATAATATTAAGCTCTCTTGTATTGACCTATACAATAAAATTATAATCATTGTCAAAATTGAATACAACAATCAGTGTGTCAAGGACTGATTTTTTGATTAATAAAATCTTCATTATTAAAAATTGTTTTATTTTGTAACTTAAGACCTTGTCCAGAAAGGGCCAATTCGCCGAGAAAAGTGTCGCGCGCGACATCATTCGCGTGTTAGTGAGATACTAGGCACCAATACATCGCGCAAAGACACTACGGACGCCTTGTTACGGCGGCCAGTTAACGCGCGAACTCCAGAGCGAGTGCTCGTATCAAGGGGAACGGAGTGCCAAAATGTTGATACGGAATGCTCATATGCTCGCGCGTTGGTACGCTCCTTCTGGACGCAACGGCCGCGCGTAATACGCACGAGAGAATCGCGGCGAATTCGCCCTTTCTGGACAAGCTCTTACCTGCTGTTTCCCAGTTGCGTAACAAGAACTCACAAATTCTTAATCCATTGCTTCACATGTTAGAAAATATCATCAGTTCGAGTACGTAAATATCGTAATGAATGTTGTTGAATTGTCAAAATAAATTGCTTTTTTTAGGAATAAGAATCGTGGGTTTTATTCGGTAGGAGGTTCAATATAACTCATAGTTTTTCCCCCAATGGCGGCTATGGATGAAAGATACTAGACGAAACTTAAGCGTAAAGATTGATTACTATTTGATTATTATTTACACATAAAGAAAAGTCTTGAATATTTTTTTAGGTTTATTGTAAAGTCATATTCCTAAGTTTACAAGTAGGGTTCGGGGAATTCAAAGGTTACTTCGCGCCCCGTCAGCTTCTTGTATACCGACTGGAAGGTGTCCACCTGCGAGCAATGAGAATACAGCATTAGTATATCTGTTTAAATGAACATAGTCATCAGACTAAATGTAAACATGTTTATGTAACATGCTAGAAGACCATTGTACAAGGAGTCAATATACAGGGTGTTAGGCAGAACGAGGGACATACTTTAAGGGAAGCTAGTAGTCATCAAAACGAACCGATTTCACTAAAGGATCGACACTGAAATCGTGAAAAAAATATAGCTGTTTCTCACATATTGTTAAGTTATGCCAACATAAATGTATGAAGTAGCTGATTATCTTTTCGCGATTTTAGGGATTGTTTCATTGTCAAAGTTGTTTCATTTTCATGAGTACTACACGCCTTTAAAGTATGTCCCTCGTTCTACCTAACACTCTGTATAGACAATAATTCTAGTCTGCATAGTAAGTGTGGGTAAAGCTGAATGTCCTGCACATGTTTTCGAAACAATACACAAAAACAACGAAACAGAGGCGTGGTTACATCGTGGTTTTCCGAACTGCAAGGATAGCGTTCCCTGCGCAGTTGATAAGGTTTTCTTTCAATTTCTACAGAAAATGTATTATAATCTAAAAATATTTAATTACGCGGAAAACAGCTTGTGTATGAATTAAAATGTTTATGTGTAAGGTTTTTTAGAGGATATTTCAAAATAACTCATGCAGGAGATCGAGCTATACCCACACTTACTATACAATTGAATACCTTTTTATTTTCCATATTTCAGGCTTGATACCATAGTGACAGTGATGTCTCATGACATATTTCGTGTCTAATTAGATACACCTTATATACCAGTGAATTGTTGTGTTTATTTTACTTATTTTTTATTTTCACATAGTCTACACAAAAACACTAGACCAGACTTACTCCATCCCACAGTACATACATCATAGTACATATATCTTATTTTCTGGATAAATAGTTGTGTATGTTTGCAGATAAAAAGTGTTAATGTAGGGTATCAGCTGCCTTCGTAACAAATTCATTCAAATCCATCCAGCTATGTAGGAAGGAGCAAAAACACAAACACATATATCAACAAACTTTTGGATTTGATATAATAGTGTGATTGATATCTCACCTTGTGTTCAATAGTGGTCTGCTGATTCTTGTCGAGGTGCACCTTGATCAGCTGGGAGCCATCCAGCTTGATCCGGATGCGCTTGCCCACAATCTCTGCAGGGAAGACGAGGTCCTCCAAGATGGCGTCGTATACTGACGTCAGTGTCCTGAAAACGAGAGAGTTCAGTTGACAAACAGTAAACAAGTAGAATGTACTATGGAATCAAGATTTCATAGTGAGATATCATGACACAATTTTCTGGGGCTTGCAATTTAACCATGATTGTGCTTATGCTCCCAAATGGGCCAGTGTCTTTAAAGGTTTGCTTGTATGGGCAAGGAAATTCATTGCTTATCACCAAAGGTTGAATGTCACTTCTTCTAGCCCTGTATTGTTACTGTTAGTCAAGTAAGTTTGCAACTGTGAAGTAGTACTACTGACCATGCACTATGCCATGAGCATCAGAAAGACTGGTTTCCAAGCAGCATTTTTGACCATTACAAGAATATTTTGATAACGTTTATTCATAGTAGTATGCACTATTATTTACCTGGATCTGGGCCTCTTCTGTTTGTTGGCTACACGTGTCTTGTGGCTGGGCTTGGGCAGAATCTTGCGGTCTCCAACAAACACAACATGTTTACCACTGAATTTCTTTTCCAATTCACGGACCAGCCTGATCTGGATCTTCTGGAATGCCTTCAGCTTGGGCATGGGCACATAGATGATGATCGACTGGAAACAAAAACATAGGATTGGATTATATAGAAAGAGTTCCTGCTTTTCATCAAGTACTAGCTTCTATCCATGACTTTGCCCATGTGTTTTTTTTTTGTTAAAACACAAACACTATGACACTCAGCAATAATGACACTTTCTACCAGTGAAATACTTTGTGTAATTAGATCAGTACTTCCAAGCATATAAATAAAAAATAAAAATTTACTTCTTTACATTGCAGTAATTATCAAGTACAACTGATATTGCCAGGATTAATACTTTGCATTTACTCAGTAAGTAATATCTGCCTTCACACAGATACAGTTTTAGTTGAAATAGTCAGCAAAATGAATGTGCAGTATTTAATGCAGCACACAAATCTCTTGAGTCCTAAACTAAAACAAAAAATAATTTACGAAATAAGTTTCGTGTGATTGTGTTGGCAAGTACTTACTACACCTACTGTATGTTGACTATAAGAAACAATGATTAAGTTGCTCAGATTTAGTAGTAACTGCTGCAGTTAAACATTCTGTAATTTTTACAGGTTAACCAGGCTCAGCTGGACATGTCATTACGAATACACATGGGACATTTTTGACATTTGATGCTCCAGAAACTTAATAAAAGTAAAAGTAGTTAAAACTACCGCTCTTGAATAAATCGAGATGAGTTCCTCTTACCTTTTTGTTGTGAAGTTCAATTTCCTTAGCCTTTGTAATGTAGAGCTCCCTAAGTTGCGCCTTCAGGTCAGAGTTGGTCTCCAACTCGACCAGGGCCTGTGAGATCGATGTCTCGAAGGCATCGGGCTCGGCCGCGCTCGCTTTGATGATCTTATCGCTCATCTGCAACGTAGAAACATCAATACAGAACACCACTCCAAACTTTTAGGTTAGGAAACTTTACTTCACGGTTCTAACTTTTAAATTCAAAACTTTCACTTCAAAACTCTTCCACAATAGCACATACACCTTGCATTTAGGCGTTTTGTATGATATTATCAGTAATATTATCAAAATAGCACTTTCAGAAACCAAAACAACGTTGGACACAGAGGGAGCGGATTTTGTCACCACATTATATCTAAGTAATCTTTACCGTTAAGAATGTATTACTGTCCTAAATATAATAAGTGATTACTAAATAAATAGAAACACGTATTATTTGTCTTACAATACGCTTAAATACATTAAAATTATCCAAAATTTCATAAGGACAGCTACCTTGAGAACTATACGGGAGAGAAAGAGACAGTAACGTAGTGTTGTCAGCGTACAAACTTTAAATCTACAATAATACAGCTATAAGTTCTTGGGCATTTTATTATTTCATACCTTGTAAATAAACAGTAAACAATTAGAACTTACACTAATTAACAAGACACTCAGTACTAGTTAGTGTGAGATGCACACACGATAGTGTTGACTTAAAAATTAAGTTCGTATTTCACAGTACTTTTCTAAGAAACTATGTAAAACAAAGTTATTACTGCTGTTATTGCCCAAAATATTCCATGTTCCAAAAACATAATTTTAAAAGTCGCACAGAAATATCATGATAATCGAAGTTTTCTAAATATAATAATAAATAATAATATAATAATATTTTTTATTTATTCCTCCTCACAAGATTAGAAAAAACATAGTAATCATTTACAATTTACATATTGGTCACAACAAGTTCTAAAATTATGTGAAGAGCTGGTGTCTGAAGTAGGCGCAAAGCACCTGTAGTACAGATCACCAGGACCTCAACCCGCGGTATCAGTTACAGTTACATAATTATGTAAATTATCGATGCATTTTATTATTTAGTAGAATCTATATTATAATTTAGGATACTTGTGGAATAAATAACAACAATAGTAATAATAACAATAATAATAACGCCTAGTGTATGTATGTATGTGTGTATGTATTGCGTGAGTAAGTCTAGTGAAAGAGGAGTGAAGTGAGTGGTTTGTGTGTGTGTGTGTGTATATGAAACCTAGGTAGACCGATTTATTATCTCTGCATAATAAATTTTATTAAAATCGTTAGAGCCGTTTCCGAGATTATAGATTATATATATATATATATATATATATATATATATATATATATATATATATATATATATATATATATATATATATATATATGTACAAATACACAAGAATTGCTCGTTTAAAGGTATAATATTCAAATTACATTGAAACCCTAAATATACCTATAAAATGCTCTAGACCCTCTTGTTTGTTGAATCAAATATATATGTATGTATATATATTAATAGAATGATTATCCAAAATGCCCCATGGTAAGTACTTATTTTCTTGTTCTTTTACTTCTTTTTTTTTCTTTTACGACTTTCAGTCTCTGTCTTTTCGTACTAAATCGTTTGCTTATTCTGGATTATGGATATTCTGCTTGCTTTCCTTATATCCCTAGCTATTTCAGCAATGATCGTGTCTGCTTGAAGTTCTTCAATAAAATAGATTGAAAATATATTTCATTATTTCCTGTTCCCGGGAACTATATTTATTTTGGAATAAGGCAACACTTTAGTTCGTTCGGAAACTGTAGATCTTTATTTTTGTATAAAATAAAACCACCCAACGCAGCGTTTTATTATTGCATGTACACTGTTTGATTTCCTCTAGGCTTTTTGTTTCAACTTGTCTTCGCACGGGGGGCGTTTAAAAAGTGTCCGCATTGGCATCAATGCAGATTGCACCATTAGCTTAATACAGTAAATAGTACAGTTCGTTCAATATGTTGCGGCGCTGAATAGATAGCAGAAGTGTGGATGTTTTGTGACGAGTGACAATATCATTAGCTGTAGATATTGTGATCTATTTTATTATAAAAATATATTTCATTCAAAAATAATATGAATAATTGTACATTAAAATAAAATGGATTGTTAAAATTAGAAGTTGGTATGGATGGCTTCCTTGCGGATTGGCAAGAAGAAGCACACCATAGAAAGACGTGGAAGGAATGGGCGGTTTTGCCCAGTTGTGGGACGACTCAGGCTAACTAAAAACAAAAAAAAAACCTTGGCCTTACCAAGGTCTAACAAAAACTGGTCCTAAGGTTAAACATACTGAAGCAAAAAAAAAATACTGCCACGTTAGAAAGGCGCCCATGCGTACGCTCGGTACGCAACGAGTTTAGGTTCACTTTGTATGAATTCTTATAGCACTGCGTCCACTTTCCGTGCCACTCACACCAACCGCCATGCCGAACAAGAAATATGTTGCGAGCTGGCGACGTCACAAGGATAAGTTCACCGCCTGTATCGTCCGCCGCAACGTTTAGTTTTAGGTTTTTCTTCATCTTCCAACAAGCAAGCAACTGATAATAACTTAATGTTCATCAATATCCCTGATCCCATTACCCATCCATCAACTTAAGAAAATAATAAAAACTAAATACATAAAATCCGAATGATACGAAGCAGTACCGGCAACGTGTAACCTTTTAACTACATTTTATTATAAATTTATTGAATTGTACATTAAAAAAATCAAGCATTTTATCTTTACAATTTCCGAACGTAGCTTATAAAATCATTTTAACAGCTGTTTGAAAACTGGATTAATAAAACTTGCAGTCAGCATAGCTCTTTATTAGTTTTCTAAATATATTATAACTAGTTGAAGTTCCTTGATTACACAAAATTAAATCAGAATAAAAGAAATTATTAAATGAAATATGAAACGAATAAATCAAGTTTTTGAATGTAATTTTGACTTGATATTGACATTGACACACACAATGACATTGACATGACGAAGCACCGATTGTCCAGCTCTCAGCCCGAGCCAGCCAGTGTCTTTCTCCAGCCCACAGAGTACATTTTTATATGTTCCAACCTGGCACTCGACACCCACTGAGTACTCTACAAGAAATTTATCCCTGATTAACTCTGTCCAGATATATTTATTCTTGTCACTACAAACGCAAGATCATTTCATATAAAAATAAAAATTAGGTGGTGCCTATTCGAAATTTATACAAGTGTAAACAAAGATGCTATTTAGTACTGTTTCAGCGTAATGGATTGCGAATATTGTATAAACAGACCTTGAATTGTTACCATAGTGTGTTGTAGCAGCTGTGTAACATGAAACCCAGTGATAATGGGTAAGTGCTTATAAGTAAATAAGTATATTTATTTCTCCATGAATTTCGGTCTATTTGCTCCAATAAATTTAATGTCGCTGAAGTAGCAATATTGAATATGAATATCATTTTTGGCAGGACTGAAGTCACCGCTTCATAATAGGTAGTATAAATAAATATTGAAGAAATAAGTACCTAGTCTACATATTAAATCAGAAGCTAAAATTATCTCACACTTTTAGAAACTTTTAGGATATTGCATAGTTGAAAATACAGTACTGTACTGAATTTTCAACTATGAAAAATCCAGAGTTCAATTTACACATGAATGCCCGGTCAAAACTGCTATGTGTAGGAAGCTGAAATTTTGAATTTAGGTTTATTATGCAATGTTAGCATCCTTTATAAAAGAATTTATAAAAATTAAGAGGAGGACATGGTAGGGGGACCTAATTATGAAAATCTTAATATCTATAAGTTTTTTTTTCCAATTTACAGACATGCCCTGGACCAGGCGGGGCATGTCTGTAAATTTGTCTTTTAAGGAAAGAAGAAAGAGAAAATATTTATTACAAATACAGACTCAGGCGCACAATGACAATACTTAACTTTGAAAAAAAAGAAGAAACAAAAAAAATAAATGACCAGTAAAAAAATGTATAATTTTATTAATTACGTTATGGATGTACGAAAAGGGGCCAGGTCAGCAAAATGCTAGACATCTAGTGTTTGATGCATCTTGACCTGACTGAGCTGTTTTACAGTAAATAAACAAATATCCAGCTTTTTTAAAGGCAGAAGGATGCTAAACACCATGTCCTTTTATTGTGTCTCACTGTGTTTCTTGTACAGTGTTCATCTGACTTGCAGGAAAGAAGTTGCATAGTCTGTAGGGAACTATTATCATTTAAGACAAGAGTCTTTCTCTCTTCAAGCCTGAAAGAATGAATTTTATTTTACAATGTTCATGAATATCTTCAGCAGTTTTTAGGAGGCATCATTACTTCTCTTACATTAAACAGTATCAAACTTAATCTAACATATAGTACTTGGATGAAGAAAAGTATCAAGAAATAATATAATATGTTCACCCTAGCTAGAAATATTGATTTCCTTTTTCAATGTATCCAAGTGTGCTACTTTTAACGCGTACAAGCGCGCTACTTCTCGCAACGTTGAGCATTATTAGCACTTACTATCGCGACACTTTTAGCGCATGCAAGGGCGCTATTTTTCGTGCTATAGACAACCGAACTCACGTGCACATGCATGAACCGGTGGCCCTGTAACAGTATGGATTCAATACGTATTGAATCCATAATGCCACAGGACACTGGTTACAAGCTCGTGCTTAAAAGACCAATGAGCTAGTCTTTTAACGTCTATAATATACCATGTATATTATATATATATATACTTATAAATACCCAAAGTTGCGAGCTGTTTTGTCGTGTTTAAAATCGCGATCCTTTCGCAACTTCGTGCTCGTTACTTATAGCACTTCCAAGCGCCGCTACTTATCGCAAATCTGGGCTTCATGTGGTATAAAACAAAGTCGCTTTTCGTGTCTGTCTGTATGATCACTTACATCTTCTAAACTACACTGGATTTTGTTGCGGCTTTCACCATCAAGCAAAGGTTTTATTCCGGATGGTTTATGTGTCATAATAGTAACATATAATACAGTACTATTGAACGTAGATATAGCACAGAAACCTGTGTTTTGATAGGGCGCCATTGAACTGGCCTGAAACAGGAGTGGGTCGCTAGTAAAGACTATTATTGCAACTAACAGTTTTTAACAAATCGATCATGCCATATTAAAACTGACAGGCAGTGTTACAAAATACATAGCTCAACAACTTGATACAAGTGCTGATAATGTAATCTGCTTGTAATAGCACTCTACGAAACATACTGAGCCTATGTTACATTGTGAAAGATGCCTATTTTAGGTCCACCCTAAGGGCGTAATAAACTGAGAAGGACTAAAGACCAATATACACTGAGATAGCAGTAACCGGCAGTGCCTAGATCGGCTAACAGGGAGGCTGCTCTCAGCTTCGCTTAGCTGCTGTCCGCTAACAGTTTAAAAGGGCCCAAGAGGCTTACACCCATGAAACGTACGACTTTTGGATTTTTGCCTGAAATAGCACTTGCTTTCTGCATATCTGCCAGGGTTAGACCGGTCTAACCCGCTCCTAAAGCGGGCGAGACATCAAACAGTACGCTGATTGATCTATGAACGATTTCTCCTAAAATTTTAAGCAAATCCCAAAAAGAAAGATGAACTTTTCGCATCTCTCCTCGTTTTCTAAAGCATGTTTGGCGCACCGGCGATGAAGCCACAGCCCATAACACGTGCGCTGCCGCTGTAAACAGTACGCCCACGTCATTCATTGTATCGTATACTCAATATAACATCCTTTACATAGTGTACAATTTGATAAGAACTCTCCGCAGTGACCTCATAGCCGTTCCCCGGCTCGCGTGTGCTCCGTGCCTTTGAAATATCGTGAAAAAAAAAATTTGTGAGTTCCTTTTTTAATTCCAGTGTTTTAGATTTAAAAATAGAGCGGTAATTGATGATGTTCAAGGAGGTAGTTAGTAGTAAGACCAAATAGGTTTTAATTAAAGATGTTATGCTTCCGAGTGCGTTGAATGGTTTTCATTGTAATAAAATATTCCACGTTTATTTAAACACTATTTTACGTCGGTTCTACCAATGTGTATACAGTGATGCGATACTCTGAAAACGTGTACAATTATTTGTTTTAAAACCGAATGGTCTGATAAATGTTTAATTTGAATTCAAGTTCAAAGGTACAGTCGACCGCACGTTGGTTATACGTGAGACATAGAGCTGGTCAGTCGTAGAATGGAGCTTCAATAGAATAAGAGGCTAGCTTACACTGGTTATGTTACCACTGACGTGGGGCCTCGGGCCTCGATGCGTGGACTTTTCAAATCTTCGTTTCCTCACACTCAATGTTCTCGCTATGCGACGGTCAATTAATTTATCACTGATTTTGCGTCTATTTTCTTAAATGAGAGTTTCTTTCACTCGTAAACACGCTGTACGTGAATCATAATTCTGAATGTGGGCTTGTTCTTTTTTTAAGTATATTTTTTAAATATCAGTCAGATCTGAGTGCTCGCAAAAAATCTTGGGTGATTTTTATTTATCTGCCAGCTGGGTGATTTTTACTGAATCAACCGGCTTTTGTTTATTTTTACGGGACGCGGGGGCAGTAGCTAAGCCATTTGCTATTTCCTGCTGCGTCTGCGCTTACTGCCTACGTGTCGCGAGAGTAAAAAATATTCACATGACCCACGATATATGTGAAGTTCCAAATGCGGTACGGTGCGAAAAAGAGTGGTCGGTAATTTCGTTTGTTCGTCAATTCAAATATTTAAAATATGACTTATATTTTTCTACAAATTGTGTTAAAAGCACTCAGTTATTCCGTGGCAAAAGGCAATAAAATATTTAGGCTTTTCATTCAGGTGATTATCTACATCGATAACATTTATTGACTAATGAAAACACTAATCCTATCATATTGATAATAATTCTTGTAGTAACTGAATCCTATCACTTTATATTAAATATGTACGTAGATTTTATATATATGTGTTAGTTAATGAAATAAGGTTAAACCACAAAAACTACTGGATAGATTTTGATAAGTTTTTCCTCAATATATCCTTTTTCCGGGAAGTTTATGTCTTGGTCTACAATAAATAGTAGTTACTTTAGTTACTGTTCCCGGGATTTATGTTTAGCGCTCCGAGGTAGGCGCAGGCGCAAATGACTCTCCCCCTCGACCTGAGGAGGCTCGCAGAGGCGGGCCGCCAGTAGCTGGGGGTTGCGGAAGGATCGTACGTTCCCGCGACCCCCGGCGTAGGTGTGAGATGGAACACCGGGTTGGTTCTTAGTCAGTAAGAGTCTGGCAGACCCCTCCGTCCCCCCTTGGCGGAGGACAACCAACAATGAGGATTTTCCACATCGGAACAAAAAAAAGGCGCAAATGCCTGGTTTCAGATCAGTAAACTTACGTGACACGGAGTAAACCTATACCACTTTAAAAGTAAACAGTTTCCTATTTTTATCCTGATACAACACAGCAGTAGCAATTAAATATTATTTCATTCATTTATTGTGGTTTCAAATGGGACGTTTCATTGACATAGGTGGTGCGAAACAGATAACCTTTCTATATTGTAAATATTTTGCTATACATAATGCCCTTCAGATCACTTCGATTCCAAGCTGTTGTTTGTTTAAACTCACTATAACATCACTAAGCCATCATGACGGCAAGCATACGCTCGCGACGAACGCGATTAGACTTTTAGTCGCCATTTTCAACCAACCAATACCAGTCTCGGATCGATATACATACTTACTTAATACAATACATTCCATAGATAGATATTTTTTGGAACGAAGTTCCTTATCGCGCGTTGCAAAAGGGGGCTAGACGGAAAAAATTAAGACAAAAACTTGTAACGACACTTTTTGCTATAGTTGTAAGCCGTGCGGCGTGGGCGTGTTTGTCTCTCTCTCTCTCTCTCTCTCTCTCTCTCTCTCTCTCTCTCTCTCTCTATTTCTCTCTCTCTCTTATAGAAAGCAAGCCAGTTATTTACGTTTCGTCTTTCTATTTCGCATTGAACAGTGTGGTGTCGTGATTTTTGTTGTATACAGGTTTTTTGTACAAAAAAAAATAAAATAAAAGGAACTTCGTTCCATCCGGGTGTCCCTTGACACCTCTAAAGTTTTTATTATATTTAGCAAATACCCAGAACACCCGGAACAAATCTTTGTAGATCGTACAAACTTTTGTCCCAGGGCGGGAATCGAACCCGCAACCTCCTCTGTCGCAGGCGGACCTCCGCCCGCCGCGCCACATCGGTCGTCTGTATACAGTAGTACAGGCAGAGCATTTTATTTTAATGGTCTACAATCATGGTTGATGTTGCACTAAGTAAATATCGCTCACACGGAAGGTCATCTTTAACAAAAGTAACGTAGATCTGATATGTATGGTATATTATTACAATGGAAACTTGTAAAACGCCTTTCCACTCTGCAAGTAACTTGCAACCAAAAAATATAGAAAAAACTGGCTGACCCAGCAAACGTTGTTTTGCCATATAGAGGTTGGTGATAGAAGGGTGAAAATTTGAAGATGTATGTATTTTTGTATGCTGTATCGTAAAATTTAGGCTTAACATTTAGGGGGATGAAAAATAGATGTTTTCAGATTCGCAGACCTAACCGATGCACACAAAGTGCCTCAAAAACCGGTCGAGCCATTTTGGAGGAGTTTAATTACAAACACCGTGACACGAGAATTTTATTTATTAGAATGATATATCATGATGTTGCAATTATCCCAATTAGCACATGCATTTCCACTGTTCAAGTTATTTTGCACGCAAATTTCCATTACGCAAATTACTTGCAGATGCGTAAACCTTAATTGTAAAGCGTCTATAAACACGATAACACAAATCTTTTACGAGGAAAGAATGAAGTAATTGTAAACAGTTGTATTAGAATACTTACAAGCTTTTCCAATTAAGTACAAGATTCCAAACACAGATAGTTTATCTAAACATTTTTTGTAAAAATACACATATGTAATTAGAATGGTATGTCGTATGTGACATTTTCATTTCTGGCATTTACGAGTACTATGCGATTTTGTCTTGATCGAAGTATCTAGAAATAGGGTAGTGAATATAATAAATATCTTATAAATTCTGTTTGGCCCGAATTTTGGATTACTCAAAAATACTGGACACGTATTTTTTCTTTTGCCACGTAAACCAAAAATGACGACGATATAGTGCGTTTTAATTTCGCGTGACGTCATGCCGTCGACGTCACAAACCCCTTCTCCTGAACTTTGATGTGCTACATCTTTGTCACTTTTTGTTGGTTTGAGTAAGCAAAAAATACGACGAACCAAATAGACTTATTATATTTTAACCTAGAACACATCCCTATTGTCTGTTTGATGTAGCCGAAGTTTGCGTAATGGAAGTATCCGGCGTTCCGGATCACTCCGGAACGCCGGATACTTCCTAAATGAATGTAACTTAAGAAATGCAAAGCTGAGTATCGAGTGGATTTCCTAAGGGGTGTCCATACGTGGGGTGTTTTTGGCGATTTTCCGACTCCCACCCTCCTACACTGTTTTGATGTCGTGAGAATTGGCGCAACCCTCTCCCTCATCCCCCAATCTCAACTGTAATTAAAAGAAAATACGATTTTACTTTAAATTCGTTGTATCTTTATAAAAAAATGCTAAATATTTTTATTTATCCTAATTACCCTCCATTTTTTGCATAACACCCCTCTCCCCAAACTGCCCCTGAACGTCTCACGTAATTAATGGACGCCCTCTTAGTGCCTGGATCCAGCTCTGTTAAGGATTATGTCTGTCTATCTCCTGCTAAACCACAACTTCCCAAGTACAATTAATATGCCGCGCAGTGCATAACGCAGAGATTAGAGTAGTCGATGAAATATCGGTTGTCAGCGACAGTTATCAATTCCATATGAAAGAATACCGACTCATCTCCGTCCAGTTATCAGTGACGGCACAAGTATAATCTATCTAATTAAAACTGACCTGCGAACTTCCCAGATGACCTCCTATTCTGATCAACTTCACACTCTTGCGCATACCGAGGTTGATCTATCGAAGTGTTGTTTGTAACATCACGTGTTAATATGATCTCCGCTGAAATGAATATCCAAATATTTTATTTTAATGTAGGGCTAATTATGTGGGGCTCGTGGCTCGTCCAGGCAACGGCACGGAACTTGAACGCTAGAGGCAGGAGTGGGGTAAGTTAGCGTATCGGCACTTTATACTAAAATCGAATACAACGCAACTCAAAATCCGAGCCGGTAATTATAAGAATAGTTGCACTAGACAATCTTCTAGGTTAAGACCGGTCCATGGATCTTCTCATCATCATCTCTATGATTCATACCGAGATCACTCCGTGCTTCGGAGAGCCGTTGGTACACGCTGTCATTTGTAGATCTGCACAGCCATGGACCTATAACAGCCTGACTGAATCTATACGGGTAGTAAGAAGCCAAGGGGTAGCTTGTTACCCAGTAATTGGGTTGTGGCGGTCAGATAGGCAGTCGTTCCATGTAAAACACTGCTAAATATTCAGCTGCATCGCGTCATCAAGCCGAACCAACACAGTTGCGAAAAGACTAAGCAGATGGTGATAACTACAATTGAATAAAAAAAATCCGTTTTGTGGTTTTGTGGCTCCAGTTACAGCCACCAAACCACTAAAAGTCCTGGACATGGGTAAATTTAGCTAAAAGGGACCAGATAAAAGTCTGATTATACCTACCCATGGTATGTTCCGGCTTCTACAGCGGTGGCTCTAGGGTCTTGCGCCAGCTGCAGAGCGCTAAAATGCCAAATTCGAACATGTATTAGAGCTACAAATAAATTTTTTTATGGCACCTTTCAAGAGGCTGGCCGAAATGCAAAAGCAAATTGTCTCTTGTATCAGAAACTTACATTCAATCAATGCATTTAAAACTCAGTGAGCACAACATTTGATTGAAAATAGCACCTTTCGTCAACACTGAATGCATTGGATGGATGTGGGTATTATAATTAAGTTGTAATTGGTGTAGTGATGTATTAAAATTAGTTTAAGATAATATTGTTCTCAAGTATGTGACCTTTTTGTGTCTTTTTTTGAGAATAAAGATCTTTAAACCTAAACCTAAATTGAATTTAAGAAAATGATTAACAGAAACTTTAAAGTACAGAACAAACAAATAAAAAACTCTTTATTTGTTATAAAAATAGTTTCGTTTTTTAATAATACCATTTATGGTGTAAATGCGTCGACCAAAGGCTGTAGAAAGACAATCTCGTTTCACCTTGATTAAAAGAGCTAGAGCTGGACTTCTAGCTGGTCTCGTCTTTGTCTTGGACTAGCCCACAAATCCAGCAGCATATGACTACACGACTTTACCCATACCTACTTGCAACAATATTATCACAGGTGCTGCCAATAATGTTGACGTATACAAAAATAATGTACAGTATTGTTGTAGTGTTGGTTTTACACGCTAAATAGTACGTTATGACTTCACACATAATTGCCTGAATTATACGCATGTATTAGCTGGAAAAGCCTTCATTTAAATTGTGGTACATAGAGAGATATTATAGTAAGGCAAAAGGAAAAAAGCGGCTCCGATCTCGGGCCACTCCTTGTATTGTATTTATTGGATTCAAACAATGAACATTGTGTAGAACATTACCTAGGTAATGAATGAAAAAACATTTATATAGTAGGTACAGACGACAATGACAATACTGAATATCGAAAACAAAAAAAGAAATAATAATATTGATGTTCAAAAAATTATATTAATTATGTGCCTTATGGCTGCGCCAAATGGATCTAGTTCAGCAAAAATGTCAGATAACTAGTTCAGTGTCTGACGCACATAAGGTACATAATATTATTACAATGACATTGTCATTCAAAACAATTTGTACAGTTGAAAACCAAAATAAAGTGAAATATCAAGTCCATCAATTGAAAAAGATGTCCGATATAATCCTTTTCGAGTGTCACAGATTACACCGCAGTCAAGCTCCAAATATTAAAACCGTTTTAATTAAATTAGACCGTAAGGTAAGTAATTCAAATAGAGTGCAAAACAGTCAAAGTCAAGGTGGAAGTCAATTTATTTCAACTTCTTATTCTATCTACTCGCGTAACACCACACAGCCCTCTTAGCATTCTCTTCTCAACTGCATGCTGCTTCTCATTGATTTCATTCGTGGCCCACCATTTTCATCATCATCATTCCGCTCCAAAAGACCTCTACTGTTGGACATAGACCTCCCCCAAAGATTGCCCCAAAGATCGGTCCTGCGCTGCCCTCATTGTTCCGCCCTGTGGGAGGCCTACACACGCTGTCAAAATATTATTGGGTTTACAGTTTGCGTCGATGAAGAGACATACAGTAATCAGAAGACAAATTTTCTAGGGGGGATAATATTTCATCCCAGTACGGCTAGCTTTTGAGATAATTGCAAAAATCCTAAAAAAAGGGGATTATCCTCATAATCACTATTTACCCAATTGACGACCACTCTTAGACATAACGATCGGTTCTGCGCTGCTCTCAACCATAGGGTACCTGCGATCTTTGCCAGATCTTCGGTCCACCTTGTGGGGGGCCTACCCACGCTGCGTCTTACGCGGTCGCCACACTAGAACCCTTTCGCCCCAACGGCCATCGGTTCTGCGAGCAAAGTGCCCCGGCCACTGCCACTTAAGTTCGGCAATTCTTAGGGCTATGTCGGTTACTTTGGTTCTCTTGCAATCACTTGGACCTACATACATACATACATGAACTCATGCCTTTTCCCCATGGGGGAAGACAGAAACCACAGAACGCCGCCCGCTACGATCCTTACATACTCTATTCGCTTCGACCACGTTCATACATCTGGTCATACACACAACACATACAACACCTGACCTTTTTGAAGAACATCACCAATAAGGTCAGTGGACGTTTCTGAATAACACCAACAATAAGGTCAGTGCATGTCCTTCTATGGCGTCTCCTCCCGGCATTTCCACTTACATCTTATACATACTTACATCATTTGGACCTCGTGTTCAGATAATCATTATAAACGAAGGATAAATCATACTCAAGAAAAACACTATTGTTTCGTTACAACAAAACAATTCATAAACAATATTTGTACGTCATTTAAGTACGAGTATGTTAGTACAATATATTGTTAGCACACATACAAATAAACATATTGACTTAGCTCAGTATATAGCTATCGTGTTTCACATTTACGCAATACTATTATAACTGGAGGCACTTAAGATTCCTGATTAGTAAGTGCTTATCGTTTATTTATTTTTTTGCGTTTTTTTTATTATCGATAAAACTCATTCGTGCAAAAAAAATATCTTTGCCTCTTTTTAGTTTTGAATATGGAATAATTTGATTTAGTAAAAGTATTACATATTCAAAACCAAACTTTAAATTGGTGTTATTTCCGCACAAACAAATAACAATTTATGTCAGAGTTTACATATTTGGAAATTTGCAAAATCAGGATGAATTCCTTAATACCAAAGTACTAAAAATATCGGAGTAAGTTGTTAAAATTCATGGAAATTACTTTAGTTCAGTATTTTTCAAGACGTTTGAGAAAATATCAAATGTTTGAAAAAAAGAGGCAGTCATAGGGACTGCCGACAGAAGTGAACACTCAAAACTGACCCTGCACGTCTAGCGCTAATGCGTAATAAGTCACATTAGCAATTACCATGTTGGTGACGCGGTCATATTAACATGTCGGTGATGCAAATCCGTAAGTTGTGGCCCTTTCGAAAATCGCTCAACGTGGCTAAGTCTTCACTTAAAAGAATATCTACTTTTCTTCATGAATAGATTAAGATTTATGAAGTTACAACCACAATATAAATTAGCATGCAAATCACAATTGAATAAGAAACTAGTCGGGAAAAATAGCAATCACGTTACCTCATTTTCTTAGAAAAACGCTTACTAATCTTTATTTACTAGAAGAACTAGCAATTGATTTCCTCATCTCCTAACACTGCTGGGCACAAAAGCCTTTGATAGACAAGCTGCCTATTATTTATTGACTCAGGATCTCCAACAAAAGATGTACACAATCCATGTTTTTTGTATATCAAAATCCATGACACATGAATACAGGGCAATATAGGTACGTTATTAATTTGGAAACTATTAATACATACATAGGATATACAAAAAAAAAGAAAATAATATATTTACAGATACTCGTAAAATTAAACTTTAATTAAATTATTTAGACAAACTTTAAACTCTCTTTTTAACTCCTTTTAAAGAATATGAATGAAAAAAATGTTAATGAAATTTCTCAGAGTACGGTTGTGTGCCCGGTTGGTGACAATACGTGGGAATACATGGGACGTAGCTGGCGAAATGTGGTTGTATTTTAGCTACTCCTCTGCCAAACCTCAACGAAATTAGTAGTATTATTAAAATTCTCAACAAAAGTCTCCATAGTTACATAGTTTTATTTAATAGGCATAATAACAAACAGCAGTAAGTATAATACATAGGAATAAGTAGGCACACGATATTTATTTATTTAAAACTCTTATACTATCATTACAGGTTACAAACCTAATGCGATAGCTAAGACTACTTGTAATAATTATTAACTGTTTAAAATAATATTATATTACTAACAATTACACAATAGGTACATTAATACAAAATTACTGATACAATCTAACCTTATACAAAATTAACTTAAATATGTTTTACAGTCAAAAATATAAAGACTTATAATCAAAGTAACGAATATACTACTCATTACGTAATCCACAGTTACTATACAGAATAGCTAGCTGTACACTCCATAGTTACATGCAAAATTGTAAGTCTTTAAGCATTATAGGTTCAGAGATTGATTAATGCTTGTGCCTTCTCTGTATGAGAAGAGGTATTTGCCCTGCAGTGAGACAGTAACAGCTGGTGTTATTATTATTATACGTTCAGAGATATGTACCGCCATCTGCAATAAACAAGGTTACTGACCTAGCCACCAAACACATCCGTATCTATTGAATTTGCTTATCTTAGATAGGATTGCCATCCGTCTGATATGTCCTAGTTTAGAGGGCGTCCGGTGAGCGTCCGGGTGGGGTTTTATTTATAGTACGCGTTTTAAAGTTTGTATTTTAAGTATAAACTCGTTTCATTTTTGGTCCTTATTTTATATTTTATCTTTTTTTTTGTTTAGTTTTTTCTTTCTTTTTTTCATTTAAATAAAATTGTGAGATTGCTAACAGTCACTTACAAGTTTAAGAAAAAAATGTTTTAATTCTTTAGAATACCTTATTTAGTTTAACATTTTATGCAAAAAGAACTTCCTTGAATGTATTAGCAGCCTAGAGTCTGGATTGCTCCCTATTATAATTACCGGCACGGATCTGGAGCGCTAACCTTGAGTTGTCCAGTGGTTGATTTTAGTATAAAATGCCTATGCACGAACTTACCCCCACTACTGCATCCAGCGCTTACGATCCGTGCCGGTACCTGTACATGGGACTTAAACATAACTGGCGAATTGTGGGTGTTACCAAGATGCAACTAACCAACCCTTTGGGGAATACAGGTGTGATGTTACAACCATGTTATCTCTTGTTCCAGAGTAACCATGACTCCAGCTATCCTAGTGACAGGTGGTGCAGGCTACGTCGGCTCCCACACAGTAACCACTCTCCTGGAAAAACAGTCAGACCGACCGGAATTTGACATAGTAGTCGTGGATAACCTCTCCAACTCATACAAGGCTGAGGGTATGAAGAAACCTGAACCTCTGAGGATTATAGAGGAGCTAACGAATAAGACCATACATTTCTATGAGCTGGACATCAGGGATAGAGAGGGGTTGAGCAAAGTTTTCGAGAGGGTGAGTAGAAAAATATTTTTTTTAACCAAAAAACCGACATTTTTGTTGTATTACTGTCATGTCGTTATAGGCTTCTAAAGGCCTTCTGCCTAGCTTCATTGCAGACAACCACCAACAATCTGAGTTAAGCCGTTGGTCCCGGCTGCCATTCGTAAATCTTTGACAGTCATTACGAGTAGTAAGAAGCCCGACAGTCTGACGACCAGTTTTACCAAAGGGTATCGTGTCGTTGTGTGAGTTACTGGATTGTGGAGGCCAGATAGGCAGTCACTCCAAGTAAAATACTGGTACTCAGCGGCATCCGGTTAGACTGGAAGCCGATCCCAACATAGTTGGGAATAGGCTAGGCAGATGGTGACTTATGCTATTTCGCTATTTAGCAGTATATTCGAACAAATCAACTAGAAGTCTAAAATATTTACACACAAAAATAGCCTTGCTGATTCTTGGTTTGATATGCCTGATGTTACATGATCGTGACTTATTTCCAGCACAACATAGAATGTGTGATCCACTTCGCGGCGCTGAAGGCGGTGGGCGAGTCCGTGGAGAAGCCTCTAGAATACTATCAAGCTAACATCGCTGGCACCTGCACGCTTTTGGAGGTACTATTTGACTTCTAGTGGTCAGAAATTCCTTGTCTCAATACTAACCTCACTATTTATATCGATGTTAAAATCGACAACCTGTGAATAATTTATAGCTGTTTGTTACTTGCACGTGTTAGAGATAACAGAAATGGGTTACCTATTGTTGTGGTGAATATTGAACTAAGAGCTTATAGGTGACCTGGTTAGCGCAGCGGACTAATTATTATTTTAAGTTTTTTTTTTCTTATTAACGTTACGCATACTAGGAATTTCTTCTGTATCGTGGGTGCGTTTACAAATTCAAACTCACATACACAAACAGCCAGACCGGAACAACTGAACGCTGTAGGGCTTACAATTAATATTTGTTCCATGGAATCGAACCCATGACACGCAGGAGTCAATCGCTCAGCCGCTGCGCCAACCGTGCCGTTATACTTGTATGACGTACGAATATTTTTGAATTATCCCTGACACGAGGGTCGATATTAATTTAAAGTGTCCCAATCCTTGAGTTTCATATTTTATGACTCACGTTCACGTGTTAAACAAAAACGGTAACAGGGTTTTTCGATTTAGAATTTATCAGATGCTACTGTTGCGATGTTCCAGATGTGTTACATACTTTAAAAAATAACACATAGGCTATAAACAAAGAAAGTAGCTGCTAGTATAAATAATAATCAAGCGATCTCCTGCTAGGTGATGCGTAACTACGGCGTGTACAAGCTGGTGTACAGCTCGTCCTGCACGGTGTACGGCGAGCCCCAGCGGCTGCCCATCGACGAGGGCCACGACACGGGCCGCGGCCTCACCAGCCCCTACGGCAAGTCCAAGTACTTCTGCGAGGAGATCATGAAGGATCTGTGTACTAGTGATCAGGTTAGTAATGATTTCCCCACGGTGGACGGCTCAGGAGTGCGAAACTACATCCATGTTGAAGACCTTCAGCCAGGACATGTGGAAGCCGTCCAGCTGTTCTATTGGAACAGCTCTACGGCTTTAACAGCATGGAACCCACTAAACCCTGACTTGAGACTTGAATAACCTGAGTTTTGAGTGAAAAAAGGGGGCTGCTAATATATAAAATCCATAAACTGCACTGTTTTGTGTTCAAAGAACTCAAGCGTCATGGTATGGTTTCAGAAATGGAAGGTGATATCACTCCGTTACTTCAACCCCGTGGGGGCGCATCGCAGCGGCCGCATCGGGGAGGACCCCTCCGGGATACCTAACAACCTCATGCCGTTCATTGCACAGGTACACAATAACTTCATTATTTAGTTTGAGCTGTTCTCTAACTATATAAAAATACCACTAAACTGTTTTAGTACCTAGGTAGCGAGATAAGGCCTTTTAGTTTAACTCGTAAATACCGGTTAATCGTTTCAAAAATACGTTCATAAGTGTTGCCAAAAAACAGGTTTGTTAATCGTTTATTACAATACACATAGTTCTTGCATTATCTGTCTAGCCTTTTCCTAACATATTGGGGTCGGCTTCCAGTCTTAAGCGGATGCAGCTGAATACCAGTATTTTCCATGGAGTGATTGTCTTAGTCTGACAACCAGTCAAAGCAAGTATAGCCAATTATAACCAACCAAACCAGTAACTGGGTTGTGGAGGTCAGATAGGCAGTTGTTCCATGAGAAACACTGGTATTTACTTGCATCTGGTTAGACAGGGCCGACCTTAATAAAGTTGGGAAAGTCTAAGCAGATGATGACGATAGCAGCATTATGGTGTAGTGGTTGGTCTATTGGTCTCAAGCGCAACTGCTGTGCATTAAGTCCTGGGTTTGAACCCGACTTCGGGCAAAGTGGTATTGAGTTTTCTCATTCATTCATTCAGCCTGGAGTCTGGATTCGTGCCCACTTGATGGCAATAGGCTCGCCCGACCCTATTACATGGGATTTAAACATAACTCACGAAATGTGGGTGTTACTGTAGGCACACCTCTGCCCTACCCTTTGGGGAATACAGGTGTGATGTTATGGTATGGTGGATAGGAGCTGCATTAAGTTTTTTTTGTTCTTATCATAGCACTGTGCTTTCGTGTTGTTTTTTCTTTTTGTACGAATAAATGGTTCAGATATCTGTACCTTATATTCCGTCCATCAGGTAGCTGTGGGCCGCCTCCAAGAGCTGATGGTATTCGGCAATGACTACCCCACGGTGGACGGCACAGGCGTGAGAGACTACATCCATGTTGAAGACCTGGCTGAAGGGCATGTGAAAGCTGTGAAGCTGTTCCAACAGCCAGGGTTTAGTGGGTTCCATGCTGTTAACTTGGGTGAGTGTATCATTATGTATATCATGATGTACTGAACTAGCGCCCCGCCCCTGCTTCACGCGGTTGCAATTTACTGATGTGTGGATTCACAACGACAATAGGGTTGACGCCTAAGTAAAAACAGAAATTATATTTAGACCGTCAGTCGGATCTAAAAAAATATATTACACGTATTTTTTGCTTTATCATATTTAAAAAAAAAATTCGATAAAACGCATTAAAGTTGAGGAGTGGGGGCACGCTACGTCATAACTTCGTATTTAAAGTACATAGGTGTGACGTCAAGACACACAATCTCCCCGACCCTTTGCTCGAGCCGGCCCGCATAGCTGAGCCAGTAAATGATTAAATTAGTTCCTAAATAATATATCTATTAGATCCAGCCCGTCCCATGCTGTCCTCTCCCAGCGACGTCCTAAGCCGAGGCCTGTACCCCGCAGGGGGTGCCCTTAGCGATTGGTCGCTTAGCTTTTAAGTTTTTACGCCCTGGCTGGAGGAAACCCACAGGAAAGTTCAGTTAAGAAGTAGACATCCTTGAAGGACAAACTACGAGATGCCCATTCCAATAAAAATAATAAAAAAGACGTCAAGCCACATTTTAACTCAATTTATCGACGTAAACTTTGGATGTCGTACAAAAAAATCAACGCTGAGGGCTTAAGAATCATGTTTATACTAGAAGTTATGGTATTACTTTGTGAGTCCCTAACACCTAACCTACCGCAGAATACTTGGTAATCAGTAGAGATTAACAAGTATTCTTTTTAACTTTTATTTAGTGTAAACCAGCTTTTGTTGAAGCATGAACTTACATTATCCTTCATGTTGTAGGTACGGGCACTGGCTACTCAGTCCTCCAAATGATAGCCGCTTTCCAAGTGGCAAGTGGGCGCGAGGTCCCCTACCGCATCGTAGGTCGCCGGGCAGGAGACATAGCCGCGAACTACGCGGACGTAGCGCTGTCCCACAGGCTACTAGCCTGGCGGGCCACTAGGACCCTGGAAGATATGTGTGCTGACACTTGGAGATGGCAGAGCAATAATCCTGAAGGGTTCAAGACCAGTTAGGAGGGAGAGTGGCTTCAGTTTTGAGGGTAGATGAAGGTTTTGGTCATTTTTTGAAGGGATTCAAAACACGAAACACTAAAGCAAAAGATGACCAAAATGTTATAAAAATCTAACAGTGCAAGATCAAGCAAGTCAGCCCTACCAAAAACTACAGAAAAACAAAATGTTTTTTTTTATCGCAATTTACTATATCAACCAGTCTATTCCTCTCAAGCACCGTAGGTACACATATGTACCATGCGCCCCCAACTGTTTTAAACTCTATTTGTATTAATTTACGGTTCAATTTAATTCAAACGATTCTAATATTTAGGGCTTTACGGCGGTTGAGAGGTTATGGTAGAACCATTTTAGATGTTATTCATAGAAGACGATAGTTTTTTTTTTAAGAGAACGTGCGACGCGACATATACGTGTAGAAAATATTTTAAAGATACTGTAATTCACGAGCGCGCTTCATTTATACATTAGAAAAAATTACACCAACAGCTCATACAGAGCATCTCATGAAGAAGCCTATCAAAGGTTCACACGACATTCGCGTGTCAAAAGCAACATCTTAAAGACTTACAATTATAACAAAACTAAACAGCTGAAGTAAAGCAAGAGAGAGCGAGACAGATAACAAAAATAAACACATGTATTCACATCATGTGACTCTTATATATTTGTAATAAGGATTATATTGGATTGACGCGCGTTCGTGAAATGAGACATGTTAAATGTGGTATGTCGCAAGTACGCGTAGGGCTAAGCCAGATGTGTAGAATGCCAAGAACACCATTTTAGTTTACAGGTATAAGACGAAATCGAATAATTAACATTTAAACACAGTTTATGACCAAATGTTAGTCGTTCCTAATGTGTTGCCATAATTTTATTTTTTTTACTGTATTTAATTTGGTATATTTTTTATATTTATTTAATTAATTTAGGACCAAATCGATACCAAATACATGCCAAAGCATTTACCAGTGATTTTAAAGAAAATAATATTTTTTTATTGAAAATTATTTATTTATTTAGTTTTTTGACGTTATAGAATAAGCAAAAAATAGTAAAAAATATATTTTATCATGAAATGTTTCTTTTAACACAGGAGATGATTCTAACTCACTAAAGGAACACATGACCACAGATTAACTGTCAAAAAAGTGTCAACTAATACTGACTAAGAAAAACTAACATACCTACGGGATCGACAGACTGACGAAACTAACAAAAACACAAAATGTCGTATAGAACTAATTGACAAGCATATGGGCGATTGGCGCACTGTACTGCATCACGCAGCGGGGTGCGAGGCAATGAAAGACGAACACTGCGCGTGTTTTCTATACAAACACTTAGTGTTGATATTTGATTAGCTTATACTGTCCCACTGTTGGGCAAAGTCCTCCCCCAAGTATTCTTATCTCGCCCTTGGAATACGCTTCCAGGTTCTCGCCACCTCTTTCAGTGCCGAGAGGCGTCCATCTTCGGGCACCCATTGTGTGGAGAAACTATATGTCAGGAAGATAGGCAACATCCAAAGACTTCCATGCTACTAACAGACCTATGTTACTACTACTAATAGGTCCGTCTGACTAGACATTCACTGACTGCGGATTTACTCTCGTCAGCAAAGTGACCCAAGATGTTTTCTTAGGTATGGAACCCCTAATAATTATGTGCAGGCGCATATCGTGTTACGTCATCTCCTGTATTTTATTTATTTTATATAAAATGTTATTCTTAGGTGCTAGCTATACCAAATCTTTCGGCGTTGCCTGTTTATTTCGGCATTCAACTGTGAACTTATCATTCCTTTATCTACTTTCAATCTTATTTATATAGCAATAGAGTTTATTTTCTCTATTTATTTTGTGGTGCTAATTATTATGTATGGTTAATCAAAATGTTTATTTGATGAGCAAACCTGTTGATGTGTAATAAAAAGTTTATATTTATGAGTTTTGTTTAATTTATACCACCATCTTAGGTACTTTAGGACTGTCTGTTTGTTTGTTCCCGCTCATCTCCGAAACGGCTTGACCGATTTTGACGGGATTTCACTGGATGATGATGGCGGATGTTATAAGTAGTAACTGTGGCTGGTTACATTTTCGTAAAATAATTAGGGATTAGCATGAAATCATGTTTTGTAGAATTCCAATCGTACAAAGTCGTGGGAAAAAACTAGTGACAATACAAAACAGTCAGTTTGCGTCATGATGCCAAGCCAACGGTAAAACATTTATAACACAAATAAAACACAAAAATATTTTAATTAATCTGTATTATCTAAAATTACAAATCTTTCATATTTTCAATCATTACAATTACAACTAGTTACCACGTGATTATTCAGCACATACCATTAACTTTGTCGTCTAAAAATATCAGATTTACATTTTTACAACATTGGCTAATGTTTAATATTGAGGTTTTTAAGGGGGAAGGGCGGGGTGGGTGGGTCAGAAGACAGTTACTATAGGTAGTCGAGTAGAAATGCTTACTGACCAGTATTATGTCATACTGGGTATGATATAAAATACATAAATTATACAGCAAAGGCTGAATAGCTAATAAATAATATAAAGACTCATATTTCGAGAATTTAACACATTACTGTTATTGAATATTATATTTGGTACAATCACCAGTTACACAAAACCAGTCAGCATTACTGAGATTGAGAATATAACTAATATTATTAAAAAAAAAAAATGCAAAACCTACAAAATAGTGCTGAATTCGTAACTAAAAGAAACTCTATTAAACTTGACTTATGCTAAGTATCGACACAGCGTGTTTTAGAAAAATTGTTAAAACAAAATACATTGAAAAAAAAAAGACTTTTATAAATATTTTATACGGAAAACATAATCCATAAGGTTTGTTCATGAAAATATACGTTTATTTTATTTAAATATTACTTGGTGGCTTTATTTTAAAATGATAATTTACTGTTGGCGACACTGGAATGTTCATTGAAAGATTATTTTTGGATTATTAACTACTTAGCTACTGACCTCTATACGATTATTGCTTAATAACATCAACATTCAAGTATCACCAATTTTATAGAAGATATAGTGTTAAACAGGGTTAAATAAAATTAGTTGATGTAACTTCACAGACCCAATTGACCGATATCTAAACACGAATAAAACAAAAACGTTTTAAGGGTTCCGTACCCAAAGGGTTAGGGGTAGTCATGATGGCCCAGTGGTTTAGGCCTCGCCTCTTGTGCACGAGGTTGTGGGTTCAAACCTGGACAAGTACCAATGTGAGTTTTTCAATTCATATGTTCTTTCTAAGTTTATCTTGGACATCACTGACATCGGTGAAGGACAACATCGTGGGGGAACCTGGACTTATATAATTAGTATAAGTCTGAAATTGCCAACCCGTCTTGAGCAAGCGTGGTGATTAATGCTCGTTCCTTCTCTGCATGAGAAGAGGCCTTTGCCCTGCAGTGGGATAGTAATAGGCTGGTACTTTACTTTACCCAAAGGGAAGGGTAGGTTAGGTAAGCGTTTTTAGGGTGTTAAACGCCGATATTAAACCTCCGCTGTCCGTTCGTCTGTTTGTCTGACAGCGGGCTGTATTTCATGAACCGAACCAATTTCAACCGTCTACCTATTCTGGTAGACAATTGAAATTTGTCACATTTTTATTATTAGTTGTTAAATCGAGAAAAAACATTATTTTGCCACTATAACAACAATTAATAAAAATAATATGTAATGAAAAACTAAAGGGATCTATAGATATTTTACCGAGTTTTTATTCGATCTGATCTTGAATGGTGGTACGGAATCCTCCATGCGTGAGTCCGAATCGCACTTGGTCGTTTTTTTTTTAATTTAATCGTGTTTAGATAACGATCACGTCTGTGTGGTGTCGCCAGCTACTTTTATTTAATCATTTAAAGTTATGGTATTTTAAAATATCAACAATATTTCTAAACACACTCCATATGAAAATAATTTCACCTATTTCAATCTAAGACATGTCCAAACCTATTTATTTATCCAATATTCTTCACAAATTAACACAAGATAAAATCACTCGGTGAAAATTCCCAGTCAACACCAAAATGGCACTCATGAAACTTTATGTTGTGTCAACTTGTAACTTTTACACTTTATTTTTTTTTCGAGAAATATTTATTTTTTGATATTTTCCTACAATATATCCGAACATCTTTTGTACTAGACAAACAATGGATTGCGTCGATTCTGGAAAAGTTCAGTGCATACATACGTAATATATTCCACTCATACATACAGTACCAATCAAACTTAGTTATATAAAAACTTGGAAGGTATATATAATAACTCAGAAATGAGTTCACTAAGGGTTAGGGTACACTAAACCGCATCGCGGCACAAAAATCTTATTTAAATGAACTATCGCACTTTGCGAGTATGTTAAGATGAAGCGGGTTGCATTCAGAGTGAGGGAGAAGTCAATAAAGGCTTCTTATCAATTATTCATTAATACCTAATCTACACTTGGTATTTTAATTGTATTCATTAAAGTTGTTATTTGAAATGTATTCAAAATACAAACAATAATATATTAATTCACTACCCCAACAGGCCCAAAACTATTTTATTTTAATCGTTGCCCCACTTTAGGAATTTCTTCTGCATAGTGGGTGCTTTCACAAACATTTAAACTCACATACACCACAGCCAGACCCGGAATACCTGTAGGCCATACCAATATTTGTTCCGGGCCGGAATCAAAACCGCGACACGCAGCGCAACAGCCAATCGCTCAGCTACTGCGCCATCCGTGCCGTTAACAATTCAAAATCCAAGTTTAACCAGACGATGTTGTTCACTGGTATTACAACAAAATGACTTGTAAATATGGCCCCACACTTGCTTGCAATGCAACCCGCTCCGTCCAGACATAATCTGCCCTTACTATAAGGGCATCATATTATGGTGTATTTTATACATGAAATCAACACCTAACTTCACTAAAAAAGCACTGACACTACACAATACACATACATATGGCAATACAGTTTGTATGTCGACCCCAGAAATATTAGATTCAAAACATTTTGAAATGGTTGAACCATAAGTAGAAATGTATTCCTCCGCATCGCTGTCACCTGGAAACGTGCCCAAAAGACTGGCAGCATTGCCACGTTGGATGGCAATACTAATTCTTTGGGCAAAGAATGAGCCAGCCCTCTGGTCACGCGAAGTGTCGATCAGACGTCGAGTGTTCTGTCATCCTAGTCTCTTACCTCCAAGATACAGGCCAACGCCTAGTTGGGGTCGCCGTCCAGCCTGATCTTGTCTATGTACAATTGATAAAAACAATCTTTTTTTGCATTTATTTCGACGATTCTTTCAGTCAGATATGAACAGAAAAAGCAAGGATACAAACCAAAATAATAATGATAATCACCAATGTGATTTAAACTCTTCGATTGCTATATAGTTAAGCTAAATTTAGATTTTGGTGACGGTAGATTTGTTGGTGGTGTTAGTAAAGGGGCACATAGATAAATTTCACAGTCATTTCTCCATTGCGAAAAAGAGACGGGACTATACGTAATGAATATTTGTATCTCTTTCCTAGGACCGATTCGAAGTTTCGAACCTAGGCCAGTTTCCGCTCTGATATTTTTGTATAATACCCTGAGGTTGACATCACACCCTGTATTGCGTTTACTAATCATCTGTAAGGCAACCATTGGTGGACTAAGGCATTGATATGGCAGCGTAGTTCTAATTCTTAGTGCGTGATCGTCAACGGGCGGCAGTGGAAATGCGCACGAGTTGTTTTTTTATAAAGAAGAATGGAATATCATGGTAATACAATACATGCATCCTGGATCATTAATAGATATTTTCCAGCATAAATCATGTTTAATATATAAATATAGGCTTCTGTAAGCAAGTCTTTTCGTTTAATGATACTCTACAAATTGTGGTGGTTTTACCACGCAAAAAAACATAATTCAGAGTTGAATTTGATATAAAAAATACAGTATATATATAAAGAAAAGTATTCGGGGTATAACTACGGATTTGCGTCAAGTTCAACATCTTTCTAACGTAGCGTCTTCTCTCTCGCACATTTTGTTCGTCCACATAGAGCGCATTCCCCCTCCCCGTTGGACGTTAAATGAAAGGGAGTGGTGTTATTTAATACTAATTTACTTTGGTCGTTAGGTAACTTACGGAGTAAGGCAGGAGTTAGCAAAGAATTATGTAAACGCCGCCATATCAATGATTTGAGTTGAGATACTAACTAATATGAAGTGCTGTGGCAAGTCGTGTTGGAAATTGGCTCTTATTTTGAAAGGCATACGGTTCTAAATCGTTATTTTTCGAGCTTCGAGAGAAAAAAAAAATGATTCAATGTTTTCTTTATAGGAAATATGTTAATTTAATTTGCGGGTTAAATTTTATTCCGGCCAAAATGAACACGATTTGCCAAGGCACGGATATTTTAAAGTTTAATATATAGTAAAACACATTTTGCGAACACCATAGTTATCGGATTTCTTTCATACTTAATAAACAAATAAAAATAAAAACACCCAAATAGATGAGATCCTGGTCGCTACCAGTTTCAATGTGATATAAAAAAGCAGTGAAAAACTCATTACTTCATTAATTTAAAGAAGCCGTTGAAGCTTTTGTCAAGACCAGTGTTGTCAAAATTTTTAAAAAGGAATAGTATTTGGCGGCACATCAAGTTGGTTACCAATCTCCAATATTGGCATGCCAGTGCTAATATTGCGTCCAACGCTCATTTATTACTACTATGATAAAACTATTTTGTATGAGTCGGGCGATGGGCAAATATTGGCTGAATTTGGCGACCTAATATGTAGAGTTTATTAAGGATATAATTCTGTATTTTTTTTTATATTTCTATAGATAAATAGACACAGCCTAGTATTAATTGATTCTTAATGATTACATTTTTTTTATATTGACAACACTGATTCAGGAAACTAAAGGATAGTGCCAACGGGATATTTAGTTATTAAAACTGAAATAAATTGATGTAACTCATTCCGCCTAAGGTAAGGTATTCACTCGCCCATTTTTACCCAACTGCAAAGAAGGGTTATGTTCTTTTACAATCTTTTAGGCACAAAACCACAGATTATCAATTTTTAAGGCACAAGTCTCAGCCGGCAAGAAGGAAAAGAAAAATAATAATTTAGCTGTGCACAAAATCTATTTTAAAGCACTATTATTCATTTTTTATATCATACTTATTTAGCCAAAGTGGTTGTTAACGAGTTGTTTTTTTTAGCAAAAGCTGATCAAGTGCAAAGAAGATGAAATTCGATTATAAAAACCGATGGGGTAATATTTGTAAAGCCAAAATCGCCAACCTAAGAAGGCATCTGCATTTAGAACCTACTTCTCTAACATACTTGTTGGAAGACAGCAGTTTAGTTAAATATATGATACGGTAATTTTAACACAAAACTAGACAATATTTCAGTTTTAACAGAGACTATGCTTGATGAAAAATTCCTTTCCGACGTTTCTTTCTTGCCTGCATGCCAAACTCTTTCGTTGACTGTACGTTGATGGAACTGGTACTGGCTGGTACTGCCGGTATTGCCCACATTTGCATCTAACTTAGTATTGCTTATATTGTACCTAGTCCATTCTCCATAGCTAACAAAAAACATGAGTGAGTGAACAACCAACCTCTTTGGGAATGCATACGTGTAAGTAATGCTACATTGTGTCGCTCGTACATATGTTCACTATAGTCTTTAGGGCACTTGATATAAGGACTAGCCTTCTCGCTTGATGCTGGGCATCTGTGGTGGGGGTTCGGCCAGACCCTTAACCTGGAATGGACATGAATTAAAATATTATTAAATTGTATATTAATCAAACAGTTTACTTATCGACGAACGACGAGCGACGAACTCATCTAGAGTTCGTCGCTAAATAAAAATAGCCGCGCGGATTGAGGTTAGTTGCTTAGCTTGTGCATGGGTGATCGTTCATAGAAACCCGGCCATTGATTGGTTACAAACAAAGAACGATCTCTAGATTGGGATACGTTATTGAAATCGGCCATAAGACGAACTACACGGTACCCGTATTGTCCAATAAATGGGTTGTAGAGATCAGATAGACAGTCGCTCCAAGTAAAAATACTGTTATTTAGATGCGTCTGGTTACACTGGATGCCAACCACAAAATAAATTAAATATAAAAAAGGCGTTTAAACATATAAAACAGTTAAATAAAACACGCAATTAACTGGCTTTGTAAAAAAAAAAGGAAGTACATACTAACATAAAAATATGCTTTTGGACAATCTCCTATTACTGTATGACTAGCAAAAAAATTGAAAGTCAGTAATCCGCCAGTATGTTTTTGCAGTGGTAAGGTGATCAGAAAAAAGCTGATGAAGTAGTTGGGAAGAAGAGGGTTTTACCAATTTTTAATGAGTGGATTATTAGACCTCATCTAGTATCAAAATAGTTTTTTGTTTCATATTTAAGTCATATAGATATGTATAGACGAACGTGACATGTACCCAAATAAACTGGGTTGAGAGCAGGAGGATGATGAAGTGTTTTATTTTTAAACCTTTTGAAATAAATACTATTTAAGTATCGTTTATATATCGCACAGCTAGATCAAAACTACGACAACTCAAATTCAAGAATTTTTACGTTTTAATTAACGTGGTATCAATAAAAAGTACTGATACACAGTCCAGTTAAAATACACTTACATTCTACAACATGTTTATGAGCTGATTTAAGGTACTGTTTCATAACTTTACTGACAAAAAAAATGAGAAATATGTTTATTTCATCAGAGCATGGAAAATCTTAATTTTTGAGTTGTCTTCGTTTTGATCTAGGTGTGCGATATATCGGAATAAAAAACAACAACGTCAACATGAGACCATCAGAAATTCTCACGGGAATATATCACATTAACGGGATAAAAAGTAGCCTATCTGTTAATCCAGGGTATGAGCTACATTCACAACAGATCTCATCTAAATCCGTTCAGCCGTTTCGGCGTGAAAGAGTAACAAACATACACACACACATACCGACAAACTTTCGCATTTACAATATTAAGTGCGATAATAGGCCGGCCGCATAACTGAGACATCGCCAGTGTTGTCACGTGATGAGAGAGCTCAGTCATTGGCCCGTTGTCAGGCGTCGACACCCCTCCCGCACCGCGCAGCCACCTCAGGCGACATCTCAATTAAGTGGCCGGCGTATAGTGTGGTTTAACAGACGAAAAAAGGATGTTCTCAATTCGACACATACACTTTTTGTTTTATGTATGACCAGGGATTACTTTTCATAGTATAGTCGGATAATTCTGTTATTAAAGGATAAAGTATACCTCAAAGTTGGTCCTGTTGAAATTTTAAAAAAGAAATCCGCCCCTAAGTGTAGAAAATATGGGGTGATTGATTTTCACCTACTGAGTTTTGTAAAAGGTGATGAGCATTGACATTAGGGTATATTGTAACTTAAATAAATTATTTAATGCCGCCGCGTCTTATTGCGATGCTGACGCCGCAACATATGATGGCGTCGCTAACGTCATGCAAACGTGACGTCAACCTATGTCATATGCCTAGGAACCCTTAAAACCCTCAACAAATATGGACTATTCGGACCTCAGACTCGCACGGGTTGATCGACGGACGATCAGCTACGCTTACCGAGGTCAGTCTGTGAATAGGTGACCGTTCGCAGCATATCGAGGCTCCTCCGTGCCTCGGAAAGTACGTTAAGCCGTTGGTCCCAGCTGTCATTTGTAGATCTTTGACAGTCACTACAGGTAGTCAGAAGCCCGAAGACCCGACAACCAGTCTTACCAAGGGGTATCGTGTAGACCACACCACTGGGTTGTGGAGGTCAGATGGGCAGTCGCTCCATGTAAAATACTGGTATTTAGCTGCATCCAGCTAGACTGGAAGCCGACCCCAACATGGTTGTGAAAAAGCTAGGCAGATGATGAGGCATCAATACTCTCTCTTCGTCCGTCTTACCTTAAGCCGAGCAGCCGTCTTGAGGAAAGCGGGCAGCTGTTCCTGGGACACGTTGACTTCGCCCGCGTACATGAACTCCAGGATGGCTTGCAGGTGCAGGTACGACACATCCTTCAGGATTATTATGGGATGCTTTGAGGGGTTCTCCTGGAAATAAATGAGTGAATCAGTGTATGATTTCAGATTGATTAAAGGCTGGTCTTGTTTTGGTTCAGTGGGCAATTTTGACTTAACATTTTTTATTTATTTTGGGACAGCCAGCCACACAATTCCCAAACCACTCTGATTCCCGAAAACTAGAATCAACAGTGTCGATCACCAGAAAAGCGTTGAGACATGAAGTCCGGTCTTGGATCCCGCAACGAAATTAATCAGAAAAGAACAGCGGAGGAGTTAGAATAATACATAATTTACTAAAGTGTAAATTATGTATTATTCATCATTTATACATAATTTTGACTTTACATAATATAACACCATTCCCCAAATTATAAGGCAGAGATGTACCAATAGTACGCCCTTATTTCGCCAGTTATGTTAAAGCTCCATTTAATAGAATGCAAGCTTAATGCTATAAACTGGGCACAAATCCAGACTTCGGGCTGTTACAGCTGGAAAACCCCAATAACGCTTTGCCAGACCCGGGAATCGCACCCAGCACTTCACGCTCAGCAGCGCTTGGGACCACTATACCAACGAGGCATTTTTTTTTTTTACAAAAAACTTTGCCCCACACTAGGAATTTCTCCTGTATCGTGGGTGCGTTTACAAACATTTAAACTGACATACACAAACAGCCAGACCCGGAACAACTACCTGTAGGTCATACAAATATTTGTCCCGTGTGGGGATCGAACCCACAACACGCGGCGCAGGAGCCGATGGCTCAACCACCGCAAACTTTAGTTTGGTATTATCTCCACTTGCAATATGGAGCAGCGAAACCGTGAAACTTGAATATTGGTGCCATAACAGCTTATGTTCACTGTATCCAACTCATATGCAACTTGCTGTACTGTTGTACACTCCAAGTCACCTATTCCTCGGACATTAGCTGCTATTAACACTTTTAGTGCCCAGCACCCGGCTCCCGGGTCGAAACATAGTTCGTTCATGTATCCAGAACTCGCTTCCCGAGTCGTACATGTAAAAAGCTATAGATAAGATGTGAACATGCCCATCACCCCCTACCATGTGTACCTACGCATTATGTAATTTGCCCAACATTATGACATACACGTTAAATCGTATTTTTGAACTGGGCAGCGACAGGGTTAACGCTCTCCTGAATCCAAACGCAGATTTTGATATGTTTGTAAATGAATGGAAGGTGATGGCCGAATGTTTGAATTTTTGTGAGATGAATGCATGACTCTGTTAAATAGATTGTATGTTTAAATAGTGTAATTGGCTTAGGTCGTTCTATTTAAAATAAATAAATAAAAAATAATATTAAATATGCACTCTCTAAGTTTATCTTTGACATCACTGATATGTGAAAGAAAACATCGTGAGTAAACCCGAATATTAAAGTTAAAGCATTTATTTCAAATATTTTTTATAGCAATAAGCATTTATTCAACTAGTACAGGGAGGTAGGGAGATTGACGCATCTGATAACGTGAGTAGTACATGATTCCGTGTAAAATTTTGTAATCGGTTTATTTTTTCCAAATTTACATTTTTTCTGATGTTTTAATACTTCGATACATTAATTTTTACGGTCGTGAGAGTGCCAGATCCATACGGACAGACATCCGGACGTCCTAGAACATTTTTTTTTCTACTTTAAAGTGGAAAAAAAAAATTTTTTTTTTTGCTCTTTTTGTTTTTGCTGATTTTTTTAATGTTTTTGCTGTCGTATAAGAAATGAGTATATAAGAGGAAGTCTGAAAGTGGCGCCTGTGACAGAGAAGTTGTGTCGAAATCGGCTGTCATGGTATGGACACGTGATGCGAAGGAATGAGAGTTTTGAGTATGAATGTAGAGGGTACAAGAGTAGAGGGAGACCCAGGTAACGATGGATGGATTGTGTGAAAGATGATATGGCTGATAAGGAGGTGACTTCTGAGATGACGTGAAATAGAGATGTATGGAAGAAGAAGACATGCTGCGCCGACCCCAAATAAATTGGGATAAGGGCAAGAGGATGATGATGATGTTGAGGGCTCCAGAATCTTGTACCGAACTCATGATATCAAATGGTGCGTCGTTGCCCCTTCCACTCAGAACAAGTCTGAAATTGCCGACCCGGCTTGAGCAAGCATGTTTTAACTCAAGTTGAATACTGCAATGATTGCAAGGTTAGATTTATTGAGTGCGTACGAATCAATTATTAGTATGGCCTACAGTTGTCCCAAGTCAAGTGTCAAAGTCTGGTTAGTACTCTGTTACAATGAGAAATCAAAGTGCATTGAACTAAGTGGCATTCAAATATAAGGCGCGAGTATTTTTTTCCGAAATTGTCCAAATAAAGGCATATCTAAGGCGCAAGTATTTTTATTCCGTAATTATTCACAATATTATTTTGTTATTAACGTGTATAACATAGTATATACATAACATCACGCCTGTATTCCAAGGATTGCTAGGCAGAGGTGTACTAGTACACTCACATTTCGTCAGTTATGTTCAAGTACTATGTAATTCGGGGCGAGTCTATTGCTATCAACCGGCCATATCTAGACCTCGGGTTGGTGCTGAGAAATTCCTTTATTAATGTTTATTTAATTTATTATTATTACACACCGTACCGGCAAGGATCTTCAGCGCTGGACGCATTAATAAGGGATAAGTTCGCGAATAGTAACAGCCTATTACTGTCCCACTGCAGGGCAAAGGCCTCTTCTCATACAGAGCAGGCACGAGCATTAATCACCACGCTTGCTCAAGACGGGTTGGCGATTTCAGACTTATATAAATTATATAAGTCCAGGTTTCCTCACGATGTTTTCCTTCACCGATGTCAGTGATGTCCAAGATAAACTAAGAAAGTACATTTGAATTGAAAAACTCACATTGGTACTTGCCCAGGTTTGAACCCGCAACTTCGTGCACAAAAGGCGATGCCTTAACCACTGGGCCGTCATGACATTCGAACATAGGCACTTTAAACTTAAATCGACTACTGCTCAACTCAAGGTCAGCGCTCAAGATCCGTGCCAGAAATCATACTATTATGAGCGTGGTGCACGTGGCCCATTGCAGGCCTCCCTTCCATTTTCCTCGATCTTATTAATATCTAATCATAAGTGGAAGGAGATAAACCTCTACCCTGTTTAAACAGGTTTGATGTTATAATAAAAATGAAAGGAGATTAGGGATCATTGCAGACTTGTAATAATAATAATATTGTTGACTTATTCAAACTCATCTATTCTGTATAATTATTAAAAATATTTATAAATTACGACTATTTTAAGAGATCATAACCCTGGTAATTAGTTAAAAGTGCTTTTTCAGCTATTCTGTATGGGAATCTGTGGATAACGTCTTGAGTAGTATGTTTGTTACCTTTATTCTGAGTCTTTATATTGTGTGCCTGTATGTAATAATTATTTATTTCATTTTTACGAAAAATTATAGCTAAACAGACACACAAATCTGCTGCTACAGAGATATTACTGACAGTTTGCCCAAACCGAAAATCGAAACCGCATGCTCAGCAGTAGCAGTTACAACGAGATTAACGAGGCCAGAGGTATGCTTAGTGGCCAAAAAGAAGGCGCCTAGCTGTCTACAAACTAGGTACTGACGCCAGCTCATAAAGCTGCTCGTAACTGTCAAATTTTCCCAATTGAACATGAACTTTATTCTTTTGTTATAAAGTTGAAATACTATCAAAGAAATTTGACAGACTGGGGTAGCTTGATGTGCTGGCCTCTGTATTACAGGAAGTCTGTGGAATATCGCCAATTCGGCGCGCCCGCGTGGTTATTTCACGGGTGTCAAGTTCTCAGCTGATTTAGTATAACATCCTGAGTAACGCGCATGTTTACCATTCGCATCCATAATGCTATGTTTTTACTGACACTGAAATTAAATACTTCAACAATTTATGTTTTTTTTTCATGACTTCATTTACATGAAGTTGCTCATTTTTGATTTTGTGATAAAGGTATTTAATTGATAGCCAATCACTACATAATATAAAACAAAGTCGCTTTCTCTGTCCCTATATAGAATATAAAGAAATATTGTTATTGTTGATGTTTCAAATGTGATGTCGTAAATATTTACATATTATACCCGTGCGAAGGCGTAGCGGGCCGCTACTTAGAAATATATAAATATTTGTGCACAGTTGATGGCAATTTGCTCACCCCCTGTTACATTACTACTGATTTAAAAACATAGCTGGTGAAATGTGGGTGTACTCTGTAGGTACACATCTGTCTATCCCTTCGAGGAATACAGGCGTGGTGTTAAGTTATGTTATTGATATTAATACCAGCCTATTATTGCAGGGCAAAGGCCTCTTTCATACAGAGAAGACATGCACGCAATGATCACCCCTTTTTATAAAAGACATATAACTTAAACAAAAGCTAATGCAGCTTTTTAATTATTATTATAGAACCAATCAAAAGTGAAGATAAGCAGAGAAAACTATTCTTTTTACAATTTTCCCCCTTTTTTGCAGTACGAACAACATGGTTTTACAATTCTAATGTTCCATCTATTATTCTCTCAAACACAGCTGTATATCGTAGTAGGTAGGAATGAGTTCACGTCTATAATTCAAGTCTGGCCTGGCGCGGTTATATCGCACGACATGTCGATCGATAGCTACGACTAAGGCTGCGTTTCCAGTGATGCGGCACTGCGCGGAGCGGAGCTTAGCGGTGGTAGAATCAACCAATCGCAATGCTCGAAATCTCAGACAAGACACGTGAACGAGAAAATCTTATCCTTAGGTGCAAGCTATACTTAATCTTTCGGCGTTGCCTGTTCATTTCGGTATTAAACTTTGAACTTATCATTCTTTATATAGTAATAGAGTATATTTTCTTGATTTATTTGGTGGTGTTATTTACGTAATACCTGTTGATGTAATAAAAAAATAATATTTATGAGGTTTGTTTGATTTAAAACACGATCTTAGGTACTCCTTTAAAACTTCGGACTACCCGTAACGTCTGTCAAAGGTCTACAAATGATAGATATGTATGTATGTCGGAGTCACCCAGCACTGATTTTTGGGACTGTGTTTACGGAAATTTTAGGTTCTTACAAAATACATGATTTCCTTCAAGGTATAGCGGGATAGTTGCTATTATACTATACATAAATAGGGGATGGGCAATCGTCTACTTGTTTGTTGATATTCAGTAATTACCAGTCTGCCTACATCATGATCGCATTAAAAAGCTTGTGACTTTTTATTGGGAGAGCCCTTCTTACAGTGGATGTTAATAGATCCGTCAATGGAGTTTGCGAAATTAAATAAATAAATATTGCTGGACAATTCACACAGCATCATCTAGCCCCAAGCTAAGCAGAGCTTGTGTTATGGGTACTAGATGACTGATATACTTAATACAATACATTACATAGATAGATATTTTTATTATATATAGCAAATACCCAGAACACCCGGAACAAATATTTGTAGATCGTACAAACATTTGTCCCAAGGCGGGAATCGAACCCGCAACCTCTTGCGTCGCAGGCGGACCTTCGCCCGCCGCGCCACATCGGTCGTCGTATTTCTATTAATTAAGTATTTCTTGCGTTTTTAGCGTTTTGCAGAGCTCTTAAACGTATTACGTTGATTCAAGTTAATTTGTGTGACCAAAAGATGATAATTATAGAGGCGGCACGTATAATATTTTTTAATTAATTTATTGTGTTGATTTTTCTATGAACTGTATCCATAACATGGACAAGCAAGTATGCACACGCGCTCTAGAATGGTAGTCTGGCTGAAACCATCCTAAAAGGTTATAATTTATACCACAGACAAACTAATATCTTAATACTCGGCTGTGCTCTTGACAACATCTGCAACTTTTATTTTCAGCTCAGTACATAACTTCACCCCTGTACTCCCTAAATGGTTAGCCACACATGCATCTATTATAACACCCAGTTCCATGTTATAGGGGGCCTATTGCCGTAAACCGGGCACAAATCCAGATTCCAGGTTGCTATTGAGAAAATTCCTAATGGCAACACCCACCCAAGACCCTATGCTACATCAGACTTACAACCACTAAATTAACAACGCAGTGAATGCTCAGCTCAGCTTATTGTGATATTCATAAGGCTGCATTTCCACTGAGGCGGAGCTGCGCGGAGCGGAGTTTAGTAGTGCATTCATTAACCGAAATCTTTACTGCGCTTCAGATTAGACATTGTGATTGGTTAATTCATGCACCCCTCCACACAGCTTCGCCTCAGTGGGACCACAGCCTAATGCATAATATAGCTACATTACATTAACTCACCTCTAATAAGCTTTTGAAGTAGGGACTACAGGCCGACAGGACCATTTTATGTGCCTTACACGTCTGGCCCTCGCAAGCTAGCGTCACCTGAAATATTGATGGAAATTAGCCACGTAGAAGACAGTCTGGTTATGAAGGAATTACAGACCAATTTCAGCAAAGGAGGGTTATTTTGCTTATAAAAGGGAGTCTGATGTATCACACTAGTTATATGTGTAAGCTTGTTGGTAAGTACCAACAAGCTTACACATATAACTAGTGTTACAAACACACATATAACACACATGTGTTGTATGTGTGTTTGTAACCACTTCACGTTGAAACCGCAGAAAGGATTTGGATGGAATGTGTTATGAGACTAGCTTATACCCTGGATTAGCACATAGACTATGTTATATCCTGAAAAAGTGCAGTAATCCTGTGGGAATTTTTAAAGTTCTCATGTTAATTTTTTAACTGCAGATAACACTGGCATGGTAACTAGTAAACAATAAATAATTTTTATTTCAGCAAGTTGGTTTAAAAAAAAACACTTCTGGAAGGAGAGGAGATCTGCAGGAGACAGTTAGTAACTTATTTGAATAAGATTTGTTGATTAAAGTATTGCAAATTAACAAATTTTGTGATTTAAAACAGTGTAATTAATGATAATAAAACCATTACCAAATGTGAATTTTGAAACTAAACAAACAGATGATTGTTTAGCTGTTAAAATACTTTTGCATACAAACATTAAAAACATAGATTTTTATGAGATTTATAACATCCCAAACAACTCAGTGTAAAGACTTAAAAATGACCACCGTAGACGCAAATCATGTAAATCAAACAAACAATATCAACTTGTGCTGACGGTATATTAACGAGAGATTGGTCATTTCTTATTCAGCAGCGGGATCAAAATTGTGTCAAGATATTTAGCAATTCAGATCAAGAGGGTGCAGGCTAACAGTTACAACAGTTTAGGTTATAACAATTTGTTTACAGACAATTAAAACATCATTTCGCCGTACTCACGTCTGTGAAGCTTTTTTCATCCCTCAAATGCCTGAAAGACGTCACCATATTTGTCTGGAAATCATTCCATTTGAGGAAGAATTGTTGATCACCCATTTCGAATTTTTATTACACTGAAAAACATAAATAAACTATTGAAAGGTGTTTAAAACGTCACACTTTTCATATTTATCGTGAAATCAGAATAGTTATCAGCAATTTAAGCACATTTTTTTTAAAGAAACCTTCACAATTACATACATAGTGCACTTTAGATCGTTTACCTACGTCACTAGTTGCAATAGAAATGATGCTTACCTACGATCACTTGGTTACACAAATATTTTCAATTTTGGTCCCTTTAGACCTCCTTGGATTGTTGTACAAGGGTACCGCGTATTATTTCGAAACTATCACTAAAAGTTAAGCAATTGAATCTCAAAATAAAGACGCTGTCTCGCATAAATTAGCGACTTCTTTCTATTTCTTAAAAATTCTTTCATTCACCTAGTTGGAGTTGCCAGAACTAGAATTTAGATTCGCCTGTTTTGAACAGAAAATAGTTTCCTTCATTTTTTAAGCTTCTTGAGCCAATTTCATTTTAAAATTTTAACAACAATCTTTACTTTTTGCAGTAATTTAATTTAAAATAATAAAAGTCCTACACCCGAGCCCACAACCTGAATTCGGGCGTCATTGCAAAGAGAGCGGCAGTTGACTAACTCGGTAAGTTCCCTGAGCGGGTTAGTAGTTACATCCTTGCCGCAATGATATTCGTGTTTGCCATGCGAGAAAGCCATCTTCATGGCCTTCTTTAGCTTCCATGAGTTATTTTTGTTTTATTAATATTTTTCATTCGATGCATTTGATGAAAATGAGAGAATTCGCAAAAAAACCATTTACTCAAAGAATCAGGATTCTTATATTTATGAAATAAACTTATTTAAATCATTACTTTTACGTGTATAAAATCAAATCAAATCTTAAATGAAATTACATTTTTTGTAGGTAAAATCCAACAGTGGTATCCCCAACCGTTCATTGGCCATCGTTCATTCTAAAACGTCGAGATGCGTTCATTCAATTTGTGATTTGATATTTTTTGAAAAACTGGATGAGCAAATTCATCATAATTTAGGTAAATTAAAAGGTGACTATGAAAATAAATGTTTTATAGAATAATCGAATCATTTATGTGGGTTAAACTGTGTTTTAAAGCAATGAAAAGATTGGAAGTCATCAGCGCCATCTCGTGTTGAGTAGGAACTACAATTTTAATGATTACGTTGGCCATCTAGCGGATTTTCACAACAACTAAATTTGAAAAATGCAGCTACATACAACCAACAGTTTAACATTAAATAATATGGGTTTCATGTATTTATAATATTTTGTAACCAACATTTTACTGTCAATCGGGTCGATCGAAGGTGAGCTACGCTTGCTGAGGTCAGTCTGTGGATGGGTGACCGTTCGTAACATATCGACGCCGTGCCTCGGAAAGCACGTTGAGTCGTAGGTCACGCCTGTCATTTGTAGATCTTTGACAGTCGTTACGGGTAGTCAGAAGCTCGAAAGTCTGACAACCAGTCTTACGTAAGGGTATCGTGTTGCCCAGTGGAGGTTAGATAGGCAGGCCATGTAAAATACTGGTACCTATTCAGCTGCATCCGGATAGACTGGAAGCCAACCCCAAAATAGTTGAGAAAAGGCTAGGAAGATGATTATTGTTTTGTCAAAGGGAAAAACAACGAACGCGCGTTTCGAACTCGTAGTTCGAAACGCGAGGACTGCATTAAAATCGCAGTTGGTGCATTCATTATAATTTTTAAAGTTCGTGCTAGCAGCTGTAGGTAGTTTTGAATAGTTACCTCAACTAATTTTGTAATGTATTCTTACTGTTTAGTTTAGATCCTAACTTTTTTTTAAAAGTTCTGTCATGAAAATCTTTTACGAACCATGAAATATGAAAAATGAATCAACTGTTCTATTAGAAATGCAATATACAGGATGGAAGGGATATTTACGAGCAACCTGATACATACTTTGAATTCAGAATGCTTCTGGACGCACCAGGGTTAACATTTTTCGTCATTTTCCTAATTCCTAACACGTTGAACGCCAAATGACCGACAAACAACACATTTTCTATTGTGTCTCGTTGTTTGGCAGTTAAGGTGTTAAGTTCTATTCCGATATTTTCTTTACTTCCAACAGTAAACATTATCATCTTCTAAGCATTACGTGTCCTACCCAATTAATTCTTTGAATATAAAGTAATATGTCGCTTTAGTAATCATATTAAAAAAAATCTGAAAATGTCAACGAAAATTCTGTTCAGAATCTTTTACTGAGCTCGTAGTATTATTGGGTTGTGTGACTGTTCCACCCTGTATATGTTTTTTTTTATACACTAGCATTAAATAGGTTTCTCAGGGTTTAAATAAAAGAATGTGTTTATTTTAATAATACACCATTATTTATTTGACAAAAACCGTTTTTAAAACGACACTCATATTGCATAAAAAAGAGAGGCAAAAGGTGAATCGTAACATCTTATTATAGCTATAATAATTGTATGATAATTACTATTAAAATCATGCGTAATAATGGTAAAATTTAGTTTACACTTACATATACGAGAGCATATTATTATTTTAAAACACACGAACACTACATTTAAAAAGGCCAAGCGGTGTTGCCACAATATCCTTATGAACTAGTTTAATTTATTTATTTTACTAGTAAGTACGAGATTACCACCTATTAACTAATTATAATTATGTAACATTATTGTTTAATGTTATTAAAACAGCAACTCATACCTACTGGCCTACTAGACGAAGCTAATTAAAAAAAATCTAAATAAATATAATTACAAATATCAAAATCATTCGCTTTTTTTCTAACTATAATTGACATGAAGCAGGATTCAGTTAAATTAATACATACACTTATACAATAAAACTTACTTTGGTATACATTTAGTTTTAAACAAATATTATAATTTAAGAAAAGTCACGTCTATCTTTGAAATATTTAAGAAAAGTTATTACGAAGTCTATTCGAAGAACTTCCTCGAGTGAATCAAAGTCGACTGCGTTAAATAGTTGTTAGTTTTTCATGCATTAGCACTTTCTAGTAAGTCTACCTTCATGTTTAACTGTCGATAGTACCTTCAAAGAATTTGTTTCACTCCTGGAAGAGCCTCAAGCATTAAAAAATATAATTTACACAATTATTGCTTAAAACTGACTTCTATACGAACTTACAAAGTGCTCTAAAAAGAGCGTATATTTATTAAATCCATATAATAATAATTATTATCATTACATTAAACCTTACAATAGTACTACTATTAAAATATATTTGGTATATAGTAGCGTTACCAATATACAAAGCACATTCGAACTTAGGTATATTCTAGCGTATGATTCGTCAATCCACAAAGGAGACATTAAATCCTAAAACTATCCTACAAGGTTTAACCTTCACAAAAAATAATAATATTGCTGCACCGATATTTTACCGATAAAATAATAATTATAATTAATAACATAAAAAAAAACTCGAATAAATTTTTGATGAAAACTAAATATTTTATTTCCAATAAAATTAGTTCCCAGTTTGGTTAACGGGTGTCCACCGAAAGCCATGGGTCAGTAACGTAACATAATATTCAGAATGTAGATATATAAAGTTATAAGTAAACCTAGGAGATCCTAACCTTTTCCTTAAAATTTATTCTAACCTCTAATCTTTGTCAGTAAAGAAATGCCATGAGTTTGAGCAAACAAAATGTTATTTATAAATTAATTCACGTTTTAAGAAATGAAGGACGTAGAAAAGTTCTGAAGTCTACGAAAGGGTTTACCCTAATCCTAGATTAGCATTTAAGACTGGCTTTTGCCCCTTGAGATAAAATGCTATGTACACTGTTCTTAAGTATAAAATAGTTACCTAATACTTATATCTAGAGAAAGAAATAGAGCTTAGCGGTATATAGGTAAAGATAGGCTGAATATTCAAGAAAATATTATTAAGTAAAGATATTTTAATTTAAGACAGACATGTCTACAGAATCTACACTATTTCTTAATCATAATTATTTAAGTAAAACCATTGTAATAGATGCTTAAAACTATTCATTGGTACTACAATTGGAGGTTTAACTTTAAATCTTAGAGTAAAATCTAAACTGTTAGAGAATGTAAACTTGACATTTTGGTATTATAGCTTAGAATAAGACAAAAAAATCGTTTAAAAGTTGACTAGATCAATTTTGGGTTTGCGAAAATTAAGTGTTTTTGGCTGAACTTTATTACTAAAATGGGTGTTTTACAGTACATGAAAAGGTATGAAAAATAGTACCTACTTACCCGACTAGATGGGAAATGCAAAAATCATCGGCTCCTAGCACATCGATAGGTAATAAGCTAAACTGTGCATTAAATATAGAGTGAAGATGAGTCATTAAGGGTCAGTGTTTCATAGTCTTTCAGTAACAACAAAATATAGCAAGTATATTTCGAAATTTATAAACTGAATTCGCCATACTCAGATCATCAGAAGTCTACAATAGGATAGATTAGGTAATTATGTTGATCTCTCACCCTAAAAGACAATAAAAGTTCACGATCACCATACGACTCTACTACTGTACATAGTACTAATAAAACTGGCTCACACCACTTAAGTTACTAAAATATAAGAGCTGAGTACATACTAACTAGAATTCAAATATACAGTGTACTTTTAAGAAGTGGCACTAAGAAAACTTCGTTGTTGATTACCCACATTTTTAAGCTTTAAAATAATTACAGTAAGGCATTATAGGACGGTTTATACTTTAAATTAAGGCAGCTAAAGGCACCTAGCTAAACTAGCAAATATTTACATGCTATTTATTGCATTGAAGTGATGGTCACCAAAATGGCAGCACTTAATGCTTCTACTCGTTGCTAGATGGCGTTGTTATAAAATATACATTCGTTGAAGCTTTACTTTGGATAAATTCCATTTTTAAAAACTAGAAAAAATAATTACAACCTTGCGCAAACGTACAAATATGTTACGTTTACTCGTTGCTAGATGGCGTTGTACCGTTTTCATTAGCTTTGGACGTCTGAATTTGCATATTTTGCAACGGTATTTTTAGTCCCCGCGGTGCTAGAATAAGTCTAGCAGGCGTCACGAAGACTAAAGCGTACTCTCATTTATTCACGCCAAGTATTTTCGCGGCCTCGTCTGCGGAAGAGAGTAGCTTGTTGATGGTTTTGTCGGGAATGCCGAGCAGTTTACCGATGAGGTCGCTGTTCTCCGGGTCGTTATCGGCCTCTGAGGAGTATTTACGTGATGTCATGTCCAGTTTGAGCTTTTTTTCGTACGGAGCCGAGGGAGGGGAGTTGTTGTTGTTAACGTTGCTCGGGATTTCGTTTCCTGAGCCGTCGTCTTCTTGGTAGTTATACCTGTAAAGATACGGAGAATTAGTTGTATGATTCTGGTATTGTTTGTGATTTTGGGGTTTGGGGTGTGGACTCTACGATATTTGTGTATCTTTTATTTATATACCTTCAAAATGAAACGTATAAGATTATACAATGGACTTGATTATGATTTACAAACGAAGCTTTCACCTCGAGCTGTCAAGTATAGCCTACTCACCCATTAGTTACTGCATCTTCAAGGGGCGTGTTAGGCGGGGAAGCCTCATCGTCAGTGATCTCTTCCCTGTGCTTCTTGCGATGTCGCAGCATGCTATGCTTCAGGGTGAAACGACGTCGGCACAGGTCGCAAGCGAACGGTCTCTCTCCTGAATGGGTCCTCATGTGACGACGGAGGTCCTCTGCAGACCAGAACCGACGGATACAAAAGGCGCAGACCACCTAGAAAGATAGAAAAGGTCATTGTAAAAGGAGGATTTTTTAAGAAAATTTTATGTTATGGAGGTCAAAAATAATAACAATCTGTTTGGGTGAAGATTAGAATCTTACCTTTCTGTTAGCATGGTCGGGAAACTTTCCCCTTTCGTCGTCATCGGCGCTCTCGCTCCTATCACTAGCAGCGTCCAAGGCTCCCTTGCTGACTAGCTGCTCATACTCGGCCGTATGTCCCGTCGCCAAGTGCGATAGGGCCCCACTCCTGTCTCCGAAAGACGCCTCACACAGATGGCATTTGAAGACTAGACCACCCTCATTTATTTCTTCAACGATTTCAGGGGTTGGCGAGCCTGGTCGAGAGTCGCCTCCATGTCTTGAATACATGTGTCTTTTTAAGGTTTCGAGGGATGAAAAGGTGCTGATTGCGCATGATCCGCATTTGTAAGGTCTATCTGGCACAGTTCTGGTGTCGCCTACTGGCTGTGGTAGGGATACTGGTTCAGGGACTGGGTCAGCCAGGATAGCTCTGGCTGAACCTCCATGCTTCCTTAATAGATGGCGGTCGCAGTTCGACTTGGTGGTAAACAGGAGTGTGCAGTGTGGACACTTGAAAGGTTTCTGCCCGGTGTGGGTGAGGACGTGCCGACGGAGGGACGATGACCAGGGGAACTTGCGGTGGCAGTAGGGGCATGATACTCTGTTTGGAGCTAGGCTGTAAGCCGACTTCTTCTTTGGTGGTAGCGCTGTGTCTGTTTCCGACCTAGAAAAAATATATAACTTACGTTAGTAACAGCTTTATAATTTGAATCAATATAGTCATTATTAAACAATGAAATGTATTATTTTAATTGAATGGTGAATTATAGTTAAACTTACTTATTTTCATCGCTGCCTGAGTTATTTCCCTCGCTAGTGGAGGCGACTAGACCCTCTTCATCTTCTTCCTCGTCACTGCGAGTAGGCACCACCGGTATAGGTAGTGGTTCTTGAGTCGGCGACACAGAGTTAGTTCCAGACTCCGTCTTATCATTGGTAATTGGAACGGGCTTATTGATCAAGTTCCCAGCGATTTTAAGGTCGAAATCCTTAGTCATTTCCTGTTGGCATGTGGCCATTAGGATTGCAGCGGCCGCACGCCGCGCCGCGGTGTGATCTTCCGCCTTGTTTTCCTGGTCAGGCTCTTCGTCTATTACTAGGGTATCTTCTTCATCTTCCTCATTGTCGGCTACTTCATCAGAATCTCGTCGTACGGGAGAGCGTTCTGATTGCTGTAAGGGCCTTTCAAGATGGCGAGCCAGTAAGGCGAATTTCATGCGATCAGTCAATGAGTCGGGTGTAGGGTACGGTGGCGGTGCCCGTGGAGCTGGTCTTCTCACACTCCAGTGCTGTGGATGTTGTTGCTTGACATGGCGTTCCATGTTAGATCGCAGAGTGAACCGCGCTGAACACTGAGAGCAGGAAAAAGGTCTTTCAGTTCTGTACCTCCTCTGCTTTTGCTTGGGCATCAAAACACCGTTCTTTATGACCATCTTCACGGAGTCCGTTTGCGGTACTAGAGTGTTATTCATTTGGGGGCGTGGAGATTCTGGGTGTGGGGAAGGAATCGGTGAGACCGATGGCGGTGGTTTTTGTTCCTCTTCCTCTGGCTCAATCTTAGGCTGACTGTCCTGGTCATTAGGGACGAGTCTCCCACCAGACATGCTCAAGCCTCGAATTATTTCTTTCTGTATGTGCTGTTTTATTTCGGCAAGTTCCTGGGAATCAGTAGGGTGGGGAAAAAACGAAGGTTGAAGTAAGTAAGGGGCGATAGGAAAGGATGGTGGCAAAGGTAAACCAGGGATTCCAGGAACTGTGCCTGAGTACAGCTGCGATAGCTGAGTGGCGTAGTAAGATGGATCGATTTTAGGAAGAGAGTTTTCAAAAAGTCTTTGAGAAGCTAAGAGGAATCTTGTCTTTTCGTATGCTGAAGCAGCTACACTCGATGGGTCAGGCTCGAAGGAAGGACGTGGTGGGGCTTTAGGCTCCTCAGAATCGGTGTCACGTTTCTTCTTACTGAGATCCAGAACATCACAACTATTATTGTCACTGGTGCTCAAGTCTACGGGAGCTTCTTCATCGTACGAATCGTGTGAAATGTCATTGGAATTGTACGTGATTTCTGGTGGCCTGAACTCAGGTATTTGCGTTAGCTGACCAATGCCCTTCACTTTAATCCGAGGTTGAGGTTGCTCTACGTCTCTTGGCATAGGCAAAGGTAGAGGCGACTCAGGTAATGGCAATGGTAACGGTTTGGTTGTTAAGTTAGTGACTGGATGTCTGTCAGTAATGAAACTTGGAGTAAAGTGCGTTAGTGGCGTATCGCGTCCAGAACTTTCGTTTCGCCTATCAATGTCTGGGGTGTGGAAGGCGAGTGATCTTTTCACTTCATCCCTTGCAAGTTTTGAGTTCACTTCATCATTATTAGGATCTTCAGACGGGTGGTATATTATTGAGCGTTTCACATCTTCTCTTGTGACTTTAGCATGTCTGTTCCTTAAGTGACGCTCACAGTTAGCTTTGGTTGTAAAAGCGTAATTACACACGGCGCATTCATACGGCCTGTCCCCGTTATGTGTACGCATGTGACGTACTAACGCAGCCTTATCTAAAGAGGCATGAGGGCACATGTTACACTGATAAGGTCCCGGGCCCGTTCCACTCAAGTGCACTCTATTGTGTCCCTTTAGAGCTCTTAGGTTAGGGAACTTGGCAGGGCACAACCTACAGGGAAACTCTCCGCGCAGTTTCATTCGTCTGAACTCAGCTGCGAAATTGTCTTGTGTTTCCTCTTGATCTCTGTCCTTGATAATGGTGTCAGGAGGGGTTAGAACCGAACCTTCCAAAGACACTCTTGTGCCAGTGAGCCTCTCCAAAAGGCCGCCAGCTGACGTGACGTTTAATATCGATTGAATATCTGCCAAGTCGCGAGCGGCATCGATGTGTCTTATGCCATTGGTAAGATGGTTATCATCGAATTTGGGTGTGAATCGATCCATAGGTGGTGTCAGCGTACCGGGAATGCCAAAAGACCTGTTTCTTAGATCTAACTTGGCAAAGAAATCCTCCCTGCGATCTCTATCAGGACTGGGAATCCGTGTGGCTGATAGGCACGATTTCCTATGAATGTCCAAAGCTTGTCCACAAGGAAAGTCTCTGTAGCACCTGTCACATCTGTAACGCTGATCTGACACTGACACGTGATGGTTTCTCTCGCAGACTCCTCTGGCAATTTCGGGGAACTTTTTGCTTGAGAAATCAACGAAGGTAAGATCGTCGAAGCCAGTCTTTGTGTCGTCGCTGTGCGCGGAAAATCTGTGGATGTCGAAAGCGTTGACCGAGTCGAATCGCTGCCGGCACTTGGGGCACTCGAACCTTGCTGTTCTCTTGTCCATCGGGATGTGGGATGGTGACGTGGACGCGGCTCGCTTACGCGCTCTCCTCAAGTCTTCCTCCTCGCTCCTGTCGGATCGGTTGTCACTGTCGATGCTCGTCGTCCTAGTGACGCGCAGGTCTTGTTTTTCAATTTGAACGCCGTCCATTTCTTCGTCGGCCTCGATTTTAGCTTCACTGATGACCTCCTCTGTTTTGATTTCTGTAACAAAAGAGTACATGTTACAATTGATTACGGATTGTATGTTTGAATAACGCAGGGCGCTTTCTTACAATTCCAAGAAAAGTCGACAATAGAATAGATGAGTCAGGCAATTCACTGGTGCGAGGTCGCAATATTAGAATAATAATATCTAATATTATTAACATCATTGGAATCGATTCTAGTTACAATTTGCTAATCGTTTTATGTATTCATTCATTACGTGTTTGTTTGTCTGTACTCGACAACAGATGGCGTTTTGTTTTGCAGTAACCTATGCGCAAACAAATGCTATCTTCTCGATCTAATCTTTACAAAATATAGTTTACATCACCAAAATAGCGAATCACCGAAGTAAATTGAAACCTAAAAAGCTTTTTCCAAATTTATTATTTTAAAACCAACCGTAAGCTTGGTTCAATACGAATCAAAATCGAACAATAGTCTCCATCCCTAAAATTCTCAAACCACAACAAAGTTCTCGACGAATGATTCACACTATCTTTTGTTTTAAAACGAACTGTTACTTCGATCTAAAAACTATTCTGTGTGCTACGGAACAAAGCTTATTTCTCTTTGTAACTATTCCTGTGAGCCCCGCTGACGCTATAGGGCACAAAAATCAATAAGACTGACACCTAGTGGGCTATAGCTAGAGGAGTGTGTATGGTTGGCAAGCGACTGAGTCACGTAAATGCTATCAGATCGTTGTTTTGTGAAAAGTAGCGATTGTGAGATACTTTAGGGACGTGCTATGAATAAATACATGGGTATATTTGGCGGGTAATTCCATAAGCTACACGCTCGATTTTCATGATAATCGAGTTCACAAAATGTAAGAGCAATAAAAGAATCCAGACACAGACTTTATGCAAAACGTACAAGATATATGAATGGAGTCGTTTAGTTGAAAACCGAGATAGTACTAGAAGGAAAAAACATCCAATACAATTTATAGAATTATACATTACAACAATAGACATGAATGCTTTTTGAATATACCTGAAAGCTCAATGAAAAGTTGCTGTCAGCCTTAATTCCTATAAATATGATGGGTCCAAAAACATACCTTGAGGGACACCTAGTTTCTACAACCCTGAGAACAACTTTTGAAAGATTTTAAGGCACTTATGACCTGATTGTTATTTCAATATTTAAGCTGGGTCTAAAAAAACCCATGTCTTTTGTTTCATTCACTCTTAGATTTCCTAGAAAGATACGTAGATTAGAATAAGGCTATCAGATGATTTTGTGATATAGTAGCATTTGTAGCATATTTAACGAACGTGCGTTGAATAATTTCAGATATTTGGCTGGTAAAGCACACATTTTATTGAGATTAGTTCGCGGCAACATGATATTTCATTTTAATTATTTAAAAAGAAAATTGATAGACGATTGTGATTTATTAAATTGCTCATTGGTTGAAATTGAGATATTTTATTTATGTTCTATGCTATGGTCGCTAAGGCATATAATAGTTTGTAACAGTCCGATATTATCGTTAAAGATCTTGAGGTAGGTTAGTCACGAAGAATTTTATTCCTTTCTTGATTTAAAAGAAAACACACTGATTCATCTACATATTATTAATACGCCACAGGCTATCTCCAAGTCATGCAAATGAATAAAATAAACCTCTCACCATCAATGTATAAATATTTTAACAAACACATTTTATTCACAAATTTATTTGAGCACTGAAACATACGCTTATGTTTAGATTCACTATGGCAACATTAATCTCCACAGACTGTATAATTACACATTTTTCTATTACTGTTCTCGACATGTCAGGTCTGCAGTTCTTTTGTGAATGTTAAGCCGAAACAGGAACGCTGTATGTGACACCAGTTCAATGCCCATAGTAATTTCCGAGCAGGACAATGTTTCTGACTCATTGTACGTCACTAACCTACATACGAGATTACTAATCAATGCATAATACCAAATAAGGGATAAAATTATATAATTAATTGACATTTACCGCGTTTTGGGTATGAGGATAAGTTGGTTTTAAAATTTTAAATATAGGAGTGTCTATCATTGCCTGTCGTCAGCTCGAATACCGTCCATTGTTACATGTGTCAATGAAGTATTTTTTTCTCCATAGATATTATGTATTAAGTTTAAAATTAGTTTAAGGAACTTATTTTCCTGTTAATATTTCATTCTAACTTTTTTTAACCATAAATTGTCGGCCTAACTACTTGATTTATCTACTATAACAGTGAATAATTACTGTCCTTTTCATCGCGTATTCGGGGACTTTGTAAAAACATGTCAAATTGTAAGCTGTTTTAAAAAATCCGTCACGAATTAAAAGTTTGCGCAACAAAATACAATATAACATGATATGGATACAAAATTAGACACCTTCCTACAAGTTTTCTGCGCATTCACCTAAATTACATTCATACGTATTATCACGCGTATTTAGATAAACACATCCGCTGAGAGTCGTATTACGCAGAAATTGTCGACATCGGTAAAAAGAAATGAATGGAAAATGGATAGAGAATATCAGGCTATGTGGATTTCGGGTAAGGGGAGTATTCACCCTCTATAAAGGCGGTTTTCGTTTGCAGATTTTCCCGGATCTGTTATTTCGGGGAGGGAGATTTGCGCCCCTATATTAACCCCCTGGCTACGCCCATGAGATTTCCCCCTAGGGAGAACAGACTGCCCCAACACAGAGGAAGGTGGAGTGGGCGTTTCAGGTATTATCAGGCAAATATCTGCTTTACAAGAGAAAACGTACGAAAATGTTATAAGCTGTAGTTTGTTCAAGCGCCATTTTCAGAGTCAACATTATTTCTCGTTATTTTATATGACTAAGATTGAATTTGGTTACTGTGTTATGAATTAAATCAGTGTGTTTCTCGAAGTCACCATTCGTCAAGTCTTTCAAGAGTGCATTTCCAGTAATAGCCTGCGAATCTCCAATGCTAGATCTTTTATCATCGTCACGAGGATCGACACTTCGTTTGCATAACACCTTTTTCTTAACATAATACCACTCAGTTCACATAGCAAGCTTTTGAAGAAATCATGAACAAGCAAATGTATCGTGTCGGGTTTTCTTAGCAATAATCATTTCACGCAATCTTGTCTGTAACTTGATGCGTGTGCGCGTTGGCAGACGCTATCACACCGGAGTGTAACAAACAGTAAGTTTGTGGTCCTTCTTTAATTGTTGTCTTATTATAAGTAAGGATCCTTTGATTCTGGGGCAGGAGGCACTTCCTAATAAGCTTTAACACGGGCGATATATTCACTGTCTTCACTTAGTATTATAAACTAAGGTACTGGTCTTCTAGTATGTAATTTGATGGTGTTTTAGTTATTCCGCGCTACTAATACTTGGATTTTAGCAGAATAAGTATCTTCGAAATATAAAAATTTCGAACTCGATCACTAAAGATGCATCTGTCCAGTGTGCAGAGTTATTAACGTCACATAGATAATCGTCTCAATGAGCTACATCTACGAAGTCGTTACTGTAGCCGGGATCTACGTTGAGCGTATACTATATTATTATATAGCCATTCCAATTTCCACCGGCGACGGTGTAACTACAGCCATATTTTACGCAACATGTACAAGGAAAACAAAAGTGAAGTTTAGTCGCGAATGTGTCGAAATTGAAAACGTATTTGTTCTCGGAAACGCTCTGAAATGCGCTAAATGCACGCTTTTGGCAGCACGCGTTCAACGAACCATTGAAATTATTATTTATTGTCAATAACAGGGAATAATGACGTGTTTGCATCAAATATGGCGGCGTATTTTAGTCAGTTGTGATCGGGAGAAGTTTCTGAAATTGATTCATATTCGAATTCCTCTAACGATAGTACAGATGAGTTCATAATCGGATGCATGAAGTTTGAACTGCTTTAAAAAACATAATCTTGAAAAACTTTCCTTACGACCAGCACTAGGGTCAGGAATGTCCGTTCCAGCTACAGTCCCATCTTTAATACCATTCGTAGTGTGTTTAGAGATAGTCTATCGACTACAAAAGTTTAAGTAACGTCTGATAGATTATAAACATCTTCATAAGTTTCACGGCCTAAGTATTTAATTAAAACATATTTTATTACTGGACCCGAGAACAGCGCTGACGGACAACCAAAAAGAATTTTAAATTAATATTAACTGTCCAGTTCCACGTGTAAGGGTCATCAAAATAGTACAATCACGGAATAAACACCATTCAACGTAGTCGAGTTCAATAACTTCATATACGGAGAAAAGGTGTGACATAGAAGCGCTGGCGCACCGTGACTTCCTCCTTCCCGCTTATTCGGAATTTAAATCGACCTATCGCCATCCCGAAGTGTCCCGAAGTGAGCCGAAGTTGCACGACAATAACTCTTATTGTCTGAATAATAAGATGGTTGTCTTTCTAACGGTGGGCGGCGCATATTATAAGCTATTTGATTGATATGTCGGGGACGTCGCACAGTACCGCTGCTTTCTTCAACACTCCAATGAGCCTCAACGGTACTGAATTACACCATGTAGTATCTCCAAGCCGTCACTTATGGTGTCGCCATCGGCAATTACCTGACCATACGGGTTTGCTTTCGCAACTGTTGTTTTGCTGGGAAAATCAGAGTATTTTGCACGGTATTGCGGTCTAGTTAGGTTATCCTGGCGGTAAAGTTAAGTTTGTCTGTGACAACTAAGACGGCTATTGTCTAGAAATTGATAATGTGGTGCGCGGCCGTTCATTTTGTCCGTTTGTTAGCAATGCACTCGTTTCGGATCTCGGGGGAAACTTAATTATGGGTCTATGCAATTGGTACGACATTTTGGTTGAGAAACTTTCTATTTGTCAAACCAATTTGTCATTGCAAAATGTGCCAGGTGGTATGTCTCAAAACGACAGCGGCAGAACTATGCCAGATGCCACTTTAGCAACAAGTTCTCACAAAGTTTTCCAATACCCTCAATCTATTCCAGTAAGCCATGAATGAAGTAACACAAACACGAATAAAATCAACAAAACAACAATTTTATACCTCATCATCACTCCGTGGCCGTACTGTTTATGGTTTTAAGATGGCGTCCTTATTAATGCAAGTCAGGAGCGTGCCTTCCGCAGTAACGGTGCAGTTATGATGCCACGCTGATGTCTGCCTTCAATATTTTATGGGACGCTATAGTTCTGTTGGTTACTGGGACGTTTGACTGGCTTCTGGACTGAATTAGGTATTTATTTTGGTTCCAGAGTCTCTAATACTAGAACCAAAAGCAAGGGGAAAGGTTTTGTTAATTTCTTAATTTATTTTCACAGTGATCAGCCTTATGATCTCTGGAATTAACTTTTAGTGGAGATGATTAGATTCAAGACTGAATGGATTCTCTAACGTGTCCAATTAACCCGTAGATCATAGTGCATATAATTATATCATCATATCATCCTCCTGCACTTATCCCAATTTATTTGGGGTCGGCGCAGCATGTCTTCTTCTTCCATACATTTCTATTTGCCGTCATCTCAGAAGTCACCTCCTTCCTAGCCATATCATCTTTCACGCAATCCATCCATCGTTTCTTTAGTCTCTCTCTACTTTTGTAACCCTCCACATTCATACTCAAAACTTTCCTCACAACATGATCATCATTCCTTCGCATCACATGTCCATACCATGACAACTGATTTCCATATCATAGTCACTAAATCTAAATCGATAATTGAACAAAGTATCTCGACATTATGAAATGTAGTTGTTTTCATTTCACAGGAAGTCGCCGATTTAATTACCGTTATTAGAACGAGCGAAGTATCATGTTCGTCATTAATGTGTTTATTAATATCTAGTGTTCAACCTTACGTGTGTGTTTCCAAGAAAATAGAAATATTCGGCGTAATTGGAATTTTATGAATAGAATATGTCGATGTTAACAAAACTTGGGTCGTGTTGAAGGTGTCCCGTTTCGATGTCTGACGTAAAGACGTATTTTGACATTATGTTACAGATTAGAACGTAATCCAGTTATCGATGTAACGAATATCGTTGCGCTTCTGTTCTTTTTTTGTTAGGTAATGGTATTACTATTCTTAAAACAGAATTGTGAGTTTCTTGAAGGTGCAAGAACGATACCCTACAATGTTTTAAGTGGATCTTGGGGATGAAACTGTTTTGTCGGATTCATATTTTTTGGCAGTTATTATATGGCGCAATAATATCGGGGTTTTCTTTCCATCTACGTCAAATCTAAGCTGTGTATCTCCACACTTAGAACTATTGCTCTATTACTAAGTATTTATCTCGAGAGCACTCAAGACAGAACAAACAGCCAACAAAAATCCCATTGTACCTTCTGATGACGTCATCCGATAAAACGAAATCTCGATACGAAATCGATCAATCGCTCGCCCAAAAATGGTTTCCACTCGATCGCTCGCTTTCTCCGAACGGAAAAGCGTCCCAATTAGGCGCATACGCAAGTCGCGGGGGGAAGGGGAGGGGGGGTGCAGGTACTGGGCAGTAGAGATGTGAATAATTGAATGTTAATTCGTTTAGGGCCCGAGAGATGGCAGGACCGTCGACCCGGTGTTCGTGATGTGGATGCCAAGTGATGCCACATATTTCTTGTAGAGTGCTTTGACACTGAGTTAGTTTGGATGTGGCTTGATTGATGGGTAGACAGACACGCGTATAGTTTAATGTTTAATCTGAATAATAAAACAGATTTAAAAAGAAAAAATATCGAAGTACATATAGTAAATAACATTTAATAACATACAATTTAAAATTAGATCGAGAATGGATGTAATTTCATTGATTGAATTCGCCTTAAAAGTTTTTTGATTGACATTTTATTAGGGCAACCATCCCGTCGAAATTACCGGGACATAACTTATTGTTTATTTCATTAAAGGTAATTGAATAATACGTTTTCTTTTAACAAAACAGCGACGTGAATTGAATGGCTACCTATAAATCCAATGCTACATAGGTATATTTGCTTTTATGTACTCACGATCATAAAGTATAAAAGTTATTTGAATTACCTACAACCGATTTAACATACACGTGGAACCTTATTGATTTAATTAAGAGTAACACACCATGTTACATTGACGTAGTTTTCTCAAGTTTTGTTTAAAATCTTGACATGTGGATACACCTTGTATGTATTACAAAATTTGTAACATATTGAAAAGGTTTTATTTTTGTTCATTAGTATCAAATTTGTTCAGCAGTTTAAGTCCAGGCAATAAAAAAGAAGATTATAGTTTATGGTCAGAGAAAGCCAGTGTTCTAGTCTATGGGTCTCATATTCGAGTTAGCTGTGACATATTATAATGATGTCTTAGTATGCTATTTTAGAACAATGCCTTATTATTATTCCTCTAAGTATTGGGGCGCTCTGTGGAGCTCAACTTAATTTATCAGCCAGTGACTTCTATCAATTCCTTATTTGAAATTTAATTGGCTATTAGCCAGCCCAGTTGTGTATAGACGCGAGATATTGTTATCTACGGTAGAGTATTATAACTCAACATCTTCGGAGAATGGAGATTATTTTAACTTTCATGGAATTTTCAAATGACCCAAGAATACGTTACAGTCCTTTGCGGGTTTGTCATTATTTGCCGTTTTGTATTTACAAACAGCAATTAGGGCCGGAAGACGACACAAATGGGTTATCAGATAAAGTACCGTTGGTGCTACACCTTCGGCAGACGTCCTAATCGGTCAGAGGACATTGAGAGCACCTAAAATGTTTAGTGAGACATTAAACTGTTGACAAAATACCTATTTACATTTGGTACTGATAAAAGTAGCTGGAAACGCGAATTTTTTACCAAAAAGTTTAAGAGTTGTTTTCGTTTTAAATACTAAATGAGGTTTAATCGTAGTTTTATTTTCTAATGAGCCAAGGAATAGCACGTGTATTGATAAAATATAAGAGAATTTAATGTGTCATGTTGTAAATTGATTCACATTTCCTTTTAAGATGGTAATAGTCATGATTATTGCGGAAAAGGAAGTAGATTAGTGAATCTAATCTAGAGAATGCTATGTGATTTCTTAACGCGGCTACGTAAGCATTTGTTTTATGTGATTCATATGGAGTGTCGTTAAATATTATATCTTACAAAAAATAACTTTTCGTGTTCCACTTTCTTTATCTAGGCCTTGATTTTAAAGCTAATTTGGCGAGCCTTGTTTTAAATAATAAAAAGCACAGCGGCAAATATGTTTTGGTCATGTTTGTCATGAATTACGTATGCAATGTGTATCCACTTGCAAAGGAATCAGATATGATTTTACTATGTTTCTAGTAGATGACGTAGAGAGTAAGTTATTTACAAGAGAAAAAATATCTAAAGCTTTGCATTGTTCCTACTCAAAGCTCCATTCTAGATATCATTGAATCTATTAGTTTAAGGTACCGTTGTCTGCATGAATGGCCTTAAGATGGCTGTTGACACAAGTGTATGACACAAAAGGATGTTAGGATCTCTCTCGAGATTGCCGCGTCGGCTGAGCAAACCGAATTCCGTGTCCGATTGTCTTAATGAGTGTCTAATGAGATATTTTGTGTTATGTTTGGCTTACGAAACTTCGCCTTGGTTTTGTTAAATCTTACTGTTTGAACAGTGGGTCTTAAAGGGCTTTATTGTATCGCGTGCGTAAAAGAATTTAGAGGACAGATCATGGATGGTCTACGTAGAATTTGATCGATATGTAATTAGTATGTTATCTGATATCGTGTTACGCGTACTGGCTTGTACAGATTTATCAAATCAGATCAGTCATGTCAGGCTGAGCAACTCATAACTGTTTGTATCTACGCGTAAAAATAAGTTTCCTTAGAATAATACCATTTAAAATGTTAGTCTGTAAGAATATATTTGCATGAAGGTAGAATTTTCAAGTAACGTGTCCTCTAAGTGCCGTAAATGTTATTTGAAATAACAATTGTAGATACACACCTGTGATGGCACGCCACAGATAAGAAGAATACACCTACTCACTTTAATTACTTCTATTTGAAGTATCAATAAAAAACGACAATAAAAATTTGCTTGCAAGCCTCGGCTATTTTACATAACTATATTGAAGAATCCGTCCGATATGTCGCTCAATACCGGATGCCAAGTCATAAACATTATCAGCTGTTCTAAAACGTTGTAATAAAATATGGGGGTAGTCGTATAAATGCTCGGGTGTCGGATACCGCGCGTGCGCGCCATCAGTCGTCAAGTTGCTGTCATTGAGCGCATAAGCATCTCGTTGCACCGGAGATGCGATGAATGGTGGTCTTAATCTTAATGGACGGCAATGACATTGTATAAATAGAAAGCTGGCTTGATTAAAGGATATATGATCATAGAATGATTACGAATAAATTGTGATAGGCAGGTACTTACGTTGTGAAGATGGCGGTTCGGCCGCAGGAGGCGCGGGCGCGCTTGCAGCACCCTGCATGGCCCGCGACGGTCGACCGCGCCTTCGCCTATGGAAAAAAAAAGAATGAGTAATTTAATTTTTTAGATAGATAAAATTTCGTGTGACAAAATTAAAGCAAATCATTGTTGTTCATTGCTACGTATTGTTTATAATTGCTTTATATATATAAAAAAGCTTACATACATTTATTTTTATTGCAGGACTTATCCGCAAAAAATAAATAAAAATGATGGTTGACGAATTTTAAAGCAGGTGTGAAGTTAATCGGAATAAACGTTTTGAAACAAGTTATGGGAGTTTAATTTAATTTAATTTTTATGTTATTAATACTTCAGTTTCTTAATAATGTATGTTACCCGTATGTTTGACATTAAAAGCGTTTTATCGAAGGCTTGTGTGGTCTCCCTAATCTAAAAGTAGAAATAAATGTTGAAAATGATCGTTACGATTGATACAGTAATTATTTTATGGACATAATTATCATGATCGCTTACAGTATGACATTAAGCTACCCCCCACGTATGTTTCACTTTTTTTGTGTTTGATGCTTGATTTTAACATAGCATACAATATGACGCCTACTAGAGAAATCTACTAAACGTTCAAAAAGTACTGATTCTTAGATTAATTTACATGAATGAAGTTTAATTTAAAAATAAACAGAATGATTGTTACTTCCTATATGCGTTAGCCTTATTAAATGATAAAAGGCAAAGACATTATGTACCAACCTATCTAAGTATAACATACCTCAACTTAAAAAAAAAGCTAAAGTAAATAACTGAAAATTTCGATAAACCACTTCGTAAGTGACAAAGAGTATTGAGTCACTCACTATCTGCGGCTTCCTGCGACACTTGACGCTAATCATCGATCCACGAGAAATGAGGGTACCTAATCTACGTACACCTATCTGGTGGGTAGGGCCACCAGCTTTTATGATTGCTTTGAGACTGTCCTGTTTAATACTTATGGCATAGTTTAGCCGTGTCTACACAGTAGTCTGGGGCAGGTCTGTTCTGCACCTTACATCAATACATTAATGCGTACTGAGCCTATTGTGTGTAAAACTTAGTGGATTATAATCAAGACCCAACGGTGGAATTAATCGTGGTATTCAAGCCATTATTAAATTTGTTTGATAAGTTGCTGTTGACCGATATTGATGTGTGTGTACATAAGCCTTAAAATATACGAATAAGTACCTGTTTTTTTTCTTATTAAGACACCAAGTCCCAAACATGACCGTCGTCAGACGGATGTCATGCTAGCATCAGTAGGTATTTTAAGGTCTCATGAACACATTACAATCAAAGTTTGAGTTTGGATAGTTTTCTTTAAGAGGAATGTTGTTGTCTTCATTACCCAATAGTATTTTTAAATCTATGATATTATTTAAAAGTTAATTTGTTTGATTATTATTTAGTACGGAATACCGTGTAGTTAATTTAATTAACAATAATTCGTGATAGTTTAAAGATGTAAGATTTGTTTTAGGTATAAATTAATACTATATTCTGAAAAGGTACCTACTTTGTTATATTATTGTAAAGTTAATTTATCAGATATATAATTAATGTAAAAAAAAAATCAATCATTATTATCTACAAGAGTTAAAGACCACACAAACATCAGCATTATTCGGTTAGATCACATGGAAAATCCCTAAGATAAAGACATATCCACGACGGATGTGCAATCATTTTTTATTTATAATCATTGATATACAAAAAACCCTATTTTGTATATCAATATTTATAATGATAAAATTATCAACGTACCGAAAAACATGCGAAATCATATAGATAAAAAAAAAAACACACAAGAGCGAGTCGGACACGAAGGGTTCCGTCACATGTTGAGCAAAAACCGACAATTAATAACCATAGACCAGTCCGCTGACAGATAGACAGACGGGCAGCGGAGGCTTAGTAAAAGGATCCCGTTGGCACCCTTTAGGTACGGAACCATAAAACAAGAAACATAAAAAATATCCTTTATCTTAATATATATATTTCTTGTGTGCGTGTGTATGTGACTGAACTCCTCCTAAACGACTGGACCAATTTTGATGAAATTTTTTGTGTGTGTTCGTGGAGATTCGAGAATGGTTTAGATTTACAATTGGACCCGGTAGGTGGCGCTGTACGGGCAGGACGACGTCTGTTCGGTCCGCTAGTATTCATATAAAATTGTAGCTACAGTAACCTGTCAGCTGGTAAGCAGTTCATTGCGCCAGTGTCTCGCCATTTATTAAAACCCAGACAATGTATGCTAATAACCCAATCGACTAATAACACTACATGGATTGTCTTAACCGAAGTTATATTTAGCGTTACAATAAACAAAGAAATGTATTGAAGCAAGTGTATTAGAAAGAAGAAATAAAATAAAAACATTTGTTTATTGGTTGTGATGCCAAAAAACAAATACTTCTACTAGTTAGACTTATGTCTTGAGTCAAGACATAATCCTGTATATTTACCAGGTCAAGACTCTTGACTTATAAGGCGGTCAAATATACAGGAAAACCACTATCCAACTGGTTTGCAACTAATTTTAAGACCTGCATCGGAATACGAAATATGATAGCAAAAAAAATCATTTCACTAACTTTTCCAGCATCGCTTACGTCAGTTTGACGTTGACGGTGTCATACAGGGATGACAAGTGGTACAACAACGGTTAACAACGTTTTACGTTTTATTTTTCCAAGTAAAAAGCTTTTTTTCTGTCCCATTTTTTTATCCACGCCGCATGGTCACCCTACACCGTTCGCTAGTGCAGCGCACGCGCGTCTGACCTATTATAGTCCAGACAATGCGAGCGAATAACCCGCTGCTGGTATGCGACTGCTTATGTACTTATTACCTGTCATATGGTTACCTGCTACTGCTACTCTGCGCGTTACTTAATGCAGATACTGGTAGCGTTATGCTGTCTACCTAGTTCAGTTGGTTTTTGGTACATACACTGGATTTTTATTAGGTCACTAGCTGTTACCCGTGACTTCGTAATACTTTCATATGTATTCAGTGAAAAGCTGTTTTTTGATATTACAAACAGACAATTCAATTTTATTTATTTGTAAGTATGTTTAGATCGTAGGTTTTGTAAGTTTGTCGAAACTGAATGTAAAATGAATTTTTATTTTATTAAGAGATTTCATCAATCTTTTCTAAAAAAAAGAACATTACGGGTACACTTACATATTGAGAAATGTATAGAAAATGTATGTTAAAGGTAGATACAGTCTCTGTGATCTTAAAAAGATACAAATCCACTTGATTAAAAGATTTAATAGGCGACATTCGGTGTTAGTACTTCGTTCTTACGTATTCTTAGTATATTTTCCTACCATAGGTAGGTTTTCTTAATTCTATTTTGTCTTGTTCAATCCATAATAATAAATAAATAATGCTGGACAATCCACACAGCAACATCTAGCCCCAAACTACGAGCAGAGCTTGTGTTATGGGTAGGTACTAGATGACTGATATTCTTAAAACAATACATTACATAGGTAAATATTTTTACTATACATAGAAAATACCCAGAACACCCGGAACAAATCTTTGTAGATCGTACAAATAGGCGGGAATCGAACCCGCAACCTCCTGCGTCGCAGGTGGACCTTCGCCCGCCGCGCCACATCATAATGAAGTGAGCCAGCATTTTGTAAAGCCATTATTTCGCAGACATATCTCAGCATTCCCTTAGCTTGAAACTTAACATCTTGCGCGAAGTCTCAGCTTTCACTAACACGCTAAATGCACTGAAAATGACTCTCAGCGCGGCGCCTTTGATGGTCAGGATTACAGTTTACTTGGAATCGTAATACAATATTAATATTACTTATCTTGGTACGCGGCTCGCTTTGAACTCGGAAATTGTGGTTATCAATAAGAACTTATTTCGTTTAGTCATTAGTGGATCGATTCAGCGGGTATTGAAGAAGTTCTTGTATGACCTCGGTATTTGCTATGATCATATTTAAAGCGGGTAAGCTAAACATAGCCTTCTAATATTAAAATTCATGAAAATATAAGTTTATTCGGTTTTGGTCATAATAATTGAAGGGAAGCTGTGTTTTTGTTACCAATCATTTATCAGCATACTTCTTTTTAAATCAAATAAGATTAAATTACGATCGAAAGTTATTCGGATTCCAATGAGCCTGTTGTCAGTGTAACATTTCCATGACCTTCCAATTGTAACTTGTAGTCATCTATCATTTCAGGAACAAACTTAATTAATAAAAATAATAAAGCTTGTAATAAAACCTCCATAGAAGTGCTAACATGACTGTCAAAATCAAAAATCGAATGAATTTGAGATGGGTCATTCTAATAATTGTGCACTCTAAAAATACGAACGATTTAAAAAACGAATTGTAGATACAATTAACACTTTTTTAACGATTTTTGTGATTGTTACATAAATAAAAATCATGTTCACATTTTCCATGTTTCCATTAAGAATGTAATAAAATAAAGCACCTATTGATTCTGTTATCACGAGTCACAAGGATTTCTTCATTATCAGTTGGTAGACGTGATCCGATGACTGCTTCTAATCTCTACCTATTGTTAACTAATTATTACATGTATTTTAACAAGTAGATTGAGTGCGTTGAGAAGGTGATTTGTATCACGTATCGATTCTTATGTAATTTTGTCATATTTTTCTGGGATCTTGTTTGTTGTAAATCCCATTTTAAAGATGTTCCAGCCATAGGACTTATATTTCTGAATAGTAACTTTAAAAAATTGTCTTGGATCTTCCTCATTTAATGCGTTCTATACCCAGTTTAAATACGTAAGTGAATAATATGAAATAATTACATGTATTAGAAGATCAACGCCACAGATTCGGTGTGAAATAACTTGGCGCATCTAACAACCGTATTATTGCGAAGTAAACGTCGCTCTTTTAACATTGAGACATTGGCTTTAAGACGTATATCTAAATTATCTGTGGAGCAGGTGTAAATTAGACTTTGAAATGAGCAAACGTATCCTGGAATAAGAATTTAAGATCTGATTTCGTTTGTAATACCCTTGAATGCTCAGTAATATATCGTCTATCTATTGATATAAATGTAGATAAAAAACACCTTGCATCATAATCAAATAATATAGAAATAAACGGCAATTACTAGATAAAACAGTAACATCTGTCCGAACGATAAGTCTGTCCGTGACGACGTTGTAACATCTTCACTTTGAGAGGCTGGTTGTCGCAATGTGGTCATTACTGCAGATGATGATAAACACTTATCTCGACTGATAGATATTGTAAGAGTTTGGGCACGATTGCGATTTGTACGCTGAAGTTGAGATTAGTCGCATTGACGCGAAATTGATTTCTAAGGCATCTTGGGGTTAACTGTGCTAAATTAATGGTTATTTTAGGTACCTGATTTTTTAAAGGTGGCCATTCTGACAGATCTTTCTTTTTTACATATACTATGAGAATCTCATAAGAATTCATCGTAATTAATATACTATGACTTTGCTAAAGAAAAAGGAAATTATATTTAATTCTGTAAATAGGTTTTAGAATTTGCAAAATTTGTCAGAAAAATCCTTGCTATGTTCCTGTGTACTTTGCTAGATCGCATATTGTAATTACTAAATAAAATGTCAGATTAGGTGATTGTTAAATTATAACAATTGCATACGAGTATCAACTGTGGAAGAGAATGATGACGACTTTTAATGCTTAAAGGAATTATCAAATCTCCATGCAACATTTGATCGATAATGTGCGCCGTTCTTACATAATTGTCTAAAGAGCACATCACAGCTATCTTAGCACTTGAGATAGAAGACATTACCGAGATAATGGACGACAAATGTCTCAATGAGAGATGAAATGAGACTTTATCTAGCAATTACTTATCTGAGCAGTGTATCTGACATGAGTCTCACTTCAATTATTGTTTCACAACTAGATAAAAGTTCTGTTTTGTAATTTTATTTAATTGGTGATGCCATTTAGGATGGACAGATTTTGTAGTAAAGTTAATGATTTCAGATGGGGGGAGGATATTGTATTTATATGGATAGTTAGGTACCTACTATTTAACACAACATTACGGTTGTATTCCCCAGGAGTCTTGGCTGAGGTGTACCTATAGTACAGCCACAAGTTATGTTTGAGTCCGATGTAAAAGCGGGCGAGCCTTTTGCCATTAACTGGGCACAAAGCATGATCCCGACTGCTACTTAGAAGACAAGTAAAGAAATTAGGCAAGCTATATTTATACCAAATAGTTAACCACCATAATTATTTCGGCGATTATAACATTCTCTTTCAGATTATATTCACCGTCGAGTTTAATCTGAAAGAGAATGTTTTTAAGTTTGGTTTTGTCTTATTAGGTACATAAAAATGCACGTCCTCTGTGGAAAATTAACATTTTTTTTCTTTCTTTCTTTGTTAATCAAGTGATTATAGGTAATGGTATTAGCATCCTCTAGTTAGAAAATCGATAAGTTAATCATTTAGATGTTCCTCCGAAACATGACAAAATGCTTAGTCATTTGTGCAGAATTAATCTGCTTAGATTAATTGAATGATAATGATTTATCTTTATTTATGACAAGCGGTCAACCATTAGTAAATGGCGTGATTGCTAGAATTCAATTGCCTGGAAAACATTAACATTATGCATGTAAGTTGGGTTTGGTTTTACTTTTTTTTATCCTGGGAATAAAATTCTGGGATTCGAATTTCGAAGTTCCGTCGCATTTGACTTGAGGTGTACAAAATCAAATTATTGCAGAATGACACTTATTTTAGAACGTTTTTCTTTTTCGTTTTTTGTCCGTGGTTTTTGTGCTTAGGTATTTCTTGTATTTATTCGTAGATTTTACTTTTAAATACAAAGAACAACGCCTATCAGTGAATGTCTTATTTTAATGATCATATAGGTCAAAATAAAACCATATTCTTATTGGGATTTAATAAGAAGAAAAAATAAAAACTAAGGATAGAAAAATAAAATCAACAATGAAGGTAAAAAATAACACACAAGGCGTTATAAGCAGTTTAAAATGTTAAATTTAAAATAACAGGTAACTTAAACTACACTAAGCGCTATTAACTTAGCGAACAATTACTTAAGCTTCACTTGAGATCACCCGACGGCGAAAGTGTAAATTTTTCATCTCGTTATAATACGCCAATTTTCTTGTTATATTTTTTACTACAAGATCAGTATTTCAGTTTAGTAGGTATTTCAGTCAGCAATCTTATTAGATTAACTGTAGGTACTTAAAAACATATTTTATTATTATTCGTTTTATGTTTAAAAAGGGATTTACCTACATTGAAAAGATTTTAACATGCATCATTAAACGATTTATTGAAATTCACTCCCAATTGGATATTTCTCTAATTATCGCGATGATAAGTTTCACTATTCCATTTCAAATTGCGAATCGAAATATTTAACACTTAAAAAAGCTATCACTTTAATTCACGAAATAGAAGATTCGCAAAACATTATTCTCTTGTTCATTTTCACGCACATAATAAATACAACCGTACCATAAAAAAAAAAAAAAAAATTAGTAAGAAACATTCTGCAATTATTTGTTTTTCGAACACACAATTCACCTTCAAGGGCTCAAGGGTCAACAGACGACAAAACATTCGAATGTCGCGTATCGCACTGAGCCCACTCGATATTAATTACTAGAGGTACCTAAAATACAGGGCGACGCCCGCCGTCACAAACGATAATTTGCATCGTAATCTAATCGAAATAACTTACCCAATGGTGGATAATTTTTGCGATATCAGCCGAAGCCCGAAATAACAAAATAATAGTCCAACAACACACGAAACAGCGTCCAGTCTCTCACAAAACACCTTAAATAATTTTTGAGCACAGATTTTTACAGTCTTGGATTATTTTCTACTTATAAACACTTTAAAATTTGTAAGGCACTATATTTTTAAGTAATTCGCGCTTCGAACGTATGTCGCATCTCGCGCGAGAACGACAACCTCGCGCGTCGAGATGTCGTCTCCTAGTGATCGTGATGAGAGTACGCACTGTCGCTCTGCTCTCGGGGGAGCAGAAGATGGCCGCCGATTGGTCGAGAGCGCCGGCCGGGAGAAGGAGAGAGCGCATCTCGCGAGGGCTGCGAACGAGCGAGACAGCTAGCGTCATTTGTTTCGTCGTACGGGCGAGATTGTCCGCGCGGGTTCAGGTGGATAGCCGCCGAGAGCGCGCAATGATAAAATAAATGTGGAGATGCCGTTCCGAGTGGTTCCGTCATTATCGAATCTTTATTTAGCTTTATCTTTGTGATTAGAACAATGATGGCGGATGATTATTATTTACCTTCATCACTGTAATATATTTTAGAAATATACATTTCGAGTTTAATTGAAGCCATCAGTGCTATTTGCGTCAGACAAAGAATTTATCGTGAATGTTTAATTTGATTTGCAAATATAAATAACCTATCATTGAATTTAATGATAACATGATTCGAATCAGTCAACACACGTAATTAGTTGTGATAATGAGGGCACATAAGTAGGTGGAAGTACATTAATATTATTTCCAAATATTATTGAAAGTTGACATCAAGGAGATAAAATTTTGACTGCTTATTCGAAATGATACCCATATCTTCTTCGCATTTGGATCCCAATAGTTAATTCTATCATGTGGGAATATAAATTAAATGGCGTCAGTAGATAAAGATTATACCTTCCATCGTTTTAATTTTATTACCAACATTACTTATCGGATAATTTATTATTACAGTAGACAGACAATGGACTTGCTGATCGATATTAGAAAGAAAGAAAAGGGGACACGTATCATGGAACTTATCATCAAAAATGATTTCAGATAAACGAATTTAATAAATACCCGAATAGATTTAAATAAATCGTTAAAACATTTTTTTATCTTCACTTTTTTGGCGAAAACATTTTTTTAGAAAAGTGTAATAATGTGTCTTGTTATGAGAGGCGTAAGACTGATTACTTCAACTGTTAACTGTCAAAGGCGTGTTCGTTAAAGATGACGTAAGTTGGTGATCGATCATCCTACCAGACCTGTAAGTATCTATACGTAAGTAGGTACCTAATGCATGGAACGATGCTAAGCCACGCGCTAAGCTTATCTCAAGAAATACGTACCTACTTATTGTACAACTTATGTTGTAGAATTTTTACCATTAAGTAATAATTGCGATGATCCTTCCAAACGTCTTTGTAGAGCTTTGTGTCTATAAGAAATCATTAGTTAATGATGCGTGCTCTTATTGTTCTCAATACGCTTGGTCAGGTGTTACCAAGTACGGTAAGTAGGTAGGTACTTACTTCCTTTGATTAGTGTCCCCAAACCACAGTAGATAATTTATCTACTGTGCCCAAACCTATTCTGTTACATATTATTATCACTAAAACAGACAATGATAAATCGTTGCAGAATTTTCGCCAATTGCTTTTGAAATTACTTTATTCATTTAAAAGAATTATTGTGCTCATTATTTTAGTTAATGTTTAGATGTTTTTGCCGACATATAACTCAAGTATCAATGTCCATACCACACAGTCTATAAGAACGTAAATAAATGACTACATTATCGTCGTTAAAACATGTTTCTTGTTCGTAACTAATTCTCATTCCCTATCAATGAGTAGGTAAACATCGTCATTCGACTGTTTAATAAGCACTTGCCCTATATTTTATTGTTTATTCAAGTATCTCGGATCACTTTGAGTTCGTCGCGTTATTTAATTCAATGAAACAAATCAAAAACACAAAATAACGGTTACGTGCATATTTTCGCGCTCAAATTGTAATGGCGGTTGAAAGAAAGATGGCGCTGGGGATTGCAAAAGCGTCAGTTTGGCAACTTTTGTCTAGCACTTCGTTATGTATATTTGCATCATTAAATTAAATTTATTGTTATGACAGCGCTTAGTAGTAGTGACCTTGAATACATTATAAACATTTATAATTTGCGATTTTAATGCTGGAAACTCTGAATTTCCTACAGAGACAGCACATTATTAAATAGTTCAAGATTCTGGGATTCGGTATTGGGTATTGATTGATTCTTTTGTGTATTGTGGTATTTTTGCTCTTTTTGTGTTTCGGTATTTAATTATTGGGCCAAGACCAAAATCACCCCGCAAAAACTTACTATGGATAACTACATGGTTTTCACAGGGTGATTATACATAGGTTATTACCTATGTATAATCATATAGCACAGCGGTTCCGTATGCATAAGTACCTACTACTCATATTTTAACACACGATTAGAATCTAGTTAGAACCTTAAATAAATCCATCTAAAAATGATCATAATACGAACCAGTTTGTTACACATCATTATTTGCTTGCATATTAATTCTAGGTTCTATAGTTGACGTAAGACAGGTGTTTTATCTTACACTGCCGTTGGTCAAATAATAATAACTTCACCCGCGGCTCTGATTCGCGTAAAACCCACCTTTTGGCTTCATAATTTGATCAACAAGTTAAGAATTATAAAAAAAAACAAAAAATACTGCCAACAGAAATGAAAACTTAAAAATTTGGAATAACGAATACGTCACATTAGCCGCGAACGCATTTTGCCTCTAGCAATAATCGCTCAACGCGGCTCAAAAAGTTTTCACTTAAAAAAATAGACCAGAGCTTTTTAAGCTCATAAAATACAATTCCAAAAGTTCTTCAACCTCCTGTTTACCCAAAAGAGGCAATATGTTTCAATTGAAAAATCGGTTACCTATTTATCAGCCGTAGAAACACGGTCCCCATCTGGAGGCGACCTCTGGTATCGGTCAGCCGAACATATGCAAACATGGCTCCCTCCATCCATGTCAACACGTGGCCAACGTCTCTGCGCTGACCGTTTTTTTTTATTGAAGAGATGATAGATTAAAAAGGGTAAAAGGTAGTGATACTTTTTTTACTGAAGGATAATATGCACATGCTGTGTGGCAAATATGTTTATTTAAGAACGAAAATTGTTATTTTCGTTCTTTCTTTTACAATTGCAAACTGTCTGAATAATCAAATTATTCCTGTTGCTGTACATATGTTCTTCATCTTCTGATTATTAGACATTTTTGAAAGAACTAAATTACAGCTTACATTAGATAATCATTAACCTGAAATTAATATAAATTGATAAAAATATTGTATGCATCTTGAAGACGGATGACAAATACATAGCAAATATCAGACATCAATGGGGCTAGATGTATTCGTAAAACTGACAGTGAGTTTAACATATCAGAAGCAAAAGAATAGAGGCCAGACAGCAATTAAAACGTGTACTTAATAAACAAAGTCTATCCATCGCCGCCGCCGCCACGCCATGACACTATCGATATCGTACGCCCAGATAAGATGGATCTTAAACAATAAAATATTGTTTTTCAACACATATCAAGGCTTTTTTGTACTAATCCTTACTCAATGCAAACGAATTTTAATAGAATAAGACGTGGAGGTGATTATCAAGGAGGTCCGTTAGTTTATAGTAGTGAAGGTTGTATCTATGACATGTGTACTTATCGTAAGTGTTGTCATTGTATCGTTTTTACCAACGATAATCTGGAATTCAACTTTATGATGATTTATTTTAAGTTTATCGTGGTCTTGAACGTGGGCTTCTTCCAAGTTAGGTTAGTTATTTATGGTCAAAAGGAACACCACGACCCTCCTCCTCTCCTTGCTTTCAAATGCATGGATTTCGCGTCATTGACAGCATTATCATTTATCGTTCAAAATGATTAAAATTATTTCTTTATTATGCTATGTAATGCCAAATGATTTCTATAAAAGCCTTTCTATTTTTCTCTAGGTTATTCATTACTATTTCGGTTTGAAGCCTTTTATTTGCAGCCAGTTCTATTGAATGCCATAACCAGACATGATTAGCAGTTTTCAATGTAGCATTATCATTCACAAATCAATGAATCGAAAGTTTGGCCTCATTATTAATGGTAGGTGTCGATTAGAACAACACTGGGTATCAAGAGCACTGTTCCAACATACAGTTTAAAGTATAGGAAACTATAATTATTATCTGATAGCGATGTTATTGAACAAACAACACATACGGATGGAGGAATCTTATCTTCAGTTACTTAGTGTCCATTAGCAGTTTTACTAGATATAGTGTATACTTCAAAAATCTTGTTCCTAAACGATGTTCCGTTAACTGATAAGGCTGTTTCAACACCTTCTGACGTAATCCAATTCGAAGGAGACGATATCAACATACCTTAACGTTTTAATTTTTGTTTATCAGAACGTTCATACCCAACTTAGGTAAGATGGATGGTGTAGAAGATGATACAGCTATAAAAAAAGGTGACAACTGGAATGACGGCTATTTGTGAAGTAAAATTAAAAAAAAATAATAGTCAAGGGCTGCTACAGTACCTACCTATCAATGATTAAAAGATCTTGATAAGTTTGCATACACTTTTGTCCATCGTGATCTGATCCTTCTAAATTTTTAATTTATTCACATCAGAGTGTAGTGTGTGCTAACAAGGCATCAAGCTTTAACTAAGAATCATGGATAAAGTGTTCACACTTACAACAGAGCCTTACTGTTGTTTGTGTATGTGAGTTTTAATGTATGTAAACACACCCACAATACAGGAAAAATTCCTAGTGTGGAGCAACGTTTTTTTTTTTAAATAACACAGAATAATAATGAACTCTCCTTGTCCGCTCGGGAGTTAACTGAAAACAACGCAGGACCAACTACAAACCACAGTTTTGTTACATAAAGTATTATAAAAGGTGGAAATTAACATAATAAATGTCGTGCATTAACCACAATATTAGGTGATTGTTAAGAAACTGTAATATTCATTAATACAATGAATTTAGAATTTATGACGTAGCACCATCCGAATGTATTCATGGTACCTACTCCATTAAAGGATAACAGATCATACCACATGCAAGCGCATTAAATACGTCAATCATTACTCATTGATAAGGAAAAGAGTAAATTGTTTAATAATTGAACCGATTCATACAGTGTATGTGACTAAATAGGTACGAACATTCACAAAATCAAGAGGTATACCTACTTAAAATTGGTACGCACGCAACCGCAGTTTCTAATGACAAATCGTGCTAGAAAACCCAAGATTTTTAGGTCCTTGACACATAGTTAATGTGCAGGTATTAATTGGGTAGGAATATAAAATATAGAAACACAAATAGGTATAGCAAAGTTTAATACCATATAAGAGGAATGATAAGATAAAGGACAAATGAATAATTCGATACGTGGTCACACAAAATCACCTTAGATGATGAAAACTGAAAACGGATATAATTGATAATGTAATTGATTTTGAACACGTAATTCTTATCAATACTTACCTCTGCGTTGTTAGCGATTTTATCACTGATTCATTATTTTGGAGCAATTGTTTATCTATATTATTTAAAGAACCTAGATTTATTAAGAAACTATTGGGTTAGGCTCTAATCTCTCTCTTAATCTCGATCTTTAAGCATCCCATATATATTTTAGGTTTTATCTAATCCGTTCTTTATGTCTATATTCATTTACTAGCCGGTCTTCAAATTGTGTAAAAATCCTAATTGTTCATATGCAATAAGTAAGTTTGATTAAAATCAGGCAAAGTAAACATAGTCCGAACATGGCACCTGAAGTCAGTCGTGGACGAAACATAGAGAAGGGCTCTAAAATATATATAAATTAGAAAAAGTACCTACTGGAAATACAAAAATAAATCAAATAACTAACTACCCCAAAGGAGAGGTGTTTAAAATACTATCAATGTAATAATTCCACAGCATTTATCGAAAAATTATGTCATAGCGCTAAGGTCGGACTGGTCGAATGCCAGTCACTGATACATTTGAATTTATTGTTTTAATTCTATTGTGTAATAATGAAATAAGTAGTACCAATTACGATAAAATTACAACAGCAAATTTTACTCAATTGACTCATACGAATCATCCATATTATTATATTCTTGTTAAATTCGTGGTTTATTTCTAGGTTCGTTACTGGGTATAATTTCAAATTGTTTTAAATTTCCTCGTGGATACGCGTGATATTTAGACACCAATTTATGTTGTTAAATGAATACCTACGTGATTACAAAATTAGTTTTAGAACAATGGAATATGATTTTAATATGCGGTTTGGTTCTAAACAAATAATGTACTCGTAGGTATGCACAATAACACATTCTAATGTGAACGAATTTTTTTGTAAAATGAAATGTTACGATTGATTTCAGAAAAACAGAAATAATTAGGTTCGTGAGCCGGTGATATAATTATTGTCATGTGCGGTTGGACAGTTTCAAAGATGCAGTCATTGTCCTCACGCGATTTATGATCGTTCGACAGCTCTGCAGCTCAATTCAAACTCAATCTCAATAAAAATAAGGTATATAATAAGTGTGCATGATGTTTAAATAGAGATGTTTGCCTACCGACACGTTCTCCCGCCAAATCGCGGAAACCGCGCGAATTTCATTCACAAACCGACATTGACGTTTACAAACATGGCTTCGTCAACGGAAAAAATAGATGGACGGGATGTTCGGCCAGTTAGTTTACAAAATATAGACTAGGGTGGCTGTGAATCCCCTAACACAATAGATGTTAATCAAAACCATCTTTTAGCTAATCGGTTTAGAAATATCAACAATAATCGTACGTAATCGAATTATTATCTAATATTTTGGGTACGTGTTACCTAAACCTAATAGATGTGTAGCGACATCTATCTCGCCACATTCCTCATACCTCCAAAGATGAATATTTTTCTTAATCGTAATCTACAATTCTTGAAAGTGATTAAGTACTCTGTTTTATCATGTTTGTGTTATATTGTCAGTGGCCATGTTTATTAATAAGATAAAACAGTAGATCTATTTTTATTCCCAGCCATTTTTGCTAAGCACGACATCAATATAAGCCAATGAGCAGGAAATACAATCAACATATTTTCAAATCCAACTAATTACAAAATGGAACGAAACGAACTAGGAAGAGCACTAAACATGATGAACATCACAGTTTCTGTATCGAAAGTGAATGAAAGTCGCGTAAATACATCATTTTCATCACGCGACCAATATGGCGGAAGAGTGTTGGCGCGAAAATGAATCTTTGTTTTTTTCTTAACGGGCGTTTATTAACGCGGGACATTTACCGGCCAGTGTCTGTTACCGCTTGCTGCGTAGCATAGAAAAAAGAAAATAATGTCATGCAACCAGCTGTTATGCCAATGCAATAATAATAACGCGATAGATTGAATAGCGCATGATATGGATCTATGAACATATTTTGCGCAGTGCGCACTGTTTAAGTATGTAGATAGATACTCAGAATTGGCTTGGGCTGCCTCGTTTGTTTATTGGTTGCAAGTATCTTTTTCTTTCACTGCTCAGTATGAGGACCTGAATTTTGGAACAATGTGACTTTTCTATTCATATGTAGTACCTACTTTCTAATCTCAATAAAAATCTTGGACATCATTGACATCACTGGAAGAAAACATAGTGAGGACGGGATTCCTCACTATGTTTTCTTCCAGGCAATTAATTGATATAAGTATATAATCGCCAAACCGACTTGAGCAAGCATAGAGATTAGTGCGCGTGCCTTCTCTGCATGGGAAGATGTCTTTGGCCTGCAATGGGACAGTAAAGGCTTGTACTACTATTATGTGTAGATACATAGTCCATACTTAGTGCAACAACCTTTTTTCTCGTGTTGGTAATTGGGTTTTACGTCTCGCGTGAGATATTGAGCATCGTTGATTGATAGGTATTATTTAGATCATTTACATAACTCCAACTCTGTGTTCGTTATGTTTTCATCTTTTAAATGACTTTATCACAATCTAATCTTCCAAAATATCAGTCATGGAGCGACTGCCTGTCTTACCTCCACAAAACAGTTCCTAGCAAGACTGGTTGTCAGACTATCCGGCTTCTGAATACCCATCACAACAGTCAAAGACCTACGAATGACAACCGGGACTAACGGCTCATCCTGCTTTCCGATACACTGAAGGGTATGGAATGGAAGGTCTCCTATCCTCGGACTGCACTCTCCAAACAACCTTCGCTTGGAGCCTTGTGCTTGTGTAGCTTTAATCGGAGGACTCTCTTTTCTACAGTTTACTGAAAAGTACGTCTGAAATGTCTACATTTATAGCTACAATTTTCCCGCCCATTTTTGACAGCCAATTTTTTTTTCTGGAAAAGGGCAAACAAACAGTACCTAATATCACCGTCTATCAAAAAAAAAACAAACAAAATAGTAGGTAAGGAGACAAGACCTCTTCCGATCACATCTATCGTATTTGGCCACATTATTTGTTTGAGTCGGTACGATATCTCTTCTTGGGTGTCAATATTGTCAGAGCGGGCATTGACCCCGGTGCATCGCACGTGATCCGAATATCCCATACGTAAAACGTAAGAAGATAAATGTACCTACTTTTAGTTTTATATTTTAATTATCAGATATCTTTTATCGTTGGAATAAAATGGTTGTTTGACAGCTCTTATTTAGGTATAAATAATAAAAGTAGGTAGGTTCATAAGTACTATTTCAAACCGCCATATTTTTTTAGCTGGATACTAAAGAATTGGCCCTGAATGGAAAGTTTTCTATCTTTTTATTTTCGGTAAAGCAATCACGTACCCATAATTTTTTATTTGAACTAAAGTCTAGAAACTAAGGCGTCGACTCCGGGTAAGAATTACTATTATAGTAGGTAGTACCATAATTTATTCTGTGTACTGTTTTGGACCTAGAGTTATTTTGACTGTAAGACAAGACATATTCTTTGTTAACTACTCCTAAAGTTGCCTAAGTAATGAAATAATACTTAAAGAAATCATTTCTTGTCAGTTACTCATAGAATATAGAACCATAGATCTATTGTTAGAAAAAATATAATGATAAAACTATGTTATTATATTAAGTAAAATTCAGTAACTATTTTACACTTATGACTCGTAATTGAAGACACAATATATATAATAGATTTATTTAAAATAAAAGAAAATACTTAACGAAGTAAATATTCATGTCATTTTCCTTAAGCGAATGTAACTTTTCAAAGATTTTCTCATATATTTGGGTTCCCTAACAATTTTCTGCTTGCCTCTGACCAGACTGTGACCTATGAGTAGATATTTTGCTATTTCCTCATTGTTAGCAAATAATGGAGGCTTTTCCTCAAACACCTATAGGAAACTATTTCATCCATTTGTTTAAATTAATGTAGACTACCTTCCGCCCGCGGCTTCGCCCACGTGTTTGTTAATAAAAAAGTACCCTATGTCCTTTCCCAGGGTGCAATGTATCTCTCTGCCAAATTTTATCAAAATCCGCTCAGTGGTTTAGGCGTGAAAGACGGACTAATAGACACACACACTTTCCCATTTATAATATTAAGTATGAATTATCTAAACTAATATTTTTAAAAGGAAAGATTTGATTATTTGTTTTTTTGTTTGTAATGGATTAACTCAAAAACTACTTAACCGATTTCAAAAATTCTTTCGCCTATAGAAAGCTACATAATCAGTGAGTAACTAAGGTTATACTTTATTTTCCAACCAACGCTTTAAGGGGGGTGGATGGATGTTAAAATTCGAAGGGAACGAAATCCACGCGGACGAAGATGCGGGTGAAATGATAGGTACAAATATAGGTTAAAAAGGTTAATTTTAAATAAACCGAAAGAAAAAGAAAATTACGACTGAACTGTAGGTATTTTTTTAACTTTTCCATGCGCACTGTCACTGCAAAAGAATTAAATTCAATTCCAGACACTGTTTTAATATTTAATGATGATAATTCATTTGTGTTTATTTTAACTATCCACCTTTTAATATTTATACTTCAGAAGTTATTGACCTATGTAGTTACGAAAAAAAAGAAGAGGCTTCAGTTTGTTGGTTGGTCATATAAGAAGTACTAAAAGGGATAATAACACCCCCCATTTTTGGCAGGTGTAATCACTGTTAATCTGTATACCAACTTTAAGTACATGAAATCTGAGTTGATTCTATGCTGACAGCAACTGTCAAAAATTTCAAAAGAAAATTTTAGCGACAATAAAAGTAAACCTTATGCTAGTTAACATTAAAGTTATATATTCTAGAGTTAGAACCAGATTTCTATTCAGCCTAGGTAAAGGCGTCAACACATCAAGTTATCCCAAAGCGCCAAATTTTCTCAATTGATCATGAACCTAAATTGTTTTGTTATAAAGTTGAAAACGATGACGATGAGGGACGACGTATAAATAACAATGGTACCTACTTGAACGGTCTGGGTAGTGTTCTATCCATGTTAAAGATTAAGGGCAGACAAATTATCAGTCCTATGGCTACAGCTGCCTCTAGAACTTTAGCCACCGCCTGCATCTGTTAGCTTGGATCCTTTTTTCCAAGCCAATAAGACAAGATGGCTCTACATACGCAAACGAAATCGAGGGTGGTAGCAGTAGCAGTCACACGCAACTTCGCCTGTGTATCTTATAAATTCTAGCTTACTCGCTTTAGCCCGCGACTTTGTACACGTGAATGTCAGTTATCGCAGATACAGACGATGTTGCCTATTAAAAACTACCCCATATCCTTCCCAGGGTCTCAAACTATCTTCATACCAAATTTAATTACGATACGATAAGCCGTTTGTCATAAAAAGGTAACAAACAACTAATCAGAGTTACTTTCGCGTTTGTATTGTATTGTATTGTTTGGAGAGCCGATATCCGCAACTCCACGACTCTGCGTTCTTTCGCATTTATAATATTTGGAGGGATTAGTATGGATATGTTATGTTATGTCACGAAAGTCTGACAACCAGTCTTACCAAGGGATATCGTGTTGCCCAGTGACTGGGTTGTGGAGGTCAGATAGGCAGTCGCTCCATGTAAAACACTGGTATTCAGCTGCATCCGGTTAGACTGGAACCCGATCCAAATATAGTTGGCAAATGATGAGTATGGATATGTTATTCTGAATTATAAGCTGTATACTTAAGACTGTAAGTTTCATCAAAACTTGTTTAGTAGTTTTTGCGTGAAAGAGTAACAAACTTCCTATACATCTTCTCAAATTTTCACATTTATAATATTACTTAGTTTAGAGGTGAATACAGCGTATGTTATAAACTTATACTGTAATAACCCCATTAATTTCTCAAAAGTAATATATGTACAGAATTGACTCTTACGAGTAGGTAACCTATCTAGTCTTTATTCAGCTGAAACCATACACTGAATTATGAAATGTAATTAAACATGAATTACGTAAACTATAGCTTCGATAAATAACCCGTGTTCTACACCGCCGCCATATTGAATCTCGGTACAAATCTGACAGATTTCACGACGAAATCTCTAATCCAATCTATGGTTCACGAATCATTTTTGAACATCTTTCTAGAATATTGTTGGTGACCAAGAGCTTGAATATGGTCCTCGAAAGGTGATGATTTATGATTACAAAATATTAAAAAAAAAAACATGAAATTGCCTTTTGGAAAGGGCCACTAGAATCATTTTAGTATTTTAAATTTGAAGTCGCTTTTTAAATTGTAAAATTGAAATAAATGGTTTGACTTGACTTTGAATCTTTGCAACTCAAAAATTACATTGATGTATACTGATCACAACATTTTTTTTATGTGTTTTCTATTCAGGTTCCAAGAGTCTTTTAAGTTTCACGAACAAGCTGATAGTTTGGACAGTTAAACATTTTTAGATTGACACAGTTTCTTTTTCTCGCACCTTCTGCCAGCAACAAAGAAATATGACTGCTGGTATATTCAGATCACCCGGCGAAAGTTAGGTGAAGCGAGCGTAAAGACTTGTCGATCCCTAGCATTACTATTGGATGACAGCTCACTTCGCCTCCACTTCACGTTCCATTTTCACGAGGACATTTGTACAGAATGGCGCTGCAGAGCAAAAACGGTTGGGAGCTACTGTCCAATGAATAAAATTTATTATCTAGGTACGCAAGAATTTCGTGTAGCAACTAGGTACTTATAGCGTTTGAAAATGACATTGAGGCGTGCAAAGGCCGTGAAATCTTATAATATTAATACAGTATACTACGAGATAAACAAGAGATAACGCGGCGCAGTTTTATTCGTCATAATTACGACACTTGTGCAAATATGGCGGCCGGAGAACATCTGTTGTGCGCTACCATGTTTTGATTGTTATTGAATTGTAATACATTCACCTCTTATATACCGCTTTATAAATAATGTAATGCAAATGTAGGTATGTACGCAGAGAAAAGTCTGCAAAAACTGTAGGTATCATATGTGGAAAATAAATTAAGACTAATGGATTTTCTTGGTCAGCCACGATTGTTAAATTTGGTTTGCGGAATTCTGTACTTTATCTTTGTAAGACAAATTTTTATTTTTATTTAATACAATTTCTATAGAAAATATGTATTGGCATTTCGTTGATATTAGATTTGTCGATAGACTGCAACAATATCAAAAATCCTTGATCACTAAAATCCCCTCTGAAATAAATCTATGAAAGCTGGAAAAAAAAACATTTTTTCCCGAATCCATCATTGTGTGGTGTCACACATTGGGGTATTTTAAATCCATAAACAAATGTCATTATTACAGACTTGTAATATTCCTTAATAAATAAATAAAAAATGTTTTTAATCATAAAAGAAAAAGTTGAAAAGTTGTTAAGTTTTTTTTTCTAGGGGGGAAACCTTCAAAAGGCGCCTGGACTTTTGGGGAAAAGACCAGGGAGTGTGGGATTCTTACCTCACTGAAACCACCCCGTTGATCACACATCAGCACATTAGACGTCAAAGGTCCCACTTAAGCTATTAGATCTCGTTATTTTCACTTTCCTCCTTAGTTGTAAACAAAGTCAAATGTTTATGTTATGTAAGTAATAAACCTACAGTTTCTTCGCACGGAGGCGCATTGTTCAACAAATTGTCATGGCGAGTAAATGACCGAAGCCCAGACAGACAGACTACCTATGTGTAATAAAGTAAGCTACCACACAGAATCTGAATATGTTTATGAAGTCAATGTGAGGATATTTTGTGACGTGTCGTCTAGACACAGTTGTATAAGAGAATTAATACGTAATAAGTACCTAAAGTTGCAAGAGCTTTGTCTCCTGTTTTTGCGGATTTTGCGAGTGTGGGATAAGTAAGAAATGGTCATAAATATGAAATGCGTTTTAGATTTAAGTACATAAATAATAAATAAATAATGCTGGACAATCCACACAGCATCATCTAGCCCCAAGCTAAGCAGAGCTTGTGTTATGGGTACTAGATGACTGATATACTTAATACGATACATTACATAGATATATATTTTTTATTATACATAGCAAATACCCAGAACACCCGGAACAAATCTTTGTAGATCGTACGAACATTTGTCTCAAGGCGGGAATCGAACCCGCAACCTCCTGCATTGCGGACCTTTGCCCGCTGCGCCACATAGTTCGTTGAATAGGTATCACTGTCATCGGTGAATGAAAACATCGTGAGCAAACCGGGACTTATTTTTAAATCAGGTAATAGGTATTGGTATAAGTCTGAAATCCAACTAGAGCAAGCGTGGTGATAAATGCTCGTAGCTTCTCTATGTGAGAAGAGGTCTTTGTCCTGCAGTGGGAACGTGACCGACTGGTAGGTATTTTTTTTTTATTAACACGTCATAAAAGATGGATTATGATGACTTACTTTAAGTTAGATGTGAGTAGATATTTTTGTTTTAGAATCGGGATTCATGCAGCATGAAGGCTGAATAAGAAGCAGTAGAAGTTAATAATTTAAGTCTTTCATTAAAAATTTGATTGGGCTTAGCAGATATAACGTTTTTTTACAGTAAAAAAAAAAAAAAACGAAAAATCGACTAACACGATACCCCTTGATCAGACGGTATCGTGTTTGGCAGTTACCGAAAGTGTGACAACTGGTTATCAGACTTTCAGTCTTCTGACTACTCGTAACGACTGTCAAAAATCTACAAAAGACAGCCAGGACTAACGGCTTAACGTAGTTTCTGAGTCACGGAGGAGTCTCGATATGTAATGAACGGTTACCCATCCTCAGACTGACTTCGCCAAGTGTAGCTTAACCTTCGATCGACCCGTGTGTCTATACTTATTTAGCACGAGCTCTGATGTCCGTTCCACTCTGTATATAAGTAACCTACAAATGTATAACATGATAAACAACTGACAATCGGAGCGAGATAAAATACCGCATAATTTTATCCCAGACCGCATTGTAGGTACCTATTGATGTTGATAATGAATGTTCTCGTGGGAGCTTCCGGACGGTACATTCTATGATAAAGACTGTTCCTATAACCACAAGATTTTTAATCATCATCATCGTCCTGCCCCTAACATTACGCTTTTGTTCTCCGAAGGGTTGAGCAGAGGCGTATTGACAGTAAACCCACATTTCAACTCTCATGTTTTTAAGTCCTATGTAATGGGGTGGGCCTATTGCCACCAACCGGGTACACTTCCAGGCTCCGGGCTGCTACTGAGAAATTCCTTATCAAATATCCGATTGCCCGACCTGGGCATCGAACATAGGACTTCATGCTTAGCAGTCGTGTTTGCGACCACTAGACAAACGTTGCAGTCCACCTGCCCGTATCCCAATATATTTGTGGTCGTCGGAACATGTCTTTTTCTTACATACCAATTCCTATTTGCCGTATTCTGGAAGTTCTTCACTCCTCCGACAGCTTGGCACAATCCGTAGCGTTCATAAAATCCTGCAGCATGCAGGTCTCTGGGCATGCAGGGCATGTTATCGGTTCCTTATGAATCCTCCTGATTATCGGTTCCATCGTTTGTGCAGCAGCACCACACTTGCACACCAGGTTAGTGACTTCTATTAGTTTCCAGCTGAGCAAATTTTCCCTGCTTCGGCCAACCTGTGTCCGAAGTCTGTTAAGAGACTTACAGGTTAACCAAAGCAACTCATGACCAGGTCGGAGACTTTCAGCAGTTGGAACGAATGGCGTAGGGAAGAACTATATCGACATAGCCTAATTCTCTCCTCGTGTTGGGTAGTCACCTGGTTTCTACCGACTTTCTAAGTGACAACACTGAGCCGACAGTTGAAAATCTAACAGTATGCTTAGTTGTCGCCTGGTGTTATCAAAAACAGGAAAAAGCATTAGGCATTGAAACCATCTGATAAGAAGAAAACGTCAAAATTAACATCTTTACTTTTATTACACCATGCAACGCAATTCTTACTTATCAACAACAGAACCATCTAAAAATTGATAATAGCCGGCCATTTTGTTTAACGAACCTTTCAAGAAGGTTCTCATTATCATTAGCAAATCGCTTCGTCTGCTTAGATGTTGCGAACAGTCGCCATATTAAGATAATGACGTCGTATGTTAAGATAAGACATTCACGAAACCTTATGAAACGTTTAACTAAATAATTATAATAATACATTGCGTTTGGTATGCGTTTGCATATTTATTAATTAGGAGTTAGAGTTTCTAGATGGGGCTTGGATTGTGTCTGTTGCTATTAGGCGGGTACGCTCATAAATAGGTAAATGAAATATTACTTTTTGAACTGAAAACTTCTTTATCCTCGTTGAGCGTTTTTGGTGGGGCAAAATTTATGAGTCCACATCATCGACATGCAATGTGACATGTCACACTGACAGTTATTCCAAAGAGTTTTCACTTCTGTCAGCATTCCCCATGACTGTCTATTTTTTTTTTAATGTTTTGTTTTTCTATCGGGTGTTGAAACATTTTTTTAAATTGATCACCGCTACAGGTGCTGCTTAAACTGGTTGTATGGTCAAATGGTTGTATGTGGTAGTTCCAACTAATCTATTTGCAGCCCGAGAGTCTGTAAGCCACTTCCAAACTCTTAACATCCTTGTCGTGTTCATCGCCCGTTAAGTAGTAACAAGGTCTACTCATAGCGTTACATTTGAAGCTCATCTCGCGTTCTTACGAAACACAGTGTCATGTCGTTACGTCATGACCTCTTTAGTCGCAAATCATTATAATTCACGCCTAAATTCTTTTAATTAACGTTGGCAAACCTTTTTATATTAGTTACGGGCCTAATATTTTTATTGTGGCAAGTTCCGCTACTTTATTTGCTGTGGCAACAACGCTGCTGTTTGTGTTTGGTGTGTTTTAATCGTAAGGTTAATATTGTGCATACGTAAATATTCATTCTGACCACAGACATAAACCTTTTTTTCATCAGTATGACGTCATGCGATTCGTTTGTTAGGTAGGTACTATTTACGTGATTTTTAAATCACCATCCCAGTTTAAATTCAAAGATCTTTGATGCACGTATTCAAATATTTGTTTAGTTTCTCTCAGTACTATAATATTGAGATATTGCATATCAAAGTTGCCAGAAAAAACACATACCTACTGACGTTTCTGGCAAACACGAGTCTCCCAGCTCTGTCATTTACAGTGTGGGCGTTTTGGGGGACTGTCTTTATGTAATAATTAGTAAAAAAGCTGTTGATTTTGAACCTAATTCGAATAAAAGAATCTTAATTTTACATATTTTTATTTTTTATGCTTTTGACGCTGAATGATAATGCAATTTTTTTGGTAAAGATGAAATTTTATTTTAAATATTTTAAAATTAATTATTCATAACTGGACTTATAATTAATTTAAGTCTGAAATCACGAATCCGCCTCGAGCAAGCGTGGTGATTAATGCTCGTGCCTTCTCTGTATGAGAAGGCAGCATTTGCCCTGTAGCGGGGCAGCAACAGGATAATAATAATTATTTTATTTTTCCATTAATGGCGTGTTTTTCCATTAATCACCAAGAAAAAAATTGATTATTATATTCCCAAAAGTAAATATCTGGCTGTACCTAAATGATGTGTAGTTAATCTTTTTCCCGTTGGTAAAGCCCGTATGGGCAGAGTTCCAAGTAATCTCGTTGCTGGAAAATCCAGTAACAGTTTCCCGGATTTAAATTTAATATTTTGTTGTCGAATGATCGACACTTCACGTGACTAGAGGGCTGGCACATTCTTACTCAAAACATTAGTATTTCCATACAACGTGGCAATGCTGCCAGTCTTTTGGGCACGTATCCAGATGACAGCGATGCGGAGGAGTACCTTGACGCCTGAGTGTCTTGGTCGGCTTTTTATGTTATTTTGATTTTATATAAAATCTAAATAGATCAAAATCAATATGTAAACAGTTAGTTTTACATTATAATTGTATATATGTCAATTTTAAATTTAATATGCGTAAGTACCTAAGTAAATATGAAAAGAAATATTTTAGGAATATTATATATTTCAGGTTATGTGTTATCACTACGTCACATGGATTTGGTAGACGAGGAACCCGTATGGTGCGACTTCGTCTGTCTGTCTGTCTTTCGAAGCTGGGTATTTGCGGAACCACTAATGCTATTGACTTGAAGTGGAATTCATCATCACCATCCTCTTGCCCTTATCCCAATTTCTTTGGGTACGGCGCAGCATGTCTTCTTCTTAGATACATCAATATTTGCCGTCATCTCAGAAGCTGCCTCTTTCTTCGCCATATCATCTTTCACACAATCCATCCATCGTTTCCTAGGTCTACACTTGTAACCCTCTACATTCATACTCAAAACTTTCCTCACAACATGATCCTCATTCCTTCGCATCACATGTACATACCATGACAGCCGATTTCCACACAACTTCTCTGTCACAGGCGCCACATTCAGACTTCCTCTTATATACTCATTTCTTATTCTATCCATTCGCGTAACACGACACATCTCCCTTAGCATTCTCATCTCAGCTGCATGCAACATGCCTTTGATTTATTTCAATACATTTCATGGAATTCAAGTTATAAATAAGGCTCGTCGCATAATTATCGAATACAATTTTGTTATCTTCATTGCAGTAGGTGCCCAAATGGGAGGGGTAGTATATGCCAGGGCCTTATTTGTGCACATTTATAAAGCAATGTTGTTGTTGGTGTTGTTGTTGTTGTTGGTGTCTATTGTTGTTGTTGATGTGATGGCACGGTTGGCGTAGCGGCTGCGTGATCGACTGCTGCGCCGCGTGTCGTGGGTTCGATTCACGCACGGAACACATATTTGTGTAGCCTACATGTAGTTGTTCCGGGTCTGGCTGTTTATGTACTCGTTATGTGAGTTTGAATGTTTCTGAACGCCCCGACGACACAGGAGCAATTCCTTGTGTGGGGCAACGTTTTTAAAAGAAAAAAGAAAGATAGAATTATTTACATAAACATTATGTTTTAATTTGCTCTTTTAAAATCTACATGGGATAAAGATAATAAAATATGTACCTTTTAGACCTAGATTTAATTAGAATAAACGATACTTAATATAAATCACACTTGAAAAAAAAATACTTAAAGATAATCTAATTAATGACACGTATTACAAAAATACTATCATATCAAAAAACCCTTAATTGGTCAAACGTAATAACTTGATTGTGTCTAACGCAATTTGTTCTAAACTAGCAATTAAGTACACTAGGCCGCACGTTAGTAGTATCACATTGACCTTGAGATGGCCAAGCTTGGTAGGGAGTTTTAAAACAATCTGAGGCCAGCTTTTTCTTTTTTTATATATTTTTAAAAACGTTGCCCCACACTAGGAATTTCTCCTGTATCGTGGGTGCATTGACAAACATTTAAACTCACATACACTAACAGCCAGACCCGGAGCAACAGCCTGGAGGCCATACAAATAATTGTTCCGTGTGGGAATCGAACCCATGACACGTGGCGTAGCAGCCGATCATTCAGTCACTGCGGCTAACGTGCCGTCTATAACTAGCTATTCTGGTTTCTTGGTGCGGCTTACCGTACAATCATTATTAAGTCATACTCATGAAGTTACTTAGATTAACGTAATTTACCCACACTAGTGTGGGTATGATTAAGTACTGGTTTTAAAAGGGTTCTTTATATTTATATTTTACTAACTTCCGCCCGCGGCTGCGCCCGCGTGGTTTGTTGATAAAAAAAGTAGCCTATGTCCTTTCCCGGGGTGCAATTTATCTCTCTGCCAAATTTTATCGAAATCCGTTCAGTGGTTTAGGCGTGAAAGACGGACAAACAGACACACATACTTTCCCATTTACGAGTATAATATTAATATTATATTACTAATTAGTATATTAGTTTGGATTATTTTTTTATTCAGGAGAACTTTGTAGTTTATGTCAGGTGACATTGACCTTCGTTGAAATGAAATGATAATTATTTCTGTAAATAGTTTTTAAAAAACCCTTTTAAACGTCACAAAATTGAATAGAGAATTAGAATTAGATTTGGTTGGCGATCCCCTGACTAGTGTTTGTAGACGGAGTGGCTTTGTTATGCAATGGATGGTCTCCAATAGAATACTCTTCATTGTTCATCATGAGAACAAACAAATAATTTAATTAAGAGGTATTAATTTATTAATTTAATTTAATTATTTGTTATTTTATTATTAATAATTTTGATAGGGCGTTACAATGGGCGGCCTTATCGCTAAAACTTGATTGACTTGATAGAGAATGAGAAAATATGTAGTTCGTGGTGTACTATTTAAATATCTAAGTATAAATATACATAGGTATGTAAGTTACAATAGGACATACCTAGATATAAAATAGTAAAACTTAAACCACGGACTGACTTCAGCAAGCTGAGCTTAACCTTGAAGATCGTCCCGGTACGGTGTTTAATTTACTTAATCGATTGCATTCAGGTAATAAAGTCGTCGTTCACAGCGAAATTCTCATCAACAAACGTGTGTAGAATTCTATTTCCGAGAAAAAAAATCGGTAATCCGATCATATTCGGATGCTAAACATTCAAACATCCTGCGTTTTGCGCATTTCTTTTCAACTATCACATCGATGTCAAATAATTGTTTATGTATCCTATCTATGCAAATAAATAGAATTGAAATGTCTGTTTGTAATGTCAAAATAACAGCTTTTTGCTAAATGCATATGAAAGTTTATACGGTAGTATACAATATCAAAACATTTTTTTAAAATTTTGTCTCTCTGTTTGTTTGAGGTAATCTCAAAAACGGCTGGTCTGATTTCGACGGGACTTCACTAGCAGATAACTGATGTTTTAAGGAGCCCCTAAGATAATAGATAATTTTTAAATTAGGATTGCGCGCAAAAAAATCAAGAATATTCTACGCGGATTAAGTTGCGGGCAACAGCTACTCTTATATATAAATGGGAATGTGAGTTTCTTTGTTACGTTCAAGCTTAAACTATACTCAACCGAACATCATATAAATTTTTCCCAACACGTTCTCAGGGCAACAAAAAAGGACATAGCGTACCTATCATTCAGAAAATAACTTACTGTTCCCTAATGATTGTCAAAATTTACAATAACTCCCCGTTATACTACAATAAGGCCCCGGGCAAAAGCTAGTATAGGCATATTTTTGCTGTCAAGTTTGTTGACCTAGCACATTATTATGACCACGGAGACACTTCCTGTACATGGATTCTAGATTTGAGTGTACGTGAAGGGAATATAATGGACGGTAGATATTTTTTTGTGGACCTTTTGGCAATATTCAACATGGCATTCGATAGAGCCCAAATATTTGAAGACTGTGGCATCTAAGGATGTATACGAGTAAATTGCTTGATGCTTATTATGGATGGAACGAAAATAAAAAAGTATATAAATAATACAAATAAAAATAGAATAGTGAATGATCTGTGGCTATAATCTTAATCTATGCCTATGTTTATTTCTATTTTTACTAGTGGTATAGTACTTATAAGGTTGAAGGTGCACCAGCTCATAAGCTGATACCAGTTTAAAGAAAAAAAAAAACTTAGAAATTAGGAAGAAAAAACGATTAAGTAATACATGAAAAGCAAAAAAATAAAATAAACAAATTTTTCTTATGGTTTTGAGATTGTTTAGGGAAACCTACTGTGCCCAGGACTTTTAAATGTGACTCAAAATGGCCGCCAGAACCACGTAGTACGGTCAGTGTAGTAGTCGCATGCGCTACTAACTGCTGAGCACGTGAGGTCCTGGATTTATTCATCTGGAATATCTCTGTAGCAATCCGGAGTCTGGATCTGTGCCCGGTTAATGGCAATAGGTTTACCCCCTATTACATGGAACTTAAACAAAACTGGCGAAATGTACTAAAATAGGTGCTACTCTGCCTAACTCTTCAGCAATAAAGGCGTGATAATATGTATTACCCATCTTTACATATTTTCTAGGGTATGTTTCAATTACATCTGTAATTTGAGCGGTGTTGGATAAGTCTGCTTGTAGTATCAATTTTAGGCTGCGCTAAGTTCACTAAGTTCTTCTCTAGCACAGACCCGAGTTTCAGCTTGATCTGGAAATCACAAAACATCCCATCAACGAAATGCTATGCCGACAGCATTATAGTTAACTAACGCACCATACCAGACGCAATATAGCGGTCTCTATGGACGGAACCTCCGAAATGTGTCGTACGCGCGCGCGCGAAAGCGGCCGGATGTCTGCGCGTACCGCTCTGCGTCCGCGCATCGCTAATGCACTGTCAAACTTTTCTCTAGAGGAATTTTCGAACGATTGATATTTGAATCTGGTCGGTTGTAGGATCTATATAGTTGGGAGTTTAGTGCATTCACGGTTTTAGTTTCGAATTGAAAGGAAAAAGAAGGAAAGAACAAACATTTATTTATGTAAATAATACTTATGTGTATCTTATGTGTAAATCGGTTATCATGGTATGGATATGTGATGCGAAGAAATGAGGATCATGTTTTGAGGAAAGTTTTAAGTATGAAGGTGGAGGGTTACAAGAGTAGAGGACCAAAGCAAAGATGGATGGATTGTGTGAAAGATGATTTCGCTAGAAAGGAGGTGTCTTAGGAGAAATGTATGAAAGAATAGGTCGTGTTGCGCCAACCGCCAATAAATTGGGATAAGGGCAGGAGGATGATGATGATCTAGATACTAATGAAACATTTAGTAGTACTATGTTTATCTTCAATATACACGTATGTTTCTGTGTAAAATGAACACTTCTCCTTTCTTTTTTATCCTTTCTTTCTATTCTTGATTACAAAAGACTGGCTCCCAGCTATCACTATTAAGTGCCTACCGCGACACTAATGAGGTACCCTTGCTAATGAATCGTTAATTGCTTGTACCTCCCACGTCGAACAGCGTCGAGCGTCAGGCATAGGCAGGGCACGTGCTGTTTTATATTATAATTCATTAGTGTTTTTCCAGTGAAAACGACGAATACATTGTACACACACGTTATGAAGTTGAAGGAGTTTATTTTAGTATTTACAGAAGCATGTTTGCCTTTTGGGGGCTTGTGTCTTAATACTAACAGACGCATGGGTCGATCGAAGGTAAGGAAAAAGAAGGATCGAGGTCAGTCTGAGGATGGGAATGCCTCATGGAACGAGACACCTCCGCGACTCGGGGAGGACGTTAAGCCAATGGTCTCGACTGTTATTTGTAGATGTCTGACAGCTGTTACGTAGTCAGAGGCTTCGATAATTGGTTACCTAAGGCAATCGTCATCTGACTAGCCTTTTCCCTACTATGTTGGGGTCGGCTTCCATTTTCACTGCATGCAACTGAAAAGAGCTGCATTTTACATGGAGTGACTGCCAATCTGACCTCTACAACCCAGTAACTGCAGTAACACGATAACTCTTGGTAAGACTGGTTGATCTTCATCTTGTAAATGAGGCGTGGAGGTCTGATAGGCAGTCACTCCATGTAAAATATTGGTATTCAGCTGCAGCCAGTTAGACTGGAAGCCGACCCTAACATAGTTGGTAAAAGGCTAGTCAGATGATGATGGTGATATACGCAGACAAAGTCACAGCTACTTGTACTACAGTATATGTGATAATTGTATATCAAATCCTTCCTTATAGTCTCTAATATAAATTAATTACAGTTGTCAAACCACAAACACCGCAGTTTTAAGGTAATTTTGGTTCGAAGCTCTAATTGTTCACTGTTATGATTAATAGGAACTTTATTACCTTTACCTGTTTCCCTATACCTACCAAATAAGGTAATATACGAATTTAAATAAAACAGCCAATGAGGGAGTTGGGCTCGTCCACCGAGGGATCGCACCTACCTTGGTAGGATAAATATTGTTCCATTTTCAAAAAAATATTTTTATTTCTTTTGGGACCGATCTGGTAGGAAAAATATTGTTCACATCATCACATCATCAGGCTATATTAGTCCACTGCTGGCTTCAGCTTGTCGCATGCAGCATCGGCCTGCAGTCTTTGGTAGAGGTCAAAGGCCTGGTCAGAGGGCTTCCTACATTACGTTTATTACAAACGTACAAAATATTGTTACATTTTCAAAACTTTATTTTATTTATTTTGGGACCGACTTTGGCAGTTTTTGCAGATAACTAAAAAACTATGATAGTAAGAGACATCGCTTTATTTTTCATGTAATGATAACATATGCTAGATTTATTTTGGATCTCATTGCAAACTTCGGAAATAAAGGAGGACGAATGGTATTTGTTTAAAGATATATTTAACCAAAAACCATGTGGCCTAATGAAAGAAGTCCTCAACTAAAAGAATCAGAATGAATGAGAATTAAAAGCGATTGAAATTAAGTAGGTACGTATTTTTCTTTACGCTTTCCTCCGTATTGAGCCTGAGAAAGGAAACTGCATGTGCTTCATCCACAGGTGCAAAAAACTGACCACAAACAGAGCTATTCTGTATAATATCCTCATGAAAAAGTAGGTAAAGTAAAGGTGAAGTGAGCTGTCATCCTATATTAATGCTACGAGTAAGTATTGACAGATCCCCCACGCTCCGTTAACCTAACTTTTGGCGCAGGTTGATTTTCCCTTTAAAATATCTTACTTCATAATACAGGGATGGCCAACTCAACCACGATGACCAACAGACCAACCTCTGCCCCTCCCAGCGATGTTCTTGCCAACTTTCCACCTGATTCATCCGCCAGGTGGCGATCAATTAGCAATCGATAATGATCAGTTGCGCAGGCGGCGATTAACATTCCTCTCGCTGACTGGCCCTCTGACAATTAAGTAATACGCTTTCCCTTATCGGTTAATGTCGCTAATAATGTAGTGTTACGCAATTAGTTTTAATTGTGGTTTTACAGTTTAGTATAGTGACGATGCTGGCAAGTTATTTTCCGTAAGTTATTAGCTTGAAATGAAAATGATAAATTTTCAAGTAAAATTAATTAAATTGCCATTTTTCCGTTGTTTTTATTGTTAATTAGTATTATGTATGGACGTGTCAAAAAAGGAAAGAATCAGAGGGCATCAAAATTTCATCTGTATATTGTTAATGAGAAAAGACTGGCAACATTGTTACGTTGAATGACAATGCTGATTCTTTGGCCAAAAGAATGCCAGCCGATGGTCGACAGTTGACGTGACCAGAAGGTCAACGCTTAAAATGTGAAAATCTAGATGGGCATAAGGAACCCATGGTTCCTGTGTTAAATACAATGATTACTTTAATTTTTTCACTAACACTTTTTCATGACAAACAAGCAGATTTTTTCGAACCAAATGAAGTCAGTTTTTCTTATGAGACTATTTATTTCCGTAATTGGGATCATAAAAACGCTTTTACATGTCACAAAATAAATTAGAGCTAGATGAGGTCGATGTTTCCTAGCTGACTGCTCTTAGAAGAAACATCGAAACAAACTCAGAGGTCACTTATCTTAGTCCGATCATGCGATGACCTTTGAGAAAAGAACCACAAAGATATGAGTGGACCCTTTCAGTCAGTGCACGCATTTGTCGGTACCTAGTCGTGTAAAATTGTTCAAGAACGTGCGATGGAAAGTTATCCTGCCTGATCAATATGCATTTATGAACAGACTTTTAATGAAAGTTGCTTTTTGAATCGGTCGTTTGTAAACCCGTGTGAAGTTTGGCTGAAACGTGGATATTTTAAGAGAATGCGCAGCATCGATATGAGAAGGGTCCCCAGTTTATCTTCCAGAAGCTAGTTTGCGAGTCTGTCCAGTCACTGGCCTCGTCTTTTTATTAAACTGACGTGTCTCTGAATTGGCCTCGTAGCCAGAGGCCATTGTAGCCGAATTTTCACGGAAACAGCCGAACGTCTCCAACATATCATCCAATTGCGTCAGTGTTTACTCCACATACGTAACAGTCGAACATCGTCGGCCTCCATCGGGCGCCTTCGGGCGGACGCGAGCTGACCCGTCGGTCTAGGTCCCGATGAATATGCAACTCCATCTTTATTACGTCTTACAATACAATACAAAGATGTACCTACTTTGGTATTAATTAAGTATTAAATTACAAAATGTTTTGTTCACGCTGTGATAAAATGTCTTTTCAATTTTGATCTGTTTTTAAGACCTTTTTCAAGCGATATGATCGTCTGTTTTCATTTTGGTCAACCAGTGACGACAGCTTACATGATATTTATGGTCTGAGATGCTAGAATAGAAAATTATGAAACTCTATTTTTAAAACCCACATAAGAATTAAAAGAAAAACATGTTACAACGAGGAAAATCACGAAATGGTTACACGAAAATATAAAAAATTACTTACAATAAACTTCTGTAACCCGAAATCCTAACCAAACTATACCAAGAGCGTGTAACTAACTAGCTGAGCTATCAAGGTCATCAGATATATATGTGAATACAAATGAAGACTCAATTTCAAGTCGCACTGGTGAGATGTCAAGTTTTAGTGTGTCGCACAAGCGTGCATTCGAACCATGGTGTTTCGCACAAGCGTGCCTTCGATCAATTGTGAATCGCAGTACAGTTTTGTCGCGCATTTCGTCGAGCTTGCGAAGTTTTTTAAAATTACTGGCTGTTTGGGCTTCAACGATCAAGGATTGAGAGCATGCAACTATAAATAAAATTGTAATTTTACACCAACAAGGCAGAATTGACTTGTAAATGAACTTCTTACTTAGGTATAAGAGCTGCATTGATATACACAATACTATCAGCACAATGTGGGTATATGCAAAGTCATAATTATATGTTAAATCTGAATGTCAATCGATTCAGCAGGGTCAGGGTAACTGGAGACTGCGGGAAAGTCACTGTTAGTGATAAACATGTTATTGTTTTTAGAACATACACAAGTGTAATACAACGCAAGTTTAATAAAACAACTTTGGTAATCAGCCTCCTATCTACTATACTGACAGACGAATCATTTTCATCAGGATACGAGCAGCAGAGCTAGTCTGTACCAATCACCCCGTGATGTGAAGGTGTAGTGAGCTGTCATCCCATACTAATGCTAGGAATTGACAGTTCACTTTATGCTTAGTTCACCTATCCTCACGTGGGGAGATTTTAGCAGAATAGATTTATACGGTTGTAGTAATTAAGGTATAACCTATGTGATTTTCAGCCTATGTTGTGGCTTCCAATCCTCCCTGTCTTGAGCTAGTGTGGAGTAACTGTCTGTATGAAGCTCGTCTTACCATCTTCACCAGGGTCGCCGATTTATTACTGGGACCTAAATCCTGGTAAATTGAACCCAAGACTCGTTCGACATGAGCAGACGTGTCCGGCCCAGTGCTATTTAAGTTTGGATAACGCCGGCGATCTTAGTTTTCTAACAAGCGGATACGGGTGTTCACACTATTCACGTATTCGTCTTGTTCGTGAGAATAGGCAAATGTACACGAATAGAGCCACACCAGATCGTCGTATTTGGTCGAATAAGATAAATACGCGAACACGAAAAACGATGTGAAGTGAGAGATTTAGAGTTATATCACTAATGCAACGGAACAAAAGCATAACAGCATCAAACGAAACAGTAACTAAACCGATGTACCCATTTACGGGAACAAACTCTAAAACTGACGTCATCATGACCCAAAAAGACGCTCAGGAAGAAATACTATCAGCAAATTAGTCACTTCGGTGAGTAGGCAAGTAGCCAGAGTCGTGGGAAAACCCAGTATTTCACGATTCCCGTCGCCAATGAGTGTTTCTAGCAGAACTGCACAATGCCGAGATCACAATACATGGCGTTCTAAGAACTAAGTGATCGAGTTGAATCGTCTTAAAGAGATGTTGGTATAATTATATGAAGCCAGGAAACTATTCGCGGTATTCCATTTAATATTTCACACGGGATTTTGTTGATAAGAATAAAAATAAATGTATTTGTTCATTGTGACTTCTGAGATGACGGGAAATAGAGATGTATGGAAGAAGAAGACATGCTGCGCCGACCCCAAATGAAAAATTGGGATAAGGGCAAGAGGATGATGATGATGATATTTGTTCATTGTTCCAAATATTAAAATATGAAATTTCAATTATAATAAGCTCAATGCAGATCAAAGGTTAAGCTACGCTTGCCGAGGTCAGTCTGGGGATGGGTGACCGTTTGTAACATATCGAGAATTCTCCGTGCCTCGGAAAGCACGCTTAGCCCAACGGCTTAGCGTGCTTTCCGAGGCACGAGGCACCGGGACCGACGTCAAGGTTGTCATTTGTAGATCTTTGACAGTCGTTACGGGTAGTCAGAAAACCGACAGTCTTGCCAATAGGTATCGTGTTGCCCAGTAACTGGGTTGTGGAGGTCAGATAGGCAGTAGCTCCATGTAAAACACTGGTATTCAGTTGCTTCTGGCTAGACTGGCAGCCGACCCCAATATAGTTGGGAAAAGGCAAATATGATGCTGTGAAAGAAAAAGTGAAATAAAATATAAATTTAAAGTACAGAATGCAGATAAAATTCTAGGAATAAGTATAGTATGACACGTGTATAATATATTCTCACGGTAGCTGTTTACCGGAATGTGTGAGATGATCTGCGTTAGGGCTGTCCACGACGATCTGGTAACAAATTTTAAAACTGGGCAATTTTATTGCTTTCATATTGAGAACGTTACTTTTGGTTACTACTACAGCCCGCCTATCCCGTAAAATACTTTCAGCGAAAAGTTAGGCGAAGGGAGCGTGAAATGAACTGTCAAATGTCAATGGCATTAGTATGGGATGACAGCTGACTTCGCCTTCGCCTCAATTTCAACAGAATAGCACTGATGGTTTCACAAAACGTATAGTGGCCTATATTACGGAAACCTTGTAGATTTTTGTGATATATGTATACTCCATTGATAATAACATTAGAAAAATATCGTTATGGAGTCGTCGTTATTTCCATATCAGCGTTTGAAAAGCCCCGTGGTTTCATGATGAATACAAAGCAATATAATCTATTTACTGTTAGCCTGTAAAATTTAACACTAAATACAGTTCAATTTTAGCAATATAACACATTAACTGTCTTATTTTATTATTATAAATGGATTTTAGGTTTTTGAGATCAGGATAAAAGCGTTGTGATTTCTATTTATTTTTTAAATATCGCAGCAATATGCAGAGATAGGAGTCTTTTTAGTATTTTAGTATTTTATAAGTATACTTGTTAGTTTTAGTTTTTTCCGCTTAAATGTGCTGTGCGTATGCCATTTTTTTTAATATATCGCAGCATTATACTGAGATAAGAGCCTTTTTAGCCTCGCTCTTGTCCTTTTTTATTGTTTTTTATTTGTGTACTTATTAGTTTTAGGTTTTGCCGGTTTTTCTGTATGTGTCCCAAATATATTTTTTCCTTATTTCTTTCAGATCGAGCGCAGGAGACAATGATTCATGCGATGATGTGGTAGGTACGATAAATAATATCCTGCTCTGCTTATTAAGTAGATTATCAGCATTAAGATTAATTGATAAGATATCAGAAGACAGCCCATTTTCCTTATAATAACAATATGAGTTTTATTTTTAGGTAAGGCGTGTTTTGTTGGTTAAGATTGCACAATTATGCGTAGATGGTAAGCTAGTGGCTAGTCTAAAATGTTTGATATTGTAATCACTACTGGCATTAAACATAACTGGCGAAATGAGGGTGTACTAAAAGAGTTACATCTCTGCCGAACCCTTCGAGGAACTGGCGTGATGTTATGTGGTTGTGTATACGATACATAGCTGTCACGCTACTGTCATGTTAATATTAAATTATTATCAACCAAACTAAACATCCATCATTTTGACGACCGATGGGGCGCGGCGGGCGAAGCTCCGACTGTGACGCAGGAGGTTGCGGGTTCGATTCCCGCCCTGGGACAAATGTTTGTACGATCTACAAAGATTTCTTCCGGGTGTTCTGGGTATTTGCTATGTATAATAAAAAATATCTATCTATGTAATGTTTTATGGATATCAGTCACCTAGTACCCATAACACAAGCTCTGCTTAGCTTGGGACTAGATGATGCTGTGTGGATTGTCCAGCATATTTTTTTATTTTTTTATTTCTACAAATTTCATGAGTGTGGCAGCCCTAAATTAGTGCAGAATCAACACGCGGTTACTATAGAGAGGCACACCTGAGCTGGTACTTCATAGTAAGGTAAACATCCATTTAGTACCTTGTGCATTATCATTATACTAGATTTTGTTAGTGTTTACTGGATTTATCTAATCTATTAAAAAAAAAAGTTACCCCACACTAGGAAAATCTCCTGTGTCGTGGTAGAGTTTACAAACATTTAAGGTCACATACACAAACAGCCAGACCTGGAACAACTACCTGTAGTCCATACAAATATTTGTACCGTTTGGGGATCAAACCCGCAACACGTAGCGCAGCAGCTAATCGCTTAACCACTGCGAAAACCGTGCCTAATATTTTGAACATACTCGTGGCTAATAAGGCAAAGGGGGTAATATATAGAAAATGCTTACGTGTGTAGCTACGCCACCAAGATGTTAAATGGCTGATTAATGGTAAAAATTTCAACTCTTCTTAGGTACTTGGATACTTGTACCGTTTACTTGTACTCTGTACTTGGATACTTGTACCGTGTGCTTGCACACTTTACCTGGATATCTGTACAGTGTACATGTACTGTGTAATTGTTTTATGAAATTGGATACTAAACGTGTTTTTGCGGTGTGTACTTACAAGTGTACTTGGGCACTGGTACCATGACTGGATCCTTATTTTCTCTTCTCGAGATTTGTTCTTAGAATTTTGGTCAAGAGAGTTTCCAATCATGGTATGCTTACTTCTGGAATTTATCTGACAAAACCTTTAGAATAAATCAAAAGAGTCTCGGGAATATACAAAAGAATTTAATCTACACCAACACCGGTAGGCACTCTTTCGAGATAATTAGCTCAACAATTAATTAAACTATAATCTTTACACCACTCGAGCAATAAACAAAGCAATGAACGCAAAGTATAAACAAATAAACAAAAGAACAATTATCTCTCATTTGACGTCGCGCGCGTGCGTCGCAGAGCGGTAGTGTACGACAAACTAATGCACAAATCCCAACTAAACAATATTAAACCTTATTCTCTATAACTAAAGGTACTAATAACATGTAAAGTTATCTTGGTATTCGTGTATAGATGCGCACGCAGGCTGCCAACGACCAATGACCGCGCTTTCACTGTCGTCCATCTTGCGGTATGATTTTGATTTTAAAATTGGAACGCCCAACGGTCTTTGTTCATGATTAGAATTATTGATTTTCGGTAACGGAGAATGTGGGCTTATGATATTTCGTCAAAATTACTGTGAAATCGTTGCTAGTGGACAGTAATTCAGTCTTTTTACTGCAGAGTTTGGTGAACATGATATCGTTCTCTTAATCTTGTAAGCAGAAAGATACTACATAGACATTAAGGCTAAAGAAAGTCACGTCCATGACGATCGATTGTTAAATAATGTTTCATTTGACCACACGGTTGGCGCAGTGGTTGAGCCTTCGGCTGCTGCGCCGCGTGTTGTGGGTTCGATCCCCGCATATTTGTATGGCCTCCAGGCTGTTGTTCCGGGTCTGGCTGTTTGTGTATGTGAGTTTAAATGATTGTAAACGCACCCACGATACAGGAGAAATTCCTAAGGTGGGGCAAGTTTAAAAAAAAAAAAAATTTAGACATTACAGACCTACTGCCACGTCAGCAAGATCTACCTTATAGATCTTGCCGCGTGTTGTGGGTTCGATCCCCGCACGGAACAAATTTTTTGTATGGCCTCCAGTCTGTTGTTCCGGGTCTGGCTGTTTGTGTATGTGAGTTTAAATGTTTGTAAACGCATCCACGATACAGGAGAAATTCCTAGTGTGGGGAAAGTTAAAAAAAAAAAAATTGGAGACATTACAGACCTACTGCCGCGTCAGCAAGATCTATAAGGGAATAGAAGGTGCATGTGGTCAGAAGATTAGCCACACAGCAAGGTAGGTCCACTAACCACGCGTGGAATCTTCTTAGTAGATTTTACATGAAGGCTGGAAGGGCCATCGGCGCTCAACCGTATGACCAACCATTGTGGGTAGCTGTACACACCCTAGCGTTGAAATCTTTTATCGGCTTTTTCTTGTTTTCACATTTTTTTATGTATTTTTCACTTAAAATGTAATAAAACAGTATGTAACCTAATAAGATTTTTAATAAAAGAAGTGAATTATTTACTATTTCACTTAAAATCTCTTTTTAGTTAAAATCATTTACTCCTGTCAAACCTTGACTAACGAGACACTATTAAATTCTCCTTGCAGCAGACAGCGTTCGCCCGAACCCCATCATTAAAGATCTCCACATTCCTCAAACAGAAAACCGCAAGAAAAATTATGATTATATAATGTGTAAATAATCTCATAAACTATCACTTTCTATACTATAAAGATCGTCGTAGTGAAACAAAGCATAATGCTAGTAAATAATAAAAAGCGTCGGACTAACTGCAGTGGCGGCGTTTCGATCTCGGGGCCACGAGCGTGACGGCCGGAGTCATTTACACATATGCGCGGTATAACTAGGTTGTTATACTTGTTATCTAGTGCGGGCTGGTTATGAGATGATTGGCACGCTTTATTTTAAACATAACATCACACCTGTAGTCTCCAAAGAGCTAGGCAGAGGTGTACGGTTACCTACATACAGTATACCCACATTATGTAAATTTCTAACTCCTCCGCTGTTCCTTACTGATTCATTTCATTGTCGGATCCAAACAGTTTAATCGTTTCTCCGGGACGCATTGAGCGTTATTGATTTGAAGGTTTTCTGGTGGTCGCCACTGTTGATTTTGTCTTTCAGGAGTTGCAATGGTTTGGGAATAATGCGGCGGGATTATCCAGAAAAAGTATACCTACATTTCGTTTTCATTCATTTTCATTTAGGTTTAAATTTTTATAAACGCACCCACGATACAGGAGAAATTCCTAGTGTGGGGCAACGTTTTTTATTTTAATAATTGTTTATCGAACACCGATCGGCTTGGGGTATTTAGCATTCCTCAACAGGTACCCACACCTGCCATGAACAAAGTAAATGATCTAACAGCACCGGTTACTGAAGATATTAAATCAGGAGCCAGTGAAGCTTGAATGATGTGGAAATGTCGGCTCTAACACGAAATGTCGTGAAAAAATCGTGTCGTTTTCGTAACGAGCGCTGCGCCTGCGCTCCCTGTCGATGTCAGTGATTTATCGTGTGGGTTGCCAGCTGTGGTAATTATTCAATTTTGAATTTGGTTCCGTCAGTATTACTTTAATTACACATACGCATAGTTACGTTCGTGCTACGAAATGCGTAGTCCCGCGTAGCACATTTGATATGTCTTACCAGTACCAGTACCAGCCTATTACTGTCCCACTGCAGGGCAGAGGCCTCTTCTCATACAGAGAAGGCACGACCATTAATCACCACGCTTGCTCAAGACGGGTTGGCGATTTCAGACTTATATTAATTATATAAGTCCAGGTTTCCTCACGATGTTTTCCTTCACCGATGTCGATGATGTCCAAGATAAACTTAGAAAGTACATATGAATTGAAAAACTCACATTGGTACTTGTCCAGGTTTTGACCCAGGTTTGAACCCACAACCTCGTGGACAAGAGGCGAGCCGTAAACCACTGGGCCATCATGACATTTGAAATGTCTTGCTTTAACTAAAATGAGAAAATCTTTCATCATCTTTATAAGACCTGTGTAGGGGGCTACATAATTAGTAAATATTATTGGTGAACCAAATTTTTTCACACATTTTTGGATGAATCTTGAAACGTTCAAGGGTAATTTTTGTACAAAAAATAAGTAGCATATCCCATATATTTTGGATTCCCTGAAAATTGATACCACTGGCCTACCTACCTCATTTTCTGAACGAAGCGTAACGCTAAGTAGATGTAACCTGATTTTTGTAACTACATTCATTACAAATAAATATATCTATTCTATTCGAATGTAGGTACTTTGTGTAGGTACTGTGGATGCACGTGCTTATTCTTTAAAAAAAAACTGGGAGGCTTGTTAGTGATTATGTGTCATTAAGATTTTCCCAATTTCTGTAACAAAAAGAAAGTTTTTCTGTGGATTCTCATTGTTTTTAATTAATTTTAATAGAAATAAATTAAACTATATGATATCACGATTTTTATATCATGTGTGAAAATTAGATTTAATATTAATATAGCTACATTACCTACCTATTACTTTGCTTTCCCTCTTTTCCAAACAATCAAATAATATCAACTATCAGTATTATACCTACATAAAACCTAAGATTAATTTTTTTCTTTTTCTAGCTTTTCAGGCCTATAAAGGTCTGATACTTCTATGTACAAAAATTTAGATTAATATCTACGTGTTGGTCAAAAATGAAGCTTTTTTTATAAATGTGTATTTATTTTTTAGTAAATTTTATGTTATGCAATTTTTTACGTGAAATGCGTCAAAATTTCAAAATTCGCCCTTTTCTCTAAAAATTGGTAAGTTTTCTAACATGTCAACACTGAGTAACCGCTCGGGTGAAGATATGGCGCGTCTACAATCAGGATGCACGGGCGACACGCAACCGACGCGTGCGCACACGCATCGTCTGAGTACATAGGTACATTGTGATTAGGATAGTTATTGATTGGCTGATTACTTGCTATTTCAAACACACCGTATTCAAACTAATCCTCTTTCCTCACTCTAATAATCATAAGAGTGAGGAAAGAAATCTCTCTTCTCCCAAGATCTTCCTCTCTTATTCTTCTCTTCTAGTCTCTTCTAAGATGGTTCGCCGGATTACGGTCAGGAGGACTATGTTTAGTAATAGCATCTTGTTAATCAGTGTATATTAGTATACAAAGTGTTTGTTTCTTCGTGATTTTTTTTTATATTATTGTTCAATTTTTGATAATAACATTAAAATTATACTTTTAAATATTTCAATTGAAAAACACAAAAATGAAACATTTTAAAATATAAGAAATAGTAGCTTGGACTCTGTTCCCAATGGGCATTGGGAACAGGGTCCAAGCTACCGGTGGTCAGGGCTCTCGAGAAACGCGCCGTGTCCAGGAGCACCGCTTTCTGGAACAAGCCCTTGATCCAGCTGCCTAACGAGAGCCTCCTTAGGTGTTGGCCGAGGCTCTTGGCCGTCACAACTATCGGCACAATGACTGCTGTATTAACATCCATATTATTATTATTGTCACCAAGAAAGGTGTTAGTGTTGATTCAGCAGACATTAATACGATTATGACATCACTTGAAGAAAATGAGATAGCTATCTCGATCCAATTTTGAATGTTTGTTTTTCATTTTCTAACATTTGTGATGGCCTTGTAGAGCTCTGGCATAGGTGGGCGTCGCGGCAGTCCATTCTGAAGATAGGGGAACAAGCTAGAAAAAAAAAAAAACTATGTTTGAACATCAAATAATTTTTCGTCAAAATTGAATGTGTTGTTCATACCAAATGAAGACTTATTACAACTGAAGAAGGTTGTTATTATTTTACATATATTTCCGCATAATTGTGACACTTGTGTGTAGGCACTTCACCTTTTTTATCTATTCCGTGGGTGCACCTTCAACCCTGGGCTGGAAAAGCAAGGATCCAAGCCGTAGGGGCCCCGGGGTCTTTCCCAGCAGACTGATGATACAGTCTGACAGTACTGTGGTTACTACCAGTAATAAAGCTTTCAAGATAAGCTGAGTTAATATAAAGAGTGTTATTGATTGTTACTGTAAAACGGGGTGAATTCGCAACGCCACCGGGGTAATTCGAAACCAAACTTTAAATGATATTTAAACGTTGATTCGACATAATTAATTACTGATAAGGTGTTGAAATTAAAAAAAGAGGATGTAGGGATCGTAGCAGGTGGGTTCTCTAGTTCCTGCGTCTCTCATGGGAAATAGGCTTGAGTTTATGTATGTATGCATGTATGTAAGTAGGGTCAAAACTTATAGGTTTCTCGTCACTGACATGCTTCTGTGACGTGTTGCGTCAGACTGACAGTTATTCCTGTAAAAGTGCTTGGCGCTATGGTGACCTTAACACTCCTTTCTCGTATTGATAGGATATGGTTTATGGTAAAAGTTAAAGTCTCGAATAGTAAGGGAAATACCAACATATTAAATCACTATAAGACTTAGTTACAAGACAATGGTAATGGTTTTAAGTACGCGGTGTCTCTAATGAGATCTGAACGCGAATTTGCCCCCATTTGATGATTGAGCGATTACATATACTTGCGTTCGATGCAATTATGCATTTTTGCTTCGTTTTCGATTAAAACTTGAACAATTCCAAAGTTTCAAGTTTTCACTTCTGTCGGCAATCCCCATGGCCGCCATTTTTGTTAACCCTCTTCTGATGACTAAATCCAGCTATTTATAACCAATCTAAATTCTTGTTTTGTGGCAAAGTCCTCGTTATCAGATAAAATGTAGAAAATATTTTGTACAGACATAAATCTTATCAGAGATATGAGATCGAGGTATTATTTACGAATTACTGAAGTCGATTAGATTATGAATCGAGAACAAGCAGATACTTGTGACAATTTCAGGTTTTCTGAAATTATCTATCAATTTTGTAGTTTTGTGAAATTTATGATCACGTCATCATCTGCCTACCCTTTTCCCAACTATGTTGGTGTCGGCTTCCAGTCTAACCGTATACGGCTGAATACCAGTATTTTACATGGAGCGACTGACCTCCACAACCCAATTACTGGATAACACGATACCCCTTGGTAAGACAGGCAGATGGCGGATGCGGCAAGCTGAAGACAGGGCGCTATGGCGCTCATTAGGAGAGGGCTATGTCCAGCAGTGGACTAGTATAGCCTGATGATGATGATGATGATGAAGACTGGTTGTCAGACTTTCGGGCTTCTGACTACCCGTAACGACTGTCAAAGCTCTACAGTTTACAAATAACGCTGCTGCTGCATCATCAGTGTAAAATGATTGTTCTAATTTATTTACGAAAATCAAGGCCTGACATGTCCTTAAATTTTAATTACCTTATTATTACTTTAGATTTTAATTTTGAACTAGATCGAGCCTATCTCGTAGAGTCCTAGGGTGGTGTTACCATATAAAATCTGTTTCAGTTTTATTTCTAGGACTCAAGTATCATCAAGCGAGCGAGCCATGAAGAGGGCTATGCTCGGAGTTTCTCTGAAGGACGTTCTTCGTAACGAATGCATCCGACAGAGAACCAAAGTTACCGACATAGCTCAAAGAATTAGCAAGCAGTGGCAGTGGGCTGGCCATATCTCGCGAAGAACCGACAACCGCTGGGGTAAACGTGTTCTTGAGTGAAGACCGCGACTCGGCAAACGTAGTGAAGGACGCCCTCTGACCAGGTGGGATGACGATCTGCGAAAGACTGCAGGCAGATGCTGGATGCGGCAAGCTGAAGACAGGGCGCAATGGCGCTCATTAGGAGAGGGCTATGTCCAGCAGAAGACTAATATAGCCTGATGATGATGATGATGAAGTATCATCATGTTCGTATCACACTGCAAAGTAATAAATAATCTTGCGTTTTATAATCAATTCCTCTACATAATATATAAGCGTCTACACAAACAACATACCAACTGTTCTGTCGGCACCATAGCGTCCAGCCTGCGCCTGAGCATTGTATTCAAATGCGCGCGCAGGTCGGACGCGATCACAGGCGAGACAGGTGACCCCTACGTCAGTCAATTAACACGTTCTCTTTGTAGATGGTTTGTAATTAAAATTGAGGGTACACAATAATAAACAGTACTTGGCCGTTTATGTAGTATTTAGGGTTTGGGACAACCCGCTACACTATTCCCAAACCACTGCAACTCCTGAAAACCGGAATTAACAGTGGCGACCACCAGAAAAGCGTCGAGACAGTGAAACCTGACGAGTCCCGGAGAAGCGATTCAACTGTCTTGGATCTCGCAACGAAATTAATCAGAAATAAACAGCGTTGGAGTTGGAAAAATACATAATTACCTTACCATTAATAACTCTAAATACTAGATACTGGATTGGAGTATCTAGTATTTAGGGATCCGTACCCAAATGGTAATGGGCCCCTTTTACTAAGCCTCCGATGTCCGTCCGTTTGTTTGTCTGTCAGCGGGCTGAATCTCATGAACCTTAAGAGGTAGACAATTGAAATGTTCACAGAATGTGTATTTCTACTGCTGCTGGAACAAAAAATAAATGTTTGTAATCGCACTCATGATGCATGAGAAATTCATAGTGTGGGGCAACGTTTTTTTTTTTAAAAAAAAAGTATTTTCCAAAACAAAAAGAAGTCTTTCAACGTTTTTTGTTCGACTTGGTACAATACTCTTCGGGTGAGGAGGCCCGCGAAGGCGGGCCGGCACCAGCCGGTGGTTGCCCAAGGATCGTACGTTCCCCCGGCGTAGGTGTGAGATGGAACACCGGCTGGCTTTTAGTCAGTAAGAGTCTGACAGACTTCCATGAGGATTTTCGACCTCGGACCAAAAAACAAAAAAAATCCTTCGGACGAGAGTCCAACTCATTATTGGCCGGTTTTTGTTTGGAATTGACTTTGAAGAGCGTCATCTCTGTAACACATTGCATGTGTCAATGTCTTGCCCGCAATGACATCAATGCAATGCCCTTAATAATTTCGAAAACAACGCAACAGCTACTCAAAGTCACATTAAATCTTATCCACCTCCAACTAGACCTTTTTAATCATAAATAAAAGATGATTTTCTTTGTTTTACGTTATCTTACATAAAATAATAACAAAAGCCTGCAGCCGACAGAACGAGTCGTCTGTATAATTGCATAAAGCCACTTTTCCACACGTTGCGTATGCGCTATGCAAATCTCATGCGCCCGCGCAGCTGAGAAGCGGCTGCTGATTAGGGTTTTGTTCATTTTATTTTTGTATGTGTTATTGTTTTGTTTTCTTGCAGTTACATCGAAGATTTTTTACATCATTAGTAATAGAGAAAGCTTAGTAGATAAAATAAAAAGAAATACAAAACAAAAAAAAAAATGAATTTACAATTATTATTAGTATTATAACTATGTATATCTTTATTTCTCCTCACAAAAAGGAGACATTGAAATTGAAGAACATAAATGAAAAAAAAAACATTTAGGCTAAGAATGTTATACAGTCAAGTGGCGATATGAAGCTGGTGTCTATTATAGGTATATAGGTAGACCGTATTACAGATCACCAGGAATGGCGATTATAATTGTAAGGTTCAATAAACCCTCTTTTTAATAAACTCGTGGTAGGTATATACATATTATGCCAAACTTAAACCTTGCAAAATGTACGGTTAGTCTGGAGATCCTTGCCCATTCTTCTCCACACAGAACTACCCTTTGGGGTAGGTAAGGGGCAACTAGAATAATTTTAGTATTTTATTGTTATTTTAAAGGTGACGTTCAACAATGCCTTTTTAATGGTTTTATTATAATACATAATTTGACTTTTATAAGGGCAAAAGTGTTAATTTCCACTTCCCACTTTTCCAAAAAATTTAGATTGTCAGTACTGACAACCCTGAGGCAATCGCGCGCTCCAACTCACAATACTTGAATGATGAGTTATGCTATCATTACAACATTAAGTAAAATGAATAATTCATAATTATATAGGCAGTTTTTACACTTCTATAATCATATTCTAATTTCTCCATTGATCAAGGGTTTCTTTAAAACTGTTTTCAATAACTCTATGGGTTTTTAAACGTCATTGCCTTTTTTTTTCTGGGAAATCATCCAATGACTTCTCCTGTTCTGGGTGGAACGGGAGGGTGTGTCAGACTTTTACGTTCCAGGGTCACGGTAACCCTTTCGAACATCCGGCAACCCTGGCAGGATTCGGCCCCCTATTGGGTCCCGTTAATTCTGCTGACACGTCTCCTTGAGGCGCGACAACGGCTTGCAACACGACGCGGCGTTGACTTGGGCCTGGTCTCTGATCGAATGACGGGCTAGGGGCTACCCAGTGCTCGTCGCCCGCAGGCCCGCGCCTACGGTGGCCGGGAGTCTGCCTGCGGCTACCAACGCCCAGGGTGTCGCCAGCGGCGGCTGGGGCGTGAGGGTTGCCTCTCTTTCATGCGTTCCATCATCTCTGAGAGGCAGACTATGATGACCTCCTATCGGTTGTCAACCCAAATAAAGCTTACAATCATCACATCAGGTACATAAATATAAAAATAATAAATAAATAAATAATGCTGGACAATCCACACAGCATCATCTAGCCCCAAGCTAAGCAGAGCTTGTGTTATGGGTACTAGATGACTGAAATACTTAATACAGTACGTTACATAGTTAGATATTTTTTTATTATACATAGCTAATACCCAGAACACCTGGAACAAATATTTGTAGATCGTACAAATATTTTTCCCAAGGCGGGAATCGAACCCGCAACCTCCTGCATCGCAGGCAGACCTTCGCCCGCCGCGCCACATCGGTCGTCGAATAATCGCATCTCATCAGGTTGTAGGCAGTTCTTGGCGTTCGGCACGATTTAATTCGAGAGAAGACCAAAGGAAGGGCGATAATATCCGGCTCCAAGGAATGGATGAAATATGAAGATTTATAATACATAATTATACACTGAAAAGGCACATTATTATCAATTTAGCAAGATGTGTGTAACTCGGCGCACGCGCACGCGATTCTCTTTCGTTTAATCGTTTCATTGGACTGTGATTCCTGAACGCTCTGATTTGGTACGTTTTGCTCAATCGGAGGAAACTAGAGACGTGAATGTAATGTACCGAGAAATAACAGCTTTGAATGATGGATGGGCTGCTCCGTTGAAAATTATATGTACAAAGTAATGGCTATTAAACCGTTTTAGAACAGGTACATCATCATCTGCCTAGCCTTTTCCCAACTATGTTAGGGTCGGCTTCCAGTCTAACAGGATGCAGCTGAATATATGTCACATGGAACGATTGCTCACCTGATCACCACATTCCAGTTACTGGGCATCACTATACGCCTTTCGTAAGACTGGCTGTCAGACTTTTGGGCTTCTGACTATTCGTAACGACTGTCAAAGATATACAAATGACAGCCGGGACCAACGGCTTAACGTGCTTTCCGAGGCACGGTGAAGTCTCAATATGTTTCGAACGGTCACCAATCCAAAGACTGACTTCGGCAAGCGTAGCTTATACTTCGATCAACCCGTGCCGCTGTTTTTATTTAGCCACGAGATTCTCTACTTTTTTGAACAGGTACGTGTTCCTTTATTTGTACACTAGTAGTTTCCTGAAATATAATATCCTGAATAAAATACTCGGGTATTTTATTAAATGATTTTGCGTAACCGAGTTCGCTCATTGGTCAAATCAAATAGCGCGCGCTTTCCAGGCTTCCTATTACAAACTTTCGTCCCTTTTCACGTAATCACTCCCACAGATTGCAGGAAAAGCGAGAGGAAAGATGTTACATATAAAAAAAACATACAACTGTACAGTTTTATTATATGGGTATTAGTTTAGATATCATAAAGAGTTGGAGCAAGCGTTGTTGAGTTTTTACAATAGGAATTTTCTAACTAAGTAGCAGCCCGGAGTCTGGATTTGTACCCGTTTGTTGGCAATAGGCTCGCCATCTTTCTAACTCCTCCGCTGTTCTTTTCTGATTAATTTCGTTGCGGGATCCAAGACAGTTGAATCGTTTCTCCGGGACTCGTCGGCCTTCATTGTCTCGATGCTTTTCTGGTGGTCGCCGCCGTTGATTCTGATTTTCAGGAGTTGCAGCGGATTGAGAATAGTGTGGCGTAATCTATTACATGAGACTAAAAACATAGCTGGCGTAATGTGGGTATTACTCTAGATGCACCTCTGACCAATGCTTCAGGAAATACAGGCGAGATATTGTTGCCCCATGTTATTAATAGGAACCAGCCTACTGCAACCGACCAGGCACAGATCCAGACTGAGGCTGCAACTAAGAAATCCCTGATGCAAAAATACAATATCACTTTGCCCGATCCGGGAATCGAACCCGAGACCTCGTCAGTAGCGCTTACGTCGACGAATCAGTTACAAACCGAATGCTCTTTCTCAATCAACGCTCATCGCACTCAATATTGGCAATACACCAGTTTTCCTTACCCGACATCACCGAACTAAAATCTAGTTATGTGTTGCGTTACATCCTGCGAACATCGAGCGCTTTATTTTACACGATCTAATAAACATCGATCGGTTACAAAATAGTCATGAAATTTGTGCTGAAGTATTTGAGAAATTATTTGTATCTATACTAAAACAATTTAGGTAAATCGAAGTAGCCTATAAATTTATCAGACAGACGTGTTGCTGGGGAATTTGTTCCGCCACTTCTTCCCAACAAAAACACTAGATAGTGGTGAAGGGTGGGCGTTTTGGGGGACTGTCTTTAGTAAACGTTTTGACGTTCGAAAAGTGATGATTCTCAACCTAATTTGAATAAATGAATTTTGATTTTGATACGGAAAACTGCAGATTTTTGTTATTCTTTAACCGCGCAAGTCGTACTTTCATACGATAAAATTCTTTTACTGTCCAATGTGATTTCTTGCATGTACATTCTACCTAAAATACCTAATTAAAAAAAACGGAAAATAGCTCATCATCATCCTCCTGCCCTTATCCTAATTTATTTTGGGTCGGAGCAGCATGATATCTTCTCCATACATCTCTATTTGTCGTCATCTCAAAAGTCACCTTATTCCTAGCCAAAAAACTTGTCTTCGAAGTTGGGTAAAAATGAACCCAATATTTTAGTTGGCAGTAAATTTCGTCACAGCGCTAATGTTTTCCCATTAACTGTTTTAATTGTTTATGTATAGTCGTGTATATTTGTTTATTTGTGAAATATTCTATTTAGGTATTACATTTACAGTTTATAATCTATATCAATTTATATATTTTCTGTTCCCTTTTCTATTAAGAAATTGCACGTACCACTGTTTGTCTCTGCATCACCCAAAGGTTGACTGGTAGAAAATGCCTATGGCATTAAGTCCGCCTCTGTACATTTGTGTGTTTAAAGTATTAAATAAATAAATAATAATATTAGAGCAAACCCTTGTAAACCAACGGTGTTTAAAACGGTAACTGTACAACGCCTTGAAACCTTTCAGATAAGTGCCACGCCCTGAAACTTTGTAGGTCACGATGTGACGACGGCCGGGCAAGGTAGAAATGAGAAGTTTATTACATCACTAGTGACTAATAGGATACAGTACCTATTCATGCACGTGTATCTATTCACACTCGAAATATTTTAACAGCTTATCAAAGGTCTACACAATCAAAATGTACTGAACAGCTGTTTTTTTTTTCATAATCCGGGTTTGGTCCCGCTGTGAAAGTTGTTTGTATTCATGAGTGTAATACCCTCTTAAAATATTTCGTGAATGATTTGATAGAAAATTATAAAACATCATAAAATCACGTCCGTATCTGTGAGAAGGGTGAGTCTGGGCGCAAGGTGTGAGTGATACTTCCAGACAGGGGAAAATCTAAGATAGTATGTCTGAGAAATTATAACTTTACTTATTGTTTGATTACTTAATTATTATGAATTGAACTATTCCTGAAAACTCATTACTATCTTTAACACAACGTAACATAACATCATGCCTGTATACCTCGAAAGGATAGGCAGATGTGTATCCATGGTGTGCCCACATAACATTTCACCAGTTATGTTTCAGTCACATGTAATGGGGGCGTGTCTATTGCTCTCAACTGGACACAAATCTAGGCTAGCTGCTACTAAGAAATTCCGTACGAAAAAACTCGATAGCAGTACCTATGCCCGATCTGGGAATTGAACCCTACGATCTCTCAACATTTAATATTATGTATTACACAACATAGGTGTAGTATTTTATAACAAAAAAACGTTATTTTCACTAAGACGTTGACAGGATGGGTTCTATACTTGCCTTAATATTATAAGCAAAAACTTCGAATTCCGTTTCAAGAATATTACTCGAACGGAAGAGTATAAGTATTGGCGCTGTAAAAGTTTATATGCAAAAGGAGCGCAGAAAGATAAAATGGCCAAATTTCGACCACTAGACCACTCCTAGTACTAATAAACAATCATTTCTAACACAGTAGTTTACTTCTAAAGATTGTCCCTATAATTCTTACAACAAAAGACACAATACTTTTTCCCCAGTCCACGTAAAACCCCTTAAAAGCGAGAAAGCCTACAATTTACACAAAGAAGCGTACCCCATCCCATTTGTACTGAAAATCCATTTCAAATACACCCCAACAGACATAGAACGAGATTAACGAAATGGTCTCCCTCCCCCACACCAGACCAGGTAACGATCAATACCAACGGCTTCTAATCTCACGGAATCTTGCGTCCTTGTCGCTCATGAGATGTAGATGAACTGACTTCATCCTGGAATGAACTTCGACTTTATGTTAAAAGGTGTAAGGTGTGTTTTGAAGTGGGTGTGTGGACAAGAGATTATGTACTGGGTATAATCTTTTGGGTATATAGTGGTATGCGGTTGTGTGTCGAGGATGGTGGGGAAATGGGTTTTACAGTGAAGATAAAAGGCTGAAATGGTTTTAGAAATACTTCCCTGGGCGTCGGTAAGATGTAGTTTTATAAAAATATATGAAGGTATGAGAATACATAATACAGAATGCCGTAAAATAGTAGACTATTTTACGGCTTTCTGTATAGGTTCTTCGTTCTCTTCTCAGTTTTGGTGCTAATTTACATCATAATGCTGAAGAGTTTGTATATTCAAACGCGCTTATCTAATGTGTCTACCACTAGATTTGGAGGATTTGAAAAATGTATGGGCTTATTTAACATCCCGTACCTACGACCCTTAGGACCGGGTGAAACCGCATGTCACAGCTAGTGATTGATAAATGTATAATATTGCGAGTATAAGTTCTATTCATTTATAACAAATAATGTCAGTGATGTTAAGAGAATTGGGGAAAATCCCACATATTATCCTTATGTTCTGAAGTGGTAAAATTGTCGCATAGTGTCGTTACCACTATAATAATAATAATAATAATAAATTTATTCAAAAAACATAAGGTATATGTTAAATACAATTTTCTTAATTCTATGTCAAGTTCAGAAATAATCTATGCCTGAACTAGGAATTCCTGTGTTTCAGGCGAAAGGGAGGTAACATTAATTTATTAAATAATCACATAATAAGCATAATAATCTATAGACTATACAATATAAGATGTTTAAAAATTATGGTGTTTAACTTAGTTAACTAATTATAAATAGAAAATTACAATAATTTGACCAATCGTTACTTAAGAACAAGTAGTAACTTCTCTGTATCTTCATAGGACATTGATTGTAACACTGTAATAAATATACCGGATTCTCATGCAGTTTTCTGTAAAAATCTTCTTCTTAAACATGGGTAACGTAGTAAGGTGAGGTGAGTGACGAAGTGAGCTTGTAGTGTCGTCCAGCTTAAGTAGTAAGATGAGAGCTCATTTCATTCAATTTTTTTACAGAATCCGACCAGCGGAAATTGTTTGTTCGACAGCGTTTTTACGTAAAGAAGATTTATTTAAAAAAATTGTAATAGAGAAATCTTAATTCTAATTGATTTGTTATTTGAGAGGCATGGATTATTAACATGACTGCAATAAACCATTGATAAGATAATGATTCTGTTATCGAGTTATCTTTGAAATTTTATAACCAGTTCAGTAATGAGAACTGGGAAGTCCCTTATCAAAAAAATCTCCACGGAATCTAGCATATATTCATCAGTGTACATAAGCATGATAAATTAAATATCAATCTTCGCGGCATCTTTTTGTTTTTGTGTACCATAGATCATTATACTGTTGGTTACCTGAAATCTTTCTCGTGTCTAAATTAATATCAGCTGCGCCGGTCGATCGAAGGCTAAGCTACGCTTGCCGAGGTCAAACCGCAGATAGGCCAGCTTACACTACATGCAGAGACCCCTCCGTGCCTCGTAAAGCACATTAAACTCTTGATCCCGGCTCTCATTCTTAAATCTTTGAAAGTTGTAATGGATAGTCAGAAGCCTGAAAATCTAACAACCAGTCTCACCGATGGGTATCGTGTTAGCCAGTAACTGGGTTTTGGAGGTCATTTAGGCAGTCGTACCATGTGAAATGCTGGTATTGCTGGCCACGAACAATTCTGATGCCCTTAAAGTTCTGTTTAAAACATGATTGGAGAAACTTTAAAGACGTTTCCAAGAGTTGAAAGTAAGAAGCGATTTATATCGATATGTGTTGCTCTATCCTCAATACATAACATGTATAATGACGTAACAGATAGGTAATATACTTATATACTATATCTATACACGTATTGTAAGGAAATACCTGTTTAGTGAGCTAACCACCTAGATAGAAAGAAGTTTATCGAACGTATTCATAATAAAATGATAAGAAAGTGAATCAGTTCGCGTGGCCTGTAAGTATCCACTTTGAATTTACCTTTTTAGAGTTCCATATTAAAAGGGCGCCAACCTCCTCTGACCTTCCGTCCGTCTGTCAGCGGGCTCTGTCTCACGAACGGTAATATGTCGACATTTGGGATGTTTTCAAAGCGGGTATTTCATACCAGTTTTTTGCTCGACACGATACGGAACCCTACATGTGCGAGCGCAACTTGATCTTGGCTTTTGAAGGTATTCCGGTTCCCTATGAATACATATTAGTCAACGAGCAAGAAAACATATTACGCACGTCATAAAGACGGTAAAAATGTCTGCAAAAACGTTATTTTCTTCATTATAAACAATCCACATGTTCTTTGTTCCATTCTTTACCCAACTCATAGAGATAGAAAGAGAAAGATGGTAAGGTGCCTCCTTTGTTCATATTAAATGTCGTTGCACGCTAGGCTTCATACGGTTTCTGAGAATAACACGCCTATTAGATATCAATCGCTAGGTATACGATGGGTGCCTACATTATTACTCTTGAATCTTGAGTCGTAGAAAATCGAGCTATCGTCTTTACTTACTATGGTTTTTACATGGTGGAAGGGAAATTGATGTACAAACTGACACTATGAGTTGAGGCCATGATTCTCGACTTACCAGCGGTGAAAATTATTGATGGCTTTTTCAAAAAAAATACGTTTTTTCTGTTGTTTTTTGCATTAAACTTCAAAATTCGTGGAAAAATCATCTTTTCTAAATAATCCAATGAGATTTATAATTAAAAAGAAATAATTCATGTATGTCTTTTATTAAAAAATGTCACAGGGTTAGATATAAAAAATGACTTTATTCAGTTGGAAAAATAATCATCAGAAAAAAACTGACGAATAACTATTAATATATAACTATTAATATAATAATAAAAAATAGGAGTAACTGACGAATCATTTCAACGCTGCGGGGTTCAATATCATGTACTGAACTCATGGTATTACTTTGTGGGTCTGGCAGCAAAGGTGCGAACTAAGGTCTTTTAAAACTACCAAATTCCATTGTGTACACGAACAGTCCAAGTAGGTAAGAATTTAACACTTCAGTAGTCAAGCTTCTCTTGTTACCATCTTTGATACCTAATCCTACCTGTGTTTCACGAAGGGTAAGGCAGAGGTGTTATAGCACACACACATTTTGCTAGTTATGTTTTTTTCAGTCAGTTCCACTGTGTGTTTCCTAAAACATAATCCAAAATACATTTTTCCCCTCACACAATTTTCCCACTTACAATTTTTCAGTCACCCATGCTGCAAGACAAGTCTAACAAAAACCACAAAGAAAAAGCCGATGGGAGGGGGGTGAAGGCTCGAATATTAATTATCGCCGTCACCCCCCTCGCCCCTTACAAGGGGGGAGTTAGGGGGTGAGCTTCTGAGACAGCGCCTGGCACCAATACTCCTAGTTTGAGAGTGAGGGCAGACTGGCCGTGGATTTTAATGTTGTAGTGGGTAAGCTAAGCGTAGATGTTTTTCTTTGTCTGGGAGAGGATTTCATTTATTTAATGGTCTCTGTAGGTAATTTTTGTTGGTTTAGTTCAAACGAACTAAGAGTTAGTTATTTTTAAATGCCGTACACCGCTGACTTATATATTGTTTAATATGTTTTAGATGATTGATGATGATTTAATAATGAAGATGTTAAAAACAACCACATAGAGGGATTCGTACTATCTACTATATTCACGAAAAAATTCACGTATTTCTTGTATGGGGACCCCCATACAAGAAACTTTTTTCTTTCTTCTCTTTAATTTTCAATTTCATTTTTACTGTATACCTATCACGGTTCATGAGATAGAGCCCGCTAATATATGGACGGACGGACAGCGGAGGCTACGTCGTTGGGTCCAAATTGCACCTTTGCGCCCGTCCCCTAAAAATGACCAGGATTAAAAGGATTACTTCAATGAAGTACAGGGTTTTTCATTAAGAACGCTCGAACTTAAAAATAAAATAAAAAAACCTGTTTAAGTGACATTGCCACAATTTTTATTTTATTTTAAAGGATATTCGCTGACATTATGTATTGAATATAATTTCAGCCAAATGGCCGCCGCGACTCCGCTGTAGGTGGTGTACCTATCCTGGTGGACCAATTTTGGATGACATTTTCGCACAAATGGGGCTCAATTTCACGAAGAGCCCGAGTTATGTTGGCCTTCAGGGCGGCAATTGACTGTGGTTTGTCTGCATAGACTAGAGACTTCACGTAACCCCACAGAAAGTAGTCGAGCGGTGTTAAGTCACACGATCTCGGTGGCCAGTTGATGTCACCACCACGCGAGACGACGAAGCCTTCGAATTTCTCATCCAATAAATTTAATGTTTCCCGTGCTGTATGGCAAGTGGCGCCGTCCTGTTGGAACCACATGTTTGTGAGATCCATACCATCTAACCTAGGCCATAAAAAAATTGTTATCATCGTCCGATATCGGTCGCCATTGACAGTGAGCGCGGCTCCTTGCGCATCTGCGAAGAAATAAGGGCCGATGATACCGCCGAACCAAAATCCACAAGAAACAGTGACTTTTTCAGAGTGTAGAGGCACCTGATGAATCTCCCGTGGATTTTCGTCGCTCCAAATCCGGCAATTTTGTTTGTTAACAAATCCACTCAACCAGAAATGAGCCTCATCACTGAAGATGATTTTTTTTCCGAAAGCAGGGTCAGCCGCCAAATGCTCTAAAAGCCCAATCAGCGAATACACGGCGCTGTCTGTGGTCGTTGGGTTTTAGCTCTTGAGCTAATTGAACTTTGTATGCATGAAAACCCAAATCTCGACGCAAAATCCGCCAAGTTGATGTCGCAGAAAGACCCAGCTCTTGTGCACGACGCGGTATGGACTGTCTGGGGTTTTCTCGCACGCTGTCCCGAACAGCAACAATATTCTCCAACGATCTTGCGTTTCTTTGACGTAGAGGCACTGCTTCATCGATCACCGACCCGGTTGTCTCAAATTTCTTCATTAAACGACGGATTGTGGACTCTGCAGGACGGCTATGAACGCCATAAATTGGACGCAATGCACGGAACGTTAGGCGAATAGAGCACTGATTTTGATAATAAATTTTAACAATTTCTACGCGTTGTTGAAGCGTGTAGCCTTCCATGGTGAATTGTCACGACCAAATATGTGTTCATGCCAAATTTGACAGCTATCGCTTTAGCAAGATGGCCGCTATGCGCTGTCAAAGTTCGCGCGTCCCTATTGAAAAACCCTTTACATATTACCCAAATATTGGAAATCTTAGAAAAGAGTTCTTAACAAAGAAACAGACAAAGAGTATATATATAAATGAAAAAAAAAATATTGAATGAAAACCTCTTTTCTTTTTTTGAAGTCGGCTTTTAGAAAACAGCTTAGCTTCTGCACTATAAGTAACTTGAGATTTCTAACAAAGAAGCCTTTTCTAACAAAGAGGCTTTCATGGTGTCATGAGTCAGCAGTTACGGGAGAATTTTAAGGGCCTTGGGGAAAAAGCTTGCTTATGGAAATACGACTACCAAGGAGGCGTAGAAATTACTGGAACAAGATATATTTTAATTTAGTGGGTATCGAAGGCTGGCAATAGTTAAAAAAACGTTTTTGAGGTGTTTGGTTACTGCATTTAGTTTAGCAATTTAATTTAATTTATGGCACTGCTATTGAGCATTGAGTCCCAGGTGCAATTCCTGGGTCGAGGAGTGTTATTGGGTTTTTGTTCGAAATTTCTCAGAAGGAACCCGGAGTCTTTAATTAGTGCCCGGTTGATAGCAATAAGCTCGCCACTTATTACATGAGACGAAACAGCACTTATGCATTTAGAAAATAAATTGTTATTTTGATATTACAAACAGACATTTTTATTTATTGATGTTGACACAAGTAATAATTTTCAATATTATTTAAACGAGCCTTACTGTTAACAGTTAAACTAGCGCAAATTACAGAGGCACGTTATTTCTAATGATACCTTAGAATCTCTTCGGTATAATCCGCGAGAACTGAAACATCTGTGTGCCTATATCACGAATGCTACACTTAGAATTAACGTCATTTCGAACGATTTTAAAATTGAAAATAGAACTATCCTCAACCTTTATGGTTCAAATTTATCAGGCACGCATAGATATTATTATGAATAGTCTTAAAAAAAAATCGAACACGTATTTCAAATTTTGAAATCGTTCGAATTGACGTGTTACGTTTTTGCCGAACAATCGTTCTACGAGCACTGGTCCTGTAATGTTTTCTTTGTAGTCTGATCTTGTTATTAAATTGTAGTATACAATGTATGTAACTGGTAATAAAGATGGCGGGAAATAATAACCTCGATGTCATTTAAGTAATAACAAGGACTTTTATTCGTTCCCAGGGGAATATTTGCAACGAGTGTTTTATTTTGTAAAAATGTTATGTTAACGATAAATAGTAACAGCCGCATGAGTCCTTCGCTTGCCGAGGTCAGTTCGTGGATGAGGCTTCTGAGCCTCGAAAAGCATACTAAGCCGTTGATGCGACTGTCATTTGTAGATCATTGACGTAATTTTTTTGAAAACCCCGAATTTCTGAAAGCCAGTCTTACCAAGGAGTATCGAATACGATACTCTTTGGTTGCTGGTCTGGCAGTCATTCCACGTATACGATTTAGCTGCAGACTGGAAGCCGACCCCAACAAAGTTGGTCAAGGCTAATTAATGTTGTCAATAATCTAAGTTAATTAATCTTAGTAAATGATCTGACTGATTTATTACCTATATTAGTTGGTACATTATGTAACAGTTCCTCTCGCGTACAATGTACCCTCGCATCCGATTCAACCAATAACAGCACACATTCAATCTTGAATGAAATCATTCTCCAGCAAGAGATACAACTAAACTCCCTGCTTAAAATACCATCTCAAGCAAAACTCATCTACAAACGCATTCCAAATTCATGACGATACGGCTCAAATTCAAATAACAAGGATGAGTGTCGTTTCAGTCATTCCGAAAAAGGAATAAGAAACGAGATCGATTCTCTTAAAATGAGTAGTGGTATCCGAAAGTAAATCTTAGTAGCAAAGGATTGAGTCTAAATTCGTATGACGTCAACAAAATTGTAGAACAATTTAATATGGAACGAGCAAAGATGGTTCTCTAGGGAAAAACCGTGGAGAATTCACGCAATAAAGATCCTTATGACTAGAAACTTGAAGCAGTATTCGCTCATTTTCCTATGATATGGTGGCAGTAATGACTTTATGATGTCGGGTCGGTTGTTCAAGATCGATTTGCTCTGGATACAGACAAACTATAGTGATAGAAAATGTGCTATGTATGCGCATACTGCGGACATTGATATATATTTGACTAAATACTCTTTGTTACGTGAAGAGTTATTTAGGTAAATAACATTAATGAATTATTATAATCTAAGTCAAAGTTCTTCTTTTGTTTTTAGTTATAATCAATGTGCACATACCAACCAATTCAAAAATGTCACGACTCTCAAAATACTGCCCAAAGCCTAGTTTGGGGGTCACTGTCCAACCTGATCTTGTCTGAGTATATTTTTTTTGTAACCATGTATCGTACAATAAATCTACCAGCAAAATGCAAAGTCATTTCGTTTTAACGATACCTTTAAAGAAAATCGATTCAGCTTTACAATATAGGTAGGTACCTATCTACCGAACACAAAGGTATTATTATACACGTAGATATGAACAGACGGAACCCACTCATTGTCTCACAGACAGACGCCTCCCACAAGAACAAAGAACATTCACGCGGCAACAACATTCATCATTCCGGAGGCGCGGCTAGGGCGGGCGAGATGCCAGGGCGGGCGGCCACTCACACACACACACTCCCTATACACACACCTTACAAAGCGGGCGTGAGTGTGTGAGTGGAGCTGAGAAGAGTAGTCTTGTAAACTTGTGTGGTTGTGTATAGTTATAAAAATATTATGTGTGGGTGATGTTGAGTCGAATAAGTATGTAAGTTGTGTGTTTGTAAGTGTGTGAATGTGAGTATAGGCACATTGGTATTGAACTGGAGACAATTATTGTTTGTGATGTAATATTATTTAAAGGAAAAATACATTAATGATTCAACACTGTCCTCTTATGTATTTCGAAGCTCATAGTAAAAATGGGAGATGTTTGTGTGTGTTAACATGAAACGTGTTGTGATCTGATACGTGAATTTTTAGTAACAGGGGTGAGGGTGAATTGCAAAGGGTTTCAAAGATCATTTGAGTAACATGAGTATGCGTTATTTCAGTTTATTTTCTTTATTTATTTACAACTGGCAGTTCGTCTTGACTTCGCTCCCTTAAAACACATATCCTCTACCCCTCACAAGGTAGACGGTCGATCAGCAGTGCTATATTTTGACGACCGATTTGGCGCGGCGGGCGAAGGTCCGCCTGCGACGCAAGAGGTTGCGGGTTCGATTCCCGCCTTGGGACAAATGTTTGTACGATCTACAAACATTTGTTCCGGGTGTTCTGGGTATTCTCTATGTATAATAAAAATATCTATCTATGTATTGTATTGTGTTAAGTATATCAGTCATCTAGTACCCATAACACAAGCTCTGCTTAGCTTGGGGCTAGATGATGCTGTGTGGATTGTCCAGCATTATTTATTTTATTTATAATGTAAAATTCTCCCCATGGAATGGGGAAGTGAAGGCGAAGTGAGGTGTCATTCCATAAGTACTAATGCTAGGGGTTGACAATTGAGATCACGCTCAAGAGTCATGAAAATATATTTAAAAAGTGTTAATTGACGATATTGATTTCTGTAGATGAGTTTAAAAAAACTCTTTTACAAGTTACAAAATAAAATAGAACAGGGCGAGGTCGATGTTTCCATCTTGACTACTCTGAGAAGAAACACCGACACCAACTGAGCTCACAGTCTCTTTTAAAGTCCAGACATTATCTTGATCAGATCGATCATTTGACGACCATGCAGATAAGTGTCTGAGACGTTCTTTTAGAAGTAAATTTGACCTTGCACAGTGCCATTTCTTTATTTGCAAACTTATTTAGTTTCAGTTTTATTCCGTATGCATTTCTTATGACCCAAATGATATTTCTCTTTCTTTTCTTTTGAGGAAAGAACCCACACAGTTTGAAACAGTTTTCTGTCTAAAAATAGTATGTTTTCGCCCACATACGTGTATCATACTGACGTAGTATAAGAGCTAGCGCGACGTTTAGATAACATGATGGCACGGGGAAGTGAACTAGTCAGCTAGCTCGAACACTCAGCTGATAAGAGAGCTGCAGAGTTATTCTGTATACTTTTGTCTATTACCCAACCATGTCATTCACAAATATATTTTTGTTTTTGGTTTCCTTCTACGTACATATATTTATATGTACTAACATTATACAGGATGTCTGGTGCATGGACCGACAGGATGTTTTGTGGGGTAGGGGGGGGGGGGGGGGCGGGGTAATGCGCTAGTTTTCTCCGATAGATCCTATGTCCTAAGTGTCACGGTAGTTGAAATATGTTTGTTTTTTTAAATCACCCGGAATCTTGCCTTTAAACCGTCATAACTTTTTTGTCTGTGGTATAAGCAGAAGCTTATACAGTATCTAACTTATAGATCCTATGTCCTAAGTGTCACGGTAGTTGAAATATGTTTTTTTTTTAAATCACCCGGAATCTTGCCTTTAAACCGTCATAACTTGTTTGTCTGTGGTATAAGCAGAAGCTTATACAGTATCTAACTTATGCATGCATAAGACATGGAAAGACACAATCTACAATATACAATACAGAATCTTGTCTGAATACAGGCATGATGTTATTATGTCTTATTATATGTTTTAGGTATAGAATTAGGTACCTCTGTGTGTGACACTGGTTTGATGTAATACAAAAACAAGTTCATCATTCTCTTGCCCTTATTACAATTTATTTGGGGTCGGCGCAACATGTCTTCTTCTTCCATACATCTCTATTCACCGTCATCTCAGAAACAAAGAACATTTGGCTACAAGATAAATATTGCAGACCGCGTAGCTTTTGTTTAACATACATGCCAAGCTTATAATTCAAATGATTGCAGAATACATCTCACTTCAGATGTACTGTGAGTCAGGGCCGCGCCTGCGCATACGGGTTCCGGTGATCCCTAGAAAACTGTGTGCATCGGTAAATATCATAGTGGAGTTTTCTATCGAACTATGAGTAAGTACTCATGCTTGATGCGTGTGAATGAGGAAGAAGAGAAGGTGGCGTGTCAAATTTTCAAGATAGCACCGTTCTTTTGACGACTATGACTCTCATGACGACCTATGTGTTCCAGCGGGCGAAGGTCCGCCTGCGACGCAGGAGGTTGCAGGTTCGATTCCCGTCCTGGGACAAATGTTTGTACGATCTACAAAGATTTGTTCTGGGTGTTCTGGGTATTTCCTATGTATAATTAAAATATCTATCTAAGTAATGTATTGTATTAAGTATATCAGTCATCTAGTACCTATAACACAAGCTCTGCTTAGCTTGGGGCTAAATGATGCTGTGTGGATTCCAGCGTTATTCCATATCCAGCGAAAGATTCCATATTTGAATATATTCGTTACGCACACAGTATGTACGTTTTCCTACTATCGGAATCAAATGTTCATGATTTAGGACGCATTAATATCAGGGTAAATTTTAATTCGTGGTGCTAGGCAACTAGTCTTAACCCAGTTGTAAACGGTCCTTTGTGCCTATTGGCCTAGCTCTGCCCTGTCTCCTGCTTGATATGGAGGGAAGTGTTAATCATGTATTCTAACTCCTCCGCTGTTCTTTTCTAATTGATTTCGTTGCGGGATCCAAGACAGTTGAATCGTTTCTCCGGGACTCTTTGAGCTTCATTGTCTCGACGCTTTTCTGGTGGTCGCCACTATTAATTTTGGTTTTCAGGAGTAGACTGCTACTCCTGAAAACCAGAAACAACCAGAACAGTGTGGCGGGCTTGTCCCAATTTAAAAATAATAAGTATAAATTTGTTTAGTTTGAAGACTTTGTTCATATATTTATCCATGACGTGTCCTGCGTATTTTTTTATTTCAATGTTATAAAATATATTTATTTAATTTCTCATTAATTTTCGTTCGTCGCTACTTCCTGGTAAATCGGAAGGTGAAATACGAGTATATACCAGACAAGTGCGAGTCTGACGCGCGCACCGAGGGTCCGTACAAACGTTAGGTCATTGTTATGTGATAAAACAAATTTACGATTTTGTTTTTTTTCCTTTACTTATGCTGTAAGATCTATCTATATAATATCTATTACTACTTACCAAATTTCATGGTTATAGGTGAACGGGCAAAACTCTACTACTACTAAATGTTTTGATTTACTTTCGAGGATAAAAATGTGTCCCATAAATGGCTGTATTTTGTATTGCGTTGACTTAGAAGCTTAATTTTTGATTATCTCTATCGGCCCATATGATACACCTACGTATTGGATATTCATTTCAACTTGATACCTCAACGCGCCCCTGAGAAAAAGTGTGGATGGATAGCGAAGTGATCCTATACGGGTCCGTTTTTTCCTTTTGATGTACGGAACCCTAAAAATCAATGTGAACACTTTTTGTTCCAAATGTGATCCTGATAGGTACGTCATAAGTAAATTTCATGGAAACGTGCGTAAGTTAGACTCGTCAGCCGGTCTAGACTTAGTAGGTACCCATTGTTAGAGATTTTCCTGTAGGTAGTGGTGAATGTGCAATTGTAAAGGAAAACGAATGTACTGCAACGAAATACTGCACGTGTGGTGTAGTTACTGGTGGTGTAGTTAAAATTTGGTTACAAATTCTTAACAAAAAAATAGAAATACCTTTTTTTTGTTTTTTTTTTTTTTTTATACTTTCGTATAACATAAGACCACGCCTATATTCTCCAAAGGGATGCAGAGATGCACCTATAGTGACCCACATTTCGCCCGTTGTGTATTAAGTCCTATGTGATAGGGTGCGAGTCTACTGCCATTAACCGGGCACAAATCCAGGTTCCGGGGTGCTAATGAGAAAATTTCTATTGTAAAACTCAGTAACACTTTGCCCGACCTGGGATTCGAACCCAGGACCTGACGCTCAGCAATCGCGCTTGGGTCCCCTAGACCAACGAGATAAATCCTTTGGTTAAATCCTATTGAAAAAAAAAATAAGCTGAGAGTTTACTCTACCAACTAATGATAATGACAACTGGGCATTGCGGGCTTCTACGAAAAAACAACGGGAGATTTTAATTATCTTTGGTAAACTAAGCAGTCGGTTAAAATATTTATTTTACGTTAAATTGTTTCCATTTTTTGAAATATCGTTAGTACAAACTCTTGCCGCCCATCCCAATACTCGTAGAAACAGAGTATCATATGAGTTAGAAGACTGGGAGATTTCAATTCCAGGTCAGGTGAGACGGTAACCTGATGCTGGGGAATTTGTTCCACCACTTCTTCTTCCCAGCAAAATCACTAGGAAGTGGTGAACGGTGGGCGTTCTGGCGGACTGTCTTATTTAAACATTTTGACGTTCAAAAAGTGCTGATTATCAGCCTAATTTGAATAAATGAATTTTGATTTTGATTTTGGTAAACATTTTCATTTCCTGTTAGAGAATTCTCAGGAGCCGTACCGAATTTTGGCGTTGTACCCGATGACAATCAAGCCCTTATAGGTAGGTAGGTACGGACTAACATAAGCGAAATAAATATGGAATGTTTTTAACCATAAAAATACGTTACTATATTGGTTCGAGGAATACAGGCTTTATTAAATAACATGACTACAGTTAATGACAGTCATATACCTAAATAGATAGTTCGGTAATTTTGCAAGCGATATTTGCGAAAAAATAACCCGTTTTACCTGGTCCAAAGTCCAGAGAGGGATTAAGGAAACTCTCTTGTTGAATCTCTATTCAATGGTCCTGTACTTTTTACAGATTAATTAAAGTAACTTCAGAAAACAACGCAGAAATTAGGAAAAGCCAACGAAAATTTTGCAGAATCATTAAATAAATATAAATAAATAAATATAAATATTGCTGGACAATCCACACAGCATCATCTAGCTCCAAGCTAAGCAGAGCCTGTGTTATGGGTACTAGATGACTGATATACTTAATACAGTACATTACATAGATAGATATTTTTATTATACATAGGAAATACCCAGAACACCCGGAACAAATATTTGTACATCGTACAAACATTTGTCCCAAGGCGAGAATCGAACCCGCAACCTCTTGCGTCGCGGGCGGACCTTTGCCCGCCGCGCCACATCGGTCGTCAAATGAAGGTTGTGCATTGATAGCCCTCCTACCCTGTATTTTATATACTGGTACCTGTATGTACCTACCTTTAGCCTCTAAAAATATATTTTCTTAGGTACTTGCACATTCTTTCCAATACACAACTTTGGTAAACTGTGCATTGTATCAGACAGACATTGTTGCTGGGGAGTTTGTTCCGCCTTTTCTTCTTCCTAGCAAAAACACTAGGAAGTGGTGAAGGGTGGGCGTTTTGGGGGACTGTCTTTTGTAAACGTTTGACGTACAAAAAGTGCTGATTCTCAGCCTAATTTGAATAAAAGAATTTTGATTTTGATTTTGAAACCCGCGCAGCTGTTTCTATTAAGCCACGACCTCGATACATTGATGTTATAAGTAGTTAATTAATTATCAGCTGGGATAGCTTCATGTACTGACATCTGTACCTACCTACTTGTATATTGAGTTTTTAGTTAAACCTAAACCTAGTTCTCTAGTAAGTCTAGTTTTGATAATTTTCGTCGAAAACTAGAGCTCAACTCAAGATTTAATCTGTCATTATCTTTAACAGGTGCTGCTTTTACCTAGTTCAGGAATGATAACACATTATCAGGCTATCAATATTTCATAAAAATCCTATCACAGCGCGGTCCACTTGAGGGGTATCTCAGGATTCCAGGCCACGCTTATCAGATATTTTGGACTGCTGTAAGATTGCGAACTTGCGGCCGTATTCTGGAAATTATTCTCGATGGCGTTTTAGTGGCGGAAAACCGAAACTAATTCCGATAATATCAACAATTTTCCATTTCTGGCTGATGAAGATGATGAACATTCCGCGCATAGGTTCATTCTGCAAGTTTTCAAGCTTCATTACAGGACAACATCAAAATAAGTACACTTTATTTCTTCATCTCTTTCGGCTTTACTATTTTCTCTAACGTTTCGATAACTTCGAAACATCGAAAAGTTTCGTTCGACAGTTGATTTCAGAATACTACCACGTGGATAAAGTGTGCCAATTTTCGACAAAATGTCTGACATATCCATTACTTCAGATAAACCGTTAAATAGTAGCTAATCGAGGCACGAGAAGTGGTTATCAGCGCCACCGGCTGGTTGGAATTTCATTTGTCATATTTAGCACAAGTGGTTTCCGGAACGACCTAGTACGAAAGAAAATTGCTTATCAGTTTACATACTTTATACGTACAAACATACACACATGTCTTGAGGAATGTTTTGAGGATGTATGGTATTCCTAGTGTGGGGCAACATTTTTTCTAAAAAATAAAAATAAAAAATAAATAAAATAAATAAATAAATAAATAATGCCGGACATACTACACAGCATCATCTAGCCCCAAGCTAAGCAGAGCTTGTGTTATGGGTACTAGATGACTGATATACTTAATACAATACATTACATAGATAGATATTTTTATTATACATAGCAAACACCCAGAACACCTGGAACAAATCTTTGTAGATCGTACAAACATTTGTCCCAAGGCGGGAATCGAACCCGCAACCTCCTGCGTCGCAGGCGGACCTTCGCCCGCTGCGCCACATCGGTCGGTCGAAATAAATAAAGAGTATTGTAAGATCAAAGTAACGTTGGTTGGATTGTGTGAAAGATATGGCTAGAAAGGAGGTTACTATTGAGATGACGGCCAAAAGAAGCAGAAGACATGTTGCGCGGACCCCAAGTTACTTGGGAGGGATGAGGGTAGGAGGATGATGATGATGATTTAACCTACATACGAATATGTACCATCGTCATTTTCATCACGCATAAAAAAAACCAGGGGTACTAGACATAATCCCTTTTCTGTATGCGTTAACGCCAACGGAAAGATCAAAATGTATGGAGTTGACATTAGCTGTCAAGATGTCACGTGACACCTTCCCACATGAAATGTCATTTTGAAGTTAGCGTCTGGCGTTTCACGCTACAGACATTTTTTTGTCTAGGTCAGCTGAGCGGCTTGTTAGATTCGATTTTAATATTTATTAGGCTATCGTGCGTAGGGTTTTCCTTAGTACCATTGTACCTTTGGACCTCTCCATGATGCATCTAACAGTTCATTTGTGGTGTTTGAGACGCGCCCCTCTAAATGTACAGACGCCAGCACATCAAGCTACCCCGAACTGTCAAATTTTCCTAATTAAACATGAATAATAAATAATGCTGGACAATCCACACAGCATCATCTAGCCCCTAGCTAAGCAGAGCTTGTCTTATGGGTTCTAGATGACTGATATACTTAAAACAATACATTACATAGATAGATATTTTTTATTATACATAGCAAATACCTAGATCAACCGGAAAAAATCTTTGTAGATCGTACAAACATTTGTACCAGGGCGGGAATCGAATGCGTTGCAGGCGGACCTTTGCCCGCCGCGCCACATCTGTCGTCAACATGAACCTTGAATACTTTTGTAATAACGTTGAAAAACTGTCATATAGATTTAACAATTCGGGGTAGCTTGATATGCTGGCCTCTGTACATAAGTATACTTCAGTGGAGATCCAGCATTGGTACCCGATAGCTCTCGACACTATCAGCTACCAGTACGACCTGCATTGTAGTATGTACCTACGTCCTTAGCTCTAAAGCCACGAACGAGCACAAAAGTAAGTACAGGGTTGGGTCCTCAAGCAAACATAAATATCTAAGTTTAGGAGTGTTGCACAAACAAAGTCCGTCACAGATAATCTTGGAAGGAATTATTGAACCATTATCGTGATAAGTGATAAGGAACTAACACGGCTTCACGAGATAAAGTGCTTTTGATGTGCGCGAAGATTTACTATCTATGCGTTCTTGGAAAGTAACGTGTTTCTTGTGTATATAATGTAAATAGAATAATGACGCGGTTGGTTCCTGGTACAGAATTGTATTCTCCTTCCTTGTCTGATATTGGTAGGTAGAGTACAAAGCACTTGAGATTACATTAGACTTGTCGAAACAAATTAAATGGGGATATTGTGCATTTAATGTTTCGATATTAAAATAAAGAGAAACAAAAACGATTGGAAAATAGGGCATCGACTAGGCTATCAAGCCTAGTTTTTAGTAGTTTAGTTTCGAAATATTCAAAAACAATCGGATATTTCGAATTCAATATCAATATTTAAATTAAATACATCGTTTCATTTCAGACATTTGTAAGTTTTCCAACATCCATCCCAAGATAAAGCATTTGATGAACAGAGGCCAGCTCATCAAATACCCCAATGTGTCAGATTTTCCCAATAGGACATGAACCTTATTTTTATTACAATAAAGTTGAAAAACTATCAAAGAAATCTGACACATTGGAGTAGCTTGATGTACTGGCCTCTGTACAAATCAATAGACATTCAACTGTTCTTAACAGGCTCGTCCCTATTACATGGGACTTAAATATAACTCGCGAAATATTGTGAGGTACATTGGGGTATAGAAACATGATCTTATTTTGGTAAAATGAGCCATTTTAGTATCATAATCAACAATCGGAAGCTGTTATTTCACTACGAAAAATACAAAATCGAAAAGTCACAAATAATACACAGGACACATTTTCAAATCAACACACAGGAGTTCCTACCATTGACCTATTGCGATGTGATGTGATTTAAATATAGTGAATGGTCGGGTCACGTGGAGCTGCATAGATAGTTGGAAAGTGTGCTTAGTTAGCAGAATTGTTTGTGCTGTAATTAGCAAGTACACGACCGTTTCATTCATTCACTGCCAGGCGAATTCCTTGTTAGTCGTACCACAGAGTAGACAGGTACAGAAGGCGTGGTTTGTATAAAAACGTCACAAATAACGTAGAAATTTGAAAAAACCGAGGAATTAATCCAACGCTGGGTCCAGCATCGTGTTCTGAAGTCATGGTGTCGTATTTATGGCCGTATGTATGAGATCTCCTTACGTGCGCGTCTATGGGCCGTCGCCAAACCAATATTGCATATTTTAAAATAAAATCGATAAAATTACTAAACCTTACCCGCGTACCTCTTTCCACATTGATGCTCTCTCAAACTATTTATATTATGCCATTAATTCCCTACTAACAATATACTCATATGTGTTTGACCTAAAAATAAAGAAATATACTTAGTACCTAATTATAAGTTGCTAACGCGCTTTAGAACAGGAACATGCTTGACACAGCCATCGCCATTCCAGCCATGCCGGACATAAGGGCAGTCCAGCCGGTCGGCGATCAGGATAATAATGAATAACTAATGATTTATTTTCAACTAACGCAAGGATCATATTTGTTTGACAGTGAAATCTGCACTGTACCGCGTTGCGTTCCGGCGCGATGTGTTCTTGCGCCAATTTATGCTCGATGTATGTACTTAACCTTCTGTGCACCTACTTATTCTGTTGTCGTAGTGGACAGATTCTCGCATCGTTATGTCATGTGGTGTGGACTTGCATGCTCCCTCATGCACGCTTGCTACGATCCCCGTTGAATGAAATTTAAAAGTCAGAGATTAGCTCTGTAGTGATCTGAGCACAGACTTGCTTTGACTTAAGAGTATCCATCGCTGAGAGACTAAACACTTATCGAAGTAACTTTAACATTACGACTGTATTCCCCGAAGGTTTGGGCAGAAGTGTACATATAGTACACTTAAACATTTCGCCAGCTATTTTGAAGTCCCATCTAATAGGGGGCGAGCCTATTGCCATAAATCGGGCACAAATCCAGACCCTGGGCTGCTACTGAGAAGTTCCAAACGGAATAACTCAATATCACTTTGCTCGACCCGGTAATCGGACTCAGGACCTCACGCTCAGCTGTAAAGCTTACGACCTATCGAGCACTAGACTAACGGAAGGAGGAAAGGAGGAAGTCTTTTGGAAATAATACTCTAGAGATTAACACAAAATCTTTATCTTATATTCTAGATTGATATGATATATGATAGTGAAGGGTGGGCGTTTTGGGGGACTGTCTTATGTAAACGTTTTTGACGTTCAAAAAGTGCTGATTCTCAGCCTAATTTGAATAAATGAATTTTGATTTTGATTTTGATACAACAACGGTGATTTAAAATACATTTTTCATCCAAAAAAAATCTACATAATAATTTGAAACTAACTTTCGCCAGCGGCTTAGCCCGCGTGAATGTCAAAAATTATCCTACGGATACGTACTACCGAAAAGAAGTATCCTTTGTCTTAATCCAGGTCACGGTCTACCTGTGTGCCAAATTTAATCCAAATACGTTTAGCCGATGACGAGTGATTGATTGACAAAAAAAAAATACATTTATAATATTAAGTAAGTTTGTAGTTTTAAAACAAATCTCAGGATCATCATATCCTTAGGCTAACCTAAGTACTTACGCAGTTAGTAAGTTTTTTATTTAACATCCCAAACGTCTATTAACCAACAGCTGTCAAATATATTCTAATTTATAAATTAGTGTTTTGGTGGAACATTTACCATAGCCGTTTAAATATCCAAGGAGGTTCCAATGCTCACAGTAGCTACTCGTAATGCGAGTATTGTGTTCATGTACCTTGCTTCATCATTTCACCAATTCCTCTTTGCCTTGCTTTAACGGCTTATTGTTAGTCGCTTCCCTCATTTTTCTCACACGGGTTTGACGTTACAGGCACGTCACAGCGTTTCCAATTGACAGATAATACCTCCTAAGAACTGGCCAGCAGCGAAGCATCCAAAACAAAAATATCCCGCTACGTTTCTCCAAAGCGATTGAATGGTTTCATTCACTGAGTCGATCATCGCATAACGGTAATGTTGGTCTATCAACCGTCCACCAGCTTAGCCAGACCTCTTGAACTTACACCAGGGCCTTTGCATTATCTTTCTTTTGGTGGAATGAAAGGGGCAGGGGAGGTCAGGTCAAACCGGGCTGTGTAAGAAGACGTGTTTTCGATTCAGCTCTCGTCCGCCGCGCTTCCTCGAAGTCATGCTATGTGCACGTACCGTCAGTATGAATGGACGTCGTCGGTACGATACGAAAATTCCAATGATTGCCCTCGATTTTTCAGTTGAAACCTATATTTGTTGGGCTATGGTCAGAGCCATGGATAGGAGTGTTTGGCTCTATATGGTGTGGGTGTTTTTATCTACTTAATGAACCTTTTTTTGTATAAAACGTTGCTCCAGACTAAGAAGTTCTCCTGTATCGTGCATGCGTTTACACAGATTCAAACTCATATACACAAACAGCCAGACCCGAAACAACTGCCTGTCGGCCACCTAACCTTGGGAACTTATTTTGTGTTCGAATGATAACAAATGAAAATATGCATCACTTCGCTCATCGGAAATTAGCCAAGTAGCTACGCATGATATATTACAGTGCAAAACTGTAAGCGTAGGAGTACTCTCAGTTCCTTTATTCTCAAAGTCCGATGATATAACAATCCGACAAGACCAGGGAGAAACCAGGCGCGGGCTTTACGTGGTTTTCAAGGAACTCTTAAAAAAACATTATTTATTTTTAACCCTATAAGATTTTTAATGAAAAGTATACATTTCACGATTTTCATGAAAAAAGTCATTAGGTTAGTCGTGAATTTTCTTACAGTTAGAAGAAAAAGAACATCAGAAGAAAAAAACCAAGAAAAATTTCAAAGGTCCAGAAACATGTACTGGATTCATGGTATCAATTTGTGTGTCGATGTTACTTTCACGATAGGTTTATTTTTATGCGTCATGTCGAGTGCAAATAAACTCATTTTATTTCAATTCTATCCTATCTGCAACTTAATTTGCAACTAAAAGTAACTGATAATGTTCGAGCAGCCCAACACCATTTTCGCGGTTATTCTAAAAATACCTCCACATGACAGACATTGTTATTTTCGGTACAAATCGCCGCCTGCGCACGTGCTAGGTATTAGAAATGCTAAGCCTATCCTTACAATTTATTTAAGCATGTAAATTGTCACCGATGTTTCGAAGAAACCATTGTCTGCCAAATTATGTGACAGAGTATCAGCGGCCATTGACAGAAATATTAGATTAGAAAAAATAAGTAAGTCCGACAATTTTCAAATTTAGACATGTTTTGTGTTCCTAGCACGAATCCTTGACTTAAACATAACGGTCGATTCGAACGATTTTAAAATAAATCGTTTCGAAACTAATATTAATTAATTTATAGGTAATACTTTATTGATATCTATGGGTAATAATTTTTGTTCTTGTCTTATAAAATTCAACCCAAAGTTTAAATTTTAAAATTTGTTCGAATTAACGTTTACGTCAAAAAATCGTACAATATTTAGTAGTAAAGGAGGGCTGGGTAGTCAACGGCGATGATTTTTTTACACTATACCTAAACAGTTTCATTAAAACTAGTGATCGTTCAGTGGTCGAAATCGGACTGTTTTAGTTTTCTTCACTCCTTCTCCATATAAACTTAGACTATGCTAAATCCCACACTCTTCCGTGTATGCAATATTCGGGATCGAAACGGGTTCTGAAATTTCGCTTGTCGTAGTTCAAGTTACTTAGCATTAGGATAAATTTTGCTATGGAACCAACCCTGATCGCAAATCCACTGATGATCGCAAAATATCAATGGTTCTGTACGTTGCTGTTGACATCATAAATCGCTAGATGTAGGGAACAGCGAAAGCGCTTGCAATTACCAGACCAACGAGACTTTTACACTACAATATAATCGATCATATAACATCATCGGACTTCGCAAACTCAGTCCTAACAAAACAAAAAAAGAAAAGAAAAAAAAAGCATTAAAACCAAAACACACATCTCACGAAAGGAAGTTGAAAAATCCGTGTGCGCGGAAGCGGCGGCCATTGCCTCCTGACGCCGCGCCCATACTGATGATCTCGCACGGGAGATGCTAATGATGGATCGTGGGTCGTGAGAGGAGAGGCGTTTGCATACTGCGTGACTTGACAGGCTGTGGCCGACTTAGATCGTGTGCGAGAGGTTATGATGTGAAGACAAGGATGGGTAGTCATGCTGTTGAAGATAGTGTTACCATATCTAAATGCAGGGATGCCTATATCGTAAATGGCTGATTTACCAGAAAATGACAGAGATTATCTTTTACTTTCGTTTAAGGCAATAGCTAATAGTGACAATAGATTGTATATTAATAAAGAGTTGCAGTTAGAAGCGAATTGTTTGAACAGCGAGGCTGTAAGGGGATGTAGTAGTACGATGCGTGCGGGCTAGGTGCGAATTTAAATATGCCTGTCTAAGACCGATGGCGGCCGCACGCCTGTCTAAATTTTAAAATGCCTGTTAAATGCGGGCAACACATATCATAAAGCAACCTTACTGTAGATGAAAATGTTAAATTGTAGTTACTAGGTATATTAGCACACGATCATCCGTTTTGGAATGCATGATTTGCAGCCGTATCAGGGAATGGTGACGTCAAAGTTTTTAATAAGGCTATTTACACTTGACACTGCGAGTTTTTAGTCTAAGGACTGGATGAGAGAAACAGACAAGAAGGTTACGGAAAGCAACATAATATTACAAGGCAAGTTTTTTATGTAAAAGCAGCTGTTTCATAGAAAAATTGAATGCTTAATATGTATGAAATAGCCGTTTTTTTCGTCATGTCAGACTTGTTCTCGTAGCTAAAGTTGTTCATATTCATGGGTACCCTATGAAATTTTGGATGGTGATTAAAAACTTGCCCTGTACGCTCGTTTAAATGATAATAGACTTCTGTGCTTAAGCACAGTACAAGACAACGAACGACAATTTAAAAAGTTAATTTTAACGTACACAGATTTAGAAATTGCTCCATCTGCATATAAATAACATTATCGTCCGTTTAAAACGCATCTCGGGTGTTAAAATTCCGAAGTGTCAAGTTCGAGCGGTCAACACTGTGATCAGAATTACGAGTAACATCGTCCAGCATACTTTGGAACGCGGCGAGAAAGGAACACATTTTCAAACGTATTGAATTTGACAGATTCTCTACGATTTGACATCTTCAAAACGTCAAGAATCTGTCAAATTCTTTTGGCTTTGAAAACAGCGCCACTATGATCCGCCAAGCTATGTTGGTCATTATGACATCGGGACTAAGCACGTGGAGGAAATGTGATAGAATCTACCTGTGATGGAGAATAGTGAGTGTGTACGTGATAGAATCAAATGTAAGAAGGCCTTTGGCTGAAATTTTACATCCAAAAATTCAAGGAAGTATCTGTATGACAGGATGCGTTACAGCACATTCTAAATTCAAAATATTTCCTAAGGATAATAGGTAGATAGCAGTAAAATCCTCATTATACCTATTCATCATCCTCGTGTCTTTATCACAATTAATTTGGGGTCGGCGCAGCATGTCTTCTTCTTCCATACATTTATATTTGCCTTTATCTAAATAGTCACTTCCTTCCTTGCCATATCATCTTTCACACAATCCATCCATCGTTTCTTTGGTCTTCCTCTACTTCTGTAACTCTCCACATAAATACTCAGAACTTCATTACATAATGATCTTTATTCCTTCGCATGAAAATGCCAAGATCCCGTGATGATGCTCATAAGACCATTCAAAATCAGAACTTTATTTGCTATCCCCATTGCTATTGCAATTGATACTTATTATTAATTTTAAGATGAACATCACATATCCATGCCTGGTAAAACACGTGTGATGAAATAAACAGCTGTGTATTTTATTTTTATCCACATGAGAGGTGTAATAACCTCAAACCATATTCATATTCATTTATTTGCGTTCGACAAGGTAAAATAAGATGTCAATAAAAGGCTTAAAGCTGTTGCCGCTGTAGACCCTGACAGGGCACAGCATAGATTAAGTAGGAGAAAGGAGGAAGAACATTATGTGTTTAATGCAATACCATAAAGCATTATGAAAATAAATAACAATTTCAAAAGTAACAGGATACAAGATTACCCTAAGATGGCGTCGCGCGTCCAGTTCTTATAAGCGTAAAGTTAATATTCTAGATAAGCTGTAATGATAACAGATCGATCGCTGGCGTCAAAATCAATATTAGCCCATGAGATTTATTTAAAACCCGTTCCCAAGAGGAGGCGGGTTTATTCCTCTTGCCTCTTGTGAAACCGCTATTTTAAATGAGGAAAAAGAAAAAAAAATGTCCACCTGCGGACGATGATTATTGAACTGAATGATTTTTCAGCCAGTAAGCTACATCTTTAGATATGTGATTGAAAAATGCAATAAAAAAAAATGAACGTAACGGGACGCCCGACAGATGTGAAACATCGAGATTGATAGTTTTTTTTATTTATTTTAAGAAAACCAATAAATGAATATGGTCGGTCGGTCGGTCTATCGGAAGAAAGGCTGTATAGTAAGCAGCCGTAGATATCCGTAAGCAGCTCATACCGAGAAGCAACGGAGTGGATGAATATTATGCGCGTGCACACACACAAGGGAGTCGAGACCGGTGGCATAGAGGGGGTATGGCGGCACGAGGCGCGTCTATTAATGTGTCACATAATAAACAGCATACTATACTTGCTCGCACCTATTGTGTCAAATTGTAGCGCTTGTAAACTGGAGCAGATAGTCGCGTCACCCGTCCCGCGGGATTTGGACTTAATAAATAAATAAAATATCTTTATTTCAGACCTAAGCAGTCCATACGTAGTTAGTGGTTAGTAACAAACTGTGCTTACATGCTATGTTATTGTTGTTAGTACTTAATTCAATTTAACATAAACCTATACCTAATTTTACCCAGTGCCTTTGGATGGGGCAGTCCACTCTGCTAACAATCATTTCCAGGATGCCGTTCCGAGTGCTACGCAAACGTTGCAGTAGGGAAGCCGCTTTCTTACGGATGATGGCGTGGAAGCCATCCGTACGTGCTTCAGCAAACATTCCCGACGGGTTGGGATCCAGACTGAAGAGTGTACTCACGATGTGTGCTGTATCTAAGCTGTCCATCGTCTAGTTTCGCAACAAATTGGTCGACATTATCAAACCATTTTGTGTTTTCGTCACCCTTCTCTAGGCACAGGTGACAACAATCAGGTGTGCCAAGCAGGTGTCTTTTGAATCAACGATTATTCCGACTGATCGTTTAATCATCATTTATCTATCTATTATTACAACCGGATGACACAATAATCAGTCGTAACACGACGGTGACGTGAAAGGAGTCCATATGCCTATTTTATAATATAACAAGCTGTTGCCCGCGACTTCATCCGCGTGGAATTTAGCATATTTTAAAGGAATATATAATGCGAAGCCCTAGTTATTTTTCCAAAATAAAAGTTACATAAAAAATATTGCTAATAACATAACCTATCCGCTAATAAAGTCCCGTCAAAATCGGTCTAGCCGTTTCAGAGATCAAACAAACAGACAATCAGACATTTTTTTTTGGTACCTATACCTATCGTATCAACTCCTATTTGCATTCAGTAAAAAGCTGTTATTTGGTCATTACAAATAGATACTTGAATTTGATTTATTTGTATAAATATAGATTTTAACTAACCGAGTAACCAACTGAGCCCCTCAAAATAATGATTCTCGCGCCATTTGTCAATAATATTTGTTTCAAAATAACGATTATATTATTATTATCTTAGCATTTGTCATTGCACTCTAACTAAGCTTCTCTTTCTTTTATGTTCTCTTCTTATTGAGGGCATATCTTCTCAGGATCCGTCGCCACTCTTCACACATCCAAGAGTGCGGAAAAGGTATTGTTTTCCATGCTGGGAACCACCTGAACCTCTGATCATTCTGAGCACGTCGCATCCTATTAATTTATTCTCACACTACATTTTGCTTTTGTTAATTACTTTATTCATTCCTCTTGGCAATCTATCAATAGTTTACGTAATTTCTTGGTAAGAGGAGGATTTTAATGGTTTCTTAGTAATTAATCAATATTCTAAAATGCGTGCCTATATTATAGAACATTGATAAATGTCCTCGTTCCTAGATCCCATCCGCATCGGATACGATTTCTTTTAACAGCCCAAGTATACCGAAACATACATTATAAAGATAGATAATTGAATTTGAAAATGATTGATTTCATGACCGATGTGGAAAGGTGCGACGCAGGAGGTTGCGGGTTCGATTCTCGCCTTGGGACAAATGTTTGTACGATCTACAAAGATTTGTTCCAGACATAACCCAAGCTCTGCTTAGCTTGGGGCTGGATGATGCTGTGTGAATTGTCCAGCATTATTTATTTATTTATTTATTCTCTTAATAATACGACCAAAACCCGAACTCACACCACTGCGATGTCGATTTGTAAGCTTGTTTGGTTTAAGTTTTTAATTTCTTTTGTATTTCCGATGCGTAACATAACGTCACGCCTGTATAATTGGGGAATACCCCTAAGGGCTGGGCACAGGTGTACCTACAGTACACCCACATATCACCAGTTATGTTTAAGTCCCATGTAATGGAGGCTCTATTAATTACCTATGAGGTTCCGCAAATAAATATAATTTTTCTTTTTGCCATTTTATAAGATGGACACAAGTAGTGTTCAAGAACACGTTTTCCAACACAAAAAACTATCTCAGTACCGTACGCAAATCTATAAGGAAAAGCATCGATCCTCGAGACCGTATAGGAACAACCGGCATCGTAAACATTGATTCCCGGTATCACATAATGCTGCATTGTGACATCTCCGCCGTTATCAATGGACGAACACGACACTCACACATTCTTTGCATACTCAGCTATCTTGTAAGAGGAGCGCCTGAGCAAGTCTGAGCGCACTTTCTGGATTCAAAATCTATAAAGTGAGGTATAGGCTGCTGAAATATTTAAGTAAAAAACTACTGAAGATTTAATGATAGGTAGATCGTAGGATATATTTGTTATGAATTTATTATATAGAGCCAGTGAAAATATGGTGGCCTCTCCGTGCCTTGGAAACCACGTTGAAATATGTAATAAAAGAAAATGGTTTATTTCTGACACCAAAAATACACACAATATTTACGAGTACACACATGCAGTAGGCAACTATTTTTGGTTGTGGATCGCTGGTGCCTATGGTAGGTAGTTGAAATACACCTGTAATACATATGTATTTCTGCCTAGTTGGTCTAGTGGTCCCTCAACCGCTGAGCTTGAGGTCCTGGGTTCTATTCCCAGGTCGGGTAGTACTATTGAGCTTTTAAAATAGGAACACTCTCGTTAAAATTACTGCAAGAAGTTTAGTAACCACGAAGTAGAAGCCACGTTATGCCGTTGGTCCCTGGTATCAGTTTGAAAATCTTTGATAGTAGTAATGGGTAATCAGATGCCTGAAAGCCTGACGACCAGTCCTACCAAGGGGTATCGTGTTACCCAGTAACTGGGTTGTGAAGGTCTGACAGGCAATGGCTCCATATAAAATACTAATATTAAGCTGCATCTGGTTACTCTGGAAGCAGAACCCGACGTTATTGGAAAAAGATTGGAAAAGGTTAGGTTGACGATGAAAAAAATAGTGATTCAATAGTTTACCAAGAGATTGAAAAAAAAAAGTGTTATTTACAAGCAAGCACTATTTAATATCAGAAGTCATCTCCGGTTTATGCAAGTATTGTAAGTTGCAAAACGAATCTTTGTGTTTCAGACTCAAAAAAAAATCGGATTCACACGGTTTACGTCAAGATACCAATAAACAAATGAAATTCTTAAATTTAGAATGTGATCTGAATACAGATTTTGAGTCCTGACATGATTTACATTGAAGGATTCCTTACATCTGGAACTGATTTATGTGGGTATAGGTGGGCCTTTCTGATAAACTGGATGGCCCCGCCTTAAATCCAAGAAGTTTGTTTTGAAGGAAAGAATTCTTAAGAAGGACAAAATTGTCAGCGGAAAATTAATGATAATTTATTTTTAGGGTCCCGTTCCAAAGGATGCTAACTGGACCCTATTATTTCGCTGTCCGTAAGTCCGTCGATCGTACCCGTCCGGGACGTCTTCTGTCTGTTAGCGCACTGTATCTCATGAGCTGTTGAAGGTTATACAGTTGTTTTTACTCTTGCATACATAAACTCGAACTTTTTTCTTATCGGGGTAGGCAAAAACTACAGAACGCCACGCGCCACCAGCTACGATCCAAACGTACTCCTTTTGCTACGTTGACGTTCAAACATCTGGTACTACGCACCTGTCTTTCTTGAAGAACATCACCAATATTGTTTAATATACCAACCATGATTAACCATTGCTTTCTTTTCCTTTTTTTTGTATGACAAATTAAAGGACTGACCCTTTAATTTTGAATCAAGAACCCTTAGTTTGTGAGTTCCGACTCGCACTTGGCCGGTTGTATGCCATTAAACGTTAAGTTTCGGACAAGTGCCAATATGACTTATACATTAGATATAATGTAGTTTCTAAGTTCATCTAAGACATCACTGACATCGGTTTAAGACATGCATTTAAGATTCACATACACAGCTATACTGATAGCAGAACTAGCTAGAAGCTGTAGGTATTATATTTATAGTTTATAATCTATATATGTATATGTATTTATTTGACGACCGATGTGGCGCGGTGGGCGAAGGTCCGCCTGCGATGCAAGAGGTTGCGGGTTCGATTCCCGCCTTGGGACAAATGTTTGTACGATCTACAAATATTTGTACCGGGTGTTCTGGGTATTTACTATGTATAATAAAAATATCTATCTATGTAATGTATTGTATTAAGTATATCAGTCATCTAGTACCCATAACACAAGCTCTGCTTAGCTTGGGGCTAGATGATGCAGTGTGGATTGTCCAGCAATATTTATTTATGTATATATTTCTTTCCCTATTCTTTTCTTTTAAGAAATTGCACCAGCCACTGTTTGTCTCTGCATCACCCAAAAGTTGACTGGTAGAAAATGCCTATGGCATTAAGTCCGCCTCTGTACATTTGTGTGCTTAAAGTATTAAATAAATAAATAAACTAAATTCCCTGAACTCCCTGAATCCCTAGCGATAAGAAGAATGAAGAAGTTCTCCACATTATGACTGTGTACAGATTGGGTGGCGTATCCATACAAGAAGACCACACGTATTCCCTCGCATATATTATTACTAAGGATAAATAAGAAGTGAAAAGGAAACATAATTCAAAAGCAGATCTCGGTGGGATCCATATAATTGTATGCGCGACGCATGCCTGCACGTCGGCGCACATCGACTGCGCATTCAGATCGACGCTTGCGCATCTCCCGAGAAGTTTTGAGGAAAAACTGTTCATTTCTGTTTATGATCTGGTTATTGAACTTATATTCCGTGTAATTATTGTGTAATAGTTAATTATTTGTTTTGTTAGGTTTATTATGATCTTTTTTACATAACATTACGCCTGTATTCCCGGAACGGTTGGGCTGAGGAGCACCGACAGTTAAGATTAAGTCCTTTGTAATAGGGGGCGAGCTAGTAGCCAATAAACGGGCACAGATCCATACTCTACACTGCTAATGAGAAAATTCTTATTTGAAAATCTCAATAGCACTTTGCCGGACTTGGGAATCGAACCCAGGACCTGAACATCAGCAATCGCGCTTCGACCACTAGACGAACGAGGCAGTCATTTTTTTATTTTTTTTTTAAACGTTGCCCCACACTAGGAATTCCTCCTACATCGTGGGTGCGTTTACAAACATTCAAACTCACATACACAAACAGCCAGACCCGGAACAACTACCTGTAGGCCATACAAATATTTGTTCCGTGCGGGAATCGAACCCACGACACGCGGTGCAGCAGTCAATCGCTCAGCCACTGCGCCAACCGTGCCGTCAGATTTGTCGCCAATTGTGCAGAGGGCAGCGATATATTTTTTACGTTTATTTATTTATTCAATAAGCACATCGATAGCATATTCCTACACAAATAGCATATACCTATATTAGCTTCTTCTTCTAAGCGAGTCGATGACCATTTAAATTAAGTCAGCCCAAAATTTGGCGACGAGTTTAGCGCTTTCAGTAGCGTTTATCAGCACCTGTGATGTGCAAACAACAGGACGAGCAGGGCACGATAGCAAGTGTCCCATCGTTTGTGGTGCAACACCACATTACACTCCAGGGCAGAGTCAGCTATGAATCTCCACCTGAACAGGTTTTCCTTGCTTCGGCCAATCTGTGTCCGGAGGCTATTTAAAGACTTCCAGGTCAGCCATGGCTACTCGTATCCAGGTGGGAGCTTTTCTGTAGGTAGAACACATGGGTTGGGTAGGGTAACACAAACATTAGCTTAAACAGTACTTAGATAGAACTTGGAATATATACACAAGTTAAGGACGTACATACTTTTTATTACGTACAACGTCCCACAGAAGCGTGTGGAACAATCAAACGGATGTTCATGGAGAGTCGAGAGTTTGAAAGAATTGTAAACAGCCTCCACGGGAAAGGAATCGTTAAATGGAATTTCGTAATCAGGGATTTCAACCAAAACATAAGACCCTGTTCTTGACGTCTAAGATTTGACTTATGACGCAAATTTTAGTCTCCCCCCGAACCTTTGCTCCAACCAACCCGCGTTGCTGAGCCAGTAAATGATTAAATAAAGTCCCTAAATAATATATCTATTAGATCCAGTCTGTCCCTTGCTGTCCTCTCCCAGCGACGTCCTAAGCCGAGGCCCTTTTACGCCCTGGCTGGAGGTCTTAATTTCTAATTAAGTCCCCCCACAGGAAAGTTCGGTTAAGCAGTAGATATCCCTGAAGGATAAACTGCGAGATGCCCATTCCAAAAAAAAAGCAAATTTTAGTGAGGTACATTAACAAAGCGAATATATGTAAGTATCACTCATCAAATACTTGTAATAAGTAGGTAACATGTTGAGTACAAACAATAAGGGTCACTGAATCATTGGTCTTAAAAGAGGGGAAAAATGTGGAGGGAATTTCCGAAGTGACAATCACAACAGTTCCCAAAAGTTGCTCAATCAACCACAGTTTTCCGTTTAAATCTAGATCCGGACACTTATTCTGGATAGATTTATGGCGATATTGTAACGAGAATGAGCCCGGGTTCTGTTGTATTGAACGGAGAAAATAATGTATCGTCAGAACTGACTTAACGAGCATTTTTAAATCAAATAAATAAAAGCTGTGAGTGTGTGCAGCATATACAAAATTTTAGTATCTATTTGTAATGTCACAATAAAAGCTTTTAAAATTAAACCTTTTTTTTCGTTTTTCTTTTGTTTCGATCTCCGAAACGGCTTGACCGATTTTGACGAGAATTTCACTGGAGATATTTGATGTTATAAGAAGTAAGTTCCTCCTTTTATTTTAGAAATATAATTTAGGGTTTCGTGAGAAACCAAAGAAAATGCGATTGAAGAAGAAGAAGAAGTAATTAATACAACTTTTTACAGCTTTTAGGCTCTAGGATAAAAAATATTGTATGAGTTAAATAGATTCTGCAAAAAAAAAAGCAATACCATCACACAAAAACTTGACCGGTAACCCGAACTATTACCACATCGACAAATTATCGCAAATTTTATTCCGCACAGCACCAAGATTAGAGATCCAACCGCTCACGTACCAAAAAGGTGTATGGATAAAAATTCGTGAGTGCCACATACATAACTAATAACTATGTAGTTTCTACTATACAGAATAAGGACACGCATCGATTTCACCGCGACCCATTGTATTCGGATTCTGCGTATCGAAAGATCACCAGACGTGATCCGAATGGTAAAAATGGTGAAGAAGGCGTGATGACGAAGGAGGATTCGTTGGAAGATACCTGTCATGTTATCTTAGTAATAAAGTTGCCAAAATATAATGACATGACCTGGTATTTCCACTGAATAAAGGATAAAGACATTCAAATGCATAAAGACGTGTCTATCAGATACCTATCAGTGCAGACCTAATCATCATCTGCCCAGTCTTTTCCCGTCTACTTCCAGTCTAACCGGATGCAGCTGACTACCAGTATTTAACATGGAGCGACTGCCTATCTGACCTCCACAACCCAGTTACTGGGCAACAGGATAGCCGTTGGTAAGACTAATTGCCAGACTTTCGGGCTCCTAACTAACGAGTGTCAAAGATCTACAAATGACAGCCGGGACCAACGGCTCAACGTGCTTTCCGAGGCACGGAGAAGACTTGTTCTGTTGTCTGTTATTTTATGAGGTTTTTCTGAATGGATTGGCATATTTTGTTTCAAGCCAAGGGGGTGCAGGTGCAAGTGAATATAATATACTAGCTACCGTACGCGGCTTCGCCTGCGTGGTTCGTTGATAAAAAAATAGCCTATGTCCATTCCCGGAGGTACAATCTATCTCTCTGCCAAATTTTATCGAAATCCGTTCCGTGAAAGACGGACAAACAGACACACACACTTTCCCATTTATAATATTAGTAAGTATGGATTTAAGGGATAAAGACATGTCTATCAGACACCTATAAGTACAGACGTAAACTATTGTGTAAATTAAAAAATGCTGAACTGATGAATAACAAGCCCTTTGAACAGATTCTTATAGCAATTTTAACTATAACCACAGCGACAGGAAGGAAGTGGGCTGAAAACTGCGTGTTATTATTAATAACAAAAGAACGAAAGTGCGTCATTTAAGGTTTAGGGATTCAGAGAGATGTACCAGGGTTGCCAGCGGGATAGTTTTTTTTAGTTTTTGCAATATTGCAATAATTTTTCATTGCATAATTTTTTTTTATTGCAAAAAAACTTGTAAGCATATGCTTACAAGTTTTATGTTATAGAGAAAGTTAAATGTGATCGGAAAAATATGTGTTTACCGAAATATTATTATTAAAAGCCATTGATGATAATAATATCCGATCGAAAGACTATTTAATGTCTAAATATGAGAGTTGGATTGATGATTCTTTTGTCACTGAAAACTTTATAGTTTCGGTAGAAAATAATGTTTTTATCACTGTTATACCTAATACAAAATTGCAAAATGCGAAAACCGTCAAAACATTTGAATTTCACGGGTTAAATTAACGGTTTGCCTTAGGGCAATGCGCCACGGCAGCTCGCAAAAATATTTTTTTTTTTAGATTTTTGCAATTGTTTGATGGTTAATTGTTTTTTTTTGCATTAAATTAAATTAGATACCAGGTTGTAGGTACGTTATTAAAAAAGTTATCCGCAATCGTAATTAACAAACGAAACATGAATTTTGCGGTGTACCCTGGCAGTTTCACCTTAAGGAAATTTAGACTCTCAAAGTTCTACCTCAATTTACATCATCGCCCTTCTACGTGACTTCAAGTAAGTGTGCAAATGATTAATATAATTATTATTAGGTAGGATAAACCTGGCTCAGCCGCAGAACCACTAAATGCGTAAAAATCATAGGTGCCTATAGGTATAAGCTGACCTGTCATTGTATAGGATTTCCTTACAGTGAGAGGTCAGCTTATACTGGAATGTAAAACTTGATATGTGTGTACGTAAATGACGTTCAGTGTGGTCGGCGTTGTTTTGATATTATACGGAACCTGCGTATTACCTATACCCATTTATAACTGTATTGGCCTCATTATATTCATAAGAAATACAGTACCTGGACGACCTAGGTTTGTTCGAATAAAACGACGTTTTCTAAAAATGAAACCTACTCGTAGCTAGATCGATTTATCGCCCCCCAAAGCCCCTGCATACAAAATTTCATGAAAATCGTTGGAGCCGTTTCCTAGATTCAGATTATATATAGATATGTAAATATATATAAGAGTTACATGAGTAGAGGAAGACCAAAGAAAAGATGGATGGATTGTGTGAAAGATGATATGGCAAGAAAAGAGGTGACCCTTGAGATGACGGCAAATAGAGATGTATGGAAGAAGAAAACATGCTGCACCGACCCCAAATAAATTGGGATAAGGGCAGGAGGATGATGATGTAAATACATATCTACAAGAATTGCTCGTTTAAAGGTATTAGATAGATATACATTTATTCCTTAATATTTCGTACTCATGTTTTTTTTTCTGGCAATATGCATGCGCCTATGTTATAATATAACATCTCGCCTGTAATCCCCGAAGGGTTAGACACGAATATTTCGGTCCTATGTAGACAGCATGGTTGGCGCAGTGGCTGAGCGATTGACTGCTGCGCTGCGTGCCTTGGGTACGATTCCCGCACGGAACAAATATTTGTATGGCCTACAGGTAATTCTTCCGGGTCTAGCCGTCTGTGTATGTTTGTTAATTCACCCACGATACATGAGAAATTCCTAGTGTGGGGTAACGTTTAAGAAAAAAAAAATAGGGAGCGTGCTCATTGCCATCAACAATAGCCGGGCACAAATCCTGCTGGGCTGCTGAGAAATTCCAGATGGAAAAACCCAGTAACACTTCGTTCGAGCTCGGAATCAAACCTACAACCTACGAGGTAGTTCACCTATTTACTCTGTGGCAAACATATTTTCTTTCTTTCTTTTTATAGGTGTATATACGGACCTTAAGGCAAGAACAATCAAATTAATGTCATACGCAGATATACAGTGGCTATAAAAATATGAGCATCAAGAGATGCGCGCACGCAAACTGAATGCTAATCATCCGTCCAAACGAAGATAATGAATAAGATTTGAACGATGTGATCATGAGTGGGCGCCATGTTTGGTACCAACCAAATCTTTTGTTGATTGTTTATGAGATGAATTGTGATTGAATCAAGAGGTTTTGGTTGCATGAGCTAATGCTGGAGAGGTATCCAAATATAATATATTATTTCTGGTAACCCATTCTTTCGGAATTACACGTACCACTGTTGTCTCTGCATCACCCAAAGGTTGACTGGTAGAAAATGCCTACGGCATTAAGTCTGCCTCTGTACATTTGTGTGCTTAAATTATTAAATAAGTAAGTTACTTGTGTATAGTATTATTTATATTCAGAAACCACGTTAAGCCATTGGTCCCGGCTGTCATTTGTAGATCTTTGACAGTCGTTACGGGTAGTCAGAAGCCTGAAAGTCTGACAACCAGTCTTACCAAGGGGTATCTTGTTGCCCAATAACTGGGTTGTGGAGGTTAAATAGGCAGTCGCTCCATGTATAATATTAGTACTCAGCTGCATCCGGTGAGACTGGAAGCCGACCCCAACATAGTTGGGAAAAGGCTAGGCAGATGTTGATTTATTATTTATAGACAGTGTGGAAGGGCAATCGTCGTACAAGCTAACACAATGAGTTCAATACATGATTCTGGTCCACCCGTATTGATTTTTTTTGGACTATTCCTAATTTTTGTGATGTTTTTTTATTTAAACTGTAATCGATGTCAGTGATGTCCAAGATAAACTTAGAAAGTACATAATTATGAAGAAGTCAAACTTAAAATTTATGAAACTTATATTTTATTTCGTAGCCCGTTGTAGCTGTGCACCCGTTGATGAATACTATAATTCCAATTCAATATTTAATTACCACCTGGCAACAATTAATCAAATTTTACGCATAAAATCATCAATCTGCCTGCCTTTACCCAATTATATTGTGGTCGGCTTCCGGTCTATATGGATGTACTTGAATACCAGTATTTTACATGGCCTGGGTAACCCGATACCCCTTGGTAAGGCTGGTTGTGAATCTTTCGGGTTATTGGCTACCCGTAACGACTGTCAAAGATCTACAAATGACAGCCGGGACCAAAGGCTTCACGTGCTTTCCGAAACACAGAGGCGTCTCGATATGTAATTGATCGTCACCCATCTACGGACCGACCTCGGCAAGCGTTGCTGAACCTTGAAGATTTACATATGCGACTTACCTTAATGTTTACACAGAAAGTATTTATACCGATACCATGATAATTTATCTACTGGCCACAGAAATAATGGTCACGACTGCAGAAAAAAAAAACAAAAATATACAAGTAGGTAAGTACCCGTTTACATAATTTAAGTAAAGCCAGATAATTAAGCCGATGGCATCGCCGAATTTAAATGAAAACCAAGTTGTATTTATATTGTCAACAAAATACATAATATATGCAAACGGAAATAAGTTGAAAGATAAAATGAGTTGTTTCTACCATTCCTCGGTAATGGGCGGCGAGGCGGTTTCGCATAAATAAACTAAGATGTGGGGGTTATGTAGGCGAGGAGTCGACCGATTATTACATTTTATGACGTGTTCAAGTGTTTGTTTTTTAACTTATATACAGAAATAAATATCATTTCATTTCATTTCGATTCATGTTGGATTAACTTTACGAATGGGATCTTACACTAATTAATTCATCATCATCTGCCTATCCTTTCCCGAACTAAGTTGTGGTCGCCATCCAGCCTAACCAGCTGAATATCTCCTGAACCCGATTACTGGTTAATACGATACCCTGTGATCGACTGGTCCTCAGACTTTCGCTCTTTTGACAACCCGTCAAAGATCGTTTTACTACAGCCGCGACCTACTGTTAAACGTGCTTTACGAAGTATGGAGGGCTTGCGGTACGTAACAAATGGTCACCCATCCGCAAGCTGACCTTGGGAAGTGTAATTTAACCTCCAATTGACCTGAGTGTCTGTTAATATATTGCCACAAGATCTTTAACTAAATTAAAATGATAATTTATTCGTTCAAAGTGACAAAACAATGTGATACATGCAGTGAGAAAGAGCCGGTATATTCTGTAAAATCTTGCCCGCGAAAAGTTAGGTGTCGTGAGTGAGTGTTACCATTAGAATGGGATGACAACTCACTCCGCCTTCACTTCACCTACATTTTTACGGCGATTTACTTTACAGAATAAAACAGTTTCCCCTTTGTTTCACACAAAATAAACTCCACTTAACTATCCCTGTCTTATTCCAAGATCATCATCATCCTCTTGCCCTTATCCCAATTTCATTTGGGGTCGTCTTCTTCTTCCATACATCTCTATTTCCCGTCATCTCAGAAGTCACCTCCTTCTTAGCCATATCAACTTTCATACAATCCATCTATCGTTACCTGGGTCTCCCTCTACCCTTGTAACTTGTAGTTTTGAGTATGAATGTAGAGGCATTCATACTCAAAACTTTCCTCACAACATGATCCTCATTCCTTCGCATCACATGTTCATACCATGACAGCCGATTTCCACACAACTTCTCTGTCACAGGCGCCACTTTCAGACTTCTTATTGTCTTATTCCAAGATGTGATTGCAAAACCAAGGTCCGGTATCAGCTACTCTCGAAAACATTACAAATACCCGATAGTGTAGAGATAAATGGTCGATTCGATGATTAAATCGGTTACTTTATCTAACGATGCAAGATAACACGTACTTTCATGTAAGTGTCACTAATTACGATTATTAAACAAGATAAAATGTGAATTTCCTCTCCAAAAGTAATCTTTTATGCGTTTTCCGTAAAAATAATTTAAAAAACTGATTACTTTTTTATTTGAAAATAGTCAAATTTAAACCCTGATCTATTCAAATCTAGATCAATGTTTAACTCACCTGACAGGGCTTAATCAGCCGTTGTGATTGGTGGACTAAAGTTACAACAGTTCAGATTCCGAGTCTCTTTTATAAATTTTCTTTTACGACCTATAGCTTCCTAAAATACCTCTTTTGTTTGAGTACAACACATAATTTCTTAAAGCACAAGTCTGGCTCCAAGCCTAACATGTTTTTTCCTCCCGTCTCGACATGCTCAGACCAGCAGAGCCACTGGCCCGTGAAGACATCGAGGGACACATATCCTGCCTTCTCCTAATGAAATAAATTACCTACAACACACCAACATAACATCACAACCGACATTGAAACTCTTCTACATAATTCAACTGTATTTCCAAGGGTTAAAGTTGGGTTTGGATTGGAGGGTCAGTCGTCCCTGAGAGGATGAATTTGTAACCTTTTTTACTCCAATACATGGTGGTTGTGCTGCTCGTGAGAACAGGGAGCAGTTCTATCTGAATAAATAATGGCTGCAGGTGCGGATTTGAAACGGACTTCTAAAGGTCATCACGCTAAAGGGTCTAGTATAAGTAATGTTTGGACTTCGCAGTTATTAAATTTTGACAAAGAGTTACTGCAAGCCATGGGCTTAAGCTTGTTTTCATGGGGTCTTAATTCGTGATGGAGGTTTTTAGGATAATAATAGAATGGTTCCTAAGATATAGACTATCTTGACAACAGGAATTCTTCATCTCATTTTAGGTTTAAAGAAACTTTATTCTCAATAAAACATACACAAATGTCACTTACTTGAGAACAATAAATTAAAGTTAACAATATAAAAAGGTTCGACTCTATGTACAGTTTCACAAACACAACCCACCCGATGCATTCATTTCTGCGAGGGTGTTTTACTTGCTGTTAAATACTGGCCGAGCTGAATTTTGAATGCATTAAGTGAGTGTGCATTTCTAATACTTGATGGTAATTTATTATATAGTTGCACTCCCTCAGATGTAACCATTTTTTGCCATAATTGGTTCGAGTTTTAGGTAGCACTATTAGGCTCGCTCGTCGTGAGCTTCGTTGGCTGACTTGTCGATATTGATTTAATATAATGTTTGTGTGTATTTTTTTATTAAGCACTTTATTAATGAATATACATGTATTATAGATATAAAGTTGCTTGATGTTCATTAATTTTGGGTCATTATAGATTTTTGAAGTTGATGTTAAATAGGGATAGTTTAGTGAGTTATGAGTTTTAGTTTGTTTGAAATGGAAAAACTCATAAATTACTTAACTGATTTAATCAATTCTTTCACTTATCGAATGATACATTATCAGCAAGTAACATAGGCTACAGATTAATCTTAAAACTAAGCTGTAAGGGGGTGGTGGGATTTTTAAAGTACGAAGGGAAAGTACGAAATCCACGCGGGCGTGTCGCGGGCGAAGCGCGACTCATACTAATATCGTAAGTACGCAAGATTATCGGTATGTATGTGTGTGTGTATGTTACATATTCACTCTGAATCAGCTGATCGGATTTGAATGACATTTGTTACCAAAGTAGCTATTACCCTTGATTAAAGCAGATGTAGGCTACTATTTATCTTGAAAAAGTGAAGTATTTCCGTGGGAATATCAAATCGAATCATGTTGAATTTTTACCGCGGGTAATGAAGCGGGGCGTAGCTAGTACTTTTCTTTTATGTTATAACCCTGAAGAGTTTCTTTGTTTGAATGCGCAAATCTCTGGAACTGCCAGCCAACTTTAAAAAAACTTTTTGAATTTGATATGGGCTATCCATGTGGCTATTATAATCACGCTACGATCCTTAGGAGTAGGAGAAACTGTGGGGCAGAGCTAGTTTAAGATATTGATAAATTATTAGCCTAAAATATTATCTCCTTGAAGATTATCAGTAACAAGGAAAATAACAGAAAACCCAAATAAGTTCTAACTTATTTAGATAAGTAGTTACATTGGAGTAAATTCCGTAGATTGGTAGTAAAGATTAAACGAAAAAAAAATATTTAAGACCTGACGTGGTACAATTATCATCCAATGTGGGTATTTTCATTAAGTACATGACACATAAATCATATCAACGATAAACAATAACGAATCGCCCTATTTAGATAAAACAATGCATACTAATGATGTCGAATCGGAAATTAAAAGATGCTAGGAAGATTGTTCGAGAACCAAAGGATGATGTAAATCTATCAAGTATTTTACCGACTGCCCAGATAACGAGCACTATCGAAAAAAAATTAATTATGAATTTAGGCAAAAACCTCAACTACAGCCACGGGGGATAGTAATAATGAAATAAGAAAGAAAGAAAAAATATTCATCTACCACAGAGGGCGTGCCAAAAGCCAGATGCCAGATAAAAAATAAAATTAAAGGAGTTTCTAATGACTTTGTAAATAATTGTTTCCACACACTAAAATTACGAGGAATGCGGTAGAAGATTATGGAAAACGCTAGTGACAAACAGGCTAGATGTAAGAACTTAATAAAACTATGAACGACGAAATTCAATGCCACACCGGTACAAGAGTTTTACGAGTATATGACAGTATTATTGCTGACATCAGCAGATGGCAAGATTCGGGTTCAATAAAATGTCCAGATTTCCAGGGTTCGATTGATTGCGAAGTGCTATTGGGATTTTTCATCAGGAATTTATCAGTATCCCGGAGTCTGGATTTGTGCGGTTGATGGCATAGGCTCGCCCCTTTTACATGGGACTTATATACCTATACCCGACGAAATCTGCGTGTCTGCCTAACCCTTCGGGGAAAAACAGAAGAGGTTATGTTTATAAACAGAAGACTAATGATACGGACATCAGAAAAGAAAAGCTGTATTTTTTTTTAATGTATTTTTTGTTTCAAATATTTGGTTGGTTGTTGTTCCGGGTCTGGCTGATAGTGTATGTGAGTTTAAAATTTTGTAAACGCACCAGCGACACAGAACACAATTGCTAGGGTGGGCCAACATTAAAAAAAATGAATAAAAAAGTAATAGATTTCATTCTGTTCCAAAGAATCTTTGTGTTTGTAGTTCCTATATAAGGAAACAAAGAAACGTGAAGAGTGCGGCCTATCAGTAGTTTAGTTTTACTAGGAAGTTGTAAATGCAAATGAAGATGCCCACAGTACCTACCTGTAAGAGACTAGATCAGCACAGTGCAAAACAAAAAAAAAAGATAGAACAGCGGAAAATATGACAAAGAGGTTTAATAAAAAATACAAGAATTGCATTATCTCTATGGATAAATCTAATCGATATACTTTCTTCACATCATGATACGTATGTTGAATCGTATATACAAGTACAATATGGATGGAATAACGGCTGATCTTAGTATATTTGGAAAGAGTTTGTAGAAGCTATTTTTACAGCTGCAAGCCGACCTTGAACTTATTCAAACTCAGTCCATGATGTAACATTATCTACCGACTTTTCTAGCCTTTATCACTTGTACGTCGCCTACGTCGTCGACATCATTTTAGACGTCATCATTGACGTCGCCGCGTCGTATATAAGTTCAAGGTTTTCAAAGGCAAGAAAATTTGACTCATTGTGTCAAATTTCTTTGACAGGTTTTCAACTTTATTACGAAAGAATAAGGTTCATGTTCAATTGGGAAAATCTGAAAGTTTGGGGTAGCTTGATTTGCTGGCGTCTGAACCATTCAGCCATTTACTCATCTTCGTCAGTGGTGTTACGAGATGTACATATTTGTCGCTCCAATGCGTCCGATAACACACAGCGTTACATAAACCGATTGAATCCCGAGATAAGTCTTACGATACACAAGATGCATCATATGATACCAATTTATGTGAGATTTCATATTGAAATCGTTGGGTAATTAGGTTTATAGCTGTACGCGTGTTTTTGCAAAATTTCACATTTATTTTATCAGATTGATTCTGAACTATGCAGTTATTAAAAGATAATAGAATCAGCAAGTTATTACGTCAAGAGGATCGATTGGTGAGCTTGGTGATAATGGTAATGTTATTTTCCAGTCCGATCTTGTTCAAGGGACCAATGTTCAATTGCCTGATTATCTAGTCAGATACATAATCTAAATAAAGATTGCTTAAAACATACAACATATTTTTAAAAGCCGGTCCAATAAAAAATTGGCTGTCTTAAAAATAAGTGTGTCACGAAAGATTCACAACATGCTCAAAAATTTTGTCATCGTCATGAGTTTTCGTAGTTCAAAACACACATTTTACAAATCGTCATTAGCTAACATGCAGAATAGCTTTTATAACTCATTACAATATTAAAGTCTGCCACTATTCTAAAGATTTTATCGCTATTAAACTCAGCCATAAAAGACACTAAGTTGGTATCTAAAGACTGTAGTAATAATAGGTTCACTCCCGCTGTCTGCTTTCTCAATGCAACGTCGTAATAGTCTAATGCCACAGTTTAACAAATACCTCTTGTAATGGGCCCTGGGCCGAAAGACCAGTACTTATTCCCAGCAATTTACAAGCCCAAGGACAAGACTTAATAAGTTTTTGCCTGGGAGCGGCAAGGGAGATGACTCCGTTGCGCTCGGCTGAGCCAGGGGAACTAGTCGCTACATCTGCCTTTGACTACGTGGGTCATGTATATTTATCAAACATTTAATAATGTCGTTTTAAGGCTAAGACTAATGGCGCGAAAGCTATTAACCATAGACAATCATGGAGAAATGAGTCCTCATATATTTTGATGGAAATTTTGAGGTTGTCAAAATAAGGTGTTAGACCCATTTAATTGATTTAATAAGAGAAACTTAGACCTTTAAAAATATCAAGGACCAAGTTGATAAAATGGAACACTTTATAAGACTTAAGACCAAACAGGAAAAAGTCTTTTGGCGATGGTGAAAACAAACTTGATGATAATTGGCAAAAGTTTCTTAATCGTAATACACGTATGATACCCAGTCGTTTATCTTTCGAGCTTGGGACCGAATAAACAAGAACAAAGGTTTGAAAGGATGACACATAACAAAATATAATAATGCCTGCTTGGGAGCCGCGCAGAGATGAATCGTCACGGCTGGCCGGCTCCGAGGGTCAGCCCACAGCTTTTACGATTATGAAGACAGGTTCTGCACTGGGCTGTCTTTAGTTTTTTATTTTGTTACTGTGGTAAGCATATAAGTATAAAACATATATCATAGGTTCGTAGAATTATTGACACAATGCTTTTTCTTCGGTTTCAAAAAAAGCTTCTGAACATTGATGTATTTGGATTAACCCAAATATCTACAGATGCCATGGTGCAATTTGCAAAGCTCAACGCTACGATCCTCAGTAGAGGGTGAAACCGCGGGGCACAGCTAGTTGTACATGTGTATTTTTTTTATTAAAGCCTAAGCCTAAGTAAAACTAAGCTCAAAATAATACATCGAGCGACATTTTCGCTAAAAGCTTGCACTTAAGCTTCAACTTTCGAGGTGACGTTTCGTGTTTTTTATTCTATAATTAAATGGATGTCCGATCACTATCTCAACATAAACTTAAACCTTCATTGTTTTCACCAACTACGAAATTAAATTTATCGTAACAGCATTAAAATATGATAATAAACCAATAATAGTGACTTAAAAATTCACATATTCATATCTAAAATTCACTTTGTCTCACGCAATCGTTCGTATTTAAATTAAATGCAAAAGCCTGTCGCGTAAAGCAATCGGCAAGAGACGCCATGTTTTTTTTCCCGCCAGCATTATGCAGACAGTTAACCCATATTTTAATTAGCGCTGTTACATTTACGTTTATGAGTATAGTATGTTACTGGACGTAGTAAATTTGAGGTTTGTTTGTATGTCTGTTTGTTTATTCACGAATTGCGTTATGAGAGTGTATTAAAGCAGAAAATCTCCCCCGCGCGCACCGTTGCACTTGCCCGATTTGAAAGACAGAAAATATATGACTTTTTCCTCGGAATTAGACGGTATTATGTGTTGAAAGAGTTTAATTTTAATAAATTCAAAAGTAAAAGGCATTTCTTACAACACCCAATGAAAGGTCTGTCATATCATATCTATACAAATACAATAAGTTATGTATAAGCATATTATTCTTGCCCATTATACGTGAAACCAAATTCTTGATTGCTAACTTTGGTTTATACCCACAGCTAAGAAAAAGAGATTATTAAAATGTTTTGGAGCCAGCCAACGAAAAACGCAATAAAGCAAAAACCTTGTCAATGGATATAATCTGTTCATTTTACCTTTCAAAAACTTTTCACTGCTTTCCACGAATTTTCTTGTGTTTTGAAAATTGTACCTAATCTTTGCTTCTTCCTGAATTCAAAAATGGAATCGAAATAACTGGCAGCTAAAGTGGCGGGAAAGGGCGAGTGAAAAAAAAAAGTTGGTGTCTTGCTTTTTTATTCCGCGTTCCGTTTCGTCACGCGATCGCCGTGTCGGCATAATTTTTTGTTATTATTTCGTGAAATTGTGTATTTATTTCGTTATCTCCCGCTTTGCTGGCGATTAATTTTGTTTTCGTTTATGCCACATATTCGTACTTCTTGGTATTCGAAGGAAAATATTTGAATTAAGTAGGCTGGTTACTTATGACTTTTTTCCTTGATTTTTTTTCAAAATGTATGTATAATGTGCAAGCGATACTTAGTTTTAGTCATAATTTCTTCATCATCCAACATAAGTAGGTACATAATTAATAGCTACAAAATTAATTGTTGCAAAAACCGTAGGTAATCCTAAATCAGTGGTCAGTGCTGTGTAGATTAAGTACCTACCTACATACTTATAATATTTTAAATGCTCATTTTATTGCAACGTCACACATAAGTTTTTTCATTATTTCTATCGTAAAATAATATTAGGAATTTTATTTATCCATTCCAATCAAGTTTCCACTCCACCTCTAAGTTTTCCTACAGTAGAACAAAAATCGATACCCATTCCACGCTATTCTGAAGCTTCGGTAGAAACAGACAAAAAAGGAATTGGAAAACAAACAAGATGAGCGTCCGTCGATTGGTGGACGCGACGTTGCCGTTCTGGTATCCCGCCGAGATGCGCAGCACCTTTCCCTCTCACTCGTCCGGCTCGTTGTATTCCTATCTCTTTCCTCAAATGTCCGCAGGATCGTCTCGCTTGAAGACGCAACAGAGATATTTTATCCGAAAGCTTTGAACTTCGAACGCGTCGTTCGTTTTTATTTTGAACTGAGAACCAATGGCGGCTGAGAGAGATTCTTTTACTTTTTGTTGAACGTAATTAGGTAGAGTAATTTAGGTAGATAGTAATATAATGAGGGTTTTTTGATGCAAGAATTACCATTACCTACAGACAATATGACAATGAAGGAGGTATCAAAGATTATTGCAGTATTTCCTGCTGCGGAAAGTTCACAAAGGTCGAACTTCCTTAATGTGTGTGATAATTTTAAGCTGTTTAATAAACTAGCACCTAAAAGAGGCATTATACCAAAACTGTTTTCTATATATTCGAGTCCTTTATCCTTGAGACACACCTAATGTCAAACCTTTGTAAGGGGTCAAGGTCTTTGTTAAAGTCCAGTCTATAAATCATGGTAGGTACATAATCATAATATACACGCTACGCAGCGACTTTGTCGTAGTAATCTTGTAAAATCTCATTTTCTATCATCACTGAAATTGAAAAAAAAAATGGCATCGTTTTACTACGACATTTTTAATTTAATTTATGAAGAACGTTGTTACATTGACTTTTATTGCGTAAACGTACTTCAAAATCCTGTGAATTACTTTTATTTTAATATTTCATAGATACTTAACCAAAATTACCTTCATCAATATTCATTCCATGGAACCTTCTTTGTCCGTCTTCGTCGTCCTCTGGCTCTTATGGTAACGTTCCATTTTTGAAATACGACCAAATCGCTTTGCAACCTCGACATAGTCAGTCTGCTAAGTAGAACAAGCAGTAGAAACTTTATGCTGATCACCTCCTGAATTTCTTTTACTAGGTAGTCACTGCAAAAAATGGTAAGTAGAAACGCAGGGGTGAATAGAATCATAACTTTGGGGGAATTTCCACGTTAGTTAAACATTGTTTGTTACAAGGACTCTACAGCGTGTCAGTAACAAATAATATTGAATCAACGTGAAGATTTCCGTCATAGATTTGTTTCCCCCGTTTTACCGGTACTTGAAGATTCCGAAGTTATTTTCCCAACTTCATAGCAAAACAACTGCAGTATCTCTCTCTACAGCTCATAATGATGACACAATCTCTAGACGTCTACATCGCTAACATAACATAATGGTACAGATATCAGATCTGGGCAGGTCGATGGGTTCATGTTCAAGGCCACGCATTGTTCTTTTGTTACCAGGCGTTTAGTTCAGACTCAGACAGATTCTGACAGAGAAGCTTTTTGTGATGTGAGCAAAAAGTTCTACTTAGACTTTAGATTTTCTGATAATGTCGTCGAAATTTTTAGGACTATCTTGCGCAGCTAACTCAAAGTCTAGTGGCGAAGAATGCATCTGTCATCTTCCGAAATTCTATGAATAATTCGTTCGAGGTTTGATCCTGAAGATCGTCAGCAGCAAGGACAAAGGCCCCTCCTTCTGGATGTCACTCGGATACCCTTCTGGATCAGTCTCTATAGAATCTTTATTATATCTCAATAGAATCTTTATTATCTATATCTTTATTCAAATCTCATCACATTTTTAAAACAAAGATTTTTGTCTTAATTCCATTAAAAATATGGGTGCAGATAACGAATTAATTAATAAAGCTCTCTGTACTTATTTAAAAAATTGCTGGTCCGACAGGGTCCATGATTGTTTCTATTAATATTTCCAATTTTTATTTTACCACCTGTAAGTGTACATCATGGATTGCAATAAATGATTTGATTTGATTTATATAAGGTTTTATTGTTAGAAGTAATCATTTGCTGAAACTAGAATGAACTTACAGTAAAAGTATGATTCCATTTTATGGCATTATCTTAAGCTTTTGAAACGATTGTTAAATGTTAATGAATTCTCACACTATTATTGCTCACGCTCGATATTAATGGGATGTGGTAGGTTAGTAGTAAAATAGGAATATGGTGCGACTTTGTCTGCCCTTCTGACTGTCTGGCATAGCAACTTATTTCAGAAACTAATACTGCTATCGACAAATTAAAACGAAAAATTAAATGTTTTCATTGCATTTAAATCCGAAATATCGTTAAAATTTAAAAGTTTGTTGGGTTCTTGGTCATGTATGAATGAAAGGGGTCCATTTGCAGTGAACAAATCATATTTTTTATTTAATTTACGTCGAAAAGTTTTTGTTTCAGTTCAACTAATGATGAAAAATGAAAAATTCATATAATGAAAAATGTCCATTCAGTCCCTTATGTCCATGTCAGTTCGCAAACTGAAATAAAGCTATTTAATGGAAGCAGAAAAAATCAATTATATCTCTACCACAGTTTTTAAGTAGTCACCAAAACCCTTTACAAAAGAACTTAATTTTGAATGCCACAAAACAAAAAAATGGCGACATTTTACAAATGAAATTTGCAAATAAATGTAAAGCTTGTGATGGAAAATTGAAGATAAATTATTTCTACCGTTCTGCGCCGGTTTTTTTTTTGCAATTTTGGTACGAAACCCCAAAAAAGTAGAAACGACTTTTCCTTCTAAACCATTTTTTTCAAATTACAGCAAATGGACTTGCTATAGATATTTTCACCATACAACTCGCTTTGCAGACGCAAACTTGCATAATACATCTTGGACATCGCACACAATTATTGCTGGATCAGACAAAACCAATAACACTTTCTAACTGCAAGGGCTGAACTTTAGACAAAGTGGAGGCAGTAAAGTATTCTGTCACGCGACCTCGACACCTTTACAATGTTATCGTGCATAAGTTTTGGCTATGAAAACGTCTGTGTTTTGTTTCTACAGTGTAGATTGGATGACTTATTTTGTTCTCATACCTAGCAAAATCGTGGAGCTCGTGGCTAAATATAGACAGCCGCACGGGTTGATCGGAGGTTGGAAAATGTAGGAAAATGTTGTAGGAAATGGATTGGATTGTCAAATTTTTCCAATTAAAAATGACCCTTATTCTTTTGGAATAAAGTTGAAAAACCATCAAAGAAATTTGACAGATTGATTTGGTAGCTTGATGTACTGGCCTCTGTACCGTAATGTACAATTGACAACAGGGTGGGTGACAAAAGATTAAAGTAAAGAGGAGTAAAGCAGAGAAGAATCTTACAAACTACCATTAAATTAAATACTTATTTGAGCTCATGCACATAAATTCCGAAGAATGCATAGAGCTACATTGAAAGCCTCCTTTTTAATAAATAAAGACATACGAACTAATATAGTATAACCTATAATTCAGCGTGTGAGTAATGGCATTTCCAATTAAGCCCCGAGTTGACTCTCTCTAAATAAAACACTCTGAAGTTGCATGAGAACAAGAAGGTGCATCTCTATGGCCATAAATTGAAAGCCTGACTTAAAACCGTCAATTGTTAGTACCTAGTCAGTGTAACTTTTGTACTTTCAAAGTTATGTCTTGCCCATAATAATATCAGCTGCCTTTGGCTTTAGCCTTACATATGTTTGGGGTTTTATAAGTAACTAGCTTGTGCCCTCGAATTATAGGTCCGCTTGAATGTCGGTTATCATGGATGCAGACGATATAGCCAATTATAAAATATCCTATGTCCTTCCCAGGGTTCAAACCTACCTCCATACCTAATTTCGTTATGATACGGTCAGCCTTTTAGTCGTGAAAAGGTAACAAAACAAACAAATAGAGTAACTTTCGCATTTATGATATTAGTCTAGACGGTCTGCATTGGTGATCAAAATTTCTATTTAAAAAAATAGCCTAAAGTAAATCTAAACCCTCAATATTAATCAGTGCGCTTATTCTTGATTTAAATTCCGATCGATCGACATCGGAATTTGGACGTTTCGTACTCTTGAGCTCGAGTTCATTTTGACAGCGGTGTTTTCGCCAAATAATATAATCACGTGACTGCCAAATTGACATTGGAATCGTATTAGGTTTAAAATCGGAATTAAAATAAGTCTGAAGAGTTACAAACAAACAGAGTTACTTTTGCACTTATAATGATATAAGTATCGATGGTCTGCCCATCGGTGTTCAAAATAGAAATAAACCTTTTAGAGCTTTAGAGTGAAAACATCGTAAATGCGAAAGACGTAACATTACAGGAGAAAGAAAAAAAAATACCCAGTATATTTTTTTTAATAAAGCTCATTCACACTCACGAGCTTTTAAGACGTTCCCATTAACCGTCATAAAGGGCGTTACAGGTTACAAAACTTTTTTTTGTATAAAACTAACGCGTGCGTCCCGAGGTTTTCCTTCCAAACATGTAATAAAATAAGAATTACCAAAATTGCATTCCCGAGCTTTTTACTCTAAGGCGCACTAAGTTCTAGATTCTTTTAAAGTAACCTAAAGTTATTCTGAACCCAAGCCTTAGGGTATCTGTAGCTAAAGATCCGAATACGTCGTATTTTTAATTCCTTTAATAAATAATGTAAAGTTACTGGAAGTCGCCCTCATGGTGAGTAACGGTCGATTCCAAGCAACTGTCTTTTAAGAAAGGGTATTCTGTAGTCGCATGCGCAATGGACAGTGACGGGCCTTGAGAAAATGAACAGAGGTGAAAGCGTTTTGTTGTTGGCAATATATTTATTATAAGGTCTTGGTAACAAATAATGGGACACTAACAAGAATGATGGGAAGATGCTTAAAAGAATGTCTTTACTAATAAAAGCGCCTTCTCACCAAGAAGCTTTTGTAAAATGGGCAAAAGGAATAAGGAAATTAAATCTAGACTATATTCATACAAATAAATAAAATTGAAAGTCTGTTTGCTCTGTAACAATAACAGATTTTTAGAAAATGCATATGAAAGTATATACGGTACAAAAAAAAATGGTATGAAAATTTTTGTCTGTCTGTTTGTTTGGGCTAATCTCTGAAATGGCTCGAACGATCTTGAAGGGATTTTAACTTTTGTTTTATTACTTGCACGCTCCAATCTCTGGAACTACCAGCCGATTTTGAAAAAAACCTTTTTGCTTTCTGTAGCCCAAGTCTTGCAGAAGGTGGCTATTTAAGTGATACGACACAGCTTGTGTTATGATTATTTAACTATTGGAAGGTAAGTACGCAAGTCAGCTTCGCAACATCTGCCGGACTAAGGTTAGCACACCCCGAACGTAAGACACGAGTCTAGGAGAAGAACTAGATTAGGTTCAATTACAAGTAATTTCTTACAATTTCTTCTATAAATAGTCTGGACCTCTCCGGCTATAAATCGCCCTCTTAGTCAGTAACGGTCGATTCTTCGCAACTGTCTCTCGAGAAAGGGATGGTCTTGTAGTCGCGTGCGCAGCTAGCTGAGACGGGGCTGTAGAATGTGTAGAGGTGGCTCTGCATGCAGGATCTTTGTTTTAGTTAAATTTAAAATCTAATGTAAAATCATAACCTCGCGCCTAATGTCCAGACAAGGATGTGAATGGGTGGTACACCCATTATTTGTAGCATTTTTTTTGTGTTTAAGTGATGAGAAAGAGTGTGTGAATGTTTTTTTTTGTGTGTGCCCACGTATTTGGGAGCGAGCCTATTGTCACCAACCGAGCACACATCCATACTCAGAGCTGTCACTGAATAATTCCAGATGGAAAAACCCAACAAAATCTTGTATGACCCGAGAATCGAACCCAGGACCTCATGCTCAGCAGTAACGCTTAAGGCTTTCATAGACCGAAAAGACAGTCGGAGTTATGAAAATTGTTTGAGGGCCCATTATAATTATTATTATTTTGTATTCAACCAACATAGTTATTAAAAAAAAACCTAAAAGCCTAACAACAAAAAGATAAAAATTAAAAAGTCAAAACATCATCACTTTACAAGTAGTCTGAAAATGATCGTGGTATTTATTTTAGTTCAAAAAGGTTTTAATTAAAAAGGGTTTAACCCTCTACCAATTCCTAGTTCTACATGACAGGTGCGTAAGCGCGTCACCTTTGAGAAAAAATGGCGGCAGCGGGGGAGAGACCCTCACGTGTCACGATATACTTTTTATACACGAATTAATACTACTTACTATCTTATGGTGGTTGTACACTGGCTTTTGTAGGGTATTCTCATTGAAAGGGACCTTTATCGAAAGATATTTTGAACGATGTTGAGTACAGTCTTACAGTCGTACAGTAGTAGTACAGTCGTACAAGCTTATACTTGAGTATAAGCAAGCTAAGTACCTACTACTCATCCAAATTTTTTCACCTCTATAATAATGATGAAAAAAAGCCGAAGAGTATATAGATACTCTTCGTTATTTGTTTGAACGCAGTTTTCTCTATGGAACTACCAGTCTGATTTAAAAAAACATATTTTGCATTTGATAGCCCAATTCTTGAGGAAGGTTATATATAAGGCTATTAAACTTTACGATACTACCCTGAGTAGCGGGACACAACTAGTGATTTATATACGGAGCTTCCTACATTACATGTTAAATAAGAATCATAGAAATGGAACTACAGTAAAAAACACATGTGTCGAATTGACAACTTCTTCCTTTTTTTTTAGTCGCGATAGGGCGATGAAGACACTTTCAGGAGTATAGGATTTTAGGTTTCTAACTCCTCCGCTATTGTTTTCTGCTTGATTTAGTTGCGGGATCCAAGACAGTTGAATCGTTTTTCCGGGACTCTTCATTGTCTCGGCGCTTTTCTGGTGGTCGCCACTGTTGACTCTGGTTTTCTGAGTTTCAGTGGTTTGGGAATAGTGTGGCAGGCTAATCCCAATAAAAAAGTAGATTGACGAATCGCAAAAAGAGTTTTTATAAAGACGATGAGCTCTCTTCGCAATAAACACGCGCAACTATAATTTGCCTTGTAACTAATCAATCGCCCTATACTTACTTAATTCAATATCTCTTACAAATAACAGCCATTCCCACACCGTATAAGTGTCCAAGAACCTTTAAAAGACAGCTATCTCCCTGTCCAGAATATAAATAGTCAATTTCGTAAGATGGCGGTTATTTTAACTACTTTATCGTGCGTCGTGACCGGCGCACGCGCAACTTCTATTGGATTTCACTTTAATTCTACACCTGGCTAGGAAGGGTAATTTTTACAAAATTATTACTTGTTAGGTTGCTCACTGGGTTTATTTATTGTAATAACATTTAGTAATATTTCTGTGGAGAGAAATTGCTTGTTCATAGTTTATTTTGTATTTCTGAATGCTTTGAATATTTCGCTCGTATATCGCAATTAGTTTTAAATAAAATGTCAGAGATGACCTTTGAAATAAATTGGAAAGTTTTAATCAAATGGAATTTTAGATGCATGGTTAATAAATTCAGGCAAGAAGGTTTAATTAAACATTGTTTTGTAAGTGCAATAAAAACGTCAGTTGTCGAGATACAAAGTTTTGAGTATGAATAACTGTTAGTACAAGAAGAGAAAAGAAACGATGGATGGGTTGCGTGAAAGATGATATGGCTAGGAAGGAGGTAACTATTGAGATGACGGAAAATGTAGATGTCATCCTCATCATCCTCCTGCCCTTATCCCAATTTATTTGGGGTCGATGCAGCATGTTTTCTTCTTCCATACATCTCTTTTTGCCGTTATTTTAAGAGTCACCTTTTCTAGCCATATCATTTTTCACACAATCCATCCATCTTTTCTTTGATCTCCTCTCACTTATGAAACCCTGCACATTCATACTCAAAACTTTTCTCACAATATGGTCCTCATTCCTTCGCATCACATGCCCATACCATGACAACCGATTTCCACACAACTTCACGGTCACAGGCACCTCTTTCAGACTGCCTCTTACATCATTTCTTATTCTATCCATTCGCGTAACACCACACATCCCCCTCAGTATTCTCATCTCAGCTGCATGTAACTGCTTTACATTCATCCCTTTTGCGGCCCAACATTCTGAAAAATGGATATGTATTAGGAGGAATACACGGCTCGTCTACACCCATAAAATTAAATTGAAAGAAGGACCAGAGGATGATGAAGATAATATAAACACGTGAGACAAAATAAGTAATAAGAGGATCTCTTCTGTCATCGTGTGTCGTGGTATCAAAAATTTCAAAGTAATGATGAATAAACAAATTTAACATTAATATCTTATCTATCTATACATATTAGGTACATTTTTATTTTTATTCCTTTTGTTTCAATTCCTTGTGAGTATTAAAAAAAATCTAATATGATTTTTGTTTTTTTAATAATTAATCATAACCTTATTATTTAGATAAGTATATATATTATTGTATTAATTCAACGCCTAGGCTTTCTGAAATCTGTAATGTTGTGCGTTGAAACTTGAATAAATAAATAAATTAATTAAGTCGAGGAGGGTGTCAGCAGTACATAGCTCTTTCTATTTTCTTTAGTTGCCTGCAATCCACATGACACGATACATTAAAGACTATTTATCTGAGCATATGTACATAACTTTTACATACAACTCAACATATAATATACACATATTAAACAATGTATGTATCGCCTCTTTATATAAACACATGATGAAACTGTAAATATTATCGCAGTGTGGATCTGTGATCGATTTGTTTGGACTTCAGCACGAGCCCTAGCAATAACAGTGTAAAACAAATGTATAATATGAGTTGTCATAATATTCTCGTTTATTTGAAAAACTTGACGGTATTTTCAGGTTCAACCTGAGATTGTTTTACGTTACCTTTGCGTGAAGATACAATGTTTTCCTTAGGGCGTCTAAACAGAGTTCTAAACCTGTTAGCGGTGTCGTCATCATTTTGGAATACTGACAGCTCTTAAACGCGGGTTACTTTCTGGTAATTTCAATAACAATCTTAATCCTAATCTCAATCCGTGATCTTTAACTGCTGCTTCTGATTCGCCCTCTCAAGATTAAAGATTGCAAACTCGGACATTGAATATTTACAAACAAAGATCGATCTAGAATCATCCCTTACCAATGCTAGGCATTGTTCACTTTTCCTTACTTTGCCTCGCGTGGTTTTTTTACAGAACAGACCGGCTGATGCATGATTGTTCCAGCCAGTAGTAATATATTATGTCAATAGGCAATTGATGGTTACTTACTAAAGGTAAGTAGAAATATAGCAAAGATATTGCCAACGGCTGCTATGAACATACAATCTACCGACTCGGTGTAGTAAAAATAACAAAATACCAAAAAAAATTGGCAGTCTTGGAATAACTGTGTTTTTGACAAACTTGAACCCATAAGTTTCGCTCCTAATAAAATATCTACCAATGTTTCTAAAGAATTTTCCGCTTCAAAAAACACCTTTTTCGCATTACCGCAATCACGCATAATTTTAAGCCACATTAGGGCCAAGAGAGTCACCCATGGCGTAACCTCACCGCGGCACTTCCGGTACCGGGGATAGGGGATAAAAACCTCATTTCCGGCGAGAACCCTTCCCTTAGGGGACGCTCGGTACAATCAGTGGGTTGCTATGGTGATAATGTATGTATGCGTGTGCGAAGAGTTTCGTCATGGGGTGGGAGTAGGGATGATGCCTGGGTAAAAGAAAAATAAATTATATTTAGTCCGTCAGTCAAATAATAAAATTTACACGTATTTTTTGCTTTATCATATAAAAAAAATTGACTAGATAAAACGCATTAAAGTTGCGCTTGCTACGTGAAAACTTAGTATAAAATCTACGAAGGCGTGACGTCATTTCACATTTAAAATTAATTTTAACGTAACGTAAACGTTTCATTTCGTAAAAAAAGAAAACGTACGTGTGTAATTTTTTTTAATAATATACCTGACGGACAATACACATTTCTTTTTCTTCATCATCCCTATTCGAGTAACAAACTTGAATAGGGATGATAACGACAACACACCAGTGTTGATGGGAGATACCGTATGATTCGGAAGAGAAGTATGGGCACTTGTGCACCAGTAGGCAGCTTAGAAGCGTAGCTTATACTATATTCCAGTTGTTCACGGTTTCATTCGCATCCTAAGATAACATTTCATTAAGAAGTAGAAGAGATAGAGGAAGAGTAAGAGAGAGGGGGAGGAGTAGTAGAGTGTAGGTGGAGGATATGAAGTTCTTAATCCTCAGACTGCCTCGTTAGTCCAGTGACGGCAAACATCAAGTCCTACTGAGCATGAGGGTCTGGGATCGTATCTCGCGTCAGGCACATAACTCTTGGGTTTGTGTTCGTCTGGCTAAACGAATTGCATCTATACAAACCCAGTTACTAAGCTCGTATAACCCTGCCTTTTAGCTACAAAGTCAAAACCATACTTCATAATAAATCAAGCAAAAAGTTCAACCAAACTAATTACCATCTCATGGGGTGCGTTCGACTCCACGTCCGATTCGCCATGGACCGAGGGGAGCTATCAACAGAACAATAGGTAAATCAGACATGTGTGGCGCCCCCCTGGTGTACCGAGCGTAATGATACAGGTGTTAATTTTGTTTTTTATATCGATTTTGTGCATGATCGGGTGCGAAGTGGAGTTGATTTTTAAAGGACTGTAAATCAGATCTGTTTTGTTTTCACTCGTATCCTGAGGGAACATCTAGACCCCCGGATATTTATGTTTAGAATTCTGTGCTAAATTTGGAAATACTCCTATCTACAACGACCTCTTCTTATGTGCAAGTGCGAGTCGGACTTGCACACGACGGGTTCAAAGATTGGGGCGATGTGAAAATTCAAAAAGACCACGTCGTAATCTACAAAATGTTTTTTTTTTTAAACTCCCGGAAAAGTTTTGCATGTAAACCTATCAGATGACAGGACTGTTTGTCTGACTCTCATCTCATCGTGAGAGGTGATTATCGTGTGTGATAGACATCACATTAGTCCAGAAGGCCAATTCCACTAATTAAAAACGTTCAAAATCTTGACGCAACCACATCTCAGCGACAAACAATGTCAAAAACTTGTCAAAAACGTAGGTAAATTAGACGTAATGTCGACCGAGATAAGAATGGGATCGTTCTTAAATACGGGAATTGGCCCTCTGTTCTAAAATATACAATCCCCAGAAAATATCAAGCGAATGATGAGGATGAAGGAATCTACAGTTTCCGCAGTGCATTGCAGAAAAGCATTGTTCTAACCTCGTGGTAAAAGGCGTGGCATGGCAATTTCTGTATTCTCAATGCCTCCCAAGATGTCTATAAGACGTGATGAATGACAGAGCTATCTACAGATGAACAAAGAAAGCCTTCTATCCAAGCACAAAATAGTATGTGAAATAAACTCCTAATGGCACACAGAAATCCGCAACAATCTACTACCTACCTCCACTTATATAGCACATCGTCTTCTGGGAAGCGAGGGTTGCCATGGAAACGCGCCGCATCAACACGCCACCAATCCGCACGAACGCACACATACAAGCGTGTGACTGTACAGGTGACCTGCTTAGGCTTGGGATACAATGAGCCGAGGCTTGATATTCAACTAAGACAATTATTATAAAAGGTGAAGAGAAAACTATGAATCTATCCCTTTTTAAACACACAGCGGACACGGCGGAGTATGAGAATTGATACATAACTGAAGTTTAGTAGTTGCTCAGTAGTCGAAATTCAATTTCATAATTTTCTGCTCTTATTCTTCATTTAAACTTGAATAATGCTAAATCTCACACTCCTGCGCATGCCCGCAATGAAAAGGGATCCCAAGATTTTCCTTCACACATATATGGATATAGAAAAGGAGTACAGAAAGCTAAAAAAATCAAATTTCGACCGCTGGGCGACCAATAGTAGGTAATATTGAAGGCACGATTGGCGCAGTGATTGGCGACTGACTGGTGCGCAGCGTGTCGGGAGTACGATCCCGGCACGGAACAAATAGTTGTTTGGCATACAGGTAGTTATAGTTATCTTTAAATGTTTGTAAACGCACCCACGATACAGGAAAATTCCTAGTATGGGGCAAAGTTAAACAAATACTCAGTGAAAAACAGATCTCTTGGTGTGTCCCGATTCTTATTCATCACAATTTGCTAGTGTGCGTGTTTCAGGTCGACGTTTATCTGGCGGGGCCACGTCACGATGTCATATACTTGTCATATAGCACTCGAGTACATTAGTGGGCCGAGTACCTATGTGATAGGGACGTGGATCGTACTAATATTGAATATGGAAGGACAGAAGGTGATGTGAGCATCAATTTATGATGCCCAATTTGTTTAGAATAGGCTGGAATCGCTTAGCACTGATTTTTTTATGTGAAAATTTATTTAGGTCCGTTGAGCATTTTTTGGGTGAACACAAATCATGGACTTGCGTCATCGTCACCGAACGCTTTCCATGAGCTATATAATATATATGTACATAGATAAACCTCCGTGCATTATTCGTATACATTATAATATACAAAGAGTAAAAACTAACGCTCAACTAAGAATGATAAGTAACCGAGTTAAGATAAGAGTAACTTCTTTAAAAAAAATCAATTCTTTCGGCAGTCCCCAAAGACTGCCCCGCAGGGTTTTTTTACTGATTTTATTTTTTCAGCCCTCTATCTCAATTCTTAATTGAACAACCTTTCCTACTGACTAGGTGACAAAAACTTAGTTTTAAGTAAATTAAAAGAAGCAAAACGTTGAGAGGGGACGCCTTAGAAGGGCATACACTGACCTTATTGGTGATGTTCTTCAGAAAGGTCAGGTGCGTAGTACTCGCAACCGGCGTGCGTGTATGACGACGTATGAAAGTAAACGAAGTAAAAGGGGTATGTAAGGATCGAAGCAGGTGGCGTTCTGTGGTTTCTGCTTACCACCATAGGGGAAGAAGCATATGTTTAATCTACAAAAAGCAATTTTTTTCAGAAACGTCGCAAATTATACAACATTCAAGTTTTTTCGGGTAGATACGATAAACGTACTTTGGTAGCATATTATTTGGTAGAAAATGTGAGGATTCGTGAATTTTAAACATCTACGAGTGAACAAATCTCTCAAGTGTTCAACATAACTAAATAAATATTCCCCAAAAAGAATATTTTTGCAAGAAATTTTCTATCACCGGACATGAACGTTTATTGGGAAATATCATACTTTACTCATCATCATCATCATCATCTGCCTAGCCTTTTCCCTACTATGTTGGGGTCGGCTTCATGTCTAACCGGATGCAGCTGAACACCAGTATTTTACATGGAGCGACTGCCTATCTGACCTCCACAACCCAGTTAGGTATTGGGCCACACGATACCCTTTGGTAAGACTGGTTGTCAGACTTTCGGGCTTCTGACTACCCGTAACGACTGTCAAAGATCTACAAATGACAAATGGGACCAACGGCTTTCCGAGGCACGGGGGAGTCTCGATATGTTACAAATGGTCACCCATCCACAAACTCACCTCGACAAGCGTTGACCTTCGATCAACTCGTGCGGCTGTTTTTATTTAGCCACGAGCTCCTCATACTTTACTGTAGGTTTAAAATAGAATAATCTAACCCATTTGTAGTAACTCAAGTACAGTTGAATCTAAATCCCTCTTTTTCGATGTTCTGCGGTGTTAAAAGTTGCAGTGTCCACGGAGATAGGACGCTCGCTAGAAAAGGATGGCCGTAGGTGTTTGTCCTATCGATTTTGTGGACAATTATAATAGGCGCTTGGCTTGCTGGCTAAGTGTTTTCTTTGGACAGTCGTGTCTGGCTTAGAAAAACCTTACGTGCGGGTACCATAACAGTCATGATGGCCCAGTGGTTTAGGCCTCGCCTCTTGTGCACGAGGTTGTGGGTTCAAACCTGAGCAAGTACCAATGTGAGTTTTTCAATTCATATGTTCTTTCTAAGTTTATCGTGGACATCACTGACATCGGTGAAGGAAAACATCGTGAGGAAACCTGGACTTATTTAATTAATATAAGTCTGAAATCGCCAACCCGTCTTAAGCAAGCGTGGTGATTAATGCTCGTTCCTTCTCTGTATGAGAAGAGGCCTTTTGCCCTGCAGTGGGACAGTAATAGGCTGGTATTTTACTTTACTTTTACCATAACAGTGTTCGAACTTGGAGAACTTTTTTAACTCTTGCGTTACAGAAATAGTTATTTTTACTTCAAACTGACAGTTACTTCTTGGTCCTCAATGATTACCCGCGACTTCGTTCGTTTGGAATTTCAAGGGGTTTTTTTTGCACAGAACACTAGTTAAACAAAAAGTAGACTAAGTTAGTCCTGCTTACTAATTACTATCGTATAATATCAGGCATATGTCAGTGGAAGTCCCGTGACGTTACGGATATAAGCTGGGACAAACAGACTAAATTTAAAAAATGGTTTAAATTAACAAGCAAACGTTGTCAAGATATATCTTGACAACAACGTTAAAAAATGGCAGTTATAGTGACTGCTGAAAGGAGTAAAGTCTGGCGCGACACATCACATCAGCATGTCGGTGACTAGAACCCATTAGTTTTGGCCCTACCAAAAATCGCTCAACGTAAAGAAGTTTTCGTTTCAACAAGGATGCTTCAAGAAACCACAATCAAATTTCCTAAGCAAGCCAACACTAGACCTAATAATAGGTCTTTACCTATGAAATTGCCGTTTTGTATGAAAAAATTTGAATGAATTTTTTTCATGTATTTTTTATTTGTATTAATCGAAGTAATCACCCATGCAATCAATGCATCTTTGCCAACGCAGTGGCAGTTTATTGATGCCCTTCTTAAAGAAATCAGCTGGACGGGAGGCAACAAATTCTTCAAAGGCATTTTGTACTGCCTCTCGGGTATTGAATTTTTTTCCCGCCAAGAAGTTATCCAAATTCTGGAAAAAGTAGTAGTCTGTAGGCGCAAGGTCTGGTGAGTAGGGCGGATGACGGAGAGCTTCCAACCCCAGTTCTTGCAACTTGGAGACCGTCTGCTGTGCAGTATGAGGTCGCGCGTTGTCGTGCAGGAGCAGCGGAGACGAGCGATTGACCAATGCTGGTTGGAGATGTGCCAGCTTCTCCATCATTGTGTTCAATTCTTCACAGTACACATCTGCAGTAATGCTCACCCCGTTTGGTAAGAAGCTGTGTTGAATCACACCGGCGCTAGACCACCAAACAGTGACCATCACTTTTCTTGGGGTAAGTTTTCGTTTAGGGCATTGTTTAGGTGCTGAACCAGGATCCAACCAACTTGCTGAGCGCTTGCGGTTATCAAACAGAATCCATTTTTCATCGCAGGTAACAATGCGGTTCAAAATTCCTTCATTTGTGTGTCTGTTGAGCAGTGCAAGGCACGTCTCGACGCGTACTTTGCGCTGGCGATCATTGAGTTCGTGGGGCACCCATTTGTCAAGCTTTTTTACCTTGCCAATTTGACGCAAATGGACCAATATTGTTTTGACGCTAACGTCGAAAGCTGCTGCTAATTTAGCCGTAGATTGTGTATCATCAGCTTCCACAATCGCCTTTAATTCGTCATTGTCGACCAAAGTCTTCGGACGACCGCGAGGTTCATTTTTCAGGTCGAAATTTCCAGAACGGAAGCGAGCAAACCAATAACAGGTAGTGCGTTGGTTTGTAGTGTTAGCTCCGTAAACGTCGTTGATGTTGCGTGCCGCTTGTGCCGCGTTGCTGCCACGACGGTACTCATAATCCATAATTACTCGAATTTTTAACGTATCCATGATGACGAAAAAGATTTAAATGCGATGAAAATGTAACACTAATCAATAAACAAATGACTACTTTTGGAAAAAAAAATCCATGTTTTTAAAATAAAATTAATTTGAAATTAGAATTCTTAGCCAAACAAAAAATATTTTGATTTGAAATGGCCAGTACTGCAGAACGGCAATTTCATAGGTAAAGACCTAATATAAATTGCAATATAAATATACCTACTGGGGAGATCATTTACTGCAGTGAACGTCACCCGGCTGATGTTACCAGTATAGCTGAGAAGATTAAAATTTACTTAGCATACGCTATGCGTTAGGAGTATCGCTATCACTGTCGTCCAACTTTCAAACCACAACGAAAGCCAGAGACGAAAACATATCTCAGCATTACGGCTTTGGAGAAGAAAACGCAACCATGAACCAATATAATTTGTATTTTTACTCTTCTGGACCCATGATACTGTTGATGAGGGACCGTGGTAGAGGTACCTGTACCTTCAGAACCCCGTCCCGGTACAGTGTGGACACCACCTGCTGGGGATCTGTTCCTGGAGGCAGCTTGAACTGCCTGGTGTACTCCCGGTAGGCTACGGTGTCTTTTGATTTCTCCTCGTGGTTCGCTGTTACGATTAGCATGTCGTCTATGAGTTTCACTTTTATCTGAAAGAAGTTTAATAAGATCGTTTGAGTTACTTGGTACTAGGATTATTTCTGTTCTGGAAGTGTTTAACACTATGCAGCACTGCAGTGTAGGCTACACGTCGATGGTAATATTTAGACTTTGAGCTGACGTAGCATAGTAAAGAGTTTAAATACTGTTAGAGGCCAGCTTCTCCGAAGGTCTCCTTTCGGACACGTTACATCATTGCACATACACATCCATTCACTGCGTTATATGGAGCAAGAAAACTATGTTCTGTGTGTATACCTCAGTGGGGTCAAACTGACTGACGTCAAACTGCAGCTGCATACTCTTGTTCTTCCCTTCGCCTGTAACAAGTGGAGACTTTCGGAATAGGTCCCGTAAGGATTGCGTCTCTTGCTGGGGTAACGAAGATTCGCGGCTTGCTTGACTGCTCTCATCGTAGCATTTCGTGAGGTCCGAGCTGAAATGGAAAAGAAACCATATTTAGTTTGATCCTGGTCAATATTTTAATGATGCAGTTGGTAGATGATCAGAAACTCAATCATCTTAATAGGTAAAACTAGATAATTATTATCATCGTGCCTTTACTTTGTTTCCGTATAATTAAGATTTAGTTTTTAAGTAGAATTCCAAATATGTGCAGAAGGTAACAGACTGCAGACGGCGCAGCGTGGATTTATGAATGTACTCAGAATATGAATGCTCTCTCTTTCTTTGAAGGTTGGACTAACGAGCTACTGAATGACCTGGGACTGGGTGTAGGTAGCGCAGGTCTAGGTGTGCGCAGCACTGAGTGTAGGCTGCGCAGGACATTTTTGTGGCGATCATTGGAAGAGAACGGCCCAGTGTGCAGCTATAGACGTCTTTTGACTAATATGATGATGATATGATAAGTAGTAATTTAGCATTCACTCCCTAAAGTCTATTCACAAATTACCTGAACATAAACATTTGCTCGTTCATACGATTCATCTCCTCGTTGAATTGTTCTTTCATGTGAGCGTAGGTGTTGTTGAAGAGTGACAAATCAGTGAACTGTACGGGAATATTCAGCTTACTTGGTGCTGAAGCATTTTGTGCTGATGTAATGCTAAAAGATTTCAAAGACATTATGCAGAGGAATATTTCAGAGTAGGCATAAATTTTGTTTACGTGTTTTTTTTTACTTTTTAGGTTATGTACATTTTGATAGACGTGTTCTTGTCAAAGTTTTTAATCGTTTCTTGAATTTTTATATGTCTTTGTCACTGATCCTCTGCTTCTCCTTAGACTATAAAATCATCTGTTCTTATTCAGTAGTATTTAAAGTTGTAGTTTTTTTTAACACTTACAGATCAATAATTGTAATAAAGTAAGTATTATGAACATGTACAAATAAAAAAGAAGTATCATAGGGCATCATTACATTTATCAGCATCGCTTTCTACGGAAAAAGTGCACAAAAGGCTGCCAGCATTGCCACGTAGACTGGCAATGGTGATTCTGTGGCCAAAAAAAGAATAGTATCATCATCCTCCTGCCCTTATCCCAATTTATTTGGGGTCGGCCCAGCATGTTTTCTTCTTCCACACATCTCTATTTTGCCGTCATCTCAAGAGTCGCCTCTTTTCTAGCCATATCATCTTTCACACAATCTATCCATCCCTACACATTCATACTCAAAACTTACTTAACAAAAAAAGGCCAGTACATAATACATGAAGAAAGTAAGTTAGTATGTAACCTCTTTAGTAATAATCTTTTATAAATATCACTCAAATTCATAAAAAAGAAAATAATCTTGACTTCGAATCTCAACAAGATGAAAATGTAATGCAAAAATGAAATTGCCATAATAAAAAAACAATTAACCTTTAGCCATCTCTAAATGTCAATGTTCCCAGATAAGTTAACGTTCCCCCAGAGATGTAGTATTTAGGCGCCCTTAAGGGGCGGACAGACAGATTGACAATCACCCCGCCGCTGCCATGGTGACGGCGGTCTATACACAGCCCTATTAATCTCGTTGCGAGGGTGTACTAAATTCGTAGGGTAACCGGAGCATTATGAGATTAGATTTATCGCAGTAGGGCGTAACGATAATAATATTATTATTGACTTGTTGATGGTGTGATGATTAATTAATATAAACTACTTTGGTATTCAATTGTGATTGCGTTAGTAACTTCCTACTTAAATATCTGTATTTTTTATTTCTCCAATAACAGTTCTACAAGTTCAGAAAGAGAAACTTGTTAGAGCTATCTAATAAGTTAGTTAATAAAATAAAAAACACGCTATTGTTTTGCACCAATAATGAAATCAATATAAAAACAAAATAAATAAAACCACAAACAACATCTGCCAGTATCTATAATCGAACAATCAAATCATACTGTTTCCCTACAAAATACAACAATAATTATTTCACCAAATGGCAACCCTAAGTGGCGAGGGCGCGAACCGGCGGCGCGGCACTGACGCCAAATTGGCGGGAAAGCACCCTGTTTGACAGATCATTTTTTATTCCATTCGGATATTCGGTACCATTGTTCCACTGATTACCAGGTGAACTCTATACTTGCTTTCATTATTTATTGGTTATTATTACCTACTGTTACATTTATTTTATTCCTAGTGATAATTATTTATATTTTTTAGAACTTATAAGACAGTGCTAACTATGTCATGATGGCCCAGTGGTTTAGGCCTCGCCTCATGTACACGAAGTTGTGGGTTCAAACCTGGGTAAGTACCTACCAATGTGACTTTTTCAATTCATATGTAGGTGCTTTCTAAATTTATCTTTTAAATCACTGATATCGGTGAAGGAAAACATTGTGAGGAAACCTGGACTTATAATTAATATAAGTCTGAAATCGCCAATCCGTCTTGTGCAAGCGTGATGATTAATGCTCGCGCCTTCTCTGTATGAGAAGAGGTCTTTGACCTGCAGAGGGACAGTTACAGGCTGGTATCATATAAGACAGTGACATCAGGTCTATGTTTGCACGCGAAAAAACATACTTATGAACTGAGTAGACTCTAGTTTCCTCTATTATAAATGTATTAATGTTTAAAAAAAGAAACGAACTAACGTTACATTCTATTTTACCCGCGAACGACAACACTACCAAAATAATTCAACATTATATTAATATCAGAATTACCGTACGCCCTCTCAAAGAGATAATCAACAAAATACAAGATATTAAAGGGGAGGTTGGGGTAGCGTTTTTAATTCCCGTAAAACGTCACGTCATATCTCGGGGGAGAGTGGGCAAACATCGTTATACCGGTGCGCGTTGTTACTAGGTGTATGTTTGTGTTAAGTCAATATGTTTGCGTGGGTGCTGGGAAGTTGGGTGGACAGGGGGATAGCGGACTACGTTTTTGTTTAGAGGACTGTAACTGTTGTAAATTTTATTTATGACTTATGTTATAGTTCAATTCTTTCGAAAGGTTTTTAACTCATCCGCTGTTCTTTTCTGATTAATTTCGTTGCGGGATCCAAGACCATTGACGTTTCTCCGGGACTCGTCGGGCTTTATTATATATGTATATATATATATTGCTGGACAATCCACACAGCATCATCTAGACCCAAGCTAAGCAGAGCTTGTGTTATGGGTACTAGATGACTGATATACTTAATACAATACATTACTTAGATAGATATTTTTTTTTTATTATACATAGGAAATAACCAGAACACCCGGAACAAATATTTGTAGATCGTACAAACATTTGTCCCAAGGCGGGAATCGAACCCGCAACCTCTTGCGTCGCAGGCGGACCTTCGCCCACCGCGCCACATCGGTCGTCGATTATTGACTCGACGCTTTTCTAGTGGTCGCCACTGTTGATTTTGTATTTCAGGAGTTGCATTGGTCACGAATAGTGTGGCGGGCTTGTCCTAAGTAAAAAAAAACGGGAAATTTGAATTAAGAACTGATGCGTACACATCTTGATCCAAAATGGCTGACCCGGCCTACATCGATAAGGCACTACATCTCTTTTATCTTAAGGTTATTCCTCTCCAAAATAATTAACAATTTCCCATGCGTCAGATGAAAACGTCATAAAGAGACACGTAGATAGGAGAGACGTAGGACTTAATATTTCCATTAACCACAGCACTAATTAATATTTTATCGCCTGCAATTTAAATCGATTATCACCTCATTACGTCTGTCAATTGTCATTACGTCCGACATCGATGACGTCACAAATAATGTCATTTAGTGACGGCATTTCGTTTGAAAATGGAAGGTGTGGTCATGACGTAGATGGTACAGTTCTTAATAATTGCATATGTGATTCATTTGGTCGTCGCCCATTGGACAAAGGTCTCTTAATATTTTTATTGTTCTGGGTTTTCATTCCATTGTCTTTTATTGAGTGTAGCTGTGTCTGATATGTTATTACAAGCTTGCCGACCACTAGAAGTGACTCATCTCTGATCAAAGTACGTGTATTAATGTCATGTCTCAAAATCTGCAGTGCTATTGAATAGTCATTATGTGCCTAGCCTTTTCCCAACTATGTTGGGGTCGGCTTCCAGTCTAAACGGATGCAGCTGAATACCAATATTTTACATGGAGCGACTGCCTATCTGGCATCCACAACCCAGTTACTGGGCAACACGATACCCCATGGTAAGACCGGTTGTCAGTTTTTCGGGCTTCTGACTTAGTAACGACTGTCAAAGATCTATAAATGACAGCCGGGATCAAGGGCTTCACGTGCTTTCCGAGGCACAGTGCTATTATAATCATCCTGTGAAAGTGTATTTGAAGTAAAGGCGAGGCGAGTTGTTATCCCATACTATTACTTGAGAGTGACAGTCCACACCACGCTCACTTCACACAACTATTTGCGGGGAGAAGTTTTATGGCATAGACTAACAACATCTCTGATCCCACCTGTTTTTGTTCTAGTTTCAGTAATGAAAATGACCTAAATTAACCAACTTGCTTATAATTTCGGTATATTAATGTTTGATCCCTTTATTTGCTTTAAGCAGGCAGCAGCCAGTGTATGTGGTGGTAACGCCACACACACTGCCGGTCGTGCAAATGTTTAAACTATTACCTAAACAAAAGTTATTAAATATGCAATAGAGCCATTAGTTGTTTCAAAATATCACTTAAAAATTGCCATCCAACATGGCAATGCCAGTCTTCTGGGCACGTTTCCAGATGACAACGATGCGGAGGAGTACTGTGACGTTTGAGTTTTTTCCTCCTTTTTATTTTATTTTGTTTTTGTTAATAGTTGTGTATTAGGTTAGTTTCATATTGTAATTAGATTAAGTTATTCAGTAAATATTATTTACTAAAAATTACCATTAAATAAAAACAATGAATAATTACTTAATTAATAAATTAAATTACATAACACATCAAGCAAGTCATTAGAATCAAATCACAATAAATTAAAACTATAAAAAATCTAATCATCGGAATCCTTTAAAAATACAAATAAAAATAACATAGATACTCGTAGCTCTGATTGTTATTGCATTTGCAAACGAAATCTTGGAACTTCATAACATAACATAAGGCCTGTAATCCCTGAAGTGATAGGCAGAGGTGTTGGTACTCACATATAGTAGACACCCACATATCGCCAGTTTAAGGTCCCTGTAATAGGGGTGAGCCTATTTCCATCAAAACACACCAGATGGAACAACCCTATAACACACTGCTCGACCCGCGGATCGAACGAGGAAGCCAAAAATTATAAACTATAATCGCATGTTATTTTTTACTAGCGATCCGCCCCTGCTTCGCGCGGCAGCTTACATTTTTTTATTCAGATTGTTAGCGGGTACTTATATTATAAAGTAAACCTATATTCCGAATTTAACCTCCCTAGACTCAGTAGCTTTGGCTGTGCATTGATAAATAGTGAGGACAAACGATTTTATAAGTATAATTGACATAAAAAACAGCTACATCAACCAAATCAAATTAATAAAATTAATTAATTACTTCATCTATTTTTTCTCTTTAATTTCCTGTGTAGAGAAGTTTATCCCACCGCTGGGCGCGGGGATGTGATACGAATCTCACGCCGTTCGCGTGTTCAGTTACAGTTTGCGTACTTCTACGACCATTACTATGGGGTGCGTTGGGCTTGAACTCTAAGGGCGAGAAAATGTCGAGTTCTTTATTTTAACGTGAGTTCGGAATTCACTTGGCCGAAGGTAATGCTGGTATTAGGCTGAACCTGCGAGTCAGAACTCTCAGGCTGCTGCACAACTCCTAGTCAACGAACTTCTGCATCTTCTATCACGGCCATTTTTTATTTCGTAGGGCCGTCTATCTAGCTGGTGGGCATCCCTCGCTACACTTGCCGATACATGGTCTCCACATTAGGATTGGTCTGCTCCTGCCGGATCGGTCCTTCAACAAAATTAGACAAAATGGCAGAGAGATATAGAAAAATACGATCAGAAACCGTAACTTCCCAAGAAGCGAAATTCACACCAAACTCACTTCTCCCAGAATCGAGAACCCGCGGTACTGTCCACGTCGTCCTGCGCGTGTTTTTGGTGATGCAGACCAATTTACTGATTGTGCTGGCGGCCGGGCGCTGAGCAAATTGGTAGGGATGGGGCTCGCAGTATCGTGATACCCTGCTCTAAGCAGCGGTAATGAAATATTACATCGAGGGACCTTATGGACGGTATTACCGTAATTGTGATGTAAGTAAAAGTGGGACCCCTCAATCTTTTTTCTTTTTTAGCGAGAGTAATTGGAACTATGCTAATAAAACTTAAAACCCTGGTCTAGATGGGTTATTTTTTCGGGATGAAATCGCATTTGTGGTGAATGAATGAATGAATCAATTATTTTATTTGCCTGGCTACAAGTACCAAAGAACGACGTACAATCCTGGATGGATTGTGGGAATGAAACATGGTGACTATTGAGATGATAACAAATTTAGATATATGGAAAAAGATATACTACGCTAACCCCAAATAAATTAAGATGAGAACAGCAGGATTATGATTACAGGTACATGATATGACATGGATACAATTACAGAATAGTTTTACTGTAATCGACATTTCAGTCATGCAAGTATGTAAAAGATACTCGTATGTCAAATGCAATATGACGATTAATGATTTCGACCACACTATTACAGTCTTAGTCCAATGAATTTCATACTCTTTATGGCCATATTGTTTAATCTCTCTAAAAGCCTCTTAATGACCTTTGTAAAATGTAAATGAGTAGTACTCGTAACCGGCGTGCTTTTATGACCAGATGTATGAACGTAAGCAAAGACAAAGGAGTATGTAAGGATCGTAGTGGGTAGCGTTCTGTGGTTTCTGCGTACCCTCATTAGAAAAAGGCGTGAGTTTATGTATGTATGTAAGAAAAGTCACAAAGACAACAGCCTGTGATGGCTATAAGGCGTATATAAATAGATATGTAAAAATTGGCATGTACGGGGACTGCCGACAGAAGACAAAACTTTAAAACTGTTGAATAATTGTAAGTTTGGAGCAACACGTAACATTAACATGTCGGTGATGCAAACCCAAAAGTTGAGGCCCTACCAAAAATTGCTCAACGCGGCTAAAGAAGTTTCCAGTTCAAAAACACCGGCAAATAACAATTGTTTGCTACAGTCATATTTGACTATTACACGCCCGAGATGACTCACAGTTTACCCTCCCATCTCACCATGAAAACGCATTTACACCAAAATAAACGAATCATCAACCATTAATCCGTAGTGAATGTAGATAAAACATCAAATTTATACTCCCCTCATAAAGGTGAGATCTCCCAGTCGCGTGCGTGCGCGCAGATGAACGTGATCACATCGATCATTGATCCAGAGGGCGGTTGATTAACTGCTAAACGGAAAGGTAAAGTAATGATGAAAGTTAATGGAACAGAAAAAACGGGATTATTGACAGCTTGGCTTCTAAATTGGGTTAAATAAAAAGCTATGTTGTTTTGCAGAAGAGTGCTCTAGCCTTCTTTTTTTCGCTTTTAGAAACCCCAAAATTACATGAGACAGTCTCCCTAAAAGCACACCCTCACTACTTTCTAGTGTTTTTCTAGATAGACAAAGTGGCGCAAAAAATCAAATCATCATCTATACAATATAACGCAACATATAAAAACAAAAGATACAGAAATAAAAATATGTATAAAGTATGGAAAGCTGGATTCATCTGCAATACATATACGTTTTTCTTTTATGACCTCGAGAACACAAATAAAAATATTAGGAGTGTACTGAGGAGACTGGACGCTGATGTAAATATTTTTTCAGTTACAGAGCTTCTCATATCAACACTCGTACCTAACTACGCTTTTCTTAACAAACTCTTAATTCTCTACGTGTTAAAAGTTACCACCATAACTTTAAAATAATTCCCTATTACATGCTCGTCACACATAGAGGCGCCACCGGCGTCGCAGGCGCAATCACGACGACGTTATTGTCATAGAGGAGATCGTGAATAATCGTGATGCAGCCGCGTGATGCACCCGGCACGAGCCGACCGCGTGCTGTCTCACTCTAATGTGACATCTACCTAGGTACTAGGGTATAAGGGAACTAGGTAGGTAACACAGTCTACTTGACCCTAGTCAATATGACGACCTATGTAACGCAGCGGGCGAAGGTCCGCCTGAGGTTGTGGGTTCGATTTCCGCCTTAGAACAAATGTTTGTCAATCTACATTTGTTCCGGGTGTTCTGGGTATTTGCTATGTATAATAAAAAATATCTATCTATGTAATTTACTCGTATTGTATTAAGTATATCAGTCATCTACTACCCATAAAACAAGCTCTGCTTAGCTTTGGGCTAGATGATGCTGTGTGGATTGTCGAGCATGATTTATTTATTTATAAGTCAGTCCGTGAAAGCTGGGCCAAATACCGTCAAAACGGTTTCAGGGGTAGGTAATTGCTAAAGTTAGTGTCAGTAGAATACTGCTTCAAGAAACACGTAGTCAAAAGCGTCATGGTAAGAATCTTCTTGTTTGTAGAGGAGGATGCTGCAGGATATGCTTTTTAGGGTTCCGTACCCAAAGTGTGCCAACGGGACCCTATTTTTAAGCCTCCACTGTCCGTCTGGAGTCTGGACTGTATCTCATGAACTGTAATAGGTAGACAGTTGAAATTTTCACAGAGGTCCGGAGTCGATAGAGGCAGATTGTCCGGTTAAAAGGGCCTATTGACTACGATCCTCTGTAATGAGGGACCGATTGAAGAATATGGATGGTGGGGTAGTTTTTAGTAGCAGCCCGCAGTCTGGATTATTGCTCGGTTGATGGCATTAGGCCTGCCCCGTATTACATGGGATTAAGGACTTGGAGATATTCTTCCACATGATGTTTTCACACTAAATCTATCCCTGTGTAAATTATAATGATTTGACACGTCCAAGCTACAACGCGGGTGGGACACGATCATATCGTCATGATGCACTTCGTGATGCATCGGGCACGCGCCATCCTCGTGCCGTCCCGCTCTAGCACGAGCACGTGACCCACTCAGGAATATTAATAGTATTGATTTATTTATGAATAGTGCAGACAGGAGTACTTATATGTTAATTTTGTATTTATAGAGCTTTTAATGGCTGAAGTGGTAATACTTCTGGATAGCGTATAAGAGTAGGTAATGGAGTATTTTTGTGGCTAGTCTGGGGGCGTAGTCAAAAGCCCCGTTTCTTTAAGAGACTAACTACACGTATCCAGCTCAATTCAGCTTTTGTCCATAGAAAACACCAGTTTTGTATGATATTCGCGTCTTCTTACAAAATCGTTTTCATAAGCGTAGACACAAGTATGAATAGATCTGAATAAATGTGAGAGAGTCCTAAAGTGTTAACGCCAACGAAAAGATCATATTGTATGGAGGTGACATTAGTTTTAGAGACGCCCACCCCAGGGCAGAGGACAACCATGAGGATTTTCCATCACCAAAGCAAAAAAAAAAAAACAAACAAGAGGTGCAGGTACATCCCCTTGCATACTCCTCCCGGTGCCTATGCCCACGACCTACTACTCACTACTACTACTACTGCTAAACTACTACTCTACATACTCAGCAGTAGCGCTAGCGACTACTAGACCATAGACACACTTCTTTTTTAATCTTTATCAGAAACGTCTGCTCCAAACACGTAACTCCACGAAATACGTTATGACGTAATATAATAAGAGTATGTCCATCTCGACCTCTAAACAGTGCGCTGAGCAATCCATCATAACTTAATTAACGCCTCTAATTAACATGTAGCGGTGCAGTATAGAAATTAGTCTTAGAAATGTAATTATGTACCCACTGATGTTTTTTTACTGCATTTGGTTAAACTTAATGTTTTTTTTTTGCGCGAATTATTTAGCCATTTCTTTGCGTGTTGTCGAAAAAAAGGGATCTGGTTTAACGATATGTCTATTTTTTATTTTATTTATTAATTCTCAAGGAACATAGACTCTCAACAAAAAACCTAGTAATTAATAATACCTAGTAATTAATTGCCTCATCACGTGAAGCTTCATTTCATTTTCATTCATAAATATTTATTTTAGACATAAAATAAAATAACATTAAAAAAAAAGAAACTAAATCGAAGTAGGTCTATGATATAGTAGGTATTTGAGTGAACAGGACAAGATTTTAAAATTCCACTCTTGAAATTCACACTTGAAATTTACACAGAATGTGTATTTCAAATCGCGCTATAACAAAAAATAAATAGAATTAAAAAAATATATATGTCATGATGGCCCAGTGGTTTAGGCCTCGCCTCTTGTGCACGAGGTTGTGGGTTCAAACCTGGGCAAGTACCAATGTGAGTTTTTCAATTCATATGTACTTTCTAATTTTATCTTGGAGATCACTGACATCGGTGAAGGAAAACATCGTGAGGAAACCTGGACTTATAAATAATTAATATAAGTCTGAAATTGCCAACCCGTCTTGGGCAAGCGTGGTGATTAATGCTCATGCCTTCTCTGTATGAGAAAAGGCCTTCGCCCTGCAGTGGGACAGTAATAGGCTGCTACTATACTATACTATAAAAAATTTGAGGGGGTCCAATACAAGTACTCAATTGTTGGTGAGCCAAATAAATAAATAAATAAATAAATAAGTAACGCGCTTCGAGTTCAAGTCAAAGTCGCACTAACCCGGTTTTTAATAATTTCCCCAACTTCCCGATTCCACAGTCTACCCACAACACCATGTAACATGTCCTCGACCAACTCCTCTCCATTTCACGAGCGACCCACTTGCCCAAGATTTAGATTCTAATGCGTATTTACTTTAACTCTTTATATATTACACAATGTACCCTTATAATGGCACATGACGCCATTTTAATACGAAATACTTACAAACGCGTTACGCGTAGTTGAATTTATTGGTTTTTAAATTTTACACCTATTTAAGCAATTTTTATATTAGCATTTTAAATTTAATAAAGTAAGTGTTATTTTATAGGCCCGTTGAACAAGTACGCTACCAAAATTTCAGTATTAAAAGGTCCAGTACAGTCCACCGCAGTCTGCGTGTCGGTGGTGACACTTTGCCTTGTGCTGGCCTAGAGTAGTTCGGAGTTTGAATAGAACAAGAGGCCTGGTTATACTGGTTTTGTTATCAATAACGTGCGTCTAATAATTGTATCCCATTTTTTCCTCTTCTATCCTAGTGATAGTTATATATGGATACCAATTTTATGTATACAATTTAATAAAATTGAAGAGTCTATTTTAATGTCAAAAGAACAGCGTTTTACTAAATGCTTACGAATGTTTATACGGTAGTCTGAAACAGCTGGATTTTCACTGTCAGAAAGATGAGTTAAGAAGTAACCAGGTTATTTTTATTTCAGAAAGAGATTTAGAGTTCCGCAAAAATAATTAAGAGCCAGTAAATTCTGTAAAAGCCAGTAATTTCTATCTAATTCCACGTGCTCAAAGAAAGTCTGTAAAGATAGGAATATGTACATTATTTATCATAACGGGGATTTACAATGATGTGAACCGCGTAGCCAGCATCCGATTTCGTAGCAAACAGCTACGAAATTCGTAGCGGTCTATTTTTTTCTAATTCCAGATATAAAAATCTTTTTTTTGTTGCTGTTTGTGATTGCTGATTGTGAAGTTGCTGATTTGTTTTATAGAAATTACCAAAAGTTGTAGGTATTCGTTTATGACAATCATATTCGTTACTAGTTGACCAACGTGGTTTCACCTGCTTTTAAGGGTCGTAGCATGATATTAAATAGACTACCTGAAGAACCTGTCTTACCTACATTCCTGAAGAATATCAAGTGCAAAAAGATTTTTTTCAAATCTGACTTACTAGTCAGATTTGGTTCAGATATCAACGCTTTGAGACAAACTATACAGGTATTATATTAGTAAGTATAGATGAATTTTATAATGGTCAACGGGAAAAAAAATCAAGTAAATATTAATCTTTTAAAAGTGCAAATTCTTATGAACAATCCAAACATGATCTAGCCTGACCTTTGCTTTCGATCACCAGCGCCGCCCTCAGTCGCCTTACCCCTCTTTTACATGAAGTCGTTGAGTGATCGAGATTATTACCTTGGCTTGAGGACATTCAGGCACCAAAGGAATTCTCACCTTCAACCTTCTTCTGTAAACGAACGTCTGCGGACGGGGGACTAATGATATTCAGAAAAGAGGCCGAGTCGAGAGGTCGAATGAAAAAAGAAAAAATACTGAGATACCACAGAAAACGTGTTTGGAGTAGGTACCTACGTCATTACTTATTTCTAACTTAGGTCAATAGTTTATTACCCTGATTGGAGGTCTCAATTTATGCAGGCACCGCCGAAACCTTCCTGAGGGTCGGACCTCCGAGAAACCGTCTTGATAAATACTTAGAAAAGATGAAAAACCTGCTGATCAAATTTAATAACATATAACGTAAGATCACGCCTATATTCTCCGAAGAGTTGGGCAGAAGTGCACCTATAGTGCATATACACCCACATTTTGCCAGTTATGTTTAAGTCCCATGTAATAGGGGGCGTGCCTATTGTGCCCATCTATGCTAGTGCATCATGGTGATATGATCGCGTCCCACCCGCGTTGTAGCTTGGACGTGACAAATCATTATAATTTTTACAGGGAATGATTACGTATGAAATTATCGTAACAAAGAATACTCCAAGTCTTAAGTCCCATGGGAGTGAGCCTTTTGGCATCAACCGGCTCAGATCAAGACTCTTTAGTTATATATTTCATTTCATGATAAAGACTTCGGTTTATTTTGAAATTCTACTAAACAAATAATAAAAGAATCATGAGTGAAGTAGACACAACTGTAATAATATTCATGAACTTATGTTCAATTGTCTTATGGTGATGAGGAACAGCATCGTAGAGTTATAATTAATTAAGAATTCTATTCACATTCAAGCTTCTATTACGAATAATGGAGACTAGATGCTATACACCGAGCATTGACTTCTATTATATTTATTAAACAATAATAAATTGAACAGCCAACATACTATACTTAATGTTATACTTTTAAAATAACCACTATATTTTATTTCCTAAAACATAAGACTCAAATTCGGTTGTCAATAATTTTCGCATCAGCAAAAAGTTTCTGATAAAAAAGAGGTTGAAAACAAAGGCGGTGTGTACCTTTTTGGTAGCGATGCATGGTTGAGATAAGATGGTTGGTGACAAATATGTACGTCTCGTAGATTTATAGAGCATCTCGTTATGATTGCAAGTGGGTATTTAAAGGGCAGGAGCTGGGTCGCAGAATACTAATATTAACAATATTAACATAGTTGTATATTTCTTTAGAATGGACACGAGTACTGTTCCATCTTCTAAAGGACAAAGAGAAATATTCTGAGTAAATGGTAAAACTTTATTACTTAGAAAGGCAAAAAACGAAGGAAGGCTTCTTTTTTTATTCTTTTCGATAAAAAAAAACATCTCTTATCATTATCTCTTTGTCATATGAGTTATAGACCGCCTACTATGCAGAACCTGTGTGGAGACAGACGAGACGGCATCCCATGTGCTCATCTACGGCCCAGAGGTCGCTGCATACAGGTCAAAATACTTCGGTAATCCAGGTAGGTACTCACCAAGAGATCGCCTGCAACATCAGAACCCTGCTGGCCTTTCTTGAGAAGCTGGGGTAGATCGAACAAGATATTGTTCCACCCGTACGCGTAGAAACAGTAGTTGCGGATATCGGCCCGTCACACAATAGAATACAATACAAAAATATGGTAGTTTATTACCCCATTTACAAATAAAACAACGGCGATGGGGGGTCGCGACTGAATAAAAACAGTCTCACAGGTTGAAGGTAAGCTACGCTATCCGAGGTCGAACCCACAGCCTCGTGCTTTAGAACTGATCGGCCTTAAACACTGGGTCATCATGACACGATATCTTTACACTTTAAATAAAGATAAGGTATCCTTACAAATCTTAATGACTGTAGCCTCCCAAAAACATACTGATCGACATCTTCCAGAGGACGACTGTACACTGGCCGGTACTAAAATGACTCATAAAAATCCAAAATATGATCCCACAACCGAAGCCAAACTCCCGGTCGACTGTTTAGTATGCTACACTCACGCGCAGCTCAGCTACTGTTTCCACGAAGGCGCACCGAATGATACCGAAGATAGCCGAGATGCATTGACATTTGCATGTACATTACCATGTCTAACGCATCACCAAGATATATAGCAGACGTGAACATTATTTGCCACATATTTAGGTGAATCCTGAGTTTTTTTACAAGCTTTTTTTTTTTTGTAATCCATTCAGGGTTTGAAGAAGAAAGAATGCCGACTGTTACGAATTCTCCGGTTGCTTATAAAAATGAGAGTTTATTGGTTTTATGTTCCAGAACAACGGCGTCCGTCAAGACGTGTGAAGGACGCCCCGAATTGTTTTATTTTACGTTTGTAGATTGCCTCGTGTTAATAAGGTGATGTAAGGTAAGGCAAGGTTCGGTGATGTTGTTCGAAGATGTATTTCGAACAACATCATTGTTTGTAAGTTATCTTTTTGTTTACTAACACATATGGATGTGTTGTTATCCGAATTAAAGATTATTATTATTATTTGTATTTTTAATAATTAAAATGAATATAATACTCCTAAAGCTGTCTGATAGGCCGATTCGGCCAAAATACCTCAGACACCGGTCTTTACTAATTCATCTATACATCAATACATCTTCTACACATATACAAATAAATAAAATTGAAGTGTCTGTTTGTAATAGCAAAATAACAGAGTATTACTAATTGTATATGAAAGTTTATACGGTAGTTATACAGACAGACAAATACAATAAAATTTGGTTATTTAAACCAAATTTTATTGTATTTGTCTGTCTGTCTAAGGAGTTCCACGCAAGAAATAGAAAACCCTTTTTTTGTTAAATCTACGTGGGCAAAGTTGCGGGCATAGCTAGTTAGAAATAAGAAAGATTAAATAAAAAGAAATACATTAACTCATTAACAGGTTATAAAGCACGTAAGATACTCCAAAATCGAAGTTTGTAAAACAAATGGCTAGCTTAAAAAATATAGTGGCATAGACAGTGAAGAAACTGGTATAATAATAATAATAATGCTGAACAATCCACACAGCATCATCTAGCCTCAAGCTAAGCAGAGCTTTTGTTATGGGTACTAGATGACTGATATACTTAATACAATACATTACATGGATATTATTTTTATTATACATAGCTAATACCCAGGAAAAAATCTAAGTAAATCGTACAAACATTTGTCTCAAGGCGGGAATCGAACCCGCAACCTCCCGCGTTGCAGGCGGACCTTCACCCTATCGCCTTCGCGTATAATCACAACGGTTGGCGAAAGAATGTTTCTGATACCAGTGAGTGAGTGAGCATTCTCCAGTGTCTTAACCCAATCAAGTAGGTAGATGTGTGGAGAGCATTTATCTAAAGGTGTGGACGAACGTTTTAGTAATTATCGGGAAGACGCAGCCGGGAATGTCGCTATTATCGTGCGCACGCGCCGCTTGCGTAGACCAAAGAGGCGTCTAGAAGGGACCAGAGGAATTTTTATCTTTGGTAGTAAAATTAAAGAATCACATTGGGACAGATATAGTTATATGGACACCCGACTAAGGATGATGCGATTTTCATAATTGATGATTGTGAAATTGTTAGCTTTGCCTTAAGTAAGATTTTCGTCTTTAGGAAATTCCGGTTTGACAAAAATCTAGGCAGACTAACAGTATACCCCGTTCAAATTTTTCTGGGTACATTTTTTTTTAATTTCGAATTATTTTTCTATTTGATGATATTTCAACAACAAGCTGGTGAAGTTATAACATCAGGTTGATCTTCAAGCTAGTTGTTCCCGTCTGTCATTCGCAGAATTTTGACATTTGGTACGGGTAGTCAGAAGCTCGATGCCTGAGAACCATACTTACTTAAGGGTGTCGTTTTTGGAGGTCAGATAGGCAGTCGATCCATGTAAAATACTAGTATTTAGGTGCATGCATGGTTAGACTGGAAGCCAACCTCAGCAATCAATCGTTGGGAAAAGACAAGATGGACATATGATGACTGCATACTTGCATAGACAGAAGCAAACTTCTTCTTACCGTATCGTTGACAATCTATGATAGAGTCGGCCTAGAATTTACTTACGAGTTCCGCGCCATCACTAACTAACTGTAAAATCTATCAAATACCAGCTACGTGCAGGGCATGCAGGATACAATACCAGGAGTACCATCGTTTGTGGAACAGCACCACACCAGGCTGGAGTCTATTAATTCTGAACTGGTTTTCCCTGCTTCCACCAACAAACTACCCTACTACTTTTCTGATACTGTCAGTTCTATGCATTTCTAGTCTGTGGCCAGGGATGTTGGATTCATCTCTAGAGTATTTGTCGCTCAGACAGACCTTATCTCGCCGTAAACTGCTCGTAAAACGGCGGCCATCTGACTTTAGATAGCGTCCTCTTAAATTTTACTACAATCGCTTAGGACAAGATTCATAGACACGTATATGACTTTACTAAGTAAAGTTAGTGTCGCAGTCGAATAGGTACATTATTTGTGTAACGTTAATGTTCATATTCGTTTAAAACGTTCCCTCACATGCACTTGTACGAATATTTACGTTGTTAAAACTTAATTCAAAGACGTGTCTGTGAATGCTGCCCTAAGTATTTAGACAAAAGGTTTGGAAGTGCATCCCACTTTGCCACTGTAAGATAAAATCTGAGGTATGTTGTTTTTTTTAAATATTGCTACTAGAACACATCATTGAATAATATGATTTTGTTACAATCTATTAGTTTAGCTTTTATTTTATCAATTTATACTTTTTTTCAAATGATCGTACAGGTATTTATATATTTTTTTATTTAAATTTATGATTCAATAAAATAACATCACGCCCGTAAACCCCCAAGGGGCAGGCAGAGGCGTACTTACTGTACACCCACAGCTTGCCAGTTATGTTGAAGACTATTGCTAAGCTGACCATAAATCTAGACCCCGGGCTGCTACTGAGAAATTACAGCTGGAAAAACCCAACAACACTACCCGACCCGGGTTTCAAACCCAAGACAATGCTTAGTCTATGCGACCACTAAACCAAAGAGGTAGGAAATATAAAGAGTATATAGAACATAGTTACTGACGTAACACCAACCATTTCTAGGTTGAAAATAATACCCAATCCACATGAAATAGAATATATATTATTCTATTAAATTTTATTTATTTAGAACAAAAGCGAGGCTTGGTTCAATAATCCTTCGGAATCTAGTTCAAGCTGAGTTAGAGCTGATTAAGATTTTATGGGAGACGCTATCTTTGTCTTTTCAAGGCTAGTTGTACTGTATTAATAAACGATTGTGTTGAACTACATTGTCCTACGGAAAGCTGTTTCTGTGAGTCATATTTCCGGCGTCCATTTTCTCTCAATATCATTTCTACATGTTTTACGCAAGATAAGTATTATTAATCACATAGTGGGGATGCTTCGATTGTATATGCTACTTCAATATTTAAGACAAACTAAACAATTCTTTTTTGCATGTTGTTCCAGTTTTGTACATTTCCATGTTTCATTCCTAGATTTTGGCTAAAATAGGAATAATGATTACACATTTTTTTCAGGTACATTATTAAGAACTATAAGACACATATTTTTTCCATTTTACGTTATAAAAGATTATATGTAGATACATTGGGTTAAAATGTGGCATGACGTCACGCCTAGATAGATTTTATACTAACTTGTGACGTGGCGAACCTTTTGTTTTAATGTGAAAAAGCAAAGCATACCTACGTGTCTATTTTTATTTTATTATGAGACTGACAGACTAAATATTATTCCTTTTTTTTACCCAGGCTCTAGCACTATAACGTGTGGAGATAAATACTGTGACTGATTTAAATCCAAATATCAACATTTTTGTCTATTAACTATGTACTCTGTAGACTATCTTCATAAGACAGTGCATTATTTAATTAAAGAAACAAAATGAAAATGCTGCGTCACAGCTGACACCGCTGGCTGGCTGGTTTGGACACATTCCAAAAAGTCTCAGATACCTACGATCTCTTTTGTCAATGGCCCACCATCAACATAATTTCGACCTATTTTGAAACTTAACAACCACCCAAGGTGCATTGATCTCTCGTGATTATTCAATAAGGTAGCTGACCTGTACTGAGTAATTGTAATAATTCAACCAACTCGATTGTTTATGGGACAATGGACACCATAATGATATAGCTTTCGTCGGATTTTGGGGTACTGACAATATGGTGGCTGCCAAAATGTCCTCACCTTTCTTTGGGCACTTTTTGACAGCTAAAACTGCAGAATGTACAGCTGGCGCCAGCAAAACCATAAAGTTGAAAAATTATCAAAGAAATTTGACAGATTTTGGTAGCTTGATGTGCTGGCGTCTGTACACAGGTCGTCTTTGAGCAAGCTTAATCTAGCCGGTGCAATCACACTATTTTTATTGCATTTTGATCGGTTTCAGGACAAATTTATAAAAAAATCGATTAATTGATGATGGTTGCTCGCAAGTTCTTATTTTGATTGATAAGAAAGAACCTGGGTTTATAGTGTTCTTTACAAATTTTCACATTTAAGAATTGATGTGAAACGATCTGAATAAAGAAAAAATGTGGATTGGACAAGGTAGGCACACAAATCTCAAACAGGGTTGCCTGTTTGAGATTTGTGTGCCTAGCTTGTACATTCGCATGCTTGACGTAACCATAACGTATATTCAAACGATTTTAAAATTAAAAATAGAACTATCCTGTAGCATTTAAGTTTAAATTTATGCAGCCAGCACAATAAGTATCACCAATAGAAATAAATAAATATTATATTGGAAACGAGTACTTTCAAATCGTACCAATTGACGTGACGTCAAGTATTCGTGATAGGCACAGTGATCCCATAAACCCGCCAATAGCGATGAGTTAGGAACAAAACTCATGTTGTCTATGGGCAAAAGACTTAATTGAGCTGAATAAGTGTAGTTTTCCCATAAATATAACGATGAAAGACGAATGAGAAGCCCATGACTGCCTTGATAGTGTAGTGGTAACAAACGCGATGGCTAAGCATGAGGTCCTGTTATTGTGAGTTTTCACTAGGAATTTCTCAGTAGCAGCCCGGAGTCTGGATGTGTGCCCGGTTGATTACCGGCATGGGACGTAAAAACATAACTGATGAAATGTGGGTGCACTGTAGGTACACATCTGCCCAACCCTTTGGGGAAATACAGGCTTGATATTATGTTTATGTAATGATGAAAGTTAATCCCTAGATGTTGTAGGTCAGTTTGTACATGCACAGGTAAACTCAGTACATTTAATAACCCTATTTGGGGTCTTTTAACGTACAAACCTATTCATCTCTCAAAACATTCTCATAGCCACAGAGTACAGTAAGCAGTATAGCTAATAATCTGCGTAACAATAGAATGATAGAGCCTGTTGTCCGCACCTGTGACATACTGAGCTCACGTAAAAGCGTAGGTTACTGTACGATCGTGTTGCTTTCCACTGATGTCGACACAAACGATTTTTGTAATGCCCGAAATCCAGAAAAAAGTGTTTACTCTTTCTCTAAGTCGAAGTTCAGTGAACAAAGAAAGATATGTTTAGGTATTTTCTCGTGAATTTCGTAACTTAACTACTACCTTATTTGGTATATAAGTACTTAAATACAAGCTGGTTGAAAGATTGATGGTATAAAAATATATTATACACAAGGGTTATTTGACTGTAAATATTGCTGACAGAATGGTACCATCGACAATATGTATATTGTCCATGGTACCATACTGTCATTAGTAAGGGACAGAAACAAATGATCAACATTTATTTTTAATTTTTAAGAATGCGTAACAGATTAATTAATGACATAATAACAAGAAAGAAGCATAACTATTATGCTAATTACAAGCCTCCAAAGTAAAGATAGATACAGAGTTCGATTAACCTACAGCAAGATAGTTTGATTAATATCAAAGTTTATTTATAGGTATATAGAAATAATTCAAGAAATGAGCTAGTGATGTCTGAAATGTAACGGAATAAACCCAGACAAACCGACAAGTACATGTTTGAATCATACAATATGTATTTACGAGCCCAAATATTGTGATCCCCCAAAACTATGCATGAATCATCATTATGAATTACAATCTTACGCAAATCGGTTTACCGTTAGTCCGTCAGCGTTCCCTTTGGCGTCGTGTTGCGGTCAACGATGCGTTTGTTTGCTAATTTATTGTATTACTTGTTACATATGTATGTCGTATTGTGACGTTCTTGTTTACTGCCTCGATGTCTAGTGGTCGCAAGTAGTACTGCCGCATGAGGATTAAGGTTCGATTTCATGGTTGGGCAAAGTGGAATGAAAAAACCTAACAAGGTTTTTTTCATCTGGGATTTCTCAGTAGCGGTCCGAAGGCTGTTTGTAACATAACTTGTGAAATGTGGTTGTCTAAAGCTACTCTGACTAACCCTTCGCGAATAAAGGCGCGATGTTATATTATTTAATCGACTTGTGAATAACTATCATACGAGTATAACTTGTTTTTAATAAAACGTAAATTAGTCAATGATATACCAATGACTGATAAATATACGAACTTAACTAAAGCCGAAAAGGTACATAGATCGTACCTACTGTGACTTTGCTTTACTAAGTAAAGTTAATGGTTGTTACAATTACACCTTATTTATAAGGATATAAGGTTAATATTCGTAAGAAACGCTTGTTCACGTTCACTTTTGCAGTTAGGGTAAAACCGGGATAGATGCCGCGCTGGGATAGATGCCTCGTTTCTAAAAACTCAACTACCAGAGAACGAAACAGCAAATTCGTTGTTTACATACGCGCCACGTGCACCCCCCACCTCAGTGACGCGCGAGTTGGTGTGCTAGACGGACGTTTCTCGCTTGTGTGTCGAATTACATTCGCAGCGGACGCGACGAACGCTTCAAAATTTCAAACGTAAGTATTCACTATTCCATATCTTTATAAACAGTTAAATGATTACATTTTATTTGAATGGTTTTAATACATTGGTTCTTTAAGAATACATTTAAGAGTCAATCACTGATGTTTGCATTTATTTTATATAAAAAATAATGAGAGGCATCTATCCCTAGTGAAAAGGATAGTTGGCCCGAGTTTACAAGGGATAGTTGACTTTAGGGGCATCTATCCCTCTATACTGCAAGAGCCTTATCAAAGTATTTAAAAGTCATAGTCGTGAATATTTTGGTATTTCCTAATAGTAGAATATTAAAAAAACACCAAAAAAAAATGTATCCAACTTTAATTTCATAATTCGAATGTAAAGAAATGAGTGTAGATACTGTGTTTTATTTATACTTACTTTGCTTATTGTAGGTGAGCCATGCCAAGGAAATACAAAAGAAAGGAGGGCGTACGAGCTCGAGTAGTTTCTTGGACAACAGAGCAGTTACAGTCAGCTTTTCAGAAGTGGCTGCACGAAACATGCACACTTTTTAAGAACTATTGCTCAAGATGTGGAAAACTTAAAATGTCCGGTTCCACTTAATGAAGGATAGTTCCTTACGAATATGTTGATTTTTTTGAATGTTTAAATAATTACTAAGGTTAAACGAAATTATTAATTTTTATTTTGTTAGAGATTCATATGAATGTTGATTTTTTTTTAATGTTAAATAATTATTTCTACGTTAAAACGGGAATGTTTCGTTTGAGATGATTCTATATGATAGTTTTAATATGTTATCGCTTAAACAGTTTTTTTGTATTTTTTGTTAAAGACATGCATAAATATAATTATGGTTAAGCATTTTATATTACCTACACATGAAGATAATAAATAAATATTACATTGTGATTACGTATTCTTGTTGATTATTTAAAAAGGCATCTATCCCGCATCACAGGCATCTATCCTCCTAAGTGATTTCATAGTGGGGCATCTATCCATATAGGTAGGCACCTATCCCCAAAAAATGTGTTTCGCAAGAATTACATTTTTGCAAAACCAGTAATGGTTAGGTAAATAAATACAGTTTCTAAAGCTTTATGAATGATTAAACTAACTATATTACAGAGTCAATCTAAGCAAATATGTTTGGTATTCAAATAATGAAACAGTTTCGAAAAGTGGGGCATCTATCCCGGTTTTACCCTATGAAGATTTTTTTGCTTATAAAAATGTTCATAATAGATAGATCAGTAATGAGCTTCATAGGTCATTCAGAATGAAGGAAATCAAGAAAAGACATTGCAAAGAGCCGCACGAGTTGATCGAAAGTTAAACTACGCTGGCCGAAGTCAGTCTGTGGATGGGTGACCGATCGTAACATATCGAGACTCCTCCATGCCTCGGAAAACACGGTAACCCGTTGGTCCCGGTTGCCATTTGTAGATTTTTGACAGTCGTTACAGATAGTCAGAAACCCATACCCAAACATATGACAACCAGTCTTACCAAGGGGTATCGTGTAGCCCAGTAACTGGTTTGTGGAGGTCAGATAGGCAATCGCTCCATGTAAAACACTGGTTTCAGCTGCATCCGGTTAGACTAGAAGCGGACCCCAACATAGTTGGGAAAAGGCTAGGCAGATGATATTGATGATGGTTCTGAAAATCTTAATAACCATAATCTTCGCAATTCTTTTTAACGTAGGTATTGTATTTTACGAAATCAGTAATCAACGTGTGTCGTCATCACTGGACAACGCACCCAGTGATATCTGCGTGACGTGTAATCCTACAAAACGGCTCAGATAATAGAATTAGTGGTGACTGGTGGTCGAGACTTATCCCACGCGTGTACCACTCCCAGCCAATTGTACCAACTGTGGCTTGTTCAAGTAGATGGAAGATAATGTGGGGTTTCAAGAAACAAATGACGTCTTTTGTTGTTATGTTGGTGAAATTGGGAAGAAAGATGTATGTGATGTAAGGTATGAATAGCTACGAGGATTGAGTCGCCGCGCCGGCAGCGACTACAGACACAATGATCTATATAAATAAATAAAATTGAAGTGTCAGTTCGTGATGTTAAAACAGACTGACCATATATTAGTACTTATACACGTAGGTAGTTTTATCAAAAAACTGTTGTTAAAATCATTGTCTGTCTGTTGTTTGAGCTAATCTCCGAAACCGCTTAACCAATTTTGACGGGACTTTCACTGGCAAATAGCTAATGTTATAACGAGTAATTTACGTTAAGAAAAATAATAAGGGTACCTAGCAAAAATATAAAAACCCCAACCATATCTCATTAAATTACTGTTGTCAGTTCAGTTGGACGGCTGCCCTCCTACACAATCCCTAGCTACGTCAAAGGCCGCAGGTAGCTGCAGCATTAGCTAAGAATAAAAATAAATTTTATGTTCAGTAACTTCTACATATATCTTCCCCCATATTCGCCTTTAACTTAAGGGGATGATTTATAATACAATGGTGAGACTTGCTGTCTTGTGTGGATCAGAATGTTGGGCCACAAAAGTTATGAATGAACGCTGAGGGGGATGTGCGGTGTTACGCGAATGGATAGAAAAAAAAATGAGTATGTAATAGAAAGTCTGAAAGTGGCGCCTGGGACCGAGAAGTTGTGTGGAAATTGGTTGTCATGGTATGTGAGAGAAGAGGGAGACCAAAGAAAAGATGGATGTATTGTGAGAAAAATGATATGGCTAGAAAAGAGGTGACTTTTGAGATGACGGCAAATAGAGATGTGTGGAAGAAGAAAAATGCGGCGGCGAACACATTAAAAAAAAAATTGGGATAAGGGCAGGAGGATAGATGAATTTCTACATATATATCTTAAATAGGGTAGGGGTGTCCTTCTTAGTAATAGAAACACCTGTGTTAGGACACCCCGCTCTTTTATAACTAGATCATTATTATGTAAGAATGTGATTGTAACAAACATATTTTTAGTGTAAACATATCTATAATGGAAAAGGAAAAGCAGGGATAACAAAAACAACTATCAACCGAAATGTGTGTATATGAGCAGATCAACAGATCCTATCTCCAATCAAAAAATAATATAGAAACACACACACAAATAACAAAAACCCACTCCATCACACAAGCCCACAATTTTACCTACTGAAAAACCCAATGGATAAACATCCAATATGTCTGGCGTTTCCGAATATACGAAATATTATACGGTGTCCACAATTCAGGGAAGTGGAAGCCGCATTCATCCAGTTTTCGAGTCGGGCATAAAAAGAGCGGGGGCGCTGCTCTCCCCCGGACGCCCCCCCTGCCCCCCCCTGGCGCCGGGGGAGTGCGCTGAATCGATATGCAAGTAAAATGTACACCTGTAGTGACCATGTGTTTGGGATTTTCAGGGAAGTTTGTAGTTGAATGTTATATGTTTGTAACGGTACCCACTTAGTTTGTGTTATATTGGTCGGATGGTACATTTACCTGGAGTTACTTTTGAAATGGTTGTATATGATTCTACTGGGTAATCACAAAGCCTTCTTGAGTATTGTTACTTAAGAGATACTAAACTGCTTCTTGGGTGGTCAGCCCCGTTAGTACTACTAGATATACGACGCCTGATTTTAACAGCAATGCCCGTGGCAGTAGGTTACAAGCAATATTATCAGTAATACTGGGCATCGCTGGATCAGAGTTTGCAATATTCAGCTATATTCTCGGTGTATTCCACCCAAAATAATATTTTTTATCACTTGCTATTGAAAGCCACTAACATCATAACATGACGCCTGTAATCTTCAAAGGGTTAGGCAGAGGCGTATCTATTGTAGGTTTTAAGTCTCAGGTTATAGGGGGCCAGCCTATAGCCAACAACTGGGCACAAAAAAAAACAAATCTTATATTTCCATACTATTTACTGTTACTTCGAAAAGAAAACTCTCAGTTCGACCTTTTCACCACCCCATCTCTATCCCAGCCACCTCCACACCTCATGGTCACCTCACACACCCTCAGTCAGGTGAGTCACAGTATGTCGCTATCTGTTTGAGTGTGTGGGTGTACGCAAGTGTGTGCGTGCGAGACTGAACGGCGTCTGTCATTGTAGAACGGGCGAGGTGAATTGGCATACACAGGTAGTTATTACAAGTTTTAATTGCAGTTCACTGGTCAATGTTGGTTTATCGATTAGTAGTGGCATGTGCAGATAGTGGTGATTCGATTTTTAATGCTGACAGTTTCTATCTTTGTTTATTGCCTTCAAAAATGAAATAATCCTTTTTTATATTTGTTTATGCTTTGTAGTCAGATATCGTTTCCAGAAACAGACTCTACACAATGGTGCACGGTTGTTTTAATGATCGACACTCATTGATGACGTTACAATGCAAATGTCAATGAACTGTCAAAAATATAAACTCTTGTCAATCAATAATGGCAACATTTTATATCTAACTAGCGGAGCGGACAGGCGTTGCCCTGCCCAGACAATGCTACCTACCGAGCCCTTTTGTGAATTTGAAACTATCCAGGAACCCACTCAACCACAGACATAATAGATTAATTAAGAATTTAAAAAAGAAAAGAAGAGGTTTAAGAAGTATATCACAAAATATAACAGCTTTACAGTGGTTGGCCATGGGAGTGGAAAACAGTTTCGTAATGGTTGGACATGGGAGTACAAAACAGGATATCGTCGTGGTTGGACATGGGAGTCAAAACTTGAAACTCGAATTATACCTCCACCAAATTGAAGAGTCCTTGCTCAGTTAGAGCTTGCTTTAACAAGATCGCCGATTCTGCTCCGTTACAAACTGGTGGAGGCGGCTCTTCTTGTTCTTCTTAGTGTGTCCATGGCAATATATGTGTATATAGAGTCGGCCCACAAATTCATTCACATCAGTAGCGTCCAACAAGTCCTGCAGCATGCAGGTATCACGGCAGACAAGACACGAGGTGGAGGCGGTTGCTAAAGTCCGATCTCTTGCAGTGGTTCCGTATTTACGCGATTTTAGTATCCATTACAGACAACCCTAGTGTCAACTCGCTTTATGTTTTTGGGCAAACAGTTTATACCAATACTACACGCCCCTACTATCCATCGGCAGTTAGGTGTTGTTTTTAATATTTCACTGCGCGGACTAGAGACACGCGCGTCTCGGGGGAGCATACACAATCATACACCAACATACACAAACATACACAACACATAGGCACTAACAAGATAAACTTTGCATACGTATTGTGTAGACACACCTTTATTGAGTCGAGATATGTATGTTGGGGTGCATTTTAGGGTTAATATTGGAGAGATATTATTAGCTTTGTTACTTTTTTATCTTTTTGGGTAATGTGGGATCAATGTTATGCGCGCCTGCGCTATATGGAGCCTCGGTATGTCAAATACAGGGTCAAATTAATCTAGCTAGCGAAACCAACCGCGTGATTGTTATCAAATTAAGTTTTTTCGACTTATTTTTGAAGAAATTACACTAACAGCGGTCGTTGACCCCGTAGTCAGTTGTGACTTAAAGCCAATAGTTTTATTTTTGCTTCTGTATTTTTGTGGTAAGTCCAACGAGTAAGGATTTTGTTTGAATCTTGATATCATAAGTATAGACAACAGTACAGAGGCCAGCACATCAAGGTACCCCAATGTGTCAAATTTATTTTATATTTTTTCAACTTTATTGCAATAGCTTAAGATTCATATGGAAATTTATTGTAATGAATAATATTAGAGCCAGATAAATGGCAACAGACCCACCCCGTTCCATAGCCAATGAAACGAGGGTGTTATATGTATGCTTCTGCCAAAAAGGCATACCTCACGCTTTGTATGTATTCTGCGTTTGCAATATTGCTTCCAAATATGTAAACGAATGTTTTTTTTGAAAAAAAAACTTGATAAGGGAGTTTCAATTTTTTTTTAAATAAAGTTCAGTTTCCGCTAAAGCTTCAATTTTAAATTTTCCAATAACTAGTCATTCTGAAATAATTTATTTGCATAAACATTAAGTTGATATTTCATTTAGTGGAAAAACACCAATTTGTAACTGGATTTGAATATGGAATAAACCTAGGTATAATGTCTGTTATACTGCAAAAGGTAAATTTCGGATTTCCACCAAATAAATCTATCAAAGTGAAATCGTTTTCTTTGAACAATTAGGTAAACATTTCCTTGACAGCAGACAGCTGGTCTATTACAACGATTTCCACGTAGATCTAGTAAAAACAGCAGACAGTCGCATATCAATGGCGACGTAACTTCATCTCGACACATTCCCATGCAAAACTGAACTGAATCATATGGAGACACGGACGAAGTAGGGAATGGAGTGCTAGCGCGAGAACAGGTTGATGGTAGCTTATTGGATGGACCCGAGGTAGTGTCGGCGTGAAACTGCTGTCTTTAGCACAAACCTAGTTAGAACAATCCGGTCTGTTCTGTAAAAACCCCGCGAAAACTTAGGTGAAGTGAACTGCCAATCCCTAGCATAAGTATGGGATGACAGCTCAATTCGCCTACACATTTTCAGGGAGAATTTTTAACAGAATAGCACTGCTGAATATTCATTTGCCAGACACACATTATAGAGTTGTAATAGAAAGTTGTTCATCGTGTTTATAGACGCAGTGGCATGTAGCTTTTCGTTAAGTTAAGACTTAGTTTGTAAGAGCCGATATCCTTGAGCAAATAGGCGGAGTTAGAAAAAAATGGTCCGCATATCCCGTACTTAAATATCGAGGTGAAACTGACTGAATCTCGTATTTCTCACGACCGAAATTAATATTGTAGTTACAAACCTTGCCCCTTCTTGTTTAATTTTACAAATAGTTTTCAAAAAGTTAGAATTTATTTTATTGAGTTTTTTCAAACAACGAACGTTTGTATCAGTAACTCAATTCCGTAATAGTTTTTTTTTTGAAGTCAAACAAGGGTGACCGTTTAAAAGTTTAAATGTTATCCAAGAGTTCTTGACAAGAAGAGACATTGAAAATGATACTATCGGTCTATCCTACTAATTCGATTAATAAAGACGCGTCACACTCCATTTACTGTGTTATCCATGCACAAAACAGTGTTTACGTAACTTTTGCATAATTGACGCTTCTGCGCACCTAGTGTTGCGTTACTGAGAAATGTGGCATAAACTACAGATTTTTATTGAATTTGTCTACTATGTATGTTGAACAAAGGCTTATTCCATATCGATAAAATCGTAATGGTTTCATTAAACTAAGGTGATTTTTTGCAACTATTGAAAACCTCGGTTTCATAAATCCAGATATGGATTATCCAATCCCCGTAATTCATACATTCTTATGAGGGTAGGCAGAAACTACAGAACACCACGTGGAACAATCCTTAGTCTGTAATTCAGACTTGTGGCGGAGAGCCCACCATACAGACCCTGTGGGGAGGAGGACGAGCGCAGCGCATGCGCTTTTCAACTGGCCAGTGGTCGCCGCATACAGTGCAGAGTATTTCGGTAAGCCAAATACTCTCCGAGAGATTGCCAGCGACGTCAAATCGCTGCTGGCCTTTTTTGAGGAGTTGGGGTGGCTCGAATAAGGTATTATCCCATCCGTACGCCCAATACTAGCGGAGACTTGGGGCTGCGGTCACCAGCCCGATATATGTATATACAGTTACCGGCACGGACCTTGAGCGCTGACCTTCAGTTCCGCAGTAGTCGACTTTAGTAAATGATACAATAATAAATGATATTTATTTCTATAAATAGGTTTTTAGCAACACTTTTACACATCAACAAATTATAAAGTGAAAAGTGCCTGCACACGAACTTACCTCTTTTACTGCATCCAGCGCTCAAGATCAGTGCCAGTGCTAATACAATCCAAGACGACTTGTGAATAAATCTAGAGATAGGCTGCCCATCGCGCAAACAATTTTATTTTTATAAAATGACGTAATACATAATTGCAATTTTTAGGCTTATCAAATAATAAGTATGAATTAAATATTCTAACTATGTTTGTTGGAGTAATATTTAAATGTAACATTAATGCGAAGTAGACCGGTAACGTGACGAAGTGATATATTAGGTAAATTGTTTTTTTTTTGTATACCACACCATGTTGTTAATAGTTTAGAATTATAATACATTCAACACATACTTAGCTTCTTTTTTATCGCTAAACAGCAACACGAGTCGTTCGGGAATTCCAAAACCGACGTGGCAGTGGACGCAGAACCGATGACCGTTGGGACGAAAGGCTGGTAAAGATCGCACCCATCTCTGGGGGAGGTCTATGTCCAGCCAGTGGACGTGTTCTAGCTTAAACGGTGGGTCGTTCGACGGTTAAGCTACTCTTGATTCAGTTAATCCGTGGGCGATTATGCATTACATACCGAAACCAACTCTCTTTAAAAAAACTTAATTGAATCCTTTACTTATTCTTGAGACGCACGACTCTGATAAATACATATCTAATTAATTATCTGTAGCGTACTTTTCTGCACTATTGCGGGAATATCTTTGCATTCCCTACTGTGAACCTAAAAACGGTGCAATTTTAAAGCCAAAATATTGTTGTAAAATATATCTATCTATCATTTGAAGTTCTGCACCCCTTAAAACCCTTCAAATTCATTAGCATTTATGACGTTTATTGTCGAAAAAAAAGCAATTAATATTTAAAATTAGTAGGTGCGGTAAAACTGAAACATAGACACGCCTCTGCGATGAAAAACATCTATTCACCGTATTCACCCCATCTCGAGGGAAATATACAGAAAACGTCGCTTTAATAAACACTCAACTTTTTGTATATGCTCGTCATTTCGTTAAAAATGCTGGCTGGCAATTATTTCGTTTACAAAGTTACACGTTAGGTTGTTAAGGTGATTGTTATAAAAGAAAAAAATACAAAACACAGATAAATAAGAAGTAAGTATCAACGGTATAGTTCGATTTGAAGTCATTCTAATTTTAAATGGAACTACCACAGACTGAATAATGATTGAGAAAGGTTTTTAAAGTAAATTCAAATCTAAAATTGAAAAGATTGAAATAAATATGTATAAGAACCGTTTAACGTTCGCCAATCAACGTATGTATTTATTAAGATATGTTTCTTCAACCCTAAAATGTTCGAGGGGGTAATTTCGTCCGCTCATAGCCTGAGGCTTTACCCAACCTTGATTTTATTCCCCGCTGCGCTGCGTAACGATGTGACTTGTTACAATTACAATTGTACAGCAAATCCTGAGATGTATGTATATGATTTTATTTATTAATGAGCTCTTTAGTTTGATATTGTAAAGGCTTACTTACATTTAACCACTAAAATATCAATAACTGGTGACTAAAATAATCCGATCTACCAGAATAGCGAAAAAGCAAAAAAAAGTACACAAAAAGACAAGTGCTATGGAATTGAATCACTTAAGGAAATCAAGAAAGACACAACAGTATTATTTAATAGTAAAATAATTACATTAAGAAAATGACCGGAATTTGCAACAATTGTAACAATAATTCTTTGAGCGAAATATGTACGAGTATGTACTTATATGAGAAACTAATTTATTATCCTGGGATATATATACTACTGTTGATGTGGCTGTGGCTTAGGCGAATGGCACACTGCACCGCATCACGCAGCGGGTTGCGCGGCGACGAACGACGAACACTGCGCGTGAAGGCGTTTCCTGTGTGTTGCACTACGCGTGTTTCCTATACAAACACAGATACTGGCAAACGACGTAAGAATACGCACTCCCGCGTTAAGCTGCGAGATGCGGCGCAGTGTGCCAATCGCCTATTGTTGATTAGTGTTTGCTTCTTCTAGTTACCTAAGATGACAAACATTTATTTATATTTCTTGATCGATTTCTACGTGCGGCTCGTCAGTAGGCACCTTATATTCGGGAGGCAGGTACTCCAGTAACTTTAGAACTAGACTGGTCAACAGCTTCAAAGGCTCTTCATCAATCGTAGCGTCTTCTTTGGTCTTCATAATAATTCCAGTTCTCATAGCATTAAACAAATTATATTTGTTTTGAATAACCCGGTTCTTTTTCTTGAAACGCTTCTGCCCTTTGTTATCATACGTAGGTTTCATAAAGCCAGGTAAAGCTTCTGTACTACCATCGTTAAATCGTAACACATCCTTTTTGTCAGGAAATATTTTTGATAAAATTTTGTTAATCATGTCGTCGTCGATTTTCACTTGTTTTAATGAGTATTCGTTTATTATCAATTTTGCTGGCTCTACGGTTGGCAGCAGTAGAAGAATACACACGAACATTGTCAATCCTTGTCTGTGACATCGATCTGTCGTAACCAAATTGCTACTGGGGATATCAAATGTGGCGTGAAATGTAATCAAGTTTTATTGCTTGATAAGTTTTCAATTCTGCTTCAATCGCCGTTTCTTAATTACGTTCAAAATATGAATTTAAACATTACTTATTGTATTGTCTGTAGTGGCACACTCAATTGTGTTAATAGGTAAGTGTTGTGAAGATTTGCAGAAACTACATCAAGATGTGTAGCTTGTACATAAGACTACTATACTATATACTACATGCGACCTATTCCTTCATAGCCCGATCCGAGGGAAGGAAATACGCCTCTTAATACATTTGCAAGTAGGCAATTAATAACTTAGTAAATATTTTTCATAAGTTCAATCAGGGCAAAGCCGGGGCGGGAACAAAGTCGCTTTCTGTTTTCCATAACTGTATCAGTGTCTAAGTGTTGTTTTTTTACATAGCCAATAGATATTGGCTAAATCTCCATCACATGACTGCTTTTATCTTCCATCCACCACCACAAGTCACCCGGCTGTATAGATATTAGTGCTACCTAATCTAATTCCAAATTATTTACTCAATTTTATGACTGCGTCTTTGATCTAGTGGTCACAAACACGACTGCTAAGCATGAGGTTTTAGGTTAGATTCCCGGGTTAAGCAATGTGCCATTGGGGTTTTTCATTAGCAATTTCTTAGAAGCAACCCGGAGTGTGGATTTTGTTTGAGTGCCTGGATGGCAATAGGCTCACCCCCTACTATGTGGACACACACACACACATAACTGGTGAAATGTGGATGTGTTGTAAGTTCACATCTTCCCAAGCCTTCATCGAATACAGGCGTATTGTTATTTTATGAACTTATGACGAAAAAAAGTGTTTTAAACCTACTTAAAAAAAAAAAACATCGTTGAACCGAACGTCACCCGTGAACATCCCGGGTAGGTCGCTAGTATCTAAATTAATTCAGAATTATACTGTGTGCTCCGTTCTCGATATATGTTATTGTACCATGCAGCATTCCCGCGTCACTCGTCAACATACTCGTATATCTTCGAACGAAGCACTTCGTATAATAATGATCGAACTTCACACAGGTAAGTTCGTTTGATCATCTATAATTTGACCATTACTTCTGCGACTTCACCTAGCTTATCAAAATGGCTGAGCCGTATACCAATGTGTAATGAATAGTGTATTTATGCCAGCTACTTATGATCTAGAGCACAGCCGTCAAATGGCCGCTCAAATGCAATCATTGTTACACAAGCTAGGCTCAGTTTTTTGTATCAGAGGTATGTTCGCTTACATGGTCTTATTTTGGTTGATTTTAGTGAAAATATGGTAATAGTGACGGTGAAATAAGTTTACTTTTTCCTTGCAGATTTTTTTATTTAAATGCATGCCTACCTAGCATGTCCATTAATTTCACATAAACGTATAGAGTCGTATGCATTTATGAAATGTTAGAAGTAAGGCACGGTTCCATTTGGTCGTTTTCTTTTGAGAAGATCTGGAAAGAATATCCGCAGTTTCTTTTAAGCATATATGTGGTTTTTACAATGTTATAAAATAACAGAGTAGGCGTTTGAACAGATTCCAAGTATTTAACAAAAACAAAATGTTTTAAATTTGGAATTGGTTTGGTACAGATGCCAGTACATCAATCTACCCCAATGTGTCAAATTTCTTTGATAGGTTTTGAACTTTATTGCGAAAGTGTAAGGTTCATATTCAATTGGGAATATCTGACAGTTTGGGGTAGCTTGATATGCTGGCGTCTGTTCTTCAGCCCTAGCACGCACTTCTTGCGAGAAGTTCACCAACCGAAAAACCCGTATATATAATCAAACGTAATTAGTTTCACATACGTATTGAAGAGGCGCTGTTTCAATCTCAGTAAAAATTGTTGACGTTTTCGGTTTGTAAACCTTTTCTTTTTTTTCTTTCTTTTCTTAAAAAAGAACGTTGCCCCACACTAGGAATTTCTCCTGTATCGTGGGTGCGTTTACAAACACTTAAACTCACATACACAAACAGCCAGACCCGGAACAACTACCTGTAGGTCATACAAATATTTGTTCCGTATGGGGATCGAACCCACAACACGCGGCGCAGCAGCCGATGGCTCAACCACCGCGCCAACCGTGTCGTCAAAATTTATTTCGCAATAAATTCGAGCGAGGGCCTAGTGACCGTATAAATTCCAACTTAATAACCAAAATATCCTCACTTTTCTGAATTGTCAAGATGTGTATACCTAGAGCTAATAATAACAACCCACTTTTAATTCAATACAGCTCATTGTGAACCCCAAAGAATAAGGCGTCTGTTACCCCATTCATCATCTTCCGTTACACCTCTAATCCCAACCCTTTCAATACGCCGAGTCCCCAAGGGTCAAGACTCGTTAATTTCAAGGGTCACCTCTATTGTCAATCTTGACCAATCCATGTATTTTTTACAAACTTACACCTTTGTTCGAAATTGGTCCAGATGACCCCTGGTCCCATTTCAGTGTCATTTGAGAAGGGTCAATAGGATTTGAATGAGTGGTCAGTTAAAAGAGTGGGGTAAGATTGACCCGTAGCGGGATTGGGAAGGTTAAGATTTATTACTTGTGTTTGTACAAATAAAATTGTGAAATATTTTATTTGGTACCTATTTTTTTTCATTATGGTTACATGATGTTCAGATAAAACTTACATCTCCAAAATACGTGGAACTACAATACAACGCGAATGATGAAAACAGAGTATTTGTGAGAATGTTAGTAAGTACATATATAATGATCCTAATTCCGTTATCACGGGTAGGGTTTTTAAATAATAACACTGCTGATATTAAAATTATATGGCATATTAAATAATTATTAAGGTTATACCGAGCCAGAACGTGGTAGGTATTTCGTGTTCATTTCTTTTTAAATATCGCAGCATTATACTGAGATTGGAGCCTTTTGGCTTCGCACAGGGCCAGTCTCTTTATTTGTAACCCTGTTTAGTATAAGTTATTTTTTCATTTGCATTTCCTGTGCGAGTCCTTAATAAATGTGCTCCTTCTTTCTTTTTTTCTTTCTTTAGGATCGAATGAATAAATAAAGAATCTCCATTAATTCCGTCTTCAGGTCTTGTCTTTCAGAAAAGTACAGAGGCCAGCACATCAAGCTACCCCAATGTGTCAAATTACTGTGATAGGTTTTCAACTTTATCACAAAAGAATAAGGTTCAAGTTCAATTGGGAAAATCTGATAGTTTGGGGTAGCTTGTCTGTACATAATATTAAGATTAAATAATCAAATAACTAAAGGATGTCTATTTAAACCGCCTCTAGCCCTTGCATTTAGGAAAAATACATAACATTGTGCTTAAATGGTCAAATTAATAAATAAAAGATCACTATTACCATACCATCTTCTTGTCTTCTTATCATGCCGTTCAGAGTTCACATTTGCTGTTGTTTTTCTTCATTTCTTTACATTTCCCAACACGTTCCTGATTGCTTACTATCTTAAATCGCACCTGCCCAACATTTTCATATTTCGGTTCAAACACTAAAAAGCCGTTTCTTGCATGTTCTGTTTGTGTTGGTACTCTCAAGCCTATACCCTTTCCCGTCAGTTCTAAGACTTCAATATTATTGCGGAAAATGTTCCTTAGTATACTATTTATAACGTCATCGTCGACTTCAATTTGTTTTACTGCATATTCGTTTAAAACAAACAAGTTAGCTGATTCTATAGCCGTTGGTAGCAGTAGTAAGAAATATAGGAACATATTCGATTCTTTCATCGAACTATCGATGCCTAATCGCTACTGAGGATATCAAATGCGGCGTGAAATATCGCTAATCAGATTTAATCGCCGGCAAAGTTTTTAAAATTAAACTCTGCTATCGGGCATTTTTCTAGAATTGCATTGAAAAATGGCTCAATAATAACAGTCGTACGGGTCGATTGAAAGTTAAGCTACGCTTTCAGAGGTCAACACGTCGATAGGTGGGTTACCATATTTTACATATCCACCTCTGTGCCGCGGAACACACATAAAGATGTTAGACCCGGCTGCAATTCGTACATCTTTGATTATCGTTACGAGTAGTCAGAAGCATGAAATTCGAACAACCAGTCTTACTAAGGGTATAGTGTTGCCCAGTTACTGGGTTGTGGAGATAAGATGGGCAGCCGCACCATGTAAAATGCTAGTACTAAGCTGCATCCACTCAAAATGGATAGCTTATAAGGGCCGTAGTATAATGTTACATAGCCTAAAACGTCCTTCAAGAATTGGAGTATCAAATCCAAAAAGAGTTTTAAAATTCGACTGACATCTCCAGAGATTTGCGCGTTTAAACAAACAAACTCTTCAGCTTTATTATATTAGCATAGATTAATTGTAATCGTATGTAACGTTAATAGGCAAGGCATTTAATTAATCACTGTTTAAATTACTTCGTCATTCAGTTAGCAGTTTTACCATTACAAAGAATTTTACCGCCGTGTGTTTCATCATTAACCACCTCTTTTCTATATACTTTTTCATCATCTTCATCATATTATCCGTAAGGACCTACACTGCCTGACACAACTCTCTGATAGATTCTATGTCTACAAAAAAACTTAGTACTTAACTAAGTTACTATTTGTCAAATAAGCAAAGGAAAAAGGAAGAAAGAAAGTAGCGCGGCGTTCTGTAGTTTCTCCCAAGTGTCACGAAAAAAATCGTGAGTTTAAGTTTGTACGTATTTGTCCAACAGTCTTTGTAACTACTAGACGTATCGTAGCAAAGTCCTCACAATTAATCTGTTTTAATAGCTAAACGTCTAATTATCCGATCAAAACTTATCACTATCTGATCCAAACTTATCATTATATGGTCCAAACTTATCACTATCTGATAAAAATATCTGAATATCCGATCAAAACATTAACTAATGAATTTGAAATTATGCGGGGCATTTATAGGCTACCTACAGACTAAGAAATACCTGTAAAGTAACCTTTTTTCTACAGTAATCTACACTTATCTACTGTCTTGAAGAGGTAAAGTTAGGGTGATCCCCGAAACTACTCATCAGACAACATTTTTTTACCGACAAGTACTATATTTTATAAAAGTACATACACAGACGGAGTCGCGGGTGGCTGTTAATCAAGTAATCAAATAAATGTTCCAACTCTGAAAAGTTGGAATTTGAGGTGTGGAGCACATGTCCTGATTTGTCTTGGACCTGTGGGATTTTGCGATTATTAAGCTTCTTAATCTCAGCCTTTTTTTCTAGAATTTCGTTAGGATCTACTCTTTATTTTTCATCAACTGACATTGCGTGTTTACGTAAAATATCCAATTTTCCTTAGCACGTACTCTTCATTTTTCTTCGTTGAAGAAAGATGAAGAGTAGATTCTACTCCATTATATAATATTGAGTAGACTCCTCAATATAATCCTAGACTGTTTCTTTGATCAATCCGGACTTATAAGACTACAAACATTCCTAATAAATAAATGTTATTATGATGTTAAAGATTACTTGGGTGACAAAAATATTGTATTTTAATGATAATATGTATATTGGACATAATTTATTGTAAATTTGACATAAATAATTTTGATAACATATAATTTCTGTGTATTACATTTGCACGCCTTATTGGTTATTAACAGTGTACCGTTCGACCTTTTGTAACATCTTCTCAACCTGTTCTATGCAAATAAATGATTTGTATTTGTATTTTATCATTTTATCTATTAATTTTTATATTTGCAGGTACATACATGGGAATTTTATCCTCATCTTCACACACAAACAAGGAATGTCCGTCCAACATTCATTCAGCAATGTAAACTTTATCTAAACAAGAACCGTCAGCTGCCGAAGTAACAAAAGATGCAAAAACCGTTAGACGTGCAAAGTTTTAATTGCTAAAATTTACATAAACGCTCGTAGGGACGATTGCAAAAAAGGAATAAAAGACAGGACAGTGGGGACGGCTTATGATTGATTATAAGTGGTCATGCCAGGGAAGGGGTTGTGCAAGTATTGCGAAAGCTTCTTAATATTGTGTTTGTATAGATCGTTGCAAAAAAGTGTGAAGGGATTGTTTTGGAGGACCGAATAGATTTCTTGAAACTGTTGACACAATTTTGCTCACAGTGTTGTATCTGTTATGGGAAGAAATATTCTGGATAGCTGTGTATTATGCAAATGTATCTGATGGAGTTTGTAATTTAAAGGTTTTTTTTATTTTTTCGATCTCAAGATTTTAAGATGGATTTTTGTTTGGACCTAAACCCAACTGTTATCTGTTTTGAGAGGAACTATTCTGGATAGCTGTATATTATGCTAATTATCTGATGGAGTTTATAATTTTAGGGTTTATTGATTTCTTTCGAAGGTTTTATGATGGATTTTTGTTTGGACCTAAACCCAACTGTTATTTGTTATGAGAAGGACTATTCGGGATAGCTGTGCATTATGCTAATGTATTTGATTGGAGTCCATAGTTTTAAGGTTTTATGATTTCTTTCGATATCAAGGTTTTAAGATGGATTCTCAATTTCTGATAACAAGTGTATGTGCAATGGGCATTCTCGCCCTTTTTGAGGAAGGTTTACATCCATAAAACTGGTTAAGACAGCTAAAAAGTAATACCGCATCTTTTTCTCTTGCGTAGCGGCTACAAACAAATGATAAAATGTAACAACTTATATTCTTTTATCTGAAGCGTTTAAATCCTTTATTGTAATAACCGAGAGAACACGACCACTAATCCCATTTGCGACAAGTCAGCTTCCGAGTCTCACGTCCAAAAAAAAACATAAGATATTTAACAATAAACGTCCAAATTACCATAAACAACGCATCATGAGACGGTTGGAACCAGTCGAAACCGGTTTTATCCGGAAATTGTCGGATCCTATAGTTCCGTGACACCGCTCCACAATGCCCCTTTTGTTTTCTTTTTTTCTTACCTGCGGATCTGACCGTCGCATTCGGTGGGTTAGACGATTAACAGTGAGAAGATAAAACAGGGTCATTTCTGTTTAAGATGGACGCTGGAAGGGTTGGTGAAGGGTTAGATGTCGTGTTTTATGATCTTAATAGCCGGATCTTAGCAAAATGGGGTTTTGTTCGAATTATTAATTGGCGTTTTTTGGCGGGACTTCTCATGAGAGCGCAAAGATTCGGTTGCTTTTGTGAAGCCCGGAAGCGAATTGTAAAAATAAGACTGCCTCGTTGATCTAGGGCGTCGCAGGCGCCATTGGTGAGCTTGAGTTTCTGGGTTTCGATTCCCAGGAATATGTTATTGGATTTTTCAATCACGATATTTTTCTTTTTTATTTCTAGAAACGCTTCAATTAGTGTAACCAAGAACTTGTAAATACGTATTGTCATAGGAGAGCAGTTGTGGCCCAGTGGTAACGGTTCCGACTTGCGTATCAGAAGATGTGGGTTCGAAATTTCTAACACAGGCAGCCACTAGTGTTTGTCATTTATTGAAATGATATTTAGTTCTGTAAATAGGTTTAAAAAATATTTTTATACGAAATAAAAAGGAATAAACAAAATAGATTTAGATAAGTTCGGTAGGTTTCATCGCTACTTTCAAAATGGTGAAGAAAAACATCGTGAGGAAATCAAAAATATAAAATGACATATAAAAAGACATGTGAGGTACATCAAACCTGCAATGGGCTCGCGTGATAGGCTATAGCTCACTCCCTATTACTGAGACAAGGCCACTGTCTTAGCACTGGGAACCTTAAAGGTGGACCTTGCTACGAGTACATATTGCCTCGACTCTTCACGGTGTTTTACAAATTCATGTGTCCCGGCTGTCATTTATAGATCTTTGACAGTATTTACGGGTAGTCACAAGCCCGAAAGTGTGACAAGCAGACTTACCATGTGGTATCGTGTTGCCCAGTAACTGGGTTGTGGAGATCAATCAGGCAGTCACTCCATGTAAAATACTGGTATTTAGCTGCATCTGAGTAGAATCAAAACCGATCCTAACATAATGGAGGAAAAGGCTAAGCAGATGATGATGTCCTTCTAGGACATATATAAATAAAATACTTAAAACGAATTCTCTAAAATGTTGTATAAATTGCCCACATATTTAGTGAAACAGTCGTTTTTCTCCCCATTTTCATGTACTTACTGATAACGAAATGAGCTTCAAAGGTGCGAATCGTTGACCTCAATAGCATACTTATTTACCTGTCTGAAAACAAAAAACAAAGGATTTTCAACCTTAAAACTAGCGCAATAGGAACTACAAACTTGGAAATTGGCGTAAGATTAAGTTTGGGATGTACTCACAGCATATGTAATGTACACTTACTTCGTAACGATATCTTGGCAATTTTACCTTTGCTGTCTATCTACACCTTATGCTGCGCACAATAAGATATATTTTATTTTGTTTTGGTTGTAAATTAATTAAGTGTGGTATGTTTTAAACATGCACTTATCGTGGAAGCATGTCGCTTTATCAGTACGCTTCAGTGAGCTCAGCAGATGTGGATTTAGTGGAGACAACTGTCTAACTATTGATTTCTGTTACGTTTTCTTTTTAATCGGCTTCTATTGAAAACGAGCATTTCTCGATGTGTAATTAATGGTCACCCATCCACGTACTGACATCGGCAAGCATAGCTTAACCTTACATCGACCCGTGCATCTGGTATTTTAAGCCACGAGCCCCACATTTGTTTGTAACAAAAAACTATATGATGATATGTGATTTAAGTGAAAACTTCTATAGCCGCGTTGAGAGATGTTTGGAATGAGCAAACCTTTTGGGTTCTCGTCACCGATATGCTAATGTGTCTGCGTCACCGACATGCAATGCAAAAAGTTATTACTTCAGACTTGATTCTAGTCTAGATTTTTGAAGGTTGAACTTGGTCCCTTTTGTAACAGCATACGAAATAAGACATAATTGGTATCACAACCTTGATCCACGCATCATTAAGGCGCCGTCTCGCTCGTTGACTGTGTGATGTGACTGCCACGGCTTGACACTTATGCGGGTCGTAAAACGAGTACTTTAATGGCTGAACTTGCCAAATACTGAGTTAATTTTGAAGCTAAACTGATAGATAATGAGTTAATGAGACGAAAACAAGAAAGTAACTGGCGTATTGTCTGGTAAACAATAATAATAATACCAGCCTGTAACTGTCCTACTTCAGGGCAAAGGTCTCTTCTCATACAGAGAAAGCACGAGAATTATTCACCACGCTTGCTCAAGACAGGTTGTCGATGATGTTTATATTAATTATAAGTGCAGGTGATGTTCTTCAAATGGGTGAGGGTAGCAGATGGCGTTCTGTAGTTTCTGCCTACCCCCATGGGAAAAAGGCGTGAGTTTATGTTTGTATTTTTTTTTTTTTTTTTTTTTCTAAAAAAAAAACGTTGCCCCACACTAGGAATTTCTCCTGTATCGTGGGTGCGTTTACAAACATTTAAACTCACATACACAAACAGCCAGACCCGGAACAACTACCTGTAGGCCATACAAATATTTGTTCCGTGTGGGGATCGAACCCACAACACGCGGCGCAGCAGCCGATGGCTCAACCACCGCGCCAACCGTGTCGTCAAATTATTCATGTCCAGATTTCCGATGTTTTCCTTCACTGAAGTGGTACTTGCCCAATTTTGAACCCACAACCTCGTGCACAAGAGGAGATGCCTAAACCACTGGGCCACCATGACATTCGACAGTTAGAGGTAAGAACTTATAATTAAATTAGTTGTATAGCAAGGTATTAGGCGATCAGTGTACTAACATCACACCGTGGTCAGCGTGGAGCGTTGCGATATTTAATAGTAGATTACGCACCAAGGGGAGAAATCAGACTCTTATGTCATGGGCGCCATTTTGAATCCCGAATATAACGAAGGATTCTAAAGTTAACTCTTGAGTGAAGTGAGGGAATTAAGACTATAATTCTAGATACAACAAGAAATACAAGCTGCAATTTTCGTCTTCGGCAAAATGCAACATGGTTTAACGATGTGTGAGGTCACACTGAACGTTAATATTGTTCTTGTTCTTCGAAATAGTTTCCGATCTTTTCTAAGCACATGCAATGGAACCACTAACTGAAGCAGTCAGATAACTCTTCTACATTGATCTCCAACATGTTTTTATCGAACGCAGTCACGACATCTTCCGGGTTTATAAAGCGAATATCTCTGAGTTTATCTTTATTTTGGTGCCAGGTCGGGATTGTAAGGAGGATGACTAACAAATGAGTCACCTTCCAAAGACAAATATTCTAGCATCTTGTGTCTATAAAAAAAAAATGTTTCTTGCTTCAACTTAAATAACTTATTCTAGTTACAATGGGGAGAATCCTTTTAAGCAAATAGTTTGCTTGTATTAGGATGAGTCTATGTATCCTAACTATATGTGAATACACATAAATGCAGGCTTTAGTTCAACAAAGTATATGAATTTTTTGATGCCCTATGATTATTTATTTTATTTTATTTCTTCATATATTAATAATCCTATAATTTTAATGAAATAAAACGACAAACTATTTCTTTTTATATATATTCGATTGTCCGTCTGTCGCTGTCGTGATGGATCCTGCTTCTTGTAATTAGAACTCAATTTACATCCACAGGTTCTCAAATAGTTCTTTATTCGAAATTTAAATGTTTTTTTCATCGATAACTTTTCTTACCGGCCAATTCTAAAAACTATCAGTGTGAACCTCATTTAATGGCTGGCTATGCTACTTCTCTAATGTCATTCGCGGGCATTCATCTCGTTCCTGAGAACTGTGAGTCAGAGACGAGATGCTGTCTGACCTCGGAATGTTCCTACGTGCTCGCAGTTGACCGTGTCGTACGCAGTTGACATTGACATTGGGCATTAGACTAGCTTAGGTTGTATGTGACGTCATGTAACTTAGTCACTTGGTCAAGTAAGTAGATATTAAGAAGTGTCTGGTGATATGGAGATTTTTTAGATTACTCTCATATGGTGAATGGGGTACCTATATGGCAATCATCCTTTCCTTTTATTCGAGTAGCATCTATCAAATGATTATCTTGAACATTCATTTTATTTTAGTACTTATTGCAGTAACGTACAGTAGCCAGCGCGTCATTGGTAACACATTCATGTTGAGCTCGCCCAGGGTAGTACGGAGTCTCAATATAATGCGAAACCAGCTTATACTGGATTCATTACCAAATTACCACCAAATACGTACTGTTCGTAATAGTAAAATAATCAAGTTGGAATTTCGGAACCAATTCTAACCAGAAAAAATAAATTCATTAGAATCGAATGCGATAATCTATCTCTCAGAGATTGGTCCCAAATCAAATCTCACAGACTTAAGAAGCCTATAGTATAATTACGTCGAAAATGGAATAAGGACTAAGAACAACCAATGATCAGCTTTAACTTAGTTCAATTAGCAAAAAAATATGAAATAACAGGTGATAACAAAAAAATTGAATACAATAGAATGACCGTTGGACAAACAAAAGAAAACACAGAATAAACCCTTTTTACGTCACGACCTCTAACATACACGAACTCACATCTATAACACAGCAACACCTAATATACGACAAGCATCGAGTGATCTTCGCCGGCCATCTTCCCATCTCACAAAGATCGCACCATTGTTCATGGCCATCCAATTTGCATAACTCTGCGATGCGAGTGAACAATACCGCACTATCCTACAACTACCTGCTGGTCTAACTGACCCATTTTTAACTGTAGCCCATTCAGCGTACGCAAAATTTCTCACTGGTCATAACAAAGGCGGCTGTATGACCAAACCCTTTTCGCGCTACGATTTTTATGGGAAATAGTTTTGTATGCTCTATTTTTTTGCATTGTCCATCAACGCCCCACGGATTCGCCGTTGGCAAATGTTTATGTGATTTTAATATAATGCTTACATAATAGAATGGTCGGTATTGCTTATTATTGTTGAATTATGACCGTTATACGTCAGCCATATGTTACAGTAGCCGGTCTCAAGTAATCGTTAGACAAGATTGTTTGAAAGGGTTGATTTCTAGAATATGTGGAACTGGAATTAAGGTTGAATTCTACAGAAAGACAATAATTTTGATGTAACTAGTATAGTAACTAAAGGTCTTTAAAAGGTCTCAAAGATTGTGAAGAAGGTAAGTAAAAAGAAAGGTTGTAATAGATTGATATTTATAGCTGCAAATACCAAATAATTGACTATCGATTATATCAATTCCATTGATGCGATGGAAACTAACGGAAAACTTGATAATAATTTAAGCGCAACATAAAATTGTGAACTGCCATACCTTTCAGTCGTTATTGGAACTGGTATTCCTCATAAAACGTTACAAATAGCTGCACAAAACTATCAACTAAATACTTTATAAAAGAGAAAGGTTATCGCGATTTCCTAAATTACCGTTGATGCACGGTCTCGTTTTAATCGTCCATTCTTGGGCAGGGTCAACCCGGCCCGTCCGGTCCAGGTAGCCAACCCGTGCTGACCCGCACACACAATACAAAAGGTCCCAGAGGTCACAACAACCCTTTACGCCAGTTTACACACCCCGAAATCGCTGCACCGTGAGTTATAGGGTCAGCCCTGCGCCTCGAGTGACCTCACTGACCCTTCTTTAGAAAACCACCCTTTTCTTACAAGGCATTATTTGTAATCCCTTTCGCGAATCTATTTTATTGTTCGTCGCCTATTCAGTTCCTATTTTCGGACGTTTGTCTATCGGCAAAATTTTTGCGTCGCGTGAGAACGTTCTAGTTTCTTTGCAAAACTGTAACAGGGACAAAGGATTCTTGGTCCTTTTAAGTTGGATATGGGAAAGTTTGTCCGTTGTCTGCTAGACAATACAGTGGTCTCTTTTTAATGATTCGCTTTGTGTTTAGCAAGGTGGTTGATACAGTTTTTTATTGTTGGGTCATTTTGACCGTTGCCCAACGGATTTGCCGATAGTATTTAAGTCGGCGGTGTAACGGTTGAGAGCATTGGGCGCCTTGGCGGTGTTGGCTGCAGAGCTCCTGGTTATGCCTTTATATGATGAAATTTTTTGTTTGTAGCGTTGGCCGTTGGCCAGTTATATTGGCGCCAATTCCCATGTTCTAAAATTGAACTAAATGACAGAATAAACTGTTGTTTACTGACACACAGCTCTAGAAAAGTCCGGAGACTAATGTCAGGATGACGAATGAGAACTAAGACAGAGATGTCAAATTAGTTTTTTCCTTGAACTTAAGCCATGTTTTTGCAATGTCAACCATGTTTGTATGGAAGCTTTACATTGAATGAAATAGAAAAAGAAAACGATTTAAATAGTCTAAATTAAGTTTCTTTATCTGAACAACGTAAACGGCACCATGGTTAACATATAATGCTGTTCTAGAATGATTTATGATAGGTACAAATAATGACCTGCCGAACTGATAAACTTAATTAAAGAAATATTTGTTTGTAGAATTCACAAGAAGAATATAGCCCGTTCAATTTCCATCCGGTGTTCAATTTCCAAGTCGAGCAAAGTATTTTGAGTTTTTACAGCAAAAAAATTTCAGTAGTAGTCCGGAGTAGATTTCTGCCCGGTTGCTGGCAATAGGCTTGCCCCCAATAACATTACACTTAAACATAACTGACAAAATGTGCGTGTTATTAACCCTTCAAGAATACAGGCGTAATATTATGATATGCAAAAAACTACGATAACCAAGATAATCTACGATAGTTGTGAAGACAAAACGCCATCTTACTTACACATCAAAAGACTCCAAAGATGATGAATCACCACTATTATAATTAATAAAACTAAAAAAGGTACCAATACCATTAAAAAGTTGGATTACAACAAGTCGAAGGCTCCGGCCGGATGCAGCGGAAGCAGCGTGGGGTGGCGCGGGGGCGAGGTGCGGGGGCGCGGCGGGGAGCGACACGGGACAGTTGGCACGTGCCCACGCGCAGGTGCCTACACCCTCGCCAGGAGGACGCAACCGTAGGACGGGTTTAGTAGAGAAAGGACTTTTAAAGTTTGTTGCATTTTATCTCTTTTGTTAACCTTCGTGTTTAGATAGTATGATCACACCAAATTTATTAGTTCATTGTTCAGAACTACGTACTCTAATTACAATTTACAACTAAGTGTTTATAGTCAAAATAACTACATTGTTGCACCTACCACAGTTTGTCTCTGCATCACCCGAAGATTCACTGCTAGAAAGTGTCCGACTCTGTAGATTTGTGAGAAAAGTAGTGTAAAATCTATATATAAAAATAAATCCATCTTTCCCTTAGTCACGGCATCACGTGTGATCTGACTGATCCATTTTCGCTAAATCTTGTTTGTTATTGTACGGAGAACGTTCTTCTGAAAGAAAAAAACCTAAGTAAGTTGCGAAGAACATTAGAAAATTGAAGAAAACATGATGACCATTTTAACTTCACGCGTTTGACATTTCCAAAGGAACCGCGGGTAACACCACATGGCGTAACTAGTATTAAATAAATAAACTACTCCTCCGTATATAAAGTAAAATAGGATGATTTTTCTTTACGTAATAATATATTGGACTATGTTAGCTTGATTTACTTATAATGTATGTATTCAAGTTCTTCCAACTTATCACACAGATGTGTTATTAGAGTTAGTTGCGTAAATTCTTCTTTCTAACCAAAACACTAGGATGTGGTGAAGGGTGGGCGTTTTGGGGGTCTTAAGTTATTTTTAACGTTCAAAAAGTGCTGATTCTCAGTGTCATTTGAATAAAAGATTTTTCATTTTTTTATTATTAAAAGTATAAACACAAATTAAAAAAAAAACAGACAATAAACTATCCTAACTAACTAAATAAGGCGTCGAAAAATTCATGGTAAAATGCCCAAAAGTCTGGCAGCATTGCCACATTGAATGGCAATGCTTAGACTCTGGCCAAAGTAGACGCTTAGTTGACGCTAACCGAGACCCAATGCTGACTCATTGGGTCTCGGGAAGCGTCAACTAAGCGATTAAGATCTCGATTCCTTTGTTAATTAAAAATCGATAAAAACTGGATTCATAAAATGTTGGCAGCCCCTTCGGTTTCCTCTCAAACGACCTGCGCATGTGTTGATCCGTTATTTATTTTTTATTTGCTTTATATCAAGATCCAGCACATGTCTGACCCTTGGCCTCGATTACATTGAAATTCATTATTTTTACTGCCACACAAACCAAGGAGGTTGACTGTTTGCAATCGCTACTGCTGAACATGAGGTCCTTGGCTCGATTCCCAGTTCAGACGAATACTTCGTCTTTGGGATTAGGTTTTTCCATTTGCATATATTTTTTTTTAAACGTTGCCCCACACTAGGAATTTCTCCTGTACCGTGGGTGCGTTTACAAACATTTAAACTCACAAACACAAACAGCCAGACCCGGAACAACTACCTGTAGGTCATATAAATATTTGTTCCGTGCGGGGATCGAACCCACAACACGCGGCGCAGCAGCCGATGGCTCAACCATTGCGCCAACCGTGTCGTGTCGCATATGCTCAGTAGCAGTCCGCAGTTGATGGTAATAGGCTCGCCCCCCATTACACGGTATTTTTAATACATCCGCAACTAGGTGGGCACACTCTAACCCTGTGTTGACCTAGCATTGTACACAGTTAAATAATTTCAAAAGATACTAGCTGCTTTTGTAACCACTACATGCGGCCTTTTCTACCTATTAATTATTTACTCAAAACAAAGATAGTAGAACATATCTACAACACCTAGACACTTACCACAAAAACAGGTGCTATTACCCCGCTGCAAGCGCAACCTTTAGGCCGGCGACCCTTTGTTTCTGCGCACGAGTCGATAATTCGTACGATTTTTAAAAGACAACTTTATCTTTTTGATCATTGTAACAATAGGACTGCTACGAGTATAAAGTGGCCAGTTACAATAAAAATAGAATTGTGTATTTGCTGTACTCAGCTTATTAAAAAAAAAAATATCTTATCTTATACTTACCTTTAAACGAGCAATTCTTGTATATACCTATGTACATATATATAATCTGAATCTCGGAAACGGCTCCAACGATTTTCATGAAATTTAATATGCAGGGGGTTTTGGGGGCGATAAATCGATCTAGCTAGGTTTCATTTTAAAAACGTCGTTTTATCCGACTATCCGACTAGTACTGAATAAAAAATAAGAAAGATGACAATATCGTCAACGTATTTATGTAGCTACTATTATTTTCCAAGAACCTTTTCTTTATAACTTCATTACAATATTGTCGTGTAATTGTTAATTCTCTACGCAGTACGCAGTCATGGTAATTATGACTATAAGTGCAAATAATAATAATTGTAGATATTAAACAATATATCAACAATAAAGCAATAAAACAATTATGTACATAAACAGAAAAGAATCACAAGGTATCGAATCAAAATTCATCCGCATCTCTGTCAACGGGAAAAGTGCCCAAAAGGCTGGCAGCATTGCTACGTTGAATGCTGATCATTGGCCAAAAAGGCCAGCCCTCTGATCACGTGAAGAGTCGAACAAACACTTAGCGATGTCGCGAAAAAAAATGCATATATAAATACGTCACAAACGATAATTTCTCAAAAAAATAACGCAGATCTCACAAATTCTTTTAGCTTCGCAGTATTCCCAGTTCGCAAAATACATTGCATTTACATCGACCGTTAGAAATTTAAACTGTAACATCCTGCCATTCCTTTCATTGACGCGTTCTTTTGAGGCCGCGTCAATTTGAGCGTCATGTGCAAGACGTTAGCGTCGTTACGTCACCGGCTACGACATGCCTTGAGTACGTTGAAGCGGTTAAGACCCTAAGATATGTGGTAATTTGGAGTACGAATAAGACAAGGCGTCAGAATCGATGACAATTCTCCTTGTCTAACAATTTTAGTAAAAAAAATAGGCTCTCGTCACAAATGAGAACTTACAGCTTTGGAATAAATGTCAGTCTAGCGCAAGAGGTCACATTAGCACGTTTGTGACGCGAACCCTCAAAATTTAGACCAGAATAAAAATGCGGCTAAATAAGTTAACACTTCAAAAATCCTCAGATTTTTTGAGGAAACAGTTTGGCCAGCATAGAAATATGTTCTAACTAAGAGGTGCTTATTTATTTCTGACATATGTCATTAAAGTTCTTCCCTGGAATCTTGTCTTTAGAAACAATTCGTAAGTAGTTTTCAATGACATTTCGGGTTGGTCCTTAGCAGCATTGTTCACATTAAACAATGCAGGTGTCGTCAGACGGATATTTTGATGAATAACAATACCAGATAATTAACCTGCCCACAATTATTTTAATGCTTTATCAGCACATCATTTCGCCATTTACAATTACATGCGTAAATTATTGCATTTTAAACCTTTTCTCATGCCGCAACACAAATGATAGTAATAACACTAGAGAGTACCAAATAAGGCACTAGTACTGCGCGCATCTGTTCTGAAGTACCTAAGGTACGTCACGTCGCCGCCGTACGTTCTTATAGCTTGTCTTATTAATACTCCTTGACTTTAAAGTCGTTTTAAAAGTAACGACTTTCAATTATAGGACATTTATCGAGATCGTTTTGAAGGCGGCTTCGTGTTATAATGATGTCCTTTTATTCAATATTAAAATTACGTCTTCATCTATTATGTTAATTGCAGGGTTTATTTTGTAGATGTCGTTTGTATATTTACTTTGTGAAGTTATTGTGAGGTTATATTTCAATTGCTATCTACAACGCCTGCTATTAATGGTGAATAAAGTTCCATGTTTATAGTTCTGCCGTTTATGAAGATCTAAAGAAGTATCGTATTAATATACCGTTTAAAGGATGCTCGAAAAAATACCGATGTCTCGATATTTCAATTTTGTTATTGCAATTTTTCAAAACTGATACAATATCTACTCGTATGTACATTTAAAAATGTTTTATTTATTTTACACTTCTGCTGTACATAACCGTTCATGAGTGAACACAGTTTATGTGGAGTTTTAAATAGCAAAATAAATATTTCAAGAAATACTCCTTCAAATATTTATTTAGCGAATGATTTTAGAAGATTGTAGTAACTTTTCCCCAAAAACAAAAGCAGGTCGTAAGTTTGATTCCCGTACGGAACAAATATTTCCATGGCCTACAGCTAGTTGTTCCGGGTTTGGCTGTTTGTGTATTACATGTGAGTTTAAATATCTGTAAACGCACCCACGATACAGGAGACATTCCCAGTGTGGAGCAAAGTTAAAAAAAAAAAAATCTGTACAGATATGTACCTGGTGATGGGAATAGCCTCACAAGCAAGATAACTGACGAAACGGGGGTGTCTGTTATAGTACACCCACATTTTACCAGAGGTGAGGCAATCTGTTATTGAGTTTCTCCAATAGGATTTTTCTCATGAACAGCCCGTAGTCTGGATTTTGGCCCAGTATATGGCAATGGGCTCTGTTCTGTGGTTGTTACCATAGGAGCACCTCTGCCCAATAGGAAAATACAGGATGTTATGTTATGTGATGTTCGCCTAACCCGAACGAGATAACAGGCGTGATGATATATAAAGAATCCTTAAACTCACAAACTTGATCAACAATATTATAGTGATCTTTACGGATGAATTTGAGCAGGGTGAGAGCACGTGTTGCCGGCAGGTGGGCGCCCAGGTGCGATCGATCAGAACTTACGTAATATCGTCGTGGTAGCCGCATGTAACCGCAATTGGGGGTTACACCTTGTTTTTTGGTAATTCGATGTTCTTAGTGGTAGCGAACTTACATTGTAATTATTTCTTGTATGATAAATAACGAAAGTATAAAATGCATAAATTTAAATTTTAAAAACCTTGAATGTCTTTTTATGATAGTTCTTAATGTCTGTTATTTTATTTAAAGATGCTAGCTCCTTTGTTTTCAGAACATCTAAAATATTTTTCATTTTGTTGCTCAGTGGTTAGGGCCTCGCCTCTCATGCATGAGATAGTGGGTTCAAATCTGGAAAGTGCACATGTGTTATATGTACAGACGCCAGCACATCAAGCTATTCCAAATTGACAAATTTTCCCAATTGAACATTAACCTTATTCTTTGGCTATAAAGTTGAAAAACTATCCAAGAAATTTGACAGATTGGGGTACTTTTTTAGCCTATGTAAGACATTATACTGACATTTGTGTAGGGCAACTTTGTACAGAATACTTACTTCCTTCACCGATGTCAGTGATGAACAATATAAACTTAGCAAGTACTTGAGTAAGAATCTATAACGCCATTTTGATTACTTATTTCTTTGACAGTGTGTGTGTAACTAATGATCCAATTTTAAAAATATTGTCACTGTTAGAAAGCTACAGTATTCCTGAGTGCTATAGGGTATTATTATTTTCAAAACTATGCTTTATAAGGGGTGGAGGGGATATTGAAGTTCGAAGGAAAAATTGCGAAATCCACGCGGACGAAATCGCGGGTAACAGCCAGTGGCTTATTAAAAATGTTGTTTAACTTGACCATTAAACTAAATGGGACATTTTAATATCACCAAAAGTACCGCCATGTTTTTGTCATGTAACATCGGCATCAAGCAGAGATAATATCGTGTGACATATCATTGTTTAGTTAGCATGACTCTGTGTGATAGGAAAAACGTGTTACAATATTGCAGTATAAATTATAGGCGGGTACTATACGTTAAATTTGTCGCATCCATACTAATATTATAAATGGTAAAGTGTGTGTGTCTATTTGTCCGTCTTTCACTGCAAAACGGAGCCACGAATTGACGTGGTTTTTTAAGTGGAGATAGTTGAAGGGATGGAGAGTGACATAGGCTACTTTTTGTCTCTTTCTAACCCCCCACTGCCATAAAATGGGGGAACCCGATTTTAACGCAAGCGAAGCCGCGGGCATAACCTAGTATATAAATAACCATAAATGACATAAAATAGTTATTTCGTTGCAAAAGAAAAACAAAAGAATCTCACTTCTGTTGACTGGTTGCTTTTTTAACAGGATAAAATAAAAGAGAGATGGACGCAAGAGTACAATTGAACCGCAGTTCAATATCTGACCTCCACCTTCCAGTAACTGGGTAATACAATACCGCAAGGAAAGACAAGAAAATAAATATGGCTATCAGACAAAAAAAAAATTTAAAAAAAAGTAAAGAAAAAATGGCGTTGGCGCCAATAATTGATTACCGCCATTTTGTGTTCAATAATTATTAATTAACGTTATTTTTTCATAAAACCTTTCATAATGCTGAACTAGAACGCACTTAAATAGTTAAAACTTAAAAGCTAAAAAGTGTTTGAGCGAACACTTGACCTTAAAAAAACTATTACCTTCATCGTCATAATGCTTTATGGTCCTATAATAGGTAAAGAAACAATTTTCTAGACTCACCTACTTATAGGTTAGACCATTGATAGTCCAGAAGCGTCTCCCAAGTAACCTTTAGATGAAATTGCGTAGCTTTCGCTTCATACCTTTAAAAAAAAAGTTAAATACCTTGATAATTCTATGATGACCTTTAAAAACAGTGTATTTGGATACATGGTTGAGAAAAAACAAAATGTTTAAAAGCACAGTCATTATGGTACCCAAAATCTACCATTCGAATTTGTTTTGACTTCACCTGACCAACGCTCAAATTGCTAAGATGAATGCTGTTTATTACGAATACCTCATCATTTTCATCGTCCTGCCCTTATCCCAATCCTTACATTATTTGGGATCGGCGCAGCATGTCTTCTTTTTACATCTCTATTTGGCGTCATATCGATAGTCACCTCCAACCTTGCCACATCATATCGTTTCTTCGGTCTTCATTTACTCTTGTAACCCTTCAGATGTATGTGGAATTCTTAATTGTAGAAATCCGACCCGCCGTTTCTTTAACAACGATATAATAAAGAATATAACAACATACAAAGATACGCATAAAGAACATAACTCTTATTGGCAGTCGTAAAAAAAATACACTGCACAATAGACAAATAAATGAACTCCACCTCTTCTATAATATTTTCTTTATTAACCTCTAAAGAACAAAAAAAAAACGTACAAGAAAACAAACATGGAATATATTATTATGCTTTTAAAAAGGCAAGAGGAAGCATTTTATCAGCATCTTAATCTTAAAGGTTACCTTTTAGCTCGCGATATAAATTACCATTAAGAAGTCCAGTTGTTGTACTACCAGCTTAAAAGAAAGTAATTTAGTTACTAGACACGCCGACATTCTGCCTGACCAGATGCAACAACCTTTCATGATTAAATAAAATGCGGAATGTAGAAACGAAACTTACCTTCGTTGTTTGTTAAACCTTGTACAATAAAAATGTTGATATATATTATTTAGACATTACCGACGCCAGCCTATTCTCATCAACTGCTGCTAAGTAATTCCAGATGCAAATCTAACATAGTCCTTATGTTAGATTTGCTGGTTGGAAAAAGTCATCATGCTCGCAAATAATAAAAGTTACTGCAAGACAATCCTGTATATTTTATCTATAAATGATTGTTGCTGTAAAATTTGTGACACGACTACTAATTCCAAACATAAAAACAAAAGAAAAGAAACAATTGCACAGTTTTATTATTAAAAATCATGCGCCTATAAAAGAAAGCATTTTACCGAGGTACGCTAGGTCAGTGACTGTCCAGATGTGAGCACATCTGCCACCGATCGGTGCTTACACCCTATGTTCCTTAGTTAAGGTGCGAACTCTGAAGGGGGATTGCACTTATCTTTACGAGTCACGACAGTTGTCTAAGAGAGCGAGTAGAATTCGAATTCCAAGTTGATATAAAAACGCTTCGGCCTGTGATAGTCCCATTACATTACAAGGCATTTTGTCATTACATTATACGTAGAGAATCGTAACCGTCTGATCGCGATTTCCAATCACTAACTGCCAATTTCTTAATCTCAATCCACTGTGATCTTCAACTGTTTCTGCTGATTTGCGCTCTCAAGGTTATAGGTATGATGTTATGTTAAACATAACATAACATGTTATGTTAGATTTGGTGAATTTGTATGTGTATTCAGGTCAAACCAAACATCTTATCTAAAGTTTATTGGTAGACGCATCTGGACCTGTAAATGGCCTAACATATAAGCAGGTCAGTCTAGAAAGGTGTTCAGGTTAAACCAATGTCAATGAAAAAGTAGGTAGAGCTAACTAGAATCAAGCTGTTCAAATTAGACAAATAATATACATAATTAATATACTCATCTTTCAAAACAATAAACTTGAAGAGTATTATTTATATTTATTTATTTATATTAGTATTAGTTTAAGCGCGCCAATGTCAGAATCTAAAAATCGAATTAAAAAATTGTTTTTGAATTCTCGAGATAGGTTTTATATCACGTAGTGACGTACACTAAGCAGCTGGTGAAATTGGAAGAATAGCTATAGAAGGCCATAATCCGCAAAACAAAAATATCTACGCTTGTTGAATCGCTCCCACACCCAAGTTTAACCCTCGGAACACCATCATACTCACAAACTATCGATCAAAGCACTCCACAACAAGTTCTACCAACTTCCCTCACCGCAGAAATCCCAGCAAGGTATACGCAGTCCACACAGTTTGATAACAAAACAAAGTGGACCGGTATCGGATGTGCTGTATGTCCGGCCGGTCGGAAGGTAACCCGAGAGCGAAGCCCCACACGACTTCCACTCGCTGCCATGTGTGTCTGTGTGAGTAGGCTTACAAGGGAGCTGGAATCTTCTTATAAGTACTTAATTAACGGAGGAGTTGTATAGCTGACTAGTAGACTAATAGTCAGATAGTGAAACACCGAACTAGTTTAAAAATACATATACATATATGTTTTAATTGTTGACGTGTAGAATAAATCTCACCAAAAACATTTTCATGTTAAATGTTGCCAAGACCAGACTGTAGAGGTTTAATATGTTCTAACATTATAACAGACCTTATTGCATACAGGCTGTTAGGACTTTGGTTCTCTATGGTTTAAAACACTCAAGTAAGATTCGAAAGGTTCAAAATTAGAACGGGTCCTGTGTCAACGGCAGAGAACATTCTTGACTGTATTTTTGAAAGTAGGATTCGTTCTTTAATAAATAGTCATAAAATCAGCGAAGCCCGACGAGCGAGACCGAAGCTACTGAAACCGACTCTAATTTAGTTGGGAAAAGGCTAGGCAGATGATGATGATGAACACAAAAAAAGTCACCTCGGCAAGACTGGTTGTCAGATCAGTCTGGCCGCGGTGACCTTCTTTGACGCAGTGAGCTTTTGAGCTTCTGCTTACCCGTAACGACCATCAAAAATCTGCGAATGGTTACTGTGTATCTTTTGTTCTATTACCACAATGACTTAGGCTACAAAACAGTTAAAACAAAAATCCCATGAGAAATCATCCCATCTCAGAGAACATTATATCGGATGCGACTCGGGAAGCTGCGGTGTACCTACAAGTTCCTTTTCATCTTCAAGCTTCCCCAAACTGTCAAATGTCTTTGATAGTGTTTCAACTTAATTACTAAAGTATAAGGTTCATGTTCAATTGGTAAAAATTGGCAGTTTGGGGTAGCTTGATGTGCTGGCTTCTGCACTTACGCTTGCTATTAACAAAAACAACTCGATATTTGTATGAAAAGAGGTCTTTGTCCTGCAGCAGGACAATACTAGGATGATAATATTCAAATAAAATCAGATGGAGAAATGATTGTACAGGTCCACACATATCTGTGTGGTTCTTCTGTTAAATTCTTCGTTACATTGTTATGATAATCCTAAATGATAAGTCCTCTCACCACTTATTTTTTATATCTTTTGCTGTGCCCGACAGGGTCCACGATTGTTACCTACCATACAAATGTCTAACACCTAAGCCTACATTGTGGAATGCAATAAAGTATAAAGTACAGTAAAGTAAAGTTCTTTACTAATAAGATCGTCTCAGATACTAATCTGCATGGTCCTAACATGATCTAACCAAGATAATATCTGGACTTTAAAAGAGCTTCTGACTTTCTTTCGGTGTCTCTTCTCAGAGTAGTCAGATAGGGAAATAACAACACAGTTTAAAAAAAAAAAATACTTGTTGATGTGTAAAAGTGTTTGTATAAACCTATATTTGTCTTTTACTCATAATAACAAAAAATTAGTGTCATACTTAAAAATAAATAAAATCTAATAATTATACGTTTCTAACCTGCACTTGAACAAGAGTATAAGGGCATAAGGGTAGTCCAGCCTGTCGGCAATAATTGCCAGGATAGCATTGGGGTACAATAGGGTAGTAGTATTAGGATTAACAGAAGTAAAATTACGATTAAAGCAGTAGGTACTAATTGATTTCCATAACCAATCCTAGGAATATTATAAAAAAAATCCAAGATTTATTACGTATCTGCTTAGCCTTTTCCCAACGGTGTTGGAACACCTCTGTCTAAACCCTCGGGGAATACAAGCGTGATATAATGTTATGTTCTAATCAAATAAATAAATTGCAAAACCCTCAATTTAGTCCCTTCTTTGTTTTTTTCTTCCAACCAACAGCAATTTGAATACAAACTGACTTTGAAAACACCATTTACCTATTCAAATCCTTAACGAACATCCTGTTTTTAATCTAAAAACTAACAAATGAGTATTTTATACAGATGCATGCTATACTATTGACATCTACCGGAAACTAAGGAACCATTCTAAGAAATTAACGCAAAATGTCACAGGTTAAAAAACTAATCGAGACTAAATTAGGGGTTTTGAAAATCGACTAACACAAGTTGAACTTTAGTCCAAAGAGTTTGGTATTGCTATAGAGGTATTTTTTAATTGGCCTCTGTCGTGATTTTTAAATCAGAGTTCCGTTACTAAATAGTCTTATTAGGACGTGTTATTTACATAATTCCTTTTTTTTCTGTGAGAAAAAAGTTAACGGTTGATTTATGGTAAGCTAATTAATGTATGTTGCATGCTTTCGATGTTTTGATTAAATATGTGTGTATGTAGGTTATGGTAATTCATACGTCATTATGACATTGTATTTAATCAAACAAACTAATATGACTACCTATTTACTAACTAAATAATCTTGTTGGTCTTAACTAAAAATTCTAGTATTAAAATTATAATATAGCTAGCTGTTCACCGCGGTTTCACCGGCTTCTTAGGGTCGTAGCGTGATGTTAAAACCTCCTAATGTTCCACAAGAATCGGGCTGTCAAAAGCAAAAAGAGTCTTGTAAATCCGACAGATAGTTTTAGATATTAACGACTCCAAACATACACAATCTTCTACATTTGTATAGAATAGATTTGTTGGCATACAACGCCTAAGGTCCTGTTTCTAGAAACACTGTCGCATCATTATCTTCAATTGACTTGCATTTAATTTGTGATGGGTAAAGAAATAAAAGAAATATAAAATGTTTATTCGCCAAAGAAGACATGCATATTATAAGACAAAAAGATAACAGAAAATTAAAAAAAAAAAGAATCTTGTTATTGTGTCAGTAAATATTTCGGATCGATAGTTTCGTCCCAAAAACCGGGTGTTAAGTAATCTATCATATGTACTTTACAATCAAGCTAATTATTTTTAATAGTATACTAAACTACCTTACATTCATAGCATACCATTTCAGCTTTTATTGAAATAACACAACAATAAATCTTTTGTCAAATCTTAATTTTACTTAAAAACAGGTAAACGGACGAAAGCTTATTATTTGTCCGCCATTTGCATTTGATTCCCATTAAATGCATTAAAATGGCGTGTTTGACAAAACGCCGGAAGTTGAGATTTCAATCGGCCAAGCTTTCAATAAAAACTATTACTAATGGCTGTCGAATTGTTAAACTATTTCTTTAATCAATAATTTGGACGTTTTTATGTGTTTGGGTTAATGCTACCGTTAGATTTTTTTTATTTGTGTTAAAGCGCCTACCTTTTGGAAGAAAGAAAACTATCCTAAATAGGTACCTACCCTTGTGCTTCGGTAAAAAATACCGAATCACAAATCTATATTGTTACTAAAACAGTGATGGACCCATTTGTAGTTTGATAAATTAATAAATAATAACAAAAGAAGGGTACTTTTTTTAAACCAGTGATCGAACTCGACCGTTATAGCTTTCTGCAGTCCTTCTTTCAAATATATGTTCCGTGTGTTCTGGGTATTTGCTATGTATAATAAAAATATCTATCTATGTAATGTATCGTATTAAGTATATCAGTCATCTAGTACCCATAACACAAGCTCTGCTTAGCTTGGGGCTAGATGATGCTGTGTGGATTGTCCAGCAATATTTATTTATTCTTCATATAAACTTTTAATACACGTTGACGCCAAGTGATACGCAAACAATACATTTTCTATTGTGTCTCGTTTTCTAGCAGTTAAAGTGTTGCCTATGCCAAATGTCACACTCCTCCGTGCACGCATCGTACTTAAATATACAGAATGACTGTTATAAAGTTCTAAAAATATGCAAACACAAGACATCATAGGTTTTGATGTATTTAGGTATCTAACCGGTCAATGTTTGTAATAAACTGACAACGCAATCGGAGGTTGCGATTTTTTTTGTTAGTTTGTGTCTCCGAATGTCAGTTAAAGTTTAAAGATTTTTTCCAGTTTACAGTAAAAATCATCTGTAAATAACACAGACAGTAGGAAACGTCAACGTTGGGGGTATAGAATCATATATTGAACTCATGCTATCAGGTTGTACGCCGATATCCCTTTCACCGTGTATACATGGTCCAATATGTCTGTCGCAAATACCACGAAACAATGAGCAACAGTTATCGAAAGCTGTGTCCGCGGTTGTTTTCCTCGAGACTGGACGTGTTAAGTGAGATGCGGTGGTACGTACAGCGCACCCACCAAGTTGCACTCTCTGACAGTTAGCAATCGTAGCAATTTGTCGCCACACTGGGTGCCAATCTGTAACGCATCACAGATCGCCTGAGTACCTATCTATGACTATCATAGTGTGACATCTCATTTGTGTATTTCTCAAGCAATGGTACTGAAAGTAGTCGTTTGTATTAGTAACTGAGTATAGGTATAGGAGTTAGAGGAACTTTCGCTCTCAATTAGATTCTATGTAAACGTTCTAGAATGTATCTGTTTGTAATTTCCACATTCATTTTCGGGTTTTTTTGAAAGAAAAGACTAACTTGACTGCGTCGTTGGTCTAGTGGTCGGAAACGCTGCTCCATCTAGAATGTCTCAGTAGCAGCTCGGAGACTGTCCGGTCGATGGCAATAGGGTCGCCCCATATTACATGAGACTTAAACATACATGGCGAAATGTGGGTGTACCATAGGTATGCCTCCGCTACACCCATCGAGGATTACAAGCATGATGTAACGTTGAAGGAAAAGATCCGAAACAACATGATCTAGAATGGAACCGGAGTTACCGATATGTCTTGTAGTGTTGGCAAGTTAAAATGGCAGTGGGCAAGTAATGCTTGTTACAGGAACGAAAGACGACTCAGCAGACGATCCGAATCCTTGATGAGAGACCGCGTATCGGTAAGCGTAGCATGGGACGTTCCCTGAGCGAGGTGGACCGACCACCTTACGGAGTTTGGTTAGGCAGTCTAAATGTGGAAGGAAAATACGCGCTACGTCGTGGAGTTGCGGAAATCGGCCCGTATAACAATACAATGTGGAAGGAAATCGGGTCTTGTAGACTGCGATGCGCTGACTTGATTGATTGATTGATTGAATTTTTACACATTGCAGGAAAAAGAATCCTTCTCAGATAAAGATGGAACTAATTATAAGGACATCTGCTCATAGCATTTCAGATTTCAGTACTGATTTCAGACAACAGTTGAATCCAGCACTCTTTCTCCGTAATACTCATGAAGCAACTGACTCATAATGATTTATTAATAAGCAACAAAAAGACAAACAACAAACACAACAAACAAAAATACAAATAAAGAGTTATTAATATTATCCTGTACATTCTACCGAGTGACAGCTACTGTCATTTTGATGTTTCAGCAATTAGCGATGTCTATTTGACACGAGGAAGATACAATGCAATGGTTGTTGTTATGCAATTAAGGTACCTACAGGTATTCTCCATCAATGAACCTTTACGTAATAACACCAGTATAATTAACAAAAAATACCTTTAAAAGAAACCTGCTTCAATGAAATAATCCTTAAAATATCAATCTCTTGGTGTAACGAGGTGCATTGACACCGCGCAGGTGCGAAGCGTGCGCGAGCACCTTGCGTTCACTCATGAGATTCAAATGAGATTGTATTGTCTCGATTCTCGATTCTCGGTGTCTCTTAGTCTCCGAATTTTATTGAATGTTTTACGGTGTAATCAGTAAAATAATCGATTTAATTTAGTCAATTATGTGAGTGTTTAGTTGTAATTTGGTTTTGAGGCAACACTTTTTGGTCTTTTTTATTTTTAGTTGCAAAAGGTATTTATATTGTTAATTACATTTTAAATGTTGAGTATTTAATCATTTCTGTGACAGAACAGGCTTACCCGTTACTAACACAATATTATTCACGGTAAATGATTTTGAATTCGTTTTGTTTTTGCATGTTTTTAGTGACAACATCGAACGAACAAAGTTAATTTCAAATAAACAAAACTACTAACATGGAAAAAATCCGATAAATTCCCGAAAACATAGACTACAGTCTTACTTGAATGCATAACTTTTTTTAACAATTAGATCATTTTAAATTTTCAAGACGACGACCGATGTGGCACAGCGGGCGAAGGTCCGCCTGCGACACAGGAGGTTGCGGGTTCGATTCCCGCCTTGGGACAAATGTTTGTACGATCTACAAATATTTGTTCCGGGTGTTCTGGGTATTTGCTATGTTTAATAAAAAATATCTATCTATGTAATGTATTGTATTAAGTATATCAGTCATCTAGTACCCATAACACAAGCTCTGCTTAGCTTGGGGCTAGATGATGCAGTGTGGATTGTCCAGCAATATTTATTTATGGATAACCAAATGCTTCAATTTCATGGTCGAGAGCGGGAGCGCGTGGGACACCGTCGACTACTTTTGCGAGGAAGTGGTGGTCCCAAAAGAAAAGTGACAGACTTAAGGAATCTATCGCCTCAACATACCCAGGTCTGAGGTGCGTCGACGCCGTTTTCCGCAAGCGCTTTTTAAGTGGAACGGCGGTAGGGGGAGACAGGACCTGCATGGAAGTCATACAGCCAAATACCTGCCCAGGGGACTGTGACAAACTGCGCAACCCTTGCAGCAGATCGGCCATCGGGATGAAAACTGCTTTCTTTATTCATTAAGAATCTTCCAAAAAGGCACAATTTTAAAAACTTTCACAAAATAAAAAGACTTAAATTATGAATGAAAATGACATATGACATAAATTAGAAATATACGTATTATACGCTTATAAGTGTTCTTTTTTTAAGTCGTTATACAAAGTTTTTATATTTCACATTTATAGTGGGTCCGTTTAAAATTTATTAAAGTTCAAAATCCATCACCTTGTACAAAACTAATCAGTAGTTGAAAATCAACTATGGTTGATGAAAATCTGAATGAATTTTTCAATTCAAATTTCAACGGGACCAATATTGAAGTATACCTTATTCAATAAGAAAACAATCATCATAATCTCATCCATTTTTTCGTCGGCTTAAAAGACTTGTCACTTGGGTATAAAGATTCGCAATCTACTTTCAACTTTGCATTTTTACTTAAGCAATGCAAATAGTGAACATTCTTCTACTCGGATCCGCGCCATGGATCAATAAGAATCTAATAAGATTCAATTACCATTGTCTCACGTTTTTTCATACTAAATCTCTAGTTTTTATTGAAAGCGATACGCGATTGTAATATACTTAGAGTTTTTATTGTGAAGCGATTTAAATTCCCAATCGATTGCACTTCTTATTCCGATTGATATTTCATCGAGTGATTAGCATAATAAGTATAAGTATAGCGGAATTAGGCTGGTCACGAATGATACAAAATTTGATGTGGGAGACCTCCCATAAAAGTGCCGATAACTAGCTCTAGCCGAAACAATAAAACCCGATGAGTCCCGAATCCAAGTTCGTTTAGAACGGCGAACCTTAGGGGGCTTCTTAATTACCTTTAAACGAAAACAAAATCGACTAATAAAATGAAAAAAATACGATCTATAAATATAATAAAAGCAATGATTGATTAATATTTTATCGTGACAACTGATTGTACCCTAATATGTTTAATCATTTATTTTCAGAAACAGAATATGGTACTGCCATCGCTGTCAACATTGTCTCATCACAGCTGTCTCATCACATTTGACAGTGCAATTACATAAATTATTAGATAGTTAGCTACACATTAATATAAAACAGGACAAAGATTATTAACATTATTAAGTGCATACTAATTACAACTTGATTAAGTTGTTAAAGTGTCATTTAAGAAGTCTTATAAGCTATAATAATATTTATTATATGTCTTTATTTTATTTACAGATAGATCCAACCTGTCAGTTTCTATAAGTAGGAGGATTATGTCAGTAAAGCGACACTGCTGCCCATTCTCCTCACATCCAGACCACGGAAAAATTAGAGTTCAATTGCCGTACAGAAGTCTCGCCAAAACTCAAAAATGGGTCGACCAATTTTATGTTGTATGTCTTGGATCCCGCTAAGAAATTAATCAGACAAGAACAGCGGAGGAGTTAGAAAAATACATGATTTCCACTTCCCTCCATATAAAGCAGGAGACAGGACAGAGCTAGGCCAATAGGCACAAAAGGGACGTTTTACAACAGGGTGAGCCGTTAAGACGGTTCTTAACTTAACTGCTATAATTGCTGCATTGTAAAATCTCCTCGTGACAATGTAGGTGAGGTGAAGGCGAAGTGAGCTGTCGTCCCGTGCCTACATAAGTAAGTACGCGCGGCTACATATCAAGCCATACATTTCTAGTATAAGCTGATCTCTCTTTGTATGGAAATCCTATACAAATAAAGATCAGCTTACACTGGTACATGTGTGTGTACATAATTCACTTCAACTAACTTATCCCGGGAAGATTTTGACGTAATAGAACGGCAGAGAGAACGAAGGATTTATCTATGTAAAAGTCTATCAATAGAAACAATTGCTACGTTTGAAAAAAACTCCAAACAACTTGCCACTTTTTTTTCATACCAAAAAGTTTCTATATTGTAATTAAAAACTTATTGCAGACAATAAAATGATTCAACGTACGACAATGAGTCACACGTCTGTCTGTCACAGCGGTTGGAATGTTTTGAATATTTTTGTATTAATCTCCCCTTCGCAGACTCTGAGTCATGCGCGTACGCACTTTAATACGAATTTAGTAATTAATTTGTGGTGGTTACAGTTCATCGTATGATTGGAGTTGTTGTGAAGAGTTTGCGTCCGTTGGACTGAATGAAACTACCTATGTGGTCTTTATGATTTGTTTTCTGTTTGGAAAGATAATATTGTCTTACTTGATAGTTTTTTATTATTATTTTGTTTAAGCAAAAGTTTATTTGTGTTGTAGGTTGGTTTTATTTTATGAGCTAAACCTTCACGAATTTAATTTCACTGGATAGTTAACTAGAAAAGTCAATGTTTTTTTTAAATTTAAAACTAGAATTTCGCCTGCATTTTGGTGGTTTTGTACCGTTCCCTTCGAACTTTAACATTCCCTCCACCTCCTTTAAAGAGTAGTTTTAAATATAATACTTGTAGCTTATAGCACACAGGAATAATGTAGCTTTCTAACAGTGAAATATTATTTACAATTCATTACTTTTGGAGATCATAATATAAACAAACTTTACCTCTTTATATAATAAAAGTATACATAAATAATTCACTTGAAAAAAAACCATTGGGTCATATAGAAAATATCCTTTAAAACAGTTAACGTATAATAAGGTAAAATTAATTGGAAACGCTAACAAGATATATCACCTGACCTGTAGGTATCTTTTCTATTCTATTCACTTCATCAATTGGTACACTACTATTCTACGAGACAATTAATAAAGTCAACAGCACACGTAGCATGACAAATTCTATGTCTATTCTACCAAGAATAGACAACGTTCTTTCTTTCCAATTTGAAAATCTCTTCTACCAGGGCGGGGCGCCCCGTAGACTGTAGAGAACATGAATCTTTCTCCTCTTCAGTTTTAAGATCGCCATGCTAAGGACGGTAGAAATCTTTCAATAATCTGTCATGTTGTCTATTCTTCCGTCGATAAAACCCGTTTCTATGGTGGTCATACAACGCGTGCAGATAGATACTCTTAAAGAGAATTTAATAAATAAAAACTCAACTTAGTACCTACAGAGCTATATTAGTTGTGCACGTAAGTACGCATGTCGCTGTAGCCAGGCCTCAAATAGATGGATCACGTCAACTGTAGAACTTTGCTCTCATATGCTGAAGATAAGACTGTACCTATTCACCATACAACTATTAACATGACCTATTTTCCTAACCAACCTACTTATCTCACTGTTTATTTCATTACTCGTAGCCACGCGCGTAAAAATAGCTCATGTGTTATTCTGACGTTACGTTAAATTACTGTGAAGTTTCATCAAAATCCGTTTAGTAGGTAGTTAAAGTGGTTTTTCTGTTTGAACATAAAATCGCAAAACAGTATAACAAGTAAATCTAGAAACTAACTGAGTTATTGTGACAGCCAGACTCTCAGACGCCTAAGATGAAGCAGTCCAATGTGTAGTATCATCAAGATGATGGTGTATTAAACGTTAAAATCATATTTTAAATATATTATGAACAATACCAAGGGATATCAAAGATATAAAAGATAAAACATAAATATTCTTTTATCTTTTATCGTGTTGCATAGTAACTGGGTTGTAGAGGTCAGGTAGACAGTCGCTCCATATGAAACTCTGGTATTCAGCTGCATCTGGTTAGACTGGAAGCCGATCCCATCAGAATTAGGATAGGGCTAGGTAGATGATGTAGATGATGATTATGAACGACTATTATCCAACAAAAACACCTAGATATCACGGCCAAAATGAAAACTAATGACCTTCTTTCAGAAAAAATCGCTAAAAATCCAGTCCAATAAACTTTGACATTTGAACAAGATCCTGGTTGTAACCGCCAGCAAGGGCGATCCCCCATCGGCTAGATACTAGCAGATAGTGATGGGCAGTTAAATCCCGCAGCTGCCGTGTGCCGCGTGCCGCCCACCTGCCGCTCATACGGATTTCCCGGGCGATGACCCAACACTAGGGACTAGGGAGCAAAGTATCGGAAATATTGGATTTTGCGTTGGATTTCACTGCATTGCGTTATCGGATATGGCCCTTTCTAATTTGATTTTTTGGCAAGATACCAATGTGAATCTACCCAATTTATTTACTGGCTGTAAATACTAATAGTATATACATCTTTTAAAATTATATTTAAAAATAAAACAAGTAAAAAAAGTAGAAACTCCGTCGAAAAATTTCAACGCTGTGGGGGGTCCAAAATCATGTATCGAACTCATGGTATCCGGTTGTGCCATGTTCTTTCCACCACGTATGACTTCGAGTTATTTCATCCAATGACATGAAATGTCGGATACATGAGTCCTGAATTTCCTCATCTAGCGGATGTCAATTTTTGACAGATCCTTTATTTTGAATTGTTATTTTATTATTCTGCAAGTGCTGTGCACTTTTATTAGTGACGAATTCACTGTACCTGAAACTGGTCGTGATTTCCATTTACGTATGTTTTAGTGAGTAAATTGTTGAAGTACCATACAAATCTTTAAAAAAAAATCCACGAAAATAGAAAAAAGCTGGCAAGCATACCTACTATGAGCGCTGACACCAGGTGGCCCGGGAAAAGAGTACTTGAAAGGACCTTTACTTTATAAGTAAATTTAAAATATATACAAAACAACAGAAAATACCCGAAATACATGGTAGTTATTCTTTGTTCCCAGTCATGGCAACACCTTGCATGCAATTGTATCACAAAGAACATTTCACCGAAGCGTGAACACATCGATATAATAAAAAAATGATATTAAATAATTATTATAAAGACCTCATCAGCCTTTAGGTACATTCGCGAAAAAAACCTGTATCAAAAACACATAATTAATGCAATAACATAAAAATATCATCCTTTATAAATATTAAATAGCGATTGTCATAAAAAGGTATTAAAATAAAAACGAAGGACACCGTAGCAGTCGTTGAAGTCACTGTGGTCAAATTAGGGTCTCTGGGTCAAATACGGTAGTTTTTGACAAACAACAGGTGCGTTTAATGATATAGTCCAGGTGTAAAGTGAACTAAAACATTGACATAATTTCAAAGTCGATTTTTATTCACTGATTATATGTAAGCTGGTTCCCCATAAAGGGTTGCAAGGCTAAGGATTTAAAGGTGTACTTTTGACGTAATTCAGGATGACTCAACGTGCCCTAGCCTTTATCGATGGAACGAACGACTGCATTCTTATTTCTGTTACTTACTTTAGTTACGCAAGTTTTTTTGTTAATATAGAATCAAAATAAAAATAAAACTCTTTTATTTCGGGCAGTACGTATTCCCTAAACACAACTTGATAAAGATGACAAGATGTCAAAAAATAAAATTATTAAAGTTGTTAAAATTTATGATCAATTATATTTATTTCTGTCAATTGTTTTTTATCTAGTAACACTTAAACACATCAAACAAGCAAAACAACATTTTAATCCAATGAGGTTGGTGTTTCCCTTTCTGTCTACCAACACTAAGAAGTAACACCGAAACAAACTCAGCGACCAAACACTCTTTTAATTTAAGTCCAGACATTAGCTAACTCAAATCATGTAAAGATTAAGCAGATTTGTGTCGGAGATGGTCTATTGCGGAAAGTACCATACAGAATTAAGTGGAACAGTCTTTTCAGTAAACGCGTTTGTCAGTAATCTTGTAATTTACTAGAAATTGATAAGCGTTCAGCTGCCGCCTGTCACCCCGGTATGACACCGTCAACGTCAAACTAACGTAAGTGGGTCCTGAACGGTAAATGTTTAGGTAAATTGCCAAAAACTAAGAATTCCAATAAGCATTTTCCATTAAAGTATCCTTCTCAAGAACTCTTAACAATTACACCGAGAACTCGTAGACTAAATATATTCCTATAAGAACTCAAAAAACCTCATTAAATTCATTGACGATCATCCCGATTTGGACAAACAAATCCTTCGCAACAAAAAACTACAAAACGCCGCCAGGTAGCGATCAGCTGGGCAGCAGGTTGTTGCGCATGTGCGCGTGCGACGAGATGAGCGTTGCGTTAGTGTGCGCGGACAGATGCTGCGAACATCTGCCGCGGCGCGTGCGCTTGTTCAAGGAGTAAATAGTTTTGGTACTTGGAATGTTGGCGGATAAAGGATTGATATGGTATTTCAACTATGAAACTACCGGATTCCTACTGGTAAGTAAACATAACATAACATTACGCCTATATTCCCAGTAGGGTCAGTCAGAAGAGCACCTTAAGTGCAGTTTAAGTCCGGGGCGAGTAATAGGGGGCGAGCATTTTGCCATCGACCGGGCACGAATCCAGACTCCGGGCTGCTACTGAGAAATTCCAAATAGAACAACCCAATAACACTGCCTGACCAGATAATCGAACCCAGGACCTCATGCACAGCAGTGTTGCTTGTAACAGTTTGATAAACAAGGCAGTCAACATATTAAGTAAGTATGTATTTTTTATTTATCAGAAAAAGGTTCACTATTGCTTATCGTATTAGCTAACACACGTCCGCTCCTGGAAATATGCCTACCTTCCTTTCTGAGCCAAGTGCTTTGCCGGCTACCGTTCCTATTTCGTATAAGTTGGTTCTGCCAGGATCATTTCTGATTTAGTCCTTGGAGGCTATGGGAACAGGGTGTAAAGTTCCTCATCCACCATAGAAAAGGGAGGATCCTCTGGCCAGACGGGTGTTGTGTCTGGTAGGTTACTGCCCGACACTGGTTGTTGGGTTCTTTTATATATGTTCAATCGCGCGGATAACTTTAATATCGCGATGTAGGATACGTCAGATTTCGTTCGTATGTGGTGACATAGATGTCGCTACAAGTCCTAAATAGTTGAAAACCTTAATACGATTTCTGTAAACTAAGCTTCCCTGACCGTAATTGCCTATCTATATCATTTTTAACCCAACTGTTAGTTGCAGTGATAACCGCGTTCTTACTAACAAATTCTTCAGATTTAATATATTAGTATCGATATGCAAGTATCAAGACTATGGCGTCGCGGTTGCTCATCGGTCAGCTGCTTCGCAGGCATCGCGCGCATCTCGCGTCTGTCTGTCTGTGTGTCGGTGAGGCTGCAAACGGCTGGACACGGGATGAGAGGATAGCGGAACACCACATGGTGTTGTAATTGGCAGTATGTCATGGCTTTTAACCACCACTGGGAATGTTTAGGAAGTAAAGAGGAAGATTTACGGTACTTATTTATTTAATACTTTAAGCACACAAATGTACAGAAGCGGACTTTTTTTATGCCATAGGCGATACGGTACTCACATTGGGATAGCTAGAAACGACCGCTTTCTTTCTCTTAGCGTGTGTAAAACACCTCTTTATACAGGTTTTTTTTGTTAAAAAGGGGGTGAAAGTTCACATAAACAACATTTATAAATATGAAATGCCATAAATTTCCCGATAAAAATGTATGAAACAGCGGTTCTTTTCTATTACCTATAGTGTTAGTCTAAAAGTGAAAGTTGTTTATAACCATGAATACTTACTGCAGTGCTATTCTGTAAAAATCTCACCGTGAAAACGTACTAATTATGCTAAAAAGGATATCACCTATGATGGAGCACAATTTTACAATATAATCTACCATAAACTGTAAAAAATGTAAACTCTTTCAGCGTTTTTAAATCACGACTATTATTTGGGAATAAAACAGTTGAACGTGCAACCCAACCAATATGAAAACATAATTATTGTTATTTTTTATTTTCATATTTTATTTTTGGACCAAAATATCAGAGGCTTAAAGGTACCAAATGAAATAACCCACTACAGAAAGAGCCTTACTCTTCAAACTAAATTTAGTTCCGTTCTTAAGTCACTACGATTCCAATGTTAATTTTGACACAAGAGTAGCGTTTAGCGTGCGCCAAGCGTGATCCTAAATTTGGCACTAGCATCAAACTCAAGAGTACAAAACGTCTAAATCCCAATGTCGATCGATCGGGATTAAAATTAAAGCATGCTGATCGCCCGCCGGAGTCCGTAAAGCTAGTTAAAGCAACCCGCTACCGCTCTCACCTTGCGCCACGGTGAGTCACCGTGACATTGACCGCGCAGTCTCTCTGTAATTACAACGTTACATCTCGTGCGCGTGCGTCACTCGTTCGTCCACCTTTAAGTTACCGCTGTTATGTCAACGATATGCGATCATAAACGGCCATATAGAAATTATGTGATAGTAGAAATTCTAGGGGATTTTAACCTCACTAATCGTCTTTTTCAGTTTATCTTAGACATCACTGACATCGGTGAAGGAAAACATCGTGGGGTAATCTGGACTTGCAATGAATTAATGTCTGAAATTGCCAACTCCTCAAAAACCTTGAATAAGGCCTTCTCTGTCTGAAAAGAGGTCTTTGCTCTGCACTGCAGTGAGACCATAATAGGCTGCTATAATTTAATCTACCATTTAATCTATCCATTTCAACTACTTTTTACCATTTTAACGATTCTTCTGTTATCATTATCACACTTCAGAAATCCATGAAGCGGTTTTGATAGAACGGTACAAACAATGGTCAATTTAACACGTTTTCTGTGTGACACCTGCACTCGGCGAAATGTAGTATAGAGTAGGTACCTGTGGAAGCAAACTAATTTAAAAAATGCGAAAGTTTGCCGGTACATACTTGTGTGTGTATATTTTTGTTTCCTCCTTTGGCGCTGAAACGGCTTAAGGGATTTAGGTGAAGTTTGTTATGAAGGAAGCTAGCCGAAACAGTGAAGTATTCCCATAGGAATTTCGGATCGTCCCATGTTGACTATAAAACGCGGGTAACGACGCAAGACGCAATTTGTCTAGTAGTAAATCCTATAATCAACATAACCACACCTTGGTGCTAATCTGGTACCTCAATAACTAGTTAGTACCCACCCAATATTAACGTCATTTAAGAACGAACAAAACTTTAAGGCATATCCTGTTCCTAACTAAATGATCATTTAAAATTAATTGTAGGAAGTCACAAAAAGTATCTCAAATAGTCGATATCCTGCTGGCCCGTGCCATAGACAAAAAGTGTGAGGTTATGGCCTGCTGCTCTAGGATCTATGGTTCTATTTATTTTACTTTTTATTGTAATTGTAAGATTTGATACAGGATCTACTTGATTACAATGACAGCACCAAATTTCCCTTCCTCTGAACTTGGGAGCTTTGAATTCAAAGTTTCGTGAGTGTTTAATGAAATGAATACCTACAAGATCCCTACCTAATGCCTTATTCTTCGCTATTTTCAATTATATCCTACATTATAAGACTGTTATTGGCTTTTATTAATATTTTATTCTATAAGTAAAGGCTATTAAATTGCCTACATTCTAAATTACTTAGCTGCTGTAATTTTCACCTGTAAATCAAACATTTGTAGGCCTTGCAAGGCAGTTAACTAGTTATACTTTTTACTATTTAACACCATGTACCTTCATGTACATTATAACTGTGTGTCACAAATAAATAAATTTGTATTTAAATAACCGATACAGATGCACTGGCTAGATTATTTAGGTACTCAGACTAATAAATCATGATTCGGCCTTATTTTGGTTTTTCGGCCATAAAACATCCGAAGCCCCGTACAAGCAGAAAATCAAAATTACGTGTTTTGTCGCGCGTCATTCGGCCTACTTCGTAAAGCTTGGTGTTCGAAATAAACGAATTATTTTATTGGAATTGTCGTATATTTTTTCTTTTAAACCTTCAATTTTATCTTCCTCTCGCTAGGTGTAAAGAACTAATACCTTATATTTTTACTGTCTACATCATTGTCGTTTTTGACTTCGTTTTTGCCTGAATAATCTGAAGATCCATTTCGTTTAACGTTCATACATCAGGTTATACACACATGCTAGTTGCGAGTACATACCAGTCCAGTCGAGTGAATCATATTCAGGATAAAATAACGAAAATAGATAGCGAACAACACCATTCCTAAATAGCTTTGTCTGCTGTCTAGACAAGATATTACCCATCATACTACTTTTGCACTTATTTCTATGAGAGGTTACCACTTGACCGCATCTAACCGGCCACAGTTCGTCTGTCTACCTGTCCGTCCGTGAGAAGAGAACAATGAGATGCTACAAAAAATTGGAGAAATTAACGGAACCACACAAAAACTCTGACGACAGATGCTGACAAAGGGTGTACAGACGAGTGCTAAAGAGTTTTGATCCATTTTAAAGTGAACTTAGTGAGTCCTATACATTAAGGTAGGGAATATTGTGTCTTTGTACGTACCAAAGGAGACACCACTCATCACTACAACGTTAAAATTTATTATTGAGATAGTTTACGCAGTCGAAAAATGTTAGTTCATAAAATAACAAAATATTTTTTTTAATCAATTCAAAGTATTTTTAATCTGTTTGTTTAACGCTATTAAATGGTAACCGCCATATTATTATGACATACGGCTGTGTTAACTATAAAGTGACAACTGTCAACTGATACTTTTTATTTTTATTATATTTTAGTAACTAGCGCAACGCATTTGCTTACACAGCCAACTGGCGTCTTTACCACAGCCATGCAATGCAGCGTCCACTGCGTCCAGCGTTTTCATCAAATTCCCCAGCCCAGACCACGATGCCTGTGGTTTTAAATTCGTCCCTGAATAATATCGATCAGATCCAGCCTGTCCCTTTGCTGTCCTCTCCCAGCGACGCCCTAAGCCGGTATCCCGCAGGGGGTGCCCTTAGCGAATAGTCACTAAGTTTGTAAGTTTGTGTATTATTTAGATAGCAGTGTCTCATATTTTGTTAATTATCTGTCTAAAATAATAGTTAATTAAATTTTTAAAAAAACCAAGCGTTATTCCCATTCTTGACGAAGCTTATAGGCTATTTAAAATCAAGCTCCGATCGTTGGAAGCAGGTAAAACCTCGGGGCACAGCTGGTATATTAATATAATCTTTTATTAACAGTTTTGTTACTACCAGTACCGGAAGCCAGTCGGTGTCGGCACGAGCTACGGACCGGTAAAAAGTAGTCGATTGTATTATATCGATCGCCGAACACCACAGAGTATCGACACTCATTGTAACATCATAAGGCGTTACTTAGTATGGACATGGATGGAAGGTGAACAAGTTAAAAAAGAAAATAAAGAAAGAAAATCTTTGATTGGCAACAGGTTGCACGGTAAATAGTTTTTACTCTATATCTATACGTCATCTGCCTAGCCTTTTCCCAACTAGGTAGGGGTTGGTTTCCAATCTAACTGGATGCAGCTAAATACCAGTATTTTACATGGAACAACTGCCTATCTTACCTCCACCACCCAGTAACTGGGCAACAAGAGTAACAGGGACAGCCACCATTTCCATCTTCTTAGCGTGCGTTTGTACAGTAGAGGTTTAATGTTATAACATACCTTATTGCATACAGGCTGGTATAACCTTGGTTCTCTCTATGGTTATAACCACTCAATATAGGTGGAAATACTTTAGAGAAAGTTTTTTTTTAACAAATGCCATAAAGTTAGACAAGGCCTATTATTTATCATAGTTAAATATCCCGGTCTACAGTAGGTATCTATGTGGTCTTACCTGGGCTACAAATATGAACCACATGTGGGCAAACGTCTCTTAAATATCACACACATCTCCAACCATTGCATTCTCCGTCAAACGCGTCCAAAACGTTTGACAGCACGGTTGGCGCAGTGGCTGAGCGATTGACTGCTGTCGTGGTTTAGATTTCCGCAAGAAACAAATATTTGTATGGCCTAAAGGTAGTTGTTCCAGATGTGGCTGTTTGTGTATGAGAAATTGAATTTTGTAAACGCATAAAAAATAATTTCCCAGTGTGGGGCAACGTATAACAAAAACAAAACTAACACTCTACTAACCTATGAGCATTCGAACCTTCTTGGATATTTATTATAAGTTTATTGTTTAATACCCCAAAAGACAGAGAAACTGTCACTAGCCTATTTCCAGCCACAAAAATGAACCCTGAACTTATGTATATGTTGCCAAAAACAACGAAAACAGATCGGCCTCGAAATAATTTGGAGAGAGTTCCGCATCTGTCGTTTCACTTTCTCTCGTTAAGGACATAATATCTACCTACGCATTAAAAATGGCGGCGAGCTGGTCGGAAGTGTCGTTAAATAAAACATATTGTTAAATGATAAATTATATTTATTTCTGTAAATAGGTTTTTACGAACACTTTTACACGTCAACAAGTAATTTAAAAAAAAAAACGAATTTGGTGTTTCCCTATCTGACTCTGACATCTTTCTAAATCTTTTGGTAGCTACATCCGGGATACGCGAAAGCCTAAGGTTTTAGACTGGATTGAACAAGACTTTGACCGGCTAGTTGGTCTAGTAGCTAGAAGCGCTACTGCTGAGCACTAGATCCTGGGTACGTTTCCCTGGTCGGGAATTGTTATTAGGTTTTTCCAACTGGAATTTCTAAGTAGCCCGGAGTCTGGATCTGTACCCGGATGGTGGCAATAAGCTCGCCCCCTATTACATGGAACTTAAACATAACTATCGAAATGTGGGTGGTTTCTATAGATACGCCTCTGCCTAACCCTTCGGGGATTACAGGCTTGATGTTGATGTTGTGTTTGAACAAGGCTTGGATGTCGTGATTGTCCAGTGGTTGAGTATTATTTAGGTCACGCGGGAATCCAACCCACGACACGCGGCACGGCTGTCGATCGCTCAGCCATTGTCGCAGTGACTGAGCGATCGACAGTCGTGCCGCGTGTCGTGGGTTGGATTTCCGCACGGAACAAATATTTGTATGGCCTACAAGTAGTTGTTCCGTTGTTTATTTTTAAAGGAATTTCTAATCCAGATGCTAAAATAATTAAATGAACTCGACAACGTTTTATCTAGACTTCTCGATGAATATCGATATGCCGATAACTAAATAGTTTTCTTTTTAAATTTTCGAAAGCGAAGACGATATATTGTAACAACGATACTATTATACTATTCCTAGCCCAGCTCTAGGTATCATTATGAACATATCTCTTAATCTTCTTATCTAGTACAAAATAGATATTTTTTTAATCTCTAATCTTTATGACATCTCTATAGATACTTAATCCCAGCCACTAATCTCGCTTATCTTTTTCCTCAATAATTCAGCATACAGGTAACTCTCTACCAAACATTCCCATTTATCCACTAAGATCAACCAACTCAGTAAGAATATCTTTCTACCAAGAACAGCCATTTACTAAGATAAATATATAACACTGATAAGTCTGAAATCACAACACGATTACGTACATAATGTATATGTCAACCTCGTTGGGTAGAGGGGAGTGGATGCTGCGATCTCGAGCCACGCCCCTCGCGAGATCGCCCAATGAGAAGCGAGCATCTCGCTCGATATACTTATGTGCGATGTGCTTGTCAATAGAATCTGATTCTGGTAATGTACGAGAGGGGAAAATTGGATAAATTACCTATAGGGGTGAGTGAGAGAGATGAAAATGAATGAATGGAAATGGGAGATTGATGTAACGTAGATTGGTTGTCAGTTTCTACCTACCTAATTTCGACGATAAGTAGTAGGGTAGGTCCATACTTCCACACTGTAAAGTGTTTTGGTAATCAAAAGAATATTTATTCAGAATGAAAAGGAACGAAAAGATAGAAAGAAAGAAAAGAAAGAAATTAAAGAAAGAAAGCTAAGAAAACAAAGAAATATATTTATTTGGGACGCGCACAGGAAATATAAAAAAGATTTGTTGAAATCAAAAAGGTTCTTATTTCAGAATAACAGAGAGGCTCGCCGCTAAGTAACAATAGATGATAGTTAAACTACGCTTGCCGAGTCCAGTCCGTTGATGGGTGACCATCCATTACAAATAAAGACTACTCCGTGTCTCAAAAAGCACGCTGAGCCATTGGGCCCGGCTAAAATTTCTAGATCTTTAGCTCGCTAGCTTTAGTCGTTACGGGTAGTCCGAAAGTGTAACAACCAGCAGGCTGGTTGTCAGGCTTTCCATAGGGGTATCATGCCTAGTTACACTCGTTTGTGGAGGTCCGACCCAGTTACACTGGCTTGTGGAGGTCAGACAGACAGTCGCTACATGTAATAACATGGAGCGACTGTCTGGCGATGCCAGTAATGACTGGCATTTAGCTACATCCGATTCAACTGGAGGCCGACCCCAACATATCTAGTTGGGAAAAAGCTTGGCAGACGATAAACATTTTAAAGTAATTTTATTATAGTGCTTAGGTACCTACCTTCTATTGCTCACATAGATTTTCCCACTGGCACAAAAATAGAAAAATAGAAAACTGCTCGACCAATTTTAAAGAAATCGTTTGTATGTGTTCGAGTGGGTCCCAGGATGGTTGAGATTCACAATTGAACCCGGTGGGTGGCATCGTTCTTTCGGGTCCGCTTATTCAATATGAAACTGGGTTATGGAATGATACAATAGGTAGATACTTAAGTATATCCCTGGTAACAGATTGACAGCGCTATTTTACCTGAATGTGTAAAATGAAGGTAATTTACAAAACAGTTTCGTAATGTTAGGTAAGTAGTAAACAGGCCAGCACATCAAGCTACACGAATCTGTCAAATTTCTTTGATGGTTTTCCAACTTAGAAAAAAATCATGTTCAATGGGTAAATTTGACAGTTTGGGATAGCTTGATGTGCTGGCGTCTGTACCAAACATTACCTAAGTAGGTACTGCTGATAAGTAAGGATACAAATTATTATGGAGTCATCTCGCAACCTATCGAAAATATTACTGACGCGATGCGTGATAGCGATTACCCACTAAGGTGCGTCAGAAATTGGTTTACGTAAATTACACCTAATGCCATTTGTAATGTAATAATAATAATACATTCGTTTATTTTTCCCTTAAAACATAGGTACTTACAATTAGGATTAGAACAACATTGGAAGAGAGACAGGAGCCCTAACTAATGCTTAGTCTTGTGTCTTGAGTATAGGTAGCTATGCGAGCCCGATGTCGAGTCCCATTTATCCGCTGAAAACCACTCGAGTTTACTTAAACATTTATTTATTTTTAACCGTTGCCCCACACTAGGAATTTCTCCTGTGTCGCGGGTGCGTTTACAAACATACAAACTCACATACACAAACAGCCAGACCCGGAACAACTACCTGTAGGCCATACAAATATTTGTTCCGTACGGGAATCGAACCCACGACACGCGGCGCAGCAGTCTATCAGTCAGCCACTGCGCCAACCGTGCCGTCATGAAACATCTGCACGTAATACTATTGTAAGCTGACGCCTGCCGAGCTAGGTGCAACGCGGCCACAGGCAAAGAATTTGGGGAGGGACACAGCGGGGGAAGGAGGAGGGGTTGTCGCAATAAGTTGAGTACCGGAATCACAGAACAAATGGAAGTATTCTATTCTTATTGGCAAATGGGGTCATATTTGAGACGTTAGTCTCGTTTCGTCTCTAACGTTTTAAGCGGGAAGTTTACAATTAATTAAAGTACATTTAAGGCCAAAACGAAAAAAAACAAATATTATGGGAGGATTTTAGAATTACGTGATGATTTTGAAGGAGGTCACGACCCCTACGACCCCCCGCCCCACTCAGACTGCCACTGGCTAGGCTCGCACGGAATACTGGAGCGGAGGTGTGAATGGGAAGAAGCAAAAATGAAAAGTCTGGGCACTCTTACCAAAGTATTATTGAGTAACAACTTTAGAAATTTGATTCTTAACAGAGTACCTACATATTGTAGTATAATACAACTGAATTCATATATTGTAATTGAATAAAGTTCCTTGAAGGTATTTTTCAATGGAATCACAATCATGCTTCATATTTACCCCAAATTAACCTAAACCAAACCTACACAGTAAATACTAAAACGAAAAAGCGGTTAGATTGTTGATTGAATGTTTCCAAGAAATCATTATAAATGAAATAGGTCCCGGGCTATTTCATTTGTTTTGCCAGTGACGCCGAAAGATTTCTTGGAAACAGGTCCACCCTAACCCCTTTCTTTTAATAGTAGAAACTTACTGTACATGCGTTGTGTATCCTTTGTGGGAAGTCCCAAATAATTAAGAAATGGTGACTAAGGGATCAGTGACCTTTCAGTAATTTTACCGCGGTATTTTACTTTCGTTTGACTCTGTGTATCGATTCATCTTCTTTGAAAGCCATAGAAAAGAGATCGAATATACGCCCTTGATCGCCCCTTCCATAAAATAAGAAAAGTAAAAATGAACTAGATTATACTGCCATCTATTGACGTTCAGTTTCCGCCTGTACCCGGTGTTTTAATTGCACCATAGATGGCACTGTATAACATGTTGTTTAAATGTTTTAGCTATTCGACACTAGATGGCAGTGTCTGTAAGCTATAAATTCCAATATCATTGTTTTATTTATACATTAATCTGATCATAATTATGCCATAAATGTCTTTTATATTTTTTATTTAAAATTACAGTAATTACTAATCAAAATAATCAGTCAAACTTGATGAAATCAGTTAAAAGACTTTTTTCGCGCGGATATTTGAATGAATGATCAAGCATTAAGCAAAATCTCTCTTCGTTTTTCAATCATTTCAGTCATTTCTTTTATTTTATGACTAAATTAAGTAGTCCAAATTACTTGAAAAACAACATAGATATGGATTACGGTTAAATTATATTATTTTATTCATTATGACAACGGAAAAAACAGGAATTTACGAATGGAAGTTGGGCGAGGTAGCCCGTGCGCGACTTTGCAAAAAAGTTTACTCTAACGTGCGAATTGTGAAAAACGAAGATGGATTGTTTCATGACGACAAAGGTACAACATTCAATTGTTTCGATTTAGACTAAATACGCAAAATAAAACAAACGCAATGTTTACATTGATCTTGCTAGGAATGACGCTCGATCACACGGGATTTCCTAGCTTTATTTCTCTCAGGTGTAATTTATGAATACGCGCCAATTTCTTGGAAGCACTTGAATAGAAATAGTCCTCGTATACCTAAATATTGCTCATCATAACAGATAACATTCTCCTTTAACGTATAAATAGATACACGTTTGGGTACATTCAGATACTTAAGTATATTGACTGAATCTGACTCAGCAATCGTCTTGCTGGTAGGTAAACGTAGGTGAGTCATTTCTCTTCCTTTATCATTGCCAGGGTCTTCCGTTGCTGCTGATGATAACGACCAGTTGGTTCACGGTGTATTTGCATCCATGCCGTCTGTTGGTAGAGGTCAACTAAAAGCTTGGTCAAGGGGTCATCCTAGGGGCGGTGGAGGCACATTCAGACTTTGTACCAGCATCGTTAGACTCACAAAATCTGTATATAATATAATTATATAAAACAAAGTCGGTTTAGTAACACCATTTATAACTCCAGAACGGCTGGTCTGATTTATGTGATATTTCGATTTGTTGGATTTGTCTCCTCACGAATAGCAGAATATTGTAGGCATTGAAACATCGGAAAAATTCACGAAGAAAAAATTAGGAAGATGACTCATTTTCTCATACATTTTGTATTTAACTAATTAGTTTACGCAACATTTGAAGCGGTATCTACGAAAAATAATAAATTCAGCTGTTACAATTTTGTTAAAAGTTCTTACAGAGGAACTTTTGAAATTTTTAATCAACATTCTAAACAGACAGCTAAATACTGCAGCTTCAAAAAGTAGGTAGTTGATACAACCCTGGCTAATTAACTTAGAGATACAAAAAACACATTTTTCTCAGTTTTAGGCATATCGGGTAACAAAGAGGGCTCTATCACAGTTACTGAGGAGTTATGCTACTATGTGGAGACCTGTAACAGTAAGAACAGGTTCTGGCTGCCGTACACCAGTCTGCACCTGGCTGAGAGATGCAGACCTTTCTATGGACCTGCATACAAGGCTCCTAAGATCTCTCCTAAGACCCCTTCGGTTCCCAGAAAGGTATAATCAAAAATTGATATACTTTCTAGAATTCCAGATACCAATGTGTTACCATTCTAATGTTTTACAAAATAGATGAAAATCCTGTTGTATGGAAGGATAGCGTTTAAAAGAAAAAAAAAACTAGAAAAGAGGTTTATAGCTTTTGGCTTAACATTGTAATCCATTACTTCATATCTGTTCACCTGCATTGATACATTGTTTAATGTAATTTTTAATATGCCACTATAACTTTTCAGAGAAAAATAAAAGAGGACCTCACTGTACCTCTAAATGTTAAACTAAACACACAAAAAGAACCAGATCTCAACGCAACGTATGACGTAATACACACTCCATTAAAACAGGGCAAATATGAGAACGCCTTCAAAGAGTTCATTCGTCGAGGCAAGGAATCCCTCTTTGACCAATACTACGAGTATTTGCAACAAGACATAGACACCAACAAGGAGTGTCTGGACTATTTGATGAATGTCGATGCCAGTACAGAGGATAAATTTGAAATGGTCATCAAGACTATAGTTTCGGATAAAGAAATAGACAATTATTTACATCAGTGCTGGAGATATAACTATGTTCGTAAGCAAACGGATTACAGTAAAGATGCTTCTGATAGTTCTGTAAGTATTACTGTTTTATTGTTAATTCTGCATGTGATGTGGAGGAATGAGGAACATGTGGTGTGGAAAGTTTTGAGTCTGAATGTGGAGGGTTACAATATAAGAGTAAAGGAAGACCAAAGAAATGATGCATGGATTGTGACAATTATGATGTGGTTTAAAAGGTGATAGCCAAATAGAGTTAAAAGGAAAAAGCAAACAGTGGCGCTTGCACTTACCCAAATTAAATTGGGATTTGGTTAGGAAGAGGATGGTGAAGATGAAGATTTGCATGTTCGAGTTATGTCAATAAAAATATGTTAAAAATTCAATGCTATGCTAGGTTGAGCAACCAGTTGCTATGTTATTTCTGTTTTTTTAAGACCATGCAGTATCTCCCAAAGCAGACTGCCTTTTTTAAACATGGGTTATTGTGTTAGTGTTATTGGGCTTTTCTATCTGAAATTTCTCTGTAGCAGCTCGGAATCTGGATTTGTGACAGGTTAATGGCAATGGGCTCGCCCCCCCAATTACATGACACATAAACATGACCAGTATCTGCATTATGACTTGATACAATGGTACATAAACTCACGCCTTTTTCCTATAGGCAGAAACTACAGAACGTCACCTGCTGTAATCCTTACATACTCCTTTTGCTTCATTTCCATTCATAAATGTGGTCATACACGCACGCCAGTCGCAAGTACTACGCACCTGACCTTTCTGAAGAACATCACCAAAAAGGTCTTTGTATGTCGTCCTAGAGCGAACCCTGCCGGCGTTTCCGCTTACATCTGCCTTATTAATACCAACGCTTTGTTTGTCGTCTATCATTCATAGTGAACTTTAAATTACAGAACTCAACATCCCCTGTGAAGGCAATAGTAACTTTACATACTCCATGGTGCCTTGTCTGCGGGAAGCGGGAGCGTCTCCGAGAGTGTCCCAACTGTCCCTCCGCCTTCCATCTCGCTTGTAGAAGGGAATGGCTTGTCACTGTACTACGTATGTATATTTTATGGAATCAATTTAGAGAGATTACTTGAAAAGGTGTACTTAGAGTAGGATCACGGAATATCCTTGAGGAATTCCTCTTGATTGCTCTGAAAGAGTGCAGGTGCAGGGTCACCTTGGTCTCCCTGTTATTCTCTAATTCTTTTCAAGGACAAATTAAACTTCGACGACCTTATAATTCCATCCGCCGCCTTTTTACTTGCTTGACGCCTAAACATTTAAGCATAGCAATAATACACATTTTTAACAAAATTTCTCAGATCGCAAAAACCCACCGAAGAAAGAATCAAAGCCGGTGACTCTTATAGAGAAGATATTGTCCAGCACCCGCACTATTTGCTCTGTGAGGAAAGAGAAGGAGAATGTGGAGCTGTGTCCCAGTTGCATGTGGGGGCCCAGAGTTGGGTAAGAACATAAATATTTATCATCTTTCTATGGATGTGCATACTAACATAGACAAACCAAAACAAGTACTTAATACTCAATCATTTATTGCACTCCACACTTTATACTTGTGGTAGGTGGTACATTAAAAGAAGTATGAGGATTATTCTATTCAAATCCAATCGTTATTTCGTTTTACTCGTTATTACAGAGGCCAGCATATCATGCTACCCCAATGTGTCAGATTTCTTTGATAGTTTTTCTACTTTATATGAATAGAAATAAGGTTCATGTTCTATTGGGAAAATCTGACACATTGGAGTAGCTTGATGTGCTGGCCTCTACCCTGTCTGGCAAAGTGACAGCAAGAGAGCTGAAACTGTTAATCATAAGTGCATCTTGAGGATCATAAGTGTCCTGCTTGCTCATGTGGGAAAAAGGTCATAAGTTTATATTTTGTAGACCCATATAGAACTTGGATAGGGAAAATTACGATAAAGAGCATGTTAGCTGTTCTTTACCCTTGTTTTGTCTATGTTACCATTCTTTTACAGACCTCGGATCTGGTAACTAAGCTTGGCGATAAGCTTAAGTCCAGGGATGTGTGGCAGACTCTGGGTTTAGTATCATTAGGTCTCTTGAAAGCAAAGAATAGCGCAGTGAGTTCTGCAGTAGCCATCGGAAAGAATTTCACTTCGATGTTAATCGAGACTACGCACAGGGCTGGTTTTATAGGTATACTGTGATGATGCAAGGATAAGCCAATCAGTGCAGGACTTCGCTGATTGGCCAGGGTTATGTCGCTCGAGGAAAATCTTTTCATGCACCCCAGGGCTATAAATAATGACGGATTTCTGAGAGCATCCTCACTTCTTACTAATTTGCCTTTGCACCTACATAGTTATTTTTACTTCCAGTTATGACGACGTAGTATGGCACAAGCTGGGCCCGTGTCCGTGGTGGCCGGCACGAGTGCTGACTCCCGGCGCAACGCCATCTTGTTTACTGGCCACTCGCCACTCTCCTCACCACTGGCCGCTCAAGTACTACGGTAATATTTAATATTCATAATTATTTACACACACATACATGTCATGAAAACTTTGGGCCTTGAGCCTGCGCTGTCCTCATCCATCGGCTTCTCGCGATCGAGCCTACCCACGCTGTCCTCATCCATCGGCTTCTCGCGATCGAGCCTACCCACGCTGTCCTCATCCATCGGCTTCTCGCGATCGAGCCTACCCACGCTGTCCTTATCCATCGGCTTCTCGCGATCGAGCCTACCCACGCTGTCCTCATCCATCGGCTTCTCGCGATCGAGCCTACCCACGCTGTCCTTATCCATCGGCTTCTCGCGATCGAGCCTACCCACGCTGTCCTCATCCATCGGCTTCTCGCGATCGAGCCTACCCACGCTGTCCTCATCCATCGGCTTCTCGCGATCGAGCCTACCCACGCTGTCCTCATCCATCGGCTTCTCGCGATCGAGCCTACCCACGCTGTCCTTATCCATCGGCTTCTCGCGATCGAGCCTACCCACGCTGCGTTTTCCGGTACGAGGTCGCCACACGAGAGCCCTTTGGCCACAACGGCCGTCTGTTCTGCGAGGAATGTGCACCGCCTACTGACACCAAAGTTTGTAAATTCCATATAATACAGGTGAAAAGTTGAAGCAGTTGGCCATGATTATCATCATCATCTGCCTAGCCCTTTCCGAACTATGTTGGGGTGGGATTCCAGTCTTACCAGATGCAGCAGAATACCAGTTTTCTACATGGAGCAACTGCCTATCTGGCCATGATCTTCCCTCAATTTAAAATGAAATGATTATTAGACAGATTAAATCCTTACTTATGATGAGTCCTACCAATTGGTGCAATTAAAGTACCAGAGCTATGTTTTCGTATTTGATTTGGCAAGCAGTAAGAAATATGAAAAATGGAAAGGCCATAGGCCCACATGATATACCAGTAGAAGTATGGAAAGAACTAAAAGAAGATGGATTTACGTGGCTGACTTTATTCTTCAATAAGTTGCTGCATGAGGAAGTGATCCCACAAGAGTGGTGCAATAGTTCACTAGTGCCCATCTTCAAAAATAAAGGGGATGTACAGGACTGCAACAACTATCGAGGGATAAAGCTCCTGTCGCATAGTATGAAAGTATGGGAGAAGGTGATAGAGAAAAGATTACAAGAAGAGAGTGAGATTTCCCAAAATCAGTTCGGGTTTATGCCAGGCAGAGGAACAATGGACGCCACCTTTGCACTCCGCCAGTTGTGCGAGAAGTATAGATGTGCACTATAAAAACTTGCATATGGTGTTCATTGACCTAAAAAAAGCGTATGATAGGGTGCCTCGGGAAGTGTTGTGGTGGGCCTTGAAGGAGAAAGGTGTGCCTGGGAAGTATGTTGAGTTGATTCGTGCGATGTACAGCCGATCTAGTACCTATGTCCGGTCGTCTGCTGGAAACACTGACAAGTTCAGTGTGGCTATAGGATTGCACCAAGGGTCGGCCTTAAGCCCTTACCTCTTCCTGTTAATAAAGGACGCACTGACGTCGGAAATACAGGAAGAGGCACTCTGGTGCATGCTATTTGCCGACGACATTGTCCTTGTCAGTGAAGATGGACCTGAGATCCAGGGTATATTGGAGAAATGGCAACAGAAGCTGGAGAGTGTAGGCTTGAAAATCAGCAGAACCAAGACAATATATGTTCTGCGATTTCGGCGGTCTCTCCAGCCCTGAAGCCATTGCGCTTGATGGCGTGCTCCTTCCGATCTGCTCCGACTTTCGGTATCTCGGTTCACTAGTGCAAAGTGACGGAGGAATAGATCGGACTGTCAAGCACAGAATAAACGCAGGGTGGATGAAGTGGCGGCAGGTAACGGGAACAACCTGCGATTCCCACGTTCCCCTTAAACTTTAAGGGAAGATCTATAAGTCAATGATTAGACCTGCTGTCTTGTATGGATCAGAGTGTTGGGCCACAAAAGGAATGAATGAAAGGCAGTTGCATGCAGCTGAGATGAGAATGCTAAGGGGGATGTGTGGTGTTACGCGAATGGATAGAATAAGAAATGAGTATATAAGAGGAAGTCTGAAAGTGGCGCCTGTGACAGAGAAGTTGTGTGGAAATCGGCTATCATGGTATGGACACGTGATGCGAAGGAATGAGGATCATGTTGTGAGGAAAGTTTTGAGTATGAATGTAGAGGGTTACAAGAGTAGAGGTACCCAGGAAAAGATGGATGGATTATGTGAAAGTTGATATGGCTAAGAAGGAGGTGACTTCTGAGATGACGGGAAATAGAGATGTATGGAAGAAGAAGACATGCTGCGCCGACCCCAAATGAAATTGGAATAAGGGCAAGAGGATGATGATTTGGTTCGATTACCGGTTTAGGCAACGACTTTTCAAAAATGTTTGAAAACAGTTTTAATTACTTGTTTTCAAAGTAATTAAAACTGTTTTCAAACATTTTTTGAAACTCCTAAACGACTACACCGATTATAATATCTTTTTTGTGTGTTTGAGTGGTTTCCTGGAAGATTTAGATTCAGGTAAGACCCGGTAGGTGGCGCTGTTCGGGCAGGACAATGTGTCGGGTACGCAAGTAAGGAGTCCTTAAAATTCTGCATTAAACCTTTTCAGGTACACTAAACCATTCGTGGGGTGAAGCGTCCCGAATGAGTCTCTTCCTGCCCTCCCACGCGGACACAACCCCAAAGGATGAGATGCTCACCAAAGCCATGCTCGACGCCTGTGACGACTATATATCCGTCTATCTTACTTAGTAAGTACGTTTACTACGCAAGGTAAGGATGACTTGCATGTTTATTTAAATGGGGTGCAAGGGATATTGATGCATAACCTGATACCATGAGTTCAGAATATGTTTCTGCCCCCCCCCCCCCCCGCGTTTTCGTTGGCTTCTTATTTTTCTACTAATTTAATTACTTTAAACTGTAATTAAGCATGATGAAATCATCATTTCTATCAAACCTAATGAAATGTATACTTAAAAAGTAAATAATTCACTTCTTTCATAAAATATCTCATTGGGTTAAGATGGAAATCATGGTTTTTAGTTACAGTTTAAAAACGTGAGAATTAGGAAAACCCAACAAAACATTGATGTGTGTGATTGATTCAATGCTAGTGAGTCCAGAATCATGTACTAAACTCATGGTAACAGGTTGTGAATCGATGTGCCTTCCATCGTCTATTAGCAGTTCGAGTTGTTCATAGTGACGAGTCGAACAACCCGAGGTTCTCAGTTTCAATAACGGATTGTATGGCCCCCGGAGTCGATCTCGTGTGTTAATTTTACTGACTGACAACCCTGGAGTCTAATAAAGAGTAAATAATTAAAATAAGAAAAAATAATAAGGCTGAAAATAAAAGAAGTGATACTTAATTATTAATAATGATTGTTGGATGTGATTTTATTGTGAAAACAAACATGAAAATGATTGTTGATATTAGTGGATGCTAAATGGAAATTGTTTTTATAACAAAAGAGAATTAATTTTAAGTTTTACCAAAGATTAGAGTAAGTGCTCCCGCGCAGCAGCCAGGCTGCGGCAGCCGAAATATTGAGCAAATTTCTTGGGTTGGCTCCAATGAGTCTGTACATGTTAAATTGATAGCTGTAGCTTGGCTGCTATATCCGGGCTGCAGCCAAGAGCCTTGGAGAGGGTCACAGTATGGGGAGAGGGGGTGCGGCGCTGAAATAGGTTGATAATATTTGAGACATCAGTTAAACCACAAAATAGTAAATAATTATTGTCTATATGGTGGATTAACTGATGTATTACACCCACATATAAAAAAATATGGTCGAATTGAGAAACCTCTTTTTTTTAAGTTGGTTAGAATAGTAAAAATTATTTACTATTCTAACCAACTTAATTGTCTATTTTTAGAAGGTATTTCAATTAGACGGCGATTTTGAGGTGCCACGACCCATACGACCCCCTTCCCTCCCACGGACAGACTCTGCTGTTCTAATACTACCTACTACTAATAATTTTAAAACATTACGTAGTGACTGTTAACTACAAATAAAGTTTTTAATAAAATAACGTTAAAAGTAGTAAGACAACACATTTTATATCATAAGTTTTAGGGAGTGCCTCCAGCACCAGCAGCTGTTTTTTTATCTAGTTTTTAATCTATGTAGATACCAAAATACTGTGATAGTAGTAGTTAATACAGAAGTCGTACATCTACGATTAAATATGAGTATAGTAAGGCAGTAGTATATTCTAGCCAAACAGCCAAACTCATTTTAAAGTAAGAAGTTTTTCATCCTCTTGCCCTTATCCCAATTTATTTGGGGTCGGCGCAGCATGTCTCCTTCTTCCATACATTTCTATTTTCCGTCATCTCAGAAGTCCTTCCTAGCCGTATCATCTATCACACAACCCATCCATCGTTTCCTAGGTCTCCCTCTACTCTTGTAATCGTCCACATTCATACTCAAAACTTTCCTCACAACATGATCCCCATTCCTTCGCATCACCTGTCCATACCATGACAACCGATTTCCACAGAACTTCTCTGTCAGAGGCGCCACTTTCAGATTTCTTCTTAGATTTTATTGTAAGCAGTTCTGCCAGCAAAAACAAACAGTGCTTCAACTCAACTGGAACAGTATGGGAAAATCCAATAGTTACAGGGAAACTGTAATTGTTTGCTACTCCATGGGATTTAAACATAACTGGCGATATGTAGGTGTATAGGTACATATCTGCCTTACCCCCGGGGAACACAAGTGTGTATGATCTTTTAAAACTAAGATAGTAAAATTGCATGATAGATTTACTAAATATTTCGAGCAGATTTTGTACCTGTGTGTACTGTACAGACGCCAGCAAATCAAGGTACCCCAAAGTGTCAGTTTTTCCCAACTAAATATGTACCTTATTTCTATTGAGATAAAATTGAAAAAGTATCAAAGAAATCTGACACATTGGGGTAGCTTCATGTGCTAGCCTCTGTACCTAGCTCATTTTATCAAAGAACATTATAATAGGTATGTAATTAGAACACGTGTCTTATCAAAATGTCTTCTATTTTACCTATCTGTTAAGGTATCATTACATTTTTATCAATAAAATTTTAATTCATGATAAAATTACTGTAACTGTGACGAAAAAGATAAAATCAAATTGAAAAAAAACGTTTAAATACGGATCAATCACATTTTGACAGAAGCTTAAGATAATGTTTGCTTTATTTACAACTAAGGAATAAAATCATAAAAAAAATCTATAAAATTTAGATTTAGATAAAGATGAAAGTGTTATTCTGTTTTTATTTTATCAAAAAAGTAGTGATAAGTCTTAATTATATAAATGTTTTTATTTCCCCGTGTACTTACTATTGATAATAATTTTATCGGTTTAAGAATGCCATGATTCACGTGAGTATAATTCATGTCTACTCATATACCTAATACCTATTTCGATATATAATTGCGAGGGTTCGAAGCGATAACTATTATCGTTGATCATTGATAAATAAAAACGAAAATATAACATTTGTCTGTCTTTAATTTCCCTTATCGTAACAGACGACCTTTTAAATGAAGTTGAGGAGGATGAGAATAATTTATCACTCATCCTTATTCTATTTGGCATGCTAGATTTTATACCTTTTTAGTATCGAAATTATGAACGAAAGATAAATATAAGATTTAGGTACTGTGTGAATTTTACTTACATGGAAAAAACAAGTGCTTCATACAATATTTACCAGATGAAATAGTATGAAACAGTTGTTTTTTTTTATATCTTATGGTGAGACTCTTAGTTAAACTTGCTAAATAAAAACAGCGCACAGGTTGATCGAAGGTTAAGCTACGCTTGCCGAGGTCAGTCTGTGGATGTGTGACCGTTCTCACCAAGAGATGTGTTGCCCTGATAAATATTGACAGCTGCGCAGTCTATTGCGCCTACTTCAGAGCGACAAAACGTAACAGGAGCTGTAAAAGGGGTCAACGAAAAACAAAAAAATACATTATTTACACATTTTATTATCGTTTTTACAAAATAATACTTTTTTAATCAACAAGTTTTAAACAACATCTATGTGATTTCCAGTTGACAAAGTTTTGTACTTAAAAAATTATATTTGCAACACTGTAATATACGAATTACTTTATAAAGGCCGCATCCTGAGAGGTTTAATTGTCCTTCGTTGGTAATTAAGCGATTCAGAGTGCGGCTGATGGCGCTAATTTCAACATTAGAATTAGGACATGATATAAAAATATTTTATTCATTTTATTAACAATGCTGATTTCGTCGTCGCTCCAACAAAATAAACATTTTTCTCAGATAATCTCATACACCACATAATAATAATTTTTGTATGGAGAGACAACCAAATGTGTGACCGGTATCCATTATCATTGTTCTTGTTTCAATACAATACAACTGTCTTTTTATTGCATCCAGAAGTTTTCTTTATTGTGTCTTAAAACTGTTCCTTAGGTGCGCACTACCACAACAAGACAATTATGTCAAGTACAAAATACGATAAAAACCCGTGACACGTCTTGCAGTAGTGCGACCTATATAGTCAATGCGGAAACCGCGCGGTTCTACGACACGCGGAATCCGCGCGACTATGTGTTCAACTTTTTAGTAACAAATTCACATCTGTTCCTTATGAAAATAAAGGTAGACGTGTTATTAGTGGTCTGGTAGATAATGGGGGCGTTTTAAAATATATAAATCTAATTTTATACTCTAATTTCAACAACTAAAGCCACATAAGGTGTGTACAGACAAATTATATTTCTACTGTGAGATATAGTTTGAATTAGAATACAGAACTGATTACTGAATACAGAGTTGAAAAGCTGGATGCCCCAAAGCTGAGGCATTTTGTATGTGATTTGGTGAGCAAAGAGCCACCATGTCGTCCATAGCTTATTTTAAAATTAAGTTTACCTCTAAATAAGTAAATAAATAATGACATAAGACGCAAAGGTGTGGATGTGATTTCTGAAGTTTATGCAAGTATATAACTTCACGCCACGTTTATTAATAAGGGGGTCGACATACGAGCAAGTCGGTATATAGCGTGGTCTGCTATGCAACAGTAAAGTCACCTCGTAATTGAAATTCATTTTATCTGTACAGTACCTTAGTTTGTCTATGCTTAGAATATAAAACGTCAATTTTATAAACGAATCAATTTCGATGACGATGACAGGCTTATTTTTTTTTTAATATTTGTAAACTTTTCTAAGAAATTGACACTGATTTTGAATTCTTACTATTCAAATTTTACCTGTGCTTAGTAGCCCATAGTTCCCTGAATTTTAAAGTATGGTTGACCAGATTTATATATAAAACATATATTAAATATAGAAGAGGTATTGTCACGATATAATTTTCTACATGTAACGCTAAAAGCCTGAATAAACGTTGATTAAAGGGCTAAAGGAATAAGTATTAATATGTTTTAGGTTAGTTTTAAACTATGTCAAAAGACTGCATGTTAGTTTTTCACCTCTGTTTAATCAAGCCTTTAAAATTACCCGTAGATTAATTACTCCAAACATAGAGTGTATCATACAAAACTTTTTATTTCAATTAAAGCGTAATGATCACGCGCATACAATCAGATGTTTAGTGATTTATATCAACATCGTTCACAAATTATGATCCTATTATACCGACCATTATTCTAAATTACATAAGGCGAAATGGCTGACACAGAAGAACCACAAAGTGAACATTTATTATTTTCTACAATTTCAACACTTAATGACATGCATTATTTTCCTTAAAATTACTCAAATAATAACTAAAAAGTATTATATTTTAAGTTCTACACTAAATGCGGAGGCTCGCACTATTTCGCAGCAAATATTTCTTTTTTCAAATTTCAATTAACCGCCAAAATACAAAAATGGAACGACGAAACGAAATTTCGAATTTGATTTTTTTTTTATTATTTCTTTCCAAATGGTATTTTTAACATGAATAAAGCTTTTTAAATGCAGGTTATTTTAGTATAAAACCATTTTTTCTCATTGTACTGTGTAATTAAAAGTATTTCAGCATACATACAAGATCACAGACAAGAAGTACAAAAATATTAGTATGAATGATTATATAATATTTAATCGCGCCAGGCGTTATTTAGAAGCATTTAAAATATATATTTACCTAATAATTTTGTCTATGACATTCACACTAGGCTAGAAAAATAAAGTTTGGCAATCTAATTTCTGGCCTAGTCTATGGAATTTTTGTAACAACCAAGCAAATTACTATACGTAACAAAGGTAAACATTGTAATATTAAGTTCCGTCATATAGGTTAATGTTATCCAAAATAAGCACCTTTCTATTTCATGAATCAATTTAGATTCCTATCCTCATACAAATATAACTTAACGAGTATATCCGGACTGATTATGACCTCCATCAATCTTCCTTATTGACTTCTCAGCTTGCCACAAAATTTTAACTCAACATAGATGGCACCACCACCGTTATGGCCCGAATAAATTACTTTTCTTTGATTTACACAAACAAAATATCATGTTTGAAAATGGAGATACCTCATTTGCTATATTTACTGTGCTACTTTTATCACTTTCCAAATTTTCTAGGACTACTAGGAAAACACGAAAAAAATAAGTTGTTTAATACAAATGTTACGACCAAAATGTATTTCAAGTTCGTCCCATAGTGAAACTTGTTACAAACTCATGGGTACAAAACCCAGTGAAAATTCTGAAAGTGATAATAATATAGCCCTGTACAAATATCATTTGGCCTTAGATCTTTCAAATACTTTTTTGTGCATCATCAATGCAGTTGTGTATACTTTTCATTGTATACGGTAGGCTTAACTCACGCCGATATCAATTTATCCTCATAATATAAGTTATCAGCAGCATTCAACGAGACATCTCTAAGATAAGTTTTTTTATGTTCATGTTAGCAAAAGAACCTTGTTACCATTATTTTGGTCAAGTAAATAATTATTTGACATTTCAGGGCCAAAAAAAACCATATTTCTCGAAAAAGGTCATAATTTTTTTTTTATCCGTGCATACTCTTTGCACAGAATCATTGAGCCGTATCCTGTACACGTTTCAAATTATTTTCGATACAATTAAGTTCACAATTTAATTATCATAATTACGTTTGCAGGCCGATAAAAAATCTCATTATTAAATTCGATTTTTATAATATCTCTTGTACATAAATTATTTTCATATTTATACATACCTACTTACATACAAGGCGAAGTTAAAAAAAAATTACATACATTTGTATTTGCTTTCATTGCTTGTTTAGAAATTAATTATTCTCCAAAAACAAGAGATTCAAACAAAGCAAATTTATCACATATTACGTAATTTGAAAAAAAATGTTTGTATTTTTATATCTTTAAAGACAATGGGATATAAATTGTATGTCATCTTCAAAAGTAACATTGAATGATATATTTTCTTGTCTTGTGAATTATTTTAGTTTAAAAGACACTTGAGACCGCAAAGATATCGGCATAGACAAGCAGTTACAAAGTAAATATCGGTAAGTTTAAGATTAAAGACCACTTTACATTATGACATGCAACAAAAATATCTTCACGAAAAACAGACAATAAGAAGATAACCATAAAATGTCGTTCAATGAATAACAATATATATTAATATAATTCAGCATATACAAGAATAGAGCCTTTAATGGTGTCTATTTGACATAAGCTAGGGTTACCATCATCAAAAACTAATAATATTTTCGAGGTCTTATGCATATATTACTGGCACACAAGACAAGCAAATCGAGCAGTATTAAAGCTACTAAATACCGACAGGTGAAGATGGCATACAACTATATATCCGCAGTAATCCCAATATCGTAGAACAACACTATCCTTAACATTATCAGTACCACAGTCGGTTTCACACGTTAACAATATCTTGAATATTAACAACTTTGTTCCGGAACTGTACCGCGCCACATCAATGTAAAACCTAACATAAAGTTCGGAACTGCAACCAATGAGGATAATAAAAATGAGTTTTTACGACTTGAGAAAATTAAAACTCATATTAATTAACTTCGCATACAAAATTATCGGTTAGTTTGTTGAGTTTCTGAACGCACATACAGGGTGGACCCATGAGTTCTGTACATGATTTTGGCTAGGGCGTTGAAATTTTTCATCGGCTTATTCCTCATTTTTAAGTTGTTCTCTGGTATGTTAGTTACTTTCAACAGTTAAAAGTCGTGAAAAATATTTTTTACGTAACCAAATGAGATTTTTAGTTAAAAGTACATACTTTCTGTGCCACTCAAGAAACCATGATATTTTACAATTTAAATTTATAAAAAGAAAACATCAGAAAAAAAACCGTAAAAATTAGGAAAAACCGAAGAGAATTTTCATCGCTGGGGGTCCACGATCATGTACTGAACTCATGGTATCAGTTTGTGCGTCTATGTCCCACCCACCCTGTATTATGTCAATTTGGAATCAGGGGAATACACTAACCACTTATTACTCTGTCGAACACCACACAATATTATAATACATCCTTAATTTACACCCGTTCTAAGGTAAATACGACACCTGACTTATCAGCTTAAGATAGTGTTGTTCTAACGGTGCCCAATCTTTTAGAACCTTTAAAATATGTAAAAAACAAGTGAAATGGTCTAAGCTAACATAACAATGTACATTACATATTGTCACTTACACATAGGTACAAAACTAGGTGGTTATTCACCTGGACCCATGATAAGGGCGGCTACTGCGAAGAACAGGAACACTAGACCACCGATTATGGTAACTGTGGAAGAGAGAGAAAAGATTAGATTAAATTACAATAATAGAATATTTTAAAACTACATACATACTCCCAGGCTCCTTAATCGAACCACCGTGTATTTTTATGGTAAGGCCTAAAACACCAAAGTTAAATAAAAAGTATTAATGCAGTTTATAAGCTAACATAACTGATAAATGCTGGTGACATTTTAGTATTAAAAAAGTTATAGATTCTATACATATTAAAAAAAAACAGGCTGGCTGGATTTAGGAGTCCCAAAGTGTTTTTGATTATTGGGCAAAATGCTACAATGACATAAGGTGGTCTGTAGTAATATCAATATCAAAGTAGGTGGTATGTTGGCTGATAGAAGTTGGGCATAGGATTTTTAGTTAAAGTCAAAATAAAATTAGCTTCCTATGCAAAATACAGTTTTGATGAAACTGGCTTATAGAGCCATAAGATCAAAGCTTGACCAAGTTTTAGATATAAATAAATGTGACTGTTTTCGTTTATCGTTTACACCTAAAACTAGTTGTAGAGACTATAAAAGAAATGGTACAAACTAGCACTTTTTTATTCAAGATTTGTTGATAATAAGTATCTCAAGTCGTATAGGGGTGTGAGAGCAGAAAACATGCAACACAAACTGAAGGTTGAACAAAATATTTGCGTAAATCATCGTCTGCAAAGCAGAACCAAAAATAACTTTCACGGCACCCGGACGTTTGCCAAAAACTCAGAGATGCGTCATCGGTGTTTATTTCTTTCAGCTGTTTTTATTTCCATCAACATGGAATCCAGAGGAAATATGATTTATTCGCCCCAAACTTATATTTTTATACAATCTTTAGTCTGATCCTTTCTGGCTTCGACTAAATATTGGCATGATTTTTTTATGAACCCTGAAATAAGCTGCTATAGCCAACCTAGACAGATAGACCTTCCACGATAGATTTCGGCATGTTATTCACACCTATTCCAGTAGTTTGAACCTTCTCGCACGACTGCAGCTGCGTATTTTGGAGACTATTTTTTTTTTCTGTAAAATATTTATAAAAATGCATCAAAAACTCACCAGTCCTAACGGAAATCTTGGCAGCAACCATTCTGCCGCCTATCACAGCCAGTCCCGTGCACAGAGCATGGCCCAGCGAGCCTCCGACGACCACGCCGACCGCGTGCTCCCTGGTCGCAAGCACGACCGTGGCCAGCTGCGACCGATCCCCCCACTCAGCGAGGAAGGTCAGCGAAGCAGCTTGGAGAAGAACCTTGATGACAGCGTTTCGTTTCCGCCGCCGGGTTTCGATCTGTCCTTGTTCTAACATGTCTAGAGTTTCTTCTTTTTCTTCCTGGAATTTTGGGAGTTGGTTTAGTGGGATGAAATTATGTTATTATTTGGAGAAAGTATAAGTGAAGAAATTATTTCTTAAGGTCCATTTAGATTGATCTAAACTCGTGTAGCTATAGTGAGAGCCACGTTTATCCATATGCTTTAAGTTTTTGTTGGAACCACGGCTAATCGAAGAAGAAACTATGATGTTTAGAAGTGCACTTGTTATATTGCCTAATTGGCGGTCTAGATAATGTACCAAGTCATGGTTCACGGTTAATCGAACATATGATTCAGTGTTTGTCACCACTTAGTCGCTTTTCACGACGTTTTAGGGGAGGGATATAAAATCTAACCTTGTTTCTTGGTCATTACTAAAAATAGACCGTGTTTTAGTAAAATAAGGGTTCAAAATGCTTTACTCTATCCTTATTTTCATCATCATCAAAACTGACTCAAATAGAAAATATTAAGACAAATATTTTAACAGTTAATATTACTCATACTAATACTAAAAATAAATCCACAGGTAATTACATGGAATTACATACGTGTAAATACAGATAAGTACATGCTAAGCAAGACAAAAGGCTGAAACGATATAAACAACGTTGTTTATTTAATGGATTTAGAAAAAAAAACAAACGCTTGCTTGCAAATAAAATGTTGCAGTGTCTATGGTGACTAGTTTTTCAAGCATATTTTTCATTGTTATAAAAATAACGTTTTGAAAAATCATTTGTTTCTAATGTGGCATTGGATTTTGTACAGTGAACAAAATGGTGTATTTCAGCCTTCGAGTGTGACTTTATACTACAGTCAAAATATTCACAAAGGTAGGGATGGGGCGAAATTAAGTGTCAAAATGCATGAATAATTTACACATTCTCCAGGCTTCAAATATGCAACAGGTTGGTATGCAATAGCAGCATTTTGGTATCAGAAACCTACTCAATTTCAAGACAATGGTATTTATTTTCACATAGACGGCAGATTATTGGCCCAACCATTTTTATCCCACAACTTAAGATACAATATTGACCTAACAACTCCATTATTAGGTTTTGTATATTTTATTTTATACTTAAATATTTGAAGCCCAAAGCAAAGAAGCTTGTCCAGAAAATTAGAATTATTTTTCGTATTATTATAGTATCGGAAACTATTATTCTCTGGTCAGATAAATTAATAAAAGTATGAATGAATGCCCAATACGCGCACTAGAGCCGGTATTACACAATCAAAGGTTAACTAATTCAAATAAATACTATTTGATGGTGTAACGCCCGCCTAAACAACATTCTAATCAAATGCTGAATTCCTTTGCATAATCGATTCAAGTAATCTATCAAAGCCTTTCTCAAACGATATAATGATATGGTCTGTGCGTAACAGAACGAAAAAAAGCTAAGGCTAAAAGAAAAATAACTAGGTGTCATTCGTACTGCCAGGCATAATGACGTAAGATCACCCTCAGCGGTTCTGATTGCGTTGAGCTGCCCGCTACGGGCTCCCTGGGGGACTGTGGGGCACTCTCCATTTCTTTGGGGACCGATGGCCCCGGGCTTTGGGAACCAGCGGTCACGACCGACGTCGCGTCAGGCGACTTCGATCGCTCTTTTAGCGCGTCCTGCAGTATCATACTTTTGAATCTCGTACTGGCAACTCAAGATCGACATTAATCTCGATGCTCAAATCTAAACCAGATTAGTTATTGACATCGGCAGATTTTAAAAATAAAAGCAGAATTGGCATGTTAAACCGAATCTTTGGAAAGTAGTACTGGCAACATTATTCAATTGATATTCAAAAATCCCCTTCCCCTTTGTAAATAAACAAGATGGCGCTTCGTTTGCGCCAGTTATAACTAGGTCAATAAAATAAAAATAAAGAAAGGAATTCAACATTTGCGTCTGACTACGTTAAGACTGAAAAGAATCTACAAACACTAAAATATCTCAAAAACACTATCTTATCTAATTAACACAGTCCTGTTTAAAATAAGATTTAGTGGGTGATAAATAGTTGATTCGACTTATATTGACCTTTATTTAAAAAATGATTAGTATATTATTATTCGACCTCCTTTGCTACCGACGTTCTATTGTTTCTTAGACTGATCTGACTCAGTGTTATCTGGAGAGGAATGACTTTGAAACGATAATAATGAATGAATGAGACGCAACCATGCCGATAATTGCTATTGCTTGCAAACTCTCGATCTAAGTACTCATAAAATTATGGCAGTTTAGAAGTCTTTAGTCTGTATTAAAAAATTTTGCATGGCTTTTCATTAAATGTGACAATAAAAGAATAGGTGTCATTACTTAAGATAACTTTAGTAGATACCTAGATAAACAACATCATTTTATTTTGATACAGATCATGTAAGATAGTAAAGATATTAAGTTTGATTAAAGGATAAAATTTTACAGTGTGTCATGAGGCGATAACATGGTTTTAAAACCCTAAAAAGTGACGTATCAAAGATTTGAATGCATAGATAAAAAACAGTAGGTAGAGACAATTAGCAAGGAGTTTTATTTAATTTTGTGCCGATGACATTTAAATAATTTTAACGGATTATCTTTCATGATTGGATAAAGACCATTTTAAATTTAAAACTTATACACTAGAATCAATTTCATAAAAATAAACTACGCATACCTAGTCCTCGTCCTTATTAAATGCAACCTCTTTAATGATTTAAACCCTGAATAATCTGTGCTTAAAAAAATAATAAGCATAAACGCCATTTTAATTTAATACGTAACAAAGAGAACGGTCTAATTCGCGATAAAGTCTAAAAAAAACTGACGTTGTGAAATGGAAAGTGTAAAATAGTGAAGGCATAATTACCATGACCACAACGCTTAGACATAGCAACTATTTGTAATCCATGGCAACTATTGCTAATTCCTATAATCCATTAAATTCGCAAAAACTAACAGCAGCTTCACTATCCTACGCAATTAAGGCTGAATGAATTATGTCATTAAGTTTTTGAGTAATCTTGCTATTATATTATTTTTTGTATTGAAAACTGTTTTTATCCTATCCAAATAAATAAAAATTAAAGTGTCTATTTGTAATCTCAAAGCTTTTAGCACTTAATTCATATGAAAGTACTCGTACATACGGTAGCTATACCGAAAACCAATTATTAAAATTAATGTCCGTTGTTTTTTTGGGCAAATCCCTGAAACGTCTGAACCTATTATGACAGGATTTTCACTGGCATATAGCTGATGTTATAGACTCAACTACGGCTACTTTTATCTTAGAAAAAGAATTAGGGTATGAGGTATAAAAAAACGCGGGGAACAGCTAGTCTTAAATAATTTCTGCCCATGATTAGACAAGGACAGATAATCATTTATTCGTTTTTCTTCATTCTACGATTCCCAAAAGATTCTTTAGTTTTGTTACAAATTTTACATAGTGCCAGTAGTATCCGAGTGGAATAGCTGCGTAACATCCGGACGGATGGACGAGCCCAAATTATAACAGTACCGTGTCCATTTGGCTACGAAACCCTCAACAACTAGCGAGTCACAAGCGACAATTTGAGGCCGTCTTTTTCGGTACAGTTGGACACCCCGGACTCAGAACACTACTAACCCTAGCCTCTACAGACACCTAATACTCATCAAATAAGATCATCTTACTCTTATAGCCTTACAGTACAACACACTCGTATTAATTGTATTTAATCTTTAATGAAATGCCAGCTTTTAATTAAATAATTAAAAAACGATTAATCAACGATTATAATAATTATCTGCATGCCAGATATGAGGGTAGATTTAATAAAAGCCGCAAAATCGATAAGCGTGTGAATCGAACATTCTGATTTTAGATTCACTAATTGTTTTATATTTTTAAAGAGAAAATTATCTGTAGGTATTTGTGCTATATAAGCACGTACACACGAATGCATATCAAGCAATAAATTTCCAGTATAAGCTGACCTCTCATTATATGGAAATCGTATACAATGTCAGCATAAACTGGAAATGTATAACTTGAAATGTAGCCGAGTGTACATGCTTATATCCGGGTTATTTGAATGAATTATTAATGTTGCTGAGAATTTCCTTCTCAATCAGAATGACATGCAAACTACACTTCAGCCAAAAATGAATATTGCAATTAACTTGAATCAATGATTGTCCTTATGTTTAAATAGAGCCGCCATGTTTGATTTTTAAACTGTCAATATTTAGTAGGTAGTAAATTTAAGTGTAAATAGAACTCTTTTTATTTCAATAGTATACACTATAAACTAAATTGCTGAGAAACTTTAAAATAAATAGTATCTATCATCAGATTTTTTTTTAAATTAAAATCTTTATAAGAAGAAATATTTTAATTAAAAAAAAATTGTAAAAATCCGTGTGTTGTATGGATTATAGCCATCAAAATGTCAGCAATACAAAATGCATTTTCTTTGTACAGATTCAGATTCAATTGGCTAGTGACCGAGTTCTATTGTGGCGCTCTGATTTAGACGAATTGAGTACCCTAAACTTCCTGTAACCTATTGAGGATTTTACTACTAACACCAGGACTAGCCCAACAAAATCTGCTAATGTACAGAGGCCAGCACATCAAGCTACCCCAATGTATCAGCTTTTCTCAATAGAATATGAGCCTTATTTCTATTACGATAAAGTTGAAAAACTGTCAAAGAAATCTAAGACATTGGGGTAGCTTGATGTACGCCTCTGTACTACTAAAAATGTTGGTATTATCTGCGTTTAACTAGACATGGCTCCTCAATCTATATGTGAAGGGTGGGCGTTTAGGGGACTGCCTTATATAATTTTTAACGTTTAAAAAATGTTTCAGAAGGAGTGATACTAACCCTAATTTGAATAAATGATTTTTCATTTTATGTGGGAACAATGAATATGGATAGATTGTGGATTTTTTGCTTTTTGTCATTGCTATACATTTTTTTTGGTGATCTGTAATCCGTCAATAGAAGCACAATTTATATTGCGAAGTTTATTATGGTAGTCACATGTTGTATGATAAACAGTTTTCTATCTATCGAGGTCTTTAGTAAAATATGCAAAATAATATTTTCTAATATTTTCTTAGGTCATTTTTGGTAGCGGAGTTATTGCTTATAAAACTAAGATAAAACGAAAAAGGGGAAGGAGATTTCAGTGAAGATAAATAATTGAAAATAACTAATATTTATGAATAGTCTTTGTTACTGCATAAAGAAGATATGAACTACTTAAAAAATAAATCTATTTGTAACATTGCAACTTTCATAAATTTCTTATCTCACTCAGATATTCTAACGAAACAATCTGTCACTTTATCAAATCTCACTCTCTACTGTCCTAAAAATAATAAAAAAACACATACCTGGTCTTCTCTTCTTTTCAATTCACTCTGTACTTCTTCTAATTCTTCTTGTCCTTCATTGGGGTTCATTTTCCACCCGTCTCTTAACATTTTAAGACCGAATATTGCGAAGAGTACAGCACTGGCGTAGTGCGTATAAATTCGAGGTATAACTGTGGCTATCCATCCAAATGCTGCTGATAGTATTGTCATGAACACTAGTGCTGATATTGCTCCAGCGAAGACTATTATTCTAGGGTGTTTCATTGCCATAATTGCAGCTATGAAGAAGGTTTTGTCTCCTAACTCCGAGACTATGACCACGGAGAGGGACGCGAGGAAACCTTGCAAGAAACTGCCCTTGACCGCTGCTCGCTGAAAAGATAGAGATGAAGACATGTTAAAAATTATTTGGATAAATAAGTGCACAGCTCGTACAGTAATTGCAAATGCATTTGTATTATTATTATATATAGTATTTATATATTTATATATAGTATTTACACACAATTATGTTCGGAAGACATAAAACATGTCCCAAAAGAGAATTTCGTTTTCGTTGGTCATTCTTGGTTATTCTTGGTCGATAAACCAACTTGATTTAAGCTAGGTTTGAGTATAGACAATTATTAATTTCTGAATCGAGAATTCGAGATCCATGCTTAAATATCGCTCTACTTGATATTGAAATCGAAAAATACGAGTATATTAAATTTTAGCTCTTAAACGCTTGTATCAAAAACGATCATAGGTATTACAACTTATGAAAACATTTCTTTTTCACTTTTTACCTGACTGCCACAAAAAGAAATCAGTAAGATAGAAATAACGTTTATTTGCTAAAGAAACGATATAGGCATGTTCATACAAAATACTCTTTTAGTACAGTAGTGTACTAGAAATGATAGTCTTAGTTAGTCGTTTATGGTTGATATTTTATTCAATAAATAGCAATATAAGGGTGGCAAGTATGTATGTATATGTGTGTTTTTTTTAGTTAACCTGTGTTGTCCCCCTCCTGGGCAAAGGCCTCCCCCAATTCCTTCCACGACTTTCTATGGTTTGCTTCATTCGCGAAAATATATTCAGGTATATTTATCAAGGCACGCTCCATAGCATGGCCTAAACGGCTTGGTGGAATTTTAACAAATGAGATCCCGTTACATTTTTCTTGACAACCTGATTGCCGGCTTTTAAATTCGATACAATAAAGAGATCGAGGAGACGACTTTATTAGCAGCTCTCCAGAACTTCAAAGACACCAGACCGGTTTATAGCAACGTTATAATTTTGGTAATTTTAGTGTTTTATCGAACCTGAGTTCTTCTCATTTGGCTTAATGCCAATGAACCCATCTTCAAAAAAATAACACGTATTTGAGACTTACACTACTTTGGAGCCTTCTTTTGAAAACTACAAATAAGTATTTGGAGGCGACCGTTTTTGGAGGTTTTTCTTTAAATGACTATAATAATGTGACATTCGCGAAATTGCGGTAACTCCTCCACAAAGTCATTATTTAAACCCAAAAAACGAAAATGACTAAATATGACGTTAATTAGGCTATTAAAATAAAAAATATTTTCAGACTACAGTCCATAATTTAGCTAGTATTTTGGTGTTAGCAACAATGGTGCTTACGTAAGTAGGTTAGTATTGTTAGATTATATAATTTATTTATCTATTTATACCTATCACATTATCTAGGCTTTAATAAAAACTATCGTGGTGATATACGCAGTCGACCACTTGCCGTACAAGACCAGGTGCCGAGAAAAATAACATAGATAGATTGATAGAACATTAATTCGGGCGGGGAAGTTCTAAGGCTTTCCGTAATTAAAGTAATGAATTCCTCAATCATATAAGTGCAGTGACGCAATTTTATCGGAGCATGCCAATGTTGATATCGATGCAAATGTATCGAGCACTTGATGACACAATTGAATTTATTGGTCTTGTTTGCAATCAATGGGACTCCAGGGTGTCGTAGCCGAGTCCAAATGGGCCCTAAGGCAGTCTGCGCTAATTAAACCATCAACATTATTGATATGTTCACACCAATATCACGTTTTTTTTTTTTTTAATAAAGAAAAAAAATATAATAAAGGCGAAAGTTATTGGAATATGTGTTACTCTTTGAAATAGCCAGATTTGGATGAAATTAGTTATGAAGGTATACCTTGGATTAACATATATGTACGTTTTTTATCTCAAAAAAGTGAAGTGTTCCAGTGGGAAATTCGAATTGTCTCATGTTGACGTTTTGACCGGGGGGCGCAGGTTGTATTGAATAAAAATCAGCCCCAATTTGCCGCTGATTAATCTTTTAACCGCCTGAGTATATATCAGTTTCCGTGCCCCCAGCGCCCAGCTTATAAAGCGTCACAACATTTATCATCTTACTCAAAATTTGATGTTTTTGAATAGACTGTCATGTAGAACCTTACAATCAAATTGAGTTTATAGTCGTATATATACGACTCAGGCGGAATAGACACGAAAAATTTGTTTGGATAAGTCCGACTTGGGCGGTGAAAAATATCCTATACAATAATAGAACAACTTGCAAACAACTTCAAAGCTATGTCCAAATTGGCTTATTTGAATTACTACTGGATTCGTGTGTAGTTCTGCAAAGGGTACTCACATTGGCTAAAGGCTATTTGAACTAATGACACGAGCCAACAGACTCCTCGTGAAGTAACATTAATACTCGCCAAAATATTGACACACAATTGTACTACTAATACACCCGCAATGTTTATACGTGATTGTTTCACACTCAAATAATTTCATCCTCCCTTTGTTGTTACATAAGCATGATATAAACTATACATTGTTTGATAAATACACATCACAATGCGTTGATGTGTGCTTTCTTCAACAACTTCCACGTTCAATCGTATAAATGTGTGCATTATTCCGTGTATGCCCTTATTGCTTAACAATCTTCTGTAAAGATTTCTTAGCCTTTGCCGTAGAAATCTTCAGCGGATTCCGTAGACATGCCAAAATGCATAGAGGCTTACTGACCATTACTGGTACATGTGTCGAAGTGACCATAAAACTCGATTCCTACCGGCTTCCCTTCCGAGGATTGGAAAAACCATTCTACTGCCATTAATAAATAGCATAGTCAATAGTGTCTACTATTGCAAAAGAGCTAAAAACTGATAAGATTACTAATTAGTACCTACTATTTTCTTCAGCTTCTCTTTACGAAAATTTAGGCCTCGCCACTGATGCGCTATGCCTTTTATGTGTCAGCAATAGGCTTCGACCTGACAGGCTGTTAGTGAATATGAAAATAATTGAGCTCACCATTTTCTTACACCAGCCGGTTGATTCCGTAAGTAACTCCCCATGAAAACTTGTGTGAAATGAGTTGTCAGTGACTTACATAAGCTAGATGACACTGATGACAGTTTACTATAACTGGATGACACCGATCGCTAGTTACAGATTAAACGCAAAAGCGTAAATAAAACCTTTTTTGAGTACCAGTTTGATCCAATTACCACCCGGAACCTAGATATGCATGAGAGCCCAAATTAGTTACAACACTTTTAAGGCCAATCTTAGTTAAAACGGACGCGAAAAACTACCGGATATCAACTGTTTTATAGCTCAGAAAACAAAACGAGGTTACACTTTTTTTTTAATAATCATACGTTATATTTGCACGTACTGCTTCTTAGTTTATGGTTGATAACGCTTAAATTGCCGTGCACTAAAAAACTAGCACAATAAAACAATATAATTAAGAACGGACTTAAGTAACATGCCGTTCTGTTTCTTTTAAATAAATGTATTTAAGGATGCGTTTGTAATCTAAGGAAGAACATCCGACATAATTTTGCAAATACTCGATCAACAGCACAGCCGTTGGCGAGTCAAGTCCGAATCGGATGCGCATTCATGCAAAATTTGCAGAATTGGGACAAAACTTCAGACCAGGCATATTCTTGAATTCTCACGTGAACCTATTTGTAGTGATATTGTCTCTTGGCAGCCTTAGTTTGCATGGGATATGAATACCACAATGTTTAGTGGTTCAACAATAATAATGATATTATTATATAATCAGTATCATTGTTACATTTGTATATTCGTGTATTCCTTTTGAGTAAATTGCAGCAGCTGACTATAGCAATGCTCACTCTATCGTGCAATCTTCTTGATTGACTGACGAGTGTATCATTAAAAAGCGTGAATGTCGAGTCTCAGTAAAATGTAGTACACCCGCAAACATCAACTATGCCACAGATGTCATAGAACCAAAGACATACACCATAGCAGTTTAAGTGTGCATTTCAGGGAGGCCCTGCTTGTCAACGCAAAATACAACATGGTGAAAAAATGGGTGCATTTTTTTTTTAGTTCTGTTTTTAACCGCATGCGTAGATATATTGGTCGTACTCTAACTAATTATACAGGCTGCTTTGTAATGGATGTTGTGCGTAACGTGCCGAGTAGACAGTCACATCTTTTACATCACTTGAATGTGTTGCCCGATGATACAAATTTTGAGAGTAAATTTAAATATATAGTATAAAGCATAAGTTGGACCGTTTAAAACGATGCCTATACAGAAAAAATAAACTTTTCACGGGCGTATTGCCAGTACACAGTTAGTCTTTTATGTTTGAAAATACTGCGCATGGCATTACAATGTATTATTACCGGCATTCATAATATTGTAATAAAATACATTAACCCTAATAATTACAAAACGTGATATTTCATTACTGTTGATAAAACGAGATAAGAAGATAAATTAATAGTTTTTATTGATATAATGATAACCTTTTTTTGTAACTGTCTATTTGTCAAGAACATTATATGTATAAGTACTCGTATTTAAAGTAGACAATTCAAATTGTAGCGGCTACTATGATAGAAAAATAATTGCGAAATGCTTATAACTAAAATAAAAACTACTTACGTAAACGTATTAAATATTTTTGATTTATGTGCTATTGTAATTATTAGGAGAGCAGTGCCATTCTATAAAAAAACTCCTCGTGAAAATGCAGGTGAAGTGAAGGCGAGCTGGGCTGTCATCCGGCTAGGAATTAACAGTTCAACGATCTTAACGATTTTCTTTTGAAATGGACCGGCGCAAATATCAGAACAGTATTAACATTCCTGGCCGAATTGATGAAGATCTTAAAGAGCCATAAAACTTGACTCTTAAAAAGAAAATTCCATATTCAGTGAAAAGTGACAGGTGAATCAGGGCTGCCCATTATGAGAAACAGTCTCAGATCCGAGAAATATGTAAAGTCAAACGTAAACTCAGTCTGACCTAAAAAGATGACACAAGATGACGTGTCATCGACGTTTTGGAAAATCCCGTGTAGAATTCTACTAATTTCATGAAACATCATGTAGTGACGTCACTGAAGTTCTAGCAGAAGCATCGCCGTGTCACCGTTTCGAAAGCTCAAGTCATTTTCAGTAGGCACCCTTATATCAAATATCTACCAGCGAACGACAGGCAAAACTGTGAAGTCACCAACCGTTAACGTAATTAGCTAGAATCACGTTACGTTAAGAAAATCTTTAAGTAGCTTTTGAGTATTATTAAGTACAGCACATCGGACTCAATATGTCAAATTTATTTGATACTTTTTCAACTTTATTACTAAATAATAAGGTCCATTTTCAATTGGGAAATTTTGACAGTTTGGGTTAGGAGATCTGCTGGCTTCTGTACAAAATAATTGACTCTATTGTTTAGTGATCACAAGCGCTGCTGAAGAAGTTAAAGTAGTATTAAGTTAGGAATATCTCAGTAGCAGCCCGGAGTCTGGATTTGTACCCGGTTGATAGCAACATAGTAAGTAGGTATTCTATTAGACTGAAACATAACTGGCTAAATGTGGGTGTACTACAAATACACTTCTGCCTACTCCTGGGAATACAGTCGTGTTATGATGAGTAGTACTTAATACTGTGTATCTAGTTTAAAAAAATATAGGCGAACACTGAAAACATTCTCGTTTAAATAAAGTTGTAGGTATTTCAACTGCGCCATTTCATAAACTCATGTTGGTAAATATTACTATAGTTTTATTATTATTTACCGACATAGCATGTCGTTGCCTAGTAAAGACGACATATCCGTTCATTTAAATAACTTCATGTGACATTGACATCCAGAAATGTCGTTGAAATTATATATTTATAGACCCGGATCACGGATCACCGAACACGGATTGACAACTTGTACGCACGGGAAAATAGTTAAATATGCAGGCTTCCCACTTATCCGTTCAGTCTTCGGTATCTTCGGTCATGGAACGGCGATTTGTACTCTTCTAAAAATGTTTACCTGACCGGTGAAACTACGTAGAATATAATTGTTATCTTAGAGCTCCTATTCTTAGGTACAAGATAACATCAAATCATCTGATAAGGAACATTGTCGTGTTCAGCTTACTGCTTTAATGGCAGACATTTTGTGAAGTCGTAAATAGCTTAATTAAATAAGTCTATTCTTCTGCCTAGCCTTTTTCCCAACTATGTTGGGATCGTCTTCCACTCTAACCGGATGCAGCTGAATGCCAGTATTTGTATATATGGAGCGACTACTTATCTGACCCCCACAACCCAGTAACTGAGCAACACGATACACCTTAATTAGACTGGTTATTAGACTTTCGGCCTTCTATCTACCCGTAACGACTGTCAAAGGTACGTGCTTTCCGAGGCACATTAAATGAGTCAATTGTCTGAATTCATCCTTTACCAACAATTGCTCAATGAGGGCCTGAATTTAGTTAAAATCTCCCAGTGAAAATGAATGTGAAGTGATCAGTCATCTCATTCTAGAGATTGATAGTTCACCCACGCTCATTTCACCTAAATATTCGAGGGACATTAAAGAATAGACCGGCTGAAACAAATCTGTTAAAAATGATAGCTCAAGATACATTCACTTCGGGAGATAAATACACAACATATGGTAAGGTCGATGATTGATGATCACTATTTTTTACCCTCTATTACATTATGGCAGTATCGATTTCATTGTCTTATCGAGCTCCGCGTCATTGTCCGATTGTAATTTCGACAGTATCGTGAATGTATCATATCTCCTAAAACTATCTATATCTTTGCACGTAACAAAAAATATATCAAGCATCCCGGAGAGATAAACATCGTGGCACTCAAAAAATGAATGTCAATTCGCCGATTATATTGACAAAGTAACCAGAAAGAATGTACAGAGGCCAGCACATCAAGCTACCCCAATGTGTCAGATTTATTTGATAGTTTTTCAACTTAATCTTAATAGAAATAGGATTCATGTTCTATTGGGTAGCTTGATGTGCTGGCGTCTGTACAATGGACATATTAAAACATCTATTTGAAACCCGATGACGCTATTAGAGAAAATTATACATATTAGACAACTTCCTTAGATATCAACCTGAACGAAAATGCTGTCAACATGGCAGAAAAAATAGGCTGAGAAAATAGACGAACTGCAAAAAGACAGTCTTCGAAATTCAAAAGGTCACGTGGCCCACAAGATATCGTGTGACCAGTTCCAAATTTAGTATTGATGGCATCCATTGTGCCAATGTCAAGGCTGAATAAAAAAACCGGCCAAGTGCCAGTTGGACTTGAGCACGAACCGAAGGGTTCCGTACCATTATCTATTAAAACGGCAAAAAAAACACGTTTCCTGTATAGCTGCCCCCTGAAATATTTATTTTATTCTGTCTTTTAGTATTTGTTGAAATAACGGCTCTAACTATCCCGTTATAACTGTCTAACTATCACGGTCCAAATGATACAGCCTGGTGACAGACGGACAGCGGAACCTTAGTAATAGGGTCCCGTTTTACTTAATGGGTACGAAACCCTAAAAAAGATAGTATGGGTATTGAACATGTATTGAAGAACATTTCATTGACGTCAATTCCTTAGCCTTCGAGTTTGATGTCTAAAGAGTTTTACATTGCAGTCTATACGAACTCACTACAATGGAACATTGACAGTGACGCATGCATGGAAATGTGAAGTACATTAAGAACAAAACAAGCGAAATCTACGTCATTCTGTCCCATATAATTGTTATAATTCCCTGAAAATATGCAAAAGAGCTTTATAAATCTGATGTGATTTTAGCTGTAATTCAGTACACTACGGCAGATTCATGAACCCTAAATGACCTTCGGTCGAGGTCACGTGAGCAGTGAAATTCGTCCGATTAAAGATAATGGTATGGAAAAAGCCGGTGGAACGGCTTTGTTCGTGGATTCGTGATACCTTCAAAATATTGTTAGTGAAACGATCGCCACTCGGTGTATGGCAAAGGTAAATTAAATTAAAGTTAAGTATGCATATCTCCATTAAGGTATTGGTCTCGTTATTTTTTAAACATTGTAAAAGGTTCAGGTCGTTGACCCAAGAATTCTCGTAATATAATTTACATTCCAGATTTAATTGTTTCTCACAAATGCATAGAATGTTAAGTTTTTATTGTTCTTTACATTCAAATGTTGTAACCATCTCATCATTAAATAAAAAAGCATACATAATGTATTGAAGTGGACCTGGTAGCACGCAGAACACTTTACAGCTTGAGTGAATTTACTCTTCAAGGATTAGGTGTCTTGAGCTTTCCTAATATGAAACCCTGAATGTGGAGAACAGGCATTTGTGACATAATTTGGGAGAGGCCTACCACGATATAGTCAGTAACAGTCAGACTAATATCAATACTAAAGTGTGCGAGATTGCGATACTTAATTGCTGCCAAGGCAGCAAGATCGCACGTGTTCAATATATACGTAGACATGTACTTATAAGTATGCTAGACAGTGCTGAAAATAGTATTAACATTCTAGCTATTTATAGAGATCATCCACCGTTACATCGGACTTTGTCATAGAGGTAGTTAAAATGAAAGCAATATTTGGCAATAAAAAACTTTAATAATACCAGCCTGTTACTATTCCACTGCTGGGCAAAGGCCTCTTCTCATACAGAGAAGGCACGAGGATCAATAACCACGTTTGGTCAATGCGGGTTGACAATTTAAGACATATAATAATTATAAGTCCAGATTTCCTCGCGATGTTTTTCTTCACCGATGTACAAGATAAAGTTAGGAAGTTTAAACTATAAGTCTAAATTAAGAATTGCGTACTAATCAAAACCGCAAGCCTTTCTAACAAAACTAGAGACTATAATCATTATTTCTTGATATTTGTTACAACATTTTAACCAGTGCCAATCGATACGACAAAAATCATGAACAAGCCATGGTGCAAGATGATTATGTAACTGATGGTTTTGCAATACGAACACCTATATCCGTGACTGACTGACAGACCACGCAGTCCCCGAACTCTGAAGAAAACTAATTAAACATGTATATAAGCTTGTCGATACATGTTCGATGTGTCGATGTGTTTTATTCGATATAGCAATTTTCTGGCAATATTTGATGTTTCGATTGATATTTAAATGACGATATCGGAAACGATATTTTACACTTATCGAAAAAATCACATTAATCAAGATGCTGGACTTCAGATCCAAAAACAAAATACAGCACCCACTAGGTTTCTCCAAAATTTATCGATGTACAGACGCCAGCACATCAAGCTACTCCAAACCGTCCGATTTTCCCAATTGAACATGAACCTTATTTCTATTGCGATAAAGTTGAAAAACTATCAAAGAAATTTGACACATTGGGGTAGCTTGGTGCTGGCCTCTGTACTTATCGATATTTTCCTAAAATGGGTACTGCGGATTAAGCGTGAAAAGGTAACATACAGAAAGAGTTACTTTCAAATTTATAATATTAGTATTGAATTTAAAGCAAAAAGGCGCTAACGCATCAAACCTGGTCGACCATTTACCCATTGACACACTGCGGGCTGCAGCTAAACATTTTTGTGCTTCAACAGTACAAACATGAACTTACATGTTAGTTCTTGGTGTCTCTATTTAAAGAATTGATGCCTGTGATGTGTGTTGCTTTACTGGTGAAATGTGGGTGTATGTACACTTCTGCCCAACCCATCGGGGAATACAGGCGTTGTGTTAGGCGACATTACAACGCGTATACGTCGATACGATAACAGTCAAGTTCAAGGCCGATGTATCCGAGGTAGGTAGGGCTCATCAGTTTGGTCAGCACTGTATTTTAATGTCATTTTTATTAGTCTGTCCTTTTTTATCGAGGCAGAGAGCCATTTTTCGGGTTGATTGTGTATTTTTAGATTAATTTTATTGTTGTTTGGTTCGTGTATAAGAAGAACACCGAATTCTTTATTGAATACTAAATATCTTCAAGAAGTATTGTAAGAGTATCAATGATCTGAACATGACTTCTTGGTTCAGACATCAGACTTCGATGGATAACGTGTCCGGCTTTTTGACCCCCGTCTTTTTTTCAATTCAATTCTTTCGTTCAATTCTCATATGTCTGGACTTTCGACTAAAAATTTTTTTTTAAAAATTAAAAAACTTCATTGAGTACCTATTATTAAAAGTAAAATTCTTCTTTGCCAGTATCCGGCTTTTTGACAGAAGCTTTAAAATTTCGAAATCGTAACCAGATACGGTTTTTTGTATTGTATTTTTTTTTTCTATTCACTACACATAACACAACTACAGAAGCTCACATCTACACCGTTCACTTGTTGTATTAGGTATATGTTGTTTAAATACAATTATTCGGTCGAACACTGTCTCTTAGAATACAGGCTATCCTAGTCTAAGAGACAGGGTTATATACTTTTTGTACAGATTTTGCAACTAGTAATGTACACTAAAGATGTGTTTCTGTATTTCTTTTTGTGAATAAACCTTATTATTATTATTAATACCATAAACACTAACCTACATTAAAACCGTGATATTTGTGTATTTTTGCAAATTATTGTTGAAAAGGCAACTGTGCCTGTCACACAGTATACACTAGCAGAGACTTCGTCGTTAACTGTATCTTTGTAAACTTTATTTTTTATATTTAATAACGTATCTAAAACTTTTATTTACTTAAGACAGAAAAGAATAATGTATTCATTTTTGATGAATAAAGTATTACTCTGTAAACGGTGACGGTGACCTCTGCACGCTTGGTTTGTATGGAAAGTGTTGATACAACACACATCCAATCATCCTGCTCATCACTTTCAGCAACTCAAGGTTCATTTTTATTTTAAATGTCAAAATTAGTAATGAAAATAACGTGCAATTTTGTCTGTTGTAATACCCAAAAAATTATGTTTCAACAGAGAGTTTGGCAAGGCCGAAGTGTGCGTTTAAATATAGTTTAAGCTTTCTGTTACGTCAATGACAGGTACTCTGAGATTAGACTATCACGTTGGCATGTGTTTTACGCTTACGTATATGGGTTGTAGTAGTGTGAGAAGAGTGGGCCATTTTGAGAGCTAGCAAGAGAAAACTACTAGTTTTTTGTTAATTTTGGATATTCTAACTGTTGGAATATCTAAATATTAGTCAAGTCAAAGTCAACTAACAAAATAAAGACGACTAACAAAAGGCATTTATAAGGCAGGTGTAAACGAAAACGCTGGGAGGGGACGCCTTAGAAGGACATACACTGACCCATATTAGTGGTGTTCTTCAAAAAGGTCAGATGCGTAGCTTCGTCGCTTTGTCTACAGGAAGCGAAAGGAGAATGTAAGGATCGTAGCAGATGGCGTTCTGTAGTTTCTGCCTACCCCCATGGGAAAAAGGCAAGAGTTTTATGTATGTAAAATTCGAATCATTTATTTCAATAAAACTATTAAAAAGGCACTTTTGAATGTCTTTAATATTAAAATAATATAAGCCCTTTCCAAATGGTAGTTTCGTATGGAGAATAATAGGAAAAGAACTCCACACTTACTCTTTTAAATTAGTTTGTTTTTACAATATTTTGTAAAAATCAATAAATTTAAAGACGACCTACTATTACATCTAGGTACACTTTACATATGTGTTTTAATAATATAACCCATCAACAAGATAAACCAGTTTGAAATTTATTATAACATAAACAAAGGTCGCATCTAATTAAGTAGAAACCACGTTTATGTCGTCTTATAAGTTTGCCGCTCCGAAGTAGGGTACAAATGACTGCGCAGGAGTAAATCCCATACTGAAACAGCAGCGCGCTATGCCTTGAGGATCGTAACGCCTAGTTTCAAAGAGGCACACTTATGTGATCTTCTAAGTTATTTTTGGTCATGTTCGACCACGTGTTTGGTTCACTTACCATAATTTGAAAATTTCATATTATAGCATATAATCTACTTAATAGAAATCTTAAAACGCACAGTCGCTGGGTCAAGAAGCATGAAATTATTACACAAAAGTTCCTTGTACAACGAAAGTGTGCACTAAGGAAAATTTATTTCCTGGAAGAGTTAAATCGGTACGATGAAACTTTTATGGAACTTAGGCATGTTTGCCGCACACTTATACTATAGACAATAACCTAAATGCGTACCGTACGTTGGCCGTCAAACTGCTACCAATCAGATGTGTAGCAGTGGCGAAGTGTATTCAACTCGATTCCTTTCTTTGGAAGTTCGAAGAGCGAAGAGCAACACTACGGCTATTTAAAAATGGCACGGTCAGGAGTCTTCTATTGCAAAATATAATAAGTACTCACACCAAAGGTACATTGGCTACCACATCATGCTACCCCAATCTGTCAAATTTCTTTTATATTTCAACTTTATAACAAAAGAATAAGGTTCATGTTCAATTGGGAAAATTTTACAGTTTTGGATAGCTGCTGGGATAGCGTTTGTACATAATACATCATAACATTGAAACTAAACGGAAAGAGTACTGTAAGTTTTTTTTCTTCAGCTTCCATTTTACGAAAACTGACGTTTCGTCACTGATGTGCAGTTAGCGTGTCATCTAGACATCTATTCACATACCCTCATGTCGGTATTATCTCTAGTTATATGCCATAAACAGTTGCATCTGTTTCTTACAATACACAAAGCTCAGAAGCAGGTCGTTCTTATAGCAACCAGGATCACTTCCCGAACTTGCATCTACGCTTGAATATTGACAGTTCATTTTGACAGTTCAACGTCATCAGGCTTTTAGTCCTTTATACAGGGTGAATCATCGACACACAAACTGGTACATGGGGTTCTGGGCTTTGGGGGGGGGGGGGGGTAGATATCATGTTTTTTTGACAGTTGAACGTGAAAAGAACACCAACAATATAACGTACAAAGCCGATGAAAAATTCAGCTCTGGGGGGATCAAAATCATGTAAAGAACTCATGTTATCAGTTTGTGCTTCAAAGTCCCTTCGACCCTGTTTACTGCATCTAGTCAATCCCAGCAACTTCAAGCCTTCATTTCAATTCCCTAACAAACACTGTCTCATCGAGGCCTTCACATCCAAATATAGACGGCAGTGGGTCGCCCAAATACTGACAAGTCTTAAAAGATTAACTGACGTCACTGCAGACGTTTACCGGTAACATTATTCTCATTTTGCGGAAAATTGAGGTAGTCTGTTGTTATGTGCACTTCAAAATATTATTTTTACCATAACTGCTTTTTATGCCACGAGTGGAGGAAGATGACAATATAGGGTGGAAGGTACATCGACGCACACCCTGATACCTTGAGCACATGATCCTGGACCCTCAGTATTGAAATTTTTCGTTGGCTTTTCCTATTTCTAACAATATTTAAAATCTTTTTTTTACTTTAAACCGTACAAAATCAGTGTCCCTATCAAAGTTAATGGGATTTTTAATGGAAGAAGTCAATTGTTTACCTTTTAATAAAAAAAACTCATTAGGTTAGTTAGAAATAATGATATTGTCATGATCATTTACAATAAGTAAAAAAAACAACAGTAGCAGAAAGGAAAAAGCCCCTTCTACTCTGTATACAAATTAAGCTGAATATCTTGTGAAGCCTTTTCCGCACTACAGAAAAACTCGCGAAACATAATGATTTCACGACCACATTATATGCACCGCAAATAATGGTCATAAAATGTACGATAAGATTTAGTTATTCGTTTCAGGGTCTCTGAGATAACACCTAAGGAACGGGAAAGACTGACCTATTTCGATTGGGCCTTCAAATTTATATAATATAACATAAACTCACGCATGTATTCTTGTAGGGGATAGACAGAGGTATACCTATAGTACAGCCACATTTTGCCAGTTACGTCTAAGACGCACGTAATAAAAGGCGAACCTATTGCCATCATCTGGGCACACATCAAGGCTCAGGGATGCCACTAAGAAATTACAGGTGGAAAAACCTAATAACACTTTACCCGACCTGGAAATGGAATCCCGGACCACATGCTCAGCAGTGGCGCTTGCAACCACTAGACCCAAGAGGCAATCATTGATATATTGTTTCGTTCCTAATTACTAAACTGGAAATGATGATTTTTTCTAACTCCTTCGCTGTTCTTTTCTGATTGATTTCGTTGCGGGATCCAAGACAGTTGAATCCTTTCTCCGGTACTCGTCGGGCTTCATTGTCTCGACGCTTTTCTGGTGGTCGCCACTGTTGATTCTGGTTTTCAGGAGTTGCAGGGGTTTGGGAATAGTGTGGCGGGCTTGTCCCATTTAAAAAATAATTACTAAACTTCAATAATTTCGTTCAGCCACTGTTGCTTCGAAGCAAAATTCAAATGATTTTTACTCATAATACAATTCCGAATCGCGTATTTAGCATTCATTTGACGATTCTCTTGGTACAGGTCGTCCCATTGTTTTCATTGTAATATTTTTAATAACTGTTGATAATTTAATTAGTAATACTCCTACCACGTAAATAAAGGAAGGTGCTACTAAATGACTCAAACACACTTTGAAATAATGGTGACAGTATATACATTTTGTATTACAATGGAATAATGGGCAAAAGTTTTTGTTGTACGAGTATATCAATTTTATTGTTTCGTCTTGTGATTGGGGGCCAGCTGTCGCGCCGTGGGGATTTCAATGCTTTTTGAACAATGATTTAAAGTTTGTGTGACAATTCAACGCATACGTTTTATTCAAGTGCGATGCATGTACTTTAATTGGTAACTTGTAGCTTCCTTGTGTAACTTCCTTGTGTAGCGTTTCCAAGTTTTGACAATTTCCGATGATAAAGTCAAAAACAAACCGTTAACTAACCGCACATTTATAATTTACGGCCTTAGTCATTTATATAGGTAGTCATAATCAGTAACAACCTAATAACCTACTAAGAAAATTTATTTTACAGCTCCCAAAAGTGCAACTGTGTTAAGATGTAAAATAAATAAATACAAATAAATAAAGATAAATAAAAATGAATAAATAAAAATAAATGAAGAATGCAGAACGTCAGATCCGGTTGAAAACCAGAGTAAGGCACTAGTTGTCAGACATTTTTTGCTGAGCTGGGCCTATTTGGCGCAGCTGCGAGGCACACAATTATTACTTTTTTTTCTTTTTCTACATGTAGTAGGTATTGTGTGCCCGAACTTGTGCTAAATGCTTTTCTTTTCATATTGGGTCCACGAGCAAACACTTTATAAGTATAAGTTGATACAAGACTTACATAAGTTTTTAATAGTAATTTAATGCCGTGATGGCCCACTCAGCCTGGAACACCGTCCATGAGAGGCGCGACACTAATCACTGGGCTAGAGCCTCGCCTCTTATGCACAAGGTTCAAATCCAGGCAAAGACCAAAGTGACTTTTTCAATTTATATGTAGTTTCTAAGTATATATATAAGACATCTTTAACATTGGTGAAGCAAAACATCGCGAAGAACCTAAACTTATTATTCATATAAGTCTGAAATCTCCAACCCGCCTTAAACGAGCGTGGTGATTAATGCTCGTGCGTTCTCTGTATGAGGAGAGGCCTTTGCCCTGCAGTGGGATACTTACAGGCCAAATAGCACTTAATGATAAGTATGTCATAAAGTGTTTTTTTGCAGATCTTCTACCATACATTGGCTGTATTGCTCGTGCCATTAATAACTTCAAAGTGATTGTTGAAATGAAAAACTCCAATTTAATTTGAACAAAGGTAGACCATTTTCAACCAAGCATAGCGTCACCAGCAAGTCACGCTTCAGGCTGTATGATTCACATTTAGTTTACAATAATATTATACATACCTCAATGAATGTCGGTAACAATTTTGTAACTACGTAACATTATAATATACAATCTGTTCAGATTGACTTCAAACTTTTAGCCACCTTTGTTTGGGCAATAGGGATGTGTCCTAGGTAAAAATATATTAAGTCTATTTAGTCCGCCAGTAAGATTACCAAAAAATATTGGACACGTATTGTTTACTTACTCAAATCAATAAAAAGTGACAATAATATAGCTCATCAAAGTTCAGGAGAAGGGGCTTGTGACGTCGCTGTTACATTAAAAGTGTAGCACGGCGTGACGTCACGCGCAATTTCAACGTCGTCATTTTTGGTTTATGTGACAAAAGATAAAATACGTGTCTAGTATTTTTGAGTAATCCAACTTTCGGACCAATCAGAATGTTTAAGGACACTACCCTATTCCCGTATTTTTAAGAACGTTCGCATTCTAATGTCAGTGTTAATCTGTCAAAAATACGTCGTTTTTGACATTGATTGTCGCTGAGGTGAGGCGATTTAGTTACGGGAATTGACCTTCAGTTGCAGTGCTCAAATTACCGAAACCAAATTAGACACACAAAGGGTCTATGTGGGATAAATACGACTCAGGCGGAATGGACACAAAAATATATATTGAAAAAAACCGACTTAAAAGGTTCTTACTACGACGGCCTATCTCTTGATTAACCTACAAGGATTTTATTTAATATTCCGAGTTGAAGGGTGCCGTCATCTTTCTAGCAAATATTGAGAACTTCCTCTAGGCCTGATCTACCTACTAGCATTGTTTCTTACACCTTTTCAGTTCAATAGTACAACAGTATAATAAGTTACAAGGCAGACAGTTATTAGCCTTGTGATTTATTAAATAGTAACTTACAGGCTTTGAAGCAAACCGTTAAGATCGCTTATAGTACGTTTTGAGTTCCTCACTCTTTCCGAAAAGTAGTAAGGCACACTCTAGGTCTCTTTTGGATTTAAATTTAAAATCAAGATTTGCTAACTACTTCGATATCTAGTATTCAAAATTATGTTTATTTTATTGACATTGTTTCAATTACAATAGAGCATCTCATCGTAGCATAAAAAAAACAAAAGGACTTCAATACCTTGAAGTTACGTCAACCCTATCTAGGACAATATTGATTATCCGATAGCGAAAGTCTCTTATCAATCCAATAAATGATTCGATCGATAAGAAAATAGATTTTACGTCAATTCATTACAATGAAGACTACCAGTTTATCTCCTTGTTACAGCAATTATATATTTACAATTAAAATCACTACAAGCTGCGCCGGCGCATGCCAAATGCTAATGCGTTGTAACGGGCACACAACATCCCAGCCATGTAATTATTACGGCCTTGTGCTTATCCTCTAATGCACTAGAAATTTACTAAACTTAATTTTCTGAGACAGGTTTACAAAATGCATTTTATGCAGCCCCCCGCGACGTCTGCATGTGTCTTTATAAATATAAATAATAGCCTTTAATATGCGTTATTCTGAAGTAACATACACGCATGTATTTCTTGAAAGGTTGGGCAAAGAGCACCTCTTTAAGTCGAAGTAATAGAAGGCGAACCTAAAGTAATAGGCTATAATACTGAAAATTTTAATCAATATCTGTTCAATAGATTTTGCGTGAAAGAGTAACAAACATCCATACATCCTCAATTATTATATTAGTACCTGTATCAAATAAATAGTCTCATCTGTTTGTGGAAGCTGGCAGCTAACATATTGATGAAGCCCGCAAAACATAACTGAAATTCCAATTTGACAGTTGACTATTTATTTATATTTTGGCGGTACTATGTCGACTGCCAAAAGTCTCATAGTGATTGGCTGCCCTAACTGTAGATAATCAATACATATGTTTATTGAAATTGTAACAGGGCGATATCTGTACATTAAAGACATTGTTTGACAAAAAAACGAATATGGGGTATCTTTATTAAAGAAACAGGAAATTTTGTCTGTCTGTTTGTATGTTTGTACACGCACCATGTACAGACTACTGCATGGAATTACTCAATACTCAATACTTTATTGCATTCCACATGTAGTACTTAGGTGGTAAAACTTAAAATTAGATCACATGGACCCTGTCGGGCACAGCAAATAAGTGAGTTAGGAGAGAGGAAGCACTTGTAAATTATAATTATTATACAGTAGGTAGGTAATTTCTAAGATAAACTAATAGTATTTATAATATAGAATATAAATAGGTATCTATTGGGAGATCTGGTAATAATTAATAAATATAATATAAATATTTAATTATGACTACTAAAATTATGACTTGATATGTATATCACTTAAATATTCATTTAATGAGTAGTAGCTTTTTTTTATCAAAAAATTTCTTAGTTTTTTTAGAAATGTGTGAGTTTTTTCTTCGTTTTTTATTGATCCGGGTAGTTTATTATATACTTTAATGGACATTACATAGGGACTTTTTGAGTGCATTTTTAGTCGAGAACTTGGTATGTTTAGCCTAGATCGGTGTCTGAGTAGATAGCGCGACTGGATGTCTTCACGTTTTGAGTAGAACTCGTGATGTTTTCGCACAAATTTGCATGTTTCTAAGATATATATACACGGAAGGGTTAAAATATTGTGTTTTTGAAAGAAAGGTTTACAACTATCGGTTTGCTCAATGTTTACCAGGATTCTGACCAATTTCTTTTGCAGCGTGAACAGTATTTGAGCATCTGTACTGTTTCCCCAAAGAGTGACACCATAGCTAAGCCATGCATAGGCATAAGCATAGTAGGTGGTGAGGGCTGTCTGAAAATTGGTGGTCTTTTTTATTTCACGGAGGGCGTATGAGAATTTAGAAATCTTTGAGTGAGTTTTCTGTATGTGTGATTTCCAGTTTACGTGTGTGTCTATAACTAGTCCGAGTAATGTAAATTCGTTAACAGTTTCTAATTTTGAGCCATTGAACGTAAAATCTAAAGTTAAAGGAGTTTTTTGGTAAGGGTGAAAAGTTATTAATTTTGTTTTGGAGTAGTTTATCTCGAGGTTATGCTCGTTCATCCAATTGCAAGTTTTTGTAAGAATGGAATTAAGGGTTTTTTCTATATTTACATTGTCTTGGCATGAGACTAATATGGATATATCGTCGGCGAAGGGTAAGAGAGCTATGGGACGATAGTTGTTAGGATCTGTTTTCGCTTTTTTTTGTGGATTGGTTTTATTACAGATATTTTTAATAAATCAGGGAAGATACCTTCTTCAAATGACTGGTTGAGTAGCAGATAAAACGGTAACGTGAGTTCATCTGCACATTGTTTTAGAAGCGTTGGTGGTATTTCGTCAATCCCGTGACTATTTTTATTTTTCAGACTTTTTATTAATTTGTTTACTTCCCAAGCGTCTATTGGGCCAAGAAACATCGTGTTCTGTGTGGGATTTAGTACAGAATTGAATGCAGTTTGCACCGATGTATTGCTAAAAGTCTGACTTAAAGTATAGGCTCAATTTTTTAGATACTTGAGTCTAAATTTTACGCGTACGAAGTCGCGGTCAAAGCTAGAAGTAAGTAATAACAATAATATTAATACCAGCCTGTTACTGTCCCACTGCAGGGCAAAGGCTCAGAGAAGGTTTAAGAATTAATCACCACGCTTCCTCAAAAGTCCAGGTTTCCTCACAATGTTTTCCTTCACCGATATCAATAATGTCTTAGATAAACTTAAAAAGTACATGATATGAATTGAAAAAGTCACATTGGAGCGCCCCAATTTGTTACTATAAGTTATGTGAAATGAAGAATATATTCCTAGCTTTAGTATGTGATGAAAGCTCACTTCATCTTCACTACACCTACATTTTCACGAGAAGATTACTATAGAATAGCACTGCTATATCTGTAAATGATACACAAAAAGAAATCGCAAAGATAGCACGACTGTGGGTGAAGACCACACTGAAAGCCCTTATAAAAAAAAAAACAATGGAAGTATGATTTCATTGTTGACTAACTTCATTCATAATACATATAAGTACCGGCCTATCGTTTTATTATTTACTACTCGCTAGGCCATTGACCCCCCGACCTATTCCTCGTGTTTCATTGACATTCTTGTAAGTAGACAACGTAAAGATTAATAGTGAAGCTAGTCTTATAATAATGAAGCCTAAACCGATTTCTAGGATCGAGATGCTTATGGAATTATTTAATGCTTTTGTTCAAATTCAAATATAATTATGTTTTAATTGGGACCCGCCACACTATTCCCAAACCACAGCAACTCCTGAAAACCAGAATCAACAGTGGCGACCATCAGAAAAGCGTCGAAAAAATGAAGCCCGATGAGTCCCGGAGAAACGATTCAACTGTCTTGAATCCCGCAACGAAATTAATCAGAAAAGAACAGCGGAGGAGTTAGAAAAATACATAACATAATATACTTATTTGTGGAACATAGGTATAATGTACTTATATGTCATCATCACCTTTTCCCAACTGTGTTGGGGTCAGCTTCCAGCCTAACCAGATGCAGCTGAATACCAGTAATTTACATGGAGCGACTACCTATCTGACCTCCACAACCCAGTTACTGGGCAACATGATACCCCTTGTATATGTGCATGGAGTTAAATATAAAAAGAAACCGCTATGGCCTACCTTGCAAGGCGTACAAATGTTTCGTAAAAAGAGAAGAGGTGAAAATTTCAGTCAATAGGGATGTGTCCTAGGTAAAAATATATAAGTCTATTTAGTCCGTCAGTAAGATTACCAAAAAACATTAGACGCGTATTTTTTGCTTATTTAATTCAATAAAAAGTGCCAATGATATAGCACATCAAAGTTCAGGAGAAGGGGCTTGTGAATTCACGCCGTGCTACACTTTTAACGAAAAGTGTAGCATGAGGTGACGTCACGCGCAATTTCAACGCACTATACCGTCGTCATTTTTGGTTTACGTGACAAAAGAAAAAATACGTGTCGAGTATTTTTGAGTAATTCAACTTTCAGACCAATCAGATTTTTTAAGGGCACTACCCTATTATATAAAATGGGCAACTTTTTAGCCTTTACTTATCATGAAAAAAAAACAACATCAAAATAAATTACCTAACAACAAAAACTAGGTTTTCATTGAAAAAATGGAGAATAAGGCATTAGGTAGGGTTCTATTTAACTTCTAAGTAGTCATATTTATAAGTAGGCAGTAGGTATGCTGTCTGTGTTAAAAATTTAAAGTAGGTGTTTCTTTTTAAGGTATTTAGGTATTTTCATTTTTTATGGAGTTCGGTAGCTGTTCAATGGTTTAATGGGAACCAGGATAGCAGCCGAATTGCACAATTTATATAAAGTTTCTGACTTTATTATTGTTTGTACTTAAACACTCCGTAAAACATTTTTTCATTCAAAGTTTTTCAAAGGCGTCACTAAATGAAACTGCATTTAGTGACGCCTTGTGGTTTAGCAGAGACAATATGTAATTTAAAAACATTATATCTGTCATCGCTAACAAACCTTGAGCAAATGGTGATTAATGCTCGTGCCTCTCTTTATGAGAAGAGGCCTTTACCCTGCAGTGGGACAGTAAATGGCTACTATTATTTAAATATATTTGACACATCTCGGGTCCCTGCGGTCCCAGAAATTTGGAAGGCGTATGTGGGGCCAAAGCAACTCGCAGAGGCCCGTTGGGCAATTAAAATGGAATGAGGTAACCTCTGACGATTATCTTTGTATGCACTATCCAGGTGCACCCAAGGGCATCCTCGGATGGATGCAGAACTATGAAAGGACACGAAAACAAATTAAATTGAGCTATGGATTTGGGTGGTTTTAGTCAACTATACAACATTAAAGGCTGTTTGTGTGTGTGAAATTAAATGTTTGTAAACGCACCCACGACACAGGATAAATTCCTAGTGAGGGGCAACGTTTTTTTTTTAAATAAAATAAAATAATATTAATATGGAAGGACTATGGCCCCTGCCTGCCCAATATTATTCTAATACATGGATAAAATGGCAGAGGGTAACTTGCACACTCAATAATGGGCCCACGAATACGGTCGCCAGCACAGTGACGTAGCTGCAGAAAGCAACATATCCTGAGGTGCTTGAGTAGCGCAGTGTATTTTTTTAGTATGTAAACCAATAGGTACTTTTTTATAATAAGTATATAATAAATCATACCATATTATGTATGTAAACACTACATAGTAAGAAAACCTTGTCTATATAAAGCATTGTTAAACTTGAAGTGCAATATTTAGAACGTCATTAGTGTTTATTTCCACAATGCCGATAATATTACATTTCTTATTTGATCATTATTCACTGATATTACTATCATGATACGTTACGACACTAACTCATTCAATGAATAAAATATTGCTATAGAAACATATTGAAGCATTAATAAACTACGTTCGTATCGTACTATAATATTAGTAAACAAACCTGCACTATTAAATCCGTCAACCAAGTCCTAATATCAGGAGCAGCGGTTGAAACCTCAGGCATCATGGTGGTTGAATACTCCATCATATCGGTAAAATTCATTTTTCAAAAGTAAAACAGGCTGACTGCCTTACTTCTTTTGCACAAAAATAAAAAACACTGCACGTTACCCGCCAAAAGTACGAACTGTCACACCGCGCACCGAAGAAAGAGTGTTAATAAAAACTGATATAAGTATCATTTGAACATCAAGATAATATCAAATATTTCGTAAAGACATTCGTCATGGACGGAGCCAGTGGTTTGAGTGTTGTGCGACGATAACACGCGACCGCACGGCTCGTGCTTCGTGCGACGACTACTTACAATACAAACTAACTACCATTCGCAGAAACTATACGGGAATAAATAAGTAAGTGTACACTTATAATATTACAGAAATCAAATTGAGTCACTGCCAGAATATATTTTTGGAGGATTTTAAACTCTACCTATGGATTAATTTGTCAGTGTTTTGATAAACGTTGGCGTAGGCAAATATTATTTTTATCCATAATATTTTCGCGCGAGTTGACGTCAGACGAACTGTCTGCGATGGTGGAGAGGAAGTTGTGAAAATAGATTCTAATGACATATCAGACTGTGTCCTGTCTGGTAAGCGATTTACTAATTTCTGCAACTAATTAGTATTGTTACTCATCTCTAACACGTACACATATTCAACCCTAAAAACAGGGGATCGGAACTGTATCTCTTAAACACAGGCTACCCCGTAGCCTATCTAGGAGAGCAGTACTCCACCCAATAACTAGATTAAAAAATATGTATGTGTCTGCCTTTGCTACATTCAATGTATTCAACTTAATCTGGTCCAATTTAACAATAAAAAAAATCTTTATAATTATAAAGACAATAAAAGTATTAAATAATAGCACGGCTATGAACGTTAGTGACATAATATGATAGATCGTGTATTTTGTTAGCGCGTAATATCAGCTAATGGAGAATGCTATCGTGTAAGTAACAAGAAAGCCAATGTAAGGTGTCAGTTGGTTTATTTTTCCTTTCAGGGGATGTCGTAGTGTGTGTATGGAGTGGGAATCCCGTACGGGGTGACCAGCTATCGACCGGCCACGTGGTACGTAAATGTCATTATTGATTTCCCAAACATTTCCCACACTTTTCTTTGCTTTGGGTTAGTCACATTAGCTCAGGTCTTTGATACGCGATGGTTCCGCTAACTGTCATTGACACGTTTTCCTTACCCTTAAATAAGAATGACAGGCGAATGGGTAGTGTAGTAGGTATTTTGTTTTTATTCATCAATTTTTATTTTTCATTTTAATAGGGCGCCTTAAATAAATGGATGAATTAACTAAAATTATCATCTAATATATTTATATATTCCGTATTTATACGGTGCTTTAATAAACTATGACAACTGTTATGTTTGTGTACCAAAATAGAATGATTAATGTAAAACAGATCGTTAATAAAAAAAATACTTCTTACAGTATTTTTAACTAACCTTGGTCTATTTTGATATAGGAAACAAATACAGCAGAAGTTGTTGTAAATATTTGAAAATTTTACGTGTTCATCTAAGATTTAGTTGGTATTTTTCATTAGTTGGCTATGTAGCAACTTTTAACTTCACCCAAACCCGCGGCTTTTGCCACGTCTTTCATTCAGTTAAGGTTAAATCCGTCCCTTGGATTCTATCATCCGTCAGTCTGTTTTATTAAGCTCAGGGTCGGTGTTTGGCTGTTTCATATTGATGAAGTTTACCATAATACAATCATTACAGTCCCGGCCTTTTGCCAAGGTCAGACTCAAGAACTCCATAGTTTGATAACTAGTAGCGCGATAACTCTTAGCTAAGAATCCGAATTCCCATTCTTCGCCATAGCATCTACACTTTGGAACCTGATATCAAGTTTAAGAATAAGTTATGTAAATGAATAAAAGCTGTGGTTTTTCGTATCTCACTGCGCCACAAAAGGCAAAATTGAAGTTTTCTTTAGTAATTAGTACCTAGATACGTTATTTTTTTATATGGGTATTTAAAAAGCAATACCTACGTTGTCAATTGTAAGTAAACAAAGGTAATAACACGCTTATATGTTAATTAACATTAATCAAGGCCGACAATAAAGTGTTATCAAATACAGTCCTAATGAATAATATCCGGCTCGAAGGACCAACCTTTTTATTTGCTGTCTAAATTGGTAATTATTGTAAGTTTAGTTTACACCATTTCATTTACACTATCAATGGATGTACTTTACAACGTTAACTAAGAAAATTTAGACTAACATTATGTATTATGGATTCTTATTAATTTTGCACCGAACTTTATGCACCCTGCCTTACTTGATTCTTCCTCGTCAACAAATTATCAGTTTTATCTATTGATAAGCAGAGTTAGCTGTTGTCCTGAAGTTGATTAGAAACCCAATTGATAACCGGACCGAATGTAGCACAATTGCTATGATATCAATACAAATGTGAGTCACTCTATCTATTTACTTCGTTTTCACGGTTAAAATAACTGTTACCGCGGGCTTTTGGCAAAGATGAATCTTGGTACACACTTCACAGGAAATTTCAAATATGTTAAATCATGTTGTAGTCACACTATGCATTTATTACCACTGAGGGATTCCCTGTGAGGGGATGTACTTGTAATATTTTACAAAATAGAAAAAAAGAACACAAATTATCCTGATGAATTCGAAACCCCAAACATAGAAGAGACTAAACCATCTCATTGTTATACTCTCATGTTAAATAAATAACAAAAAAAAACCTTGTGTGGGGCAACGATATTGAAAAAAAAGAAAGAAAGATAAGAATTTGTGTGTTGTGTGAATATGTGACTCATATTAGCTAGCAAATAAAGCTACCTTCTCGATGCGGGAGACAGAACCCTTACACAATTAAGGTCTAACCCCCAACAGTACGCTATTCGATACATTGCTAATCAAAATATTCGACCTTTACGAACCCCAAAAATTAATACCAGAGATCGTTATTTCGCGGGAGTTAATAAATGAATCGCCGACACGAAGGGCCGAAATGAATTAGTAATTCTTAAGCCTTTCACAAATGATGCTACCAGGATGACGAGGCAGGATTTAGTTGGATGTTTCATGACACATATTGTGAGTCAGCAATAACAAAATGTCTCGGGTTCTAAAGGCTCCGTAGGCACCGTCTCCATTAATGCTCTATGCCTGAAGAATGGTTTGGAGACTCTATTCAACTTTACAATACTAACTTAACTTTGTTAAAAAAGTATTTCAGAAGTGCTAGTGATATTAACTATACAAAATAGGTAATCTGGAACTTGCTAATTTCGTAAATCCAAGACTGTTCCGTTCAATACATTTTCTCAGAATATCAATAAAACATCGTGATAACTGTCTTATTCACAACTGCTTTACGTCCGTGATCTCACAACCTCAGGTCCAGCTGGTAAACAGCATCAGACTATTTGTCTGGCATTTATGCTGAACTGGATCTATTTTGCGCAGCAGGTAGGGAATATACTTAATATTTAAAAATAGAAAAATACTTATGATATTAGATATGCTATTTGTTTTTGTTATTTTATTCTTCCCTAATAAATGTTTTTCATTTCTTTCCTTCTAAGTCCTTTAATTTAAACACCCAAGTCGCGTTGCGTAAAACGTCCCTATTCAGCGGTCACTCTAAGGGCAACTGATTACTTTACCCCACCAAGGTCATTAGTAACCATGGTGATGGTTTGGTACCTTTGTATCCACACAGAGCCTACAAGTTCAAGGTCGCCGTTATGAAGACAAAGTATCAAGATACGCAGGTTGTAGTCATTGTACACGCTTTTGAATCTATTAGTTTGCAAAGTGCATTGCTATTCCAAAACAAACATTTTCTCCAGCATTAAAATATAAAGTGAGCTTAGTATCGTCAGTCTAGTGTAAGATAACCTTCTAAACACGTGTAGCGAGTTACAAGTCTGTCCCTCATCTCTCTATTTTCGCACGTACGCTACCAAGGTGAAAAGCCCGGCTACCTTCGAAATACTAACATTGATTTCACCGCGTGCTGCAAATCTAAATTGCTATGCCTAAGTCTATCAGAATTACATCATATCGATGCGGCTCAGAAAGAAGCTGAAGACAGGGTGCTATGGCGCTCATTAGGAGAGGGCTATGTTCAGCAGTGGACTAATATAGCCTGATGATGTGTGTGATGCGGCTCAAAAGACCAACATTTTTCTAAGACCCCTGTGTATCGTACTCTATAGCATTTACTTACCGAAATGTAACTATTGTCACGATTTAGTGATCAGTCTAAGTAGCAGGGGCAAAGGGTTTGAATTTGTGTGAAAGGGAAACCCAAGCAAAACTTGCTGAATAATGTTTCTTTTATTTTATAAAGTCGTGTCCCGCGGTTTTACCCGCTCCTAAGGATCGCAGCGTGATGCTAAATAGCCTTCCTCGATTAAATGCAAAAATATATTTTCAAATCCGATTGCTTTATTTTACCTACCTATAGAATGATCTACCTATGACGAATACTATATTATTTGGCAATAATAGAGGAGTTGTTCATAAGGGAGTAATCAAGCTTTTATAGTTGTATTGGCCGCTTTGACATATACAAACTGCAACATTATTTCATTCCCGTCTGTGGACTAACAATACCTAAAAAGACTACTACGATAAACGTGTGCCAGGAACCACGCTCGACGAAGCGATTGCTAAAACCTCTGTAACTATCGCGTCTTCGCTTGATGTAATTTATGAATTTGAACTAACCTAACCATAATAGCCATGATACGGTATATTATATACCGATATGGCTCCAAAATAGCCCAAAACTTTAACTCCCACCACTTTTGGGCTATCTTGGCTATAAGTCAGAGCGGTCAGTCCAAGGTTTTGCGGCATTTTAACCATAACCGCTTATTCAGACTATTTCGGACCCATTGCCTAACTATGTGCGTGCGTGCGCTATCGCTAAAGTACTGCCTAGATATAAATCTAACTACTAATTTTGCTGTTTTATGTATGCTACTACGTTAAATGCTTCTAATTTCTTCAAGACAGCACGAATTTATTTTCCAATTTTTGAATAGATCGTCCATCTAATGTTGTTTATTATAGTTTGGTTGTGGAGGTCAGATAGGCAGTCGCTCCATGTAAAACACTAGTATCCAGCTGCATCCGTTTAGACTGGAAGCCGACCCCAACATAGTTAGCTAAAAGGCTAGGCAGATGATGATGATGAGGGTAAACGGCATATTAAAAGCTGATTTTAGATGAATGTGTACGATCAGAGGGGCCATTCCCGATTTTTAATAATTAACACATTTTTTCGTATCTCATTCTCAATCTGTCTATCAAATTTACCAATGTCATTGCTTGTCGCTGAAATGAGATTGCGAGTAGGTAGATTTGAGAATTGGCCTTCAGTTTTACACTAGCAACTAACTGTCCAGAAGCCTGCATCTATAAAAACCCAATCATCTTCCAGTTTTCTAAAACGAAGTTGTGTTGTTCCATATCATACTTTGCCATACATTAAGATACAAATTCACCTTTCATATAACGCCTAGGCTCCGCGCACAATAACCCAGACACCACGATATTGACTATAGTTTTTTACGTTCATAATTCTTCGAAGTTAACTAGCGTCTACATACTGGCCAGTTTGGCGTTTAGCTTACACTTAATGAGCTTGTAAAGAACGCAGGTCGTATTGCAATCGTCTAAAAAGGCGGCTTGTTGCCCGGTTGATGAAAATAGTAGACGAATACTGGTGTCGAACACAAGAGATTGTGGAAATTATGTTTCACAAGAGAAGTCTTAAAAATATCTACGTCAGCGAATACTCAGATTTTTGGAACGTTGCATACTGGATTCGGCACAGATGGCTTCTACGGTAGTATTGCCGGCATTTAACTTGAGCTTTCGGCGGAGTGGTGGAGATTGGTTTGCACGTCGTATTGTCTCAGGAGTAAGGTCCAAAGTCGTTTAAAGTAAATAAGAATCAGCGCTCAAGATAAATGCCGTCAACTAAAGCGGTTACCATCACTGCACAACAAGTATAGCAATTTCAATACATGGCCAAAATCTTCTATTCATTACATGTAGTATCAAATTAACCCCTTTTCTACTTAGGTTTTAAGGTACGCGGTTTCCAAATACCCTAAGCACAGTGTCTGCATATGGAAACAAATTGAGAGGTTAATCGGCACGTAAAGCGGTCACCTATTACCAAAGCGTTCGGAGCCTCGTTCTACAAAAATTACCGACCCTACGTCCTGACCCGAAGACATGATGCTGCTAAGCATGAGGTACTGAGTTCGATTTCCGGGTCGGGTTTTTCCATTTGGAATATCTCAGTAGCAGCCCGGAGTCTGATTCTGTGCCTGTTTGATGGCAATAGGCTCAGGCAGAATTTAAAAACAATCTGATGAGCGAAACCCCATGACGTAACTTTGACTTTCACTCGGTTTCAGACGACATCATAATCGATAATGTCAATATCGATTCGATTAAGAATATAATTAGTTTTATCGAATTATATCAGTTACGTGACTCGGTTATCATATTTTCTTCGCTTGAGTGTTACGGTTTATTTAATTGTTTTTTTGTTTCCTGGCAACCACAAAATAATTAAAACAAATGGTGATATGTCAATTTCAACATAAGGTATCAGGCTTATTTTATTTCTCTACCACCTCCACACCCACAGCACAGTTGTCGGTCAGAACAAGGAGACCCAGACTACCAGGTTGTGCCTAAATAAGCCCTGTACTATTAAAACATCACCCCATGAAAACATGACTGAAGTGAGCTATCAGTGTCACCCCCCTAGACATTGCCAAAGAATAGGGGTACTATTTGACTGTATTCTTTTTTTAAGATTTCAAGAAACTTATAAAAGAAAGCTTCGGTAATAAAAAAAATCCACAAAATGGTGAAGTTGTAAGTGTTGCGAAATCTATGATGAAAAGAGACTGTACTTCTAGAAGCTGACGTCACTAGACAGGAGCGCCATGGTGACTTCGCACCATTTAGTACAAAGACCTCTCTGTGTGACAAGGATGGAAGAAAAACTTAAAAGCGTATCACTTTTCCATTTTTCCACCGGTTTTTTTTTGACATTATTTTCTAACTGTAGTCAATTTAATTATTTTATATTCTTTTCAAACCTACTATTTGTCTAAAACTACTACTTAATTAAGGAGTTTGACACTGACAGCTTACTTCACCTAAATTTTCACAGAATCGACCGTTTGGTCATTAACATGATGCCACGCTTGTGGCTGATTTCTGGGCCGACTCTGTATAGATTGCCAACGACGCACTAAGAAGAAGAAGATGGGAAATAAGGGTCCTGAAGTCTTCCATGACTGAAGTGTCAACCCTGCCATCTTTTTCAACACATCTTTGGTAGTTCTTTGTTCCTCATCGAAAGTTCTTTATATACGGATTTTTATTTTTTCAGATTGCAGCATATACAGAGATAGGAGCCTTTTTGGCCTTACACTGGTCCTCTTTTTAGTTGTTTAGTTTTAATTTTTTTGGTGTTTTTATTACCAATGCGTGTTCCAAAGTAATGTTTTTGTTTCGTTACTATAATTTATTCACCATAAAGTATTTGACGGTATTGTGTTTAATACGAGTGCAAGTCTTTTCTTATACGACCATTAAAATACCCACTTTATTGCTGCAAATTGTCAATGGTAAAATAATTTACTGAGCACACGAAGATCACGTCCTCATAGATGTGGATTACTGCGGTTGTTAAGTACTAAAGAAGACAATAAAATTAATGCTTATGCACATTTACAGTGCAACAATGACGTGTACAGTGGGCCGACGTCAGTAGTAACCAAACCAGTATCAAATTCAGATTACAGACTACGGTAAGCCAGCTCAAGATCTCAGTGCTATCGTAGTTCGGTTGACTGTACTATCGGAGCGTGTCGAGTTCAGTAAATAATACATAATTAGTTCAAACATACACATCACGCCCGTAGTCCCGAAGGATTGAGCAGAGGTGTATTACACCCATTTTTAAAGTTACGTTTCAGGCAAGTAATGTGCAGTTGAAGACTCCGGGCTGTTAATGAGAAAATTTTATTGGAAACACTCAATAACACTGCCCGACCTGGGAATCGAACTCAGGAACTCACACTCAGCCGTCTCCCTTTAGGACCACTACACCAACGACGCAGTCAAGTATATAGGTAGTCAATAAGTAGTTATAGATGTTTATTGTTTTCATACACACTGTTACTATATGCTCTTCAATTGACTGCTCTTAGTATTTTATTTCAATTTTAATTTTGATCTTTACCACATAATCTCTCAAAGTGTACAAAAATATTACGCATTCTCTTTTGGCACGAATACCCGTACATTTATTTATAAAAAGTAGGCCATGAAAACGCAGTTTGCATTAACCCTTTAAACTTGCTGCAGTTTAAATCAGGGATGGGCAAACTGCGGCCCGCGGGCAAACTCCGGTCAGCAGCTTTAGGTACTAACTACACTTATTCAGCTCAATTCAGCTTTCGTCCATAGAAAACACCAGATCTTGTATGATATGCGTACGCGTCTGTTCAGCTGAAAGTAGGCGTAGTCCCTTAATCCAGCCCGACAACGTTATCTTGACAGTAAGAATGTGTGGCCTTCGGTAATGTTATGGCGTTCTTATCGACACCAATAGGTATTAGTATAGTCTACAATCCCATCAGCAAAGAAAAATAAGTGGCCGTGAGTGGCTACCACGTCGCCGTAAAAAGTCGCGTGAGCCTTTGCCGTGAGCGAGAACTTTGAGTGCAATCTCGCACGCGTGAATATAATATGCCACATGGAATCATTTCTTGAGTGATATTCTAATAATCTTAAGTATATATTACTCGTGTTTGTGAGTTAATTTTTAATAAATTGCTTGATCATTTTAGTGTTAGTAGTTCCTAGACATATTCTAATGTCAATGTGTGATGTTAGGGACACCTTAGATCACACATTACATTAGACAGTCGAATTGTTTTAAGAAAAAAATTGCAATATTTTTGCATCGCCTAACTGTAGAATTTCGTCCTTTGAAGCTTCGTATGATAAAATGTAACATAAAAACAAAATGAATTTATTTTTATTTGCCCCCCTGTAAAATGTTCTACATTTTTTTTTCTTTGTGTTCAATGTTCTTCTTTATATTTCTGGCCCCTGATAAAAAACTTTGCCCACCCCTGGTCTACCTTGGTCTGAATTTATTTAAAAAAGTCGGCTCATTATCGGAGCAAGGTCGCATTAATTACCTGTTTGTGCAAATAAATACAAGGCATTGTTGCTATCTCTTATGTCTCTAGTTGGTCCTCAAAAATATGTGTGACATAGGTGACGCCATGAGCTTTGATCACTGGATTGGACGACCTTTGACCGAAACGAGTGTTCTTGGTTTTTATGAAGAAAAATACTCGTAACACATAGGTACGTATTCGTGTAAAAATTTAACCTTGACTTTGACCATAGGTCAACTTTAGGAATAAACCACAATCCTTAGTTTTTATTGCCACTTTATTATTTTTCTAATTACCCAAAAAACCCATTCATCATTCTTTATGCCTATCGTGGCGTGGCAAGTTAAACTATTTTCTTTTTTCACAGCGTACGGGCTCCTGGCTAAATACTAAAAGCCGCACGGGTCGGTCAAGGTTAAGCTACGCTTGCCGAGGTCAGTCCGTTATGTAAAATACTGGTATTCAGCTGCATCCGGTAAGACTGCAAACCGATCCCAAGTTAGTTACTAAAAGGCTTGGTAAATGATGATTTCCACAACGTACCTATTTTCTTTTTTCACGTCGGTCATCATGCTCGTGCTCATTGAAAATGCGTGGCAGATATTTCGTAATACGCAAAAAAATGTTTTTGGACCCATCGTCGTTAGTCTGTTTAGGTACTGCAACAGGCTAAATAAAGTTCTACTTAGCCAATTACATCGGAGCATCTGCAACTTGACCCAGAAAGAGTAGAGACAAGGCTAGCCTCTTTACGATGACAATTAACACAGCAGGGAAAAACAATAGCAATACGACTCCATTTTTTCAATGATAACGTGAATTGTGCAAGTTTCTTTCTAATATGTCCTTCTAGGACATTGGTTAACAACCCGTGGTTCGCGGACCACCACTGATCCGCAAAAGGAATAAATTACATAATCTTTACCTCAAAAATCACATAGGTGCACACGAAGTCCGAGTTTCTGTTAGAAGTTATGTGTTTTCTGTTACAAAGAACTGTTGAATTAAACAAATATGCCGAACAGTGTGATTAATATTTATATTGACACATTATATGTATTTTATGTGATCTTTCTAGTCCCTGCTAGATAAACCAAAGTGGTCCCTGGTCTAAAAAAGGTTGCGAACCACTGACCTACTGCATATAATTTCGTTTGAAAATGTCAAACCATTCAAGTTTTCTTATTATACTGCGCATGCTGCACATGGAACATTATGGAAACTGGGTCAGAGATGTGCAATTTTGACCTTTGTGGTCAACACAGCAAATTATTAACTGGCTTGAAATGATATGATTTGGATAAGGAGGAACGTTGGATGAGGATGGATAGGGGCGAATGACCTGTCGTTGCAAATTGCTTGCCTATAGGAAGACGTAAATAACCATTGTTTGCTTTTTCAAAAACCTACACGAACTGTTTCTATTACGGAATTTTTACCAAATAAAAAATACCAAATACATAACATCACCACCACGCTTGTATTCCCCGAAGAGTTAGGCAGAGGAGTATCTATAGTATTATCTCTTATTTGGCTAGATTTGTTTTAGTCCCATGTAATAGGGGGCGAGCCTATAGCCCTTAACAGGGCACAAATCCAGACCCCGGGCTGCTACTGAGAATTTCCAGAAGGAAAAACCGAATAACACCAGGGAATAGAACCAGGACGGCATGCTAAGCAGTAGCACTTGCAACTACTAGACTTAGGAGACAGTCAAATGATATAATGAAACGTAAATCTATTTAAATAGTCTTATGTCTTTGAGATAACATAGGAAGAGGATGAACGAACTGTTACCGTATTCAAAAATAACTAAGAAGATTTTTACTAGGGCAATGTTCAAGGGAAATTCGACCTAATTGTGTAACAATGCCTGTAAAAATAAATTCTAATTAAAACAATACCTTTTTATCGACAAGGACATAATTATGGTGAACTAGATTTCTATTCACAAAGGAATGATCGATTATTACCTTGACTGTTACATATTGTTTCTGATTCTTAGGACTAAAATGTTTCCTATGGACCTTGCAAGATTTTCCAGTGAAAATTAATGGCAATGTCTAATAATAACTCTGACCGGACTTGATTTACGTTTTTTGCTTTATCTCAAGTTCACATAGAATATTTTGTTACTTTTTCACTGGTTGCATCATCCAAAAGGGCTCATCCATATATTATGTCACACGAATTTCATGATTTTCGTAGACACCAGCCCCCGTCTTGGTCACAGATAGTCAAAATACTTTCACAAGTGTGACGTAAAACTCTTTGCAATTTTTTATTTAAAAATAAAAGTGTTTCCTAAATTATTTCTGTTAAAAATTACTTTTTTTTCAAAAATCTAAAATAAAGTAATTTGTACTTTATCGTAACAGTTTTAAAACTTTGATTTGTAAATGTGACGGCAGAAAGCTTAAGGGTCGCCCAGTCCTCCCTGTCCCCGTCAAAAGTTGACACCCTTAGTTGACCCCCTTAACCTTAACGTGTGACGTATTTTATAGATTTACATAGTAGATGAATTTACCTTTGAATGACAGCAAAGAACTAAGCACAATTTAGCAGTTCTCTTCAGCGTTTGTTTTCTCAAGATTCCAAGGTTTTGAAAGGACCACTCTTGGGAGGACGAGTGTAACTCTTTCACAAGATTTTTTTGTGTAATAGTAACCTATGTACCGCAATGTCAATAACCTCACTCTGTAGTAGTGGCACACCGAAGGTCGATTTCTGGACAAGCCGAATTTTTTTTTGTCTTAAAGAATACGTTTCCCCACACTAGTAATTTTTCCTGTATTGTGAGTGCGTTTACAAAACATTTAAACTCACTATATATATATAATAACCTAATATTCAGCCTAATTTGAATGAATGAGTTTTGATTTTTACAATTTCTCAATAATGTGAAACCTTCCATTATGAACGAAGCCGAAGATGTTTTCTTTGGCCAAAGGTGGCCGATTCCGAAGCTTCGGGCACAACACCATTTGCACGTACCCTACCCATCACCATTATTACAGCATACAGCCTACGCAATTATATAAATATCAGTTATTGAGCGTAGGCGAAACTAACACAAAAAATGGCGTGTCATAGAAGGATGTAGACACATCACGTGTTTTGTTTTTTCAAATGTATCTAAGTATTATTGAACCTTTTTTTTTAAACCTACCGCTGGTTTTAGCAAGTCATTTTTTAAATCTTGTTTGGACTCTATAAAACTATTAGTATGCGTATGATAATTTCAATATTATTTTTGGATCAAAGGATTTGGTCAAAGGATATTTTTAGAAATCTTCATATATTTTGGTTAGTGTTTAGGTGCTCAGTATCTTTAAGAACCCCTTTCAAAATAACGTTATAAGTCGGCTTTAAGACGTCGATATATATATTTCATGATGGCCCAGAAATAAGGGACATGTCCTCAATGCATGAGGTTCGTGGGTTCAAATCTGGGCACGTATATATTTTCCAAGTTTATCTTAGACATCGCTGACATTCGTGTATTAAAACATCGAGGGAAATACAAGCCTAAAATTGCCAACCCGGCTTGAGCAAGCGTGTTCCAAGCCATTAATGCTCGTGCCTTCTCTTTGTGACAGATGGCCTCTGCCCAGCATTAGAACAGTAACAGGAGGGTATTATTTTTCTTTTTATATAACACGTGCTTATTCTGCCACTTTTGAAAACACATGTAATGTGTGTCGCATTATACCTATACATGGTGGAAGATAAAGAGATCATCAGAAAAATATTGTAATAATTTGGAAAAAGCCCACGAAAAATTAAAATCCAGAGGGTCGGGTCCAGAAACATGTACTGAACTCATGGTATAAGGCTGTACGTCGATATCCATTCCACCCTTAATGAATGACTCCATGACTCGCATAACATATATATATATATCTATCAATTAGATATATATATCAATTTTAGTTTAATTTAATTGAAAATTAGCGCTTATTACATTAATAAGTTGAGTAGCTTATTTTTCTATATGTATTTTAATGTGCATGTGGTGTTTACCTATAAGTAATTGTTGCGCTGGATTTTAATTTTAAGTTTGTGTTGTGTAACTGTATACAGTGTGAACAATTGTTGGTGACCGAATTAATAAAAAACCAATTATGTCCTCTGAACACCAGTCTACCACAGCATGACTTGAAATCATGACTACAAAAATAACATAAAAGAATGGTGTTTTTATTTACCTACATTCATTCATGATTATACACAGTCGTGACAAGTTCCAATCTTCGGTCATCGACCTGTAGCTTGTCTAAATGCATTAACCTTATCATTTGTGTGTTTTCACATACAAATCTACGGATTTTATAACTTGAGGCTAAAGATTAGCATTTGTATATAATGTAGTCAAATTCAGAGTTCAAAACATAACATCACGCCTGTATTCTCCCAAGGGTTAGACAGATGTTAAATATTCAGCACAATATTGTCGTACAGTTACTGAAGCCAGCCCATGAAGAAAATTCCTTTGGATAGTTTAGTTTGACGACCAATGTGGCGCGGAGGGCGAAGGTCCGCCTGCGACGCAAGAGGTTGCGGGTTCGACTCCCGCCTTGGGACAAATGTTTGTACGAGCTACAAATATTTGTTCCGGGTGTTCTGGGTATTTCCTATGTATACTAAAAATATCTATCTATGTAATGTATTGTATTAAGTATATCAGTCATCTAGTACCCATAACACAAGCTCTGCTTAGCTTGGGGCTAGATGATGCTGTGTGGATTGTCCAGCATTATTTATTTATTTTATTTCTTTATAGTTTTTCAATTTTTCGAGTATTACAAAAGAACCGTTCAATTGGGAAAATTTGACAGTTGGGGATGACTTGACGTGGCAGGAGACTGTACATAGGTAAAAAAATAGACTATCATAAATACAGAAAATATTATGCTTCTATGACCCGTCATAAAGGCAAACAATAGACAAAAATAATTCTGAAGTAGCTAACGTCAGTAAATAATTAAAAAGTGAATTGTCAAATTACAAGTGTCAATCATTATGACAATGAGTGATCATTTAAGAAATTGATAAAATGACAGTGAATTTTATTTATTTTCTCTCAGTATTTTCTTATAAAAATAATCTCTGATAGCATCTCAGGCGTTTGATGGTCTATCTGGTACCTAAGTGATATTGGCGTGATATACATGAAATTGTGGTGTCTCTTCCAAAAAAGCCAAAAAAAAAAGAGTTAAATTATAATAACATTCATAAATTAACAGATTCAGCATTGCCATTCAACGTGGCAATGCTGCCAGCCTTCTAGGCACTTTTCCCGTTGACAGTGTTGAATTTATCGATGCCCTGTGATTCTTTATTTTCTTTTCATGTAAGTATTGATAGTTTTATCATTGTTGAAGAAATAAATAATCTGATAATTATATTCCTAATTTGCAGGGAGTCATGTGTATACATCATATAACATACCTATAAAAGTACGGCCACATTTCGACAGTTCAGTTTAAGTCCTACGTAACAGGGGGCCAGCTGATTGGCATAAAACGGGCACAAACCTAGAATCTAGGGTTCTACTATGATATTCCAGATGAAAAACCCCAATAACAGTACCTAACTCGCAACTCAAATCCTGGACCTCATGCTCAACTGCTGCTTGCGACCACTATACGAATAATGCAGGCTCAGAGTACAATGCCCGCTAAATGTTCTGAATAACGGTTACGTGGGACCGTTTTTTAAATATAGATAATATTTAAATACGCAAACAAGATCGTTTCTCAAAAACTTGTAAAAAAAATGAGTTTATAAGAGTAAGTGTGGAGTTTCTCGCCCATTATTCTCCACACGAAACTACCGACCGAATCCTCATTTTCCCATAACTCTATCCTTTTCTCTCGCTCAAAAATATACTTTATTTTCTATGATGTAAAACGCATTATCAAAAGCTACTTATTTCATTGATTAAAAGGCACTCGTGGCTAAGTTGTTGCCGCACGGGCCTTTGGTCCTGGCTGTCAATTCTAGATCTTTGACAGTATTTACTGTGTAGTCAGAAGCCCGAAAGTCTGACAACCTGTCTTGTTAGGGTATCGTGTTACCCAGCAACTAGGTTGTGAAGTTCAGACAGGCAGTCGCTCCAGTTAAGCTGCCAGTGTGTTACTGGGTGACACTTTCAGCTCACTTCACCCATGTTTTCACGGGGAGATTTTTCACAGGATAGCACTGCAGTAAGTACACGTGGATTAATAATTTCAGTCTACAGGGGCTTTATGGAAGTAAGAATACAACACATGCTATGGTGAAGGTGAATTTTAGCCAGTCAAGGCTTACTACAAGGGTGCGCCGCGCCGAACGCTCTTATGTAAGTATCGCAACTCGCAGAGCCTTATTTTGATTTACTGTAGCCTAAGATAGTCTTATGACTACCTCGTTGGTCTAGTAGTGAGGTCTTGGGTTCGAATCCCGTGTCAGGCAGCGATATTGGGTTTTTTTTCCATTCGGTATTTTTCTGTAGCAGCCCGGAGTCTGGATTTGTGACAGGTTGATGGCCATAGGCTCGCCCACTATTACATGAAACTTAAAAATATAAATAGCAAAATGCGGGTGTACTGTAGGCTCATAACATAACGGCCGTATTCCCCGAAGGGTTGGGCAGATGTGTACCTTCTTACAGTACACCGACATTTCCCCAGTTATGTTTATGTCTCATGTAATAGGGGGTGACCCTTTTGCCACCAACCGGTCACAAATCCAGACTTCAGGTTGCTACAGAGAAATTCCTAATGAAAAATCCCAATAAGACATTGCTCGACTCGGGAATCGAACCTAGTTAGCAGTCGTGTCTGCGGCCACTAGTCCAACAAGGCAACAGTCGGTAGACCAACGGGACAGTCAACACTATGTGTGCACCTCTGCCTAACTCTTCTAGCACACAGGCGTGATGAAATGCTGTTATAATCTTATTGCTATTATTATCTTTACGTAGCATTTTCCATAGATACACGTGCATGTTTAAATCCGTGGTAAAATTAAATCAAGCAATTTTCCTGAGGTTATCCTCAACACGGTAAAGAACCGATACAAAAGATTAAAACATACGTATAAGTGCTACGGATAGGTACTAAATTAACAATACTACGTATCGTAGCAAGTAAACAGAGGAGCTCGTGGCTAAATAAAAACAGCCGCACGGGTTGATCGAAGTTTAAGCTACATTGTCGAGGTCATTCTGTGGATAGGTGACCGTTCGTAACATATCGAGACTCCTTCGTGCTTCGGAAAGCACGTAAAGCCTTTGGTCCCGGCTGTCATTTTTACATCTTTGACAGGCGTTACGGGTAGTCAGAAGCCCGCAAGACGGACATCCAGTATTAGTACCAGCCTATTACTGTCCCACTGCAGGGCAAAGGCGCCTCTTCTCATACAGAGAAGGCATGAGCATTAATCACCACGCTTGCTCAAGACGGGTTGGCGATTTCAGACTTATATTAATTATTTAAGTCCAGGTTTCCTCACGATGTTTTCCTTCACTGCCATCCAGTCTTACCAAGGAGTATCGTGTCACCCAGTCACTGGGTTGTGTAGGTCAGATAGGCAGTCGCTCCATATAAAATACTGGTAGTCAGCGGCATCCGGTTAGACTGGAAGCCGACCCCAACATAGTTGGGAAAAGACGAGGCAGATGATGATGTAGCAAGAAAACACAACAACTCAAATAAGGTGTCTGTGAAAAAAACCGTAGATAAGTATTAGAAGTGACATCATATTTGTATGTACGTATCTTTATACCTACCTACCTACCTGTGTTCTGTTCATGTCCTATTTGACCGGAGTCGGGCTATTAAAATATTCTCACGTAGGCACCTAAGACTCATTATGATTTTCCACAAATGACTATGAGATGTTCTTCAGGAAGGTCAGGTGCGTCGTGGAGTGACAATCATTCAAAAGAGTATGCTAGATGAATGCTGGCGAATAAAAAAAGGTATTTTTAAGGCAGATGTAAGTGGAAACTCCGGGAGGGGACGCTCTAGAAGGACATTGGACACTGACCTTATTGGTGATGTTCTTTAGAAAGGTCAGGTGCATAGTAGTCGCAACCGGCGTGCGTTTAAAACCAGACGTAACATAACATCACGCCTTTTTTCCAAAGGGTTAGGCAGAAGTTATCGAACGGTCACAAATACAGACTTGAGGCTGCTACTGAGAAATTCCTGGTGACTGCGACCACTAACGAGACAGTCAACATATGAACGTAAACCAAACAAGACGAATGTGTAAGGATCGAAGCAGGTGGCGTTCTGTAGTTACCGCCTACCCCCATGGTGAGTTTATGTATGATTGTTACAAATGATTAACTCAAATTAGACTTTTATGTCAGGATTCGGCCAAATTAGGTCAAACCCGCCCTTATAAACATGATCTGGAAAGTAACTATAACCATACCACTCCCCAACTTACGACTGTCGCAATTTAGCAGCGCCTTCATATTTACTCATAGCATCAAATTGCTATTGCGAATCTTATTGCTGTTGATTTTCACCCGATCACATCGATTTTCGATCAAAATCAACTATCAACGTAAGTTATCAGTATATAATCACATCGTTTATTTGAAACTTTATTGAGAAGGATGTGGCTTATAAAAATACCTGTATTCATACATGTTCATAGTCTACTTAAATAAAACGTTATCTAAGTAAAAAATCCTAAAATAAATGCTACGTTGAAAGGAATTCGAAGCTTCGTGTTAAAAGACGAGTTATTTTCGCCTTTTGTCTACAGTTTTGTGTCATTACTCAGTTTATGGAATTGCTAATGACTGTAATGAGTTTTGTCAAGGTGACGAGTTTTCCTCCGTTTCGAGATAATAAACAATGTTGTTTTTTTTTTAATCTAGGTAGGAGATAATATTGTATCAAGGAAAATTAGTAATAAAAACTACTAAAAGCTATTCGAACATTACCTATAAAGTAATGAAGAGAACCTTTATCTCAGGTGGGCCTAACACCACATTTTCCGCTCGTATTACTTAAAACTCAACTACACCATTGATAATAATCATACCTGGAATTCCATGAGAACCCAATGGGTCTTCTACCAAAATAGTACCTGGACCTAACCTAACTCTCAGCAAAATTGTATTTATTGTATTCATCGGCTTTTACATAAATTTATTTATGTGACAACATTTTTCTTTAAGACTACCAGTAGCGCCATCTGTTGGGTTCGCCGCGAACGTTCAGCGCGTGTATGCAGAGTTAGACGTTGCCTCCGTAACAGACCGTAGATACTAAGCCATGCGAGGCTACGTGCGTACTACGTAGTTCCAAAGATTGACACTCGCTTATTCATAACGACAATGGCGCCACTAGTCATACGGCTGGCAAGCTACTATAATATTATAAATCAAGGGGATGGGCAGTAGACGTAGTCACCAGGCCTTTCATTTGGTCGCACTCACTTGCTGGCCTAGCAAGCAATGATTTTGTAATTTTAAAAGCAGTGCACATGCCCCCATTTTGGTAACTATATAACCATTTACTTCCCTCAGGAGTAGTCAGAAACATAGTAGGAATAGCACAGGATCGCCAGTGTATGTGTTCATCTTAGATCTGTCATTACAACGGATGACGATCAAGTTGCCGATTAAGAGCCATACTTTTAAAGGCCAATCATGGCGGGAAACATCTATGAAAATTTCTCAAACCAAAAATAGAGGTATTAATTATTAATTCCTCTGTCTACATTTGGTTAGTTACAAAGTGAACGATGACAGTTCAAGTGGGTCAAGTTATGATAGTAGTGACCTTACAATCTACAAGACAGCGTCCAATAATAGAATCATAGTGAGTTCTATAATAAGGTTGAGGTAAAGCGTTTATAGTTCATAACCAAATTTCAAGAACTATTAAGAGACTTTCACTTGGTTATAATTTGTTGACCCCAACATAGTTGGGACACAGCTAAGCAGATGAAGTGATGAAGTTTTGACGTATAAAGTTAAGCAATCTGTGTAATCACCTATTTGTCAAAAGGGAAAGTCAGCATTACATTGAAATCGCGAAGTAAAATCGACAACCCCATACACATTCCAGTGCGCATAACTCGGCAAAATGTACTAAACAGTTGATTTCTTGGGGTTGGTCCCATACTAAAAGTTGTTCATAGTGATGAAAACCCCGGGTCAAAAAGGAGTTTGTTCATGTACCTACCCAGAAATCGCTTCCCGAGTAAAAAGCTATAGATGAGATGTGAACATGTCCATCACCCCCTACCATGTACCTACGCATTATATAATTTGCCAAACATTATGAAATACAAGTTAAATCGTATTTTTGGACTGGGCATCGAAAGTGTTAAGAGGTCTTGTGTTTATTATGTTACACGTTGTAAAGATAGCTTAGTTTCTTGTTTACAATATTTGGATCAACATTATTTGACCTCAAGTTGCAGTTGACTTTCACTAACTGGAAACAATACAAGTTTTGTCTAGCTCTCCACAAGTTTATGAGTTCTTTGACACAACCTTGATGCAACAAAAATAAATCTTTATCTCAATAATACTTTTGTAGTCAAAATAACAACAGACGTGATGCGGAATCAACAGTTCCTCCTATCAATTATTTATAGAGTTAAGTTTATCTCCATAACCAAAGTCGTTAAAATATAATCGATTTTCAATTTAATAACTTGCCGACGTGCTATGGAGCGCAGTATGCTTTAAATTAACAGATCGTGTTCGAAATACCACACGGCGCTCCAAAACACAAATAGTCCACTGGGCTCAAAAGGCTGTCCAACTTAAGTGTGACTGGGCAGGACATGTCTGTCACATGCCGAACGAGCTGTGGGCCGTAAAACACAGAATTGCCCTGAAACAGTTCCATGAAGCCGCGGCAGACCACGAAGGAGATGGCGGTACTAACTGGATGACTTCAAGAATTGGAACCGCGCAACCTGCTCGGAACCGTGACCAATGGCAGGAATGGATGGAGGCTTTTGCGCAGCAGTGGGACAGTTCCGTGTACACCAGAATGATTTATCACACAACTTTAGGTTTATACTCAAATAAATTATTGATATTACGTTTATCTACATTGATTCAATTGATATAAAACCGACTACAGTTTCAAATTAATTATTATCTATGTAGAACACATTAATTTATCAAGAACCATTGAAACGTTAAGTGCTTATTTCATTCAATAATCAAACAATAATTATTCAACGAATACATTTTATCTTTAAAAAGTTACAAACAGACGTAACGACTGCCGTCACTCGTCATCCTGATTATTCCAACAACATAAAATTACGCCTATATCCCGGAGAGTTAGACAGAGATCCACATTTCGCCATTTTGCTATCAACGGGGCACAAATCCGTATTCCAGGATGCTACTGAGAAATCCCAAAAGAAAAAACCTAATGTGACTTTAGCCAACCTGGGAAGCAAACACAGGACCTCATGGCCTCGGCGTTGGTCTAGTGGTGGCAAGAGCACTTGGCACAACTAGAACAACGTTGCAGTTCTTATTCAGCAGGCAGAATAAATTACAACATAGCTCAAAGAATTAGCAAGCTGAAGTGGCAGTGGGCTGGCCATATCTCGCGAAGAACCGACAACCGCTGGGGTAAACGTGTTCTTGAGTGGAGACCGCGACTCGGCAAACGTAGTGTAGGACGCCCTCTGACCAGGTGGGATGACGATCTGCGAAAGACTGCAGGCAGATGCTGGATGCGGCAAGCTGAAGACAGGGCGCTATGGCACTCATTAGGAGAGGGCTATGTCCAGCAGTGGACTAGTATAGCCTGATGATGATGATGATGATGATGATGATGAGAATAAATTAATTTTGATTTTTGACTCGATAAAAGTCTTTGAACTTTAAGCCATATTAGTTAGCATTCAAAAAGAACACAACTCTGCTCAGAATATCACAACTCACTTACGATATAAAGCAGAACCGTTCATGATGTATTTTGGTCACAACATCCGATTATAAAATACCTACCTACATTAAAATGTAGGTACTTATATGTTGAGGAAAACATTACGAATAGGTCCATTAAGGCCATGTTTAGACGGTATCGAAATTATTAAGTGTAGCGTAATCGGCGGAAAATATAATTCACAGGAGCGATACCATTTGCGGACTGCATTTTTTAATTGAAATGAGGAAATTGACTTTTATATCAATGATACATAACAAAACATAACTGGCGAAGTGTGAGTGTATGTAGGTACATGTCTGCTTAACCCTTCGGAGGTTACAGGCGTGATGTCATTTAATTTAATCATTTATTTAAATAATCAAGTTGTAAATAAAATAGTATAAAAGTCTTGACGACACGGTTGGCGCGGTGGTTGAGCCATCGGCTGCTGCGCCGCGTGTTGTGGGTTCGATCCCCACACGGAACAAATATTTGTATGGACTACAGGTAGTTGTTCCGGGTCTGGCTGTTTGTGTATGTGAGTTTAAATGTTTGTAAACGCACCCACGATACAGGAGAAATTCCTAGTGTGGGGCAACGTTTTTTTAAAACAAAAAAAAAAAAAAAGTCCTCCGCTGCGTCTGCACGCGATTTACTCAAAAACTACTGAACAGATTTTCAGCATGAGTGAGAAAGGAGGAAGGTTTTTGTTTATAATTGGTCACGATAGAAGCCGGGGCGAATCGCTATTACATTATAAAACATGTTAATATAATCAAATAAGATTGATCTAATCAATCGACTGGACATCTGTGTCTGAACTACTTAGATAAATTAATAAGTATCTGTAGAAAGGAATAGGTTATATCCTAAAGGCTGACATCATGACTCAGACAGCAGCGCTCTTCCCAAACAAAATTATATTTAAAAGCTCATGTAGCTAAAACATTATGAAAACTATTAAAAAAGATATTATGTCAATAAATAAGATTAATATTTGCATGAAGTTTTTCTTGATTTAACGAATCCTTGCAACTGCTTGCATTATGCAGCATGATCATTGCTTCAGTTCCCGCATGAGTCTCTTCACTCTTGCAGTCGACAAAGAAAATGTTCTAGAGTATTCCAGACAGGTTTCCGCCATAGAATAGCACATTATTTTGTATGGTTATGTCTTTTCCACCACGCTTCGATGCGCAACGCCAGTTACAGTTAGGATTAGATACATTATTTACATTTTAAACACTTTTTTCATTAGCAGAACTCATTTCGTTTTTAATTGGCAACTCGCAACTTTGTTCTTAGATTAAAACCTCCTTTATAACTTAAACTATTTAAAATAAAATATAAATAAAAAGGCTGAAAGTTTGACTAGTTTTTGCGGCCTTCCCAAATGTCCTTTCGTTGGTATTGTTCGTCGAGTTGTTACCGCCTTAAGTACTGAGGCGATCGACACGATTACTGACAAATACTGGATAGGTCCACTTAAATCTGTTTCTTTCTTCAAAAGACCATCCTCAGACATTTATCTGCATGGGTGATCTAACCAAGATAACTTATGGACTTTAAAGGAGAGTTTGATTCGTTGTTTCTTCCCAGAGTAGTCAGCTTGGAAACATTCTTTTTGATGTGTGAAAATGTTTTTTTAAACCTATTTACAGATAAATAAAACTAAACATACCGCTGTAGTAGAAGCCGGGGAGGGTTCAGGCGATGGCGGCAAGGGGGCATGGCCCTGCGCCATCGAGACCGCTACGGTCCCCACGAACACCGCCACCGCTAACCAGACAGTCCTTTTCTTCAGCATCTTGTTTCTGTAAATATAGTTTATGGGTCATCAGTACTTCTTATTAGTAGTTCAAGTTTAAAGAATAAAATAAAATAAAATAAAGTAACGGTAAACAGTAAACGGTGATTTACGAGCTTCCTCCCTACCAAATTTTCGGTCTCGGCCGCCAATCTCAACGTAGATTATTAGTTTAAGTATGCAGGAGATATTATAGTGCACAAGTCTTGTATGCAAACACAGGTGGACTCTCTGTTCCTCTACTCTTATAGTAGTAGGGACGGCAATTCAACACAGCCTGCAAGAGATCAGGCGTAGGACCAACGGCTTTGCGCGCTTAACGACGCATAGGTATCACCACCAACTCCCAAACTCCGGGCTGCTACTGAGAAATTTTATTAGAAAAACCCAGTAGCCTTTTGCCCGCCCTGAGAATCGAACTCAAGGTCCCACGGTCAGCAGTCGCGTCTACGACTACTTTACTATTCGTGCCGTCAAAAAAACTACGACTAAATAAGTAAAGTAGAAAAAATATGCTACACAAAAACTAGTCTAGATAAAGTTTTTATAGGTATTCTAAATTAATTAACAAATAAGATTGCTGGTAAGCGCCTACAACCTTATGAACCGATGCGCTTCCTTCGAATTAAAGCCTTTATCAATGCAAGTCCCTGCTACATTTTTACGTACATAACTAAAAAAAGAGATAGAAGAGTTTTTGGCAGTCTAGAATAACATGGTTGATTTGGAAATAAACCAGTTTTATTATTCCTTGCCAATTCTCAAAAACATAGTCATGGATAGTCCCGTATTTAGGGTTCCGTACCCAAAGGGTAAAACGAGACCCTATTACTAAGACTCCCGCTGTCCGTCTGTCATCACCCTGATAGTTATACAGTTGAAATTTTCACAGATGATGTATTTCTGTTGCCGCTAATTTCGAATGTTCTCATGTTGACTTTTTAAACGCGGGAAAACTGCGCGGCGCACCTCGTTTGAAATACTATGTCAAATTGGAATTCCGAATTTAAATCTAAGCATACATGCAGTTCGTGAATGCGTGCAGTTTTTATTACTAGTGTACCGTAATCAGTAATCACGTGAACTGAGCAATTTGCATTTGTCAAGTTAATAGTATTATTAAACTACATTACATGCCATCATAAGAGTCAACCGTTGGTACCGTGCATTCGATGGATTATCCAGTTTCTGCTAAGCTGAAGTACTTTATCCAGATAAACTATACTAATATGATAAATCTCAAGAGTTTGTTTAATTTTTGAAGTGATAACTTCTTATGGGAAAAACCGTTTCGTTACGTAACGCGTTACGGCGCCAGTCTGTCTGGCCTCTCTCACTCTAACCCACAGAGCTAGCCGTATTTCGGACAGACGCTTTTCCTCTCTACTCAGTGTTAAGTGTGCGATAGCCTTACACTGTTGACAGTGACAACATAGATTAGTTTAAGTTATCACTTCTGTCGGGCGTCCCGAGATGCACACATTTTTGTTTTATTTGCACGGGCTAATCTTTGAAAATGTCCTCCTGATTTGAAAAATTCTACATGCATTTGATAGCCCCATTCTTGAGGAAGGTAGTTAACGTCACGCTACGATGCCCTTACCGTACGATACTTCAAAATGAGATAGCTATATGTTTATTAGTAAATACAAGTATTAATATAAATCAAAATGACTGTCTAAATGTGTTGCTAAGCGCACTCGAAAACAGCTGGGCCAATTCGGATCATTCTTTTTCTTTGTGTTTGTTATTGTAAGGGGAAGGTACTAATGAAAAAAAAATCTATGAAATTTGCGCGGAACATCAGAAAATTTAAGAAAACTTAACGACTATTTTAACTTTGCGCGTTTGACAGTTCGGGCGCCGCTGGTAACACCGCGGGGCGCAGCTAGTTTACTTATAAATATCGTTCAACAATATAAATTAACACATTAAGTGCCAGACTATGAGCTGGTATTACTGTGGCAGGCATTGTGTTAAATAAATAATTAACATACTTGTTTAAATTCACAGATACAGTACTACCATACTGCACTACACAAACAGAGTTTCACTATCACTTTTCATAAACAATTTTAACATTGTTCTTTTAAATATTAATGTGTAATTAGTTGCCACTGTTACATCCATGCTTGACATAAAATAATGTAATTATTTAAACCATTTTATTTTTAATGGTTTTGAGAATTATACTGTACATAGTATGCAGACTAATGAAAAGTAATAAAAAGTTTAAATTTAAAACATGTTTGCTGCCAATTTACAACATTATAAGAACTTATCACCAGGAAGGAACCAAAAATATGTTAAAAACAGGTTTTGCTTGTAGTTTAAAACAAGATTGTAACAAGTTTTATAAGAATTTTCAAGGGTATTTGAAAATCAATGAATCATCTTTCTTGGTAATTTTATTGCTGCCTTAAGTTTAGTTCTTTCTACATTATGAGTCTACTTTGCATATTGAGCTAACCTACTCCCAGGTAAAAAGAAATATTAAACAATTACAAACTTTATTGAGTCTTCAAAGGAGTTCACATGCTTGAAACACTTTATGGTCTATGAAATGTAGTTTTACAGTTCTGACATCGACATGTCTCTGTAAATTTTTCAAAGTGATTCATTAGTTTCTGATTATACATAATATATAATATTATAAATGGGAAAGTGTGTGTGTGTCTGATTGTCTGTCTTTCAAGCCTAAACCACTGCACGGATTTCAATAAAATTATGCAGAGAGATAGATTGCACCCCGGGAAAGGACATATGCTACTTTTTTTTATCAACAAACCACGCGGGCGAAGCCGCCGGCGGAAGCTAGTTAACTATAAGTTATTAGACACAGAGTCAGATAACTTTTGCACTTAACTTTTCCAAGCTCTTTGGGAATACAAGTGTTACATTATGTCATTTTTTCAGTACATTTCCCCACAGAGCATGGGGTAAACGCTTTCCATACAAACCAACGGTGTCAATGAGTGTCACCAATGACTTATAGAAACTGATGGCACATAACAGTTCTAAATATGCCAATGACAGCACAAACTTTACTTAGTAATTGTATGAACAAACAAATATTATTAGTAATGGCGTCTAGTAGCTGCTGGTGCTACAGTAGGGATGACGCCTGGGTAAAAAAAATATATATTAAGTCCATGAGTCAAACAATAAAAAAATATTATACACATATTATTTGCTTTACGGTATTAATAAAAAATTACTTGGATAAAATGCATTAAACTTGGGGAATGGGGGCTCACTACATTCAAAATCAGTTTAAAATCTACATAGGAGTGAAATCATGCAACATTTTAACTCAATGTATCAACATAATCTTTTGATTATGTAAACAGGGTCCATAACTGTTCTTTTAGCTTTAATCCTTATGTAACACTTTTATACACACTACGGTATGAAAATAAATAAATATGAAATATGAAAACAAGAAAAAATAATAATATGTGTTCAGTATTTTTTACTAGGACAATTTTTTTTCTTATTCATCATCCCTACTCTGTGCTTAACGCCAAAAATACTTTTAGCAGCCATTAATCAGTAGAATGTAAACATATTAACTTACTAGAGTGAACACACATTTTATATTAATTGAACACTTGTTGCCCTATAACAAGGTCAACACTTCAAAAGTGACTGTTGACATGGTTTCAGTTACAAAATATATGTTACCATAGCAGCAGTAAAAAATGTGAAATAGTTTTTAATTGCCATCAGAGATGTAAAAATAATTAATTTGATAAGATCCCAATAGTGTTGTGTATGGCACCAATGGCTTGTACAGGTGTTATTGTGGATTAGTCATTATTATTTTGATGCTAACTGTAGTCAACCACATACCTATTGTTTCTTTTTTTTTGCTGAATGTTGTGAATTAAAATCTTCTTGAAAGACCAGAAGAGACCTATAATAAATTCATTGATTATGGTATGAATCTAAATTCGTTACCAACTGGAAAAACACAGCTAATATTCTTATTGTATTTTGAGAGAAAAAGGTATACTGAATTGTTAAGCTCATATAAACAGTATGAACATAAACACCAACAAAAAGCGTGATTTGAGCCTCACAGTAATGCGATAACAAATTATTAATAATAAAGATACTCACTAATGAAGACCACTCACATGAATCACAAAACGCGAGTTAGATACATATTGAACGCAGTCAACTTTAATGTTTATTGCTGCCACGCTTAACGACTTCACGAACAGGCATGACAATTTGCTATCGAGTACCTAAATAACCTACTAATCGATTTGAATTCTTCCACACTTAGAAGAATTTGTGTAACACGCTTTGAAACGTCACCCTAAGCGTTCGACCGTCGACGTGAATGTCAGACAAAAGTACTTACATTATATCCTTACGAAACACGACGGCGTTACGCAAAAGTTACAATAAAAACAACGGAGTGTTATCCTTATTTCATAGCGGTGCCAAATTATAAAATTTCAATACACGTTATCTAAAATACTTCCAACATTTTCGCTGGGTAGCTAAAATTGATACAAACTTGGTGGAACTGACGTTTCATTCAGTTGATATTGACATTAGTTCACTAGACCGACCTACGTCCAACTGACACTAGACGTAATGTTGTCATATGCAAAATAAATTCACATAATATGCACATGGTTTAGAAAATATTGAAAATCACTCGACAAGAGTGAATTTTCAATATTTTCTAAAGTATAATATAATAAGTATAAGTATAATGAAAGTACATAAATGAAAAAATAAACAAATCCCATGTCATCAGAAAATCATCCGCATCACAGTCGACAAGAAAAGTGCCCAAAAAGCTGGCAGCATTGTCATTTTGAATGGCGAATGGAGACGCGTCGCCACGCTATGCGATGGTATATACAGAGTCAAATTAAATTAGCTGATAAAACTTTTTTTAAATAAAATACTAATTAAACAAAATGTTTTTGTTGTTTACAGTTCCTTTATGCATAGTACTTCAAAATAATTTCGATGTTTCACATCTGCCAGGTGTCCCGTAACTGCTTTTTTTTATTAATTCTAGTATAACCAATTGAAGGAAAACAGCTCATGATACGGCTTTCCTGTTTTGTTTAAATTACAAAAGGAACTTACGTCAGTTGTTGTTCATAGTATGGATATTGACACTAAAAAATCTTTTTGGTGGATATTTTTTTTCTCCTTAGGTCCTAGTGTTAGTGGTGCTTTACAAATTCTTGACAACGCCACCAGCCAATAAAATCTTTAAACACCGAGCGAAAACACGATGTCACCTCATCATATTGCAGTTTCTAGCGTACTTTAATAGTAATTTTCTGTTATTTCAGAATCAAACTTTCTGCGTTTAGTTACTACTAGAAAGTCGGTCACCATATAAAATATCAAAACGAAATGCAGTTAATGATCGAAACACACAAAAAAAAACAGTCAGTGAACCCAACTAAAGACCTGACTATAATATATTTCTATACTCTAGACGCAAACACGTGCCACTTTGTTGTTGTCAGTAGTATAATTTATTGTATATAGTATTGACATTGTCAGTGTCAGATAGATGTTATACTTTGAGGTTAAGTGAAGTGGGCCTATGTATTAATAACAAAAGTAAAAATTAAATTGCCACCAAAATGCCTCTTGATTACCGAAGATTCAACGGACCAGAAGGCAGTGTATCGTATAATCGTTTCACTAAAGACTATTTGAAGACCTACGATGAACTTTATAAAGAGTTGGTAGATGATAACGGAGTTCGTAAAGATGGGCGCGCTTTGTCCGAAGCGCGTAGATTGTGTATGTTCTGTATGTACTGGTTCCATTTTAGTAACCTATTGTGTATGGGAAGTGTGGTTTTAACTTAAATATTGTGTTTCAGTTGCTAGGACTAACATGGTGTCTCAAGCGAAGGGATCCTCGTACGTTGAACTGAGGAAAACAAAGGTCGTTTGCTCTGTGTTCGATCCGCGGGAAATCCCCCACCAGAATGAGTTCAGGTAATCAATATTTTAGCTAAATATTAGACAACACACAACATAGCCTAACACTAAACCTACAGTTTAAGAAGTTTCTAAAATAAGGGACTTTCATTTAAGTTATAGAAACTACCCTTTTTTTTTTAAAGTATTTTATTGTTCTGTTTTCTACCTATAATCAATATATGTTTAAAACTGACATATTGACAAGTGATTAGTATTCTATCCTCACTATTCAAATTTAATTTTCAGTGAACTTGGCCAAATATTTTGTGAGGTGAAATTCGCGCCATACTCGTGTCCGCGAAGACGGCGGCTTCACGTGCCTGACGCTGAAGAGAAGGCTCTGTCTGTTGCTCTGCGGAAAGCCCTGGAGCCTACTGTGTGTAGGCACATGTTTCCTAACTATCAGGTAAAGGCCTTATTCCAAATAATGAACATTAAACTAACTGAACAGTATGGTGCAGTTCCTCTCAATAACAATCTTGGAATAACATCAAAGTAGATGATATATTTCAAAACTTTAGTAATGAATTTTACTTTCCATCAAAGTTTGGCAATTCTCCAAGGATGTTTTTTGTATACCACTTTGGTTAGAGAATTCCCCTGAAACATGATGTATACATCCAGTCTCATGTACTGAATTCATGGTATCAGTTTGCCTAAACATTCTTACCCTACCATCATTGTACATCAACACAAAACAACATATATGTAACAAAACTAACATATTTGTCAAAACACACATTTTGCAGTGCAAACTAGCTTCCAAAAGTTAAAATAGAAAACTATGCGACTAAAATAAGTTACATCTTGAAAGCACACATGGCAGAACAGCCATAATTAATAAAAGCCCTTTCTGTATGGCCACAAAAAAAATTAGCAAGCTGCCTGAGACATTAAACTTATTAAATCTGGACAAATAAAGACAAAAGTGTACTTCTGTAAATATTAATCAATTAATTTTATTACATGCTAAAGGACTATTTGGATGACAGTTCTATAACATCTTCTTCAGATAATAATTAGTAGGTAATCATATATATTTAGACATTCCTGAATTTATTTGTTATCTACATAATTGACATTATTCTGTACTTTTTATTGACATTTAACATTTATATACTTTCTTAGATTTATTGTTGACATCGTACAAATATTTTATGGACTGAATAATTGCTTTAATATTCCTGTACCTATTAATTTTAATTTAAGAACTAAAATAAAAGTAAATTACCAGCCTATTACTGTCCCACTGCATGGCAAAGGCCTCTTCTCATACAGAGAAGGCATGAGCATTAATCACCACACTTGCTCAAGACGGGTTGGTGATTTCAGACTTATATTAATTATATAAGTCCAGGTTTCCTCACAATGTTTTCCTTCACCAATGTCAGTGATGTCCAAGATAAACTTAGAAAGTACATATGAATTGAAAAACTCACATTGGTACTTGCCCAGGTTTGAACCCACAACCTCGTTCACAAGAGGCTTAAACCACTGGGCCATCATGACATTTTAAGAGAACTAGAAGAACTAACATTATCTTCTATATTTTAAAATTATAACATCATCATAATAATAGGTCTTTACCTATGAAATTGCCGTTTTGTATGAAAAAATTTAAATGAATTTTTTTCATGTATTTTTTATTTGTATTAATCGAAGTAATCACCCATGCAATCAATGCATCTTTGCCAACGCAGTGGCAGTTTATTGATGCCCTTCTTAAAGAAATCAGCTGGACGGGAGGCAACAAATTCTTCAAAGGCATTTTGTACTGCCTCTCGGGTATTGAATTTTTTTCCCGCCAAGAAGTTATCCAAATTCTGGAAAAAGTAGTAGTCTGTAGGCGCAAGGTCTGGTGAGTAGGGCGGATGACGGAGAGCTTCCAACCCCAGTTCTTGCAACTTGGAGACCGTCTGCTGTGCAGTATGAGGTCGCGCGTTGTCGTGCAGGAGCAGCGGAGACGAGCGATTGACCAATGCTGGTTGGAGATGTGCCAGCTTCTCCATCATTGTGTTCAATTCTTCACAGTACACATCTGCAGTAATGCTCACCCCGTTTGGTAAGAAGCTGTGTTGAATCACACCGGCGCTAGACCACCAAACAGTGACCATCACTTTTCTTGGGGTAAGTTTTCGTTTAGGGCATTGTTTAGGTGCTGAACCAGGATCCAACCAACTTGCTGAGCGCTTGCGGTTATCAAACAGAATCCATTTTTCATCGCAGGTAACAATGCGGTTCAAAATTCCTTCATTTGTGTGTCTGTTGAGCAGTGCAAGGCACGTCTCGACGCGTACTTCGCGCTGGCGATCATTGAGTTCGTGGGGCACCCATTTGTCAAGCTTTTTTACCTTGCCAATTTGACGCAAATGGACCAATATTGTTTTGACGCTAACGTCGAAAGCTGCTGCTAATTCAGCCGTAGATTGTGTATCATCAGCTTCCACAATCGCCTTTAATTCGTCATTGTCGACCAAAGTCTTCGGACGACCGCGAGGTTCATTTTTCAGGTCGAAATTTCCAGAACGGAAGCGAGCAAACCAATAACAGGTAGTGCGTTGGTTTGTAGTGTTAGCTCCGTAAACGTCGTTGATGTTGCGTGCTGCTTGTGCCGCGTTGCTGCCACGACGGTACTCATATTCCATAATTACTCGAATTTTTAACGTATCCATGATGACGAAAAAGATTTAAATGCGATGAAAATGTAACACTAATCAATAAACAAATGACTACTTTTGGAAAAAAAATCCATGTTTTTAAAATAAAATTAATTTGAAATTAGAATTCTTAGCCAAACAAAAAATATTTTGATTTGAAATGGCCAGTACTGCAGAACGGCAATTTCATAGGTAAAGACCTAATATTTCATATTATTTAACATTCTGAGGATATTTATTGATTGACTTGCTTTGTCATTCTTGTCTTTATAATTGTAATTTGACAATGGTATTTGTTGTATATAATATTTGTACACCAAATGGCAAAACAAAGAGCACATATGAAAATGAAAAATTTCACACACTCTGTAACTAACCTACCTACTACTAACATCTTCAAACTTGTCGCCTACTGTTGCTGAGTCTTTGCTTATTGTATTGTATTGTTTTGTTTGACGGGCCCATATCCGTAACTACACGACTCTGCGCGTGTATAAGAGAGTGAGAGTCTTTGCTTAGTGAAAAAGTTAAAGTTTGCAGCTAAGAATTTTATTTCGAAAATATTACCAGTGTAGATGTAATTAAATCCTTTAACAATTTAAATGTTCAAAAGACATGCACATCTGTGGGGTAATTCTGTAGATTACTTTATCTATAATTTTTAATAATTGTATTAAGAGCCATTTCACAAAATTATTACGCTCGAGTTTAGGTAAAAGACGGCAGTATTGTGTATGTGTGCGCAGCTATCCACACATACACAATGCAAGCAGTGTAGCGCGAGTGTCGAGATGGACTAAACAGTCTTGAGCCGTTATAATCATAATGCACCATGGTTAGAGATTTATGAAAAAAGTTATTTTATTTATTCAGTCTACTAAAGCTTTCTAGACTAATAAAAAAACACAAATATATGTTATGTAAGGTATATAATAAAAATTAACAGGGAAACAATCACATATCATTTACATTATATGAATATTTGGCGTAAAGGCATTGATCTTGCTGCGACTGTACCCGGTACGGCGGTGGCGTCTCTGCTAAAGGTACTATCCTCCTCTACTCGATTCATGCGATTTCTCATTCTGAATTGAAAAAAAAATTGCTGTCAAATTTCAATATCTACGAATAAATATTTTTTTTAATCAATAATAATTAAATGATTATAAAAAAAAATGATGATTTTATCATCATTTTTTTTTATATGTCTTAGTGTAAATGTATACAAAATTTTAATTAAGGTAATATAGTTCATGTCGCATATTAAATGTATTAAAGATGATGCTGGTAAGGTTCTGTGTGAAGATGATGAAATAAAACTGCGATGGAAGGTCTACTTTGATAGGTTAATGAACGAGGAGAATGAATGGAATGGTATGCTTCAAGAGACACAGGTAAATATGGGTTTGGTGAGAGAAATTAGCATGGATGAAGTTAGGAATGCAGTTAGAAGTATGAAAAATGGAAAAGCTATGGGCCCAGATGATATACCAGCAGAAGTATGGAAGGTATTAAAAGAAGATGGATGTATGTGGCTGACTTTATTCTTCAATAAGTTGTTGCATGAGGAAGTGATCCCACAAGAGTGGTGCAATAGTTCACTAGTGCCCATCTTCAAAAATAAAGGGGACGTACAGGACTGCAACAACTATCGAGGGATAAAGCTCCTGTCGCATAGTATGAAAGTATGGGAGAAGGTGATAGAGAAAAGATTGCGAGAGGAGAGTGAAATTACCCCAAGTCAATTTGGGTTTATGCCAGGTCGAGGAACAATGGACGCCACCTTTGCACTCCGCCAGCTGTGTGAGAAATACAGACGTGCACATAAAAACTTGCACATGGTGTTCATTGATCTGGAGAAAGCGTATGATAGGGTGCCCCGGGAGGTGTTGTGGTGGGCCGTGAAAGAGAAAGGTGTGCCTGGGAAGTATGTGGAGTTAATTCGTGCAATGTACAGCCGGTCTAGGACGTATGTCCGATCGGCTGCTGGCAACACCGACAAGTTCAGTGTGGCTGTAGGACTGCACCAAGGGTCGGCATTAAGCCCTTACCTCTTCTTGTTGATAATGGACGCTCTGACGTCGGACATACAGGAAGAGGCACCCTGGTGCATGTTATTTGCCGACGACATTGTTCTTGTCGGTGAAGATGGACCTGAGATCCAGAGCAGACTGGAGAAATGGCAACAGAGGCTGGAGAGTGTGGGCTTGAAAATCAGCAGAACCAAAACTGAATATATGTTCTGCGATTTCGGCGGTCTCTCCAGTCCTGAAGCAATGTCGCTTAACAGCGTGCTTCTCCCGGTCTGTTCCGACTTTCGGTATCTCGGTTCACTCGTGCAAAGTGACGGAGAAATAGATCGGGCTGTCAAGCACCGAATTAACATAGGGTGGATGAAATGGCGGCAGGTAACGGGAACAACCTGTGACCCCCATATTCCCCTTAAACTTAAGGGGAAGATTTACAAAACAATGGTCAGACCTGCTGTCTTGTATGGATCAGAATGTTGGGCCGCAAAAGGCATGAATGAAAGGCAGTTACATGCAGCTGAGATGAGAATGCTGAGGGGGATGTGTGGTGTTACGCGAATGGATAGAATAAGAAATGAGTATGTAAGAGGAAGTCTTAAAGTTGCGCCTGTGACCGAGAAGTTGTGTGGAAATCGGTTGTCATGGTATGGGCATGTGATGCGAAGGAATGAGGACCATGTTGTGAGGAAAGTTTTGAGTATGAATGTGCAGGGTTACATGAGTAGAGGAAGACCAAAGAAAAGATGGATGGATTGTGTGAAAGAGGATATGGCAAGAAAAGAGGTGACCCATGAGATGACGGCAAATAGAGATGTATGGAAGAAGAAAACATGCTGCGCCGACCCCAAATAAAATTGGGATAAGGGCAGGAGGATGATGATGATGATGAGTTCATGTCGATATGTACTTATTTGATCGATTACTGTGTACATAATATGAATTGCAAATTAAATATACCTCGCTTCTGTTGCTTTCTTTAAGGCTGCAGAATTTTTATTTTTTCCATTTTTGACACAATGGTATACACAACCCTTACGCCCCATTGCTGAAACTAATAAAACAAAAATATGTAATTATTCTACAAACTACTAAAAGAATACTTTACTTGATAATAAATTAAACTCTTACCTTATGCAAAAAAAATACGAAGAATCAAAATGTTGTAGTCGTAGTATAATAATTCGTTCACGATACGTGCGGTCGAAAATCGAGACGCGGGAAAATATGGCACAGGTCCTACCTCGATGGGCGCTCGCGCCGTACTAAACGGTGACCGCGTATGCATCGGAATTTATTCTAATTTAGAGTGATTTTAATAACGATATTATGTCTAATTATACGAAGGGATTTTAATAAAACTTTAGAATTCGATTTGTTAAAGAACACAGTTTATTTTGCCAATAAAAAAAAATGGAATTACGCTTTATTCAAACCAAAAAATCACGATATAACAGCGATATAAAACGTAAAAATTGGCCTAAGACTTTATTTTTTTACTAATTAATGTTATTAATAATCGATATTCTAGTACTGTATGTATGTGTCGACAAAAGTATATAACTGATGCTTTATGTATTTTTTTCAGTCAAAATTATAAATATTAATGATAGATATAGGCGTCTGAAATTGACACTGCGATGATTTTTCAGTAAACTAGTTGTGGGAGATTAATCATTTCAAAGTAAACAAATAAGTTTTTGTAAATGTCTTACATGAAGGTACAATACGAAGGATTGGTCTATTTTTTACATGTATTGACCAATGTCAGAGTATTACCTAAGATGGTAAATTAGGCGACTGAAATCTTCGATATTCGCGCGAAAACGTGAAATGGCTCTTAACAGTGGGGAGTTTCCTGACCTAATGAAAAATAGTAACATAATATGTAATACCTTTGTTTGAATGGAGTAGTACATCAGACCCCACAAATTATAGACCTATTTCAGTACTATCTAACTTTTGTAATTTTTTGAAAAGTTGCAGAGGTTTTTAATAAACATAACTTCTTACACACCAAACAATTTGGTTTTACAAGGGGTCGTTAAAACAGATAACTGCGATACTTTGGGCATTTTTCATTTATAAAAATGGCGCAACAGACTCCTTCAATGTGTGTCTTCGCAGTATGCTACTACCGTGCCGTTTTGTGGAAATAAACTACTAACTTTTGCAATTTTTCCAAAGCATTCTATTTTGTTCTTCATGAAATTTTAATCAGTAAACTTCACCACTATGGGAACCGAGATTCCTCTCTGGATTATCTTACGTCATGCTTGAGTAATGGGATTCAGAGAGATGACGTCAACATGACAAAATTTCCCAGATGTTTGTTAAAGATAGGAACAAGCCCTGGAGGCTTCCAGGGCTATATTTTATAATACTTTATGTGCTAGTTACACTAAGTGATAGAATCATATTTTTACTTGTATTACACCTTTACTGATGTATATACGTGGTGTACTTATACACATTAAGACAATTACAACTCTTCCAACTTTTTGAATCATTATATGTCAGAAACGGAGCCTCTGGTTCTTCTTAGGTAAAAAGTATTTAGACATTCTTGATAGGTAATTATCTGATCTACTAATTGTTGTCTGAACTAATTTTATGATAAAACTAAAACTGACGTTTGCTGAAAACCCTGTTTTAGTGATCTTGACCCGAGTAATTTTTGTCCAGTTATCTGATTGATGAGGACATTTATGATGGTGCTTTGAAAAATCCTACCAAGTTTGAGCTGAGTGCGAATTTTTGTACTCTCGGATGTCTAAATTGACCTTACCAATTATTATTGATATGAATAATTACTTTTTAAAATATTATAACATTAATTTTATTGTGAATGTGAGGACTAATGTGGATCATTATTTTATTTGTTATTATTGTTTTGTCCTATTCTGAATTGTAGTCTGGCATTTTGAATACTTATTGTGGCATACCCAAATGTCATTTCTTTGGTTATTGTTCGTCGACCCGTTGAGCTTCTTGGTTCTGATTTGTGTTCTATAATTTCCGACAGATGCTTGCACTGACTGAACAGGTCCATCCAAATGTGTGGTTCTTTCCTCAAAAAAACATCTCGGATACTAACTTGCATTGACCGGTGGTGGTGGTATGGGTGATCTAACTAAGATAGTGTCTGTACTTTAAAAAATACTGTGATATCTGAGTATCTTTCGGGGTTTATTCTTTGGTTAGTTGGCGTTTCCCTATCTGACTATTCTGTAGATAGGGAAACACCAAAATAGTTAAAAAAAAAAAAAATGACTTATAGTGTAAAAGTGTTTGTAAAAACCTATTTACAGAAATAATTATCATTTATCATTATCATTTACCTATGTTAACAAATAAACATTCTGATTATGATTCTGATTGTGCATCAATGTCCCTTCCACCCTGTAGTATTTGTACTTTGGCATGTGAACCAAGACTGATAAATAAAATAGTAATTTGAAAGTATCTTATGTTCCACATGGTGTAATTCCGAATGACTGACATTTTGCTCTATAAAGCATTTTATGACACCATGTAACCCGCATCAAAAAAAAAAAATTGCATTAGCTAGAAACTATTTTTTAACAATGCACATTTCTTAACAAGATTTTAGTTTACACATATACATACACTAGCTGTTGCCTGTGACTTCGCCCATGTGGAATTTAACTAAATTTAAATATGGTACCCTAATTATTTTCCCAAAATTAAAGTGTTAAGTTACTCCTTAAAAGTCTCGTCAAATAGGTCCAGCCAATTTTGAAATAAACAAACAGACAGACCAACAGAGAGACAAAATATACCGTGTAAACTTCCATAATGCATTTAGTGAAAGCTGTTAATTGGACATTACAATCAGACACTTCAGTTTTATTTATTTGTATAAATTTCAAAATACTGTCGCCTTATTCACAGATTGATGTATTCATATACATTCTGGAAAATGATGGAGCATGCTTATCAGCTGCAATCAACGCTGCTGGCCTTGCCTTCGCGGATGCTGCCGTCCCAATGTATGACATAATAACATCCTGTTCCATTGCTATAATTGGGGACAGGATGTTTGTAGACCCAACAGAGGCTGAAGAAAATCTTGCCATGACCAGCCCAAAGACTCCCACAAATCATGGAGTGATAATACTGTCAATGCTCTCCGAATTGAAACAAATATCAGATTTCATACAAGTAGGGTCCATGGATGTTGAGACCATTACAGCAGCAATGGATATTTTACAACAAGAGTGTGCAAAGCTCGCCCCAGTGATACAGAAGGTGCTTGTTGCTAATGTTTTAAGGGTTTTCGAACAACGCAAGAAGTTGGACGCGGACGCAAACGAAAGGGAGAAGCTCTTAGAATCCAAGATAGAGGAGTGGAGCCAATCAATAAATTTTACATGAGATTTAATGTTGTGTTTTATTTATTTACCTTATTGAAGTATGGAAGATGCTGTAACCATAAAATAACTCAAGAAAAACATACATAACAGTCATGACATATCATTTAATAGGAAATCAGTGGCAGACTAATCCTGTCAGAGGCCCGGAGCGGTAAAGCTGAATGAGGCACCCCAGCTTTAAAAAAAATGTAGTTTTACAAGCTTTTATTCAGTTCAAATTTGTATGTAGTTTTTATGTTTATTTCGTTAATATCTGGCAAGCGAAATTAATTTCACAGTACCCGCTACAAAGACGGGAATTCCCCCAGCGTATTGGACAGGTTCAGCAAAGTTAAAAGAATATTAGTACCGCGTAAAAGGTCTAGACGGCTGTAGTGTTTAGATCTTGATTAAATTATGTAGGTTAGGTACTTAGCACAATTTGAAAGTCTTGTTTAGGATTTGATCAGGGGAATGCCGGCCCGGGGCGGGCCGCCCCTTCCGCCCCCCTGTTAGTCCGCCACTGTAGGAAATACAATGACTTTCCATTAGGAAGTGGTAAGTTTGTTTAGAAAACATACTACTGTTGGGACAAAATAATATTTGCTAAAACTCAATGATGATTCAGTGACTGACTATGGGGAAAGCTATAGTAAACAACCGTGGTTTGAATTTGTAATAGGTACTTTAATGAAGAATATTTTGTAACATCATAGTATTGCTTACATTAGACAGAAAACTTAAAACGAACGAAATTTATAAGTATGTAAGCATTATGTGATTTAATCTTCAGGTTTTTCCGGGGGAGGACCGCAAGGTTGAAGCATTTTTTCCATGAGGTTGAACTTGACTCTGGCTTTAGACTCGTTTTCAACAATGGCAAAGTAACTTAGTAGATCAGGGTGTCCCATATAACTGCAGCACGAATCTCTGTGCTGATTTGTTAACCATTCATATTTCGTAGTGTCTGCGTGTCCTGTACCGATATATTTACTCTGCAGATGCTCAAGTTGACTATGGATGTTGTATCTTTCGCCCATTTTTACCGCAAAACTGTAAAATAAGTTTTGGGGTTAGGTTTCGTAAATGCTGCAGAAATTGTCTGTCATTTACTCTATTTTACATGATCATATTTACCTGTAACTAGTTAAGTACTAAAAACTGTGTAATATTCGGCTTTGTGCTGAATGTTTACAAACCAAAGCCTATCGTACTTCGTAGAAACGTCAAACTCAAAAACAGATTTAATTATTTCAACGTCAATGTCGTCAATATGAGTATCAACTGTGTTGTCAATACCTAGTCTGGCGAGCGGCGGTCATAGATTAAAAAACCACCATGTAGGTATTTTATTTATGCTGTCGACGCTGGTCTCTGTCAGTTGAATATCATAATAGAAGCAAAAGAGCAACATCCAAGTTTCTCTCGGACATAAGAAAAACTGATAAAATCTAATAGATACGGTTATAAACTAATAGAGACAGAAGTTTCGATTCTGTAGGAATATCTGGATAAAAAGTAACAGCTACGTGAGCTGTCTCTATCCATTTTTATCGCAATCGGTTAATTAGTCTTTGGATGAAGAAGGAGTAACAAACATATTACGTATGTAGTACCTACATACCTACTTGTTAAACACAAACTTTTACGATTAGAGTAGGATTTGAATAATGGAGACAGTAGTAGAATCTTTCACAGATAATGTTTTAGACTCCTCCCAGCGCTGAATATATTTTTATTCCGGGATTCCTATTCAGCGTGTAAATCCACCATTTTCTAAATAAACACCTAAATGTAGGTATACGATGGTATGATTTCTATCTTGTGTTGAAGTTTTCATGGATCTCTTATATTTTTGAAAAATAACTATAGCCCAAGTTAATAACTGATAATTTAGCTTTTAATTCGTGAATATAATGGTCAAAATCGGTCCACTACCTATTAGGTGCCATATAAAAATAGTATTAAATACAATAAAGTGGACTTTTTATTTAAAATTATTGCCTATGCCAGAAATATCCGAAAAGGACTGTTACGATTGACCATAAAACGGAACTATGACTGTCAGGCGCCATTTTCAAATTTGTTTGATCGATCATTCTGCAGTTGCGAGAAGATTTTACTTTGGAAATATGTATTTTTAAATAGGTTTAACCATGAATAAACCACCAAAACTAACCGAGTTAAAAGAAAATGAAGGAAAAATGCGTAAACAAGCGAAAACGTTATTGCGACAAAAAACCTCAGATGTATTGAAAAAACAAACGCATTTGTTTATGCATGAGAAGGGAATATCTAAAATAGTAAGTTTCAATTGTATTCATATTCATATCGTATTATCTTATTGACTGCCAACGTTTTAATCGTAACCCACCAGAGGAGCAACATTATTGTGGCCTATAACACCTTCCTGAGGTACCGGGTTATAAAATTAAAGTTTATTTATAATCTCAATCAGAGGATTGGTTCCTACAATAGTTTATTTTTATCTTTCATATATCAACCGCCTGTTTGCCAACGGCTGTCTATATTTAGACTTTTTTTGTCCTAAGTACAAACTAGTGTGTAACCCTTGACATATCATAAAGTTATAAATTAATATCCATGGAGATTCTTCAGTAGCTTTTTGCTCTGGGTCGTTTCGCCGGCTGCAGAGGCCACCCCTTCGGATATATACATACTTCGGGCATATCGTATACGTTTTCTGCCGAGTTGGCGTTTCTTATGTTATTTATTGAGTTTTGTAATACCACAACATCATCTCATTAATACCTTTTTCAGCCTCGCTCTAAACATCCTAACCACGTAATATATGCCTACTACCACAATAACCAGCTGTCAAAAATTGAAAACCTGGAACATTTTTACAATGTTACCCATCTGCACCTGCAATGGAACAAAATTACCAAAATGGAAGGTCTGGACATGTTGCACTGTTTAAAAAAGCTGTACCTAGGTAACAATAGGATCAGCGTTATAGAAAATTTGGAAGGGTTGAAGTATCTGGAAGAATTACACGTAGAAAAACAAAATTTGGAATGTCCAGATGCCTTGTGCTTTGATCCAAGGACCCTCATCTATGTTGGTGTAAGTATGGCTTTAGTCAAACTGCAGTACGATTATCTGCGTCATATTCCACCAATCCTTTTCCCAACGACCTTGGGTTTGGCTTCCGGTCGAACCAGATGCAGCTGAATACCAGAATTGTACATAGAGTGACTGCCTATCTTATTTCCACAGTCCAGTTATTGGATAATACGATACCTCTTGTTAAGACAGGTTTTCAGGCGAAATTTGACATAGACTACGTCAAATTTCGTAAACTGCTATGATTGTTTTTTTTAGGCCTCCCTAAGAATATTAAATGTATCAGAGAACAAACTGTCTGACATGACATGGGTGAAGCCTCTGAGACGATTGGAAGTGCTCGTGGCGAAAAAGAACATGCTACAAGATCACCAAGTAAGTTATTTAATCAATGAAAATATATAATAGGTCTTTACCTATGAAATTGCCGTTTTGTATGAAAAAATTTAAATGATTTTTTTTCATGTATTTTTTATTTGTATTAATCGAAGTAATCACCCATGCAATCAATGCATCTTTGCCAACGCAGTGGCAGTTTATTGATGCCCTTCTTAAAGAAATCAGCTGGACGGGAGGCAACAAATTCTTCAAAGGCATTTTGTACTGCCTCTCGGGTATTGAATTTTTTTCCCGCCAAGAAGTTATCCAAATTCTGGAAAAAGTAGTAGTCTGTAGGCGCAAGGTCTGGTGAGTAGGGCGGATGACGGAGAGCTTCCAACCCCAGTTCTTGCAACTTGGAGACCGTCTGCTGTGCAGTATGAGGTCGCGCGTTGTCGTGCAGGAGCAGCGGAGACGAGCGATTGACCAATGCTGGTTGGAGATGTGCTAGCTTCTCCATCATTGTGTTCAATTCTTCACAGTACACATCTGCAGTAATGCTCACCCCGTTTGGTAAGAAGCTGTGTTGAATCACACCGGCGCGGCGCTAGACCACCAAACAGTGACCATCACTTTTCTTGGGGTAAGTTTTCGTTTAGGGCATTGTTTACGTGCTGAACCAGGATCCAACCAACTTGCTGAGCGCTTGCGGTTATCAAACAGAATCCATTTTTCATCGCAGGTAACAATGCGGTTCAAAATTCCTTCATTTGTGTGTCTGTTGAGCAGTGCAAGGCACGTCTCGACGCGTACTTCGCGCTGGCGATCATTGAGTTCGTGGGGCACTCATTTGTCAAGCTTTTTTACCTTGCCAATTTGACGCAAATGGACCAATATTGTTTTGACGCTAACGTCGAAAGCTGCTGCTAATTCAGCCGTAGATTGTGTATCATCAGCTTCCACAATCGCCTTTAATTCGTCATTGTCGACCAAAGTCTTCGGACGACCGCGAGGTTCATTTTTCAGGTCGAAATTTCCAGAACGGAAACAAAAAATATTTTGATTTGAAATGGCCAGTACTGCAGAACGGCAATTTCATAGGTAAAGACCTAATATTATTTTTTTATATAATTTTACGACACTCAATCGTTATCTAGTATCCTAATGCTTCTATGCACTCCAGACCGTAGCTGATAACCTGTGCACACTCGTGAGTTTAGTGGACATCAACTTTTTGGGGAACCCCATGGTTAAAAAACATCGGTATAAGGAGACCATCATCGCAAGGTGCTCGCAACTACGTACGTAAACACATTTTATAGTATTTTGGCTTCTTGCATCAACATCTTCATCTTAGTACGTCATTTGAATGTCCTGATATTTTTATCAACTTGACACGATCTACATATTGCAGGCGTGCTGGATACCATAGTGATACACAACACGTCGAAAACCTTCATGCAGAACTTTGACAAGGTAGTCCGTCTACGTCAATTACACGAAAAGAATAAAATAGAGACGTCACGCAAGGGGGTCGACGAGTTCTTCGATCTCAATATGCTGCCCGGACCTAGGGCTCATAGCGCTCTTTCCATGTCTGATTTCTCTAACCAGAAACCTACAAGTAAGTATGTCCACACCTTATAACCGTAATAAGGTAGCGTTTTCGCCTAAAACATAATATACATTGTGTTATACAAAACTAAATTTTCAAAAAGTTTATTATAATCTGAAGGTTAATTAAGTATGCAGTTCCGCCGCCTTTGACCTTGGCCCTTTCTTTCGGGTATGACGTCATACCACTGTTGTAAAAGATAATATGGGTATTTATAATTTTTTGCATTCATATGTGTTTGTAAAAACGCTGTTTTTTGGTTGAGCTACAATAAGTAAACCACTATGTTTTGTTGCAGTAACAGCATTCGATTCTACGTATACTTTTATGCCACGTGCGTTCTGGAGGACCCGAACATCGCCCTCTCCCCGTGAGGGTGTCGCGCCTCCGTTGGAGCCTCCACCGCCACCAAAACAGCCCCCGCCTGAAAATGAAGGCCCACCCATCAAGGGAATATTAAAGAAACCCATGCCAATGAAATTTATTTAAAATATTTATATTTATTTGTAACTAGTATTTATTCTACGAAATCACATGTGTGCCTGAATAAAGTATTCCTGGAAACAAATTGCTCGTCTATGATTTTTAACCCTTCAGGGGGATCTGTCAATGACTTAATGCAGCCCGTTAAATTAATCAATTACTTACGTTCTTTGCAAATTGCAACGCTGTTTTATATTGTTGGTCAAAATTTGAATGTAATATGTAGGCAGCATGATCTGGATCCTTCTACTATTATTGTGACCTTAGCAAGAATGTTGCATATCCAAGTATATTATAATTTTATAAAATATACTTGGATAAGCCAAGTTGCTGCTGCACCTGCAGTTCGAAGATGACCCCAAAACAGTTGGGAAAATGATATGCAGGTGATTGATGAGCTGATTTTGTAACATTCCCTCGAATTGAACCTCATTAATATCGATTCGATAGCATATAGCAGCTGTGGCTTATTAAATGTCTGAAAGGACTTCTCAGCTAATATTCTTTAGGATCTTTGAAAGTATTATTAGATTTTATATTTTACCTTTTATGGGCACAAACTGACTTGGTTTTTGTAATTGGTTTTAAACCGTTTTAATTAAAGAATGAATAATTTATAAATAAATGTAGTAATTTTTCTACCGATAATGTTACTTAGATTTCTATTGATGTTACTTTTGCTAATAATAAAGGATTGATTATATGTTAAGTTAATGCTCTATACTACATAATTAAAATGGTTAGCATTTTCAGTCCACAAAATTAACTATCATGTGCAATTAAACTGAACGCAGCATATTGTCAGATTATGTCAGTGTCAATACCTCATATTACATCAAAGTGACTGGAAGTGTTTATAGGTTATGTTTACAAACATGTTTCAATGTATTTTTAACTCAAAAAGTTAATAAAAAGCTCTAAACTAATAATAGAAACAATGAATAACATACTAACTGCAGCTTACCAAATTTTAAATGAAGAATCTTCAGGTAAATCGTTACATAACGCTTTATAATCGTCATACAATACGTAAACGAAAAAGATTAACATTTTTTTATAATTCTAGCATTATATTTGGGCAGTAGCATAGCAGAAACAAATGATTTGGAGCCTCTGCAGTTCTTTAGAGATTATGTGTCCAAAAATGTCCCAGTAATTCTACGAGGCCATTGTTTTGATTGGCCGGCTGTGAAGAAATGGAATGCCAACTATTTCAGGTAACAAATAATACTTATGAAGCAATATAGGTCACGACAATCTCCCGGCTTCATTAGCACTGTTGGCCAGTACAGCCTTCTGAAGCAAGTTAGATCCATTGGACTAAAGAGTGGTTAAAATGGTTCTCAAAAATTTGAATAGTAAATAAGAAATAAAAAATGAGGTCTGGTATTAAATTCTACTTACTTATATTGGTGACCATTCTATATCATCATAGAGGCGTTTACTTCATGATGGACCTGTGAAGGAATCAGATAAGTCACCTCGCCTGTGACTACATCTACATGCATACATTGGACTACATTTCATATTTTGCCATCCCATCCCTCCCCTTAAAAGCGTAGCTTTGGAAAATCTAATATAGTGTATGATACTCGCTTATAACAAAGCTTACTATTGGTAATGGAATTTTTGAAATTGGATAAGTAGTTCAAGAGTTTATCCTTTACAAAGAAACAAACAAATCATTCTTCTTTATAATATGATGATGATTTTGCATCTAAATGACAACAATAAGAGTTATTCTTATGGGACAATGAATTTCCTGGGGTGAACCCTTTTGCCATACTAACAATAACTGTATCATGTCACAATTATTATTGTTTGTTTTGTTTATTTTATACTAGCTGTGCCGGCAACTGTGTAAAATAAGCTTACTTAAAACCATGACATGACACATTTATTGTTTTAACATTGTACCAAACCTTTTGTGTATGAGTGCTACTCGCACTTTTCAGATTTTTTTTATACTACACAACTATGTAGGTACATAGTACTTACACATTAAACCCACTTTAGATACATTTTCGAATACCTACATAGCTTCTGTTTTCAGAGAAACAATACCTAACAAGAAAGTGACGGTGGCAGTAACACCAAGTGGCTTAGCGGATGGTATTACTAGAAATGAGAAGGGAGACGAGTACTTTGTTACTCCTTTTGAAGTTGATATGACCATGTCGGCATTTCTGGATGGCTTGGAACAAAAAAGGTACTTATGTAGAAATTATTCTTATATAAAATGTCAGTTCTAGTAATGAGCTAGATTATTAATAATGTTCTCAGTTGATCAGTGCTGAATTTTATAAAGAATATGTGAATGAAGTGTTTTCCCTATAACTTACAGTGAATAAGAAAGACGAAATTAATATTTAAGTTTGATCTCATTAAGGGTACTACTTTAATAAGCATATCACAAAGATTTGGGGTTTAATCTCATTATAAATATCTATAGTTTATATAGTACCTTATATCTTATAATATATATATAAATGTTAAAAATTAAATTTTGCAATTTAAATGTGCCAAATATGATTGATGATTTTATTGCAATCCTTCATTCATAATTTGAAAATTACATTTCATCTTAAAGGTCCAAGTTCTTGACCCTTGATATATTAATTTCCAGAAAGAACTACATCCCGTACATTCAAAAACAGAACTCCAACTTGACGTCAGACTTTCCTGAACTACTGCCGGATGTGTTCACAGACATACCGTTTGCAAGTGAGGCTTTTGACAAGAAGCCGGATGCTGTTAACTTCTGGATGGGGGATGAGAGAGCTGTTACCTCTAGTTAGTTTACTTGAAATTGGTCCTGCTTAGCAGGTGCAATAATTACGTCATTAGAATCCAAGTCTTAGAATATTGTTGCATGCAAGCCTACAAATCGTTTGCTGTACAGCTTTTGTTTGCAATCATGTATACCGAATATTAGCATGTTGCATATTAATTTGGTGTAACAATTTTTTTTCCATGACTATGGGCTTAAGCCAAAAATGAACTTAAGTTTACTTGTGAGTTTGCTGCGGGCCGGGTTTTAGGAAGAAAACTCCCTTTCCCGTTCTGCAGCCTCCTGCGAACCTCACACCCTAGATTAACATAAAGGTTACTATTATCCTGAAAAAGTGCATTATTCCCGTAGGAATTACGAATCGTCACATGTTGACTTTTTAAATGCGGGCAACACCGCGGGGCGCACTGCACTGACAGTTCTTACTGACAGACTAACACTTAGCTTCTTATTCTAGTGCACAAAGATCCCTACGAGAACATATACTGCGTGATAGATGGTCACAAAGACTTCATACTTATCCCCCCCACGGACCTGCCCTTCGTGCCCTACAAGCGGTACCCACAGGCCGAGTTCAAGTACAAAGATGACAAGTGGGACATTGTACCAGAGAGCACGGATGGTAGAGGAAAGTGGGCGGAGTCGGAGACAGAAGACGTATGTGATGAGGAGTTTCATCATTCCGGGGGATTGCCTTGGATTAGTATAGGTGGGGTATTTCTTGGTTTATTTGCCCACCATTTTTTTCTAGAACTGGTGAACTGATTTTGAAAATGCTTTGTATGGAAATGAATCTCGTTCATAACACGTTAATTATAGTTTATAATATATATGTATATTTATATAAATATATATTTCTTTTCACTTTTCTTTTAAGAAATTGCACCTGCCACTGTTTGTCTTTGCATCACCCAAAGGTTGACTGGTAGAAAATGCCTATGGCATTAAGTCCGCTTCTGTACATTTGTGTGCTTAAAGTATTAAATAAATAAATAAATATAATGCGGCTACAGTTTCTGGGCATATGAGAAGCCCATATTCTTTTTAGAGTTTGGACTTCAAAATATATTTTTTATTGTTAAGTTTGTCCTATCTGGAATCAGAATTTGTTTTGAAGTAGTAAATTAGTCTTTGTTTCTTTTAAATTGGTCAACTTCATAAAAATAATTTTCAACTGCAAATTAAATTTTGTCCTGCAATCGTAGGCATTCACTTGAGTGAATCTGTGGGCAGACGGAGCACTCCTGCGACTCCTTAATTGTAAGTTTTTTTTTAAAGTATGTATATTTATCAAAGTGATCTTACTTTCAGACCCTCTGGCCCCCAACCTGGAAAAGTACCCAGAATACGAAAATGCTCACGTGTACTCAGTGCGGCTCAACAAAGGAGATTGTCTCTACCTGCCTAGTCTATGGTTCCATCACGTCAGACAGAGTCATGGCTGTATAGCAGTGAACTATTGGTATGATATGGACTTTGATGTAAAGTACTGCTATTTTAAGATGCTAGAGAAACTGTGCGGGAAGTATTGAATGATGGTAGAAAGGTATCACGGTATAAATCAGGAGAACAGTTGTTGACTCTATGAATGAGAATTTAGGGCCTAGCTAGGGCAAATAACTAATTATTTGACGGCACGGTACGGTTGGCGCAGTGGTTGAGCGATTGGCTGCTGTGCTGCGTATCGCGGGTTCGATTCCCGCACAGAACAAATATTTGTATGACCTACAGGTAGTTCCGGGTCTGGCTGTTAGTGTATGTGAAAGTTTGAATGTTTGTAAACGCACCCACGATACAGGAGTAATTCCTAGTGTTGGGCAAAGTTTTATAAATATATATATATAATATATATATATGTATATAATATATATATATATATATATTATATAACTAAAATATGAGTGTCTATTTGTGTGAGTAATGTCAAAATATATACTTTGCTTTGTACTAAATGGATATGAAAGTTTGTACGGTAGGTTAGGGTATTGTTAATTAGTTATGAAGTTAGTTATTTTTGCGAAATATGTGTGGTGTAACTGTGAATGACAGATTGAGGAATGATGTTATAAAACAACGTTCTGGTTTAAAAGAAGATGTAGTGTCAAAAATTGAAAAGAGTACGCTTAGATGGTTTGGTCACGTTGAGAGAATGAATGAAAGGCGACTAACAAAAGGTACTTATGTAAGTGGAAATGCCGGAAGGGACGAACACCGACCTTATTGGTAATGTTCTTCAAAAAGGTCAGATGCGTAGAACTCACAACAGGCGTGCGTGTATGACCAGATGTACGAACGTAAACGAAGCAAAAGGAGCAAGTAAGAATCGTAACAGGTGGCGTTCTGTATTTTCTGCCTGTATTTTGTAGTTTATGTATGAATGTATTGTTAATTAGTTACTAAGCCATGTACATGATGATTTAAATTATATTTTATATGAGATGTTAATAAAAACGGTAAAAACAACATTGCACATTATTTTATTAAACATAACAAAACTAAACAAGAAATAAATATTGTTGAGGCTAGCTTTATGCTTTCTGATGACTTTCTCGCGGACAGGCGTATGTTCTGCAATTAAAAAATAGTTATATTAAGTTAATAATAGTTATATTAAGGTCAAGGAAGTGACATAAGACGCGGTGCACTCAAAGTACTATAACACGAAATAAATAATTAAATCATTACTTTTGTGAGTGTTTATTTATATATGTTAAAAGGTGAAGCTTTCGTGCTTATTTCAATGTATGAAATATATTAAAATACACCACGGATATTGATAAATTCATGAAACAAAGAAGAAATTAAACGTTTTTACTAAAAAATACTTAATTGCTTGGCTTGGCTTGGAAATCACGTGCGTGCCTTTATGCTCTGGCGGTCAAAATGTTAAATGATCATTAGGCTGCTTCATCGGTCTAGTGGTTATTAGCGCTACTGCTGAGCATAAAGTCCTGGGTTCGATACCCAGGTTTGAAAAAAAGTTACTGGGTTTTTCCATCTGGATTGATGGTCAGCCTCACCACCTATTTATTACATGGGACTGAAACATGACTGGTGAAATATGGATGTAATATACTTAGACACACCTCTGCCTGACCCTTCGGGGAAATACAGGCGTGATATTAAGTTAAAACATAACATCAGTACACCCACATTACACTAGTTATGTTTGAAGTTGGTGATATTGTTTTTTATTGTACTACGTTTAATTTTTCTAGCGAAATGTGGGTGTGCGCACTCCAATGCTCTACTCTGATTAACCCTTGATATAATACATGCGTGATGGTACATGAATAATGCTGGACAATCCACACAGCATCATCTAGCCCCAAGCTAAGCAGAACTTGTGTTATGGGTACTAGATGACTGATATACTTAATACAATACATTACATAGATAGATATGTTTTATTATACATAGCAAATCCCCAGAACATCCGGAACAAATATTTGTAGATCGTACAAACTTTTGTCCCACGGCGGGTATCGAACCCGCAACCTCCTACATCGCAGGCGGACCTTCGCCCGCCGCGCCACATCGGTCGACAATAAACCATTACCATTATATCTGGGTACACGTTGGACCTCGGCGTGATCTGGTCCAGCGTGCACAGCCCCTGGGACGAGCACATGCCGACCACGTTCTGCGTGACGCACACACTGCCGGGCGGCCACGCACGTAACAGGGTCTCGTTACAGACGTAGCCTTGGCATAGAGTGACCGTCACGTTCGCTGCAAAATACTAGAAGTGTCATCATCTGCCTAGCTTTTACCCAATTATGTTGGGGTCGGCTTCCAGTCTCATGATTCCCGGTGCAAGTGTAGGATGGGAACACCGGGGTGGTTCGGCTTCCAGTCTAACCGGATTTAGGTGATTATCAGTATTGTGGTTAAATGCATCCTGTCCCTGATTCTCAAAACTTCACATAACAGTTATGTGAAAAAAAAATACAAACAGTAAACTTCTTTTGTTTTATAAAATATCGACTACCCATCATCATACATCCCATCACTAAACATATCAATGGCATTACGTAACGCGCATAACACTTCATATTTCTTTAAATTAGATTTTATTTGCAGATGATAACACTAATGTAGGATACATTTATTTAATTTACTACAGTCATTACTGACTCCGCATTTTACGACTACGGTAATAAAAGAGCAGCTAAAATATTTAAACCGCTTGTCTTTTTTCAAAAAACGTTGCCCCATTCTAGGAATTTCTCCTGTGTCGTGGGTGCGTTTAAAAAAGTCACAGACACGAACAGTCAGACCCGGTACAATTACCTGTAGGCCATACAACTATTTGTTCCGTGCGGGAATGTGACCCACGACACGCGACGTAGGAGTCGATCGCTCAGCCACTGCGTTAACCGTGTCTTCAATCAGTCAATAATGATTGTAAATCGCGGTAACTAACGTTCGAGAGTGAAAAGGAACGATTCGTCTAATGTCACCAGCATCTGTTTGAAGAAATCAACATCACGTATGTTTTCTGAGGCAAATAAAACAATTCTTATATCATTCTTTCTTTCATTAGGGTTACACAATATTTTTAGCAGATTTTCCGTAATCGGGTAATACACGTGATGTCACCCTTGTGATGTTTCGCGATATTTTTGAAAAGGGGGGGACCTTTAGACCCTCAAATGGTAGATTATACTAACGTCCATGATAGTCTTCATCAGGCCATCCTTCCGGTAGCGGAATGTTATTGGCGACCATCTCGCGCGCAGCCTCCTCAGCCGGGATGCACAGATTGCGGCCGCCCCTCACCGGCATGTCGCAGCAAATACCGCACATGTTCAGCTCGCCTAGCATGGAACCCTGAAATAAGAGGAAACTGAAGTCAAAACGCATGGTCGAAGAACGTAATACGGCTGCCATGTAGCGCCGGTCTTAGTCCTAATCAAGGTAGAGCGAGATTATCTTTCGGCGCGCTCCGTTCGACGATTTTACACTATTACAAATTGTATTATTTACAACAAAATAACATTTTTTTTGTTGAGCAAAACCGGGTGGCAACCATTTTTTTTATGAAGTCATGTTATTGTTCACATTTTATTTTTATTCTATTTTCATTTTGGTTCGGCCCAGCCCCGACCAACCATAAATATTACAATTTTGCTCGTTTTTCGGCATGTCGTCATTTTGGCGACCTCTCGCTCTACCGTAGGGCCGCCGCTGCTGCCATGCACAGCTCTGGATCGATCTTATGAGGGATTACATTGATCTACTCCTATCTAGTTTTACACATAACATCACGCCTGTATTAACCAAAGGATTAGGCAGAGGTGTAATTATAGTGCACCCACATTTCGCCAATTATATTTAGTCACTTGTAGTAGTAAGCGAAATCCAGACAAACCAGATTCCGGACTGCTACTGAGAAATTTCCGATGGAAAAAACCCAGTAACATTTGTCCAGCCTGGGAATCGAGCCTCATGCCCAGCAGTAGTGCTTGCGGGCACTAGACCAAAGAGGCCGTACAATCTTTTTTTTAAATTATGAAACAAAGTTACACAGCACTGTTATCCCAAAATATTCTGTTACGGCAAAATAAATGATGCAGTGTTGCTACATGTAAAAGACGAGGTTCCTGTTCTTACTTGGGAAAGTCCACGAGACCGTTGACTCTTGGCTTTCTTGACACACTGGCACTCCCTGAGGCCCAAGGTGGCGCAGTCAGCTGCATGGCAGGAGCCGTCCGACAGACACCGGCCATTTAATCCGCACCGACAGTTTGCCGAGAGAACTGGACACGTGCACTCTTGGTCTCGGGTTTTGCAGTCCTGGGGATGAAGCATTATTAACACTTAACATCGTTGCTGAACGTAGCGGTGAAGGGTTCTTGATGGCGATCGAGAATCGTACTTTGTAGCTGGTTCTTCGCGATTTGTTTTTATTGACAGTTCCCACAGATCGACTGCGATTGCTTAATTCGACGACACGGTTGGCGCGGTGGTTGAGCCATCGGCTGCTGCGCCGCGTGTTGTGGGTTCGATCCCCACACGGAACAAATATTTGTATGGCCTACAGGTAGTTGTTTCGGGTCTGGCTGTTTGTGTATGTGAGTTTAAATGTTTGTAAACGCACCCACGATACAGGAGAAATTCCTAGTGTGGGGCAACGTTTTTTTTTAAAAAAAAAAAAAAAAATAAAAAAAAAAAATAAAAAAAAAAAAAAAAAAAAAAATCTTCTTGTACAGACACCAGCACATCAAGCTACCCTAATCTGTCAGATTTATTTGATAGTTTTTCAAGTTTATTGCAAAGGAATAAGGTTCATATTAATTTGGGAAAAAAAGACAGTTTGGGATAGCTCGATGTGCTGGCGTCTATACCTACGTACTGTTATTTGTTCGTATCTTTTTGGTTTTTAGATAAAAAGATCTTTTAGATAGTTTAAAAATAAAATGTTTATTTTTATTTTCTTGTAAAACTGATGATTCTGTATCGTAACAATAAAATAATTGTAAAATGGTCCAGTTTGTTCGAAACAAAGAAAACGTTATTGTTTAGTACGTTTGTGTTTACTTGATAAAAACCTTTGGTGGTTTTAGGATACCAAAATGACAATTTAAATGAAGTCGCCTTTACACAGCTAGGTGATTATGTTCGCGAGTGATCAAAGGAGACTATCGACTAGCCAAGTGATATCACCCCAGTATCACCTTGGTGATCATAGTGGAATAGACCTTACACTGGCGAGGCGTCAATTTTCGTAAGAGGGAAGGCGAAGAAAACAGTACCTACTGGGGTATCTACTTATTAGTAATCTTAACAGTTTTTGTTATTTGGATGTTAGGGATATACTTTTAGTGCAACTATATGTAAGTAATACTATTTGGCAATAGCAGATACTATTGACAAAGCTATTTTCTTTTCTGAACGTCCGAATGAAAGCCGGAAGGAATCGAGTTGTATAGACACTTCGTGACAGCGGGGCGAGCACGATTTCTATGACATGGCTTGACTCGCACATGCTTTGGCGATAAAAACGTAGCATACCACTGTTACATTTCTTGTCACAAACGTATTGTATGCTCGCCCCACTGGTATCTTACCTACCTGGCACAGAACAACTTCATAGCTATTGTATACCCAGCACAAAAGCTTTAAAACAACGAGCGGGAATTACATAAAATAAACACCGAAATTGAAGGCCAAGGTTCATTTTTATATTTCTAGTAGGCCATGGGGGCTTAGTTTGGACTGTATTGATTCAACATGGCCGATTTTCCTCAAACAGATCGCAGTTGGCGGGAGAATCTTACAATCATTCAGCCGGCACGCTTCGGTATTAAGGGATGAACAAAATTTAGAACTGGGTTGAGCCTATGGCAAATAATAGCGGGAAATTGTGTCTGTAATGTTTTTGAGGCTTTAGAATCGGCACGAAGTCTAGGCTGTTTGCAGAGGCCTATAAGTACCGGCACAGATTTTGGGCGCTAATGCAATAATGGCGGTCAGTTCGTGAATAAACTTAATAGTAAAATCAACTGTTGTACAACTCAAATCCGTGTCGTTACCTTTACCAATTTTTAAAACTGTCCATACTGAACTGTTAGGAAACTGTAGGTGAGTGGTTAGATTGTGATTTTGAAAAAAGTAAAGCTTTTCGAAATTACACCTAGACCTGTTTGTATTTGTATGACTGGTAAAAAAATTCTGTAGGTACGTTTGTGTGCTTAAAGTACCAAATAAATCCGCCTACACTTGCGATACTATCTGAATGAATAAATGAATGATGAATGGATAAAAAAATCCGTGTTTCCCTTCTCACGATATAACTTGAGAACGACTTAACAGATTTCATTCACATGTTTTTTCAAGTTTTCTTGTAGAAGGTTCTTACCGGAAGAAAAAATACTAACTAACACATACAATTCTGAACTAAGAATAGTGTTACGTACTCCAATACGATCACTACTTAAAACCAACTTAACGTTTTGATAAAGTTCATTGTAATGTTAATAATCTCGTCATGTCATTGTAAAAATAACTTTGTTCTTTGGTAATGTACTATTTTGAAACTGACACTTCCATGGCGTGGCAGTTGTAAGGAATGGAGTGCTAATGAGCGATACAAAATTTCAGTGTTTTCCGCAATGGCTCGTCACGTACCTATGGAATGGAGTATTAATGTGTGACAAAAAATATTAAAGCTTTCGCCACTGGTCCGTCACTGTTAGCCGGAACAAACAACTTCTAAAAATCAGCAATGTCCCTACCACAAATCTAATAATCTTCCCCCTCTTTCTCAATGCCTTCTACTAAACGAGCAACATCACGCTAGGTCTAACCTTCCGTGGTTCATATGGAAGTCCCTCAACCGTCTCTTATCCCTATTGAGAAAATGTAACTCCAACCTTGTTAAGTGATAGGTACTTGGAGTGCAGCAGCATCTACCATCCTGCCTTTAAAGGCCCAAAAAGTGCAATGTAGGTGACCTCTGCGCTGCCACTGACGATGCCAAGCTAGTGGCTAAGTTTTGGTCATGATTAAACACAAAGAACAAAAAGAACACGATCCCTGATCTGCCCAGATCATTGGCGAAGACACGACTTCAGGAGCTACTGAATTATAACAATGATTTTATAAACAGTTGTTTAATTTATTTTTTCTTGTATTATGAGCACTCCATTTCATCATATTCAATGTTTAAAGAACACTTAATTATGATGAGTCTGCTCTAATGACGAGCACGCTTAACACTATCGGGACAATCAGGTGATCCTATGAGAATTGGTGCTTAGTGTTGCTATGTCAACAATGAACAAAGATTGCCAAGGTCAGGGCGAAGACTTTGCTAACACAGGCCGCATTTTTTGGGTATTAATGTAAGCACCGTCCATCCGATACGCAAAGATAGAAGAGATCAAGAATAGCGGGGAGCAATAGCGATAATTATACTTTTTACTTCAAGTGCAAAGCAGAGCCTACTAGCACTAAACAAATAAAACTACAAATCAATTAATGAATTTATTACAACAAATGACTATGGACACTTTCTAAAAAGAAATACAATTCAAACGCATAGAAAGCTATTTCAAAACAACCTGTTCAGTTTTCAACGATAAATTCAAAAAGTACAATGGAAGATAACCAATTGAAAATACAATGGATGTCAGAAAAAACATTTTACAAAGATAACAAGCACGATTGATATGAGGATTATACTACTAACAATACCACTCTTAATGAGGTCTGCGAGCTGGCACTTGGCGTTGCAGCACAGGCCCTGGGATGGGTGACACATTGCTGAAGGAGCTACTGAACACCCATCTTTGTGTAGCGCACTGAAATTCAAAAATGAACTATAATTACTTATTTGTGGGTCTGCTCCATCGCTCCACAAAGTTGTCATAAGGCCTTCTAAACCTAGACTATCTATTTGTTTATCTAGACTTATCTAGACCTACTTAGGGAACGCTTTCCATCTTCAGCATTGAAGATGGAAAGCGTTCAACAATTACCCTGTACAAAGAACGGTAATTATCAACGCTATGACCTGTGATAGGTACCATGGAATTTGAATATTTATAGCACTGCACTTAAGGTCTAGTTTTTTTTTGCAAGTAGCCCTTGTGTACAACACCCGTGAAGGGAAGACGATCCTTTTTGACATAAGAAAGATAGCATAATTACCCCTCTTCGACAACCATTGCGCCACCACTTCGTGGAGTACAGCAGGGATCCTCGTGGATGCAGCGGGACGGGAGGCCGCAGTCACAGGCTTCACCATCTTCTACTATTCCTAGAAAAGATTCATAATTTTTTTACGCGGTATCGCCTATCCATTAATTCAGTACGGACTTTTTTGTGGCTGATCATATAAGAATTTAAGAGATTTGGGCCATCATGGTCCTTGGCTGTCAGTCTATCACTTAGCTTAGGCAGAACATTGACCCCACAGAGTATAGATTATCTTCCTGTCCATGACCCATGTTACTTGTGGTTGGTGCTATACACTATTCTTCTTCCAATATTCCCTGATCCATTCTACTGTTACGTTATCATCCACTGTCTCTCTTTTATCTTTTCTTTGGCCTTCCTCTCTAAAAGCAAGAATATTCTCTGCAATAAAGGGGGCATTCTTTGTTGCAGAGAATATTCTTGATCTGTCTTCGAGAATTCTATCTTTTTCGAACAAGTATAAGAAAATGAAATCACTGAAACAGACACCAATTAACTTACCATTCCCACAATACGGCCGATCCTCTTCCATCAGACAATAGCTCATGCTGCTCAGAGTGGCGGCGATCAGTCGTTTGCTGCACACCGAGAACTCAGAGTTGATGCTGTTGACGGTAGTCGAGGACTGGGAGCCCATGAGGAACCCGCGACACTGCTGGTTGGGGAAGTTGTCGTCGTGGTGCGCGCCAAAACTGTGGCCTATTAGATAAACACCAGATATACATACTAAAATTAGTTATTAATAAAATGTGGAGAAACGAAATGGACCAGCTCGAGTCTTCACATGTGTTTTGTTATAGGTGAATAAGAGATTAAATCAAGATGTCATTGTCAGGCAAGTTTGATTATGATTAAAGGTCCTATGCCTTTTAATAACAAAGTAATAAGAGCAGCTTTTAGAGATCTGGAGGCTGTGTTATCGCCAGACCTTTGCTAAGTTGGTGCTGCGAAATTCTGCAATTTAAACTCTAACAATTATATAAACTCTAATAAAATATTATTTAATGACATGAATGAAACTAAAAAGGCGTTACCCATTTCATGAGCAAGCGTAAGAGCAGCAATCCTTTCAGGGACCCTGCCTGATTCCTCAGTGGTGGCGTGTGCTATAGCCAAGGTATTGAAGGAGCGGCCGTACGCGCGCCTGTCACACAGACCACCCGCTGCTCCACCAACACCTCCACCGAGAGATGTGAAGCTGACGTAGATATGGAAGAAAAAACGGTGAGTTGCCTACCTTTGATTTCAGCACGCATAATTCACTGATATCAATAATCTATTTTCATGACCATATTGATTGAAAAATCATTCAAAAGATGAGGGTAGCGACCATTAGCAGATTCTATCACAGGGCACATTGAATCCTATAGGACTTTCACAGTTAGTTTCTAAAACCCTAAAAACTGCCGCAGTTGTATTTTTGGGTCCGTGACTATTACAACATTTAAAGCTGCTGATCTGCAATGTTTTGAAGGATCGATTTACCTTAAACCCAAAGTTCGATTATGAAACGCGTGACCAGAGAACGCTACTCCAAGGCAGACCTCAGACAGGCGGCGTAGTCTCGCAAACCGCATGAGGTATGCGCGACCATCTATCGCCTTCTGTGTGAGGAGGTCTCCGAACACACGCTGGTTCGTGTCCTCTGATGTCAGCACTAGTATATACTTAACTGAAAAACCTGAAATGCGAAGATTTTGATCAATATCTTGAAAACAGACTAAGAAGTGTTTAGATTAATCAAGTGTCTACCCGTTAGAGACTTAAGACCTACTCCAGAGTGACTTTATTTCCAGAGTATTTTTATTGACACTTATGCAACGGATAATTGTAAAGATTTGAGTTGGAACTGACCAATGTTATCAGGTATACCATCTTCATTAAAATCTGAGTTTCGAAAAATAATATCAGCTTGAGCAACAGCATGCATCATTCGTCGCACCACATGGTTCAGGCTCGAGTTGGCATCTTGCTCGAAGAACTCCTTGTCAGCCAGGAGCAGAAGGTCACAGATCCTTGCGCGGGCAACTCCGGGGACTTTCTCTCGTTCTTCTATCAGGAAGGGGAAGTATGGAACCCGTTCTAAAACGTTGTACTGGAAATGAAAATGAGGGCTTTGATTTTTGAGAGTTGAGTCCTGTAAGTCTATATTTAACATATCCACGAGTAAAATGCCTCAACAAGGTATCCTACTGGATACCATGTCCTGTAAGTGCCATGACAAATTTAATGTGAAACCATGGAATAAAACCATGGACTACGAAAGCTTTTTAATTTGCTCGTCGCCTCAGACCAATGAGGGATACACGGTGGTTATTTGGAGATCTCTCAATGTGACAATGATAAACTGTTAATATTCATGCTTAAGGAAGATATGATAAATAATGACTCTGTTGATATCTGGCATTTCGGCCATTATAAATACCATGCATTACAAAAAAGGCAGACAGTTCAATCACTATAGTAAGCCATCATCTTCACCTGATCACCTGTGTATGATCGCGCCGAGACCTTGGCGCAGCCATATTGTCGTTCTCGAAGGCGCCGAAAACCTTGTGGAGATCATCCTTGCCGTATGGATCCGCGTGGAGAGTGCGGTTACCTGCACAAGTGTTGGGTATTAAGACCTTGATTTTCTTTACTCACGTGGTTTTTACTACAAAGGTTTTGGCCATTTTTCCATATTTTACCTTGTCTCTCGTGAAGGAGCTCATGGCTTAATAAAAACAGCCGCACGGGTTGATCGAAGGTTAAGGTACGCTTGCCGAAGCTAATCTGTGGATGGGTGACCGTTCGTAACATATTGAGACTAGCTTCGGAAAGCACGCTAAGCCGTTGGCCCCGGCTGTCATTTGTAGATCTTTGACAGTCGTTACGGGTTGTCAGATGCCCGGAAGTCTAACTACCAGTTAAATACTAAGAGGTATCGTGCCCAGTAACTGGGTTGTCAAAGTAAAATAGGTACTCGCTCCATGTAAAAATACTGGTATTCAGCTGCATCCGGTTAGACTGGAAGCCGACCCTAACATAGTTGGGAGCTAGGTAGATGATGCTGTCACATGTGTGACAATTTTTGCATTTAATTTATCTTGGAAACCTCAATTATTAAAGTTTTATGACAAAAGGCTGGTTGATAAATACGAATCAGACTGGAATGTCGCTAAGGGAGTCGTAGATATTTATATACTTAAGATACGTATTTAATAAGTAACTTCATTGATATTTCATAAAATAATAACTTTCCTGAATTACGAATTCAAAAGTGGGAGTTTGAAATTATACAGTTTCGTACAGTTTATGTTATCATACAGTTCAGACTTCCATTTCGTGGAAAATGTTATCAAGGTCAGAGGAACCAAACCAAATATTGATTTATATACATTAAAACTACCGGGAATAATGAGCATTGTTAAAAGTTCAGACACAATGTGTCTAAAGGGGACGCTAAAATTAGCTGGAGGAAGAACAGACGTGAGAGAAGGACGCGTCGCCGACAGGGCAGAGACGGGGCACAGATGTGTCCTTGCAAATTATACCGATGAGACGAGCCGCGGACACGGTAACGCATTTGACGCGACATCAGCGACGTCTGTGACACGTGGTGGGAACCCCGCGCCCGATCCGTATCCCCGCTATGCCTGTACTCTGTCCTCAGCCCGTCTGCTCCTCATCACCTCTGTGTGTTTTGCAATAGGATAAAAACGAGGAAGCGCCTCGTGTCCTCTCCATATGTATTGCATTGTTAGACTTTCTTACATTTTGAATGAAAGTCAACGTCCTTTCTGTCTGCCCCCCGCGGTCAGTCTTGTACAGACGCCAGCACACCAAGCACTCCAAACTGTCAGATTTTCCCAATTTAACACTAACCTTATTTCTATTGCGATAAAGTGTAAAAACTGAGGTAGCTTGATGTGCTGGCCTCTGTACAACGCGGGGCGTGTACTAACCGGTTTACTAACCTTGATTTTTACAGCCTACATTTCCAATGTCGGTATTGATATCTATTGTATTCTTATCGAGACTCCTCCGTGCCTCGGAAAGCACGTTAAGCCGTTGGTCCCGGCCCACATTCGTAGATCTTTGACAGTCTTTACTGATTTGACTTCCGGGCTCCTGACTACCCGTCAGAAGCCCGGAAGTGGAGGTCAGATAGGCAGTCGCTCCATGTAAAATACTGGTATTCACCTGCATCCGGTTAGACTGGAAGCCGACCCCAACATGGTTGGGAAAAGGCTAGGCAGATGATGATGATGTATGGAATATTGACAATGCAATTAAGTACTAATTACTGTAAAATAAAATAAAAAACAACCCATATGCAAAACTCCATAAAACTGATGATCTTCGCCGATATATCCTTCAGCGGAGCCTGAAGATGGATCCATAACGGGGTATCCATATGCCATGGTGATGTCAGCCAGCGGTTGTTTGGCCACGAGGGTCTGAATGTCACCGTCAACAATGTTGTGGTCTTCGTCCAGAGCTACAGGCGCCAGGTACAAGGTTGAGGTGCGCGTTGTTAGGTGCGAAGCGCCTGAAATTGAAGAAATTAATGGCCTACCATTAATTAAAGGGTACGGTGACGTATGATCACAATTTTTGTTAAAAAACATAAATAGATACATATAGGTAATTATACCACCTTCTCCGATCCATACATACTCCTTTTGCTTCGCACACGTGCATTATCTAGCTACACACGCACGCCGGTTGCGAGTACTACGCACTTAACCTTTCTGAAGAACATCACCAATAAGGTCAGTGTATTTCCATCATATCGTCGCCTTAGAGTTACAACGTCTAATATGCCAAATATTTTAAAACACAAAAAAGCGAAATGAAAAATCAAAATCACAGGACAAATGCAAGTCCTCTATTCTTTATAGGTAGGTATTTTAGTAGCAGGTTCTATTTATCAGGGACGACAGATGAATGACAGACTTCGGTCGGTCAGATTAGCGTGTAGGATTTACGATTTTCATGAGCTATTGTCTTTTTTTCCATAAAATTATTTGTACTACTATTTTGTTATCCATAATCGTCCTCCTCATAATATTTACTTGCACAATCATCATTTATCTCATAACGCTGATTGCGAACATTGACATTGACATTATTGTTAATAAAAGTTATTACTGATTATAGTAATAACTGATTATAGTAATAACTATTATTTGCCATAAAATAAGTATTCATAATAAAATGTATTATAATAATTAGTTTCTATAAGTGACACATTATATAATCGATACTTGACATAAGCAATATTTCAATTAGCCATTTCATGATATGGCCAAGGTAATGTAGGGTATGGCCAAGTATGTGTTAGATTTTAGGGGACTTAGGGGACCCTGAAACGTTAAGTGCCTTTAAATCCTGCTGACAGAAATAGGATCCCCGCTGAGCTCCGACTACGAAGTTAGGATTGAAGTGGCAATTTCATGAAATGGCCAATATCTACGATATTGCGACAACATTTACACCAGCTTGTAATTAATAGGGTCGAATCTGTTCCAAAACCGAATCGGGGCACTTCACGTGGTCTTTTGACTGCTACTCCTAGAGTGTATATATAAAGGAAGGAGAGCAACCCACGTAACTTTCGCGGTTCGGCTTGCTGGCCGCCTCAGCTGCTATGGCTCGCACGGTGCAATGCTTTATTTTTTATTTTATTTATTTATCCATTTATTTCAGGCATCTAGGCCCATATAAACATATACAATACTATATTAACAAAACTTTAAAATACTATAAATATATATTACATAAGAACTACAACAAAAATTAATGTGCTAGTATGGGTGATTATGTAATGGCAAACAAATATAATGGTATATTATGGTGCATTACTGATATGGAAAACGACATCATAGAAAATGAAAACAAAAAAACAAAAAAAACGTATGGATTCAATTATTATGACGATCGATAAATCAATGAAATTAGTGAAAATTATTTTATGTAGTTTCACGATTATGGCAACTGAACATTGATATACTAAAATCGGGTTTTTTAGTTTATCAATGCAACTGAAGCGTTATTTCTAATGAAATTATGGCAAGTACAAGTATGGTATTTAGAATTATTGCATTTTAAATAAATAATAAAATAATTAATAATAATATTGCTGGCCAATCCTCACAGCATCATCTAGCCGCAAGCTAAGCAGAGCTTGTGTTATGGATACTAGATGGCTGATATACTTAATACAATACATTACATAGATAGATTTTTCTTTTTGTACATAGCAAATACCCAGAACACCCGCAACAAATCTTTGTAGATCGTACAAATATTTGTCCCAAGGCGGGAAACGAAACAAAAACATCAAAAATGATGGCGAACATTAGTACCTGAACATATTTTTATGTACCTACCAAAACGTATTAAATAAAAAAAAATATTATTCTTAATCTACGACATTGAAAGACTATAGTGAGTAAAGGAACTCCTATTATGACATACGAGTTTTATTGTTTAAAAGATAAAGTGATTTCGTAAACCCTGTATCTTATATACATGTTAATCTCTTGATACTATCATCTCAGTATTCACCCCCTTCCTACCCATTGATCTTTCACATAATTCATTCATCGTATCTTGGGTCTTCCTCTACCAACAATTCGCCAGCTTACCTCTAGGCTGTAACTTCAGACACAGAACATGAACCTCGCTACCGAACTTAGCTTTTACAAGCTGGTAACCATATGCACTGCAGTAGTTGTGATGCCGGACTGTGATGTCCACTCCAGTCACCGTGAAGAGCAGGCAGACACTCACCACCAGCACAGAGGACATGGCACAATTTTGAATTTCACCAGGACATTTCCAAAATGTTTATCTCCATTTTATGAAGTTTGGGCCTGTCAGTGTGGCAGGAGTGAAGCTTTTTCTGGTTCACTTTCCGATCTAAAAAGTTTTGAGTTGAAAAGGTTACTCGTGAAGATTGGAAAACTTAAAAAAAAAAATAAGTCTTGACGGCCCAGTGGTTTAGGCCTCGCCTCTTGTGCACGAGGTTGTGGGTTCAAACCTGGGCAAGTACCAATGTGAGTTTTTCAATTCATATGGACTTTCTAAGTTTATCTTGGACATCGTTGGCATCGCTGAAGGTAAACATCGTGAGGAAACCTGGACTTATAATTAATCTCTGTAAAAAAAGTCTGAAATCGCCAACCCGTCTTGAGCAAGCGTGGTGATTAATGCTCGTGCCTTGAATAATGCTCTGTATGAGAAGAGGCCTTTGCCCTGCAGTGGGACAGTAATAGGGTGGACTTCCTTATGAACTCCCACATAAATAATTATTATATATTATTATTTATGTGAGAGTTCATAAGGAAGTGAAATGAAGGTGGAGGTCGAACTTCCATAGCAAATAGAAAGGGCTTAGGAGCCAATGGTTTAAATACAATATTGTTACAAATATCTAGCGCAATTCGAGTAAACCCTGACTAAACACTCAGCTCGGTCAGTATAGCTGCCTCATCTTACATCCGAATAAAATGTCTAATCGAAACTATATCCGTGTATCTATGTATCAATATTTTTAATTCGATACATCGATATCAAAATAATGAGTACATGCTATATATCGAAAATGTATCGAAACATTACTTTGACCAGCACCAACTAGGCTTGTCCAAAATGTATCAAAGTATCGATATTTTTTATTTGGAATGCATTGAAACAGGTAAGTATTTTAAAGGTATCGATACTTTTTGACACTTCCCATCCTGCAAAAAGGGACAGAAAAATTCTTCTCTATCCATTTTTGAACTTCGGAGGAAGCCCTCAAGAATTTTAATGTACTTTAATACTTCAATTAGATACCACTGTCAAGCAACTAATGACCTAATGGAGCGACCACTTTGTATTATTCAATTGCTATTTTCATGGCGGCAGCCTCGTATAATTTGAATAATAATTAAATTCTGTTTAAATAAACGTGTGTAATGTGTTCATTTTATAGTGTATGTAAGTGATGAACATGTGCGTCTGTTTGTCACATGCACGTCGTAGGCAATTAAAAACCAGTTTTATATTAAAATGATAATGTTTGCAATAGGTGCATATTATAGTGGTTAGAAATAGAATCTGAATTATGTGGTACGAAAAATTTACTAAGTGTTTGTTGCGAAAAATTGCCAAAGGTGTCAAAAATTGAGCTCGATATTCACCAAAACTAAAATTGAATGTTGGACTTTTTAAGAAATCGGAAAACGAATTTATTTTATTTTATAATTTTCCAGAGAATCAATCTTTGAATTATTAATTGTTCCTTTAAAAACAGTCATGCTGTTGGTACGGTAAGCTGCACGTCAGTGATAATAAAACCAGTTAAAGCTGGCCTCTTTTTCTATTGAATCTCCACACTTCACTAGATAATTTCTTGATCGAAATGTTAGTACTGAAGTGGAGCCCATGCCCATACCTACATTGATTGACTTTAATTAGTGTGATTGATCTTGATAATAACTACGATCATACACGTGTTTCTCTTTAATGAGTAGGTACCTAAACTCAAAGGTTGCAATTTGTATCTATTTGTCTAATTAAAAGACCCATAGTAAATTCCAACAACAGGATCACTGAAAAGTGTGCACAGAAAATGAAAAGTATCGAGAGTTGTGTATGTGAGCTTATATGTTTGTAATCGCATTCACGTTACAGGAGAAATTCGTAGAGTCCAAAATTAAAAAAAAAAACAAACCTATTCTGCCAAAATATCCTAAGTCCTGTGTTCCAAATTAAGTTTCAATAGCAAAATCAAAATTCATTTAAATCCAAATTTAGCTGAGAATCAGCACTTTTTAAGCTTAAAAAATTACATGATACAGTCTCCCAAAATGCCCATCACCACTTCCTAGCGTTTTTGCTGGAAAGAAAACTGGAACAAATATGTTTTTAAAAATAACTCAATCTCCCACACAAGTTCAAACTTCGGTAGGTATTGAGAAAATGACATTAACTGAAAAGGAGGATTTTATTATGGAATAGGCACCTAACCTACCGTTTTTAACCAGGCAGGTCCACGTCAAAAACCTATAGTCGTATTCTGTTGTCAAAGCAAACTATATATAAACTAATTAGCTCACGTAAAGAATCGTAAGCTCTCTTACGCCGAAGTACCGTCGTGTGACGACCATTAGGGCGACAGCACGCTAATGACAATGAAGCAGGTAGGGCTCAGCCTCAGATATAGGTAGGGACCCACAGACGTACAAACGTTAATCGAAAAATTTAGCAAGCGCACTTATCGAGGAATAGATTTTTTTTGCTTTGTGAGTCGCTCGTTGCACAATAAACATTGGTTGGTCTTCAAGGTAAAGGTGAATGGGTGACCATCATACATACCGAGATTCCTCCAAGCTTCGGAAGCACGGTAAGACCGGCTGTCATTTTTAGATCATTGACAGTCGTTTCTAGTAGCAAGAAGTAATTATTTTTAGAGTCATTACGAAAGTTTTTCTGACGATTTTAATTCAGATGATATTTCAACTGAATCCGAGAAATTAAGAAATTTCAATTAACAATCTCCAATTAACTAAAAATAACAGAGGATTGTTTCACGGGATTTTGTCTATGCCATTGACTGATGCGGCTAAAAGCAGTCTTCATTTGAAGTCTACTTACGAGTTTGTGTAGGGTATATGAGGTTAACGAAGATGTATTTTTTTAGTAGTCGTCATAAGACTGACGATGGGATTGCCATGTTTCTATATATTTAAAAATGAATCCATGTTTAGGTCACGTCATAATTTTACAAAGGCTTTACCGATGTCATTAATTTGTTTTTTAAGTTTCCTAATAAGTACTTGCTTGAAGGTTTTTACGGAAAGGAAAACTAAGACAATTGCGCAGAACATTGGAAAAATTCAGATAACTAACGCCTTTGACGCATGTGAATTTTGACCGGGTGTAACACCGCGGGGCGTAGCTAGTTGTGAATAAAAGTTCCTAAATTAAATAAAGAAATAAAGTTAAAAAAACTGCCAAAATAAAATTAATGGCTGGCAAAGATTTTTTTTTTTTGGGAGTAGGTGTTTGAAAGTCTTAAGTATTTTTTTTCATACGAATCTAAGAAGTTCAGGACGCGTAGGGACAGCAGGCGTCTACAATTGTCTATATCTGTGAGGCTACCTTATCTACATAGGCTAACTAAGGCATACACCGAGGTTAACAGATTCCAGGAACGGAAATAGAGGTTCTTTATTTAGAATTGTGACTAAGTTAACTGAGTTTTAACACCTCTTACTTCTAACGGTGGGAGGTAACAAGGGGAATCGCTATTCCGTTACGGAACCCGAAGCGTGATGAACTGATGAGCCTTATGGGATAGTCGGCCGGAAGATTTTAACTAGGTATATTTTAATGTTTTAGTGGTACAGATCTCGCTAGGTTGTGGGTTAAAATCCGGGCAAGCTAGAATGTGAGTTTTTCCATTAATAATATGTACTTTTTTATGCCCTTCATTGAAATTTTCTGCCAAATAACAGCTTAGAGGAATTAGTCAATAAAAGTATCAAAATCCCTGCCTGTAGTGAGACAGGAACACGCTGTTAGATTAATTTGTGTTTATGTTTTTTCTTTGAACAATTTTGTGGTCAAAAGTTTGCAATAGGCTTAGGAAACCCTGTGTGAATTTTTTTTTTTTTATGTAGGGCCACTCGCAGTTTAGCACTATAAGGCTGTTTACTGCTTAACCGGTCGATACCTGTGTGAATAAGTCATAACTAGTATTTTCCTGTTAAGTGATTTCTTGAGCTTTTATTGTTTAACATTACCTACATATCCGCAGTTGGGTTCTCATTCGGTCCGTAGTGCGTTACTAGCATTACTTATCAGATGAATAAAACATTAGAAATACTCATAAAATGTTACCCATGTGATTCATTGCGTTTAGGGTTATCGGTCAATCAGCAGAGATAAAGGGACGAGTCATTAAACTTAAGAAGAAATAAATTCTTAATCACTAGCTGACCCTCTCACAAAAAGTAGTTCCACATTTTCATTTATCACTTAAACATAAATCTATGATAAAAGTACCGTTGGCACTTCGGTACCGCTACAAAGTGCCATCTGTTGTAAGTTATGTGAAATCTCTGCTATGATTTATTGGCGCCAAGCATGAAAAGGTAGGCGCCTGCGCTTGCGTCGCGTTTTTGCACGCGATCCAGTCTATTTTTAACGGGCAACACTTAGGAGAGTTGTGAGAAAAAGGTTGTGTTGCACGCTTTATTATTAGTAGGCTGCGCAGGATTCTGAGTTCCTAATGATAGCGGCTGACCCGGTAAAGCTTTGAGCGCGTGCACCCGCATGTAGTTGTGTAGGTAGGTATGCCTGAAGTGCAGTAGGTATATGTAGTGCAGTCATTGATTTATATAGTGTACAAAGTTAAACAATTGAATGCCCACAATTCGTGACGTCGGATACCCATCCAGAATAATCTAATGAAACAAAATATGTCCGCCATATTATGGGGCTTACTAGGAAGCAACCGTCAAGTATAATTATTTACCAAAGCCTGACTTTCTGCGTGTCCAAATGTTAGGTATAATTGGATACGTAAGGATAGCCCATAGGTGCGATCACAGCCAAGGACTTCGGGGAGGGACACATAGGGGGTAACTAACAGAAATCAAAACTTGATCAAAATGATAATTAAGAAAATGAATTGAGACATCAGTCTCATTACGTCTCTAACGTTTTAGCAGGAAGTTAATCATTAAAAAAAAGGAAATAATTGTCTATTTCTCGGAGGTCTCAATTCGACGTGACGACTTTTGACCACCACGACGTCTCGGACCGTCACTGGGCTCATTGATTACTGTCAATGTCAATCCAAAAGTTGGTGTGCAGAGTGAAATGGCCGGTAACCTTCGGAGCAACTGCTCCGAAGGTTACCGGCCAAGTTACCAACATAGAGTTGTGGGGAACTCCCCACAACTCTATGTTCTCAGACTGAGCTTTTGAGCACTGACCTTTTTGGTGATGTCCTTCAAAAAGGTTTGTGTAGTCTCGCAGTACCGGCGAGCGTGTAATACGAGTATATGTGTGAACGTACACGAAGCAAAATAAAAATGTAAGAATCGTAGCAGGTGCCATTGTGTAGTTTCTGCATACCCCCATGGGACAAAGGCGTGATTTTGTGGGCACCTATGCTTTTTACTAAATTGCCACTTTGTCAGTGTTAGTGACAACACAATCTCGAAGCCTGTAGGTCTGCAGCGAGGTCAGGCTGTTTACCACAGCAACAGAGGCTATCACCAAGGTGGTAAAAAAAGGTAAGAGCAAGCAAATATACCTCAAAAATAATAGCATCCTGCGTCGGATAGATAGGTTAAATTCATCATATGTATACACAATTCACAATAATGTTAAGATTGCCAAAGTTTCTCGGAATATGTGTGTGTTTATATGTTTGTTACTGCCTCACGCTGGAACGGCTGGACGGATTTTGATGAAGTGTATATTATGAAGGTAGCTCACACCACGGATTAACACATAGGCTAGTTACTTTTTATCAAGAAAAAGTGAAGTAATCCCGTGGGACGGTGGGAACTTCGTATCGTCTTCTTTTGACTTTTCAACCGCGAGTAAAAACGCGGGGCGCTGCAAGAATAATTATTGAAGGATTTGTTGAATTATGCGGAGCAGTGTAGTATTATAACTAAAAAGTAAAATGACTGCAAGAGCGAGCGAAACGAGCCTAAAAATTAAGGCGCGCTTTGGTTCCATTACATTTCCTTTTGACTATCAATACTAGAAATGGTTGTTACTAACTGTCCCCTTGGTTGCAAATGCTAATGCTGAGCACCCAAAAGTCATGGGTTCGATTCCTAGGTCAGACAAAGGGTTACTGGAGTTTTCCGTCAGGAATTTCTCAGAGGCAGGGCAGAGTCTGGATCTGTCCGGTTGATTTATTTATTTATAAAACCTCCTTTACAGCTATCATTACAGGTATACACCTAATGCGATAGAGTGGCCTTAAAATTAACTTTTTTAAAAACCATTAGAAAAAAAGGAAACAATAGTTAAAATAAAAATAAAAAGAAATAACAACTTATAGCCTATACTTTAATCTACTCCGTAACATAAAATAAACAATAGCATTTTTGCGAATTTACTCAAATGGCATGTAAGTACATCGATCTTAAGATGAAGCTCGTTAATAACCCGAATTACGCGGGTCAATGGTGTTTTGGCGAGAAGGTTAGTCTTGGCAAAAATTTGATGGTTATGCTCGTCCCTATTACAAGAAACTTAAATGCCATAGGCGACATGTGGGTGTACCTACTATAGATATACTTCTGCCTAACTCGCCGGGGATACAGACGTGATGATATGATGTTTACTAAAAATTATTTTAACTATTTCCAACTTTATCGAAATTCATTGGCTTACCGACAAGCAATTAATGCCTTAATTAGGTACCTACTAGGCTTTGACTCAAGATCACAGTTTTAAACAAATACAGGCCGGTTGTCGGGAAGGCGGCTGACGGCCATTCGGCTCCAGTGTCGGCCGGCGAGCGGGTGGCCCGCGATCTTTTATAATCTGTGCATTTTCGTAAGACATAGTGCTTAGTTAAAAAAAAGTAAAAATGTTGAAATATACAATGAAGAAGTATTGTGCGGAAGGGAGTAAAGTCAACCAAGTAGTGATTGCTAGTTTGAGTAAGTTTTAGTTTTAATTTTTTATTTTATTTTATTCCTGACTGTCCTGTTGGATTTTTTTTCCCAATTATTTCAATAACCATGCAACTTTAATTACATTTTAGGGGCTTAAATTTTATTTAGATAACGGATTTTTCGCGATATCTTTTTAGGAAAAAAAAAGGAAACTAATTAGGAAATTGCAGTTTTGTACCTAATGCTAATTAATTGAAAAGTCTAATTAACAAAGTGCCATCATACAAAACCGAAAACAAAATAAATTAAATTAAACGTTTTGAAATTCAATCCCATCATCTGAAACCACAGCTTCTTAAAAATATTACCAGTTTGTTACAGTTTTCAGCTGAAATCGTGATTTTTCCTAAACCCCATTTAGATGAATAATTAAGTAGGGCTTTATTCATAAATTTTATAAATCTCTAACTGCTGATTTAATCTGGGCATAGTTTTTATAGGTTTTTAATATTATGATCGACTTACGTAAATAAAAGAGATCTTTGGTAATTATTAAATTTAATCGGCAGTCTCGTTGCTCTAGTGCTCGCAAACGCTACTGATATACCTAAGGTCCTGAATTTGATTCCCGGGTCGGAAAAAATATTATGACGTTTTTCCATCTGGACTTTCTCAGTAACAGCCGGGAATTTGTGCCCGGTTGATGGTAATAGGCTCTCCCCCTATTGCATGAGACTAAAACATAACTGGCGAAATGTGGTTGTATTATGAGTATAAGTACATCTCTGTCGAACCCTTCGGTGACTACATGAGTGATGTTGTATAACATATTAAATAATAATATTCTGTTGATTTCAATTTAAATTTCAAAACTTTATACAAAGCGCTTGCCCGTGAATAGTTGTGTCGGAAACTGTAGGTACAAAACCTATCTACATAAAAAAAAAGTTCTTATGAAACATTATTCATGAAAACATTATGAAAAACTTGTTCAACACTACTTATACGGACAATCCGACATTACGTATAATGTTTTGTAAATATCAAACCTATGGGAAAGTTGTTTTTCGATAACTCTCTAACTTTGTTTAATTGTTGATATTTTCACGAATAAATGAATATAGAAAAGTTGGTGCTATACGTTTATTATTGCTCAATCTGTGCCCGCGATTTCGTAAACGGAATATGACAACATTTAAGGGGTTACAACAACAACAATAAATTTATTATATTTTTCTTAAATACAAATAGCCTAAGTTACTCCTTAATACGTCAGCTATCTGTCAGTGAACGTACAGTCAAAATCCGTCCAGCCGTTTCGGAGATTACCTCAAACAAACAGAGAGACAGTTGGACAGACAGAGGATACATTTAGTTTTTCTTTTTTGGTATAACTACCGTATATACTCTCATATCCATTTAGTAATAAGCTGTTATTTTGATATAACAAACAGACACTTCAATTTTATGTATTCATATAAATATAGATGAACACATATTTACTATTAGTTCACCATTTATAACTATACAAAAGATTGCTTCGATAGGGTCGTAAAAAAACTCCAATAGTGCAACGGTTAGGCGTCAGGCTGACGAGCGATAGGTCACGGGGTTACGACCGATGCAGGAGGTAGTCATCGCACATAGAATACTAGTAAATATTTATGCTGTAACCATATTAAATTATCAGTTAACTTACACATTTTCTCTTCTTATCGTGTCGTTGGCAATCTATGTATAAAGGCATTAAGTCGTATGAGAATTTAGCTATAAGTTTGGCGTGATCAGTAGCATCCATCAAATCCTGCAGAATCCAGGTATCAGGTGCTCCATTGTTTGTGGAACAGCACCACACTTGCACTCCAACCCGGAGTCGTCTGTTCATCTCCACTTGAGCAGGTTTTCTCTTCTTCGACCAACCTGTGTCAGAAGACTTCCAGGTTAGCCAAGTTAAGTTATAACCAGGGAGGAGATTTTCGCATCTTGCAAGACAGGAATGGATGACCCTGATGAGTCATGACGGAACGAAGGCAGACCATAACGATAATAAGTAAATCTGCAATTAATAACATGCCCTGAGACACCAAAACAATTCACTTCTCTCTACGTCACCATCGATTAACTCAAGCGTGATAATTTAAATTGTTTTACAACAAAAACGTAAAGTTTCGTATATTTGAAACCACGATACTTGATCTGTTACACAATGGCGTTCTGGAAAATTACATATTATCGATTCAATATTATCTCGAATGATCAGTTTGCTTTTCAATGTTTCGTTAATCGTGTTTCGGTTGTACCGATTCATTTGATATTGGCCAGCGTACTATCTTCTGACAGCACGGTTGGCGCAGTGGCTGAGCGATTGGCTACTGCGCTGCGTGTCGCGAGTTCGATTCCCGCACCGAACAAATATTTGTATGGCCTACATGCCAAGTCTGGCTGTTTGTGTTGATGAGTTAAAATGTTTGTAAGGTCCTAGTTACGGGCAACGCTTCTCCAACAAAAAAAAAAACAATCAGCCGTTGATGCAGCTGATTGTTTTTTATTTTTCCCCTGACGAATATAAGGTGGCTGGTTTGTAGACCGGAACGCAACTTACGCTTAATTTTGTAGTACAAACCTAAGTTCCGCTTTTCGGAACGAAAATTAACAAAACTTGATTTTGATTGATTGAATGAATCTTCAGCAACTTCTGTTTTGAAGAGACAAATTCTTTAGCGCGTTGTACGATTTATTAGGGGCAAAACTTATGGGTGCGTGTCACTGACATGCTATATGATGTGTATCAATAACACAGTTATTCCAAAGGTATAAGTTTTGACTTCTGTCGGTAATTCCCATGACCGCATATTTTTTATTAGAGTTTACTCCTTAAGAATCGATGTGGAAAGTTTGTGAGACACACAATTTTTAAATCGTCGTTAATTTTCCTTCTAGTAACCGGGTGTAAGGGTAGTAGGTATCTACTCTTATCTACAACCAACAGAAACCCAAGGGCTTAGACAAGAAACTCGGTCTAACAAGATAGGTAGTCAGTTCAAATTCGTATCTACTCTGCCAGTTGCATATTTGACGTAGGTAAACTCATTCTTATCCGACGCATTTAGCTAAGACCATATGGTCTAAGCAGGATTTAAGTAATATCTTGGGGCTCATGGCTAAATAAAAACTTACTTCTTTTTTTTTTGGGACAAGCCCGCACACTATTCCCAAACCACCGTTACTCCTGAAAAGCGTCGAGACGATGAAGCCCGACAAGTCCCGGAGAAACGATTCAACTGTCAGAAAAATGTGTTAGAAAATGTTGTCACCTGTATTTCCATTCGGTTAAAAGTTCCTCGCAGACAGGTGACCGTTCATGACATACCGAGACCCCTTCGTACCTCGGAAACAGTTGGTTCCAGCTGTCATTCATAGATCTTTGTCAGTCGTTACGGGTAGTCAGCAGCCCGAAAGTATGACAAGAAGTCTTACCAAAGGGTATGATGTTATCCAGTAACTCTATGTAAGGCTGCGTCAGTTGGGAAAAGCTAGGCAGATGTTAAGTAGTATCCTGCCACATTGAAAATGCAATCTTTCCCAGACTTTTAAAATGTCATCCGTTAATTTCTGATGACGCAGTTATGTAATGAGTTTATAATAACTATGTTGTTACTTGTGCAATGCAATCTCAGCCCGCTTCCTGTAATCTGTGGCTATTCCAGGGAAATAAGAAAGTTTTATTATTTATTTTGTAGAAAAAAAAATTCTATATGTTCATAGAAAAAGCTGTATTAATTTGGAGATGATGTTCATTTGAGTGGAGTGTGGAGTTGTGGTGTTCCAAAAAACATACAGTGCGTGGATAGGCGACCATTGATTACATATCAAGACCCCTCTGTGTCTCGAAAAGCACGAAAAGCCGTTACTGGTCCCGGCCACCATTAGTAGATCTTTGACAGTAAAAGTGTCACTAACTGTTTATCTAAAATACTGCTGAACATTGGATTGGAAACCAACCCCGACACATAATAACCATCTGCCTGCCTTTTCCCAACTATGTTGAGGTCGGCTCCCAGTCTAACCGGATGCAGCTATAAATTACTATTTTACGTGGAGCGACTGCCTATCTGACCTCCACAACCCAGTTACTGGACAACGCGATACGCGTAAGACTTGTTGTCAGACTTTCGGGCTTCTGACTACCCGTAACGACTGCCAATCTACAAATGACATTCGTGACAACGGCTTAACGTGCTTTCCAAGGCACCGGCAGATGGTGATGATAATTATTATATAACTTGTACAATTACGTACCTAGTGTGGCCAGAACACACTTGTGTAAACATTAATAATTGGGTTTCTACAGTAAAACTAAACCTGTATAATGATATAACCGACCCAGATATTTATTGGTGTGGCCTAGAAACTGATTGGAAACAAGCCTATTGTTTTCAAAATAGACCATATTTATGTAAGTTTTATCTTAATTGTGTAAGGAACTGTACTTCTGTGCCATGGTTACGGAAAAACAGATTGTGACTCTTGTACCTACCTAGTAGTAAGTAAGTACCGAACCTATTACTGTCCCACTGCAGGGCAAAGGCCTCTTCTCATACAGAAAAGACACGAGCATTAATCACCACGCTTGCTCAAGACGGGTTGGCGATTTCAGACTTATTAAATAAAGATTATAAAGTATATAATAATTGTAAAGTCAAGGTTTCCTCATGAAGTTTTCCTTCACCGATGTCAGTGATGTCCAAGATAAACTTAGAAAGTACATATGAATTGAAAAACTCACATTGGTACTTGCCCAGGTTTGAACCCACAAAACCTCGTGCACAAAGGCGAGGCCTAAACCACTGGGTGGTGGTGTGTGGTGTGTGGTGGTCACTCTTTTAAATGAATAATGAATAAACTATAAATAAAAAATAAAAAATAAAAATCGTTTATTAGAAATACAGGTTATGGTAGTTACCAAATGTGGTTGGAGCCTCCTTTTAAGCAAGAATATGCCTGTGTTAGGGGACTCCGCTCTTCCACAACAAGACGTACATAACAATAGACCATAAATACAATTAAAATGAAAACATAAAAAACAAAATATAACCTAAATATAGAAAGTAACCTAATGTGTATGTGTATATTGTGTGTGTGTGTGTGTGTGTGTGTGTGTGTGCGTGTGTGTGTTGTGTGTGTCAATGTACATGTCGAAGAAGTGACTCAGTATCACAATAGGAGAGGGTTTTTATCCATTCACTTATCATTTTTTTGGAGTCATAGTAGGTTCTTGAATAAATATACACGTACTTATTAATTGTGTTGTAGAGGTGAGCAGATCGTTTGCTAAATTGAGCACTGGCTGACACGGTCTTTGTTTGAGGGACCTTTACTATAATGTCTTTTCTTCTTTTAGATGGTATACTGGCATCGAAGACAATAGACTTGTGTTTTTTTAGAGCAGTTTGCACGATATAGAGTTTCCTGACAGAGAGCAAGTTGCTAATTTTATATAAATCTTCAGTGGAGTATCTCTTTTTTTTGAAGTACATGCACTTGATTAGGGCGCGTTGTGCTCGCTCCAACTCCAAAAACTTAGTTTTAGCTGCACCACCCCATATAGGGATACAATATAACAGCACAGACAAAATAATGCTACATAATGACAGAATAATGCTGGACAATCCTCACAGCGTCATCTAGTCCTAAGCTAAGCAGAGCTTGTGCTTTGGGTACTATATGACTGATATACAGATATACCTACTTATTTATTTTATTATACATAGCAAATCCAGAAAAAATTAACCCAAACACCCGGAACAAATCTTTGTAGATTGTACAAACATTTGTCCCCCTCCTGCGTCGCAGGCGGACCTTCGCCCGCCGCGCCACATAGGTCGTCAAGTCGTCGTAAGAGATTTAAGTTAGTTTAGTAGCTTCAACAAGGGAATCGGTACCATTGTATGGCGTTGAAACAATCCTCCGCATCGCTATCGACTGGTAAAGATCTCAAAAAACTGGACTGCATTGCCACGTCGTATCACAATGCTAAAAAGCTAGCCCTCGGGCCATATCTAACTAAATCACAAAAATCATTAAATATAATCTATATCTATCGATTATCTACAACACAACCATAAAGTTTGTTATTAAATTCCTTAGCAAGTTATTGCTTTATTAGCTTGAATAAGAAAATGTGAGCGCGGTGTTACCAGCGGTTAAAAAGATAATATGAGCGGATTCTTTAAACCTACGCCTATGTGTCAATCCAAGGTATGAACAAACTTTATCCGAATCCGTTCGGCCGTTTCAGCGAAACAAACACATACACAAACTGACAAACTTTCGCATTTATAATATGAGTGTGATGAACCTCGGAGGCTCTCTTGTGAACAATTTTCAGAATGAGATACCTATAGCTAGCTGTAAAGGAAGAATAATGTGAACTAAGTAATTCAGAGAAAAATCTGTACGCAGGGCCTGCATCATCCCCATTGTACGCATACTAAGAACACAACAATACTTTCAATGAACATTGTAATTGCTTGTAGGTAATCGTCATTCAACGCGTTCCTATACTTACTCCTTGTTCAATATCGCCGTTTTGGCCACGCACAGGTCTTTTTACCTTTTTTTTATTTGTTTAGTTTCTCTTTTCTTTTGTATTTTTATTACCTGTGCGCGTCGAAATTTAATATTTTTTCTTTATTTCTATAAATCAAGCAATCGTTTATCAAAAAACTTGTCCAGATGAGACAACGCAGAAGTGAATCGAGTCATGCGTTTGATTTATAGGTGGCAATAAGATTTTTATTTTACATCTACTTAGAAATTTGGGTGTTCTATAGATACACCTCTGCCTATCCCTCTGGGGTACTCAGGCGCTATGTTATTTAGTATGATTTCTACAGGGCTCAGATCTTTACAGAAAGTACGTGCTATTATAGAAAATCAAGGAAACAACCAGTTTGGCGAACTTGAGAAAAGAAGGCATGGTTGGTCTTCTTACTTCAACTTATTTAAGTACTAAAGAACGAAAATCATACCATCAATTATTTTAGTCACTACTTTACACAAAAGATGTAGATATATTTTTTCCTGACAAAGACAGAGTTTAGGTATACTGTAAAACGAGTTATTTTACTGTTATAAAATAATACGGCTTTGCTGATTTAATTGTATTCATTTATCATATCATTACATATTTTTATATTCATTTATCCAATCGCTTTACAATCAAGAATCTTCCCCAGACGGGCGAAATATACTCGTATTATCTTGAAATCAATTCTAATTTTTCTTGAGTGGTTGAAACCATAGAGAACCAAGGTTCTACCAGCCTGTATACCATAAGGTTTGTTATTGCATTCAACCTCTTCAGTACTATAGATAGATAGGCGAAGTGACCGTCAAAACAGTTTTGACTAAGCACACCGTAGCACTCAAGCCTGCAACACAGGAATGGAGACGGAACATTATTTCTTGTGCGTCAAGTAGATTATTAAATAATACTGGACACAGATTTTTTTTACGCAATCAATAGATTACATCGATACATTGAGTTCAAATGTATTTAGATATTATACCTACATGTGACGTAGCGAGCCCCCACTCCCCAACTCTGACAGACTAAATATAATTCTTTTTTTACCCAGACATAATTCCTTAATCGGGGGTCAAAATGAAATTTATCATCATTCCAATATTGTCATAGTGCGAACAACATCGTAAGATATTTATTATTAATACTATTAATTAGTTCATTATAAACGTTACTGGAAAATCAGGTTTCTATTTTTCCTCTGTACCTGAATGATATCTAATAACGTCATCATCATTTAAATTGAATACTTGGTAAATGTCACAACAAGTATTACCGAGGAATGCGCCTTGCATGTTTATTTGTATAGATATATGGGTAGCAACTGGAAGCTGGACTTGCAGGAAGAACTCCTGCGCACAGCGTATGGGCCATCCATAATCCATTACCTACGTCAAATGACCTTTCTCTTTCTAAACCTTTCAGTCCTGTATACGTGGTTAGGACGTGACACTACCTCAGCCGTGGTCAATCTCGAAGGCGATGTCCGCCTTCAGTCCAGTGTATGCAGGTTTTTATTCAGCTTCGTGTACTCTCGTGCGACGTGGCCAGCCTATTCCTTCTTTATTTTTGTCGAGTTGGAATATTCTCATGGATGTCCTCCGCCCTGGGTTGGGCGGAGGGGTCTGTCAGACTCTTACTGACTAAAAACCAATTCGGTGTTCCATCTCACACCTACGCTAGGGGTAGCCGGAACGTACGTTCCTTCCGCAACCGCCGGCTAGTGCCGGCCCGCCTCTGCGGGCCTCCTCAGGTCGAGGGGGGGAGTGAGGTGTTGAATCCCCCCGTAACGTCTAAGAGAAGCGCTCGTGGAACACTACGCGCCGCCACTTCGAGGGCCAGTCTATTCCTACTTCAGCCTGGCTGTTTTTTCTCCAACTCCTACAATTCGAGTTATAGAGCGCAGGATGGAATTTCTAAGGCGTTCTGTTCGCTTCGTTAATGAAAGATTTGTTCTATAAAAGCTCAAAAGAACTTGCAAGCAACCTGCGCGCTTACTTTTGGCCTTAATTCCGATTGATCTTTTAAACTTATACGTTTCATGAGTTCGACTCTAGCGCCAAATTCGGGTACGGGCTTGATGGTGCGCACTAAACTCTTGAGTTTATTTTGAGCTGTGTATTTCGCCAAATAATATAATCACGTGACTGCAACATTAACATTGGAATCGTATTGGCTTTGGATCGGAATTAAAATTAGTTTGAAGAGCTGAAATATATTTTTCGTGTTTAACTATTTATAATAACTGTATTATATTATACCCGGTTTCTGAATCAAAACTTGAACACGAAAATTAGCAAGCAAACTGTCAAACGCTGATGGAATTATCAACAGGTAATCAGACCACTCTTAACAAGGGTTTAATATTGATACGTCGTTGATTTCGTCCAGAAACGAGGCGTACCTACGTTTGTGTAGGTACGCCATCGTCTTTCTTCACGTGACTAAATAAATATGTTTTTCCATGTCAATATCTCCTCTTGACTTGTATAACCCTAGAACGCTCACAAGTTCGAGGACACAGTGACACTACGCAAATAGCGGCCGGTATTGAGTTGACTTTGATTTGGGGATGATAATATCGGTTTTAGGTACGTGTAAACAAACTTTCCCTAACCATGAAAACAGTTTTAATGAAAAACAAGTTCGCGGAAGCTTTTTGGATTACCTACCTGATTCACGTGCTCACCATTGCTCGGTACTACCGAGCGACCGACCGAGTAACAACATATAATTTTGTTCCACATTTATTTACTAAATTTCTTTAGTTAAAAATTCTTTCGATTACCGTCAATTTCAGTGTTTCACTGCCGGGTGTCCCGTGACGGTCAACTTTCATTTGGCCAAAGATCTCCCCATATTTTCTATTTTTCTTATATTATTCTTATGCTTTAACTTCTATCTACACACATCACATCACGCCTGTATGATGGACCTAAAGTGGTAAAGAGGTGTACGTAAAATACACCTAGATTTCACCAGGTATGTTTTTAAGTACCATTTAATAGAGGCTGAGCCTATGGCCATCAACCGGACACATATCCAGACTACGATTAGTCAATGAGAAAATTCTAATGAAAAATCTTAATAAGACATTGCTCGACCCGGGAAAGAAATTCAGGACCTCATGTTTAGCAGTCGCGTCCTAGTTCCTATCTAAAGTAAAAGAATACTTAATTAAGAACTTCAACTTCTTCAGCCATTTCCAATCTGACACAAAGTGGCGTTGCTGCGTCCAGGTGAAAGGTATGCAGCTGTATTTACAGTCAATTAGGTTTTTTGCGAGCAATTCTCAAATTCTCTGAGGATTTGCGAATTGCTTGCGTGCGGTCTGACTTTTTGCATAGAACGTTACCTATCTGTAGCTTTAGCGGAGGCGAATGAAGACGAATAAAGAAAAAAAACCGGCCAAGGGACTGTCGGATTAGAGCACACAGGATTCCGTATCACCGTACAAGGTTGAAGATACTTGCAGCACCTGTTGAGGTCGAGCAAAAAACGTCGAAACATCATATTTCTTGCCTGCCCCTTTCATTTTAAATTTAATTTAATTTTTTTATTTGTTATTTCGGCAATTCAAATACACACTCGATGCAATTTTAAATTGTCTACCTATTATGGTTTATGAGACAGCCCGCTGACAAACAGACGGACAGCTGAGGCTTAGAAGATAATAGGGTCCCGTATGCATGCTTTGGGTACGAAATTCTCAAAATGCCAAACGAAGCCTTCAAAATCATTTTGCAAAAAAAGTCGCAGGCCACAGCGATCAGCGAGGTGCAGGGGAGACCTGTTTACCGTCTTTTCAGGGATATGCCCTAACAGGCGTTGCACAGAGGGGGTCCCGGAGAGGTCTCTATTAAGAGACACCATCAGCACATGGAAGGGGCCCCGTTACCTTAATAGGTAACGGGGCCCCTTCCATGTGCTGATGGTGTCCAGGTGGAATTCCAGGCGCCTTTTGATGGTTTCCACATGTAAACAAATAAAAAATGCCCACACAGATCAGACAACAGCTTTTGTTTCAAACCAGGAATTAGTCAGTTCTAATAATCATTTCTCGTTTTACTTGCACAGATAGGGTTAAAGTTTTCAAACAAGTTTAAAAAACAATTGGCAAAAGCTAGTTTCTTATACGTCTCCTTGACCTATTGTTACAAATGCCCCAAGTCTTCAATGACTTGGACTAAATAATTCTCAGTTGAAAACAAAACAATAATCACGCGGCTACTTGATTGTAATATAGTTAATTGCAATCTAGAACGGCCGGGACTCGAGACAGTCCGGCGACGGCGACGAAGCAACTGAATCATCGAACCAAGGTATTGTCCCTGCACAATTGATCCGGGAACAGTATTAACTAGGCCTCTTTAGATGATGGGATTAAAAGAATCCGTAGCATGGCTACATGGTCTTTGGGAACCTCACATTACAGATTTAGCAAAATCTTCAAAAAAAATATTATGTGGGTACCTCGTGTCCTAACTAATGCGGTCGGTCGCGGTTACAAGAGATTCTCGCAGCGTCTCGTTCTCATCATATGTCACCCTTCGATATAATGGTGATAAAGTTGAAAGCAATCAAAATTTTCCCGACCTGGAAATCGAACCCAGAACCTCATGCTCAGCAGTAATGGTTGCGACCGCTAGACCAACGAGGCAGTCAACTAACCTATAGACCGGGTTATTTTACTATTGTACATGATAGGTCTTTGCTGATTTTATGCCATTTATAAAGAAACGAACCTTATTTCACTATATTACAATCAAGAATCTCCTCTGCCCTTGACACAGGACTCGTTCTAACTTTTGAACTCTTCGAATCTTTCTTGAGTGGTTGGAACCGGAGAGAACGAGTGTTCTACCAGCTTGTATACAATAAGGTATCTTATTCTATATATACGAGCTCGTTACCCTACCATCTGCAATATCTCCGTTTCACTGCATCTAGGGTACCCAACAAATTGGCTCGTGTTCAACGCTCCTTCCGCTTCCGTAACCATGACTCCTGTGACAGGGTCAGGCATCTAGTTAACATGATGCACTGGCACCGAGTCAACTGCACGTGGCTGTCCTATTAACGGGTCAAACGTGGAACTGCCAACTAATTGAATATTGATTAATAGGTAGGTAGATGAATTGTTTTGTTTGCAATCTGGACAATTGAGCACTTAGTACCAACATATGGAAAATTATGTGTTATGAATGGAGAGGCTAATCAAAGTGTTTTTTGTTTGTCATCTTGTGGTAGGAGCTTGTAGCAATGTTTAATTGACTTATTGACCTAATATTTTAGTAACTTGTATCTGCTTCAACTGCGCATGAGGTGTCTTTAATTCCTGGGCCAGGCAAAGTATTTTTGGATTTTTTTCATCTTGAAAAACTCAGTGGCAGCCCGAAGCCTGGATCTTTTGTCGACTGATGGCAATAGGCTCGCCCCTATAACATTCGACTTAAACATAGCTGGAGAAATATGGGTGTATCTATAGTACACACACAAATACACACTCGTACACTAAATATATACATATTCACACACCACACACAATGCATCAAAACACTACACTTTACAAAACTCTGCATTTCTTTTTTTAAGGGGTTTTTGGCTCTCTGATCAAATTTTTCGCTCTTAGTTTCAAGCTACTCTTATGCCGCAAACTGTCCAAAAGAGTGTGAGAGCCTGGAGATCTGTCATACAGGTCCCGAACCTAGTTCAGACCCCAGCTCTCTCAAAGGTTGTAGACTAGCAAAACTAAATAACTACAAATATAATCTATAAATTTATACCTACATTTGATGTACCTCTGCCTGACCCTTCAGCGATGAGATGATGATCATTTCTTGAGATGATGTGATGTGTTCTCTGCTGAAATTTTTTCATGTGCCATTAAGTTGAACTTTCCTTTCTCATAAGGATCAGAATCATTTATTTGCAAAGAATATAATATTGGTAACAGTTGACGGTGTTAGTTACATGAAATAATTGAATGTACCGCAATTTTCCATAAATAAATCAAATAAAAAATATCATAAAGCGCAGTTCAGACTACGCTATATTATTTTGGTATATAGTATAGCATATCGCGTCATTTATTTAAGTGATCAATATTTTTAGTGGTTAAAGCGTTGTGTGAATGTGTCCACATAGAACGTATGCCAAGCGAGATCGTTGTGGTACTCGTATATACCTAATATTTGCTATATACAAAAAAAAATAGGAACAGCTTTAACGAGGAAATATTTTAGTAGAAAACATGAATTGCTCAGCTATGAGTTTGTTACCTCTATTATCCAGGTAGACATAACGACTGTGACACATTCTTTTCTTTTTTTTATTCGTTTTTAATCATGCTGCACGACATCACATCACGATCATCGACATAACCATTGTTAGATATGGGTATATATTTCTTCTAATTTTATCTATGTTTATAGTTGCTTATAATATAAGCTTCCATATATTATGTGGAAGTTTGTTATTAGAAATCATCCCTATCCATTTATATTATTTGATGTTGTTATTATTATTTTAAACATGCCACACTAGGAATTTCTCCTGTATCGTGGGTACGTTCACAAACATTTAAACTCACATACACAAACAGCCAGACCCAGAACAACTACCTGTAGGCCATACAAATATTTGTTCCGTGTGGGAATCGAACCCACGTCACACAGCGCAGCAGTCAACCCCTCAGCCACTGCGCCAACCGTGCCGTCAAAATTCTGTAAGCGTTCTCTAAAATAAAATGAGAAACTCCTCCTTTTTGCAGTTGGTTAATAAATATTATAGCGTTGTCTAAACTGATCTTCAGTAAATGAGAATTATAAGTTTAATCGATTCAGTAAAATAACGAAACTCTCTCATTACTTACGGGTATTTTAATAAAAATTAGGATATACATATTTTTGGAGACTGGTTTACGTTCTAAGTAGGTAATAGGCTACTATGCTTAGATTAATAGACAATATGTAGTGTATATAAACTTCATTTACATAAACTGACATTTTCATTAACTTTTAACCAACTTTAAAAAAAGGAGCAGGTTCTCAGTCTCACTTGTCTGATTATTTTAGTATGTAAGTACCTATATTACGCGATATATTGCATATTATGAACCAACTCGTAAATTTGGTCAGTTTCTGAGGAGCGGCTTTTGAGATATCCTCAATAATACGCATTTTATCTACTTTGTCTATGTTGATGATGTCGTTGTACGATGTGAACTACTTGTTAAATCAAAAAATATTTGAAGAATTTGTGTGGGTACTATTACTAGCTGTGCCCCAAAAATGTGGTGTGTGTGTGAATCCACGCCAGGGTATGAGCTACCTTCATAACAAATTTCATCCAAATCCGTGTCAGCGTGAAGGATTAAGCAATATCCACACACACACACACATATTGACAAATTTACACATTTATAATATTAGCATGATATCTGACTCAGCACCACACCGACGCGCATCGAGCAAATTCGATGATCGACACATGTTTTGTTCTTGATGAAGAGTATCCAGCCCTGCAGTAGGAACAAGAAGAAAAGCTGGTTCTAAGCAAAATTCTTTAAAATCTAATTTTACCTAATTTATTTCTTTGTTACAGTGGTCCTACCAGTATTTTCATACGGCACGGCAATTGGGTGGATCTCTCCCATGGGCCCCCGGCTGATGTCTGAGGAGACCCCGGCCGCGGCCCCCGTGCACCCAGACACTATATCCTGGATGGCGTCGGTGGTGTACCTCGTGGGTACTCCCACCGTGTTCTTCTTTGGCTACATCGTGGATAACTATGGGAGGAAGAGGGCTCTGATGCTAACGTCGTTTTCTATGGCTGTAAGTGCTTTTTGCATTTTTTAGGTTTGTTTCATCATCTTCATGTTTAAAGTTAGATAACCACTGAAAACCGGTGCTGAGCTCTGGCCCATAGCACAGCACATGGCATAGCACATGCTGAGTGGTGTATCACACTGGCCACACTCCGACGCGCAACTGACGACGATTTTCTGTGTTGTACTTTTAGTTTATGTGTTGTCTTCAATAACAATAACACTATTATTAGAATTCCTTCTGTGACCTGAAATTGTTTTCTTATTTTTCCTTTATAAATGGACTAAGTATTTTGGCATACATACCATGTAGACCATAATTGGATGTCTTCATACAGTGTGTCTCATTTGCTTGATCTAAGTACTAAGAACCTCATGTTTGTCGGGCATGATTGCCTATAAATAAACATGGCAGATGAACAGGCAAGAAGGGCTATTATCTAAGAACCCCGACCCATCGGGTAATACAGGCGTTATGTTTTATGTGAATAGATATGAGATGACACTAAATCCACTTACTTGTATCTTTCCAGGCATGCTGGGGCCTAAAGCTCTACTCAACAGAAACGTGGGCCCTAATAACAGCCCGAGCGATCGTCGGCCTAGGCGTGAGTGGGTCCTACGTGGTCACTCCTCTATACATCAAGGAGATCAGCGAGGATTCCATTAGGGGCACTCTTGGGAGCCTGGTGGTACTCTCGCAGAACCTGGGCAATTTGTTTGCATACGTAATGGGGGAGTACTTGAGCTATAACGCGATGCTGTGGGTGTGTCTGATCGTGCCTATCCTTCATCTTGTGTTGTTCACCACGATGCCGGAGACGCCGTCATATTTGTTGAAGTGCGGGAAAGTTGAGGTGAGGAATAGATTTTTTTTAAGACCTTTGCTGCACAATAATGTTTAGTGAATTTCAGTCAATACCCACGAGTCGGGCCAGGGTCGAATGGCATAGTGGTTAAGGTCTCGTGTCTCATGCACGAGGTTGACGGTTCGAAACCGGGCAAGTACCAATGTGACAATCAATACAAGTCTGAAAAAGTCAACCCGCTTTGAGCATGCGTGGTGATTAATGCTCGTGCCTCCCCTGCATGAGAAAAGGCTTTTGCCGTACACTAGTACAGTAACAGGCTGGTTTTATTTATTACCTAAGAACTTCAAAGTAAGTTTTAGCACCTACTTATTTGCTAGAGGTGTTCATCAATATATCAGGCCCTGATCCATGTCTCGTTCCTCTAGGAAGCCCGTGATGCGTTAGCATGGCTGCGATGCCGGGAGCCTTCTGAGCCAGCCGTGGACAACGAGCTGCAGAACTTATTGGTAGAGCTTGAGCAGAGCAAGTCAGGCAACCTGAGCGCCGCGCTTAAGACACTCGGTAAGTGGAACAATCAAGGTTTTGAAGAAAATGCTGGTTCAAAAACTCGATTCTGAATCGAGTTTTTCTCGGTGGGTGCTGTTGGTGGTGCTGGTTGGTGCTTAGGAGAAGAGACTGGCAGAGAAGTCGACGACACATCTTCTTTTATATCATACTGGCTGCCCCCGCGGTGTAACGGCGGCTAAAATCCACATTCATCAAGAGCGCGAAGTTAAATAGTTGTTATTTTTTCCATTTTTTTTGCTCAATTTTCGCGTAATAGTTTTAAAAAGTCGGTCTCAAGTTATGGCGTGACCAAGGGAAACAGGGATTCATTTTTGTATACATAGATAGATAAGTAGTAGTAGGTACTACCAACTAAATAAAAATCACCTTTAAAGTGAGTTATAATTATCGGCATGTAACTTGGCAAGAGTCGTTAGATGCGCACAGGTCGTTTTTTAGGTCTCTTTGGTAGTCAAGCGGGACTCGGGGTATGAGGTAGCGTCAATCCGAGCGCGCGATTGGTGCAACAGTCGACTGTTGCCTCCCGAACTCCCGATTACACTTGCGTGCACGAAAATTGTACCCTTTTTTATGTTTAAGAGTTATTGTTATTGTTTTTAAATTTAGTTTTTGTTACGAGTTGATATTATTGTTGTTGTTTTAAATTAAAAAATTAAGGCAAAAAAAGGTATGCCTTTTTTCGCATACCTTTTGAGCATACTTTCCTCGTATGCATATTATTTATAACTCCCAATAAACTTTACGAATTCCACTCCCTTCTTCAACTTTCTTCTAATCAGATATTATTAAATATAAATGATGGCAATAACCATAAAATAATGACGATCAATAAAAGTCACCACCTTTTTGTTCCACTAAGTGCACGATGCGCGAACTTACCCCCACTACGCCAAAACCTTGCCAACTTACGTGCCGGTGACTATATCTGTACGTGCGGCTGGGAAGTACGGTAGGCCACACGTCAGTGGTAACAAACCAGTTTAAACTGGCCTCTTATTTTATAGACACCCCATACAACGCTAGGTCGATTCAAATTTAAAGTGATACTGCGGTCTACCGTTTCTACTTAGTCCTTTACAGTTCACGAAAAAACTTGCTACTAGTGAAGTAGTAGCAAGTTTTTATGCTGTTTATGCTTTTTATTTTTAATAGTTAGTTAATTGACATTGATGCAGATTCCTTTGTTGACAAACTAAACTAAATTTAGAATACTACATTTCCTTCTCTATTATAAAACAAGGGACGGACATTTATAAGAGCTGTTAATTTTGGTTGAACATAAACTACCAACCAAACGACATTTAAAGGCATAGACCAAACTAGTCCAAGGCATAAACTAATTTGAAATCTTTATTTTACAACTCAACTGTCACCGTCCTATTCTCAAGCTATCTGGCAGAAAGAGCTGCCAATTCTCTAACTTAAATTTAGTTATTGAACAAGGGAATCGGTGCCAGTGATAACTATTACTGTTAACTACCTATAACACTTAGAACCCACTTAAAATAATTATAGAATAATACAGAAAAAAACATGAACATTACCTACTTAAAATAATTTTAAAACATAGCTACATGAACGTGGAACCGGCCAGCAACAGACCAGGCTGGATCCAGTCATTACTGCCTGTGTGTTTAGGCGAACGGTAACAATAAGTAAACGACTGGTCACTAGTAGTGGCTACCGGTAACGGGACGTAGCACAAACAGCCGGGAGACAATGTTTGCCCACACTAATGCTCTCGACATGACCGTCTGTGTTTGGCTAAGTTATAATATAGGTTTTTGGGTTAGAACGGACCTTTTTCAAGTTAGTGGAGAACCTGTTTTTAGTAACACTTGTGCTGTGTAGAAAACGAATTACCGGTCGTAAGTTACAAACTTCGTTCTTCAATGAAAGTTCGGCTTTATTCGTTTTTCGTCGTTTACTTGGTCGTTACTATAAGTACCCAACCATACGCCAACTTTAATGTCCTCTACACGTTGGCCCAACATGCGCCAATATTGGCCACAGAATACCTATCAACTATACTTATAACAGCGAAAAATCCACAAAAATGACGGTAGGTCAATGTTGTAGTAAAAGTTTAAGTATACTGTGGCGAACATTGGCTGCCGTTGGTCAAACATATAGGAGAAGCTTAACAGTTAACGATTGAATATTCTACTCATGCTTCAACATAATTTTTGGACGCCTGCGGTGAATCCCAAAAGGAGGTTAGTATTGCTTTTCGTCATTTGACATGCCAACTAGCGATTAAAAATATACGAGCAAATTAATTTAGATACCGTCTCTTTGCGTCTAAATACCATCTTTATGCGGTGGGTAGGTAACAAGTAGAAATAGAACCTCTCTGAAACGAGTTAATATTTACTTACCTATTTAGAGGTAAACAAGCAGATGAGCGTACCCGCGGCTCTGCATCAGTGTAGCGCCTCTCGGTACGTTCCCATGACGCTTTTAACACGCGCCCACCGTTATGAGGAGCTTCCGGAAGAAAAAAAACTTACGGTTGTCTGTGCTAACTTTTAGTTGTAAGTAGGTTTGTTTGTGGGATTAGATCTTTGTGTTAAGAATTACTGTAGAAACAAAAGAGATGTCGTGAATTTGACACGGAGAGTATGTAGTGTTGTCGATTCTTTATTTTCTAGTTACTTCCCGTGGATAAAATGTCGACATGAGCTGCCGTTGCAAAATGTAGCCTAGGTATTTGCACGTGCTATTCTAGACTATAATCTACCTTTGTGCCAAATTAGATACAGATCCGTTTAGCCATTTTCGCGAGTAACAAATGTCCCATCCAAATTTATATTAGGACACATATACAGAGCGGACTTATTACCAAAAGCATTAAGTGATTGTGATAAAGCTTCCCTACAAGCATAGTTGTCATTTCAAACGTATCAACTAAACACATAGCGTAGTTCAAGGCATTAACTAATTTGATATCTCTAGCCCTCTAGGGAATCGGCGGCATTATCTAACTAACGGTTTTGGTCTGAGAATCGAAACTACAACAAGCGCATTCGATCAGTAGCGGTTTCATCTAATTACTAAGTAGAGCTTCGCCCGCGTGAAATTCGTATTTTTCCTTTCGAACTTCAAGACCCTTTTAAGCGTAATTTTGAAAATAAAATAAGGACTATGTTACTCGCTGTTAATGTAGCTTTCCATCGGTGAAAGATTGATCAAAATCGGTTACAAACTACTTGTTTGTTTTTATCCATGACAGACAAACAAACAATCAAATCTTTCCTCTTTTAATATGAGCTAAGAATTAAAAATCCAAAAACATCGTTGAGTCTCTAGACCAGTAGATACCAAGGAGTAATAACACATGGCCAAGATACGTCATGGCTGCGCCATACCTACCATAAATTAGACATCTATTATATCTCTCACATCTCTAGAGTCTCGTCCTGGTGTTCAATCTCTATAGGTAGATACACCGTACTTAATCAAATAATTCTTCCACAGTTACTGACCGCAGCACATTCCGCGCGTTCCGCATAGTCCTCATCATCACAGTAGCGCGGGAGCTATGCGGCTGCCTCGCCGTTCTACACTTCGCATCGCTTATCTTTAGCAAGGCTGGAGGACAGGTGCTGACTGCCAACCAACAAGCCGCTGTGTTGGGACTGGTGCAATTCGTGGGGTCCTGTACTGCCTCTAGTCTGGTTGAAAGGACTGGGAGAAAGGTGAGAGGTTTTGATTTTATGGTACCAGGTATCTAACGAAAGGGAGGGATTCTTCCCAAAGGCTAGTGCGGGCAGCCGCCACTCAACCACCCGCCGTGTTGTGGCTGTTGCGTTCGTTGAGTCATGTGGAAAGGACCAGGACAAAAGTGAGATACTTTGATTCTTTAGTAAGCGCCGAAAAGGTTGAAGTTAAAAAATGAATCCAAATTGACAATAATTCGACGTTGAAGATAGTTATTGCAAGTTATCTTGTGCTATTTCATCTCTAGAGTGGATTATTCTTAAGGGAGGCCACCCTTAAGAAGAATGTAGATATGAGTGAAATCTAATATTGGACTTATAATAGACTGCATGGTACCTATATGGCCGACGACTAGTGGTCTCGTCAAGACGTATCGAGTAAATAGCCTGAAACATGTCACTAATGTTAAGGGAAGTCAGTATGGACCTGCTAAAAAATCTCCCTGAACAGCACTGATGAAGATAACCGTTAATACTAACGCTTTATTATTCTCTCCCCAGCCGCTCCTCGGTACAACCTGCCTGGTGTCCGGCATAGCGATGTGTGCACTGGGCGCATGGTTCTACGCGCACGCGGACGCGGTCACGGAGCCCGCGTCGTGGCTGCCCATCGTCGCTCTGTGTCTGTGCATATACTGTGACGCGGCGGGGCTGCAGCCTGTGCCCTTCGTTATTATGACTGAGATGTTCTCCTTCCAGGTTTGTACTAGATAATTAACTTTGGAAACTAAAGACATTCAATTTGGGAGGTTTTGTCGTTTGAATTGATAAGAGCTAGGTATGGAATGACATAATAAATCTTCTTTTTGCAGCTTCGAGGCACAGTAACCGCAATAGTCATATCTTTCGCCTGCGGTCTCATGTCGGTGGAACTCCGAGTTTTCCAGCCTATCGTCGCATCCGTAGGTCTCTACCTCATATTCTGGCTATTCTCAGCAGTCTGCCTAGTCAGCACCATTTATATCGCCTGCGTAGTCCCAGAGACAAAGATGAGGTCCCTAGACGAAATCTACGCGGAAATCGGAGGCAAAGACAGCAAGACAAAGAGCAAAGAAAAAGACTGCGAAGCTGACGTCACAAAACTGTAGATTATGACTTAATCTGCCATGTCGGTATTATCTTTGAGAATAGGTGTCGCTTGTATTAATTGCTAGTTCTGTTAGATTTGAACGTTGGCTTAACAGTGATATTTTGCACTTTATGTGTGTAGATGTAGTTTTGTTTTAGGTGTTTTGAATGTGGCAAACTCACTTAGTTTCTAGTGTCGAAGAGCTGTACTCTGGCTTTGGGTACCAATAAAGGGTATGCTTAGTTTGTTGTCATAGCTCGCAATCTCAGGCTATTACACCAATCTACTATACTATCCATTATACTCTTTAACTTCAAGAATCTAAAGACTTGTAGTTCGAACATGTAGTTTATCATTTAAGTAGGTATGTGGGTGAGTTTGCACAAATACTCAGATGCGTAATGTAGATTAGCGTCTTCTAGCTATCCACCAAATTGCGCCATTTCGAAAGCCAGATTAGGAAAAGCCCTTACAGGATAATTTTGGGCCTAAATGTATTTTTTTTAAGTTTAGTGACTACTGTTTAAATAAGTTTTTAATTAAAGTCACAAAGCGCATTATTTTACGTTGAAAGCCGTTTTTATACATCGTGTGTCTGGTGAGCGGCTGTACAAACCACGCAGTAGGTACGCATGAGTTTGAGCAACTTTTGAACCGTGGTGGTTAAAACACAGAAATATTAAAAAGATTCAGCTGTTTCAAAGACGATATTAACGCGGCCAAATGTATGGAGCACCAGTTCTTGTTTAATGAATGATATTTCAGTTTTGTTCCTGGGAAAAATGTTATTCATAATATGCATGTAAGCTTATACGGTCGCTTACTGGACACGTTGTAGACTGTAGGGCAAGGGATATACACGTTATATACCATGAGTTTAGTAGGTGTATGATTCCAAACCAGATTCATGTAACGAACTCATGCTATCAGATTGTGCGTCGATTCCCTTCTATCCTGTATAAGACAATATCTAGTGTACGCGTGAAAACTCACGTATACATTTTGTGCCATTTCATATAAGTATGTACTCAAGTACATATGTAATATCTGTTCTAAAGATTTGTCTTTTTTTGTATCAATTTTATTTTACTGTCAAAATTGTGTGACAAACGTATCTTGTATTATATTAATGTTGTTGTTACATATAAATAAATTAGTATTTGATGTAAATCGTGTTGTTTGTTTACACCAATTTCAGGTATTAACTCTATGGGCCCATAAAACAAACGTAGAAAGCATGTTCTCTTGAGATTGATATTATAGATGAGACTGCATTTAGGTTTCTTTAGGTTCTAAGTTTGTGTCAGATATACTATGGCCTAGATTGGGCCATTTTTCTGGATAACTCATTAATAAACGCGAAATTAAGTTACAACTAGTATAACAACATACAAAAGTATTCGCGTTAATAATTATGACTGCAATTTATGTATGCATTAAGTGGAGTCATTTTAGCAGAACCTTACTTCGTGTTAATTAATATAAGGGACTAAGGCAAAGGGTTGTAGTAAGAAATAAAACATCAGATTCACAAGCAATGGAATGTTTACAATTGCAATGATAAAGTTCTTACAGTATCATGTGTAAGTACATATAAGCCTCGCCTGAAAGACAGTCTCACTTTGTATATTAAATACATTCCAATAAACTTTATGTAAATAAATATGTATTGCGGATAAACTCTCAAAATTCAAGACATTCGTTGAAGTCACAACCTTTTTGCCTGTCAAATAGGAATAATGGAATTTATATCTTTGCCTTTATGTAGGCCTTATGTCATTGATTTGTCAAAGTAAAGTGGGTCGAAAAGACTCGCAAGGTAAAACTGGCGCCACTACAGTCAAATATTGTAAATAAAAAAGATGTATTTGAAGTGAAAACAAGAATATTTTGAACCGTCGTTTAAATTCCCTTAAATTCGCAACGTAGTTTAAACAATGAAGAGTTAAAATCTCGACCGCAATCTTGTACCATGTGCTGCCTCCTGGCGGCCCACGTACAAAGCAAGACTACCTTTCTTGAACAGTTCGAAGAGATTTTATACAAAACACTTGAATATTTTTGGTTACATATTACATACATAGTACATAATGATTTTGTGTTCTAACGTATACGACATCGATAAAAAATGGAAGTTTATCTTTATATAAAACGACGATCACGATATAGTATAGAAAATGAGTGTTCTTTTTATTTCTGAAATTTTTGCTTTCCCCTATTAATAGATTATACATACATAAATAGATGATACTTTACTAAATCTTTGCTCAATTTGTAATTATTTAGGATTTTAGTACACACCAGTTTTATTAAAAGGGAAAAACGTGTAGAATATTGTAATATATAGGTTTATAAATATCTTTGTAGTAATACCTAAATATTTATTTTAGTTAAATACATACAAACCTGTCTAATCTTCGAAACATCACAATATTATTCCTTATAGCTTTTAATCTACTACTTACAGATATTATGCATATTTTAAATAGTTTTACGAAAATCACGAATTATGCAAAGATTTAGATTATAACATTATATTTTATTAGTACACAATAGTTTTAATACATCTTAAGACGTTAACATACAACTACGTGACTACGCTATTACAAAATCTATAGTACGCATAGTATAAAAGATTATTATGTACAGAGGCGACCACATCAAGCTACCCCAAACTGTCAGATGATTTCAATTGAAGATGAACCTTATTCTTTTGAAATAAAGTTGAAAATCTATCAAAGAAATTTGACACATTGGGGTAGCTTGATGTGCTGGCCTCTGTACTTACGTCACTTTAGTTTGAATGTATCATTAACATTTGTGACAACTAGCTTTTATTTTCACCTGTACTGGAATGGACATTAAGAGGCTAAGATAACAACACCAAATGAAGATGTTACCCGCCAGTGGATACAAATAAAAACATAGAGGAGATCAATCATTTTAGCGGCTGTTTATTAGATTTTTGCTGCATGGGTATTGAGTGGTAATCAAGTAGATAGGTTATCTGATGTTAAGTGACATTTGCAATAACAGAGCCACCGTGGGAGCTTTGCCCTGCCAGAGACAAAGCAATGATTCTAATTTCGAAATTAATTTTACATACGTAGCCTTTGCCCTGAAGTATGAAAGTGGCGGCAGTTTGTTACCGTTTTATATTTAGACAACTCTGTCACTCTGCTGGGTAACGGCCTCTGTTACATTCTTTCATTTGGGTAAGGGGCAATATTTCGTAGGTATACGTTAGGTATTAAATTGAGGATTAAATGTAGCGGTTTGACATTGCTGTCAAACCGAAACATTTAATCCTCAGTTTTTCTCGCACCGTTTATTTTTCAGATGCAAGTTAAATGGCTGTAGAAAACACATCACATACATACATTTTTCTGCTTGAAAAAAGGTTCTGCTACTACATATATAGTGGGATCGATAATTTCTCTATTTAGGTCAGTACAGATGATAATAAAGCATATTTTACTATTATAAAAACTGTCATAATATATTCCTGATCACTTTTTATTTATCACGTCTTCAAGTTTGGGAGGGGGTAGGGGCACTTAGTATATTAAAACAAGATATATGAAAACAATGAAAGGATCTTAATACATATAACTGTTATGTTGAGTTCTTCAATACTCGGTATCATTTTTCAACTAAACACTGAGGAATAAAATCGAAAATTGGAAGAAAACATATTTTTTTTTAATTTGGCTGAAATTCGTAAAATGTAGATATAAAGTAATGCCACAATCTTCTTTTAGGAGACGAATGTTTCTTACATTTCATTATACGAATTTAGCCCTTAAAATACAATAAGTAGGTATAACATATTCTCTATTTGTCTGACTTTTATAAGTACATAATCACTTAAAAACTATTCCTATATCTAATAATATGCTTTGGATTGACATTTTAAAATTAAAAATATAGATGCCGCATAATTTTTCCGAAATAACAGATCTAGTAAAAACTTAATAAAAAAAAAACAAATCGATCACATTCCGGCAAGATTCCTTTCGCGAATCATTTATAACAATATTGCACTAATATAACATATTCGTTAAAAAAAATGTAAAATGATATGCAGATGCTTAGCCTAAGTTATAAATATTCCCGAAAATCCAATTTTAAATAAATATTTTTATACATTTTCGCTGTCTTTTGAGATATTCGGGCTTGCAGAATGTGTGATATGAGCAATTAGTAGGTAGGTACGTGTAAGAAAACTATGTTATTATTTACTATGTAATAATGATAAATTAACTAAAGCGTTGAAACGCAGTGCAACCTTTAAAATAATTGTATTGATATTTATGATTTAATTCAATCACATTTTCACATTTTTACTGGATCTTATGTAAGCAGAACATAACATCACACCTGTATTCCGTGAAAGGATAGGCAGAATTGTACCGACACACCCAGATTTCGCCTGTTATGGTTAAGTCCTATGTAAAGGGGGCGAGCCTATTGCCGTTAACCGGATATTAATCTAGACTATGACTATGACAAAAATATGTGTAAATACTAAAAGAGTGATAGTCCAATAATTGTAGTTTATAAATTTAATCATAAATACCAATGTTGCAAACCTAAAATAAAAAAAAAGCTGCCACATAAGGAAAAAACTTATCAAACATTTTGGCTCGTAGCAATTTTGGTTTGTATATTCGGTGAGACATATTTAAGTATACGTCAGTCTTCAATGAGTGATATATGAGCAAATAATAATACTAAGTACTTGTTAGTATTCTCTCGTGTTCTTCCGAACCTTTCTGAAGGGTTTAATTAGGCGAGAGTTTAAAAATGGCGCCAGAGCTTGGGAAGTTAGAAGGGTACCTCATGTCCAAAATTGTGCTTCCATTTTTTTTTCAGCAGTGTTAGGTTTATTTGATACGGTAAAACTAAGTCATTACAAAGAATTTATTATTTTGTGGGCGGTAAATATTTAAGTAAACCCGTGTACGTAACACAGGAACAAAAGAATGACCGTTTGTATAGAATTTGTCATTCATTCAACTGAGCTAAATATTCTTTTTAATTCTCATAGCCATAAAAATAAATGCATACTATAAGAAGCTGTATGAATAATCATTACTGTTATAAAAATATTGGAAATTACAAATACTTAGCATAAGCGAACGTTAGCTGCCAATTTTTTGTTTTTTTTTAATAGATTTTTTTAAATGTCATGATGTCCCAGTGGTTTAGGCCTCGCCTCTTGTGCACGTGATTATGGGTTCAAACCTGGGCAAGTACCAATGTGACTTTTTCAATTCATGTGTACTTTCTAAGTTTATCTTGGACATCACTGACATCGGTGAAGGAAGACATCGTGAGGAAATCTGGACTTATAAATTAATATAAGCCTGAAATCCCAACCCGTCTTGAGCAAGCGTGGTGATTAATGCTCGTGCCTTCTCTGTATGTGAAGAGGCCTTTGCCAGATGCGGGACAGTAACAGGCCGGTATTATTATAAATGCAAAGGAATGTTACGGTTTAAAAAGCCTCCATTTACATATTATCACGCATTCTGAAGTTCAGATATGAAATATTTTTGTAATTTTAGTAAAGATCGAAGAAAAAGACAATTTATGGGCATATTATGTAGTTTTGGTGCATATTAAAATTAGGACCCCACATATTTTATTAAACTAATTTTCTTGGTACGTACAGTATGAATGTTTTATTAATAAGGAATAGAAACGAAATTCTAAAATCTTAATTTCTACCTATTTATATATGTTATTAAAAATACAACATTTCGATCTACCCACATGGAAACTAGGCCTAATAAACTGTAAAAGAATTTAATTTAGCCAATACTTCAAATAGTTTAAGAGTTGGCAACTTTATTCATAATGATATCATTCATAATAATTAGAATAATAATATATTGTTATAATCGAGTAAAATGAAAAGATGTCTTTCCAAATCGTAAATTACCAAATTAAGACAGAAATAAATTAGTATTGGAGATTTCACAAAACATTCATACTATCTATATTAATTTGGTTATTTTTATAAAACATTCATACTTATACCATTTCATACGCATTATAATTAATGTATAATACAAATAAGTGAGAACATAGACACATATAAAGGGAAGGGAAGTATCAATTGACATGTTTGTACAATATATTGGAAGGAATTGACGCATGGAAGACAGGAAAGGAATAATATGTCAAATAATAGACTTAATTAGACACGTAGTAGTATAAGTGTAAGCGCTTTTTAGTAGAAATAGATGTTAGACATTTAAGATATAAACATGACATTATTCTTCAGGTGGGTTGCTCACATATTTTGATTTACTTTTAAAACATCATCACGCCTATATTTCCCAAAGGATTAGGCAGAGGCTACGTATAGTACACCCACATTTTGCCAGTTATATTATAGTCTGATTGTAGTGCTTTCTTCAAGGTAGTAAAGTAATAATTTACTAACGAACTAATTATTTTTTACATAGCGGAAAAACTAACTGAATTGGTTACAATAGAGGTTTGAATTCAATAAATATTGTTATGTCATTTTTCTTGTAATTAGTTTTTTTTTGTAACAAATGTAAATACCAAACATCCACCCGAGAACAATGTCCACCAATCATAGCAGTTACAAGTAAGAGCATAGTACTGTAGTCTGCGAAGTTAGTAAAAAGTCCTGCCACACTTACAGATAAAATTTAAAACGAATTTCATAGCTCCGGGACTAGACACAATAAGCGGAACAAGTCCTTATAATGTACCTATATGTACAGACATCAATAATTTATCTACTAAACAATCACTGGCAGCTTTTCGGTACAGTTATATATTGACTTAATGGCATTTTAGTGGTCTTACAAACCGTAAAGTAAAATTAAAAAAAAATGTCATTTAAAATCAATGATTTCCGAAGGATCAATATTGAGCTCTCGCTCATTGTCAACATTCTTAATTTATTCAATTGCAAATAGTTCTTTTTTCAAATACACGTTTGTTGTATTTAAAAGGTCTTTGTCGTTCTAAAATCAGCTTTGTTTACATACGCATACATTCGACATTAGTTTGCGTTGCAATTAGCTTGTTTGTAAGACCACAAAAACAGCAACCTGTACATTTCCATAAGTTCTAATGCAGAACTAAAATCCGTTCACATACAACCTCTCGCCGTCATACAAAATAAAATTATTTTAAGTTTACAATAACATACCCCTATGGGGCTGTATTTGATCACCCACTAATTTCAAAAGCTTTGAAACTAGAATGTCATAAAATTGAATTTATCTCGAACTATGCCTGTAATTAAGATGGGTAGCTTGTGATAGTTAAAGCAGCAACCAAGCCAGTTGGATAGTCAAGTATGTTATAATAGTTTTTAGGATTTAGTAACTAAAGGGTGCCTTCCGTTTGTCTGTCAGCGGGCTATATTTTATGATCCATAATAAGTAGACGTTTGGAATTTTCAGGATATTAAATTTAAATTATACTATAAATTAAAGGCCCCCATACAAAAAACGATCATCAAATTTAAATCTTGTAAAATGGTACGGAACACTTCGTGTACGTGATCGACTCGCACTTGTCTATGTTCAAATGCGCCTTCCCACTAAATTACAAGCACAGTCCATGACAAATACTTCTAGTGATACCATGTCATCTTTATGTTGCATTCTATTAAGTACCAACTCAATAGATCGCGGGACACGACATATCTCACGAAATTGCCGACATATTTTGACAAAACCGAAAAAAGAACAGCTTGGAATCTCAATTGTTTTGTCCTAGCCGTACCGCAAAGCTTTAGTGAACCAACCAATGAGAGGACACAAGATGTAATTGAAGCAACCGATAACCACTTAATGGATCCTTTGACTCGTCTTTTACTATACACACCAACTTTGAAAATACATAAAAAAAAATTGCTGCTCGGTATATTCTGTCGAGTTCTGCTATCATAAATGTACGAAGCAGCGATTTCAGGATTGATACCATAATAAAAAAGTACAAGGACCTATTAAGAGAGGTTTTTTTTTAAATTACACCTTGTATACTATATAACGTCTATGTGGTATGTATGTAGTTACAGTATATGATATATTTCTAGTACATACATTAGTGATGTAGCTATGTGCGCGGGTAGTAGTGGCCGGTGCGCGCGGGAAGCGGGGGCGGCGTGTCCTGTAATGTTATAGTGTTGTTATATTTAACACTCATATTTTTACACATATACCTACATACATAACTCACGCCTCTTTTACATGGGGGCAGGCAGTAAGTACAGAACGCTGAGCGTGCTACGATTTTTGCATTCTCCTGTTGCTTTGTTTACGTTCATACGTCTGGTCATACAAGCACGCCAGTTGCGAGTACTACGGACCTGACCTTTCTGAACCACATCACTGATAAGGTCATGTATGTGTATGTCCTTCTGAAGCGACCTCTCCTAGCGTTTCCACTTACATACATATGTCTTATAAATACCTTTTGAAAGACTGCTTAAATTTATATAGCATAACGCAGTTGCGTTGAGAGGATAAATGAAAGCAGCCAAACAGTGCAGTGTAGTGTCAGGGCAGTGGTTTAGTTAAACCATCCAAGCGTACTCTTTATATTTTCGTCATTACATCTTCTTTCAATATATTTTTAGTATCAAAACAAATGTTTTACGCGACTCACGATTGCGTACACACAATTATAATTCAAATAATGTGTTCCTTTACATGACTGTTATCTATGAAAGAGAAAAAACGTTTGCTGTGCAAACTTACAAAAATTATATTCTCATAGTAAAATACGCAAGCCATAGGGCAATATGCGCGGTCAGAGCTGGATTTATTCATAAAAAAAGACAAAATAAAACTTAGTTACAAAATAAAAATAATGCAGGGAAATAAAAATAAAGCAAAATAAAACAAACCTCAAGCAAGCTTACGAGCGCATTTCGACACTGGGGGTGATGTTCTGAAATAAAACAAATGACTACTAATTGCAGCAAAACAAAAATATAAAGCAACTGATAATACCGGTAATGCCTTTCCATCTCTATTAGCCAGGGGTAATAATTGTGAATCTGATCATAGACAGTCATAATAGAATGATTGTAAGTTGTTCCAGTATCAGAGAGAAAAATGTTACTGTACACTGTAGGGTAACTAAAAACTATCTATACAAATATCTATAAAATCGAGATCGAATATACCATATTCAATTTCTACGTTGCAATTGATATTGTTTTCTCTAAGAAAATATCAACTTAATGTTAGTGTAACTTAAGTATGATTTCAGAATGAAGTGATATTAAAATTGACTTAATTTCATCAAGAACAGGAGCATCTTTCCACACTTGAAATATTTTAAAAACTAGCTGATTGATCCCTGAGAAGAAATGCCAAAAAAACGTTGTCTATTTGATTTTTTTTTGAATCTGTATTTTTGTGTATATTTGAAATTGTAGCGCAAACTGAACTTTATGTATGCGAATTAAAGTTGGTTTTTCAAAAACACACATTTGTTTACATTTTTGGTAACTTAATTCCGAATGGAGGATGCAAATATGCTACTACGGTGTTGCTGATTGATGCTAATGAAAACTGAAAGAATGAATATATATAATATTGAAGCTAAAATGGCTCACAAAAACAACACAAAAAAAAAAACAACACACAAAAAAAAGATTTTGTTTTCTAAAATGGCAATACTTGCTTTTAACTTTACCTGTACGTTGTTGTCATGCAGGTAGTGCCGCGGAGGCTGCGGCCGCGGCATAGGCTCGTCGCTATCATCGTCTTCCTCAAAATCTGTTGAAATGTAGTGGAGCATAAACAAAAATTGCCAATCGTGCATACATGAAGCAAGACTGTTAAAAAATGATTTGTCTCAGTAACTTTCAAGGGTCCTTCATCTTCCTAGCCTTTTCCCAACCATGTTGATGTCGGTTTACAGTCTAACCGGATGCAGCGGAATCCCAGTATTTTACATGGAGCGATTGCCTATCTGAACTCCAAAACCTAGTTACTGGGTAACACGATACCACTTGGTACGACTGGTTATCAGATTTTCGGGCTTCTGACTACCCGTATCGACTGTCAAGGGTTACGGCGAATTATAGTTTTAAGAGTTATTGTACATCTTCAGATCATTGACACTCAAACCGAATGCCTAATATAGTTTGGTTTCAAGGACATGGAATGTAATGATATTTATTTCTGTAAAAATATATTCTTTCAGACACACATCAATGTTATGGTCAATATTATAGAACAAGATGGCGTAGGCATTTCTTAGCTGACCTGAGATACCTGAGAAGAAATATCGAGACAAACTCAGAGATCATGGTCTCTTTTAAAAACGTTTGACAAAAACAGCTCTCGCAAAAAAATCTCATACATTGCTGAATAGAATTACTAGCAAACATATAAATACTAGCGACCCGCCTCAGCTCAGCATTTTGTAATTAAGATTTATCATACGAAGTTCCCCCTCTCATTTCCCCCCTCATCATCATCAGGCTATACTAGTCCACTGCTGGACATAGCCCTCTCCTAATGAGTGCCATAGCGCCCTGTCTTCAGCTTGCCGCATCCAGCATCTGCCTGCAGTCTTTCGCAGATCGTCATCCCACCTGGTCAGAGGGCGTCCTACACTACGTTTGCCAAGTCGCGGTCTCCACTCAAGAACACGTTTACCCCAGCGGTTGTCGGTTCATTTCCCCCCTAATAGTTCTTATTATAAAATAACTTTGCTGTGCCCGACAGGGTCCATAATTGATTCGATGTTCTAACATACCAACTATCATATGTACACATTATGGAATGCAATAAAGTTTTGAGTATTGAGTTAAGAATTCCAAAAATCCTTAGCAGGTGCTAAAATCATCATCATCTGCCTAGCCTTTTCTCAACTATGTTGGAGTCGCATTTCAGTTTAACCGGATGCAGCTGAATACCAGTGTTTTACATGGAGCGACTGCCTATTTGACCTCCACAACCCAGTTACTGGGCAACACGATACTCAGGATGGCAACCAGCCGATTGGCCTTCAAAGTTAAAGTGCGTGAGCATGTTCGTAAGAAGTTGGCAGTGGTTTCATCACAGCGCTAATGTTTTCTCATTAACTGTTCTTATTGTTTATGTATGTGTTTGTGTATATGTTCTATGTAGGTATTATATTTATAGTTTATAATAATATATATATTTCTTTTCACTTTTCTTTTAAGAAATTGCACCTGCCACTGTTTGTCTCTGCATCACCCAAAGGTTGACTGGTAGAAAATGCCTATGGCATTAAGTCCGCCTCTGTACATTTGTGTGCTTAAAGTATTAAATAAATAAATAAATAAATACCCCTTGGTAAGACTGATTGTCAGACTTTCTGGCTTGTGACTACCCGTAACGACTGTCGAAGATATACAAATGACAGCCGGGACCAACGGCTTAACGTGCTTTCCGAGGCACGGAGGAGTCTCGATATGTTACGAACGGTCACCCATCTACAGACTGACCTCGGCAACCGTAGCTTAACCTTTGATCGACTCGTGCGGCTGTTTTTATTTAGCCACAAGCTCCTTAGCAGGTGCTAACATTACAAAATAAAAATATATTCCAAATGTCAGTTTTCTAGACTTAGTAGTTTAGGCTGTGCGTTGATGGTCAGTCAGGACATAATATACTATAAGTATAGATTTAGAGTTGTCTGAGTTCGAGCAAACATAGGACTCGCTCGTATGTTTGCTCATAAACGACACTCGCGGATTTTTAAGTTATAAAAAAAGTATATATGCTCTGTGCACATGCGAACGAATTAATAAAATAAATATATTACTAACATTCAATATTAGATAAGTAGGTACTTACTTGCATAAAAATAAGAATATTTTAATAGGTCTTTATACTAATGTGCATTTAATACTATTTTTCCACAATTGCATTGCAGAACTTGAGTGCATGAAAAACCTCAAATTGCACGCTACTTTTACTAATTCCTATTTAGTTCTATACCAAGTAAATTTCCTATATTACCTAATAGGTACATGTAGCATTTGTATAGGTGCAAGAACTTGTGCAAATAAAAGTATTTATGAAATCATAGTAAATAACTTATTAATAAAATCTAGTTTATTGTACGTCTCAAGATAAAGCCGGTTATAATATTTTTTTAATTGCTCACTTAACTTTTGCATTTAAAGCTGCGCATAGACTAAGCTCACGTGCTGTATAGTTAATGAACACGTGAGCCAAGTAGAAGTAGGTACTTCTAAAACGATTTCAATTCTAGCATCTATACTTTACTTAACCCAAAGCATTGTAACTTTCCCTAATAAACCCAACTATATAAAGATGTATTTCATAAAAAAAATGGTATATCATTGATTTTGCACACATCGAGCAAATTCACTGTGGTATATGTTGTGCAAACAGGCCTTGCGCGGGTCCAGACGCAAATCGCGCATCGAACTCTATATAACCACACACAAAACTCAATACAATTGACATAATTATATTCAAAATTCGAACAAAAAGTTATCCAAGTATAAGTAAAACAAAACACAATCACACACAACACTAAAAAGGGAGCCGAGCAGTGTAGAATAAAAGAAAAAAGAAACAACAACCAAACGAAACAGGTGCATCCTACTCTATGGGTGACACAAAGAAATCTTACCTCTTTGCTTTCTGCTGTCCCCCTTTACGGTATCCTCCGTATCGGAGCCCTCTGCAAAACATGTATAGTTGTAACATCTACTGAGGAAATGGTGCAGGAGATAAGTTGTATGTATGTATCTGATGTTTATTTTAGTACGGTGCAGTTGCGATTGATATGGATAAAAATATAACGCGGCATAAAATAAATAAATATGTCGTACACAATCTATGTAGCTTCGTAAGATCGACTTTTTATTTCAGGGACCTGTCAGTAAAACGAACATAACATAACATCACGCCTGTATTACCCGGAAGGTTAGGCAGAGGTATATCTATAGTACGCCCATATTTTATCAGTTATGTTTAAGTCATATGTAATAGGGGGCGCGCATATTGTCATTAACCGGTAACATTACCGGTTTAAAAACAAACGGGGTGAAATTACATAATTTATTAAAAACAATACTTATTACTGGATATTGGACTGTTTTGAGAGACAATGCCTAAAAAGATGAGTTTATAAAGTATTATAAATGTTAAAGAAACCGGCCAAATGCGAGTCGTACTCACACGCGAAGGTTTGCGTACCATCATACAAGAATTTTAAGATTAACGTTTTTTAATGGGGGACCCGTTTAAATCTTGCTGTATTACAGCGACATTAGAAAATACGACTACTCTATGAATTACAACCGTCTACTTATTAAGGTTCATGAGATAATTCCCGCTAGCAGACAGCGGAGGCTTCATAATAGTTCTAGGTACGAAACCGTAAAAAAGAAACATATAAACTAAAATACTCATTTGAAAGTATAATTCTATTTAGATTCTAAAGACACATTTACATTTTTCATAATAATAAAGCAACTCGCATTATCTGCGTGCGCTCGTCCCGAGACCTCATCGACCACTTAAAAAAAAAACAATCAATCGCAACTGTCAAGCCCGAACCGTAAGTAAAACTTGAAGAAACAAACAAGCATGCCCAATGCCTCATAACAGACCGATATTCCAAATTCAACTATTTATTTATCAAATCATATAACGATGTTGAAATAAACAGAACTTTCGCAATGTCACCTCCATAACCATTTTAGCGGTAAAATAACTTACAAACAATAAATAATCAAGCCTCTTGGATGATTTTCGCTAAATCAGTTTTCAAGATTTTGCCGAAGACTTAATTTTTTCGTCCTTAGGCGATCATCCAAGGGCATCACGCCCCGCCTTGCGAGATACTAAGACTTTGTCCTTCATCCATACGGTGTCTTTTGTTTTAGTATCTGGGTGACCACTGAAAACCAGCCCTGTGCTGTGTGCCCCCTCCAATGCACAGCATTATGCTGAGTGGTATCCCTTTTGTCAGTCACGACGTACAAATGCGGACTATTTTCTGTGTTATACCTTTTTTGTACCGTTTTTGTTTTTGTAATACAATTTAAGCAAAATGTCTACATTTTTTTAAGCACATTTAAACATTTCTCTTTCTTTCATTTCTGCAGGTTGTCCTCACATTTTTCAAGGTTTGATTTAGCCATAAATCATCAATATTAACTATCGTACTAACAAACTTCTTTCGTGTATACTAAATACATACACAGAGAACATAGAAATTTTTGTTGCATGGAATATAATCTCTTTTGGCCTTAAACTTATTATAATATCATAGGTAAGATCAGGGTGGTGACACTACAAAAGCTCCACACAAATCGTGTCCCGAACTAACCGGAGTTGAGTTCCCGTACGAGCGTCGACATGGCGTTGGTGACCGAGTCGGCCGCGTACAGCAGGTCGCTGCGAAGGCTACGGTTGTCTATGCCCACTGGATGATGAAAACCGGACACATACGTCACACAATATTGTTAGAATAGTTGTTGTATCTAGCTAAGTACACTTGCTCCTTGACTTGAGATGTTCTATAGTTCACAATTTTAGCACATTTTACATAAAAGATTTATCGTAAGTTATTGGTAACAGTTTCTATCACAACTTTTGCAGGAATTTTCTAATTCATTGCTCCATATGTTTGAACAATTCGTCAGCTCGCCCATGTAAACGACGCAACGAAAGTTGTCGAATTGCCAAATTGAAAGGCATTGCCAATGATTGTATGCTACGCAAGAACTCCGCAGGTATCATACCTGTCTGAACGCTCTCTTTATTTTATTATTTGATCTAATTCAGTAAACCAATTATTAAGATTTTTTTACATACAAAATATTGGTATTATTTAATTTTAATACGTATTTGAATTGCTCAGCTCCCTTTTAGTAAGTTTAGGTTTACATTTTCCAAATTCTTCGATACGCAAGCGAAGCCTAACAGAAATGATCGAAGCCGAAATTTAGCAAGCCTAAGCAAAAACTAGACTCGTAGACTCGAAGAAAAGTATTTTTTCTGTTCAATTTCGACTTAATATCTAGACATCATTGTGATATCGCCGAATATACATGTGTTTTAGCTGCCATCGAAACGGTATTCACTCATAGATGTATTATTGTCATTTATTTGTCCTGTCAAATAAAGACGTCAAATTAAAGGTTGGCACGAATGCACGATACCAACATTCAGAAGTTTATTGAAAGGACAATCATACTCACTGGTCGTGGGTCGTTGATTTTGATGGAAGTTCCTGCTATCACCCATGCTTTCCATTCCTACACAGATATAAGAATAATGGCTTGATTATACCTTTCAGATTTAAGGATGTGTTGGTACAAGACAGTATCACTTACCGAGACTGTGTGACATGTCAATTCGTTCTCTTTCCCCGAGCGATGGCGTCTGTGGGGCGCTGCGGACAGTTCCTCGCGGGGGTGGTTCCCTACAAAAACAATATTATAATTTAAAAAGTAGTGTCTTTCCTCGGGATGCTATCTATCTCTCTTGCCAATTTTATCTAAATCCGTTCAGTGGTTTTGCCGTGAAAGACAGACAAACAGACACACACACTTTGCCATATATAATATTAGTATGGATTCACACCATCTGCTCAATAATGTCAAAGATATGTCTTAACAGCCGGGTGGCCTAGCCGGGCAATAAAATTACATTATAACCCGGTGATCAATAATGTCAATTGAAATCTTCTAACATACATCTCGTAAAACTCAATCTCAAATTCCACGCACCCACACTTACTCACATACACTATACACTAAGTCATATTTATTCCTTAAAATATAATCTACAATGTATACAGTGCAAAGTGTTCTTGATCTTGTGAAATAAATATTTTATTATTATAATTACTAATTTGGAACCTCAACTAAAAGTTTGTATAAACCTTTTGGATATTGAAAAGAGTTCATGTAAAAATTGAAATGCTTTTTAATATCTCACAGGTGTGAAAAGTAGAGTTATCTCTTAATGCCCTTGCAAGATTCTAATCTTGAATCAATGGCTTTGCTCAAGATTTAACTCTAAGATCCTTCGTTACGCTTGGGATTCAATATGGCGCCCGTGACATAAGATACTGCTTTATCCCCTTGGTGAATAATCTCCAATTTTCTCAGCTTATGAAGAAGTACTAACCTTTCCGGCGCGCTGGGTTGTGGCTGCGTTCCTGGTAATGGTGGACTCTTAGTGGAGCGCGGCGAAGAGTTTGGCGTCGACCGGGGAGATGATTGCTGCGTCTGTGAAAGTAAAAACGGACGGTGTTTAGCTACTCGATTTACACATAATAAGCGCCTTTTTTGTGACACTTTGAGCCACACCTTCTTTGTGACACTTTGAGCGACACCTTTTTTGTGACAATTTGTATTTGTAAAACTTTACTACCTACCTACATACATAGGCACGTGTCGGCTAGGCCTGCAGATCGATTGACACGCGGATGATACGCTCTATTGGTTATTAAACAATCATAAATTACCAATGTAAGCTTAAACGTAAATTGTACGGCTATTGTATTTTTTTAAATCTTGATTTTCCATAGATTTTAAGCGGATAATCATATGTATTGTTTGCGTTTACATATAAGTACAAATGAAAATTGTGATTGGTACTTGTCATTTATGAAAATGAAGTCGTTCGTATTGGTATCATTAGTCTGTTACTTTGGTGCGGTGTCAGCAGGGCTTACAACGCCGGTGGTCGATCTTGAGAAAAAAGCGCATGAGTGCAAACACCATGCGTATATGGGAGCCCTGAATTGTACTAAATATGGATTCGATAATAATGGTACGTCGTTTCTCGTCTTGTCAATTTGTATGGAACAATTTATTGTTTTTCTCATCATTGCCACCAGACGACGCTTATTCAGTTTCGGTGCAAATTGAAGTTTAAGTTAACACGATCAGAATAAGTATATACCTAACTCTATTTAGGCCTAATTTCCGAATCTCATGTCAGTTGTTTTGATGATGGAAATATCAGTCAATCTAAGGACATGAGATTTGAGAACAGACAATTGTATAAGCTTTCAGGAACAGAGCACGATAACATCCTTGTACCGCAAAGGCTGACAGGCCAGAACAGGTTCTTGAATTGGGCCTCCGCACTCACTTGCGAACGGTCGAAGACTTAAGCTGTGGCGAGACAGTGCTTGCCTACTCATTATGTTTTATGTTCCCCCCATGTGTTCCACCGTTTGAAAATCTCCCATCTTAGCATGAGTTGCTTTAGCTAACCTGGAAGTATGTCAATAGACTTAAAACCTAGTTTGGACGAAGCTAGAATAACCTACTCAGGTGGATATTCATTGATGACTCCACCTTGGAGTGCAAATGTGGTGAATTTCCAAAGACGATGAGGCACTTAGGCGATTGCCACACTGCACCGCATCACGCAGCGTAGCGCGGGAGTGCGTGTTCTTACGTTGTTTGCAAGTATCTTTGTTTGTATAGAAAACACGCGTAGTGTAACACACAGACAACGCAATCACGCGCAGTGTTCGTCATTCGCCGTCACGCGCGCGACGCCCTAGTACAAACCGACCCACATTCCGGCCTCGCCGACGAGGCCCGCGACGCGCGACGCCCTAGTTAGTTAAATGTAAATTCAATCTTTAGATTCTACAAGGCCAGCCCGCGTAGCGCGGCGCAGTGTGTGATTCGCCCCAATGTCGTGGTCTGCGTGACGTGTTATCTGCATGTTGTAGGAACTAATGGACTCTACCGAATACGTCAAACTCCTTGGTTAATTCCGAGCGTTTCTATTTAGACTAGTGATCGAAATTCGATCGTTTTTGCACTGTTTGTCCATATAAACTTTAACTATGCCAAATCTCACACTCTTCTCTTGAGCGCAATACTCTCGTAAAGTGTCCTGAAATGCTGGCTTCATGTTTTACTGTATAAATAACCATGCAAAGAAGATTTTTGGCGTGTTTTTAAAAGAAATTTGCTTTTTCACAAACTTTTCGATTTTGTTTTAACTTTTGGAGTTACAAGCGGCATTGTAGCAACATCTATACCGCCACATACGAACTAAACTGACGTATCCTCGATCGCAATATCAAAGTTATCCGCATGATTATGAACCTGATTACACAGAATCTAGACAACAACCGTCAGACAGTAGCGCAACCAGACACAACGACCGTCTGGTCGAAGGAATTATGTTGTATTTTTATGTATTAAGTTTTTTTTTTGTTTTCTTACAATATGCACATAAGATGTCTTATTTTCTTTTCTTTCTTTGTTTTATTCTTCAAAGACTGCGCATTTATTAAAAATAATAACTTCAATTTCAGGTAGGGAGGAGTTACAATGTCTAGCGGGCGTCATAGTGGAATATATGAATTGCAAAGAAGAAGGCGAACCAATATTACTGAGTATGTACTTAAAATTTGAGGTTTAAGGAGACCATTCGATAAGTCTGTCGATTCTCATTTTACGTGATTTCATTGGCATTATGGGGTGGAAGGGACATCGAAGCACAACCTGATGCCATTTGCAGTAAATGATTCTGGAAAACCCAACGTTGAAATTTTTGGTCGGCTCTTACCTAATTTTTACGTTTTTTCTAATGAGTAACTGGTGAAATGTTGATATACAGAGGCCAGCACATCAAGCTACCCCAATCTGACAAATTTCTTTGACAGGTTTTTTAATTGTCTTAAAAGAATAAAGTTCATGTTCAATAGGGTCCGGTATTTAAAAACATTGGACACGTATTTTTTTCTTTTTTTATGTAATCAAAGGATTACGTCAATACCGAGTGTATTGACGTCATCCAGTTAAAATGTAGCGTGACATCACACGTAAGTAGATCTTATACCCACATGTGACGTAGCGAGCCTCCACTCCCCGTCTAATAATAAGTAAGTAAATAAGATAATGCGTTTTATCTCATTATTTTTTATTAATACCTATAATAAAGCAAAAAAATCGTTTTTTATAATCTGATTGACGAACTTAATATAATTCCTTTTTTTTACCCAGGCTTCATCCCTATTGGGAAAATTTGTCAGTTTGGGATAGCTTCATGTGCTAGCGTCTGTACTATAGGTACACGTCTGCCTAACCCTTCCAAGAAAACAAGCATGGATATATAATGTCATGTTGGGATAGAAAATTATGTAAACACCTATATACTTGTCAAAATTATATTAAGTAGCAGTCGAAGGAAAGAGGATCGTATTGTGAGAAAAGTTTTGAGTATGACTGTGAAGGTTTACAAGAGTGGCGGAAGACCAAAGACACGATATAAGATGAAATTATAGTTATTTCTGAACATATTTCAAAATTGTGATGGATGGATTGTGTGAAAGTCGGTATGGCTAGGAAGGAGTTGACGGCAAATAGAGATGTATCGTTACTGGGGATTTTGTTGCGCCACTTCTTATTTCCAGCAAAAACACTAGGAAGTGGTGAAGGGTTGGCGTTTTGGGGGACTGTCATATGTAATTTTTGACGTTGAAAAAGCGCTGAGTCTCAGACTATTTTTATGAATTTTGATTTTATGGTTGAAGAATACATGCTGTGCCAACCCCGAATAAATTGGGTTAATAGCAGGAGGATGATGATGACGTTGTAACGTCCTTACTTGACTGTGGCCAAGCCAAAAAGGACGGTATTGTTTAAGCATATGATTTTTTTTTCAATACCCGCTTACGTGGTTTTCACAGCTTCCCCTCTGGGTGGAAATTTAACCGATGTTCAGAATGCAGTTTATGATGAATTTAAGTGCATATTAAAGGTCGTAATGGATACAGTCCAGTGCATTGTTACCAACCACCAGGATTTCATAGGTAAGCTCATTGGTATACAAATATCATTAGTATCGATACACATATCTAAAATTTCGATAACTGATATATTTAGCCCTGTTTCTTATTATTATATTTAAAAACCAAAAACGCGGTGTTGTGCCAAACTAAACCCTCGACCTTTTTAGGGTGATCTGAAGGTTATAGGCGCAGTCGTTAGCCATGCGCAAATACCATTATTTTGACATTATATTTTGACGACCTATGTGGCGCGGCGGGCGAAGGTCCGCTTGCGACGCAGGAGGTTGCGGGTTCGATTCCCGCCTTGGGACAAATGTTTGTACGATCTATAAAGATTTGTTCCGGGTGTTCTGGGTATTTTCTATGTATAATAAAAAAATATCTATCTATGTAATGTATTGTATTAAGTATATCAGTCATCTAGCACCCATAACACAAGCTCTGCTTAACTTGGGGCTAGATGATGCTGTGTGGATTGTCCAGCATTATTTATTTATTATTTATTATTATTTATTATTAAAATAATATAAATTACATTTCAGTGGAATGGTCCGTAACAATAAAATGCCTAGTGGTTAATCTTCCTGGATTGTTAGGATGCCTTCCATAGGACTCTCTGAGGTATGTACTTTACAGATCTTTAGATAAACTCTAAGGGGTAAGGGTCGATTTTTAAACAGTCAAATACTTCCGTGGGAAAAAATGGCGATTTGGCAGTTTCATCATCATCATCATTTCAGCCGTAGCTTGAACACTGCTGAACGTAGGCATCCTCTTTAGATTTCCACCCTGAGCGAGTCTGATTGCATGCATCCAGCGGCTTCCCGCGGCCCTGACAAGAACGACAGTCCACCTGGTGGGTGGTCGTCCCACACTGCGGTTGTGGTCTCCACTCTAGAACCTTCTTCCCCCATGATTCATCGGTTCTACGAGCTATGTCGGTTGCCTTAGTTCTTCGATGATTTGACAGCTTATGTATTGTAAATTAAGGGTGTAAGGGACATTGAAGCACAACCTTACCATGATACCACGCGTTGATGATTAGAATCCGTTTAGAATACAATATCTACCATAATATTGTTAGTCAGTAGTCAGCTTAAACTTTAGTTCAAACAAATTGAATAACAGCACTGATCTAGTGTCTGCAGTGCTATTCAAACTTAGGTGAAGTGAATTGTCAATCCCTAGCATTAGTATGGGATAACAAGCAAAAGCGGGTTGCGACCCTGAAGAAAGGAAAACATCCCCATTTAATTAATGGTAATATTATTATTTGCAGATAAACGTCTAATCCTTCAGACATTGATGCCACTGTAACAGCTGCTACTTAAAATTCGTCAGTATACCAGACAGAATTTTATATTAATTTGAAGACTGTTGATTTTTTTTGTAATAATTTTTGTTGGATTATGTTGTAAAAAAGACCAGTTCTTCGAACCTAGCAGACGGACGTGTCGCTGGACGGAGTTTGTTGCGACACTTTTTCTTCTCAGCAAAAACACTAAGAAGTGGTGAAGGGTAGGCGTTTTTGGGGACTGTTTTAAGTAAATTTTGACGTTCATAAAGTGCTGATTTGGAACTTAAATTGAATAAATGAATTTTGATTTCCATTTTGAAATATTACACACACTGTAGAAAGAGACAAAGTAACCATGCTGCCAACACTTGTCTTCTTGTTGTGAAAGACAACTACACGCCGCACGTTCGCTTCGTCTCTCTCACACTCTCCTTAACTCCTGAACGCTTAATTAAAATTCTTAATAAATAAATTGATTAGAAGAAACAGAATTATACCTAGGAATAACTTGATTATTTATTACTTTTCGAATGATCCCTTCTTCTGTATTTCTAATTCGTCCGAGCAAAACGTTCTTTGTTTACCTGGCAGCATCGTAACTCAATACTTAAGGAAGTACTTTAATACCTCCATATACCATTTGAATGACGTCATATCTAGCATGCTGGTGAGACTTTTAGACTCGCATTTCATGCAAGACTCCTCTAGGTAGAACTTATAATAATAGGTCTGATAGACGTGGAGTTCTATACATCGTCTGTATGTCTAATATGAGTGTACATATCATGATACCCTGATACTACGGAACCCCAAGCTGTCTGACACACATGGGTACGTCTGACACACGTATGCGTACGTCTCAAAGACGTGTACGTACCTTGAGCATCCTCATAAGTCCTTCAAGCTGATGCATGAGATGCTTTCGCGACTCTTGCAGTGAAGACAGATGTCCCTCCAGCTCGTCCTTGCGCTGTCGTAACAGACGCAGCTCCGACACTAGAGGCGCTGAGCCCACGCCGCCGCCTGCGCTAGCTTCGGCTTCTTGTTGACGTCTGTAAGAGAGACAGGCATTAGGTAATGATGTGAATATGTAACCCAACTAGGGTTACCATGTGACAGGCATTTATTCATCTTAAAATTAAGACAGGCTTGCGGCCAGGATTGATTTGAGACAGGCATCGCACTACCACAGCTCCTAACAGCCTCGCAGTCCATTCAGTTCACTTCTAACTGCAACTCTTGTTTTTTTTTTTTTAAACTTTGTCCCACACTAGGAATTTCTCCTGTATCGTGGGTGCGTTTACAAACATTCAAACTCACATACACAAACAACCAGACCCGGACCAACTATCTGTAGGCCATATTTGTTCCGTGCGGAAATCGAACCCACGATACGCAGCGCAGCAGTCAATCGCTCAGCCACTGCGCCAACCGTGCCGTCCAATTGATATATAAGGCGTACGTATTCATGCACGACATATTATAAGAGGTAATTTTACTCATCAACACAAACAATTCCTACAATGGAACCAATACCGAAAAAAAAAAAACTGCTCAGTACATTTTCATCGTGTAGGTATTAAACTTTACTAGGGAAGATTTTTATTTTCATCTATCAGGACTGGTCCTATAGTGATCATTCATCTCAGTAAGGCAGGCCTTCGTGTGCGAGTATTCGAGCTGCCGCACACATTGTTTCTGTTATGTGAAGGTGGCTCGACCAATACTGAGCGCTGCCGAGCTAATGCAAGTAGAAACATTGTGTACGTGTAACAAACACACATAATGACGGCCAACCCGCCCTTGTCAGATGAAGCATCTATACCCGTTCTATATTCCGCAATTATATTCACTCTGTAAGTGAAATTTTCACACATTCCGTTCATTCAAACATGCATGATGGATCATTACATATCGAGACTCGTCCGTGCCTCGGAAATCATGCTAAGCCCCGGCTGTCATTTGCAGTTTGACAGTCGTTACGGGCAGTCAGATGCCCGAAAGTCTGGCAACCAGTCTTACCATGGGGGTCGTGTTGCCCAGCAACTATGTCGTGGAAGTCAGATAGGCAGTCGCTCCGTTGTAAAATCAGCAGTATTCAGCTGACTGGAAGCTATACCGATAACCGACATAACCGAGATAACCGACCTATAGTTGGGAAAAGGCAAGGCAGATAATGTATAGTTTTCACACAAATCACCTGAGCCTAGCGATCTCCCTCATGATCTCCCTGTTTTTGGCTTCTAGCTGTGAGATCAGTTCGCGCTGTTGTCGCGCTGCGTCGACTTCTGAGCCCTCGGATGATGAACGACCCTGGAAGGTAAAAAAGTTAAATGAGTTCATTGTAGGTGATAATCCTGAGTGCTCTTGTTCCAGATTTTGTTTCTAAAGACACAATTTAGATATTATTATTGAATCATAAAATTAATAAATCTAATTAGTGTTATTACTTACACTTATTTAGCTCAATTCAGCTTTTCTCCATATAAACCACTAGTTTTGTATGATATGCGTACGCGTCCTCTCAGCTGAACGGATGCGTACGCGTCTCCATACAAAATCCTAGTTTTCTATGGACATGAGCTGAATAAGTGTGAATAGTAGAAAATTGAAAGTAGACTTTTTTGTGGATTCTATATTAAAATACATATTACCTACCATTCATATGATTTTCACTTAAACCAAATTTCAGCATTTGTTCAATGTCAGTTAAGTAGATTTCACAAAGACAAGAACTATTGTAAAGTCATAAAAATATTTAAATTGCAGCACTAAGTGAACTTTATGTCTGGGCGATACAAGTTATTTTACTTAAGACTCTTAATATATCTGAGTTCATTTTTGGATGCAAATGTATTATACATATTTTGATTTACTTACCAATTCTGGAGTAAGAGAAGCTGATCTTCCGGCTCTTGGCTGCAAGAATATCAAAATATATACTGAGCATTAAATCTGAGTAAATATAAGTTGTTATTTCTTATACGGGATAATCTTTAGGAGTACGTACGTGGGATTTAAAGAAATATTTCTGCATTTGACAACCCAATTATTGAGGAAGGTAATATGCTACTTTACATCCCGCTATGACCCTCAAGAGCGGGTAAAACCACGGGACACAGCTATTGCGATAATATGATACATACCATAGTTCTGTTCTCGTGCGCCAACCTTGCAGCGTATCGTGCTATCAGACGATGTTCATCGTCCACTCCACGGGATAAATGTTCTGCTATACCTGGCAACACATAATGTACGAGTATGTTTTTAGAAAATATACATATAATTACTGGCTTGATAGCTGCCCGCGACTTCGTCCGCTTGTATGTCAGTTATTGCGGATGCAGGCGAAGTCGCGGAATAAAAACTATCTTATGTCCTTCCCAGGGTTTCAAACCATCTTAATGCTAATAATGAGCTGTTCTCTAGTAAAGTTTAATACAGTATACAAGATCAAAATGTAATGAGTAGCAATTTTTTTTTCATATTTCAGGGTTGGTCCTATAGTTAGAGTGTGCATAGATCCACCTTTTATAGGGCGATTGGTAATTAGTGACCGATACTTAAATACGTGACTTTACAAGGGTTAGATGGAGGGATTGTGTGAAAGATGATATGGCTAGAAAAGAGGTGACTCTTGAGATGACGGCAAATAGAGATGTATGGAAGAAGAAAACATGCTGCGCCGATCCCAAATAAATTGGGATTAGGGCAGGAGGATGATGACTTAAACACCTGATTGTAATCATGATAACAAACTACTTTCCCAAAGTAACATTTTTGTTTATACTTATTCATATCACAATAACACAACAGACCTCGGAAAACGGCAATGTACTAGTAGTAGCAGCCGCACGGCGTCACGGGACTGACACCTGATAGGTCACAGGTGCGCGCTAGAATTTCATACAACTGTTGTGTGTGAAATGTTTCTTTGTGAAAGTTGTTTGTTATTATGAGTATGGTCACGTATTTAAGTATCGGTCACTAATTACCAGTCGCCCTATATATGTTGTTGTTTTTTCTTGTGAGACAATCTTCGACTATCACGCGGGCCAAGCCGCTGACTAAAGCTAGTATTTTTCTAACTTCTCCGCTGTTCTTTTCTGATTAATTTCGTTGCGATATTTAAGACAGTTGAATCGTTTCTCCGGGACTCGTCGGGCTTCATTGTCTCGACGCTTTTCTGATGGTCGTCATTATTGATCCTGGTTTTCAGGAGTTGCAGTGGTTCGGGAATAGTGGGGGGAGCTTGTCCAAAAAAAAAAAGACAACAGCTAGTAAACAACTAATAAAATGCTACGTACTGCGGTGTGTGGAGCGCGAGGAGCGCGAGTCCAGCGAGCCGGTGTTGACGTACCCGCCCACGTACTCCGGGAAGCCGTTGTGCGCCGGCACCGGCGACGGCGGCCTGCAACATCACACGACCGGTCATATTCAACTATTGTTTTGAACACAAAACTTCTTTAGCCACTTTGAGTGATTTTGGCAGGCAAAAATTATTGGTTTCGTCAACGAAATGCTTATGTGACGTCTTGCACCCGATCAGAAGTTTTGAGTTAAATAAAAGAAAGAAGTTCAGTCAACTATACACCGTGGCATTTTATAAGAATGAAAATATTATCTAATAAGAATAAAGCGTGGTGTAGTCCAATCCTTGCAATCCAAAGGCGGCGCGGAATGAAGAGGCGAATTCTTTAGCAAAGTTCATTTAAACCTAGCGCAAAAATGTGTTTCTTATTATAGTAATCTTAGTGTTCTCAGTAATTACTTATTTGATGTAAAAAAAACTCGTCTCTTGGTATTGTATGTCGGATACATTGAGTGGACACCACCAACTTCGCACGACAACTAAAATAGCAAAGTGTATAATGTAAAACACAGTTAAATATAGGTGTGTGAGTGCTGAGGTCGGCAGTACGCACACGATGTGGCTCAGGTTGAGGGTGCGCTCGGGCTGCTCGGGGTAGCGCGGCAGCTGCGCGCGCGCTCGCTCCGGCACGCAGCGGAACGACTTGCGCAGCGTGGCGCCGATCTGCTTCGACGGAGATTTCTGAACAGATTATCAAAAAGTTATTCTACGCGGATGTTACTAGAAAACTGTACTATACGATTTACTAATGGTTCAAATAATAATACGAGTATGTTCCTGTTCCACTACAGTCCTCTTTTCATACAGAGAAGGGACGCAAGTTCTACTGTCCCTGGGGTAATTAGGAGTAACGTAGTTCAACTCAAACCTACTTTTTCATCAGGATTAATACACGCATTTTTAAGAACGTTCGTATCCTAATTTCAATCTCAATCTTTCAAAAAATATCATATTTACCTATATTTTTGACAAGTTATTGACATTAATAGTCACTGAGTTGAGATTGCTACTAGATTCTAAAAGCTTTAAAATAATTAACACCTTAAACGCCAGGTGAGGGAGAACCAATACATTTTCTTTTGTGTCTCGTTTTCTGGCAGCTAAGGTGTTAAAGGAATTGTCGTCCATAGACACTCACGTAGGAGGCGTACTCCTTGACCTCGTGGTCGTTGGTGTGCGCGGCGGCCACGCGGCCGCGCCAGAAGCAGTCCTGGCACATGGTGTAGCCGGCGCAGCGCGTGCAGCGGTAGCGGAACCCGCTCAGCGAGCTGCGCCGGCACGCGCTGCACGCCAGCGGGTGCACCACTGCGGCCGGCAACGATCATCATCATAATAAGGGTCCAACATAACAATGCTTTCAGGTTGCTGATGGGATTGCCTCGCTACTGCAGTGCGTCAGCGATGTTTGCTGAAGCTCAAGCGGATGGCTTTCACGCCATTATACGTAAAAGAGCAGCATCGCCGATGCGAAGGGTGAGGGGCAGTCCCAACAGCTACCTGAGGGTAATTGCAGACTACGTCCATAGTCCTGTTTGGAGGCATTGGATTGGGCTGCACATATTGTAGGCTGACTGGTGTTCTATTATTTGCTGTATTTGTGTCGTACTAACATAGTTTTAAGTCATCTTGATGTACTACTAACACTATGGACCTGGAAAAGTCTGAAATAAATGTTTTGAATTTGAAAAAAAAATGAATTTTAATAATAAATATAATAAATATTGCTGGACAATCGACACAGCATCATCTAGCCCCAAGCTAAGCAGAGTACTAGATGACGGATATACTTAATACAAAACATTACATACATAGATATTTTATATTATACATAGCAAACACCCAGAACACCCGGAAGAAATCTTTGTAGATCGTACAAACGAACCCGCAACCTCCTGCGTCGCAGGCGGACCTTCGCCCGCTGCGCCACATCGGCCGTCAAACAATCAAATCATAACATCACGCCTGAATATACTGGTGAGTAAGGTTGGGATGCACTTATATTCTTTAGAATTTCCTTCTTTTTTTAAAGTCTTTTTGTGTTACAATACACATGCATGCACATCTTCGGTGACAAATAAACAATCGTTAGTTTCTTTATTTCTAAAGTATACCTACATTCATCAGTGCTCAAGATCCGTGTCGGTATAATAGGGGGTGAGCCTATTGCCACCAACCCGATTCAAATAGCAGACTGAGCAAGGGACTGCTATTTTAGCAATTTTAGATGGAAAAGCCAAAAACATATTGCCCGATCCGGGATACGAACCCAGGACTGCATGCTCAACAGTAGCACTTACGACCACTAGATCAACAAGCCCGTCCGTTTACGATCAATACAAAAGATAATGAGATATATTGTTAATCAATCGTCGTATCGTAAATTGGACAGAATAACAAAATCGTTCTAAATTTATACAGATTGGAGTAGATCATACGACTCATAACCTAATACCAGTTGTTCAGTACATAATTCTGGACTTCAATGTGTTGATTGAACAATTTCTACATTTTTTTTATATGTACTTAGAACTAGGGGAACTCCAGAATCATGTACTGGACTCATGGTATCAAGTTGTGCGTCGACTCCAGCCTGGATATCTGAAGAAAAATCCTTTGTAGATCTTTTTAGCGCGAAGTGCGAGATTTGGCATTGTTGAAGTCTATACAGAGTAGTGCAGAAAGATAAAACAGAAGAAGAAGAACAAGACAAAAACATACCATTTTCAACACTGGCGAGTCGGTGCAGTAACGGCAGCCAAACAAGACATGGCGGCCCTGGGTCTGACATCAGCGTGTCGAGGAAATCATTCACTGTGATCTTGCCGTTCTAAACAAAGAGATTATATTTTTGACTAGCGGATCCGACAGACGGCCAGCGGGAACAGCGCCATAAGCCATCCGTGTACTCAAACACAAACAATTTTATTAAAGTCGGTACAGATATTTTCGCGCCTAATGACGAATACTTCAAAACACAGAAAGTTATTGGGTCAGCAAGAACGCTGGACCACAAGAGCAACGCAGTGGAATACCTTTCTTTTAGAGTTCCGTAGCCCAAGGGTGCCAACGGGACCCTATTACTAAGCTTTAATCTGCTGTCTGACCTTTCGTCTGTCAGCGATCTGTATTTCATGTACCGCAATAGGTAAACAGTTGAAATGTTCACTGAGTGTATATTTTTTTTATTTTTTTTTTTATTAAAAACGTTGCCCCACACTAGGAATTTCTCCTGTATCGTGGGTGCGTTTACAAACATTTAAACTCACATACACAAACAGCCAGACCCGGAACAACTACCTGTAGGCCATACAAATATTTGTTCCGTGTGGGGATCGAACCCACAACACGCGGCGCAGCAGCCGATGGCTCAACCACCGCGCCAACCGTGTCGTCAAAATTTCTATTGCCGCTATAAGAACAAAAATTAAAGAGGGCCCCTTTTGCTTAGTGACACGGAGCCCTTCGTGTGTAAGTGCGTATCAGAGTTGGCCGGCTTTTAATAATTTCAAGAACTAACCTGGTTAAATATGGTAAGTGCCAGCGAGTCTGTGTAGTTGAACGACGGAGACTCGTACACCGCCGCCGGCAAGGCGAGCACCTCCCGCAGGTAGTCGGACAGCCTCTTCATAAGCAGGTGCCCATTGCCGTCCGACAGCTGGGAGAATATGTCTGTGGGGGGAGGAGCAGCATACATTATTACAACTACAGAGCAACTAGCTGCGCTCCCCGGTGTTACCAGCAGTTAAAAAGTCAACATGCGACCGTTAGAATAGTTCACTTTTTCGGGATAAAAAGCAGTCTATGTATCAAACATACATACCAACAAACATTCAAATTTATAATAATAATATTATTTATTTATGATATACTGTATCACACTATAAAGTGTGATACAGTATATCATCATAGTATCACAGTCATTTTATGTTTGTCATTTTTACAGTCATTTTTACTTAGTGAAGTACAAACATGAAATGACTGTTTTTAAAAAGCCAATCAGCCTTTATTTTCATACAATTTGTATCTCTATGATTTATTTATATACTTGCTATATTATATTAGTTCAGTAATGAACTGAAACTGTTTTTTTTACCATCAAAGTAGAGTTTACCGCAGCATACATTAACATTTCCAACCTGATGGCTTATAAAACTAGTTAATGAATTTTGATTATTATTCATTTTTCATATCAGATCCCGATGTTGCCTATATTAGCCATCAACACATCATTGTATACATGTCTACTTTATTAAAGTATTATATTACTATGCATAATATTATGATCTAAGAACTTGGATCATATTGATGACTCATTGTTAAGTAGCCAACTCACTAATGAATCATTGTTTACTGACCTTCACACTGTACACAGTACACACATTACAACACACAAGTACTTACATCTTAGTTTGTCCATCAGCTTGCCGGCGCACATCGTGGCGAGTGCTACTTTGATGGAAAACACTCTGATTTTCCCCACATTTTCACTGAAAAAAGAATATTGCAATCAAACTGGATGAAAATCACACTTTAAGGTACATATATGCAAACACGAGAAAGGTTATGGATAAGGAGGGTCAGCTAAAGCTTTAACCTCAAATTATCAGTCAAAAAACGCCTACTTCTAGGCATATCAATAAACATTTTGCCATTGGGAAAATCCCCGAACACTGCTTGCTAAACAAACATCTCTACAAAATAGGGATAACAGGCAGTCCTCTATGCAGAGTATGCATGGAGGAAATGGTAAACCTCGAGTGCACAGGCGTCACCCTGATACGAATGAAAACCCTGGTATTGCTGAAGTCCCTAGCAGAGGCTCTTAGCAGATTAGGAAGCTTAACCTGTTTCTGGAGGGAGGTGGGCTGGCTAGAGGAAAGGCCGCCATGGCTCATGCACAATGGTCTGCTTTAACTACTAACTTAGGCACTAAGTGCACAACCCAAATCCCAATTAATAGATAAATTTAAAGTTGTCAGTTGCTGCTTAGTGGAGCACCAACTCTTGGAGAATAAAAGGTACCAAACCAAAAATATCCTGCATTTTATTGTTTCCTAAAATGGTTTTCAATATAAGTCACCAAAATCTATTGGTGTGTGTATCACCATCACCAGTATATAAACTACCTGATGAGCTTATTCTTAATTGAATTTAACGTATTTTAAGCAAGTTGCAGTCATATTATTCAATGTAGAACTCACCCAGTACTGTATGCGGACAGCAACCAGTTCAACAATAAAGCTGAACACGCTTCAACAGACACCTGATGGGCGGGCGGCAGTCTTTTGTTCAAGTTGTGATACAACGAAGATACAAGAGTTTCCAGTCTTGTTACATTCACACATGCAGTCGGTTCCAGAGTGTTCAACGCATTTTCACGGAATGCCTCTATTACATTCCATATATCTATTACGTGTACTGAAAGAAAATTGATGTTTAATATAACAAATCATTTATAGTCCTGTTGTGTTGGTTGAATGGCTAAGGCCTTGCCTCTCAAGCATCTGGTTATGGGTTCAAATACATTTGATGAGTTGTAAAAAGGTGACTTTATCACATCATATGTACTTATTAAGTTTATCACCAACATCATTGAAGGAAAATGTTGTGCAGAAATGGTGTTAAATGATTTTTAGAAAATCTTCTCTGTCAGAGAAAAGGCCTTTGCTTTGCAGTGAGGTAGTAACAGGCTGGCATTATTGTTATGGCATTACAGAGATCTAAATAAATCATCAAAATCAATTATAAAAATCATCTGTGTATAATTCTTAACAGAAAACCAAAAGTTTAAGAAGTTTAAAATAAACTATTTCACTTTCCAAGCACTAAAAGAAGTTATGATACAATGTTGTTTATCAATAACAAAACAACAGAATTATTATGTCATCGTCAATAGTAATTAATCTGTGTCAATGACTTATTGAAACCTTGGTGTCCAATAAAACTACACACTAAGTTGTTAGTTCAACCCAGTTATAAATATTCATGACACAGTCTATTTGGGGCACATCAAAACAACAGTTTCATAATTTTGCAAGCAATAAACACCAATTTAAACCAATAAAAAAAGAATAAACTTGTTAGTTTATGAATGTATTTGTGTACCAGCCAACATGAATATGAAAGAATGTTTTTCAGACATAACTTTTTAGAAGTGAAATGATAAATAAAGTTTCTTCAAAACATAAATTAGACTGTACATTACTCACAGTTGCATTTCTTTTGTACATAGCGGAGCTTGCAAGCGGTCCTGTATGAGGCAAATCTGATCAGGTCAAAATTCTGCTCCCTCATCTCTTGAAGCAGCTGAGAGCGAGGGTCTGCAGAGGCGGAGCCCGCACTGGGGACCACTACCCCCCGCATGTCTCCCATACTGGGCACTCCACCCACACTTTCGCGTTCTAGCGACATTTTGACTGCTTAACAGAAACACTTCGATATAATTATCACCAAAAAACCGATTACCAAGGTGTGTATTTGAAAATTGATTCTACTTGACAACACAAAGATAAGATTGAAAGTGATTTGAGCGACAAAAAATATAAACAAGGCCCGCGGCCTCAGGTCGGCAAAAACATTTGATATCACTAAATTGTTACGAAATTCACGATGATAAAGAGCTCTTACCTTATGCGAACGATTAGCTCATAACTTTGTTGACATTACGATAATATATTCACGGCAAACTCAAGATTATTTCCGTAGTTATATCGATTCAAAGATATTATTAGGGAAAACTTAATATTTACTTGGTGATTTAATTATAAACGGACGCCACATTCACAGTTTCAATGCACGTTATTACTCCTTCCTTTGTTTATAGATTATTTTCTTGTCATATAATAAAGAGAATAAATTATAAAATTCATTTCTCTACGCCAATAAATTACGGAATATCGAAATCAACATGACAAGCCTGCCATTAAAAGTGCGTTCCTGATGTCCTGATATTTTAATAAAATTTTCTCTTTTAAAATATGTTCGAGAGTATCAGAGTATTCCTGAATAAATGAAATTGTAAGAATTACTTCTTCAAAATTTTGTATCAGTAGGGCTTTTTCAGTAAATGTTTACGACTTTTTAAATAAATAAAATTATTTACTTGTTATGTGCAACTGAAATTCTGTGTGTGATGGAGCGGAATGAGCAAATGTCATCCATAGACCAATTCTTATCCTTTTTTTCAGATGTATGTAGTTAGATACTTGTATTTATATATAACTTATACTGTTGGCATGCATGGTCAAATAAATGCTTTAAAATCATAATTCCAGCACTGAGTAGTACGCTGAGTCATTGCGTTGCTTTTTTGCCAGGCTCCAAACTTCAGAATAGGGAGCTAGATCTGGCTTGTGGTACATTTGCCAATCAACCGATACAATCTTTCCTTAACCTTGTTGGTGAACTTCAGAAAATATGTTTCAATCTCGTTTCTACCGGATCTATTGTGTCTGTGTCTCATTATTTGTACTACTAGTTGTGCCCTGTGTATTCACTAGCTCATAAGGGTCGTAGTGTGATGTTAAAAGTGTTAAAATAGCTAATAACCTTTCTCAACATTGATCTATTACTAGATTCAGAAATATCTTTCAAATCAAGCGTTTATACAACGTTTTCTTCAGAGATTAAAGCGTTTAAACAAATATACTATTCAGCCTTATTAAATTAGTATAGCATAGATTTAAAGCTTTGTCTATTATTCACTTGTCTTATCCATACCTACTGTGGCATATAATTTAACTATATTTTAAATGCGAAAGTAAGTCTATTTGTTTGTTACCTTATCAAGACTAAACGTTTGATGGGATAGTAATTAACTTTAATGAAGAAGAGTTTGGATCAGTGGCCCGTCGAGACAACCTCGTCAATCCCCTGCCCCCGACGCTTTGCTTGAGCCAGTAATATCTTATATCTATCAGATCCAGCCCGTCCCTTTGCTTTCCTCTAACAGCGACGCCCTAATCCAAGGCTTTTACTCCCTGGCTGGAGGCCTTAATTTTAAATTAAGTCCCCACAGGAATGTGTCCGGCTAAGCAGTTAATGACCCTGAAGGTTGCGAGGTGCCCGTTCCAAAAAATAAATACTTTTCAAAAGGCGTAGGCGAATAGGAATGACACGAATGATGCACGCTGCACGAGTGTTGATGACACTGACAGTGACATGTTTTCATTTTTCCGTAGTACCCAGTATACTATAGTAGTCTTTGCGTAGTACAAAAACTCAGTGTACAAAAAGTAGCTATTTATTTACTTTTATTAGATTTATCTGTGAAAACTGTTGAACAGTTAAGCACAATTCAATATTCATTCAAGGTATATATCTGACAGTGAACAAATTAACCCATTATACTTTCATCTAAAATATATAAGCTGGGATACCTGATGAAGTATTTGTTTATATTTTACTTTTTAGAACACTAGTGAGCTCATAAATAAAGTCCGAAGCCATAACAGGAACGTCATAATTACCCACCATGGATAGGCTGCAGATCCGTAGTGAAGTGTTATCCGTAGTTAGTTTCTTGGAAGATACCGAGGTATCTTCAAGAAACTCTAAAATATATAATTGAAGAAATTAACGAAGAAGTCGATATTGAAGGTGTGAAACTAAAACGCAAACGTAAATGGGTAAAAGACGTAGTTAAACAAAAAGGTAAATGGTTACGTACTACCAAATAATAAAAAAACAAAATGCAAACACGCTCAACGTCGGATAAAATTGACAGCTAATGACCTGAACTTAATTTTCTTGTTCACGTATCCAATACTTTGAACGTAAAATGTTGTAAGTATTAATGATTTTAATTAAAAATACTTCATGAAATACAATTACGGTCGCGAAAAACTTTTGTTATAACGTACAACATAATACTGAGCTATAAATTGCAAAAAATATTTGAGAATTTGAATTTCGCGGGCAGCCTCTATGCATTCCTCAATAAGTTGAATTTGTGGAGAATGTAGATGGCGCTACTAGTATCGATCTCCTACGAAAAAAGAGAGAATACTTTCATATTCGTTACATAGTATTGGAAAAATTATGTTGGGGTGTTTAAATTATTGATGTGTGTACCTACAGTATTTTATATCGTACCTAGAGATTGTTTTTGCAAACTCAAAGATGTTTTACCTACTGTTATATTTTATTAAGAAGGTTATGCCTTATAAGTTTATTTGTGGGTAGGTAGAACTGCATTCTGACATGGAAGTAGCAGTATAAAAAGTTAATATAGTTATCTAAGACATTTATTTATAAATGAACACAGTTTACATTAACATTATCTGCTGCAGACAACTCAATACAATAATAAAATTATTATTTACATCACTATTAAAAATCTACACATTTATTTATGAACAACAAAACACTACATTTTTACATTTTCTAATTATTTTTACTCGCCCGGAGCATTGCCATACACATTTATTTAAAAAACTATATAATTTTCATAAATAAATTAATAGACTTACATGAATATTCGTTTTGATTTTCTACTTAAAATGATTGTAGGACAAGGTTTAGGAGATAGGAGAACATATTTTATTTGTTATTTCGCAATAATACCTATAAAAATATTTAAGTGGGTGTACAAAACTTTAAGTAAATTAGCCCAGCGAGTATTGGTCTACCAGTTCTCGTTTTAGCAATAGTTTTGAAATTAGTAGAATGTAAATACTCTATATTGTAGTAGTAGTACAATCTAAATAACTTTTGATGGTGAATAACTTCTTGTTCACTACGTTTCTATAGCAACGAACGTTAAGTACCCATTTTTATTTGGCCGACCTGAGCCACATCATTGCCAGACATTAAAAAACTAAGACCATAACGTAATTATTTCGTTCAACTTCAAACATATAATATTTTAGAGTTAGTTCCATAGATAGATAAGAGATTGTTTTATGGCCCATCTGGGCACCAGAACATTCTCTGAATTATTCATAATCCTTTGAGAAACCAAGACTGTAAAGCCATTATTATAAAACTTTGACCTACGATAATCACGATTTGGGAGTTGCTTCATAGGTAAGGCGATTGGCACACTGCACCGCATCACGCAGTGTAGTTGTTATTGTGTTCTTACGTTGTTTGCAAGTATCTGTGTTTGTATAGAAAACATGCACAGTACTACAACACAGAAAACGCAATCACGCGCAGTGTTCGTCGTTCGTCGCGTTGCGTCGCGCACCCCGCCGCGTGATACAGTTCAGTGTGTCAATCGCTTAAATAAGTTTCATAACAGATTTTTATTTGGTCCACCTGGGCGTTACGTTTTACTCAAATAAATTATTTTAATAGAATTTTAACATAACATTCTCATGTTTGAGACAGTTCCATTTAGGATTAACGAGCATTTAGATAATTTTAGGGATGGCAATTATTTTATGCCCTTTCCGGAGGATCAAAGTATGTTTAAATCAAGCATACGTAACAAATTAAGTACGCTACAGTAAGCGGTATAGATATAAGTTACACGAGTGTACATTTCCCAGGTATACGTTAGTATAAAGATATATAGTTATTTACAAAATTATTGTGCTTGTCACAGATCTGTTTGCGAGTTGGTCCAGCCAGCGTAGGACGTAGATTATTTAGTAATATGCTTAACATCTAGGCAGAAGCGTATATAGTTATGTATATAATTCTCTACTTCTTGGTTTAAATATAGCTCTTAAGGTTAGGTGTAGGTAGCAGCGATTCTCAACTTGTCAAAAATTCTCAAGATTCTATTCCATGACGTACTTATTTGTACGGCTCACTTTTTTTATTTATGTGACCCATCTAGCTTATTAACTGAATCAAGATGGATCTTACTAACATCGTGAGTTGTACATCTCTGATCGGGATTTTCGTGTGGATTCTTTTTGTAAAGGAATCTGTACTTTGATGGGTACCGCAGAGCACCGCTTTTTAACGGTTCAATTCTTGATCAATGTACTGTTAGTATTTTTAGGGTTCGTTACTAAAATTATTATAAGGAACCCTTATGGTGTGTTCTTTGTTCTGTCTGTCTGTCACACCATTTCAGGAACATGTGTGCCAAATAAATACAGCCACAGTAAGGGGCCGTCCTTTACCCCTTTAGGAGGTCTACTGTCTATTATCATTCTTAGCGATCAAAAAGTGCTGATTCGCAGTGATTTTTGATTTTAATTGTTGAAGGTTGAGTATCGCATTTTTAACCAGATTAAATTGGTAGCACAAGGTTTTATGTGTAATAATCGAATTTTCTAACTATTACATTTAATTAAACTACATTATATATTTCTGAAAGTAGCATTCATCTCTCAAAATTCACATCTAGGTATATAAATAAATATTTATATCTTTAACAATAATAATCTACTTTTTTTTACTTAGGCATAGACGTAACAGAATATGATGCTTTTCTCTATAATATAGTTTCCGATAAATAGTTTGGCAGGACGATATGAGAACTGTTTACAACATCACTACTTTAAAACTACATGTTTTCTACGATGAATGAATCATCTTATTAAATTAGAGGAATATCTTACACTACAGATTTTATATACAGAACCCTTAGTTCCATTTCCACAGGCAGTGGCTTTCCCATAAAATGTACGGACATGCAAACTGCAAAAATCCTGGGCAGCCCCTGTTGGAAAAGTTGTCGTAAAAGAGAATTTCGTAAAAAGAAAATTAAACTGAGAATACATTAGGTAGGTTTACTAAGTTTGAAATTATACATTTCAATATTTCAGCAGGTACTTTGCCCCTGTTAAATATTCAGTTACGATTGGGGCCTCTGATTTCAGTTATGCTACTTACTCAACCGATCTTCGAAAAATTCCATTTGAAATTTCCCCGAAACTTTTCTAAAACAACGTTTAATTAGGTCGTGAATAGAAAACATTCCTGATACAAATTTCAATTTAAAAAATACTCAAACTTTCGAATTATTACGGGGTTTAAAAAAATTGGAACAGTTTTGACATTCGCGATATAAGTAGAATTCGGGAGCTATCTCTAACAGTTTTTGGCAAGAGTCAAGCTTCCTAAGACGAAGAGATAGAAAGTTATCTTCTTCATATTCTTGTTAATTCTTCACCACTTTACATCGACCATTCCCAAAGAATGGCCCTCGTTGACCTTCCTATCTTCAAGAAGACGTTCAGCTGTTTTTTCTTAGACATACAGCCAGTGTTTCCAAGTAAAGCGGGTGACAGGAGCGCCTCCTCTGATGGCCTCGTGCTCGGATTCCGGTGATATGCAGCAAGCTAGGCGCTGTAAATAAGAACAAGATTGATTGAATATAAAATATGATGCAACAACTTTTTACTTCTCCTTGAAAATATGGATAGGAAACCATATTACAATTGAGAAAAAAAAATGAAAAAATTGGGACATGCCCGATTCCTGCATCCCGAAAGTGCTTATTAACCAGTAAAGCGCCGAAACTATGATGCTGGATGAGTCCCATAATAATAAATATTAAAATTTCTCGGAATTCGCTTAACATACGTAATTTCCACTTTACGCCTCCTTGCAACACCAACCAAGAAGAGAAGAGAAAAAAAAATACAGATACAAACCTGTCGGAAAGTTCCAGGAGTGGAGATAAGCTTGTACACCGCGACAATCGGTATCATGAGGATTGAGGAGCAAGCCAGTCCCCAGCCCAGTACCACGGCCCACGGCGGGTATGTGTAGTGCTGGTACTGCAGGGGTTGTTGATACAGCAGGCCGAATACCACCACGCCCTGGAAAAAGATGAGATACGAACATTAAAATATTATGAAAAATATTAATGTAACGTTTTCTTTTGTTTATTGTGCAGGCATGAACGAGTATGTGCTGTTACTTTCCAACCGGGAAGGCATGCCTCTCTAAAAGGCATAGAGAGTAGAGAGATATTCATCATCATCTTATTATCATGATGCCTATCTTTATCCTATTTTATATGGGGTCAGCGCAGCAGTATTTTTGCTTCCATACAATTCTATTTTCCGTCATGGCAATAGTCAAGTATTTTTAGACATATTATCTGCTCAAGGAGAACATAGGGTTTTAAAATAACGAGCCTAAATTTCGTTCAACAAGATATATTTTTCCAACACAAGTGCATATATTTACAGTCCAGCTAAGTAATAAATTCGGAAAACAGAACTTAACATTAAAAAGAAAAAAGCCTTGATACTTACAATAATGAAAGTGGGGCTGACGAATTTCCAGCATATCCGCCAGTACAGACCAGGTCTGAAGCCCAGCATCTCTTCCACGTCATCAGAAAACCGCTTCAAGCCTGCAAATAATTCGATCATGATCAGACACAAAAACTAAAATACGGAACTCAATGGCAGGAGTGAAGGAGGTGGATTTTACCGTAGAACCAGGATACAGCAACCGCTTCGAAGAGAGCTGAGCACAGCAAAGATATACCAGCAGCATAAGTGTCCAGCAAATGGAACATGTAGATGCCACCCTGAAGATGAGATAAGAAGACTATTAATCTGGTGAATATGATAACTTACAACACTATTTACTAACATTTTATCACGGGTAAGTAGAGAGAGAAATAAGTATTTGGTTTGTGCCCGTGAGTCTAGCAGACCCTTGACGGGGAGAAATCGCCTGGTTTGAGGACAAGAGTAATAGGGTAAGGCGACTGCCTCTTCTCCAATAAGGATTTTTTTATAGGCGACTACCAGTTTTCCTTTAAACACCTTCTCAGATTCATGCAACATCTTACCGGGGTAACATTAATGCAGGCCACACAGAAAGACACGCAGACAACGATGAGCGTGAAGTGTTCCCGTCTCAACCAGGTGGCGCCACAAGCGCGCGCCTGATCTAGCAGGCCGGTGATCACGCACTCTAGACCTCCCATCTAGAAACAAAAGACATAAGCATCGCACCTGTATACCCTGAAGGGTTGGGCAGAGCTGCACTTATAGTAACACCCGCAATGCATCCCAGGGCACAAATCCAATATAGTTGCTAATGAGGAAATTCATACCGGAAAAACTCAACAACACTTTGCCTGACCTGGGAATCGAACCCAGGACCTCACGCTCAGCAGTTGGCGCTTGGAACCACTAGACCAACAAGGCAGTCTCTCTCAAACAAAAGACAAATCGAAAAATCGCGTACTTTTCATATGTCAAGATCAGCAGTGCTGTTAAGATCTCTCTGTGAAAATGTTGGTGAAGTGAGCTGCTATCCCATACTGCTAGTATTGACAGTTCACTTCACGCTCACTTCACCTAAGTCTTCACGGGGTGGTTTTTACAGAACAGACCGGCTGACTGTCGGAAGTGTTACTGGCTGGGGACCAGCATACCTACTTGCGAGAGGGTTCTTTCATGGAAGTTATAACGACTGCTGTATTTCTGGTTATAAGTATATAGATACCAGAGAAATAACAGAGATTTATTCGTTGTTACTTCGTCGTTCAAAGACGACGTTGTCTGTTTGTAACGCATCAGCAACCCGGTATAGTGTAAAAGGGGTTCCTTGTTACTCGCTTATTTTCAACCCTACTATAGTTTACAGTGCCACTTATAAACTTTAGATCTTACCCCTGAATCTAAGCCAAGCATGATAAGCATAAAGAAGAACAGCATTGCCCATAGACTTGCTCCTGGCAGAGTTGCGACCGCCTCTGGATACACTTGGAATACCAGCCCAGGACCTGGAAAAATGTATGCAGTAATATCAGGCAGTCCAAGCGAAGAGATCATAAATAACTACTTAAATAAATAATTTATTTTATTTGAAGTTGACTATATTACCCTCAGTAGCAACAGATGATATCGGTACTCCTTGCTTGTAAGACATGAATCCAAGGTATGTGAAGATTACGAATCCGGAGAAAAACGATGTGAAGCAGTTCACCAATGTTGTTACCAAGCAGTCTCTGAAATAATACATAGCTACTGTTTAATGTGGCTGGCTTGTTGTGAAACATCTATAGGCGCGCCTCGTGTCGTCACGGCAATCGTGCCTTCATGGTTTCCTACGCCACCGCTCCCGACTCCCTTGTGTGTGTGCGTATATAGTATATGCCCCCCTCCGCCGACCGACTGAGCGACTGAACGACCGACTGACCGAACGTGTGACTGACTACTACTATAAATAAATAACAAGAACTTATAATTTCACTCCATATTTTTATATTGGTTTTCTCTAATTATTTAATAAACCATAAATTTCAATGTTTCACATCGGCTGGGCGTCCTGGGACGGTCACCTTTTTTATACCACTTCGGGACAAAAGGGTTTCCTAGTTATTGTATTTTTTGGCTTTGAGCCACCATTACAGGCCAGCTCATTTCAACTTTTGCGAGGGGTATTTACTCCTAGCAGAATCTCTTCGTAATCAGATCCTTGACAAAAATTAAGGTGGCATTCAACTGTTATGGCTAGCCAGCTTTAATTTCAAACTTTATTAGTTGTTCGTGAAATATGATAATTGAAAATTCCGTACCTGTAGCAGTTGTTGTGAAAGGTGTTGTAGCTGGCATATGAAAGATGGACTCCGAAGCCAGCTCCAACCGAGTAGAAGATCTGAACTGCTGCGTCTACCCACACCTGAATTCATCACAATATTATTCGACTACCAACCAAGCTTGTTCTTTGGTTTTCATTCATAACTCACCTTTTTTACTGTAAAAAGATGCTATCACCGGATATCCCAATGCTGACAAGCATCTGCTCTTTTACAACTTTTGAAGTCATGGGTCATTATCAAATCACGTGCTGATTGTCATACAATGACGCAACTTTGGGTATTGCATGTAGACAGTGGATTGCCACTCTGCCAGTCCATGCATCCGATCTAAGGCAATGTGGATATTGTTTTTTTTTTAAGGCGATGATAACTTCAACATTAGGCGTTCCAGCATCATGCCTAACTGACTGGTGGTTTCAGTTCCCAACCTTTATATAGCCCAGGTTGAAATAAAGCTCAGTTTACATCAATAAATAAATAATAATAAATAAATATTGCTGGACAATCCACACAGCATCATCTAGCCCCAAGCTAAGCAGAGCTTGTGTTATGGGTACTAGATGACTGATATAATTAATACAATACATTACATATGTAGAAATTTTTAATTATACATAGAAAATACCCAGAACACCCGGAACAAATATTTGTAGATCGTAGAAACATTTGTCCCGAGGCGGGAATCGAACCCGCAACCCCACATCGGTCGACATTGCCTTTGTAACGAATAAGCCGACAAAGACAAGTAAGTACTACAAAACTAATCAAGTAACCAAATCATATGTACTTGTGTGTCCTTCAGTCTATTTAGTTCCGGCTGCAGGTAATACGCGATGCCCCTGGTGGCTCCAGGCAGCAGTAGACCTCGCGCCAGCAGGATCGATAGCACCACGTAAGGCATCGTTGCTGTCAACCATACCACCTTGCCTGCAATCCACACACATAGTATATCTAGTTGATCTCGATCTCAAACGGCATTGTTGCCTTACAGTGCAGTAAAGGTTGTATGCAATAGCGGAACGTTTTGCAAACAGGCTGGCTTCAATCACTCAAGGTGTATTAGAATTGGTTAGAATAAAGAACTGTGTAGAATATCTCACTTGTCTAGAAAAGAGATGATTCCTCAATGTGACGTGCTATTGTTACCTACTTCAATTAAACTCGTACAATTCAGCGGAGTCCTATTATTTGTAGCAATAAGCTCCCGATCTGATCCAGCTTCTGAAGTACTTACCAGAGCTTTTGACTCCCTTGAAGAGTGATAGGTACAGAGTGACGTAGACCAGTCCTAAGCACACCATCAGTTGCCATTTTGGGAAGCCGAGATCGTTCAGACCTTCAGAGTGTTGCATTTCCAGGACTGCTCGACTGAAAACAAATATTTATTTTTTTGTTTTATTAAGTATTCTGGAGATGTACAGTCTTGCTAACGGGAAAGAAGGTTCCATCTAATGTATGTGAAAAAAACCATCACTTTACCAAACCAAAGACCACATTATTTCCACCACATTTAAACAATAATGGATAATAAGGATGTTATTTTGGTATTGGAAGATCTTGTAAGGTAAACACTATTCCAAATTTAGGTGTGAAATAAAATAAGTTGTTGCCATATTAACTTTTATTCAGCGCAGTAGACAAATTACGTTACATCCACCCGTCAATAAGGGTCAATTTCCTGAAGCTCTGATTGGACCTTTTGTATCCGCCGGATGCTTTACGAAGGATATACAGGAAACGTCGGGCGATGATTGACACTGTGTAACACTTATAGTGTCGACTGATTTTACACATGAATAGTGCTCAGATTCGATTCGAGATTCAAGTTATTTTTACCAAGAGTAATGGTATTTTTATATCTTCGTGGAAGATCATATGGCTAGAACTTTTGAGATGACGGCAAATAGATATGTATGGAAGCAGAGATGTTGCGCCGACCACAAATAAATTGGGATAAGGGTAGGAGGATGACGACGATGATGATGACGACCATCTTCTTATCTTCTTGCGGGATACTACGGTAGTCCTGTTGTTTTGCTTCCACTGTGTTTTAATAAAAAAACAATCTTAATAATTTACTTCTTTATTTAAAAATCTCAATGGGTTAGAATGATGCTCAATATTCATGATGCTTTATTTTAGTTTCAAGTAAAAAAACATCGGTTAAAACTGAAAAATGGGTGTCCAGGATCATGTACTCAACTCACGGGTATGGGAACTCAGGTTGTGCGTCGATGAAATGTCCCTTCCATTCCGTATATAGGCTGGCTGGTAATTAGTGACAACGCCAGAGAAGTGAAGATCCTTCATCTTCTCATCTCTGGCGTTATCTCCAGCTGAATCACTATTTCATATCATGTTTAAGTTATTTGCCGCCATGCCATGGAAATTGCGGATAGGCTTACCTACTTAATACATATCTTGAATTATGGCACTTACTGAAAGAACTCAGAAGCCGGTGTGAAATGCGACAGCGGTCCTTGGTAGCGCACATCGGTCCTGTTGCTGGTGCCGTTGGCCTCTCGACCGGAGTCCCAGCACTGCTCAGTATTCCAGGCATTGTCGCAGTGCACCCAGGGCAGCTCCGAGCGAGCGGACGAGATCAGGAAGTAGAGTGCCCAGCCTGGATGGAGGTGAATAAAATTGAGATATCTACGAAATTTTTAGCAGGCACACGACAGTTTTGCCAATCCGTGATCGTACGTACAATTTTGAAAGTGTTAAATGTTATAGAACTGAAATAAGGTGTTTTTGAAAAAACCGAGTGTAGACCTTAAAAACTGAATGAACTTTAGGTGTGATTTTTATAGTTTTTGGAAAAGAAACCACAACTGAAAAGATCTGTGTTAAAGAGAGACATTGCCAAACCACAACTTGTTTCAATAGGTTTCAAATGGGCAATTAGGTAGATGATCAAGAGTAGGTGATCTATTCTGCAAAAATCTCCTATAGAAAACTTAGTGAGTGTGAAGTATAATACGGCCAATGGCATTAGTATAGGATGGTATAGCTCACATTTCACCTTCACTTCACCATCATATTAACTGGAGTATTTTCACAGAATAGCACTGCTGTTGAGAGCAAGTCTCAATGAAAACATCATCAAACTCTAACATCAAATCATCGCGTTGTTACGCTCTCAATTTGCAAACACGAGTACCAACATAAACACGTCTAGGTAAGTAGGTGTAAATATTAATGATAGACGTAACATGGCGCGTCAGTTCTGGAATGCCTTTAGCATTTGGATGGGTTCCAACACCGACACCCAGTTACTGTAACGGAAATGATCACAAAACTGAATGTGTCATAGTATCCCATCATTAATACGTTAAGCACACAAATGTACAGAGGCGAACTTAATGCCATATGCATTTTCTACCTGTCAAGTTTTAGGTGATGCAGAGACAAACAGTGGTAGGTGCATTTTCGTAAATAAAGTGAACCAAAAAAAGCATTACAATCATCATCTGCTTGACCTTCCCAACTATGTCAGGGTCGGTTTCTAGACAAACCGGATGGAGTTAAATTCCTGTATGGACTGACTGCCTATCTAAACCCCACAACCCAGTAATTGGGTAAAGAGCCTTTTGGTAAAATTGGTTTTTAGACTTTCAGACTTCTGATCGTGCTTTCTGAAGCACAGAGAAGTCTCGGTATTTAAAATATGTTCGTCCATCCACGGACCTGCATGCCTGTTATTATTTAGTCACAAGCCTCTCTACTATATGTCAAAAATTCAGCTCCAATCATCGTGGCTCCATCTCAAACACCAAATAAATAAACCCACAAATATATCGTACTGGTCATAATTACCGATGATGACGTTGTAGTAAAACGACACGTAGAAAGCCACCATGACCGCACAGAATCCGACACCTGTAACATAAGAGAAAAGTGGGTACAGTCAAGTGCATAAATACGTGCTCACGTTGTAAAATTCAAAAAGGATTCTCTACCACCTCTACTGCTATTGACTTTGAGGCACACTTTTTTGCCCGTTTTAACTTCACAGCTGTATAGGGAACGCTCAGTCCATTTCTCTGTGTCTATGCTACTCAAGAAGCACACGTATTTATGCTCATGACTGTACTATAAGCAACGGTTGTGTCAACTCATGTCGATATTAACTCACATTTTGTTTGTGGTCATTCGATGAAGGTTTACCGATAATCCTCACGTTTCGCTGAAATTACATACCTACTTGTACGCTTTATATGATACTTAACACGGGTGGTGATTGAAAACGTACATTTTTATACCATGATTTGTAAACACTTAAAAAACTATGATTATTGTCATCGTCTGCCTAGCCTATTTCCAAACTATCTTGGTGTTGACATTCAGTCTAACCGAATGCAGCTGAATATCAGTATTTTACGTGGAGCAACTGCTTATCTGTTCTCCACAACCCACTGGTGCGACCGCACATTGCACTCTTGAGAGTGCTTAATTAAATGATAATAAATATAACCACATTTTACTTTAAGTTCAGTTCACATTCAGACTGCCTTATAGCAAAACCTTACTTATCATTACTTGAGATCGTGGACTCAATACACGTATTTAGTGAAGTAGTAAGTATAGTTTCCTTCGATATCAATCATGTCTAATCAATCAGTGAAAGGAGTACGGCGACAACAACATTTACGTCCTTCGACCCGGATGCACTGGGTCACAAGATACGCTTTATTTTCTTATTTCATAGGAGTCGTAAGATCATAAGAAAGTATCCTTATTAACACAAGTTTTTTTTATCATACCTTTGAAGAGCGGACATATCTTCCACAACGTGATTGGTCCTTGTCGGTTGTACTGTCCTAGAATGAGCTCCATGTAGAACAGAGGCACGGCTCCGAACACCAGCATCAGCGTGTACGGAATCAGGAACGCTCCTAAATACAATTATGTACAATTATATATTGCAACTGCGATAATTCACAATATTGGAGAACGCAGTATACAGGGTCAGCTCAGCACATCAAGCAACCACAATGTGTCAAATTTCTTTGAAAGATTTTCAACTTTACAACAAAACGGCACGGTTGAAAAAATAATATGATAAAATACGAGCCTTATAGACTTAGTGACAGACAAGTTTCCACACGTTAATAAATATTAACTTAAAGCTATCGTTTATCGTTTATAATTATATTATCAGCGAAAGGATTAATTAAAGAACAACACAAACAATTTCACTTTTAATTGAATTTTCTGAAGAAACTATAAACCCTTCTCTCTCATTGTTGGAGTGGTGGTAATTCTTGGATCGAACCAGTTGATAAGATTCATTCTCAGTATCTCGTTACACGGAGTTTAGAAATAGTCGGTGGTAAAAAAAAAACAACTTTCATTTATACATCTTGTATGCCAATAAATAAAATTGAAGGGTATGTTTGGAAATAACAGAAAAACCATTTTATTTCATTATTATGGGCTATCTGTCTGTCTGTAAGGAAACGGCTGGGCCGCTTATGACGGGACTTTCACTGGCAGATAGCTTATGTAGGAGTTACTTCGGCTACTTTTATTAAAGAAAAGTATTAGGGTTCCGCACAAAAAATGAAAAACGATATTATGTTATATTCCCGGCGTAAACGTTGCGGGCGCAGCTAGTTTTGGTTCGTTGAGTAAAAACAGACATGAGTAGAGGACGAAGAACTTTGCATTACATTGAAGTATTAAATGCTATTGAGAAGTAATATTAGGAGACCGCAGAAAGCAGACGTCAGCCCACGTCACCTCTTGGTGCCCCAATCATATTTTTTTGGGACTAACCCGTGACACTATCCCCAAACAACTGCAACTCCTGAAAACCAGAATCAGCAGTGGCGACCACCTGAAAAACGCCGAGACAATTAAACCCGACGAGTCCCGGAGAATCGATTTAACTGTCTTGGATCCCGCAATGAAGTTCATCAGAAAAGAACAGCGGCGGAGTTAGAAAAAAGCCTTGCACTTAGTCGTTACACTGACATATATAGGGTGGTAGAGATATTGACGCACAAATTAATACCATAACGTCAATACATGCCCCCCGGGAACCCCCAGTGTTGAAACGTTTCATCGGCTTTTTCCTAATTTTTACGTTTAATTCTTATGTGTTTTTTTCAACTCTGAACTGCAAAAAGTCATGAGAAAATCATAATTTCTATATATACCGATGGGATTTTAAATTAAAAAGTAATTTCATCGCTGGGACCCCCCAGAATCATGTAATGAGCTTACGGTATCAGTTATTGCATCGCCGTCCCTTCTACTCTGTATAGCACCATATACACACTAAAACTGACGTGTCCTAGTTCAGGATACAAGAGTTATCCGTACAATTATAATAAATAAATAAAAAATCCTCCAAAGAATTCCAGCCCTCTGTCTGTTTACATCCATTTTGGGCCAGCCGTTTTACTGATGTCGTCCGCCCATCTTGCAGGTGGTCTTCTATTGTGGCGATTCCCCCCTGGACGTCTCCATCGTGTCAATCTTATGGTCCACCGCTCGTCTGACAGTGCAGTACGATATCTGAATCGTATGAGAATCCGTAAGATTACAGACAGACAGACATATAATAAACAAAATCCCGAGAAAAACCGTCGGGCATTAAGTAGTGCACCAGACACAAAACCCGTTCCTCCTTTTTCTATGGACGATGAGGTACTATCCACCCTGTTCCTCATACCCCCTAAAATCTGCATTGTTCCGCAAGCGCTACGACCCATATATTACATATACTAAAATGTTTGCATATTCAATCATTCTTTATCCAAGAGGCAAGCATTGAAAGTCATAAACCATTGACATGGAAACTAAAGTCGTATAAAGCCTTCCGTGTAGGTATGTCATGAGAATATAATGCTTGTAATGTGCACTTCGGAAGATTATCTCGCAATTTTGGCTCAGCTATCTATATACATAAAATGGTAAACTGACTGTGTGACGCACGGCACAAACCGCTGGACCTTTTATTTTTGTTTGGGGGGTGAAACCCCCTAAAGGCACCCGGCCTTTATGGACAAGATCAGGGACAAGCCCGCTACACAATAGTGTGGCGGGCTTGTCCCTGATCTAACAGTGGCAACCATCAGAAAAGCGTCGAGATAATGAAGCCCGACGAGTCTTGGAAAAACGATTCAACTGTCATGGATCCCGCAAAAGAAGCCCGCATAAGATCGGGGAGTATGGGAGTCTTACCTCACTAAAACCACCTTGGTGGTCAACATCAACACGCGGAAGGTGACACCGTGTCCTCTTACAAGACCACCCCGGTGCCCCCTTTGTGCAACGCCTGTCAGGGTACATCCCTGGGGAGACTGTATAGGGGTCTCCCATAAGCTTCAGTATTAACGACAGAACGTGACGATTTAAATTTTACACATATACTCGTATAGTTCAGGCTCCACTGTGGAAGGACTTTTGTAAACTCCAACCCTAAGGGGGTAAAATAGGTGATAAAAGTTTGTATGAAAGTCCAACAGTTCCGAAGATAGGAACTTAAAATTAAGTCTCGGAATTTTTGACATTTTCGCCCCCGAAGGGATGAAAAGGGGGCTGACGTTGTGTATAGAAGTCCTTCGTTTACAAAATAAAAATACTCTAAGCGGACGAAGACGAGGGCAAAAGCTAGTTTGTTACATGATAAGAACACATGTGATTAGGCTTCGTTTGAGTCTGAAACTATTGAAAAGAGAGCGAACACCGTAGATAGAATATTATAGTAAAAACAAAATTTTATTTACAAACAAAGTAAGTTGTAAAATTATAATTTAAATAACCCCGTCCCTCTGCCTACGTTTCTTTTTGGATAAGACGTCCGTGATGTCAGGTTTAAAATCTATATAAAATTGTATGTAAAAAATAAATAAACAAGAAAAACATAATCCACTACTTTTTAAAGGTCGAAGCGTCTCGTATATCGGATAAATTATTATTCAGTAAATGGTTTAAACTCACCACGTGCAGACGTAACGAGGTTACCGTTAATAATATGAAAAGTGCACCTGTGCGAAAAGTCCGTATGTCCTTGTCCTTTAACCTTGGTACGTTGTTAGTAGATTATGGAAATATTATCGCAAGAAGGGACGTCTATAGCCCGTTTGCGTATTTGATATCATCTTGGCAACATCCCGTTCTAATGATCATGACGGAACTTTTACGACATTCTCAACACAATAGAAAAAGTAGGATATTGGAAAACAGAAGAAAAACGCACAAAAATCATAATGACAATACCAAAGTAGGGAACGCTTTATGGAGCTATTCTAAAAACATGACAATGCAAAAGTTTGACGGTATGTGCGCTTGTGTGTACGTTTGTTACTCCTTTACGTTGAAACGCCTGGACTGATTTGGGCAAAATTTGTTATGAAGATAGCTAGACTTTTTATACCGAAAAAGGGAATTAATCCTTAATTAAAATATAAATTTCCAATTGTCTTATATTGACTTTCTAACAGTGGTTAACACTGTGGGGCGCGGTAAGTCTACCTATGAAACTAAGCGAATTGCCAGCAAAACCACATCACAGTTGCTAGCACACAAAATACCTTAAAAGTAAAAAAAAAAGAAAAAGCACAACTTACCGCCGCCGTACACATTACAGTTTCTAGCACACAAAAAAACCCTTAAAGATACCTACAATATAAAAAAGAAAGAAAAAGTACAACTTACCGCCGCCGTTCCTGTAGCAGAGATAAGGGAAGCGCCACACATTCGCGAGGTCGACTGCAAAGCCGATGATGGACAGCAGAAAGTCAGCCCCCGTGCCCCATGTCTCCCTCCCGTCGCCTTCCTCTGACATTAATCATAAGTGTACAGGTATTTGAAGTAAGCTGTTTGTATCACCGTTCCCTTCATTATATAACATCACGCCTGTATTCCTTAAAGGGTAACGCAGAGGTGTACTTATACACCAACAACTTATACCCTTTACAACCACATTTAAATAAATGTTTCTTCTTTGTTACATTTTACCGGAATTTGAATTCGTATTACTACAAATAGAATGTACAGGTCACGTTTTATTGAGAGTTTATAATATCGCGACATTTCTTATAATCTTTGAAAAACGTGTAAACGTGCTCACACTAAACCCAAATTTCGGCAGTCAAGTAATCGGGCACAAATCCAGACACTGCACCGTGAAGTGCTACTAAGAAATTCCAGATGTCAAAACTAAATAGCATTTTAGTTGGACCGGGAATCAAACCTAGGACCTCGTGCTTAACAGTCGCGTCTACCACTAGACCAAAGAGGCAGTAGCAGTCTTAGGACGAAAAAAAACCTATTATAAAACTATTAGATAAAGAATTTAAGTTCCACCGCAAACCAGTTTATTTTCAAAGGAATAAAATTCAAAGGGCTTAAAGAATTATTAGGTACCTGGTTTAATACTATTCGCTCTGAGCTTTTTCGAATTTTCACTGTAGAATTCTTCTTCTATTTGTATTTTTGGCTCCTCTGAAATTAAAACGGTACATTCAAATTGTGAAATCTAAAGGCCAACACAGATAAACGTTATCTGACACTATTATCTACTTACTCTTATAACAAGATAAGGTGACCACCGAACCTTTCGTTGATTTGTTATCTGAAAAAGTAATTATCGATTTTTATAATTGGACAATAAAAAAAGAACTATTCTGTACACCCATCTTTCTTGCTACATTAAATAATTTAATTTAATCTAACGGTCCGATAGGCTAGTAACTATTCTGCGTTTGCGACTTCATTTCCGATATTGTAAACAAACGTCTATTATTGGAAAAATTACTTTAACACCCACACATAAAGGTTACTTCGGCTACAACTTCAACAGTCTTTATGACTTTTTCAATTGTGTTTGTACACATCACGCCTGTATTCCACAAAGTGTGAGGCAGAGATAAATCTGTAGTACACCCACATTAAGCCAGTTATGCTTAAGTTCCATGTAATAGGGTGCGAGCCTATTACCACTAACCGGGCAGAAATACAGACGCGGTGCTGCTATTACGCAAATCCTTATGGAAAATCTCTAAAAATCTTTGCACGACACGGGAATTGAACCCCGTACCTCATGCTCATCAGTAGCGCATACGACCACTAAACCAATGAGGCTGTAGTGCAGTGTGTATATATATGGCTATGTGAAAATAAAATCAATTTGAAATACGGATTTGAATATGTAATATGAACGTTTACCCATAAATGCTAAGTCGATGGTCATTGCGCGATAAAAATGCATCGCCATGATCCATTATCTGCAAACCCGCATACAATCACGAACTACCTCGGCATGCACCCCAAACTCTCCTTCATTAATACAGCTCGTCAATATGCGAATAGTCCTTATATCCGTGCATATAAATGAGCCCTAACTCACCCTAATACCGTTCATTCTTACACCTACTGCGGGATCTTAATAACGTCACTGGCATCCGAGCCGGGGACTCCATAATAGGATGCCAATGTGGAAAAATGCCGCAATAATCCTGAGGTGCGAATTCCATTGGAATTCAAAAACGGTACGTTAATGTCGGCACGGAATGGATTGGTATTTCATATTATTGAAGTATGCATCGGTATTTTTTTATATTGATTCGATTCGCGTCGTGTATGGAAATTTTAATTATTCAGAAATGTGGGCGGGCATTGCTTGTTGCCACGTGTAGTTGGTTATTTTTTTATGTAAATTGCGATGAACCTTTTGAAATATATTTTCAAGTTCATGAATGTTGCTAGTATAAATTGATTGAGGAAATTTTGAAGACTGTTTTGTTTGTATTGAGTTGTACAGAGGCCATCATATCAAGCTACCCCATGCTGTCAAATTTCTTTGATAGTTTTTCAACTTTATTACAAAGGCATAAGGTTCATTTTCAACTTGATGTGCTGGCGTCTGTACATTAGGTATTCTGGATAACTCTTCTTTTAAGCTCAAATATTTCAGGAATTTACGATTGAATAATGTGAGAAAAATAATGGGAACCGAACTCACAACCGACCTCTCATCCGATAGCAACAGCCACGCAACCATTTACAAAAAATGCATTATTTTTACACCCGAATCAGTTAGACAAAACTCATTTTCCATGAACTGAAATCTCATAACATATAAGTTTTAATACAACTTCAAAACTCAGCCACACAATAGAATAAACTACTGCAAAAAGCAAAGTTTGAAGACCCCATTCGTTGAAGAAACTCAATAACATGCATATAGAGTATAATCAAGTGAAACCTTCTTGTAACTTATACTTTGATTAAAATCTAGACTCTTTTCACGACTCCCTAGGTTTTCATTAAAACTTTTAAGTATATTAAATGCTAGACGATACGTGCTGGATTATTTTTGTACTTAGATATCTTAGTGCAGGGATGGTGAACCTTTATTTGTAAACGTTATCATCATCATCCTCTTGCCCTTATCCCAATTTATTTGGGGTCGGCGCAGCATGTCTTCTTCTTCCATACATTTCTATTTGCCGTCATCTCAGAAGTCACCTCCTTCCTAGCCATATCATCTTTCACACAAAACATTCCTCACAACATGATCCTAAATATAAAGTCCTATGTCACATACGTCAGTGGTGACCAAGCCAGTATAATCTGACCTCTTTTTCGATTGAAACTCAATTCTACGTAAGGGGTAACCTCGTCACGTAAGTGAAAATATCGACCATTTGGTCGACTAAATACTATAAAACACTATTGCATTGTTTAAGTTTTCTGTGAAGAAAAATATTCATGAAGCGACTCACCCAGCGCTTCATGGACTGTTCTACCGCTCATCCTAACCCCTTAGTGTCATCGGCCGTCCGATACACTCCCTCGCGAATAAGTACAGTTCGAAGACCGAAACACACACTCACAGAGCCAGATGATCCTATCACTCTCCTCCAGGAGAGCGATAGGGCCACCAGCACTGTTCGCAAACAAACAACGGACATTCCGTCCTCGCCGCCGAGGCCCGTCGCGACGACCCCGTCAATGCCCCCCTCCCGACCCTTTGCTAGAGCCAGCCCGCGAAGCTGAGCCGATTAATGTTTAAAATGTCCCTAAATAATGGAACAATCAGATCCAGCCTGTCCCTTGCTGTCCTCTTCAGCGACGTCCTAAGCCGAGGTTCGTACCCCGCAGGGGGTGCCCTTAGCGATAGTCGCTTAGCTTATAAGTTTTTATGCCTGGCTGGAGGCCTTAATTTTAACTAAGCCCCCCACAGGAAAGTTCGGTTGAGCAGTAAATATCCCTAAAGGATAAACTGCGAAATGCCCATTTTTTTTAAAAAAATAAAAAAATAAAGAAGAAAAATATGGTAACTCTGATGCATAATTATGCTAAAATAATAGTAATAGTCATTACAAGAGTAGAGGAAGACCAGAAAAACGATGTGTGGATTGTCTAAAAGATAATATGGCTACGAAGGAGATTACTAGTGTTGTGACGGTGAAACATGTATAGAAGATATAGACACGCTGGGTAGGAGGCTGTAGGAAGGGCAGGACGTGATAAAAATTGATTGGTCACAGGCCAGAATTAATGCCAAAGTACCTATAATTGTGTAAATATATGTGTATTCAAATCTGCTGTCAGAATACCTAATTGAGACAAGTTCTAAAAATTCAGAATACACGAGCGAAAGATTAATGCAACAGCAACCAGGTGTTGTTTTAATCTATTGTCTTAGTCTCTAGATATTTAAAAATCTTAAGTAGTTAATAAATATTGAAGTAATCAAAAGCCGAGATGTTGGTCTCAGGAGACGTCTTCCGTTTGACCGCATTCAGATTACCAATCCCGAGGTTTTTATTTGATCTCTTATTTATCTGCAGCTGTTTTGAAATACGTTTCTTTTTAGATTTTTTTTACAAAAGAAATATGGTGAACTTATGTTTTGATTTTGTATATGTGTACATATATGTAGATAGTTTGTGTGTAAATAGTTAGTTCATCATCTGCCTAGCCTTTTCTTAGTTGGGGTCGGCTTCTAGTCTGAATGGATGCAACTGAATACCAGATTTACATGGAGCGACTGCCTATCTGACCTTCACAACCCACAAACTGGGAAACCCCTTAGTAAGACTGGTTGTCAGACTTTTGGGCTTCTACATGTAACGACTGTCAAAGACCAACGGCTTAAAGTGCTTTCTGAGGTACGGAGTAGTCTTGATATGTTACGAACAGTCACCATCCACAGACTGACCTCGGCAAGCGTAGCTTATCTTAACGCAAGACCTCATACAACTCAATTCTAATTGGGGTGTATGAGGTTCTAATATGGATTCATAAGCACAATACAATGACCAACACCTATTTTTTTTAACTACTAACTATAACTATTAGCTTACTATTTTTATTAAGAAAATAATGTCGACCCTCACATTACATTATGCAAATAAATTATTGAGTCTTATTGCCTTGAAATATGCTTTCATTTTCTTTGGCTCAATCGGCGGTCAGTATGGCACACACAATACATAATTTTGAAATAAAAACCCATATTAAAATTACTGAAATCAATTCAGTAGTAATTTATGAATGAACAAACTATGTACTTTTAAAACTTGCGTTTAATCTGATACACCTTTAATCAATTTCTGTGCGCTAGTCTCACAGAGGCGTGAGTTTTTGTATGTATGTAGTCTCATAAAAACTAGAAAATGGCTAAGCCAATCTAGTTAGGTATATAATGTGTGATTTTTATCAAATAATCTTCGATTAGTAATGGAATGGTGAAATAAGTACTTGGGCTCCCAAAAAACATACTAAACATTTAATATTGTGTAGTTAAAGAGATTATTTTAAGTTCAAAATCATAATTCTGTTGAGATTATTGTAAAAGCCAATTCGAAGTCAAAATAATATCCCAACATACACAGTAAGCAAATCCATGTGTTTTTTGGGTATGTACCTCCAGTAGTGAGTTTTACAGCTAGAAGAGCAATTTGAGTAGGGAAGTACTGTGATACCTTTGACCTACATGGATATTGAATATGGTAATGACTTATTAAGAAATAAACACAAATTCAAATTTATAATAAGGAAACAGATGAGACCGACTGATGGCCGTTGGCTGACTGGTGTTTCGCTTGTATTAAAAAGAATATGTCCTGCCATTATGATATAAAAATCCCTTTTATTACACAATAATTCAGGACGATTAGGTTTCTTTACTACCAACAACACCCAGAAAAAAAGCCAAAGCTTCATCAAAAGTCTATTAGAAAAATTGTTCAATTTTCCAATAAAATTAATTCACCAGTTAAGTCAAGGAGGCCGCTAAACAAACTTTTCCTCCAAGTCAAACAAGAGTTGCGGAATAAATAGTGAAGTGGCAATAAGTTTCTACTCGAGTGCCGCAGCGCCACCTGGCGGACTAACGAGTTTTTAATATATTTCGCCTCTAGTTGCGCCTCGTTATTCAGTTGAGTCGATACTGTATTTATTGCAATACAATGGAATGAGTTCCAGTCCAGTAGTTGTTTATTGGAGAAATATTAGTCTAGAAGTAATTGATAGATCGTTTGTTATCAACTTTGTAAGAGGGAAATACTATGACGTTTTATTACTGCAACTGACGGCTTAATGCGGTGTTTGGCATGTTTCTTTCCTATATTTACTTCGAAAGGACTGTACATACCGCATACCGAAAACCCGTTGTGTGCTAGCCAAACAGTACCTACCATAAATTACACTCCGTTTGCCATCGCCATATCACTGTCATATCACTGGCATCGCAACACTGCAGCGTGGGGTTAACGCGCTTAAGAAAGTACATTATCGTAAGCACTAAAGTCACATACCGAATGCTTCGCGTGCTGCTAGCTGAGCAGCACCATAATTCCTCACCGTTTGCCCATCGTTTATCCCATTGGCACCGTGACTCAGCAGTGCAGGGTTAGAGCGCTTATAATAAATACTACATCATTATAATTTTACAATAACATACCGAATGCCCGTGGTGTACTGCTTGCTGAACAATACCCATCATCCCTTACGCTTCGACCACCTGGAGTCCCACTGGCGCCGCGACTCAGCAGCGCGGGGTTGGCGCGCTGCTCCTCATATGACGGCGCCGTATGGGTCACCACGCCGGTGCCGCTGAGCGTAGCCTGTTGAGAAAATAATGGCAAGCATGAAATTAGACAGTTAATCTTTCAGGACTCATTCATTTTGTGACCGAAAATAAAAGTCAAGTAAATCTTCTTCTTTCTTCTTCTTCTAAGTAGAAGAAAAAAATAACACCCTGAATGTACTCCAGATATAACTTCTTTATTGACCAGCATTTTATGTTTTGGTTGCATCATTTTTTTCTCTTTTGCGAGTATTTTTTTTATCTTATATTTTTTTATTTATACACAATTTACAGGATAACTAATTGACTTTAATAACAACAAATAATACTAATATGTATAAATAGTACTGTATAAAAAGGGAATCATATGGCATCATAAAATTGATCCGCATCCCTGCTAACCAGATAAGTGCCCAAAAACCTTGCAACATTGTCACGTTGAAAATTACTGCTGATTCCATGAATTAGAATTAATTTGAGATAAAGAGTGTGGTTGTCTTGATGCCTAAAATACGAAATAAGTTTTCATGGCTAACTAGATAAAGTCATAGAGCGCAGCCAGAACCGCAAGCCCGGCTACCTTAAATCTGGAAATACGCCACAAAATGAAATAGCTCGTTAGGTTTTCTTGAACCTACCTAATATTCACCGATAACTCAACCAATAACGTGGGTTGAGCATTTGAGCTCAATATTGTCGCCCCCGCCGAGTTAAGGAACACAGTGATTAACCTTTAAAGTTTACCTACTATCAAGTTTCTGTCGACTTGTTACTTGACAGCCTTCGGTTATATAACACGATCATCAGAACTGCGAGTAACTTGTGGATAATGAGATGGACGATGTTTATAAATATAGATTTTGCTGTATTATAATTTTGCTTTATCGAATGTTTAGGATCAAAGTAAGGTTTGATTGTTTAAGTGTGCGTATAAAGAAATAAAATAATTTCAGCCGCGCACTATTGTTCATCTTAGAGAAGGCACGAGCAAAAACGCCACGCGTGTCGGCGATTTTAGACTTATATTAATTTATTGTAAGTCCATGTTACACCTTAAGATTTTTGTCTTCTCCGATGTCAGTGATATCTAAGATAGCCTTAGGATGTACATTTTTCGTGTATTCTTAAAAAAAGTCAATAAAAGCAGAAAAATATAAAGAATTTCACTTTTTGAATCCTTCAAAATATTGAATAATTAAAAAATAATGAAATTATTATTTTTGAGCACTGTAAAACAGTAAACCTGTTTTTGTTGTGTCCACGTCACGTCGCCATAGCTAACTAAATAGGAATAATAAGTTGTTTTCTCAAGTAAGTGAGTGTCTTTTTTTTTTGAGAGATAAAATTTTGAAATCATCATCATTAAAACAGCCACATTGGTACTTTCCCGGATTTGAAGGCAAAACCTCGCGCATGATAGGCGAGGTGCTAAGTACTGCACAATACGCTATCACGACAACACTTTCCTGTTTAAAAACATAATATCACGCCTGTAGTCACCAAAAGGGTTAGACAGAGGTGTACCTACAGCATACCCACATTTTGCCAGTTAAGTTTAAGTCCCACGTAATAGGAGCGAGCCTATTGCCATTAACCGGGCACTGATCCAGTCTCCGGACTGCTACTGAGAAAATCCTGATGTGTAAACCCAACCTGGGGTAGGTTGAGTTTACACATCAGCTACCACCACCTACCTTCTACTACTACTATTTAAATTGAAGATACTCACCATGGTGGGTACTTTGTCGTGGTACTCTTGCTCATAGCTGATGGCGCGCGTCCGCGTTTGGTCTGTCTTGTGCACCACAGCGTCACATGTTTCTCGCTCCTGCCACAGTGGCACCAGAAACAAATACAGATTAATCTTACAAACCCTGATCTTTGGAAAGACCGACCTCACAAGTTCAACAAAATATTTTGCTTGTTTGACGCGTAAAAGTATTTTTAAAAACTAATTTTCAAACTAGATACAACTTTCCCCATTTAGCAACATTTGTGATCATTTATCTTCATTCATCATTATTTATCATCATTTATGATAATGCATCATCATTTATCATGATTTAACATAATTTATCATTATTTATCATCATTCATCGTTAGACTGTTCTTACGTCAATCACTGCAGCGCCATTTGTCATGGAATGGCGCTGCAGCGATTGAGCATGTCAAGATAATGTTTTTATTTTGTTTGTGTTGACAGTTTTTAAGCATTTATAACACTAATTGTTAATAACAAAATGGACACCACGGTCTGAATTAATAAAGTATATTATTATTATTATTACTTATCATCATTTAACATATTTTTTCAACGTTTATCAGTCGCTTTCGAAAAATTCGAAAAATCGACCGCTTGATTCTTACGATTTAAAGGTGCCTATTCATTAATAAAAAAAAAAACTATTCTGTTACTGTCCCACTGCAGGGGACATTGCTCTCCTCATACAGAGAAGGCACGAGCATTAATCAGCACGCTCGATCAAGACGGTTGGCAATTCCAGACTAATATTGGTCTTTACCTATGAAATTGCCATTCTGCAGTACTGGCCATTTCAAATCAAAATATTTTTTGTTTGGCTAAGAATTCTAATTTCAAATTAATTTTATTTAAAAAACATGGATTTTTTTTTCCAAAAGTAGTCATTTGTTTATTGATTAGTGTTACATTTTCATCGCATTTAAATCTTTTTCGTCATCATGGATACGTTAAAAATTCGAGTAATTATGGAATATGAGTACCGTCGTGGCAGCAACGCGGCACAAGCGGCACGCAACATCAACGACGTTTACGGAGCTAACACTACAAACCAACGCACTACCTGTTATTGGTTTGCTCGCTTCCGTTCTGGAAATTTCGACCTGAAAAATGAACCTCGCGGTCGTCCGAAGACTTTGGTCGACAATGACGAATTAAAGGCGATTGTGGAAGCTGATGATACACAATCTACGGCTGAATTAGCAGCAGCTTTCGACGTTAGCGTCAAAGCAATATTGGTCCATTTGCGTCAAATTGGCAAGGTAAAAAAGCTTGACAAATGGGTGCCCCACGAACTCAATGATCGCCTGCGCGAAGTACGCGTCGAGACGTGCCTTGCACTGCTCAACAGACACACAAATGAAGGAATTTTGAACCGCATTGTTACCTGCGATGAAAAATGGATTCTGTTTGATAACCGCAAGCGCTCAGCAAGTTGGTTGGATCCTGGTTCAGCACCTAAACAATGCCCTAAACGAAAACTTACCCCAAGAAAAGTGATGGTCACTGTTTGGTGGTCTAGCGCCGGTGTGATTCAACACAGCTTCTTACCAAACGGGGTGAGCATTACTGCAGATGTGTACTGTGAAGAATTGAACACAATGATGGAGAAGCTGGCACATCTCCAACCAGCATTGGTCAATCGCTCGTCTCCGCTGCTCCTGCACGATAACGCGCGACCTCATACTGCACAGCAGACGGTCTCCAAGTTGCAAGAACTGGGGTTGGAAGCTCTCCGTCATCCGCCCTACTCACCAGACCTTGCGCCTACAGACTACTACTTTTTCCAGAATTTGGATAACTTCTTGGCGGGAAAAAATTCAATACCCGAGAGGCAGTACAAAATGCCTTTGAAGAATTTGTTGCCTCCCGTCCAGCTGATTTCTTTAAGAAGGGCATCAATAAACTGCCACTGCGTTGGCAAAGATGCATTGATTGCATGGGTGATTACTTCGATTAATACAAATAAAAAATACATGAAAAAAATTCATTTCATTTTTTTCATACAAAACGGCAATTTCATAGGTAAAGACCTATTATCAACTATAAAGTCCAGGTTTCCTCACGATGTTTTCCTTCGCCGATGTCAGTGACGTTCAAGGTAACCTAAATAAGTACATATGAATTGAAAAATTCACATTGGTACTTGCCCAGGTTTTAACCCACAACCTCGTGCACAAGAGACGAGGCCTAAAGCACTGGGCCATCACGACATGAACGTAAGCGAATTATTAAGCGAATTCATATAGAGATAAGATAGAAAAGTACGTTTACAAAAATACCAACTAGATTTTAAGCAAGTACTCGTATGATAAAAACCCCTCTCTCTCGCTGTGAGAGATTGGTGTACATTTTATTTTCCAATCACTACCGTACCGATTCCAAGGCAGTAAACATGTTTACTGACAAGTTCTAACAACTGCTTACCTGTGCGTGTGGTGGGGAGGAGCCGCGTCGGGAGCCACTACTAGACGACCTGTTGCTGGCCTCTGCACACACAAACAATACAAACTAGTCATTAAACAATCAGTTGATGGTTCTGTTACGTCAAAACGTTATTAAAATCGTAACGTAAAGGGTTAGGGAACACAGGTTTTAAAACAAAACATGTTTAATGACGAGGGCTTTTTAAAGCGCCCGTAAAGTATCAATTTTAAAAGAGAATAAAGACAGATATATATTTTTAATAACAAACATAACTCAACTTAATAGGTTATCTTAAGTGTTACTCGAATATTACCGATAATCGATTCAATACAGGGTGCACAACACAACACCATGACTTCATAACGTAAATAGATTTTTTACAGTTTCAATTTAAAAAAAAACTATGGAAAATGACTAACGAATTAATAAAAAGTCGATGAAAAATTTCAGCTCTCCACCGTGAATATTATAGAATGTCCCGATAAACTCTAAGCCCGACAAAATTCTATATAACCACGTTTTAAAACAAAACTATAAGACTGCAGAACGATGTTAACAACCGGCCAAACAAGTGTAAAACACGGTCTGTTGTCTTTTTAAAAGAACGGACGTCTACAAGCATCCTCGATCTAGTATGTTGTATAACCTACCCCAATACAACTACGTAACCAGAACATCAATTGTTAATAAAAACCTTGTAGAAGTTCCTTGAGAGTTCGGTAATTTAGCGCCTAAACAAATACTCGAATGCGATGTTCTTATTAGAACACTAGTACTTCGCCCGCGACTGCGTCCGCGTTTCTTTGACGTAACGAAAACGTACTTTTAAAAATAAAATTTAGCCTACGTTATTTGTTGATAATGTAGCTTCCTAAAAGTGTTTTTTTACTCTTGACAAACAAGATTTCATCTTCCTGCCCTTCTGCTATTTACTTGACATTTTTATTTCATTTTAATAACATAGGAAAATATTTATTTTTAATTTAGGCTCGTTTACACTACATATCACCAGTCACTTTAAAACGCATTTAAAAATATCCTTCTGTCTCTGTCATTTTCAAACCATTGACAGGAACAGAACGATGTTTTAAATGCGGTTAGCGCTGATCATATTTACTAATTAGTGATGCAATTGTGAATTCCCTGATCTTGGGCTGAGTTATAGATTTTATTTTAGCTACTGTGCCCGCGACTACGTCGCGATTTTCAAGTCGCGTCACGTTTTTTTGCACGGATCCCTGATTCTTCAAGTCCTTCACATCAGCTATCTGCAAGTGAAAGTTCCGTCAAAATTGGTGAAGCCGTTTTGGAAATTACCTCAAGCAAACAGACAGACAGACAAAAATTTTAAATTTTGTTTTTTTGGTATATGTACTGTTTAAACTTTGGCATTAAGTAAAAAGCTGTTCTTTTGTCATCACAGACAGTCACTTCAATTTTAGTTATTTGTATATAGCATAGACATAGATAATAGGCTCGTGTTTGGTCACTATCTCACCTGATGGTAAGCGATGATGTGTCCGACTTCATACTACTAATGTTGGCACGGTTGGCGCAGTAGCTGAGCGATCGACTGGGCACCGCGTGTCGTGGATACGATTCCCACACGGAACAAATATTTGTATAGCCTACAGGATTTTGCAACGTTTTTCATTAAAAAAATAACTTCTGTACTATACTATACTTTTAAGCAATTGTGCGTCATAGCACGCTTGCTTAGAAGTATTCACATAACATTAGCATAATACCACGCCAGCATTCTCCGAAGAGTTAGGTGAAGAAGTACCTATAATATGTACACCCACATTTCACCAGTTATGTTTTAGTCCCATGTGATAGGGGACGAGCCTATTGCCATCAACCGACTACTGATGAAAACGTTAAACTGCTAAGATTTTCTTGTTTTTTTTTTTTTACTTCAAACTGTCAACTGTCAAAAAACTCATTGAAATAGAAATCTCAAAACTGTTTGGGATTTCTATCTATTTCAATGAGTTTTTAATGAAAGAAGTGCACGGTTTACTTTTTAATTAAAATAAATGGGTTAGATACAAATGACAATATTCTCATGAGTTTTTACAGGTTAAAGAAAAAAAACAAAAGAAATTAAAATGTAGTCAGTTTCAAATTGTGAATCGATATCCCTTCCACCATGTATACTATGGTCCTCTGTGTAGTCCACTCCTTCGGGTACTACATCCGTGATGTTGCGTATCTATGCGATCTTTAAAAACAGCATGATTTATTTTAAAAGTCTCAGCGATCGTTTTCAAACCACTCAGTTGCAGCGACTCACTCTTGACACCACTTGTTGTCGAAAGTTCGCACTGAAACGCCAAGTTTGTTCAACACCAATATATAAAACAAACAGACCTCACAGAACCTACATCCGAAAAACAATTTCAACGAGTAAATAAATTCGTAAAAAAATATCCGAGAAAATAGTCCGAATTGAATCTGTGATACACATATTAATTGTGTTTTAATTGCTTTCGGATCAGTTTATTTTATATCAGCTTTTTCATTAATCCCCGTTCTGGGGAAATCTCGTTCTTAATATTACTGCCGTAAGCACTGCAGGGGTGCTTGAAGAATTAAGCCTCATTATTTTTAAACTAGGTTCTTAAGCTTCGCTTTAATTTTAAGACCATTCTAATTGACGACACTATTATTATTTTTTCTAGATATTTTTTTTGTTCATAAACATAAAAATATGACATCCGTATTTAAAATTTTCTCCTTCAATTGTATTTATAAAAAAACAACTTTGAAATTTGGTTCATACTTTACTAATGTAAACGCCAAAATGTGTGAAACAGTATTATTAACGCCAGTTATTAAGATGACACGGTGTGAGAGTCCGGGACCGCATATCCAGATTGTCGTTATTTTTATTATTTTACTCCGTAACTAAGCAGTGATGCAAACAAAAATGTGTTTAAAATACGTGACCAGTAGGCTGGCTCGTTCTTTGGCTAAATAATTACCATTGCCTGATTGCCATACAACGTCGCAACGCAGTCTACCGGGCACGTTTCCAGTTGACAGCAATGCGGGGGAGTACTTCCATGCCTGAGTATTCCAGGCCAGTTATCATTTAGTATTCCTCCCTTTTCCATTCAATTTTCCTTTTGTATACCACCTATATACGTATGTTTATAAAACCTAATCTAGAAAAGGTTTTATTTTTTGAATCCAGCCCATTCACTATAGGGGCCGTTATTAAGTTCCCAAGCGCGTCTATATTACTTTAAGCATTTGCAAACCAACCATTAACAATCAAGATGGTGATATGACCGTGACCTCCCAATGGTGCAGGCCTCATGGCTTGAAAAACAGTGCTTCATAAATGACATTCCAATGCCATCAACCCAAATATCAACGTGCGGAGTTAATGAAAAATATACTGTGTTTAAATAAAATATTAATAAAAATGATAGACATTGTTTGGCCGGCGCTTCGACAGAATTTTTGGGTAAATATTACAACTCTTGATTGAATGCGCAGTGCTATGAACTTTTTATAAATTGTAGCCCTATGTTTGCATAAAGTCTGCAATCCACATAGACTAGACAGAGTAGCTAAGATACTTTTCTTTCTTAAGTTTTTTTTATACTTTTTTTGCCCCACATTAGTAATTTTTCCAGTATCATGGGTCCGTTTAAAAACATTGAAACTCACATACACAAACAGCTAGACCTGGAACAACTCTTCTAGATCTGTAAGCCATGCAAATGTTTGTTCCGTGCGGGAATCGAACCCACGACACGCGGCGCAGCAGTCAATCGCTCAGGCACTGCGAAAACCGAGCTGTCAGAATTAAGTCAATTTTAGTTTTTATATGAGGAATTGTGTATGAGGAATCGTGTAACACACTGGTAGGCAAAGAATATAATCTGAAATCTCTTATTTTTAAGAATCTCAACCTGTCAGAAATATGTCTAATTTACCTACATTTTTGACAACTTTTTTACATTGATTGTCACTGAGATAAGATTACGACTAGATTTTGAATGTTTTTAATTACGGGCATTGATATTTTGTATCGTGTTGGGCGGATAGGCCTGATCGCTATCCACTCGTTACCTCTGTACCACGTACGTCTTCTGCAGGGCACCAAATATGACGCAGGGGTCTATATCAGCAGTCGTCACCTCTTCCCAACTAAGGTAGAGGTTACAGAAGAGACTCACCGCGGCTGTTGTCTCGCAGCTCTCCTGCGCCGACGCTGTTCCCCAGCACGGGCATGCCCGCCATGCCGCCCGCTACGCTACCCGCTCCTCCATGTCATCGTCTGAAACAACACACACATTTCATTCCATAAAACGTGCGAGCAAACAAAAATAAACAGCTAAATGGAAAGTGTGTCTCACAACGTATTACACTTGGCTCTTTAAAAATACTTTACTTCGCACTAGAATTTTAGTCTAAACAGTGAACGCACAAAAGAAAATCTAACAAACACAACAGCACCCAACGCAGCTAGAGTGCTGTTGTGTGCGGTATAGAAATATTCGTTTGGTGCGGCAATCAAAAACTTTTCGATTTCCTGAATTCAAATACTGGAATGGAATGAAAATGTTAAAAATATCCATTAAGTTCAGAAAATATCATTTTCAAAAAATCTCAGTCATCTTTTTCATTATGATTACATAACATTTTGTTATTTATTTACCTGTTGCGTATTTTTATAGTTATTTAATTATGGTTATCAATTTTTATTTCAATCAATCTTAATCAAACACAAATCAATGTAAAAATTACCTTTTCGAACAAATACATATTTGCAAACATATCTCTTTGTTAAATTAATTTACTCATAGAAGGTCGTCGTCAGGGGTATATTTCTGCCTACCCAGTAATGGTCAAACTTTAAAACGTTTAAAGAAATAATTAATTCTTTTAATTGGTTTCCCAAGCAAATACTTGCAGCAATAATTTGCATAAACTTCTCATAGCTCCGTAGCAACGTAGCAGCGTAGCACCGCTACGCGGCAACGACCGGGACTTAATCGTAGAATGAGACTTTAATATTTAAAGTTATTTTTGAGAATGCTAATGATTGCATTAATACTTTTAAAGGGGACTCAATTTCATTGCTGTGCTTATAAATGGAATAATCTTACATTTAATGATTTTGGGCCATTTGCATCTAACTACTAATATACAACGAACTTTGAACGTCTGCAATACCAGCCGGTCGATTGCGTAAACACCTCCTCGTAAAACCGTTGGTGGAATGAGAGGTGAATTGTGCTATGAATGTCCCACAGCTTAAGTAGTGATTTTCAGACACCTACATACATACTAGCATTAAAAAATAAAATAAAATGGGCAATAGCATTGGCAAAAAAAAATGTAGTATAAGAATGTGATTACGTAATTCTTTATCAAACACAAAGTTAATAATAAAAACAACAATTTGTTATTTTCAAAATTATTGTTTCATAGTTTTTGTTTTTGTATTTTATGTATTTTCTTTCTAACGTGAATAGTGTATTTTTTCTTCTATTTCATTGTAAATGTTGTGCACGTCTGTAATTATTGACGTAAACACTAGTCCAAGTCTCTGTACTCTGTAATTTGTAAATGGTTGTGTTTATGTTAATGATGTGCCTTAATACTAAATAAATAAATAAAGCTATAAGTCATCTGGTGTTACGCGAATGGATAGAATAAGAAATGAGTATGTAAGAGGAAGTCTGAAAGTAGCGCCTGTGACAGAGAAGTTGTGTGGAAATCGGCTATCATGGTATGGACACGTGATGCGAAGGAATGAGGATCATGTTGTGAGGAAAGTTTTGAGTATGAATGTAGAGGGTTACAAGAGTAGAGGGAGACCCAGGAAACGATGGATGGATTGTGTGAAAGTTGATATGGCTAAGAAGGAGGTGACTTCTGAGATGACGGGAAACAGAGATGTATGGAAGAAGAAGACATGCTGCGCCGACGCCGACCCCAAATGAAATTGGGATAAGAGCAAGAGGATGATGATGATAAGTCATCTGATGGGTGACAGTGACAGCTCACTTCACCGCTCATTCCACCCAAGTTTTAACGGGGACGATTTTTACTGAATTGCTGAGGTGGAAAACACAGCTGAAATGTCTCATACGTAGTAAATGCACCTACTGACTGAAACACAGCCACGTTGTTTTGAGGCATAAGTAGGTTTGACGGTGATGATATAGGCTACTGTACGCTTGATTAAAAACAGGAGGCATTTATCTATCAAAATATTATCATCACCCCTGTTAACTCGATATAGAATATAAAGATATATTTACACCCGTTTGACGTACTAGGGTTGAAGGTCCCCGCGATGACAATTACGAGCCGCGGCCCGCTGAGGATCTACAGCTATGTGACAACCCTCGCGTACTCTCACTTAGACGAGTAATTAATTATGTTCACACCCTGTCGATTTGCAGGGCTGTCGCGTGAGGTATTGCAGGAAGGTGTTTGTGGCCAATGGACGAGGAAAAAAATAATATGTCCATATTAGAAGTAACATGACAAAATCGAATTCAAAAGAAGAAATTCCTATGATAGAGAGAGTAAATATTGTGTTTAAATTATGCTAGTGAAGACAAAACAGAAACTAAAAGTTTATCACAGTTAATAGTATTGTGAATACATGTAAACTTCTAAATATGTGGTTAAAGTAATACTAAATAATACTCCTCAACGTTTCCAAGAAATTATTTTCAAGGAAATATTATGAATTATCTCATGTAACTAGATTGACAGAGAGATAAATTAATAGATTACAAACAAATGTTTGCAAACTATTCTGACAGTGAGATCATTTTTTCAATGATATTTATTTCTGTAAGTAGATCTTTTAATAAATATTTTAAAACAAAATGGCGCTGATATTTTCAAACTGACTGATCTGAGAAAAAATGCCGAAACAACACTGAGTCACGGTCTATTTTCAAGTCTAAATATAATACTAAGTTATTATTTGAGTCTTGTGAAAACGCCTTTTGAGGAAAGAGTAAGATAGTATGCATGTATCAATTATCGTATTGCTCAACTCTATTGTATCGACGATAACTTTTATACTAGCAAGAACTTGACCTAAGAATACTGATAGCTTGACCCTTGCCCTCCAATTTTAGGTACATAATAGTTACGTACCTTCTGATAAGTAGGTGCTGTCCTTTCCTCACCTTGAATCTCAGCTTGGATAGCTCCAGGCTAAGATCTATTTCAATTTACTAGAGATTGGAACTTAACTTGATTTCAGCAAAGGTTACGGGGACATTTGTTGCAGGTTTATACAAGAAACATTTGACGATTTTGAGGCTTTAAAAACATTCTCAAATGCAAATATTGCTGTTTTTGCTATTTCGAAGTCGGTAGGTATCATATTGTAAAGACAGAAAGAAAGAAAAGTAATTAGTAAATTTGCCATAGGGGCGGACTTGCATATCTAAAGTATTATGAGAAAAAAAATCTGCCTAGCCTCTTTTTGTGTTTTGTATTGTGCATGGAGCGACTGCCTATCTAACCTCAAAAACCCAGTTACTGGGCAACACGATGCCCCTTGATAAGACTGGTTGTCAGACTTTCGGGCTTCTGACTACCCGTAACGACTCTCAAAGATCTACAATGGACAGCCGGGACCAAAGGCTTAACGTGCTTTCCGAGGCACAGAGGAGTCTCAACATCTAATGAACGATCACCCATCCACAAGTGTAGCTTAACCATCGATCAACCCGTGCGGCTGTTTTATATAGCCACGAGCTCTTCATTGAATGCTAGCTTTTTCTCAGTCAACCTATACAATAAATATACAGTGCTTCCAAAATGTTTTAGCAAACCGTAAGTAAGTATGCTTACGGGTAGCACAAGTACATATATGTATATGTGTACGCGTGCCAGCCCTGATTCACAACGTGTACCGTGCAGGCAGTCAATTAAATAAAATTAAAAACTTACCTCACACGAAGCGCGTGACGCAACGGTATTTATTATACGCATTTACTTTATCACATGATTTACTATTCCATTGATATTTTTTCGTTGAAAATGAAAGGTCAATGTCATGAGTTTTTACTTGAAACTGTTTACTGTGAACTACAAAATAAATATACTAAAACGTGTTAATCTCTGTCTCTAATGCCTCTTCATCTGGCACTTAAGGTGTTACGACAAGTCCACTTTCATTGTACACAGGTATTTATAACTTTCTACGTTATTATATTCGTAATTTAATTACGTCACATCACTACGTCACGTCACATCAGTTTATTATTACGAATATAATTACGTATACGTTAGTATGTAAGGTTTGTGCTCGTATATTGTGAATGAACTGTTTTTTTGTATTAATAAATAATAATAATAATAAATATTGCTGGACAATCCACACAGCATCATCTAGCCCCAAGCTAAGCAGAGCTTGTGTTATGGGTACTAGATGACTGATATACTTAATACAATACATTACATAGATAGATATTTTTATTATATATAGCAAATACCCAGAACACCCGGAACAAATATTTGTAGATCGTACAAACATTTGTCCCAAGGCGGGAATCGAACCCGCAACCTCTTGCGTCGCAGGCGGACCTTCGCCCGCCGCGCCACATCGGTCGTCAAATACGTACTGCGTACATAATGTCACTGTCGTTTATCCTTAGCATTAGTACGGGATGACAGCTCACTCTCCTTCACTTCATCTATAGGAAGATTCTTACTGAATTGCAGTACAGGTACGGTGAGATCATTCGAATAACCTCATCTATCTAACCCTTCGGAGTAAACGAGCGTGATATTAATTATGTACCTTCATTCAGTTGGTCTATTATTTTAAAGGTCTCTCGGAATAACTTGTAAATTATTAATGGGTTTTTTATGGATAAATAAAGTTTGTAGTGTTTTCCGGATAGTTAACACCTTCACTGCCAGACAACGATACACAATAGAAAATGTAATGTTTGTCAGTCACCTGGCGTTTAAGGTATTAAGTGACATCGAGTTTTAAGCGTTAAATAAAGGAATAAAGAAACAGCCCAACAAGGAACCTCCTCAGTTTTTTAAGTCGGTTAACAAACCAAATCTGTCAGGTTAGTGGACTTACATTGATGCTACTCGTATAAAACCTAGGGGAAGTTATTTAAGAAAAACATCTACACATACGCAGAAAACATATAATAATACGTACATATAATATACATATAGTAATAACATATTATAATGACGACCGATGTGGCGCAGCGGGCGAAGGTCCGCCTGCGACGCAGGGGGTTGCGGGTTCGATTCCCGCCTTGGGACAAATGTTTGTACGATCTATAAAGATTTGTTTCAGGTGTTCTGGGTGTTTGCTATGTATAATAAAAAATATGTATCTATGTAATGTATTGTATTTTTTTTTTAAACGTTGCCCCACACTAGGAATTTGATTTCACTAGGAAATTGTATTGTATTAAGTATATCAGTCATCTAGTACCCAAAACACAAGCTCTGCTTAGTTTGGGGTTAGATGATGCTGTGTTGATTGTCCAGCATTATTTATTTATTTATAATAATAGTATTTTTTTTTGTAATTTTTTTTATACTGAAACATTTAATAATATAATTTATATGTTTACAGAAAAATAAAGGAAATAAAAATAGCAGTCTGTTACTTTTCCACTGCAATGTGCAAAAGCCTCTTCACATACAGATAAGGCACGAGCATTAATTACTACGCTTGCTCAAGACGGGTTGGGGATTTTAGACTTATCATAATTATAAGTCCAGGTTTCATTCACTGTGTTATCCTTCACCGACGTCAGTGATGTCTAAGATAAACTTAGAAAGAACATATGAATTGAAAATGGAATATAAGTACTTGCTTCGACGATATTAAAAGATATCTCAAATGTGTACCTTTTCTACTAAATGCGTATCATGGTATTCAAAAATGACACAGTTTCATTACCAGCTTCGATTTCTACAGAAACAACGCGCAGTGTTCACGTCAGGGTGTCAAGCCGGTCGGCTACACTGCTCCACTCAGCAGCCGTCAGTTCGGGTGGACGCCCCACATTTCGTCCATCACTGTACGCCGGACGTACCCTGAGAGATCTGTCCGAGGATTTATAACTTTAACAGATGTCATTTGATGGCAAATAAAAGATTAATATTAGGTTTTTATTGTATTTCTGCTGGATATTGAGAGGTGCACTAAAATAATCTTCAAGACTGGCAATGCTTTATTAAGGGCTTGTCTGACGCACCCTGGTAAGTCAGCTCTGTTATCAATTTTTTAACGTCTTATCTTTTCATAATGACATAATATGTGTTATTTTCTGGGAGCTTGTGCCGGCAAGAAAGGAGGCTTAATGGCCTACCGCTTAACTGAGAAACAACCCGACGTAGGTGCGTAGTGCTGGAGGGAGGGGTCACGTCTTGCGAGAGCCCAGATTCCGTTCATCGTTCTGTTTGTTATAACTTTATATGTTGTAATTAAAATCATCAGGTACAATATATTTTTGACTGTATATGCGTAACTAATTCTCATGGCGTAGTACCTACTAATCATCATCTGCCTAGCTTTTTCCCAACTTTGTTGGGGTCGGCTTCCAGTCTAACCGGATGCAGCTGAATACCAGTATTTTACATGGAGCGACTGCCTATCTGACTTCCACAACCCAGTTACAACCCGATACCCCTTGGTAAGACTGGATTATGGACTTTTGGGCTTCTAACTACCTGTAACGACTGTCAAAGATCTACAAATGACAGCCGGTACCAACGGCTTAACGTACTTTCCGAGGCACGCTGAAGTCTCGATATGTTACGAACGGTCACTCATCCACAGACTGATCTAGGCAAGCGTATCTTAACCTTCGATCAAACCGTGCGGAGGTGTTTATTGAGCCACTAGCTCCTCTTTACTACGACTAATATCAGTCTCAATTACCTTTTCTTTAATGTATCTACACAAAATATACACATATATGAACATAGTAAACATACATACATTGGCCGCGTCGTCTGTCGGTAACAACTAACGTAAAGTAACATGGTGCAGACAGACATCAGTTACAGAGTATCGACTAATGTCCTGCTTACGACTGCACTTGGCGTGCAGACCTGTGACGTAATCATTAATTTGATATGATAGTGAAGTAATGTTCTTGTATCTGAGGGTACCCTAAATTACCAAACGTCACAAAAATTTCAAAACACAGAGAAAGTCCATCAATCAGTTTTTAAATCGACATATTCAGTTGTCTGACGGAATAAACAGAATTGATGAATTTTACCAAAAATCGGATGGTATTTAATGGTAAGAACACCTTTTAAACGAACCTTGTATAATTGAAAGAATAGCGTAATGGACCAATGGTTAAGACCTCTTTCTTATGCACAAGGTGGGTTCAAGTCTGGACAAAAATCAATTTTACTTTTTCATTTGATTGTTACCTACTTTCGTAGTTTATCTTAGACATAATGGACATCACTGAGATCGGTGAAGGAAAACGTCGCAAAAAAAACTTGGACCATATAATTAACTGGCTGATCCGGCAAACTTCGTACTGCCTCAGAAGTTAACTAATACTGTTGGAAACTTATAGAACGTTTTAAAGGAAATCATTTAATTTTTTTTTTTTTAATGTTGGAGTAAAAGGTATCCTAGTTCCGGAGTTTATTCCGGACAAGCATCGTGGCGGAGATTTTTATATTTCAAAAATATCTTTTTTCGTAGCCTATATGGTCCCACTGCTGGGCAAAGGCCTCCCCATTGCCTTCCAGTCCTCTCAAAGATATAAGGTCGGAAATCACCAACCCGCCTTGAGCAAGCTTGGTTAATGCTCGGCCTGTCTCAGTATAAGAAGAGACTTTAGTCCTGCAGTGGGACAGTAATAGACTGGTATAATTTTTATTAATTCAGATATTTAATGCATCAAAAAACACCATCAAATTTCAGCATTGCGACGACAGAAATCTCTATTTCTTCCATAAATAATGAGCAACAACTCATAGCGATACTTACTCAGTAGATACACAGTAACTATGCGTCCCTGTATTCCAAATTGTGAAAAGCAATAACCTTGACCTCTGCTGAGCGTCCTAGATATATACTCGCGAGTATAGAGGGTGGAGCAACAACGCACAACCTGACACGTACCATGAGTAGTACATGATTTTGGTCAGTTTTCGTTAGTATTTCCTAATTTCTAGGTTTTGTTCTGCTTTTTGTTTTTACTATGAACGGTCAAAAATCTAACATTCAAACTCACATACACACACAGCCAGATCCGGAACAACATATACAAATATTTCTACCGTGCGGGAATCGAATTTTTTAGCTCGCCGTTTGTCGGTAAATCCGACTGTTAAGCTTTCTGCGCTTCTTCTCCATAAATCAATAATGCCAAATTCTACTTAAAAGTGATCCGAACATATTGCTTTAGTCATAAATAATAATTTAGTCATTACTTTTACGTAATTGATACAAAATGAAGTTTAAATCAACATTTATTTTGGGCTACATTGACTGCATAACTATACCTAATGTATTTATGTCAACGGTAATGAAACGAAGAATCATAAGAAAGAAGATCTTTACAGACATTCTACTGACAGGTAACACAACAATAGGTTTTTTGTATGTAAGGCTAGGTTAGTTACTCTGTAATATTCGCAGAAATCCTTTTTTGTTAAAATATTTTGTCCTTCCAGGAAATCAAACTAGTACATAATACACACACATACAGGTAGGCTTACTTAAGAAAACCTTTTTATCTTATTTATAAAACATGGCCATCTATAAAAACCGGCGAACGGACGGGCGTCGGACTCGCACACAAAATTTGAGATATAGCGATTATTAAGGTCGATGAAAAACGCCAAAAAAACAAGTTTCTTGTACGTCCCATTTAATTTTTACTGTCGTAGCATAAATAATTGATGATGTTTACCTATTACGATTCATGAGATACAGCCCGCTGACAGACAGACGGACGGACAGACATCAGAGGCTTAGTAATAGAGGGTCCTGTTGCCAAGTTTTTCGTACGGAACCCTAAAAAGAATATTACGTCGCAAAATTTAAAACATGGGCGGCAAGGAAATGAAAGTTATTCGTTTACAGTATAACCGATACCTTGATGTCAGCCGCCTAGTTAATGGTTAATTTCCTGGTTTCAAAAGACAGTGTAAAATAAGACTTGTTGCTCTTGATATTTCACATTTTCTTCAAACTTGGAATTTTTCAGTAAAAAAGCCGGGACACTATTATTCTCTGATATCCGTCCGTCCGTACATTCGTCTGTCTGACAGCGGGCTCTATCTCATACACTGTATTAGATGGAAAGTTGAACTTTTCACATAATGTGTATTTCTGTTGCATATACAATGTAATAAAATAATAACTATTAAAAGGGGGCCTTTAATGTTTATCCGTACAACAAAACATAATTTTTTCGGCGTTTTTGCTCGACCTAAACAATGGCTGTATGCAATCTTGTAATATGGTATGGAACGCTTCTTTGGCGAGTCCGACTCTCACTTGGCCGGTTTTTGGTGAATCAATCAATCATTTTAAAAAGCAAACATTTCAAACGATGTAAGTATAAGTAATTAGTTGTATAAACATATAGTTTCTTTAAAAGTAAGCCATTTGTCTTTTGACTTCTCTTTCCGGTTCCTTCATTTTGATGGCGGTTTGGTTTTATTTTCTGTGTCCATAATTGGACCATCATTATCATCAGCATCAACACCCTCTTGCCCTTATCCTAATTTATTTGGGGAAGAAGACATGCGCCGATGTCTTCTTCTTCAAAACATCTCTATTTTCTAACATCTTAAAAGTCACCTCCTTTCTAGCCATAACATCTTTATAAATAGATAAGTATTTTAAATAACGGCTTACCAGAAGTTTATTTATAACTGCTTTATAACAATAACAATCTCAGGATGCCCTTTGATATTGTTTACAGAAATAACTGTTATTTTCGTGACATCCGATATTCGCAGATTTTGTTCAATTAACTCAAAGAAAAGGCACTGGCCTTTAAGATTGTTAGAAAGAGACGGAGGACGTCGTTCATCTCGTGACATTTCTATACTTTGTAACGAATATCAGAAACAGCTAAGACATCTTCCCGGTAAACTCAATTATCGGAAATATCATGTTTTATTACGTTTTGTTTATTTAGTTGACTTCAGCTTCCTTGCGAGTACGCTTACCTACTCGTGCGAATATGTCCTAACTGAGAGGAGTCCGAAAGTCTGACAAGCAGTCTTAACTGGGTTGTGGAGGTCAGATAGGCAGTCGCGCCATGTAATATACTTGTATTTAGCTCTATCCGATTAGACGGGCAGCAGACCCCAACATAGCTATGAAAAGGCAGGCAGATGATGAACCTCGTGCATGAGACGCGAGGTATACCTCTGAGTCATCAGAAGTGAGTGTAGAATAGCAAAGAAGCACCATATATCACCTATTTGCTTACCGCTTCATGCCAATCATCAGACAAGAAGTTATAGTAAAGAAAATCCTAACCTATCACAGTAACCTACTCTAAGTCTGCCTCATGGGTACAGAGGCCAGCACATTAAGCTATCCCAATCTGTCACATTTCTTTGATAGTTTTTCAATTTTACTACAAAAGAATAAGGTGCACGTTCGATTGAGAAAGTTTGGGAAATGTCTGTACCATTTATCGACAGCTTTAGACAACACTCAGTAGACGGTGAGAAAAGCTCAAACACGGCAGTAATGTCACTATTTAAATAGAATCCAAAAACAAAGAACAATTTTTTTGTGATATATTTGGGAACTTTTTTATTTTCTTACCTCACGATTCAAGGCCAATTCTCAATTGAAAACGTTGAAATCTAGTCCCAATCTTATCTCAGCGATGATTAATGTCAGAAACTTGTCAAAATAAAGAAAGGTGAATTAGACGTTTTCGACAGGTTGAGACAGATTAGGCGATTGGCACACTGAACCGCATCATGCAGCGGGTTGTGTGCCGACAACGACGAACACTGCGCGTGAATGCGTTATCTGTGTGTTGTACTGCGCGTTTTTTTCTATACAAACACAGATACTTGCAATCAACGTAAGAACACGCACTCCCGCGATAAGCTGCGTGATGCGGTGCGGTGTGCCAATCGCCTTAGAATGCTAACGATCGGAACTGTTATTTCATTTTTTTTAGTTAGTTTTTAGTTAGTTTTCATTCATAAAAGGACAAACAAAAAAATTATTATAAAATGTTATAAATCTATCAAAAACGGGAAATGCTCCTCGGATATCCCTTAAAATGATAAAGTAGAAAAGTCAAAACCAAATCTGAATGTTTACGGTATTTTGACAGGTCCTTCATTATCCGCTTAAGACGTTACATAGCTAGAACTTCCATTAGCGTTAACATAATAAGATAATATAGGTATAATCACAAGAATCAACCTTCAAACTTTGAGAACCACTCTCTGTTTCAAATATCCGTTGCTAGCTTTACGGAGATTTTTCACTTTCAGGGTTCCGTACTGTCTCGGAGACCGAGAAAATAAAATGTTTTCATGATGGAGTACGTACTGTTTAAGGTTTTATAGACAAGGATGAAAACAAAAGGTCTTTAGGTATGATGTTTCAACTGTCCCATATTCATTGATAAACAAAGTTGCACAACACTGTTTTACCAACATGAAATGTTACAGTGTTTCTAAAAGCTTCGTATTCTTGTTAATTAAACAAAAATTGCGCATTATTGCCTGTTTGAGGAATCAATGTACATGTAATTGTTCCGGGTCTGGCTGTATGTAAATTTAATTGTTTGTAAACGCACCCTCGATACAGGAGAAATTCCTAGTGTGGGTGAAAGTTTTAAAAATGAAATGTTACGCAACTGCAACACCGCCCCCATTGTCCATTGTGCATTGTCCCACTGCCCCCTGTTTCCCCATTGTGTTTTTGTCTTGTTTGTTGCGTGTGCTTCTCGGGTTTACTCTCGATTAATACGGGGCTAAGTTTCACTTAGCATGGTAGCCTCTTTCTGGCGCTAGTTTTCAACTGCAAAAACAAACTTTAGGTACATTTAAATTTGAACCTAATCTTCCTAGCAGGCAGAATTAAAAAACTATACATTTCTATTTTATAATATTCCTTAGGAAGCGTTCTACAGCTAGGATGCAGGTATTAAAAACTTAGTGGCGGAAGGCCAGTTACAAGTTTCCACTGATGATATTATAATGGTGGAAAACACACATATTGACTGCTTGCCATAAACACAATAGAAAAACAATGGTTACCATGATTTAACTCGCAATCTGACGTGTTAACGTAAATGTTCTCCCAGCAAACCTTTGAGTAATAGAGAAACATCAACACAAAGAGGGTGCAATGTCGATAGATACGGAACCATAAACGAGGCAGTTACACTAACACAGAGCCATATTTTTCTTCTGGTATTAACAGAGATAAGCCGATTTACAAATGTCAATGACCTTAAGTGGTTCGTTTTCTAAGAACTTGGAGCAAGACGTTTTGAGGTCGACCTAGCTCCAATCTTACCTTTCTGGCTGAGTGATAGACACAGTATTTACGCGTGATGTCCGTGAAAAATAGTGATACGCAGTTGTATTATCTGTGGCCAGTAATCAAACTGTAAGGTGACAGGTGTCAAACCTACAATCCCATATAATTTTCTGTTTTATTAAATAGTCACTGTCGAAAAAATGTGTAAATTTTGTATTTTTATATGTCCGAAATCGGAACCCTTATAGAATCACCAGTATGTCTGACTATCTGTCCGTCAGTCACAAAAACACAGAAATTTGATCTTAACTTATAGATTGGAAGTTTATGGGTTTAAAAATAGCATGGTAAATCTTTCAATTTTGTGAGGACAAATTTTCAATTGCTGTTGGAAATTACGTGCCCACATGTTTTTCAACTACTATGTTGCCTTATTAAAAATAACATGGTAGATAGCTTAATAATTATTCGTCGTACAGATCCCTTTCCATGCGTGTCCAACTCAAAATTGCCCAGATATTTTTCTGGCAAATAATACGCACTGTCAGTCGGTGTGGTAAAATTAAACTGACGTACATATATACGTGTGAACCAATTAGAATAATAAAATCGTAATATTATCTATATCGTCCATAATCCCCTAAACCGAATAGCGTAAAATGTTACTATCCGGTTAGCTTGTAGACTACCTACTATTTGACTATCGCAGATTCGACATTGTAGGCACACGACTTTGTATTCGAGTTCACCGATTTAAGCTCAAAGATTTTTTATAACTTTAGCTCCCAGAATCAGATATCCGCTTCTCTCAGTCTTCCGTTGGTAATAAACACCCCGTATAAGATAATCGAACACAAAGCAAGTACAGGGTGATTCGTGTATCGGTTCACGGTTCGTTGCGTACGCTTTAAACCGGAATGTTGTCAAATACATGAATTTGTAAAGGTTTCGGAGTAAATAAATCACATCTGAATGTAAGGTGTCACATGATACGGCTACTAAGCCTTTATTTTGCATTTAATATCATATTAATTGTTATTATACTGAATAATTTGTAAGTGACCAGTGACCTGTACTATTCGACATTCTTTCCTACGTTTAATATTATTTCTAAAACTATACACATAGTGGAAAATATTGCAAAAACAAACTATTTTAAAAGACTAGGTGTGGATTGTTTTGCCCATTCTTCTCCATACGAAACTACCTTTAAGAAGGAGCCACTAGAATCATTTTGTATTTTATTCTACTTATAAATGTGATGTTCAAAAGTGCCTTTTATAATGATCTAATTGAAATCTTTATATGACTAGCTTTAAAAAAAGAAAACACATCGATGTAGACACTCACCTTGTGTGCCCCAAGCCCAGTTTGACCGACTTCGTTCAAATCTTTCCTCCCTCTCTTATCGAAGGTTATTCCATTAATTTATAACAATATTGGGAATCTCATTATAATAATTTAATTAAGATTTTCTTTTCGATTTGTTGCTGTCCATGTGTTTTCGCTAGCTCAGTGCCAGGCGAATCCTGGTATTTACGATATCTTCACGGTCAGGCGTATTTTGAATGAAATCACGCTCAGAAATCTAGGCTGGTTGTACAAAGGTGCTAATAGCAACATAGCACGCTCTCAACTGCGCTAAATATCTAAAGACCAAAGTTTGTATTTGTGTTTTTGAAGCGATAATTTCTTTAACTGCGTGAAGCGGTTTTGGTAGCGGGAAAACACATGGGTTCGCGTCACAAAGAAATAACAATTCATTTATTTCAATGAGACCATTCAAATGGCGCTTTTGAATGTCAAATTTAAATAAAACTCATAACGCCTTATCCCAACTTTGTTGGGGTCGGCTTCCAGTGTAATCGAATGCAGCTGAATACCACTATTTTACATCGAGCGACTGCCTATCTGATACGAAGATAACGATACCCTTTGGTAAGACTGTAAAATTAAAATAATAAATAAATAATGCTGGACAATCCACACAGCATCATCTATCCCCAAGCTAAGCAGAGCTTATGTTATGGGTACTAAATGATTGATATAATTAGTACAATACATTACAAAGATTACATTTTTATATTATACATAGCAAATACCCAGAACACCCGGAACAAATCTTTGTAGATCGTACAAAATTTCGTCCCAAGGCGGGAATCGACATGGAAAAAAAAACAAAATGAAATACTAAAACAGATTCTAGTTGCCCCTTCCAAAAGGTAGATAGTTAGGTGTGGAGAAGAATGGGCAAGTAACTGTACTCTTACTCTCAATGATATGCTTATGTAACGTGTTGCTACAGACTGACAGCTGTACCCCAAGTTTGATGTTATCACTTCTGTACGCGGTCCCGAATGACTGCCTATTTTTTGTTGTTTGTAAAACACAAACAACAAAAAATCAAGTCTTCAATGACATAATGTTTACTAACACAATCATTTGTTTTTAAGCCTGTTTTTGAAATATGCACGCTTCTTTGGCAAATAAAACATTTATTCCGTCTTTCTTTCTTTCTAAGAATTACGCGCCATAAGTTCGTAAATTCATCAACACTGCAAAACTATGCGGAAAAGATTGTATCATAAGTAAAACGCTGAGTTTCGACTCCCACTGAGCACAGAATGAAACAAAAAATTTGAACTTTAATAAAGAAAGGAATGTTTTCTTTGCGTGAAGAGAGTAGGGAAATCTGAGTTTTTCTTTTCCCTGTATATATATATATATATATATATACTTTTTATCATTTGGCGATACTTAAATTAGTCCGGTGCACCCCGGGTCCCTGGTCCCACGGCCCCATTCACAACCTTGCCGACTGGATAAAAGAAAAGATTAAAAGTTTGTTTGCTATAGAGGAAGTGCATATACTAAAAAGGTAAAAAAAACAACCAAGTACACATAAAATAACACATAAAATTTGAGATACAGCAGTTGTAAAGGTCGATCAAAAACATCCGAAAAATAAAGTTACTTGTCCTTTAATTTTTAATTTCATTTATTTTACATGGTCAAAGCGGCAACACACGCACATAGTGTGAAATTTTCAACTATCTGCTTATTAAGGTTCATGAGATACAGCCCGCTCACAGACAAACGGACGGACAGTTAGTGGACGGTCTTTGTAATAGGTTCCCGTTGGCACGCTTTGTGTACGGAACTGTCAAAACCTGTACAGTGAAACTCTAAAGACAGTTTTAGTGATTACTAGTCTTAATATTCTTGATAATGTTTTTACCACTCATTTAGTTTGTGCAGGCAGTGGTGCCGATTTTCTTGTACACAAGCTAAACTTAATTCAAACTATTTCTTTCTTTTTCAAAAAATAAAGAGACGGACATATTAACAAAAACCCTAAATTTTATAAAGATAAAGATATATTTATTTGCGTAAAACATGGTATAAGGGTGTTGAATATAAATTGAGGTACAAGCATGTTTAGCTAGTATAGAACATAGCATGCAAAATTTTATACACAAGCAACAACAATCGTGTTTTTTTTTCAAGCATCAACATTTTACCTATTTAGTTGTTTTCCTATGAGGGTAGGTAGAATCCATAGAACGCCACCCGCTATTACCTATATGTATAAAATGAATCCTTATTTCCCTTGGTCACGGTATCACGGTTGGACGGCTGGACCAATTTCGCTAATTCTTTTTTTGTTGTGTTTGTAAGGTAAAGAGACGGTTCTTATGAAAGAAAAAACTAAGAAGTCGCGCGGAACATTAGAAAATTTAAGAAAACGTAACGAGACTATTTTAACTTCACGCGTTTGATGAATTTTAACCGCGGGCAACACCACGGGGCGCAGCTAGTTTTTATTTATTTGTAGTTAATTAAAACGGTACAAACACCAATTACAATAATTAACATAGAAACATAATATGAAATAAAACAAAAGCAAAACACAGTCGACAGCATTCAATGGTTAGTTCAATTGAACTAACAGCTAACACGGAACAGTGGACACTCTTTCATACTTTCTCTCACAGAACACCAGATATTTACACATTTTTATTTTTAATATTATTATAGTGAAGGCGAAGTGAGTTGTCATCCCATATTAACACTAGGGATTGACAGTTTACTTGACGCTCACTTCACCCAACTTTTCGCGGAGAGATTCATACAGAATAGACCGACAGTTTCGTTTGTAAACAAAGAAACCGTCACCAATACGGGTACAAAGAATCAATAAAGTTAATCAAATAAACAATTGAACTTTTAAAAATGAAAACAAATCTTCTTACGTTCCATTTTGCACGGTAGGAGAGGTCAAAGAGGGGCTCACTTCACACACAATTAGGCGTGGTGCCCACTGCAGGACAAAGGCGTCCCTTATCAACGAGCGAGCCACTGCTTTCTGCTAGCCTCACCTCGGCTTTATAGCCGTATAGATGGGGGCCACGAAATCAGAGAGGTTTGCGTAATTCTACTTTCCTAATTCATTATCTCTTCCAATAATTTTGTAATTGTTGAATTACTGGTTAAATAGAACTATGTATATACATACTGTATGTAGTATGTGGTACACAAGGCAGACATCATTAATTTTTTTTATTACTTCTGTCATCATTATTAATATTCTTTTTTGTTTTCGATGTTTAATATTGTCATTGTATGCCTGAGTATGAGCTAAATAAATGTATTTATTTTCTTTCTTTCACAAAATAATGTTCGCAAGTCAATAAATGTATATAGTTTGAGCATAAGCAGTTAATTACATTTTTTAATTGTGCTTATATTAATGATAAGGGCTAAATTTGGATAGCTAAGTCGATCAACTGTCTATCTACATCTTCCACTTCTAGCCGTTGCAAGTGTTACTGCTGAGCATGAAGTCCTGGGTACAATTACCGGGTCGAGCAAAGTGCTATTGGGTCTTTCCATTTCTAATTTCTCAGTAGTAGCCTGGAGTCTGGAATTACGATTTATGACAATAGACTTGCCTCCTATAACATGATTCTTAAGACACAAGATAACTGGCGAAATGTGGATGTATTATAGAGACACCTCTCAACCTTACGGAAATACTGGCTTGGTGTAATGTTAATTTCAATATTTCGATATACGGATGATTTGTTATGTTACAATAAATCACAGAACGACGACACTGTATCTCCGAGCGCTCGTCGCCACTCGGCTCTCGTGGCCCCATTCTTTTTGTATGACTTTATCAGCGGTACATAGCGTGTAAATTAGACCTATGGTACATTAACCACGCCACGCCTGACCTTAGTAACGCGACTGGGGACGATGGCGCGGAAAATATACAGTTTTGTTAACTTTTCAGTTATGCTTGGAATGTCTGATTTGGATTTTTGAAACAGAGTATTACAATCATACTATCACGCTTGTATTTCTCGAAGGGTTATGCACAGTGGCACCTCAAGTCACACTCAAGCCTCACTTAAATGTACATTTTTGTAATACTTTTATAAAAAAAAAACCATGTAATTTTGTTAAAATCCACGCGAATGAAATCGCAGGAAACAATTAGTAATCAATATAAGTTTAAGATGCCTTGAGAAGGTGAGTCTTCGAGCCTTTGAGTCTTCTCTGTATGAGATGAGGCATAGTTGTGGTTGAAATATACACACTTTATCTTTCAAACACTCAAATTTACTTAATTTAACGAAAGAACACAGTATCAGTTGCCGCGCAAACGAAAATAATGACAATTCGGGTAAGGGCACAGATAACACAGACTAATACTTACGTTTAGTTTTATCTCTGAAAATTGCGTTAATAGCCGATTGACGCGAGAATGCTGCATGGTAAAATAACATTATATCTTCGAACGTTGCATTTTGTATAATAGAGATCGAACTTCACACAGGTAAGTAATATCATGGTATCATCTATTATAAATGTACTAATGTCTCTGAACTACACACATCATTGTGATGGAGTGCTTCTGCTGACTCCGTAGCAACGATCTAATCATTTCCATTGGCTGAGTTCATAATGCATCGTCAGCCCATGTTGAGGGGAGATGTCAGTCGTTTATCTAACGAGATGAACTAGTAAACTGCCCAACTAGTGCTGAGCTAGACAGAATTTAGCACAAATGGACGTTATTAATCGCATTTGTGTTTCATTGATTTAATTTAATATGGCTTCATGCTGTCGGTGGCCAGAAATGAAATGAAACAAAACCAAAGACAATTAAATGTGTCTGTTTACTACGTCAAATCTCTGAAACGGCTGAACCGATTTTGACGAGATTTTCAGTGGCAGATTTAAAAAAAAGAACAAGGTTTCCTCGTAAAAAAATAAAACCCATGAAATTGTGAATAAAACCCATTCAAACAGTATACAATATTCCACGCGGACGAAGTCGCGGGGCAGCTAAAAGTATAAAATAAATTGTCTGACACTGCATTACGTCATCATTGAGCATATTCCAAACTAAATCCAATTTAATACTTAAGAGATTTTCAAAGGAGGATGAACACAAAAATTATAAAGCTTTCTTCAATGTCTGTCAAGAGGTAAGTAATCAGCCCAAGATCTCGGCTTTGATCACTCGACGTCTATTCCTTGGATTATAATTTCTAATAAGTACCTACCTATTCTTTTTGCGAGATATGGGTTCAGGCAAATATTGGAATGGCCTTCAAACTCAATCAAGATACTTATAGTGATATCTTCGTTTTCATACCAGTAATTATTAAGTAATAAAACTTTTCACACAAAGCGATCCTATTTTGTAATTAGTCAAAAGGCGTCGTTTACGCTGGATTTAGTGAGCCGCTGAAATTGCGCTGCACTCTACACACTGCAACGAACAAAATTTAATTTTAATCCACAATAATTCTGTCAAACAGTGACGAAACTGATTCATGAATCCTACAAATGTGATAAATGTGAAAGTTATTGAGGATATATGGTTGTTACCTTTGATGCAAAATTTTCTGAACATATTTTGTTGAAACTTTGCAGTATTACCTAAAGCTTATACTTCAGAATAACACATAAATCATAATCTATATAGATAAATACGCAGACGCAGCCACATGAGGCTGTTAGTTTAATAAAAAATAATATCGGCTCCTTTTGCGCGACGAAAATGTCAGATACACCGAATATAACTTAGATTGAAGTCATATAGCTTGATTCAAAAACGAATAAAGAATTCAATGCAGAAGTTTTAATAAAAGAACCACTGGAACGGAGCACTTCATGCATGAATTACAAAAAAACCGTCGCATCTAAAATTGTATCGGTTTTCGATACCGTAAGTGTGACGGACATTGGATTTCATTTTGTTACTTCGATGTACAATTCTCTTTCGTCCAGTGATGATGATAAAGTCATAGTAAGATAGAAATAACTGTCAATTACACTAATATTGTGAATGCGAAAGTTTGTTGGTCTGTGTGTGTTGTTTGTTACTCTCTCTCTAAATGGCTTAACGCATTTGGATCTGATTTCTTGAGACAGTAGTTTATTCCGAAAAAGTTATGTGTTCCCGTGGGATTTACGAGTCGTCTCATGTTGACTTTTTAATCGCGGGTTTAACCGCGGGGCGCTACTAGTTAAGTATTAATGATTAACATGATATCACGCTTGTATTCTCCGAATAGGTAAGCAGAGATGTACTATAATATATAATACTGACGACACGGTTGGCGCAGTGGCTGAGCGATCGACTGCTGAGCCGCGTGTCGTGGGTTCGATTCCCGCACGGAACAAATATTTGTATGGCCTACACGTAATTGTTCCGGGTCTGGCTGTTCGTGTATGTGACTTTAAATGTTTGTAAACGCACCCACGACACAGGAGAAATTCCTAGTGTGGGGCAACGTTTTTTAAACAATTTAAACAAACAATAAGTATATTTATATTTCGCCCGTTACGCTCACGTAAATAGAAATGTCGACACAAAGACGCAGGTAGGTCCTTTAATTGGGTACCGGCCAAATGTGGTTCTAGGAGACACCATCTTACGCCGTACCTTTACTAAATCCTTTCTTGGAATCGGTGTGTACAAGATAGAAGAGATATCGACGCACAACCTGATGACATGAGTTCAGTACAAGATACTGGAGTTAATAATAGTCAGAAAAAAACATAGAAGTAAGGAAAGCCGACGAAAAGTTCCAAAAAAGGTTGTCTGTACGAGATCGCATTTAGCCATAACGCCGCAAATAGTAATACTGTAAAAGATATTATAAAAAATGAAAAAAAAAACTTTTATTTCGAGCAACATTAACTCGTATGTGGAATACACACAAATTCAGACAACACACAAAAGATAATATAACAAAAATAAAATATAAAATAAAAGAGGCATCATCTAACCGGCTTTACAGACGGCAACATGTCTATCACAGCATTATTTGTAAGTTTTTATGCTGTAGAATAAAGATTATTCTATTCCATTCCAACGCTGGGGGCTCCAGGTTCATGTACTGGACTAATGGTATCATGTTGTGAATCGACGTACCTTCCACCCTCACAAACCCGTTTTCTAGAACAGCAATAAAAATCCAAACATGACTAAAATCAAAAATATAACCCGAGCAGCAGCGAACCTTTAAATTGAATCGCTCGCCAATTGAACTTGGTCGCTAAGTCAGCCATGTTTTACGTTACGAGGACAAAAATGACAGTTTTATAAGGGACCACAAAATATGAGGAGCTCATTTAACGAGGGCCTTTGACTGCTTACACACAATCTGCTTATAATATTTTGAGTTGGGGAAGCTATCCAGTAAAAGATGTACATAAAAGTAATGGTTCAGTAGTTATTTTTAGTTGTTTAAGTTCTTAACTTGTTTTTCACGGACGATCCAAAAATAGTTCATGTTTTATCAATGAGGTTGTAATAGTGGGAGCGTCTAGGATGTACCAGGCAACAGACCTGAAGAATAGACACGACAATGAATCCCGATCAGATAAATGCTGAAGGCTGCGCTAGACGACGCCGGCCTGGACTCGTTCGTAAGTGTCAACGAGAGGCCAGACTTCTATTATTGCGATAGAATAGGTGCGCGTATTAATTTAAAATGAAGTAATGTTACCTCTCAAATTAAAATGAATGTCATAAATGTATGATTTCAATTTTCAGTAGATGTTGTACGTTCAAACTGGGGTTAAAATAGGATAGGAATATAGATCATTCGGGGCTTACAGTCAAATTACTTTTTTTTTACAATTCTGTTGAAGGCATCCATAATAATGCGACAATAGTCGACAAATTGAAATAGATTTTGGACACGTAATTTTGGACGTATGATGTCAAACAGCGGAGTAATTCCCCCACAACGTTGTTAATGCCGACTAGTACAGCCTTAAGAGAGTGGCAAACAAGCAGGTACCCTACCTGATGGTAAGTGATCACCGCCACTCTTAGGTCATCAATAATCACCTTTACCTACCCACACATCCAGAATGAGAGTCCACTCAAGTGGACTTGTGCATACTTTATATACAAATTCGACGCACATCTCATATTTTGGGCTTATTCTATAAAGATCACTTCTCCAAAAGAGTGATAAGACTTCTAAAGGTGACTATTATATTAATATGTAATTATATTATAATATTATATTATATGATTATATTATATAATTATTTTATATTATTATTATATTATATATTAATTATTATAAGTTATTAATATTGCACTATTCTAGTAATCGAAACGCGTAAGTAATGTGGTATGAGCTAAGGGTCATCCACTGCCTCACAATGTATCTATTAATAAAAAAGAATACAATGTTTTGTAATAATAATACCAGAAGTATCACAGGTGTGCGACCTACCGTTCTCACAGATGATTCTATAGCATTATTTAAGTTTTCACATAGTTGTCTTCGATCAAAGCTATAATTCTCAGCTTCATCTCCCAGTGTGTCGGTGCGCTGAGTTCAAGTAACCGCAGCTCGACTAAGTTGTTGCAACTTGTCGCAGCTCCGTCTGCGAACTATGTAACAAACGAACTTAGCACATGCTTATTGCAAACTTGACGCTAACGATTCTAAACTGACGTTTTGTGCACCTTTGAGGTATTTTAAGCCGACTTCAAAAAAGTAGGAGGTTCTAAATTAAACTGGTTGTTGTGTGTGTGTTTGTTACGGAATATCTTTGAAAATTGTAAACAGATTTTAATTTTAAAAAACATTGGAAATAATAATGTACAAGGTTGGTCCCCTCGTATTTTGGTCAAATTCTGACGAGTGGTTTTAGAGTTATCCTCAATAATACATATTCTATCTGCTTCGTATATGTTGATGTCATGTGTCGACACCCTTGCGCCATCCCATCTCCCTAGTACGGTGGACTGTGCAGGTGCGGCTGCTGCAGGTGCAGAAAACCTAAAACGGCAAAAATATAACAACCTAATTTTTTGGCCAAAGCATCAGCATTGCCATTTAACGTGTACTAATAGTTTTATCATTGTTGAAGAAATATAAAGTAAAGGCAAATATGATGATAATATAATACCTGTTAAACTCATTTATTATGTCAAAAATACATAATAATTTGTGTACTATTACAGGGTACACAAATTATTAATGAATTATTAATAAGTATGTATTTTTCGTAACCCCAACTGAAAAAATAATAATAAATTGTTTTGTTCATAGAAAACAACCAAAGCCATTTAAACCTTTTAGTATTATTTTAAGTCGGTTGTATTCTTTTGTAATAATCAACATTCTACTCAAAATTTGCAATTCTATAGATGAGCTCACTTCTGAGATTTGACGGGATCCAGTATAGTCTCCGTTATTTAAATTGATTGAGATTTGATCGAGATTTCCTTTAGCTGAAGCAAGTAGATACATACTACGCAACTGAATTTATTTATTTGAACAGTATGAATAGTTTCCTTCTGTTATCTTCACCATAATTGTCCACGGCCACCTTCAACCCACTTTAGGGGTTTAGTCAACTGAGTAAAGGGTCAAATTCCTCTGAAAACAATAGTTTTCAAGTAAAATAGGTTACTAAACATCCACGTGACTAAAGGAGCGAGGTGACTAGTGTACAATAGCTGTATTATACTATTTTGTATGAGTCTGTGCGTGACAAAACATTCAGTTTGAAATGGTTGGATAATAGACATTTGTATAAATGTCTCGGGTGAAACTAAATGGAATACAATTTGAAAACTATTAGGCATTTGATACCTTTTTATTATTTTTAAACAGTAATGTGATAAGATTCGCCATTGATAATCGTTGAGTAGTACATTGATGTAAAACCTATTGGCTTTCCGTTCGTATTTCTTGCTGAAGAATGAAGGCTGTCATCTTTATTGTCACTTAAGTTTTCTTGAGTCTTTCACGAGAGAAAGAGATTAAGAAAAATATGCGATGGGCGCCATTTTGGGTGATCAGATTAAAATAACGTACTATTGCGCATTCTGCATTAGCAAGATAAACGCTGTTATACGTACATTGAGAAACTTGATTCAAAGTAAAATTAATACGTTTCTTCCTTTCTGTCAATAAAATGGGCCCTTTTAAAGTTAACACATGGTACTATTACAGTTTCTGTGACGATAAGTCTGTTAATATAAACAATTCAATTATACACATTGAGAAACAAGAACGAAAGTAAAATTAACACTTCTATTTGCCAATGAAAATGTGTCCCATGTTGGGCGCCAAAACGGTCTAAAGTATATTCTCTAAAATAAGTTAATCTCAATCTTTCATTACTTAAGTGTATCTTTGAGACATTGCTACAGCTTTTTGTGAAGCTGTTTATGCAATACATTGAATTAAGATAGCTGTCCAAACCCTAGTACCATACAATTGAAACTATTACGTAGAGACAGACGCACATAATATGTTAATGTAGACATTGCAGTGAGCGTGTGTCAAGGACAGAGCACACACAATTAGTGAGTTTCCCATACGGCCATGGCTACGAGTGGCGGCTGACAGCTGTACTGTAAACATATTTATGACAGCACTGTTGTCGCAGTGGCTGAGCGATTGGCTGCTGGGCTGCGTATCGCAGGGTCGATTCTCGCACGGAACAATCTGGATGGTCTACAGTTAGTTCCGGGTCTGGCTGTTTGTGTTGCATGATACATTCCTAGTGTTGGGCAGTGTTGGTCCCATAGTAAGAATTGTTCATAGTGATGAGTACAAACGGTCCTTTAAGATGACTTGCGTTCATTCTGTTACACCTTGTATAATAATGTACATATAATAATATGTTTAATCAATTTGATTTCTGAGTTCTCCTTCACATTATACCCAAAAATTAGCTTAAAATGATAAAATCTACTGACGATTTATAACCTGGCCGGCTGGGGGCACGGCAACTGATATGAAATTCATTTTAAAATACATGGTTTATCTATAAGACACATTGTCTCTGGAACTGTAATCCTTTTTAGGGTCACGGACCCAAAGGGTGCCAACGGGACCCTTTTATTAAGCCCCCGGTGTCAGTCCGTCTGTCAACCAACGGGTTGTATTTCTTGAACCGTAATAGATAGACTGTTGAAATGTACACAGAGAGTGTATGTCTATTGTCGCTATAACAACAAAAATAACAATTGAATTTAATAAAAAAATACGCGAAGAAGTATGGAACCCTTCGTTTACGAGCCCGACTCGCACTTGGCCAGAGGTGCCCATAGTAACACCTACATTTCGCCAGTTATGTCTTAAGCCCTATCTAATAGGGAGCGAGCCTATTGCCGATTAGTCTCGACCAAGTCGGACAGATGCCATCTCGCCGGAGGGATGGTGGCGAGAAGAGTCTGCAGGATATCATCGACCTGCTCAAGAAGACCGATCCGGATGATGTGCCAGATTTTGTGGCAAAAGAGCTGCACAAGCTGCCTCCTGTCACTTTCGACCACGTCGACGTCACCAGGTTGCTGAAGGACATCACGTCTCTGAAGGTGAACCTGGCTGAAATGAAGTCGAAGTTGGAATCATCGGATATCGTCATTGGTGAACTGCGTGCCGAAGTAGCGTTGTTGCGCAGCGCTATTCCGACAAGTGGGTCACCGGATGGCTCCAACATAAACACACGTCGTGGGGCACAGAATGCTTCTGTCTGCAGTTTTCAGTCGGCGAATGAATCAACATCGTCGGCTGTCAAGAATGCAGGCGTAGCATTGTGTTCCGCTGATCGCGTCGTACCTGCCGGGGAAACGACGCGTGTAATAGGTACGTCGACCCCCAAACGTGCCTATTCTGCAACTGTCGCCAAGACAAAACCTGCTGTGTCGCAAATGAAACGACAGGCAGAAAAGCCAAAAGGGGGAAAGCAGAGCCGCTCAGCAGCGAGCGTGGCTAACGGCGCTGTGTTGGTCCACGGACGGCAGGATCCACCGAAGAACACATTCGATGAGGACGGCTTCATTAAGGTGGAGAGGAAGAAGAGGAAGCCTACTTATCGCAACCAGTGTGGGACGGCGCTGGCTGGACCGAACACGCTGCTACGTCCTGCAGTACCGACGACACAGTTGTACGTTTCCCGTTTGCATCATTCTACGAAGACGGAGGACATCGTAGAGTACTTACGGGTGAAGACCAACTGGACCTTGAGGGTGGAGAAGTTGGAGGCGCGCCATAGCACCAATTTCAAGTCATTCATGGTGCGCGTTCCGACTCACCATTTGATGACCTTCCTCAAGGAAGAGTTTTGGCCGAAAGGTGTGCTGTATCGGCGTTTTCGCGGCCAGCTACGCGACACCTCGCAGCGTAACACGACACCGGCTCTTCGTGTGCAGTAGTTTTAGTACGGTTATAAATATGTATACTTAGGTTAAGGTATTTATCTATGGGTCTTTTGTTACCTGATAATAAATGATTTGATTGATTGATTGATTGCCATCAACCGGGGGCACAAATCAAGACTCCGGGCTGCTAATGAGATAATTCCTACTGAAAAAATTCAAGAACACTTTTCTGACTAGGGAATCGAACGTAGGATCTCACTATCGGCCGTTTTAATATCATCATCATCATCTGCAAAGCCTTTTCCCAACTATGTTGGGGCCAGCTTCCAGTCTTACCGGATGCAGCTGAATACCAGTGTTTTACATGGAGCAACTGCCTATCTGACCTCCACAACCCAGTTACTGGGCAACACGATACTGCTTGGTAAGACTGGTTGTCAGACTTTCGGGTTTCTGACTACCCGTAACGACTGTCAAAGATCTACAAATGACAACCGTTTGTTTTAATATCATAAACTAAAATTAAATCTCAATTATTTTTTATTCAAAGCGATGAAGCAAGTAATATATTTCAAAAAAAGATCGTAATATCGTTTTCAATGAGCGCCCGACGTATTAGCGTCCACACGCAGCGCCCCAAGGCTCCTCACAGCCGCGACAAGTGACACTTAAGAGTGAAACGTGACAGAACCACTGCTTCACGGGGCGCAGTACTGTATATGTAATCCTTCCACCCTAATCTGGAGGTAAATAGAATTTACGTTGTTATACAGAGTCGTAAAGACTATGGATACCATGAGTACAGTATATGTTTTTGGATCCCCAAGCGTTGAAAACCGTCGGTTTATTCCTAATTTGAACGATTTTTTCTGTTTTTTTTTTACTATATACTGTTACTTACACAAAGAAAAAAAATCACATCTGTAATCACCGAAGGTTTAGGCAGCTAGAGGTGTACCTACAGCACACTCACACTTTGCCAGCTATGTTTAACTCCCACGTAATAGGGAGCGACCCCATTGCCTCGAACCGGAAAAAAAATCCAGACTCAAATGATGAACTATGCATTATCGTATGGATAGCCTAATAAAATAAGTAACAGATGTTTGAAATGAATAAAATATTAAAATAAAAATCTTTAAGACACAAAGCTAGTTCTAAGTATCTAGTTATTAGTCTAACCAAATTAGTGTAACGTAATTTAAAATACTATGTAATATACTGTTGTGGAATCAAATAAAATAAAATAAACCCGAAGGCACTGTTTCAATCTTAGTACAAATTGATGACGTTTTCGTTTGGTAAACTTCACACAAGAAATTCGTACTAGGGCTCCAGGTATCGAACTTTGTAATACCTTATTCGTTCTTGGCAGGATAAAACTGGACAAACACTTAAAAATCATTTTAATGAAATTATTATTAACAAAACTATTTCTGATTCTTGTCTAGTCCGATAACAGTCGTTTTTCCTGTAAAACAGTCCCCATATGCCATTCACTGCATGAGTATGATGACAACTACAAGGAAAATGAAAGCTCAAAATTCATACAAACAGTCTATAGTTTTCCCGAGAGACGCTCTTTGAGTTATCACAGTAAGTACATTCTTGTGTACACTCAACAAAAGAGATAGGCATGCAGACTGCTCAAAACTAATTTATACAAGTTGCGTGTGCGATACACGAAGAAGTTAGCGGGATGACTTGAATATTTTTCTTTGGGATTCGCTAAATATAGCGCATAACTGGGACCGACGGAAAGAGTAAGCATGAAGTTTTCATTTTTTAATAATAATAATATTCATTTATTTGCTCAGAATGTAGGTATTTACAATAAGGTGGTTACAGAAATGTTGAAGAATCCTTGTACATTCTACCATTTTGGCATGCAAATATTGATGCAGTTCATCATCACACATACTGGTCCAGCTAAAGCTTATCAGCTAGAAGCTCAGATACGGAGTAATAACATTTATTTAATAAAAGTGCATTATTAGGTCATAATCGGAAAATAACTAATAAGAGAGAAAATATATTGCGAATGTCGTTTTATAAACATTTAAGTTCCATAACAATAAATATGCGCGTAAAATAGTTATTTATTCGCCAAATTACAAAGAAACATTCAAGTTACTGCACATTAAAATTAAAAAAAAATGTATTTTTACCATCACAAATCAAGTAAAACTACTAAAACAACAAGTAGTACAAAAAAACTCACCTATCATCCATCATCAAAGAATGCAGCCATAAGCTTATTACAAATACAAAGTGAAAATATATTTATTTCATACCTGCACACCTAACACTTTCATCGACTGTACGTACGAGTGTCGTGTATACTCGTACGTCTATACTTAAATGTAAGTATTCCCTTTGTACAATTATAGAGATATTGTTAAAGTTGAACTTGTAAGGGGTGTCTGAACTGTAGTGTAATGCAAGTGGTAGATACACAACTGTGAGGTTTACATTGTGTTGAGCAAAGTTACTGGGTGAATCAACCGGTCCATTCTGTCAAAAACTTGGGTGAAATGAACAGTGAAGTGAGCTGTCAGTATCACCCTTAAGGTTAAGTAGGTAGTGTTATTATTTATTTCTTTAAAACGATACAACTTGAAGAAAAATTAAGAAAAATTAAGAAATTAAATTAAATTAATAATCACAGTGCATCGAAAAATTCATCCGCATCACTGTCAACGGGAAAAATGCCCAGAAGGCTGGCAGCATTGCCACGTTGAATGGCAATGCTGATTCTTTGGCCAAAAAAAGGCCAGCCCTCTGGTCACGTAGTGTTTAGACACTTAATGATGTTATTAAACAACGTTGTGGTTCAAAACTAGATGGAGTGACAAATATTGAAAAGAGTATGCTTAGATAGTTTGGTCACGTTGAGAGTAAAAATAAAATAAATAATGCTGGACAATTCATCATTATCATCAACACAGCATCATCTAGCCCCAAGCTAAGCAGAGCTTGTGTTATGGGTACTAGATGACTGATATACTTAATGCAATACTTATTTAATAATTTAATTAAAAACGCATAATAGATAGATATTTTTATACATAGCTAATACCCAGAACACCCGAGACAAATCTTTGTAGATCGTACAAACATTTGTCCCAGGGCGGGAATCGAACCAGCAACCTCCTGCGTCGCAGGCGGTCGTCCAATTGGTGGAGTTCTTTGAAAAATTCAGTTGCGTAGTACTCGCATGAGTCCTGGTAGTGAGGTCCTGGGTTAGATTCCCAGGCCGAGCAAAGTGTTATAGAGTTTTTCCAACAGGATTTTTTTATTAGCAGATCGAAGCCTGGATTTGTGCCCCATTGATGGCAATAAGCTCGCCCCCTATTACATGGGACTTAAACATAACTGTCATCATGTGGGAGTACTTTAGGTACACCTCTGCCCAACACTTCGGGGCATACCTGCGTCATGTCATGTTATCATATCAACAGAATGGCTTTTGCCACGATCACTTTAACTTTTAATTAAGCGTATCGTATCTAAACTATCAATACCGTTTTCTAAGAAGTTCGGCCGCCACATTAGCACATGAAAGAAAACCTTATCTCTTATGCTTTCTTGGCCTTAACATCACACAAGCCGCGCCGTCCGGTTACCACGAGCGATAAGCCGCCACGTAATAACCTTATAGGGACTTTATAAGGTATGTATTTTTCTATACCAATGTATATACTAGCTGTGACACGAGATTTCGCCTGCTCCTGAGGATTATACGATGATTTTTAATAGTCTTATCCTTTCTCAAGAATTGGGCTGTCAATAGGGATGATGCCGGAGTAAAAAAGAATAAATTATATTTAGTCAGTCAGATACATACATACAAACATAAATTCACGCGTTGTTCCCATGGGGGTAGGCAGAAACTACAGAACACTACCTGCTTCGATCCGATCCTTTCGCTTTATCTACGTTCATACAGCTAGTACCAACCGGTTACGAGTACCACGCACTTGACCTTTTTTCGGTCAGATTATAAAGAAATATGAGAAACAAAGTGTTTTGTTTTATCATATTAATAATAAATTCTTTAATAAAAAGCATTACATTTGGAGAAGAGGGCTCGCTACGTCGCTCGTTTAAAATCTACATAGGCATTTCATTGGTTTAAAATGTGGCATGACGTCACGTCATGCCACATTTTAAACCAATGAATTGACGTATTTTTTTTATTACAACAAAAAAAAACACGTGCCTAATATTTTTAATGACTGACGGACTAAATACAATTTCTTTTTTTATTGACAGGATTTACCAGATGGAAGCTGAGGCACAAAAAATAATTTTGTTGTTCTGATTTTGCAATTAAAACTCTGCAAATCGGACTGATAGTTTCGGAGTTTAGCGTTTTCAAATACCTAAACATACAGAATGTGCTTTACTGTATTAGTATATATAATAGAACTCACTTTCATATTAGGTTTCATTATAGTCTATTGGTTACCGAGAAAACACGTGATGGACGGACGTGTTTGTAAAAAAAATATATCATTTCAAGTATATTTCGTTTATAGTAAAATAATATTTCTAAATTCTAAAGATTGCACGTTTACGTCAAAAACATTGACATTGTATCGACAGATAGATTAGCTAATCAAAGTATCGATATCGTGGAATTCGTGAGAAATAAAACGGTGAAACGGAAATTACTAGCGTACGTTGACTGGCTGGCTAGGTTCAAAAATTGTAAGTTAAAGAAAAAAAAAAAAGTTGGAAATAATGCACAATATTTTTTGATTAGTAGAACTGGTTTTAAGGACCTAATCTGAGATTGAACTAAATAACCGCAGTAGACTTCTTGAAAGTGGTCTACCTTATGGTATTTTTTACATGATTAAAAATAATAAAAACTTCTTGTGGAGAGTACCTATTCAATATTCATATTTCCAATTAGACAAATATATACATCATGGTAGTGTAAATTAAATCGATTTCATAACGACTAGAACTGATGAGAAACCACAGCATTTGTTGACGTTGTAGCGCAAACAAACTAAACGTGACTAACTATATGCGGGTGTTTTACCAAAACACATAATTAGATTTGATTACATTTTAGGAAACTAAATTGCAAACGCAGGATACAGTACCTATAATAGGCAGGTAAATTTGTGCGAAGAGCTGGCACCGATGTGTTTTTTTAAGAAGACACGGTGCCTTCTTCCGTGTGCTGACTTTGACCACCGGGATGGTTTTAGTGAAGGAACAATCCTACACTCCCCGCTCTTATCCCTCCGAAAAAAAAAAGGCAATTGGAATGGTATTAAAAATGTCTGCAGTGCACTTTAAAGAATTAAACAAACGCACGCAATCTCTATGTATTTAGTTACGGCTGATTGAACTTGTTCAGTGATCTGCCAACAGAGAATGATGATGATAGTCTTGCAAAGAAAAAGGTACAGTAAAGGAATTAATACATTAAGTATCTTAAGTGTGCGAAAGTAATAACAGCCTATTATTGTCCCACTGCAGGGCAAAGGCTTCTGCTCAAACAGAGAAGCCGTGATTATGGGTGGATCATCAACCTTGCTAGTCCAGGTTTCCTTACGATGTTTCTTTTTACCGATGTCAGTGAAGTCCAAGATAGACTTAGAAAGTTCAATTGAAAAAGTCATATTGTTATTTACCTGGATTGGAATCCACAACTTCGTACATGAGAAGCGAGGCCTTAACCACTGAGCCATCACAACATCTTCTGTTCAACCACATGAATACTCGTAGCACGCAAAAACTGTGCTTGGTACTTACCTGGGTTTGAACCTCGTATATGAGAGGCGAGACCGGACTCACTGAGCCTTCACCACAAAATTCTGTAGAACCTCGATTATAATACGCAGAAACCGTTATATTTTAAGAGCACAACAGAGATATCCTAAGCGGTGAACACAATTTAATAAAATGAAACATTATTAAGGCACGGTTGGTCGCAATTAGATTTGTCCGCCGTAATGCAGCGAAGTGCACCTGTTCAGTTTATTTGTTCGCCCGCCGCTGTCTCTGTCTTAAATCCAACTGCTGTTGGTTTAACCGCGTTTTAGCATAAATATTAAGTTTTTGTCATATTTTATTTTATGTCTTTCTGTTTATTTAAGAGAACCTGGGGATGAAGAGAAGCTTATAATGAAAAAAACGGTCAATCTTCACATAAACTTCAATATGCAAAATTTGGAGATAAGGGAGACTTGTATTTTTTATAGAAAATTCTGATCTGAGGCAATGTCCTTCTAGATCAGTACTTACTTGTGGGTCTTGTGATACCTGGCGAGCGTGATTCGCGAAACAATGCGATTCAAAAACGTGACATAATTGTACAGCACCATCTAGTTTATAAAAAAGGAACTAAATCACGCAGTTTGTACGCCTCGAGACAGAATGCACTCACACAGTACAATGTAAACAAGTTAATATATCAAGTACCATTGACAAGGCTACTGATTAAGTACTGCACTTAGTGAGAAATATTAGTGAGATAAATTGAGAACGATTAGTAACGAGATACTGACGGATCATACCAACAAGGGAATTAACTAATCTTCTTCAGTGCTGTGATGTGATTACAGGATTAAAATATTGTCAAATAAGGAATTTTTTTGGATAATAATTGGTAAAATATGCCGTAGTAAAATTCGTCCACATCGCTGTTGCCAATAAATCTGGAGGTATCTCTATAATGTAGGTAAAAGCCTGCCCTTGGGTCACTGGAAGTGTCAACGTGTCGCTTCTATATTACTTTAAACAAAACAGGAGCTTCCGGAACCCTCGACCCGAGAAATTGGAACCCCGAACGGCTCAAAAATGTACAAGGTATAATAAGAAACACTATAAAGCGGTCAACTACGAATTCTGAACATGAGACTAAGTAATATTGAGCAAAAGTTATTGCTGGGAGACGACTTTTATTTTATGAGAATCGATAAAGAAATTGTTGTACTATTATTTGCTACCTTCAAGACACTGTCTACTATTGGAAAATAATATTACAAGTAGTGACACTAAACGTCTAAAACATTCAAATAACAAAAACCGATGAAAAAGTACACCTCGTGAGTATATATGTAAGTAGATAGTTTCCTCCGTTCGCGAAACTTTTCAGTCTGAAAACCATGTCCTAATCATTTGTCACGTCGTATCTAAAAACACATGTTTAATTCAGTAAACATACATATATAGGTACTTATTGGAAAAGTCCGTTTATTTCAAGAAAAGACCAAACGTTCTGGTCGTTTATAGTTTTTTCCAAAAGATAAAGGATACCTATACAATTAAGTTTCTTTGTTTGATCCTGGGTGTGATTCCAAAGTCGGGAAAAAAGATTTTTATCTGTTGCAGTCCGGACTCTGTCTGTCTCGGACTGGATTTGTGCCCATTTGTTGGCAATAGGCTCACACCCTTTTACATGGGAGTTAAACATAACTGGTGAAATGTGGGTGTAGGTATTATAAGTACACCTCTACTCAACCTTTTGGGATTTATCATTATTTATGTGTGTGTGATATCATTCAAGTCAGACCAAAGATAGCTAAAGTGGTATTGTCAGCCATTAGAGTCTTAGAACCAATAGCCGTTTGAGCGATCGTGGTTTACTTACGTAGCGTGGGACTTACGCCTATAACACTAGGCCTACAATCCAACAGCGCTTTTATTTAGGCATTAGCACTTCGACCGCGACTTGTTCTGCGGGGATTTCATGATTTTGCCTTCGAACTATAACATCCCGTCCATCCCAATTAAGCGAAATTTTGAAAATAAAATACAGCCTTTGTTACTAGCTGAAACTATAGCTTTATATACGAGTAGGTGAAGGATCTTTATAAATCTGTAAACCAGTTTTGAGACTATACATTACATACAAACCACCTAGTTTTTCCTCTTTTTAATACGTTCGAGGTCAGATAGCCAGTCTGTCCATGTTAAATACTGGTAGGAAGCCGACTCTAACATGGCTGGGAAAAGGCTAGGCATATGATGATTCATTGCAAATTAATATATCTATTCTATTCATCAAGTGTAGGCTCTTACCCTGCTGTAGTGGGATAAGAATAGGCTGGTATAATAACCATGAAAACTTACCTACCAACACGCACAAATGCGTAGTTTAAAACTTTCTATCTCACTAAGTGATATTGTAAACTGACGAGTGACGAAATATAATTAATATTAAAGTAATATTGTAACATAATAGTTTAGGGTCGGATTAGAAGTCCCTTGACGACGAATTACGAGAACGAGGTGTAAATTGCTAATCACCACTCCTAGTTGAGTGACATATTAAAACTAATTATGTACTATTTGATATGTTTACAGACGCATGAGGTCAGTGATATTATTGAAACTGTTATTATGAAAGCCTTTTTAAAGATATTTGTAAGGTCATAGAAGAACCACTAAAAATATTTTGTTGTTACATGCCATATGATTATAAATCGCTGCTGAAAATGTAGGCAGTGAATAATATGTACTTATTTATTTTCTTTCATCAATATGAATAGCTCGTTGGTATAGTGGTAGCAAACGCTTCTGCTGAGCCTGAGGTCCTGGATTCCATTCCCGGATCGAGTAAAATGTTGTAAGATTGTCCATCTGGAATTGCTCATAACATCACATCTGTATTCCCCGATAGGTTAGGCAGAGGTGTACAACCACATTTCACCAGTCCCATTTAATAGGGGGCAAGCCTATTGCCAGTAATATCATGATGGCCCAGTGGTTTAGGCCTCGCCTCTTGTGCACGAGGTTGTGGGTTCAAACCTGGCCAAGTACCAATGTGAGTTTTTCAATTCATATGTACTTTCTAAGTTTATCTTGGACATCACTGACATCGGTGAAGGAAAACATCGTGAGGAAACCTGGACTTATATGATTAATATAAGTCTGAAATCACCAACCCGTCTTGAGCAAGCGTGGTGATTAATGCTCGTGCCTTCTCTGTATGAGAAGAGGCCTTTGCCCTGCAGTGGGACAGTAATAGGCTGGTACAAAAAGCCTATTGCCACCAACCGGACTCAAATCTAGTCTCACAGCTGCAACTGATTAATTCCAGATCGAATGGCCCAATTACTCTTTGTCGCACCTGGGAATCGAATCCGGGATCTCATGCTCAGCAGTAGCGCTTCCACTGACTAGACCAATGAGGCAGTTTTCAGCAACAGCTCAACTATTCAACTCACGCTCATCTATTCATACATATTAAAAAACAACAATAAATTATCCTAACTCTCCAAACCTAACTACAAAATAAAATAAGACGATGAAAAATGTCTCCGCATTGCTTTCGTCTGGTAATGATTCCAAAAGACTGGCGGCAGTGCCAGGTTATATGGCAATGCTTAGCCTCTGAACAAGGCAGAAGCCAGCCCTTGGGTTAATTTACAATACAATAGAAAGATATAACAAAAAAAACTAGTGTGGGGATATACATAAAACTAAATTATCTATGAACAAGAAAGTACCTATAAGCTGAGTAATAGTAGTAGATACACATAGATTTAGTAAAAAACCTAATACTATCATTCGAGGGTGTCTTCACAACAATCATTTACTTAATAGTCCTACTTGTTATCACTTACAGTGCTGAACATTGACGGGTTCCCGCATTCAACACGTTTTATAAACTGATTCTTATAAATTGTGTCATTACAAAACGTTTGTGGAGCTAGTGGTTATAAAAACACCCGCACGGGTAAGCTACGCACGCCGAGGTCATTCTGTGGATGGGTGACCATGGATTACATATCGAGACTCCTCCGCGCTGAAGAAATTGGTCCCGGCTGACATTTGTAGATCTTAGACAGTCGTTCCGGGTAGTCAGAATCCCGAAATTTCGCCTACCAGTCTTACTAAAGGGCACCGTGATGTCCAGTAACTAGGTTGTGGATGTCAGATAGGCTCTATGTAAAATACCGGTATTCAGTAGCATCCGGTGAGACTGGATGCTGACCCTAATATGGTAAAAGGCTAGGCAGATGATGACATTACAACACGATGTGATTATCTTCTATATTTATAAAAACGAATCCCTATTTTAATTGGTCACGGCATGACGCGTGAACGTTTGAACCATTTCTTGCTATTTCTTTTTTTATTGTGTTTGTTATTAAATAAATAAATAAATAATAAATAGATAAATGAGATTAAGTTAAGTAGGATTATATGAAGTCATCAAAACAGAAGCACACGTAGTTGAATATCCTATGTCGATTTCTTAAAAGTATCGCATTCAATTTTTAGCTGTGATTAGGACCTCTGATGCACGAGGTTGTGGCTTTAAACCCGGGAAAATACCACCACTGAAGAAAATATGGTGAGAAAACCTGAACTCATATCTCTCTATCTGTCTGAAATTGTCAACCCACCTAGAATAAACGTGGTGATTAATGCGCGCGCCTTCTCTTTACGAGAAGATACGATTGCCTTGCAGTGTGGCAAAACAGGCTGGTTTTTTGTTCATCATTTAAAATAAACCAAACCATAATCCTACTAACGTTTGCAAAAGTTCACATCTTCCAGGAAACCGAACCACAAAATACCGAAGTACTCAAAAAGGACTTACCTGCCATAAATCTTTAATAAGTTCCGATTTATTGGTTTCAGAAGTTAAAGGGCACTCAATGTAAAGTGTTTATTCACTCGACTGGTAAACTTCCGACGAAGTTTTGCACAGCGCGGCCCGAGACGTGCGTCCTGGTCGATCGCCCGATCGCAACTGGATCCTGGCGACTATAGTGCTATACTCCGTGTACTGGCTGACAAGGACAGGTGTTTCGATGTCATCAAATAATTACTGGAAATATGGCCTAAGGTTTTGAAATATAGTGTATGTGTGATTGCGTTGTTGCGTTCACATCTTCATTTTAAGTTTGATTAGAAGTGAGATTGTTTAATTCAACTTCTGAAAGACTTCTTTATAAATATTTTAGACACAAATGGAAATTATAGGAATCTTGCTCGTTTTACTTTTTGTCAATACTAGTATATAATTTTACGACTAATTCCAATACAAATCTAAAATCTTCAGTAAAATACACTTATTTTTCAGGTCAAGTACAGACTTACCATAATCATTTAACAACCTTTTACAGTTGTCAGTAATATTCGATTAAAAACTTCAAAGAAAATTCGAAACTCTCACATGCTACGGCGTAGCTAGACGCCTACGACAGCGCTACGACGCTGCGCGGTCTACGAGCACCGTAGTAAAAGTTAAGTGCAGTATCGAAATGAATAATAATAATGTTTTACGCGAAAGGTACCACGTTTTATTATATTTTATTGGCTATTACTGTTCAGTACATTGCGATGGTACATTCTGTAACATAATATCAGGCGTTTTGTGACCACATGAACGGTAATGGTGTCTCTTACGATCGAGATCGGGAGTTTGCGGATTCATGTCGAATATCGAAGAATTTTAAGGAGATAAAAGTATAAGGTAACACATATGCGATCTGACCTGGTCTGTATTGACTTTAAAAGAGTCTGTGCCCTCTTAGTTTGTTTCGGTGTTTCTTCTCTTGGCAGTCCAAGCTCGTGATCATGATTTAGTTTATTCTATGATGATACAAAAATAAATATAAGTTATCATTTATAATCATTCATTCTGATAAATGATTATATATGATAACTTACTTAACTATAAATGGTAACAGATAACAGTTGCATATAGTTATACAAATAAATATTTTGACCCTCGTCCGCCTTTCGTCCTACAGTATTGTGAGAGATCTTTGCTAAGCGGTACTTAGACGTAGATATGCAAGGTTTATTAGTGATATCTAAATCATCAGTTTCTTATAATGAACCTTTTTTTTTAATAGTTCATATAAATGATAATAAATTAAATACTACAAACATACATAAACTCACGCCATTTTCTCATGGATGTAGGTAGAATCTACAGAACGCCATCTGCTACGATACATACAAACTCCTTTCGCTTCGTCTACGTTCATACATCTGGTCATACACGCACGCTGTATTCAAATACTAAATGATGTTTATTCAGTAAGTAATCTAAGAGGCTTAAAATAATAAAATATGGATTCTAATTTTTTATTTGTCTGCATATTTCATATGGGTATTATAATTATAGTTTATGATAATTAAAATACATGTAAATCGAAAGAAATATTATTTCTTTTCCATTTTCTTACAGTCTTGCACCTACCACTGTTTGTCTCTGCATCAGTCAAAGGTCGACTGGTAGAAAATGTCTATGGCATTAAGTCCATATCCGGAAATTTTTGCGCTTAATTTAAGTAATAATAAATATTGACTCACCGGGATTTTTTTCTTAACCGTTGGGGAAACAGATTTTCGTTTACAAACCAAGTTTTTCATTGTTTGAGAAAGGAAGAAAAACTTAAGTGTTCAATTAATTTACTTGAAGCCCGTAAATGTTGGGACACAGTCCGAAATACCGCAGTAGCCCAACGGGTGATCATGATTGAAATTGAGTATAGTTTTACAAACTCAAAACACAGTTATGTAATTTTTTTGTTGTATAGCTATGTACTTTGTATTATTATCACTTTGTAACACTATATGATAAAAAAAACATATAACTGGCAACATGTGGGTATACTCTAGATAAACCGCTGCCTAGCCCTTCGAGGAATAGAGGCGTGACGTTATATTTCAACTTGAAATATGATCTATGAGAAGCTACTATATGCCAACGTGTGGACGATCCCTATTATGAACACCAGTCAGTCACGAGTTTTTATTATGTTTTTTTTTCTTGCAGTCTGACGCGTTTCGTTTTACATGGGACTTGAAACGAATCGTTTTGGGAACAATTTTACTGAACAAACAGCTAATAAGTGGAACTGCCTGTCGGAGTCTATGTTCCTCGGTAGCTGTAAGCAGCCTTGGAGGTCTTTATGTCGAGAGTGAATAGATTGCTTCTAGGCATACGTGCTTCATCGTCAATGCTTAACATATTAAAGTATTTTTTTTTTTAATAAACGTATAAAATACGTAGCTATGTCGAATTATGAGTTTAGTATCTGACTTTCACTCTAATGAAGCCAGGTTTGATGTAAAGGCTCATAAATGATGATAGAACAGATTGATTCCCAAATATTATAGGAAACTCAGCCAGCAGTGAAAATTGACAGATGAGCAGTTTTTCACTTTGATGCGACACACAGCTTTTCTACATCGGTGACCTTGCAATAGGGTGTACTTCAAAGTTGGTCATATTGGAAAAAGAAAAACCACCCCTAAGTTTAGAAAATATAAATAAAATAGGGGATAATTTGTAACTAAGAAAAAATATAAATCGACCCACTGAAATGCGAGAAATAAAACTTTTACATAAATTTATATTATAGTTATATTATTGAATAAACATTCAACGTTCAACTGACTACAAAAACACTAATAGGTGTAAAATAACTTTAATTTTGGAAGTCGGTGAGAAAAATATTCAATATAACTTTAATTTCGGAAGTCGGTAAGAAAAATGTGTAAAAATACATTAATTTCGGAAGTCTGTGAGAAAAATGAATCAAACAAAACCACCTTAACAACGCCTGAGTGATTTTGGCCGGGTTTTTATTTAGTATTCATCCCTGTTTATTTTGCATTGTTTTTTTAGTTCGTTTTAACGGTTGAATTTTTCAAATTTAAAATTGTATTCGAATTGTCATTAGGTAAAGCATTTGTGTTAGGCACACCAGAATTCTCCATCGTAACATTTGTAACTGTACTACTGTAGTTATTTACCCTGTGGCATCCCGTCCGAGGCACTTAATCGAACTAGTTGGCTCAATTAGTTGACTATAGTGCATGGTTTTGGCGTCTCAATAGTTCTTATGTCAAAGTTCAAATTAAGGATGCACCATCTGCTCGCACTTCGTCCATTTTAGTCTGAAATAATTTAAGTTTGTGCAGGCTCGCGTAAGTTTAGCTTGAGAACTATGGTAGATACTATGTTTATGTCCAAGAGTCATTGTATTTACTGCAAGTTTATAATATATCTCGCGAAATTATAAACATAGTTTATGAACTGTCACATTTTGATGCGTTTTATTGTAAACTAGCTGTTACTTATAAATTCGTACTCGTGGAATTTCAAAGCCTTAACTACCTTTTATAACATCAGGTATCCATTCACGTCAAAATCATGCGCGCCGTTTTGACGATTACTCACAGACAAAAAAGTAAAAATGTTTCTTTGTACAACTTCCGTATATTCTTAAATATGCAATTATTTTGACATTGCAAACATACTCTTCCATTTTGTTATTTTTTGTAGAGGTATGCCTGAAACAATAGATAGGTTATAATTTCGTGAGATTTAATATCGGTGTTTATACAAAACGTTGTGAAAAAGGGATAGTGCTTTTCGTCCTGTAAAGCGCCCTCTCTTTCACACTGGAACAGTGATGGTTTTAATACGTCATAGTATGGCCCCTAGGTGCTAATTATTTTTTTGTTTTTTTTTTACATTGATTTACTCTTGAAATTTCTCCTGTATCGTGGGTGCGTTCACAAACATTAAAACTCACATACACAAACAGCCAGACCTGTAGGGCGCACAAATATTTGTTCCGTGCGGGAATCGAACAATCAACATGCAGCTCAGCAGCCAATCACTCAGCCACAGCACCAATCGTGCCGCATACACTTTAAGTAAGGTTTATCTCTGAAATCTGGAAATAAAAATTTGCTGTTTCATACATTTTGGTCGAGCAGATATTCAAGTTTTGTATTAAACGGCAGTTTTTTTTTCCTAATAGTCGGGATGGTCTAATAGTGAAATTTGATCATAGTAATATAAAAGTAGTCTAGAACTATTTAAACTCGTAGCACTGTGTATGGATACAGTATGACTCCGAAATTTGATATGATGATAAGCTATCAAATAACGTAAAAGATTTAAAACTGGACCAGTGGTTTAGGCCTCGCCTCTTGTGCACGAGCTTGTGGGTTCAAACCTGGGCAAGTATCAATGTGAGTTTTTCAATTCATATGTACTTTCTAAGTTTATCTTGGACATCACTGACATCGGTGATGAAAAAACATCGTGAGGAAACCTGGACTTACATAATTAATATAAGTCTGAAATCGCCAACCCGTCTTGAGCAAGCGTGGTGATTAATGCTCATGCCTTCTCTGTATGAGAAGAAGCCTTTGCCCTGCAGTGGGGCAGTAATATGCTGGTACTTTCATATATGTGTACCCTTTACTCACACACATAGTGTGTGTAAAGGGTAGATTTTTAAGCCACCATGAATATATTTAAGAACTGTTGTATCACCAAAAATCACTCTAATAAATACTTTGACCGATGGCCACGTGACGATCAAAGTACGATAAATCACGGCCAGACGTCAAGAGGCGCCGGTGATCATGTTACCACTATCACTTTACTGTGATAGGGTTTTATATACTTCCGGAGTCCAGAATTGAGCCACCGTACATTTCCATGGGTACGTTTAATGCCTAAGCTGCATCAAAATAATTATGAGTGAAAGATTATGAGAGAGAGAGAGAGAGAGAAAGGTGGGTATACCTCTGCCTTACCCTTTCCGGGATTACAGGCTGATGTTGATTTGAAAAACATGACTTGGTACTGGATATTATGAATGGAATGCAGATCTCCTCAACAAACTTGACCGACTTCTTAATAACTGCATTCGATTTGTTTTCAATCTGCGCAAATATGATCATGTGTCTGCACATCGGTCGCTTCTAAAGTGGTTACCCATACGTCAGCGTCGAGAGCAAAGGGCGCTTACCACCTTGTATTCATTTTTTGTCTCTTCCAATTCCCCTAGTTATCTAGCTCCTCATTTTCAGTACATTTGCACCAACCACGTCTCTGCATCACCTAAAGGTTGACTGGTAGAAAATGTCTATGGCATTAAGTCCGCCTCTGTACATTTGTGTGCTTAAAGTATTAAATAAATAAATATTATTTTAGTGTCATTATTGTTCCATTCTCGACAGTTCAAAAAGTTACAACCAATCCTACAAGGGTTTGTTATATTGTTGTTAGGGAAGCTACTTATGAAAACAAAACGGTTTTCTTGCGTCCCAGTAAGCTCTCGAAGCAGTAACTACACATACTTTTGAGGGCACGGTTGGCGTAGTGGCTGAGCATTTGACTGCTGCGCTACGTGTCGTGGGTTCGATTCCACAAAGATTCGAACAAATATTTATATGGCGTACAGGTAGTGGTTCCGGGTCTGGCTGTTTATGTATGTGAGTTTGAATGTCTATAATTGCACCCACGATACAGGAGAAATTCCTAGTTAGGTAGTGAAGCAACGTTTTGAATTGAATAAAAATACTTAACAGAACATCACGCGTATATTCCCCGAAGGGTTAGGTAGGGGTGTGCCTACAGTACATCCACATTTCACCAGTATGTTACTTAGTCCCATATAATAGGGTGTGTCCCTATTGCTAATTTGCCATTAACCGGACACACATCCAGACTCCGAGTTTAATGAAAAATCTCAACAACAATAAATAAGAAATTAAAAATAATAATAATAAGATCAGCCTGTTCCTGTCTCACTGAAAGGCAAATTTGATTGAATTTGTTGACGCTATAATAATGACATAAGTCATAAATTGATTGATATGAATTGTAATCTAGGTCTCTTATTATTATCGTCTTAAACTTATCCTAATTTATTTGAGATGGCGCACCATGTCTTCTTCATCTCAGAAGTTACCCAGTTCTTCCTATCCATATCATCTTTCACATAATCCGTCCATCCATCCATAAGAGTATCTAAAATGTATAAAAAAAATATCACTGAACACTCACTATCATAAAAATGATAAGACATCACTAATATTCCATGAGGAAAAGGGAAAGTATGAAAAGTAACTGCAGAGACGCCAAGCAAAGGTGCAGGGGCGCGCGTTGATGTCTTTCAATCAAAAGACATCAACGCGCGCTACTGCACCCTTGTAGTACGAGAGCTGACGGTGATATGAAAAATAAAGTTAGCATAATAAAATCTATGTACATTCTGTGTATCACAAGTATTGTGAAAATGCATAGGTATGAAAAAGAAAGTAAGTAAAAACGTTTATTTCGCACAGGTTCGAGTACACAATACCAAACAGATAAAAATATACAATTTAGGTATCACCGTATGACTATAATTGTTCAACATAGCAGAAATGAACCTTCCCTATGAAGTTGTGACGTATTTGACCGTGACTGCACACGTAGTTCGGTACACACATACACACGGTTTTGGTAAATACTACCATACACCGATTTTAGCACTTTTAAAACCTAGTGTATTCGTGACCACTTTGAGTTGAACTCCAATGAATGACAGGTGTGTAAGAGTCACCATAGTTAAGCCGTTTTAAGGATTTCATTAATAAATGTTTATTATCCCTTTGTAATGTATTATAGTTTTGTTATGTTGTAGTATTAGTAATGTATATAGGTATTTTTAACTAATATTACACGGATGGCTTAAGAAATACAGATGTTTTGGATCCTACTACTTGGTCTAAAATTTGAAAAAAGAAACATTTTAGTGACAAAATTTACGGTGGTATAAGCTGAGATTTTGTAGTGACAAAAATATCTATCGCCTGTGATGTGGCATCTGTGGGCCTACGAACCCGTGGAGTAAAAAAAACAATCATATCGCATTCTTAGTTTAAATGTATGTAACAAGCTCAGTAAGTGATCCCATAGACGTGAATAAATTCTTAAATCTACATAAATCTTGTACTATTACTTTTTTTCAAACGGCCCCACTCTAGGAAATTCTCCTGAATTTTTCCGGAAATGCCTTTCATACAAAAACAGCCAGACCCGGAACAACTACCTATAGGCCATACAAATATTTATTCCGTGCAGGAATTGAGCCCACACGCAACGAAGCAGAGAATCGCTCAGCGACTGAGTTAATCGTGGCGTCTTATTACTACTGATAGTACTAATACGACTATCATGTATGAAACGTGTATTCTGAATTTTAAAATCGTTCGTACCTATTTACGTTACGTTTACGTCTCGCCTCTGGAGACTGTATAGTCGATGACGTATATATTAGGACGACTTCACTGCAAAACCAACCATCTTGTCGCAGACTAACGCCCACCAAATCTGGTTATTTCAAGCCCCTAATCATCATCATCATTATCACAATTTTAGCCAAAACACGTATACTGCTAGACATAGGCTTCCCCCAAAGATTTTCTCAACAATTAGTCCTGCGCTGCCCTCATCCATCGGCCTCTTGCAATCTTAACCAGATTATCAGCCACCTAATCACAAACCCACAAATAATTTGCTTTATAAGCAAGACGTATGAAATTAAAACAATACGGGCCACTGATTTTTTGCTTCAAAAGGAATATTAAAATGGCTGCGAAAGCTTTAATATTTTACCGTTATTTTATTTTGCCAAAACCCTATCGTAAATGGTTATCCAATATGTATTAAATTTAAAAAGCTAAAAGGCTGTTTTCTCATGTAGAAAGTAGTTGATACCAGTTGGATTAAATGATTATCTACTGGATTACATTTTAATCACTTGCATCTGTAGCTTCGCTTGTGAGTCACGGCTACCGTATAAGAGCTTATTTGCTTCATAATTGTATACCGGTAAAAAAGGGTGAAAAGAATCGCATGGATGAATCGAAACTAATCTTGAAATAGGATTTTCATGATAATTCAATGTTATTTGGAACTGACAAGGTGTCAAATTATTCAATACAATTCGTATAGACAACTGTAGATATTTTGTGCAACAAACAATGTTTAACGAAATATCACATACAGAACATCACGCCTATCGAACATATCCCCGGAGGGATAGGCAGATTTTTCTAGAATCATCTACTGAACTCATGTCGATGTCCTTCCTCCCTGCATTTGTCTTTTCTGCAAACCTCACTCAAAGTGATACTCACCCAACCGTTCTAAAGTTACTTAAAACCCCAATTAGGTAATATCTGTGCTCGTAAACCCGTACTCCAATTAAGAAATGATTCTAAACATTCAATATCTTGTCCCCTTAGCCATAATTAATAAAACGTTACAAAAGCTACAGTGAAAAGCTTCAACAGATCTGACTATAAATCGCTGCGATTCTCCTCGGATAATACATAGACGATTACCAGAGACAATCGCATCACAAGATGAATGTCCACTGAGAGTCGGCGCCATTCGCGATAATCACCGACCTTAATCACCATATTTGAATAATAGTTTCATTTTCTTGAATGGAAGGTGTATTTTTGTTTAGTTTAGCGTGGTTTTTTAAGCGATCGGGTTCGGGTTGCATTCATTTTTTGCAGCAGTCAGTACTTTAGTCGGGAAAATTACCAGATAGTTTGCAAAAGTAGTGCTCCTATAAAATAGCACTTTAAGCAAGTCCAGCGCATGTGTGTCTGACATTAAAAATAAAATCTTACTATATCTTTTAATATTATTTGCAATCATGGGTTACAAGAGTAGAGGGAGACCTAGGAAACGATGGATGGATTGTGTGAAAGATGATATGGCTAAGAAGGAGGTGACTTTTGAGATGAAGAAGACATGCTACGCCGACCCCAAATAAATTGAGATTGAGGGGCAAGAGGATGATGATCAAACAATCATGATAAACTGTTTTACATTCAACATCTCTTGCATGCTGACAATTTGTTGTAAGTACTCGTATATATATTGTGGCCATGTTTGAGCAAATAACTGATTGTCATTATGATTATATCTGACAGTTAGAAATTTTGGCCATGGCAGAATATATTCTTGTATGACTCGCCTGGTTGGATACGATTTTATTTATCACCTTGTTGTGCCCGCCAGATCGTTCGGGTGGATGTTAGCCATTGAAATGAGAGGATCCTGAGACCTGGCCCCGGAGATTGGATGCATCCTTTCTTTCTTTTCTTTTTAAAAACGTTGCCCCACACTAGGAATTTCTCCTGTATCGTGGGTGCTTTTACAAACATTTAAACTCACATACACAAACAGCCAGACCCGGAACAACTATCTGTAGGTCATACAAATATTTGTTCCGTGCGGGGATCGAACCCACAACACGCGGCGCAGCAGCCGATGGCTCAACCACTGCGCCAACCGTGTCATCCTTCCCTATTTGAATCGGATTTTGTTAACAATAACGTTTAACATTTGTGTAACGTGCTTGCCGAGAGGGGTACCCTATCCAGGGATCAAGTTCGGCAAGCGTAGTTTAACCATTTATTGACCCGGCGTTATTTAGACACAAATCCATCAGTAAAATGATGCTGAATTATTGAGTATTATTTAGTTTATGCTTTTTAACTAAATATTTTACAGCAACATCCTGAAATCACAATCTAGTGCTAAATTACAACAACGTAGGTTTTAAGACAAATCCTCCACACTCCAATCCTCCAGCTCTTAATGGATTTCAGATTAATCCGTTGCGTTCAGTCGAGAGCACCTTCATTTTGTATTGGTACTAACTAAATAGCGCTGAGAATTGCAACCGTAGCACCTGGACACCTGTAATTATTATTGAAGATGTAACAGACAAGATCCGGAAAATACCTTGCTGAACACGTACAGTCCAGGGCATTATAGTAGGTACACATTTACAGGAAAACCAAAAGTACAGTGATGGTAATAATAGGTCAAGCAATGTTCAAATATATTGGATTGTTCCATCGTGGCAACATTTAATCTTTTGACTGTTGCAATCTTTGTCATGAGAATAAAACCTTTTCCTAACATATTGTATTGAATTTTGGTCTGGTCGCTTTTTGAATAAACATAAACTTTAACGATATATTCCCTTTTTAAAAACTTTCGATACGTGTTTTTTATTTGTAATGTTGGCAAAGCGTAGATGATTATAATGCTCGACCATATCATTATTTGGCTGTACATGTGTAGGTTTTTTTATAATATCTTCATTTATTTATAGTTTTAATCGTGACTGTATGTTTGCTAGTTCTTTACTTCATCATCAGGCTATATTAGACCACTGCTGGACATAGCCCTCTCCTTATGAGCGCCATAGCGCCCTGCTGTCTTCAGCTTGCCGCATCCAGCATCTGCCTGCAGCCTTTCGCAAATCGTCATCCCACTTAGTCAACTTTTACTTGTTAAATAAATAAATAATAAACCTCGTTGGTCTAGTGGTCCCAAGCGTGACTGCTGAGCTAACTGTTCAGGGTTCTGGGTTTAGGTTAAAAGTCGAACAAAGCGATATTGAGTTATTCCAACAGGAACCTCAACCCTTCGGGGAACACAGATGTGATGTGTGACATTACACAAATCCTAGATCTATAAGATTTTAAGAGAGTTTTTTTCCGTTTGTAATACCTTAGTAGCAGGTTGGTAGCAAAAAAACGTTGCCCCACACTAGGAATTTCTCCTGTGTCGTGGGTGCGTTTACAAACATTTAAACTCACTTACACAAACAGCCAGACCCGGAACAACTACCTGTAGGCCATACAAATAATTGTTCCGTGTGGGAATCGAACCCACGACACGCGGCGCAGCAGTCGATCGCTCAGCCACTGCGCCAATCGTGTCGTCAAGGTTTTCCGCGGTTACTGTATTCGGCTTGCAGTAAGTTATCAGATTGCGGTAGCTTCCGTCAGTGGCAGTCATTACACGGGGACTATTGTCACGCGTCGCAGACATCTTGGGAATTCATCCGCGACGTCGGCTCACGTCTGTCAGCGAACGGCTGAACGCTGCGTTTTTATTATTACTAGATCGCTCCAGTCGCTCCGAAGTCAAAATTCGACTGATTTAACTATCTCCACCTCTTCTCTATTTAAACGTTAACTATGCCAAATCTCTCACTACGCTGTGCTCGCAACTTCCTTGGAAAGGAATCTGAAGTTTACGCTTCACTTATTAATATAACAATTACGCATCAATTCATCAATCAATTAGTCAATCTTGGTTGGTCCGTGGATGGGTGGCCAATCACCAAGCATCGGAAAGTACGTTAAGCCATTAGTCCCGGCTATCATTCGCAGGTCTTCGACAATCTCTGTCTTTCTCCATATTCAGAAGAAGAACAGTCCCTAGTCGGGATGGGTTATCGTGTTACCCCGTAATTGGGTTGTGGAGGTCAGAGAGGCAGTCGATCCATGTAAAATACTGCTGTTTAGCTGCATCCGGTTACTGATTGAAAGCCGACCCCAATATAATTGGAAAAGGTGATGATGATAACGGGTTCCCTCTATCTGGCAGAATTTTGATGCTCCGAAATTTATTTGGCATAACACACTTGGCATAATCTTCTTTAAACGAATATATATATGGCATAAAAATCATTTAATATAATTATTGTTTGGCCGAATGTTTATACGTCCGAATTTACAAAGGCATACTTTTAAGATGGCAGAATTTTATTTGGCATTATTACTTTTGGCAAAGCTTAATTTCGCATAATTTCGTTTCACATAACGTTTATTTAGAGCGACTATTATTTGGAATAATTTCACTTGGCATATTAAGAAGATGGCAGAATTTCATTTGGAATAATTTTATTAGGCATAATTATTGTCATTTCTATAAAATTTTTTTTTTTTTTTTTCCTTATTAGTAAGAACCAAGTTCTTACTAGTTAATTGCAATCTAGCCTAAGAAGACTAATAAACAATTTAAATCTAACTTATTATGCTACGTTATAAATTATGTTAATGCTAAGAATAGTGTCCATAATTAGGTATGCACTTTTACACACGTTCGTAACACTTCCTTAGAGTCTGGTAAAATTGATAAAACACTTTGTTCATGTGTTATATAAATAGCACAACATTGTTACTATTATTGATTCACTTACACTACACTAATTCAAATGGTTTAGTTCTCTTTAGTCTACGCACTATGCCTGTGTTGTCTAACAGCTGGATTGCCTCAACATTCACGTGTCGATGGATTCTGTGTTCGTGGGCTTCAGCAAATTTTTGTGTGATGGTGGTGACGAATTCCATGTCGAGGTCACGGTGGAGGTCATCGTTTCTTATGTACCAGGGTGCATTTACAGCAGCCCTGAGTACTTTATTTTGGAACTGTTGAATTATTTTGACGTTGGTTGGCTTAGTACAGCCCCAAAGTTGGATACCATACGTCCAAATTGGCATCAGAATATGCTTGTATATTATCAACTTATTATGTATTGATAAACAGGATTTCCTTCCCAGTAACCAATACAAACGTTTATAACGAATATCGAGTTCCTGTTTTTTCTTTTTGATATGGGCTTTCCAACGCAGCTTGGCGTCGAGAGTTATGCCAAGGTATTTGGCTGTATTAGCATAAGGTATTTGCATACCATTTATGTAGAGTGGGTGGTAGTCACTGTGTTTGTTTGTGAAGTTAATGTGAACTGATTTTGACTCATTCAGATTGATCTTCCACTTTTGTGTCCAGTCGTAAACTTTGTTCACAGCTAGTTGAACTTTCTCTACTGCTTCTCTGTGGCTTGATCCGGTGGCCATAATAGCAGTATCATCTGCAAAGGTCGCTATGGTGCTGTTTTCCAGCTCTGGGATGTCACAAGTGTATAACAAGTACAAAATTGGGCCAAGCACACTTCCTTGAGGCACCCCAGCTTTTATGGTTTTTAGCTCGGAATATGCGTCCTCTTGGCGTATTCTAAACATTCTTTTAGTTAAATACGACTCTAGGATATCTACAAATTCTGGTAGCATGCGTCTGAGCTTAAATATGAGACCCTCATGCCAAACTTTGTCAAAAGCTTGCGCGACGTCTAAGAACACGGTAGCACAGACTTCTTTATTTTCTAGCGTTTTTTCAATAACATTAGTTATTCTATGTACCTGGTCTAACGTTGAGTGTTTTTCTCTGAAGCCAAACTGGTGATCTGGAACTAGGTTTTTATCTTCTATTACTGGTTTTATCCGTTTTAATAACAGTTTTTCAAATAACTTTGATAGTACGGGTAACAGAGAAATGGGTCTGTATGATGATGCTTCGTGGGGAGGTTTCCCAGGCTTCGCAATCATAATGACTTCAGCAACCTTCCATGGCTCAGGTACATATTTTAAGATAAATGAAGCATTTATTAGTTTGGTCAGCTTTACTATGGCTTTGCGTGGGAGGCGTTTTAGAATTTCCCCTGTGATGAGGTCGTAACCGGGAGACTTTTTTGAGCTAATGTTTTTTTGAATTTCTCTCATTACTTCCTTAGGAGTCACAAGCTTGATTCTTTGGTTTTGTGATAAATTTACACTCTCATGTATTTCTACAGAGCTTTCGTTGGGTTGAAAGGTTTCTTCTAAATGTTGAGCAAATCGGAACGCCTTTTGGTCATTGCTTATTGCCCATTTTCCGTTGCTATCTCTGATGGGCGGTATTTGTATAATCTGCCTTTTTAGATTTCTTGTTGCTTTCCAAAGTGAGTAATCCGTTGATTTGTCATTGGTAAGCTGAAGAAGGTTGGTATTCAGAGATTCATCCTCAAATTGTAGAATTTTTCTCTTTAGTCGTTTAGTTAGGTTATTTAGCGTTGTTTTATGACGCGGGAACCTTGTTTGCTGCCACAACTTCCTTTGTTTTCTTTTCTCTGATAGTAAATCCACAATTTCTTTAGGATGGATAAATCCCTTATATTTGCGTTTTAGCTGAGGTGTATTGCTCCACGCACATTGTTGAATATTAATAATAAATTTGTTTACTTCTGAGTCAAGCTGATCTTGCGATTTTATCGGAGTTTTAAGGTCGATAATATTATCTAGATCAAGAGCAAAACTGTCCCAATCTGTGGACTTATTAACCAAGGTTAAGTGGCTTTCTTTTAATAGGATTTTTTGACTTACCATTAGTATAATCGGAGAATGGTCAGAGTTCATAGTAAAACTTTCCTCCAAACTGATGTAATTGGTGGATATATTTTTGCAGATGAAAAAATCTATAAGATCCGGTATTTTCTGGTGGTCAGTGGGCCAGTATGTAGGTTTGCCTGTACTCATTACTTCACAATGTGTTTCTTTAACTGCACTTAAGAGCTGTCTTCCTTTAGTTGTAGTAAGTCTTGAACCCCAATGCGTATGCTTAGCATTAAAATCGCCGCCTAGGATAAATCGCTGGCCTAATAATTCAAAAAGATGTAAGTATCGCTCTTTTCTTATCATGTGCCTAGGAGGCGAGTATATGGCTGCAATGGACACTTGACAAAACTTAGTTTTAACAGATACTGCCACTGCTTGAATGTCTTCTTCTTCATATTTACACTGCACGTAGTGACTAATGTTTTCTTTAATTATAACCGCACTACCCCCCCTAGCAGAGTTGCTAGGGTGGAGGGAATTATATATCATGTATCCTCTAAATTTGATAAAAGATTGCTTTGTGAAATGCGTTTCGGAGATTAAACACACGTCTATATTTTCTGTATCTAGGACCGCCTGCAACTCATGCTGATGTGTGGGGAGTCCATTGGAGTTCCACGCCATTATTTTGAGTGTGTTATTCATTTTTGATTATTCAAGACAGCTGTTTTAGTGCTGGATTCTAGCTTCTCTAATCTCTTATCAAATGAGGTAATGCACTTCAAGATCTGGTTAATCTTATCCTCTAAGTTCAGAGGTTGAGATCCTTGTTTTGCAGCTTGTGCGTAAGTACCAATGTTGGTTACTTGCATGGCTGGTTGTTTTGCAGTTGACTGGACACTTGCTTTCTGCGCCTGTTTACCAGGGTGTGTTATAGGAGGAAACTGTTGGGTATTAGGCACCGTAGGTTTCTTTTTTAAAACTTTATTTTTCATAATTTGCATCTGTTTGGCTACTTCACACCCTCTATAATTGGCAGGGTGAGGTAGGCCGCAGTGGATACATTTTGGTTTCTCTTGCGGAGATTTGGTACAATTGGCTGTAAGATGCTTGCCAGTGCATTTCACACACCTTGGCTCTTTTTGACAATATTTATGTGTATGCCCATAAGCTTGGCATCTCTTGCATTGGGGAATGAGTGCTGGATTTCTATAAAATGTAATCATATTCTTAACCTTAAATTAAAATTAAAATATTGTCTTGAAAAGTCAATATGTTGTACTACAAAAGTTAGTGAAGTGACAGAACCGAATTGCTGCAAAACCGACTTCACGTAGTCTTGTTTGTCCTACCCCTAGAGTGTTATTTAAAATCGCGTAGGCGCGTGGGGCCGCCGGAGGGCCGCAGCGCCGGAGCCGTCACAGAAACCCTGCCTGCTGCATGCTGCTTGCTTGCTTGCTTGCATGTTGCATGCTTGCCTGCATGCTGCATGCTGGCTTGCATGCTGCATGCTTGCTTGCATGCTGCATGCTTGCTTGCAAGCAAGCATGCAAGCAAAATATATTTTAATATTATTTGACGACACGGTTGGCGCAGTGGTTGAGCCTTCGGCTGCTGCGCCGCGTGTTGTGGGTTCGATCCCCGCACGGAACAAACAAGCTTATATGATGGTTCTACTTTTTAATTATTATGGATATGAAATTTATGCCTAAAGATGATTCTGACTTACAAAATTATGCCAAAAGACGATTCTGACAGTGAACTTTCTGCAATATGATGGTTCTACTGTTTAATTATTATGGATATGAAATTTATGCCTAAAGATGATTCTGACTTACAAAATTATGCGTTTTTAATGTATTATAAATGAGTGTATGCCGAACCATTTTCTGCGAAATGAAGTTTATGCTATGCACTGTTATGCTAATTAATATTATGACATAAAAAGTTCTGCTATAAAGGGTAGACCCGATGATAACATTTAATTGAATCAGTATGTTACGCCATCTTTCTTATAAATATCGAAAAAAGTTTGTAATGTCTTTTATTTTACTCGACGTTAATTAACGTCAGTTTGTCAACCGAGATGTCCATTAGGCTGATAATGGCGGCTCATTATCGAAAAGAAGTTCTGATTGGCAACATAGTTTCTTTTAAACTTAGCGTTTTGAAAGAATGCCTTTTCGGATGAAATATTGAAAACAATATAAATAAAAATTTACACACTTAAATAATCTCTTCGAAGTTTTTTTTATTTATTTAACGTTTCTACAAGAATAGCTCATACAGTGATCAGTTATGAACCTAATATCCAGTCAGAAAAAAGCTAAAGGGCTGGGTTAACCATAGGTTTCCTAGAGATATGCTTCCCAAATGTCCATAGGCCCAATTCTAAAGAAAAGAAGAAAGTAAAAACAATTATTTAAGGCAGGCTCAAGCTCAAGCTCACAATACTAAACAGGAAAAAAATTATATAAATAAATTAAGTTTAAATAAAAAAAAATAAAAAAAAATATTGACTAAGCCAAATAAGTCCAGTTCAGCAAAAAAAATGGCCAGACAACTAGTGCCTGAGATGATTGCCACGCTCTCTGTGAAATGTTTTTTCGATCATGGTGAGATGTGAAGTAAGTAGGTGAATTTGGACTCTCATCATCATCTGCCTAGGCTTTTCCCAACAATGTTGGGGTCGGCTTCCAGTCTAACCGGATACAGCTGAGTACCAGTGTTTTACGTGGAGCTACTGCTTATCTGACCTCCACAACCCAAATAGATTATAGTGGGTTATTGGTGGGGTATCAATCCCGGAAGTCTGACAACACTGGTTGTCAGACTTCCGGGCTCTGACTGTCAAAGATCTACAAATAAAAACTGGGACCAACGGCTTAACGTGCTTCAACTTTAATTGGTATTAAAGAAAACAGTTAAAATCAACAAATGTAACTGCAGTGATTAAGACAAAGAAAAAGACCTCAGCCCGACAAATCTCCTTCAAAATCCCAAATTATCATTTAAAACGCCAATAAAAATTAAACGCAGCTTCTGAACCGCCAATGGGCGCTTACCTTAGGGCGGCGGGTGCGACCGCGGGTATTTTGCGGCTATTTCAATTATACGTCTTATGAAATAGCGGGGAACGGTGTCTCTTTCGCCTGTGCTCGCAATATCGCGCCGATGCGATGGCCGATTGGAATTTTTGTTGGAATGCTCTGTGTGTTATGAGCGGAGCGGATTATTAAGCTTTTGTTTTGTGGTTTATGAGTTCTTCTACTAACTCTACGTGAAGAGGTTCATCCGGGATACAACATCGTCATGCGGTCAGATGAGACACATGCCGTTTTTTATTGTTTGTATTTTTTTTAGTTTATCTTTATTGGTTTACGATATATTTTTAGAAAATCAAGACAATAAATGTTTTTGTTTCCATCTTTTCTTTCATAACATCACGGCTATATTCCTCAAAGGGTTAGACAGAGGTGTAAATACAGTACAAGAATAGACAACATGACTGATTATTGAAAGATTTCCACCATCCTAAGCATGGCGATGTAAAAACTGAAGAGAAACTAAAGTTTTCTATTCTCTACAGACTACGGAGCGGCCCGTACTCGGGTAGAAGAGACGAAAGAACGTTGAACTTGGAAAGAAAGAACGTTGTCTATTCTTGGTAGAATAGACATAGACTTGTCATGGCAAGCGTGCTGAAAGTGATTTCCTTGCAGCCTTTACTTTACTTAACTTACTTTACTTCTGTTGATTTTGAACTACATTCACACAGTAAATCGCTTCACCTCTTCCTCTTATCGCTCGGCTCACCTCCGCGCCAGCTACCGAAGGCACCTCACGCGCCCGGCGCCGCGAAGAATGAGAGATATAGCGGGACGAACAGCTTTTTAAATTCAGTCCATGGCCGTTTAGCGGAAGGACGATTCATTTATTAGAATTTTTCATTTCTTATTGGTATTTCTTTTGAAAATTATGTCTCCTATTGATTGGGGATTATTTGGATGCCTGCTGAGTTTTGGACTGCGATGAAATACCTTGTGTTGAAAATTGTTTAGAGCGTAATAGTTGGAGTTCCCTGCCTCGTTGGCCTAGTGGTCGCTAGCTGTTCTGCTGAGCTTGAGGTCCTGGTTTCAATTTCTGGGTCAAGCAAACTGTTGTTTGGTTTTTTAACAAGATTTTTTTTCAATAGCAGCCCAGAATCTGGAATTGTACCCAGTTGATGGCAAAAGTCTCGCCCCTTTTACATGAGACTGAAAACATAACTGGCAAAATGTGGATGTAGGTACTATTGGTACACCTAGGAATTAGAGTTCTATGTGATGGAGTTTCTGAAGTGAACTAACTTTATATCATCTTCTACATGCGTTTGTGACAAACGATGGAAACCAATCCAGCAGTTACCGGTCATGCCGGCTAACATGATTATGGTAATAATTCAATTAGTCGCCAATACGACTACTAATGGATCTAAGTGAAGTACTAGGCTTGTCGAAAAAATATCGATATCGAGCAATTTTACACAATTTTCTAATGTCTTTTTTACATATAACAGTAAAAAGTCATGAGGAAACCCTATATTACTAAGTACCCCAGTGAGATTTGTACTTATACTTTACATATTTGATATCTCAAAATAAAAATCTCATTGGGTTAAAATACTCACCAGTTTAAATTTTATAAATATCTGAAAAAGCGTGTAAATAAGGAAAAAGCGACGAAAACATTCAACGCTGGTAGGTCCAAAATCATGTACTGAACTCATGGTATCAGTTTGTGCTTCGATATCCCGTACACCCTGTATAATATTTGAATGTATCTAACTATAGATATCAAAATAACTGGTATCGGAAATATGACAAACCCAATATTTTTTATCCTTCGTTTTTTTTGGAATTACTCGTAAAACAAAATCAATAATAAAACATCGATACCTTTAATGTTTTAATTCAGACATCCCTATGAGGTACCTCTACTTTGTCGGAACTCACACGATGCAAGATGTAGCTGAGAAAACTGCAACAGTATCACACAGCATCAGTATCCCAATCGCGAAGCAACAGGTTGCCAGCCAAATCTTGCTAATAGAATGAGTACAATACCCATTTGGCATTTTTCTCTTCTACATCCATAGAGGGAAGTTAACATATCCACACGCCAACTTATTCAGACAACAAACACAATCATGACAAACTCGGGCTTTTTCCTATGGGGGTAAGTAGAAGCTACAGAAATCAAACATACATCTGGTCATACACGCACGTCGGTTGCGGGGACTACGCACCTGACCTTTCTGAAGAACGTCACCAATAATGGCAAGGGCAAGGGAAGGGACGCCCTGGAAGAACATACACTGGCCAGTGTATGTCCTTCCAGGGCGTCCCTTGCCAACGTTTCTACTTAGATACATCTGCTTTATACAAACTGTTTGTTTTTCTTTTATTCATTCTCTCAAACCAATCCTCTCATCATTTTCAGCCAAAAGATGTTCACAGCTGTAAATAAGTCTTCCCGAAGATATCCACAACGAAGCTGCGCTGCCCTCATCTATCGGCTCTCTGCTATCTTCACCAGATCGTCCATCCACGATGTGGGGGCTTACCCACGCTGCGTCTCCCAGTACGCAATCAATCAAGCTAAGTTATTTAGACTATATCCAAAATCATAAGGTCATGATAACATCTACAATTAAATTTAACCTTAACCACACTTCATGTAAGTACTTCATATATACAACGTGACAATATGTCCCGGTTTGAGCTTTTTTTTTTTTTTTTTTTTTGGAATGGGCATCTCGCAGTTTATCCTTTAGGGATATTTACTGCTCAACCGAACTTTCCTGTGGGGGGCTTAATTAAAATTAAGGCCTCCAGCCAGGCATAAAAACTTATAAGCTAAGCGACTATCGCTAAGGGCACCCCCTGCGGGGTACGAACCTCGGCTTAGGACGTCGCTGAAGAGGACAGCAAGGGACAGGCTGGATCTGATTGTTCCATTATTTAGGGACATTTTAAACATTAATCGGCTCAGCTTCGCGGGCTGGCTCTAGCAAAGGGTCGGGAGGGGGCCCGGTTTGAGCAAGACAGTCCCGCTTTTAAGTTATGTGTCCCACTGTTAACGGAATACGTAGCAATGTTCCACTTTGACAAACACTAAAATTGTACAAGTAGATGGATATTAATAAACACTTTCACACAAATAATATCAATTATACGAATTCTTGTATATTAATTGAGTACCTTCTTGCATGTTTTGTTTGTCTGGCAGTAAAGCTTAAATCGTGTAGGTAATCCCTTATAAACAAAATATACACGTAATGAAATATATGTTAGCGAAAGCGTGCGTGTATGACCAGATGTGTGAACGTAAACGAATCAAAAGGATCGTAACATGTGACGTTCTGTAGTTTCTGCCTACCCGCATAGGAAATAGGCGTGAGTTTATGTATGAACATGTATGATAGCAAAATATTGCTAATTGAAAAAAAAGCGTGTCGCTTACACTGCAGAAGATATGCTGTCTTTAATGTATTTTCATTGTTCATCCGTAAAAAATGATAACTTGGTTTTTATTTTAAAATCAAAAGCAAATTTTTGGTTTCACTCTCTGAGGGAAAAATAAATGGTTACACGTTATTCGTATACCAAAAGCTCGGCAGGCCGGTGACACCGTCGCCGCCGGTAGCAATCTATCCGGTCCTAGATTAAGCCGGGAAGCCAGCTCTAACGTTGTTAACCGATCCATTAAAATTAACATCCCCACCTGTTGATTACAACCACTGGCGAGGATTTAGTTCTTCATCCTCTGTTTAACTTGTGGTGTAAACAGAACGTAACATTCGCCTTTATTCTAGGAAGGGATACGTTAAAAAAACACAAACATTTCGCCTGTTAATTAAAATAAGGCTCATGTTTAAGCGGATTTCAAACACTGGATCCGTGCATTTATGGTGACAATTCATTCATTCATTCGCTATTTAATTGCTGTCCCTAATACGTCGCCTTGTGCATCTGGCCAGTTTTCTTAACTCGTCTCACGCTGTATTTCGTCACATTCCCAACTCGTCTGACGTATATTAGCCACGAGGTCTCCACATGCAAAATTCGATACAAACTCTTTTTATTGCATCTCATGACCAGCATAATTAATGTCACCCGACTGTCAGTGTCATTCAAAACTTTCAATAACCTTACAAACCACACAAAGTGGTATTTTTATATTTTTTTACTAGCATTTACAAAAAAAAACAGGTATCCAACAGATTTCTGTATATTTCTGAGCTTTAACTTATTCTTAAAGTGATATTATTAGTGTGCAAAGTTAACGAGAGTATTTCCTTAACCATTAATAACACATCAACAAGACAACGTTCAAAATAAGTTAACTTCGCGAGCAAGCCTGGGTTTACCCACAGATGAGACTAAACGAACGTAATATTTGAATTGCGAAAATGAGTCGCTCAGTTTACCTTCTTTTGGGTGAACCCCAAAGACTTTAACAGGCTTACTTACACACTTGCTTACAAAAAGCCACAGGTTCCGGCTTGACAAATACTATGCCCTCAATGGGAATTGGAAACGAGTCAACTATACCCGTATTGCCCATTTAAAAACAATCGTTTTCAAAGTTCTTCTAAAAGTAAGATCACCGTTCTTGTATCGCAGTCAGGATGGCCGACGCCGGCAAGTGCACGTTCGGCACTCGGGCGCCAATCGACATACACATGCTCAACGAAATCATCTACAGAGAAGTGAAGCATTTTAGAAACTACAAGATTTACAGGCCTAACTTCGGATGTGAGTAGAAGTGTTTTGTGTATTCATCATGAAAGTTCGCGCAAACAAAATTTCTTAATAGGAAGTTAAGTGTGGCTCTTTATGTCATCGTGACTCTGGGCGCGATTCTCCCGATATGCAGTGACCTGTAATATTGCCCAGTTTTTTTTCCTAGAAACTTTTTCTATGGGTTTTTTCGAAGTCACACATTTGTAAGTTACACTATTTTGAAAAAGCCAAAAACCTTGGTCGGTCTAAGGAGGCTTTCGAATTAACCACAAATAATATCGCGTCAGCAGTACCTACGGCTACAGCTGTCGTGAGATCAACTGGCAGCGGTACTGGACAACTTTTCTGAGCAAATACTCAGCCTCATTGCTCTAGTGGTCGCAAGCGCTAGTGTTGAGTGTTAGGTCCTGGGTTCGCTTCAGGAGTGGGACAAAGTGATATGGGCTTATTCCATTATACATTTCTCTGTAGCAGCCCGGAGTCTGGATTTGTGACGTGGGTGTACTATAGATATACCTCTGCCTAACCTTTCGGGAGATACAGGCGTGATGTTACGGTTACAAACCAAGACAAATCTTGTTTCCGTTAGTGTTCGATGGCAATTTTATCATTAAGTCAAACCTTATTCACAATGAGTGTATCGGTAATTTTAAACTTTCATCCGCAGCCATCCCTGTTACGGGCAAGTTCTACGCTTCCCACGACCAGCTGAAGGCGGAGACCAAGGAACAGACAAAGAAAGTGGAAGACTACCACGACAACGTGGCGCAGACCAGGGCCAGGGGACCACACAGCAAGTACACCGCGCCTGCTACTGAGAACCAAGTGTAAGTTGGGAGCATTTTCTGAAGCTAAACTGAAGAGCCGTACTCACTGCGAGTATTCGCTTAGTGAGTTTGGTTTGCAAACATTCGTTGCGCGATCAGTTATGCAGCGAATATTCATTCGCGAAACGAATATATATTTGCGAGCAGAAATAAACTTTCACTAAACTAGAAATCTAAATGTAACTTAATCCGAGAAATAGTGACAGTGTCCGTCAGTGGTCTGAGACGTACGCGTGTACCCTAGAAATATTTATTAACTCTCAGCTTTCGCTAGTTATATGTGTTCTAATGTAAACAATTTTAAAGTAAATACTTAAATCACTTTTGCTGTCAGAAGCCCAAACAACAAAGTCCTACCACGGGGTATCGTGTTGCCCTGAAACTGAGTTGTGGAGGTCAAACAGGCAGTCGCTCCATGTAAAATACTTGTATTCAGCTGCATCCGGTTAGACTGGAAGCCGACCTCAACATAGTTGGGGAAAAAGCTAGGCAGATGATGATGACTTAAATCACTTTTAATTGAAACAATTATTTGGTAAAAGGATATAAAATACATAAACTCTCAATCTCTCTTAAAGGTCCGATATAGACTAACTAATACATTCTAATATTAAATGGCCGCAATGCTGATTTTGTTAAAGTCCCATGGAATAGGGGTGCGAGCCTATTGCCATCAGCCAAGCACACATCCAGACTCCGGGCAGCTACTAAGAAATTCCAGGAGGAAAATCCCAAAAACACTTAATCCACCCTGTGAATCGAACGTAGGATCTCATGGTTCAACAGTAGCGCTTGTCTACCACTAGACCAAAGAGAAAAATCTATTATCCTATTAATTTTTACGCGTCTTTTTATGCGAGATATTCAAGCAGACTTTTAAAAAGTTCAAGAATCCAACTCACACAAAGATTGCCCTTATACTTTCTTGAAAACTAATAATATAGGGGCAAGTGCCTCGGGCTACTGAGCTCAGAAACTAATCTCCGCAGACTGCAGTTGACTGTCAGAAGTTCGCTTAGAAATAATAGTTCATCTCGTTGCTACTTACACGACGTGGTTGTGGAAATTATGTAATTTTCTCTCTCTATAACTCCTCCGCTGTTCTTTTCTGATTAATTTCGTTGCGGGATCCAAGACAGTTGAATCAATTCTCCGGGACTCGTCGGGCTTCATTGTCTCGACGCTTTTCTGGTGGTCGGACACTTTTCGGAGATGCAGTGGTTTGGGATTAGTGTGGCGGGCTTACACGACTTACACGTGGTTGGAAGCGCTATTGATGAGCATGAGGTCCTGGGTTCGGTTACCAGGTCGGCCAAAGTGTTATTAGGTTTTTCCATCTGAGTAGCAGCCTGATATTGTCGGATGATTGATTAGTCTGGTATTGTAACCAGTGGATGGCAAAAGAATAGCCCCGTATTGCATGGGACGCAAACATGACTAAAGAAATGTACACACATTTGGTCAGTCATGTTAACGTGTGTGGTTAGTAGGCAGAAGTGTAACTTCTTATAGTGGATACATCCATGTCTACTATAGGTACTCCCACCTCTGCCTAACCCTTGGGAAAATAAAGTCGTGATGTCACATGTGTTAAATATTCTTGTTTTAGTTACGGCTGGTACGACAAGCCACTGGTGCCGATGAACCGCAGCGACAACCGATTCTACTTCCCTCAAAAGGAAAGCAAACACACGAAGATCGAAATTATCATACTCATGAGCAATCCGAGGAGTAAGAAAGCCTAAGTGAAAAAAAAAGGTAAAAATAAGTTTCATTTTATTCAACTCTCAAGTCAGCGTCAAAAGATCCATTTCAGTGCGTGTCGGGCTACGCCCAGTATAGGGCTCAGTAGTTACCCTGGACTGGTAGTAATTTCATTACCAAGTACATTTTGTAGGTAGGTCCACTGTTGTGAGCGGGCCCATCCCGCTCGGAGACGAAGGCGTCGGGGAGGCAACCGCCGCCTTGACGCCTAACATGCCGAAACCCCACCTGCATCATCTTACGCAGGTGGGATTCTGGGGTCACGGGTGCTCAGAGTGGGGACTTTGATCGCCCAACGAATGACCTTAGGGAAGATGGCGGCATAGTGATCACTTGTCGCCGTGGATGAGATGTGCCCTAACAGGCGTTGCACAGAGGGGTCCCGGAGTGGTCTCTTAAGAGGTAACGGGGCCCCTTCCATGTGCTGATGGTGATCACCGGGGTGGTTTTAGTGAGGTAAGAATCCCACACTCCCTGGTCTTTTCCCCAAAAGTCCAGGCGCCTTTTGAAGGTTTCCCCCCGCAAACAAAAAAAAAAAAAAGTTGGTCCACTGTTACTCGTTTAGTTAACTGTAAATGTAACTTTTAACTTCGTTAAACATAGTACTACTGCCATGAGTTTTTTCACATTTAGCTGGTAGGTGGGGAGACACAAAACACAAACCTAAACCCGTTTTCGATTCGCTTTAAAGTGTTAACACTTTAAAGCGAATCGAAAACGGGTTTAGGAGTGTATGTAAAGATTACAGGAAAAGTAAAATAATTTATCACACTTTTTCAGAAATCATCCAACAATAATAACATTTGTTCCACTATCGGTCAAGAGATGGCGCTGACCTAAAACTGCAAAACGTCGGTGCGGGAGACTGACTCGCTGATGACCAGTTTTTTGATATAGGGATATAAACTATTATACTATTCTTGTAATAAACGACATAAACGAAAAAATTAAATCAATAAATTTATTTTTACTCATACATAACTCATTATTTGTTATTACTTCAGATAAGTGCAGTGTCTCTATTTTTAACCTACGAAATAAAAAAGGAGTGGGTTCTCAATTCGACACGCATATTTTTTTTCATGTTTGACCACCAATCAATTTTGAAGTGCGGTCCGATTATAATGCGACTTAGTAGTTATTGAATAGAAATGTACATTTTTATTATGCAATTCGTAGCACAGCATCGCGCAACGTAGTATGGTAGGTAATCGCAGGAACTCTTCGGCTGCAGACGTCTTATATAATAATAATAATGCTGGACAATCTACACAGCATCATCTAGCCCCAAGCTAACTAGTGCTTGTGTTATGAGTACTAGATGACTGATATAGAGAGATATTTTTTATTATACATATCAAATACCCAGAACACCCGGAACAAATATTTTTAGATCGTAGGTACAAACATTTATCCCAAGCTGGGAATCGAACCCGCAACCTCCTGCGTCGCAGGTCGACCTTCGCCCGCCGCGCCACATAGGTCGTCTTATCCGAGCGAAGTGTAGTTAATTGCAACAACGAGCACAAACACAGTGAAAACTAGACTCCGTGTTCTGCAAAGCTGCTCTTTATAAAATATCCCTGTAAAGACACGGATGAAACAAACAGTGAAGTGAGCTACCCACCTAGGGATTGACAAAGAATAGCATGATCATCGAGAGATATGAGGTTCAGTGACACAACCGTTTGGTTTAAGTAAACCAAAATGCGGACGTTCTTGTGTACAAATGTAGGTGAAAAATACATATATAGTAGCTGTCCCGGCGAACTTCGTACCGCCTCAAACAAACAACAAAAAAACAAAAAACGGACAAGCAACGTGACACGTAATTAATATATATTAAGATGATATGATTTCATACACACACATACATACATAAACTCACGCCTTTTGCCCATGTTGGTAGGCAGACACCACAGAACGCCACCCGCTCCGATTACATACCCTTACATACTCCTTTCGCTTTGCTCATGTTCATACATCTGGTCACACACGCACGCCGGTTGCGAGTACTACGCACCTGACCTTTCTGAAGCACATCACCAATAAGGTCAGTGTATGTTCTTCAAGGGCGTACCCTCGCGGCGTTTCCGCTTGTCTACATCTGCCTTTAAATACCTTTGATAGGAGTATTACTAGTAAAAAGATACGCAGTTTAACTTTTACAGCTATTGTTTATTCATTCATCTGATTTCTTCTTGTCGGCCGCGTACCGGTTCCATTTGAGAGCACATTTCTTCTTGAAGTCATCCTGTTGTAGCGGACTCAAATGAGCTGCTGCCACGCGGTCCCTGTAACATAAGCAATATATATAACACTGAAGAACAAAAATCAGTCACGTGCTAGTCTGACTTGCACACGAAGGGTACCCGTACCGTACCAACGTACAAGATTACAGATAATGAGATAGTTAAGATCGAGCAAGAACTACGAAAAAATCTCGTAACTTGTATGCCCCCCCTCCATTAATTTATTATTTTTATTTTATGCTTATTATTTGTCGTTATAACAGCAATAGAAGAGAGAAAGAAATACGCACTGTGTCAAAATTTCAACCCTCTATCTATTACAGACAGACCGATGGTCGAGGCAAGTGTATTGGATTTTTCCATCTATAATTTCTTAATACCGAGCAGCCTGGATTGGTGCCTGATTGCTCCCATTACCCACATTGGACTTAATGGCGAAATGTGGGTGTACTATAGGTACACCTCTGCCTCGCCCTACGCTCACGCAATTATAATTTGATTATGAATGTGGAGGGTAACATAAGTAGAGGATGACAAAAAACGAAGGATGGAATGTGTGAAAGATGATATGGCTATAGGAAGGAGGTGACTATTGAGATGACGGTAAATTGAGAAGTATGAAGAAGAAGAAATGCTGCACCGACCCCAAATAAATTGTCATCAGGGCACGAGGATGATGATGATAGTGCAGGTACTCACGCGAATTCTTCGTAAGTCTTGGCAGTGTAGATGGCATCACACTTGACGTCGTTTACCTTCCAGTAGCGCCGGTCCTGTTCCACGCAATCTTTCAACTGATTTTCAATGGCGGCGAAATCGTCTTGATTCAGTGGTTTGTCCATTTTAAAAGCTGATAGCTTCTTTGGATATCTTACAACTTCTCGAAAGGATCTATGAAATAAATATACATTAAATGAACTCTGTATTCTCTGAAGGGTTAAGTAGATTTGTATTTATAGTGCGACCAAGTCCTGACTGAGCTGTGACTGAGAAATACCAGATGGAAAAACCCAATAACACTTTGTCTGACCTGGGAATCGAACCAAGGACCTCATGCTCGGTAGTGGACCTTGCAAACCACTAGTAACTAGACCAACGAGGTCGTCAAATCTATGAAATTATATTTGGCTATTATATCGAAATATGATTGGGGAAGTTTTGGTGCAGGGTGAAAAGATGGAGGAAGGTAACATATCGATGACCTGGTGAGATTTGATAAAGATTATGAAATGATGCTTCATGATCTACTGACCGGAGAGCCGTCTCCGGTCAGTAGATCACAACATGTTATTAAAAGTTAATGTTCTGTAATGTATCCACGTGACCCTCTTTTTTTTTGCCGGGGTAAAAATGCTCATGGATATTCTCCAACCTGGGGGGTCTGTCAGACTCTTACTGACTAAAAACCACTTCTGTGTTCCAGCTCACACATATGCCCCGGCGTATGTGAAACGTACGATCCTTCCGCAACCCCAGATTCATCCACCTGCCCCCTTTTTTTTTGTTCCGAGGTGGAAAATCTTCATGAATGTCCTCCGCCCCACGGGGTAGAGGGGTCTCTCAGACTCTTACTGACTAAAAACCACCCCGGTGTTCCATCACACACCTACGCTGGGGGTCGCGAGAACGTACGATCCTTTCGTAACCCCCGGATGGATCCACCTGCCCCTGGCCCAACTCGGTGCAGCATGTCTTCTTCCGTACATCTCAATATGCTGTTATCTCAAGAGTAAACTCCTTTTTAGCCATGCCATATCTTTTAAACAATCTATTCATCGTTTCTTTGGCCTTCCTCATACATAATCAAAACTTCTCTCACGACATGTTCCTTATTCTTCCGGTAAAGTTATTAGCAGATATTTTTTAATGCATTACTTTAATATTTATACACATTATACGAGACTGCACCATCGCATTAGGTAATTAAACCTGTAATGTTTGTTGTATGGGAGATAAATAAATGATTAAATGATTACCTTCTCTGCACAATTGTCACTCACTGTCACTAAGTATTGACTTATCAAATAGTTGTCGTGGAAACAGTTTATATTTTTTTTAGAAACGGGGCTCTCGCTAAAAACCTCTATCGATTGATAAATTGTTTATCTCCATGGAAACTAGAATAAGTTGAGTCTATGGTGCATTGTATTTTTATAGAGTATAGTTGAATGGCTTTTCATGAATTTCGTGAATAATATTAGTTCCTTAATTTATCAATGATGTATAATTATTTCGAAGGTAAGAAATATAGAAAAGAAACCCCTTTTTATTTACAGTTAAAAGTGCAAAAGCAAACACAATGCATTGGCTTGATAAAGCGCGGTCTAACTGTTTGTAACACGATGTTGTGCAAACATAGCACGTCTAGTGTAGCGCGATCGATCAACTTCGGACACCCGTGACGCTTCTGAAAGGTTTATTGGTTTACATAGTTTTTTTTATGTGAAACGTCTATAGGGGTGCCTCGTGGCATCATGCTCCCTCTCGCGACGTCGCCGTCCGACCGACTGACCGACTGACCGACCGACCGACAGACCGACCGACAGACCGACCGACAGACCAACCAACAGACTGACCGACCGACCGATCAACCGACCGACCGACCGAACGTCTGATTGAATAATATTACTACTTAACAACAAGAGTTCTGACCTAGGAATCAAACCAACAGTGAATCGGCTCTTGCCACCATCACTAGGCCATCGAACGAGGTCTGTGTGTTAGTCTTAGTACTTAGGTGACATTGACAGGCCGCATGATTACCTGCTAGTTTTGCACGATGAATTTAAAAAATAAATCTTAACCAGCGAGCGAGCGTCACAAATGAAGTAAGAAACTTACATACCAACACGTGACCAAGATATCAAACGGCGGATTGTAGCCCGCGACGCGACGCTTACGTACCTACACAAACGTTGAGTAGGTAATAATGTAATGTATACGTAAGTGCTTAGGTACAGACGCCAGCACGTCAAGCAATCCCGAACTGCAAAATTTGCCCAATTGAACATGAACCCCTCTCAAAACGACCCAATATCATTAACTGCAACCGCGTCTGCATTTTTTTGTGATAAAGTTGAAAAACTATCAAATAAATTTCACAGATTGGGACAGCTTGTTGTGCTGGCCTCTGTACAAGTATTTGAGTGAGATGCCTAATAATAAAATATAATAAAAAATAAAATAGGAAAAAAACACTGGCTGCCTGGTTTATCGCAAGGCCTACTGATGACCATGAAGTCTTCGGTTTGATTCCTGAATCGGTCAACGGTTTTCCATTTGGGATTTCTTAGTAGTAGCCCGGAGTCTAGATATGTGCCGGGTTGATTGCAATAGGGTCGCCCCTTTTAACATGGGATATAAATATATCTTATGAAATCTATAATAGGTATGCTAAAGGTGCACCTCTGCCATACCCTTTGAGGAATACAAGCGTAATATTGTTATGTTATTTCTACACATTTTGTTGCAGAAAGAAATTATATTTTCTTCTTTTTTCTGTAAGTGTAGATCTTTCACGGCACTTTAACACATAAACATTTTAAAAACTAAATGGCGCCATTTCCAAATTGACTGATCCCTGAGAAGAAATACCGAAACAAAGTCAGAGGACATAGTCTCTTTTAAAGTCTGAACAACACATTGTATCAAGATATTCTGTGACTGTAAAGATGCACAGACCGCAGACCCACTTTCCGTAAGCAAGGCAACACACGATCAACTTAATATTATCGAAGCTAGTCGGCATTCTATAAACAATTGCGATAAAACGTTCTACAGCTACTCTGTGCTAACAAAACAGTAAACTAACCAGTGACCATCTGGTTTAACGTCGTCCATTACGTACTAAAAACTGTTGCAAGTGGGTACTTATGTGAAGGAAGTTGTTGCGTTTTCTCCGTAACATATAATTTAGTTTGTTTGTAAATATTCCACAATGTTCCGTAATAAATATTTATGTGGGTAATCATTTTATAAAGCTTAAAACTAATTTTGTTCTGTACTATTGTTTGCGAAGAATTTGTGGCTAAGAAACCTCCTCGAGAAAAGTTCCTGACATGTTATTCCCTACTTTTAACCCACAGATCTGGCTGCTCTCTCAATAAACCTGGCTTGTGTTGTCTGCTTCGTAAACTACAACCAGTTCGAAGGGTTTGAAGCTACGCCAGAAACTTTGCAAACGTTTGACGAGAATATTACACCGAATCTGACACTTGATAATGCAATAGTTAGTGATGAAAGTAACCCCACAGTTTCTACTACAATCACCAGCAAAAGAAAAGGAATTCATTTCACAAACCATTTTGTAAGTACTTGACTGCGTCCTTTTTAGGGTTCTGTACTAAAGTGAAGAAAGGCAACCCTTGAGGTGCGACATCGTCTGTCTGTGTGTCTTATTAATGTCTGCCAATTTGATATCTATCATATCTTTAAATATGTGACACTAATGAAAAAACAAATGTTTTTTGTTTCCATTCGTGATTTAAGAGATATTTCAATCACAGCTATTGCGTAATTAAAACGCCGCAGCTGTAATAAATTTATCACACCATCATTTTCAACAGTATCTGACCACGCCAAAAGTGGAACAAAAGAAAACAAAAATCGATGTGAAGAGTTTCAACATGAAATGCCCCGAGAACGAGATGCCTTCAAGCATCGGGACCTACGAGATCCCGACACAGCGGGACCTCGTCCTCTTCACACAGAGAACCCTGCTAAGGATATTCAACAGTTACCATTCGAAGACAATGATCTTGCTTAAGGATATAAACGAGGTGATTATATATAAATTTACACATTTTTGCTCCCAGAACGGAACAGAACTGGTGACTTTTTGAGCCAGCCCACCCTGGATTGTGAACTCTGGATAACCTTCCATTTGAAAGTCTTCTTCTCTCATAAGAGCCCGAGGTTAATGATAACGTGAATAAAACGTTATGACTTGATAGAAAGAGAAAAATTGGTGGTGCGGCTGACTGTCAAAGGAATATTAAACATCTACCTAACAGTCACCTGTGCAGGTACTTTTATTTCACTCTCATATGGTTGATAATATTAAATCACTACAAACCGCATAACAGATGGATTGGTGATAGCAATTTACTATGACCGACTCACGATGACCAAGGACACAGGAGTGGTCACATCAGCACGAAGACGCCGCGGCAGCGTTAGCCATATTGGTGATTCCGTTCCCTGTGGTTATTATATCCTAAAATGATTTAAATCGATCGTTGACTTTGGATGCTGTCAGACGAATTATAACTTGAGTACATAGTTGCATCACCTTATCCAAGTACCTATCTCAAATCTAAATTTATTATATATACTGTGCTTATTTACGAAGCCTATTAAGCGAAGGTATTTATAATCTCTGACCGTTGTGCAAAAGCTGATGTTTGATACGATGTATGTACAATTGCACAAACGTGGGTATTGCTTTCTTTTTTACAGGCTACTAGAGCCACGACGGCGGTGGGGAAAAAATGTCACGGCGGCGAAAAAAGATTTTATAGGCAATGTGTAAAAGAAGTCAACAAAAAATTCGTTACCGTCACCAAGCAATTAGTTCAAATGCTTGAACAACAGGAAGCGCAAGTCATCGCTCTGACAGAGGTACATTAGTGTTCTTTCATGTAGGTACCATATTCCTTTCATACCCCTATATATGTCTTCGGCAAAATACATCTTTAGTTTCTAACATTTCAGGGTAAAATATGCAACTTGGCATCCATGAAGACAAACCCCATACAGCTAATTAAAATACTAGCTATGGATGAAGCTACGTTGGATTTCGCATTGCCAGCCTTTTTAAGACTACTCGGCGGATGTGCCGCTCATTGCAATAAGTAAGTACGAGTAAATAGGTGAATATTCTTATGATATAAATAAAAATTCTATAGGTAATTTTAAACATAACGGTAATTTTGCAGGCCACCTCTACCCGACCACCGTCCAAGGCTGCGTCAACTGACAGATCAAGAACTAGTCGTAAGACATTTCCTTACAAGCAAAAATTACTTACAACTTTTAAAAGACAAGTATGTGTAAGGACCAGTAAGGTTTAAAGAATGCAGCGCAAGCAAACTGGATGCATTCCTAGCATTCACCGCCAATGAACGCACCCACTACAATTGATCGAGCTTTGCTGTACTCCGCATGCCATACGCTAGATGTCGCTAGTATCAATGAACTTTTGACGTGAACTTGATTGAAACTTAGAATAACTTAACCAAAATATTCTAAGCTTTTTATGTGATTTGAATAGTGATAACCGTGGGAATATATAACTAAATAACAACATTTATATTACAATGCGTGAGAAATGCACATGTGTGTTTTAAATCGTAGAATACTACATCCTGGTTTCTTCTTATAAAGTTTTGAACAAATCTTTTGGGAAAGGTATGTTGTGTTATTTACTAATAGAATAAGCATTAATTAAAATAAGCTGACTTAAATTCAACTTAAATATCATCAGTAGTCGTAGGCGTAAAGTTAATTTTACCAATTACCAGTCGGCGAAAGTCATATTAGCCCACTTTCACGGCCGTATCAACTTAGTGACTACTTACTAATTACACGTTGATATTATGTGTTTTCTCGAGTGAATAACATATTAAAACCTACAAAATTTATATTTTCAATTACATACTCACTGATAACATATATTTGCCATATTTATTCTCATCTTAACTTTTTAAGAACTTGGCAGGTGTTACTTTTAAGTATACATAAGTTAGCCTAATCTGATATTAATTAAATTAAGTATAACTCATGTGAACAACACAAGTAAGTTTATTTTTTTTATTGTACCTTTAGCAATCTTGTTTATTTACGGTCACAGATAACAGTATTCATAAACAAGGCTGAAAGAACCTATGTAACTTTTACCATTCTGGCACTGCTAAAAAATTTAAAAGTATTTGTTGACATAACATAACATCACACCTGTATTCCCCAAAGGGTGAGATATAGGTGCAGGTACCTATAATACACCCACACTTGATTAATTATATTTGATTCCCATGTTACAAGGGGCAAGTATTTTGCCACCAATTGGGCCCACGTCCAGACTGGGGTATTAGTGGGAAATTCCTGAGTTTGATGTGGTAACTTATAACTAGTAATAACTTGAGTTAGCTCTATCATTTATGTCTATAAAATGAGGTACTTTTACCAAATCTTAACTGATGTAGTTGATGTAGAACTTGTATAAATTGAAAACTGGTTTCAGATCGTTTATCTGTGTTCAAAGACTACTTATCAATCAACACAAAAGTTTGCCAGAACACTGTCAAACTTAATTTATTGGCTGTAGCTGATTGACTGACTGTATTGTATATCCGGTTGGTCTCCACAACTCCACGTCCTTGCACATATTTTGTTTATGGTGTGACTGAGATGACAACAGATTTTAGAGATTAAAATACCCAGTCATTTCTAAACTGGGGGTTTGAGTTTTTGGCTGTCCCTGAGAATTATCATTGGTTTTTTGTCAAACTGAAACACATACAAAAGGGAGATACACTCTCACCACAAGTTAAACAATTGGTTAAGTATGTGAAAGCAGGTTTTAGAAATCTATTTAGCAGTAGTGACAGCTGCAATTACTTTTAATTTAAAATGTTTATCCCTATAACTGCCTGATTTTAGGCCAGCTGCTGTGCCCCTAACGCCCAGCTGCCGTGCCCCTAACGCCCAGCTTATAAAACGTAGTACAGTACTTTTATCATATTGCCTGAAATGTGTTCTTTTTGTGTAGAATGTAAAGTAGAACCAAGAAATCAAATTGGACAAACAAAGATTTTATTTTGGATAAATACAAGTTGTGCAGAATGGACATGATACAAGTTGTGCAGAATGGACATGAAAATATTTTTCAGATCAATCTGACTTAGGCGGTTTAATACCAGTGACGTTACCATACACTGCAGCAGGCTGTTGAAACTGCAAGTAGAATAAACAAATATTAACTGTGTTGGAAAGTTATCCAACGGGTATAGCAACCAATAGTGTGGTTCCAGTGGTAAAGTTCCATCAAAATAATTTAATAGTTACTTATATGAAATTGAAAGAAATACAAACAAACCCACATCTGTAAAATTATTGCTTTAATAGATTCAAAGTTACAATCCATGGTTATAAGTAATAGTAATATTTGCACTAATTAAAACTTAACTTAACTTGTTTAAGAATTACAATAATCAGCCTTAGTTTAACCAGGGAAATATTAACTTGTAAAAAAGGTTTCAATGATGCTAAAACAATTGTATATTTATTCTACTTAGTAATTGAATAATAATTTCTAAAGATATTTAATATGCGTCTGAATTATGTATTAATAGACATACAAACTTCTTTAAAAAAATATCTACATTAACAACTTATTGTTTGCCAGTTTAAATACAGTGTATATATTGTCTTATTTAAGGCAAGTTATTATTTTTGCAAAATAATTGTTTTTTTTAATTCACAAACTGCAACCGCAACATTTACTTCATCTGGCAACATTAGTACTTGTGTTACAACGTTAGCTATCAATCAGAAATATTTGCCAGATAAATAAAACTACCTTTATCAGACAATCATAAACATGTACGCAATAATAGAAACATAGAATTAAAAGTAAAATTAAACCACAAATGTTATTTCCTAGTTTTTTTCATATCACTGACTTCTTAGATTTAGACTTCTTTGATTTCTTCTTATGTCTCTTCTTCTTGTCTCCGTCAGATTCACTGCTTGATGATGACGATGAGGAACTGCTTGTTGATGATGTGCTTGACGATCTGAGAACAAAGTGAATGGTTCTTCTTAGTAAAATACACATTCAATAATAGAGGGCTGCTATCACCAATCTTAAAAATAATGTTTTAGCAAAATAATGTGATTAATAAAACAGACGCATTGGCAACACTAAATATTACATTTTTCATTAAACATGAGCAAATAGAACTGCACTGAAATTTTGATTGCATTGATACCTTTTGTGAAGAGAGCAGCCTAGATTCTGCATCTGGGCCTGGTAAATCACAATATCCTCGCCCCCTATTCATGGACTTAAACATAACTGGCAAAATGTGTGTATACTATAGATATACATGACATATTGACCAATGGTTATCCTTTACACCTACCTAGACCTCTTTCTCTTCTTACTCTTCTTCTTATCCTTGGCCTTCAGTAGCTTCTCCTGCAACTTCTGCCTCAGTTCTGCTTCTCGGAGCCTCTGCAGTGGTGTTACATACTCCTCTTCGGTATCACTGCTAGTGCTGCTAACATCCAGTACTATCTCCTTGTTAGGGTCCACCTGGAAAATAAGCATTTAATATTGTCATAACATCAAGCCTGTATTTTCAGAAGGGTAAGGCAGAGGTGTACCTATAGTACTGCCACATTTCGCCAGTTATGATAAGAAACATTTCAAGTTACAAATTCTATGCCTGATCTGACACAAATTTGTACTGTGTGTGGCTGTCTAGTCTTATGACAGAAAGCTTGTGATGAGTAAAGCTTAATTGTTAAAAGTAAACAGTGTCATTCTTTGTGTGTGTGCATAAATGTAGTCATATAGAAGGATAAACCCGTTTTCTTATTAGTTTTGTTGATTAACAGTAAGGGTTATGATATTGTTTAACAAAAATAATATAAAAAACCATGACTAAAAACAAGTTACAGAAATAAAGTATATATTATATCTTGCTACATTGTAGAAGACAGACAACACTGCTCATATGTGTATGAAATAACATCAATACCGTAGTTATTTACCTTGATAAAGTTTCTGCATTGAAACGTGAGGTGTCCAGCATACCCACACTTCTTACACGCGGCCCGAGACGTCTCCTTGCCGAACTTATTTACTAAATCTGTATAGTTAGACATTGTTCTGTACTAAAAGTTAAGAAAACGCTAGATTGCAAAGCAACTAACGATTGTATTCTCGTGAACTCGAGACATGAATGAAACGTCAACAAACAATGTCGTTCCGTTACGGCGTTGGGCTTGGTAACGTGATGTGTCAATTCATTTGTTAGTTTTAAAGATTTAGTAATGTAAATGCAAGTACTACCGAAACAAAAATTAGGCTTAGGTTTTTATATAATTACTGATCAGTGATTCTATATTTTGAAATAATATAGGTTAATAGGTTGTGTTAATAATTTGAACCTAGAAGATATGCAATCGTAAACAACGCATTTTGTACGTAGAATGAAACGTTCGGCTTAAACGTTTCGTTCCACAGAATGTCGCACCGTTCCTTTTCATTCTTTTTTTTCTTGCAGCAAATGACGAAAATTCAAGAAATAATTCAAAATATTTTATCAACAATAAGTAGTTAAAAGAAATGTTCGGAAATGGCGGAGTTCCTGCCGCTGTGCGACGTGTTATTCAACGTGATCTCGCTCGCTGGGTACTTTTGCGACGTGGTGTTCGACGTCGTCATGGGCTACGCGTTGCTCGAACGAGGATATAAAGGCACTTTCGCAGCCGCCATATCTATTGTTATCACTTCGTTGCTTATATCACAGGTATGTACGGTTAATATTTTATCGTATTTTGTTTGTGTTAAACGGAACGTAGTTTGTTTTAAAGGAGACGGTCAAAACGCAAATGTATATGTTAAAAACATTTGAAAAAAAAGCTTATTTACGATGCGAGTTTACGTAATTAAATAATTGTGATTTTTCTGGCTATTTTCCTTTTCTTTTACAAACTTTCGTAAAATTATATGATTCAATAAGAACAAAACGCACATTGCTTTTATTTGTTCTATTCAGTTAAACCGTTTTCAAAATTTAGCTGCAGCTCCATATAATATCAAACGTCCAATATAAGTAAGATATATGTAAAGTCCCGTGACTAATTCTGGAGGAATCAGCCACGTGACTTTACAAATCATGTTGTGTAAAAAGTTGTCACGTCTTCTGACACAAAATTGCCAATCTAAAATAATGTATAATGTAATAATGCAAGCTAAATAAAACCCACCGCTTCGTTTTCAATTTCAGATTTTATAAAACGGGTGCGAATACAGCCAACTGTTTTATCAGATATTTCCAAATGCACAAAAATATCGACAATATAGCTCAAATCGCTGTGCGAATTTTTAGTAATTGACTACATACTCCAAATACATTTATGAACGTCTTCGTCGTCGCCTTTGGCACCTAATCACATTGGACCCGGTGCTTACCTTGGTACTCCAGTGGCGGACTAAGCCCGTCAGAGGTTTGTGGCGGCAAAGCAGAATGAGGCACCCCAGCTTTTAAAAAAAAATAGTTTTACATGCTAAAAAGCATGTAAAACTATTTTTTTTTTAATTCAGTTCACATTTGTATTGTTTATGTTTATTTCGTTAATATCTGGCAATTGAAATTAATTTCAAAGTACCCGCTACAAAGACGAGAATTCCCTCAGCGTATTGGACGGGTTCAGCAAAGTTAAAAGAATATTAGTACCGCGTAATAACTCTAGATGGCTGTAGTGTTTTGATCTTGATGAAATTATGTAGGTTAGGTACTTAGCTCATTTTTAAAGTCTTGTTTAGGATTTGATCAGGGGAATGCGGAGGCATTTGGGGACCCCCAAGATCGGAGGCCAGGGGCGGGCCCGCCCCTTCCACCCCCCCTGTTAGTCCGCCACTGTGATACTCTTGACCAAAATGGGGTGCTTTTTATTGATTCGTTTTATTATTGCACACTGGATTCTCAATGCTGAGAGTTGAAAATGCAGTGCTTGTTTATCTATCGTCGCATTAGTAGAGCACCCGCACACAGAAACTAAAGCCTACTCACATTTACACTAATGATTGTCAAACTACCTTTCCCAGGTGCTGTCCCTCCGCTGGTACCTCCACGTCTGGTGGGCGGGAGAGGGTCGTAAGGGGCGGCCGCCATGGCTACCGATAGTACTGCACTGTCTACAGCTAGGTGTACTGTGGCGCTATGCGCGGCTGCTAGTACCGGTCGAGCTAAGACGAGTGAAGCATCAAGTGCGGGACTTGTGTGAGTTTACAACATAATTTGGCACTGAACGCTACATAATTCCAGCCGCATGACGTTCACCGCTAAACAAAGGCCTCGCCTATGAACTTCCGGAAGTAAGGTAGATATCACACTGGAACGCACACCGGAACGTGAAGTGGGGCTGCGGTTCTAGCGTTGCTTGTAAGTACCAAAGTTTGTATGAAAACACGCATTGTGTAATATACACATCTGATTGAAATCTGTTGCAGTGCGGCCAAGACGAAGCTAGCAAGTCTCGAAGTTACACAAACAAAATAATAAAAATGATTTTTAACTACCTATATTTAACATCGACATGCAAAATTTATGAAGAAACCAAAATAATAAACATTAGGAACTCAACAAAGGTATACAGACTAATTGATCGTTTACTAAAGTAAAACAGGTAACCCAACGTAGCACTCGCCGAGATAGTTTTCTGTTTTACCAAAGATGAAAACTAAGTTTGGCAAAAAAATTATAACTTTTGAAGGAGTACAATTATACAACAAAATACCCTCATGTATAAAAAAAGTGCAATCGTTCAATTCTTTCAAATCACAATTAGCTGAATACCTAATAAAAACTAAAACCCTTCCTAAAAGCTGAGTGCATTGGATGGTTGGGTGTACTGTATACATACCGTGGCGTCTGTGACGAACTTTAAATTTATTATTTATTTTTAAGCATCATTCTCATGTAAGTAAATTAATATCTAAATAAATATCTTTAAACCTTACTCAAAAGCTCTCGGTTTGAGAGCTGTGGACCGTAGACCGGGGACCCCGTGGAGCCGAACGAAGACGCACTCCATGCGTAGCGTACGCGTATCTCGGCTTTCACTGCACAAAAACTGAGTTGTGGGTCGCCTCTATGCAGCTTAAATGAGCTGATTAATTTGATTGAACGGCAAACAGATTTTTTTACACATTTCTTTGTGTTCTTATCACAGGCATGCTCCGACTGGTCCACGCGTTCTGCGAGGCGGCGCCGATGTTGCTGCTACAGCTGCACATACTGTTCAAGGATACTAACAGAGAACCAGCCAGCGACCTCGCAGTCACACCAGAACCGAGCATCGACGAACCATCAGGTGAGAACCCAGAAAATATTTCTAACATAAATGTAACTGGGAAGTATTAGACGCCCAACGCGCATTTAGATAATGCTGATATACTGTAGGAACAAAGCAAAAGTCGATCGGATCGGATCGGAACAACTTTTACTAAGGGACCACCCTTAGTAAAAGTTGTTCATAATAATGAAAAGAATTACCAATTTGGAGGTTTTCCGTTATTTCAATAACATCTTGTGCACGAGATATAATTTAGTTTTAGATGGTAACAACCAGTAGTCAACCAGTATAGTAAGTATTTTTTTATTGTTTTTATCAGTGTAGTACCTTTCAACCTAAGGAAATACCTCAAACGCACTTAAACGTACTACCCAGCAGTGTGGTATTCAGGTCTTTGGATAATACATACTTACATAAACTCACATCTTTTTCCCGTGGGTATAGGAAAAAACTACAGAACGCCATATGTTATGATCGTTACATACTTCTTCTGCTTCGCTTACATCCATACTATTTTTTTTATCTAGCTATGTGTGAGTCGGTCTCCCAATCGAAGGTTCTAACGAAAGAGTTTTAACGTTTCTTGTATTCCCTTTTAATGATTACTTTTATTTTATATAGGTATAATTAGTTTTTTACCGACACTAGAAATTAAACTGCCTGCCTATTACGGTTCATGAGATACCTGCCCGCTGACAGACAGACGGATGGACAGCAGAACCAAATACGGAACCCTTTAAACCAAGGGTTGAAATGTGACGGTGCTCAGTAGTGTACGTATCTTCATATTTTCAGAAAATAAAGCGTTTGCGGAGCTGAACGTGATATCGGCGTCGCTATCTCTGTTCTCCGTGTGCTGGGCGCTCGCCAGCTTCAGCAAGAACGTGCGGCTGCAGAACGTGCACCGACTTGTTCTCACCTGGCTCGGCGTTATATTTCAAGTAATTATACATAGTTCATCTCATAAAAGCAGGTTGGCCTTCGTCGTGTGTGTCTATATATGCACGTACATAGGGTTGCCATCTCTAAAATCCGTTAACCAAGGCATGAAGCGCAATACCCCGGATATTAATAAATAAAATAAATAAATAAATAATGCTGGACAATCCACACAGCATCATATAGCCCTAAGCTAAGCAGAGCTTGTGTTACGGGTACTAGATGCGACTACGCCCGCCGCGCCACATTGGTCGTTAAGTTTTCTAAGTTACTCTATAAACGAAAATAATTTTGTAAATTTGAACATCTTATATTCCAAGTTTCAGTGATGTAGTCATTTAAGACTTGCTTTGTGGATCGGAATACTGGGCCACACAATAGGCGTTATGTTATGGTATTCGTTTTGTTAATTCTAGTTCCTGTGGCGGCTCGGCACGATCTCGGCGCGGATCTGTGCACTCACTGTGTACGCGCTAGTCTACGAGTACTGGGTCTTCTTAGTTATAGGTGAGTAACACAACAAGCAACAAGAAAACAGCGAAGATCTTTCACTCAGACGGAAAAAAAAAATATCATTGCAACGACGAGCATAATATACACAGTAATAATAATAACGTAAAGTAGATAGTATCTGGAGAGCCCTTAAACGCGTGTGATAAAAACACCCATGAACAGGCCAATTTGCCCTCAATATAATATGCATTTTTACTTACCTCAGTAACATTCAAAAACAGTGATGTCAAAAAGTACGCACTTACCCCTTTTACCCTTACCCTTCTAACATCCACTGTTTAAGTTATACCCTTTTACCCCCAGGTATACACGTCAATATTCCTGTGACTTACCCATACTCTTTCTTTTTTTAACATTGCCACACTAGGAATTTCTCGTGTATAGTGGGTGCGTTTACAAATATTAAAAACTCACATACACTAACTGCCAGATCCGTAACAGCTACTTATAGGGTAGAAAAATATTAGTTCCGTGCGGAAATCGAAAGATTAATATTATATTTAAAATTCACGGGAACATTTTGACGGAACTGACCGGCTGCTCTCCACATCAGAGTTCACGTGACTTACCCTTCAGAAAATTTCACTAACATTAATCTTTTACCCCTTCACCCTCAGGTCTTCATTGGCTCTCCATGTTCTTGTGGCTGATATCTCCCAAAAACGTGTTCCACGGCGAGCGCATCAGCCGGCCGCGCAAGGCGTACCTGTCCGCGCTCATCGCGTTCGTGTATGTGTTCGCGTATGTCAACCTGCAGGAGCTCAACCATAGGCAGAAGATGGTAAGCATTGCTAATACTTCCTGCAACTTCGACATGGAAAGTATGGAACTGTACCAGTCCCAATAAGGTGTATAGTTTCATTTGAAAAGTATGTTTAAAAAGTCAGGACAAATTATGGATGTAAGTTCAATAAGCCGGACCTTGTTCCATGTCGTCGTTATCATCATCATTTTCCTGCCTTTACGTATGTAGGGTAGGATAATGTAAAAGGTCAACTGATTTAATTTTTTGTGTCTTTTTCTCGGAGAAAACCGCTTTAGTTCGCTTACATAGCCTATACAAGTTATGCAACATTTATTTTGCTGGCAACGTGAGTCATTTTCAATCGGTATTAAATGTTGCCAGCAATATGTTTCTCGTAGTACAAAAACAAGTTTATCAACATTTGTTTTTCATGAATTTTGCTGTATTCTTAACATACATTGTATACAGTGTAGAAGGGACGTTTCACTCTGTATTCAATGCATGTTAAGAAGGGAAATCGACGCACAAACAGATATCATGAGTTCCGTACATGATACTAGACTCCTTAGCTGTATGTATGCGTGCCTCTTCTGCTAACCCTTCGGCCAGTACAGACATGACGTTGTGTGTGTGTGTGCAGGTGACGTTCTACTGCGTGATGTGCGTGGAGAACTGCCTGCTGGTGACGGCGTGGTGGTGGTCGGGGCGCGTGCTGCGGCCGGCGCCGCTGGCCGCCGCCGCCGGCGCCGCCTTCTGCGCCGGCATCGCCTTCATGCTCATCTACTACAGGTCACCATGTTTTCGAAATATTCCTTTTTTTCATCATCTGCCAAGCCCTTTCCCAAGCATATGTTGGGGATGGCCGCCAGTATAACCGAATGCTGATCAATACCAGTATTTTACATGAAACGATGCCTATCTGAACTCCGCAGCCCAGTTTCTGGTTAGACACTCCTTCATAAAAATTAGTTTTTGTCATATTTTCGGTCTTCTGACATCGGGCCTTTAAAGACGCGTTCACAGAAGCGTGGAACGACCGCAAGCAAGCGATTTCTAGATTCTGTTTGTTTCATTCTCCTGCCCTTATCCCAACTTATTTGGGATCGGCGCAGCAAGTCTTCTTCTTCCATACATTTCTGTTTGTTTAATAGTAATTTGTAAATTAATCATTTTAAGTTTTTGTTCACAGATATTTCCACGTAAGAAGACTGGGTTACATGTTGGGAGAACACCAACAGGGAACGAACAGCACTAACACATCGTCACAAAATAAAGATGGTATATTAACATTCAACTTGAAAAAAAAAACTATTTCATATTAGTTCACTAGACAAGAGTTGTCTTGCCCAAATTACAATTCATACAAAAATCCCATAGACATTTTCTAATTCTCCATTCTTTGAAAAACTTATTTAATATAAAATAACATTAAAAAATACTATGTAGGTATTTGTATACAATTATAATACTTACTATGTTACTTTTAGGTAAGCAGTCTAATCAAACGGACAATCCAACTATACCGGGCGTGTTCAACTGTCGATTCTCAAACCCAGTTAGCAACAGGTAAATATTAATAGATTATGCACCGAGGGGATCAACCAGTGTTTTATATCACGGGCGCCATATTAAATCCCGATTTTCCTTCAAAACACTATCTTAAACATTAATCTGCACGGTTCTCACATGATTTGACCAAGATAATCTGTCAAGATGATAAGTCCGGGTGGAAAAAGGAAAGTGAACTTTAAATTTAATTGAATTAAACCAAATTTATTAATTAAATAATACGAGTATAATTAAAAAAAAAAACAATCTTCTTAGATACACTACGAAGATTGAATTTTTCAATTGAGTTGTTAAAGTGTTATTTTTAACCGCTTTCCAAATAATAATAATATTCATTTCAATTTAGTTGATCTATATTTAAATCACTACAATAATTATCCAAACTACATAAAAATCTGAATAAAAGAAAATATAAAAATAAATGTTATAAGATATGTGTGTGTTTTTGTGTGCAATTGCAATTCATAAAATTTTCATTTCAAATCTATAAAATTATGTTACTTTCGACTTGTTTACTAATTTATAATTCATTAATTGAATATTGACACTTATTTAGCAAGAACTGTTTAAGATTATTCTGAAACACACTTATATCATAATTTCCAACCGAGAAAAGTATGTTGTATCCCAGTATAGACTCAGCTAATGCGTAATAGACCATTTTTAAATGTTTTATGATTACCTCGTTTCTTAGACTTCTTAGAACGGAACAGGCAGAACAAATCAGCTCTGCCTGTACACATGATACATACATACAACATACCACATACCTAGAGAAAGCAATCGCTTTCTCTTTTTTATGTTACATCTGGTTCCCATTCTGGCTGTCGATATAAACTCCCACAAACTTAACCACTGGGACTTAGAATTGTTGAAAGTAGAACGAAAAAGCATTACATTGGTTTTACTGGCATTTACTTTAGGACATTTAACAGCAAACCAAACCAGACGAAATTATTGCATTAGTATCTTCGGCAAACTTCACAGGTTTGATAGATCCCGCAGTTTTTCCACTCATGTGTTGTATAAGGTCATTAAAAACGCAATAAAAAATATCGCACCTAGTATGGAGCCTTGTGGCACGCCAGTACGCACAGGAGAGAATGGTACCTATATGTTTCTCTTCACTTGGTCAATTTTTCCCTGAGGAATTTGTTTGTGACACCACTGCTTTAGTCTCCACGAACATCTTCCTGTTTTTTAAATATGACGTGAGACGTGCCAATACTTTACCCGTGGCTCCGTCGTGCTCAAGTTTTTCGAGCAGTAATCTATGATTCACCGTGTCAAATGCTGAACTTAAGTCTAAGACAAGCCCAGCTACTTTCCGTTTATCGTTCAACCTGCTACTACGGCTAAACTACGGCCTTATTTAATAATAATAATAATTATCTTTATTGGAACAAAAACACAATTTTACAACTTATTTGCGTACGTAAATAGCTACATTAGTTAAATAACTGTGTTGCAGCCATTAACGCCCACCTCCAGGAAAGACACAGCGTGCAATTAGAGTCGATATAGCGTCTTGTCTCCCTTCGTTTTTCTGATAACCTAATTATATTCTACTTTTCACTTCATTTAGGTTGAAATGTCTTAGTAATCTAGTTTTAATGAACTTTTCAAGAATTTGATTAGAATGAAATAGATTGTAATCATAATGTAAATCCGCAGCGCAGCCAACGGGCGCAAGAAGAAGAAGCCCACCACGTTCGTGCCGCCGCCCGCCGCGCCGGCCGCGCCCGCCGCCTTCTGGCGCCGGCCGCTGCCCGCCGCGCAGCACCCGCACCACCACCCGCACCACGCGCACCCGCACCACCCGCACCATGTACGCACACCCTCGCTACCCGAACCCGTACCTTGGAGCCCTTATCATTTACTCTGTCTGTGTGTTTGTGCTCCGATGTTGCACATTTACTCTTGACAGTAATGGTATTATATCCAAGATATTTGGAAGGAAGGTGCATTGTCGGCATTTTGACGGCACGGTTGGCACAGTGGATGAGCGATCGACTGCTGCGCCGCGTGTCGTGGATTCAATTCCCGCACGGAACAAATATTCGTATGGCCTACAGATAGTTGTTCCGGGTCTGGCTGTTCGTGTATGTGACTTTAAATGTACCCACGACACAGGAGAAATTCCTAGTGTGGGATAACTTTTTTGATCTAAAAAAAAAGATTGTGGCTTGAATTTCTAGAACAGCCCATTCGAACGACATATCGAAGCAATTACTGCTGAACTACCAATACCTAAAAGGCTCTTGGCAACCTACACTAAAATAATTTAATCCTAAAGGGCCCAAATTTGTTGATTATTATTTCAATGTTGGAATTAATTCACCCGTCCATAATCTAAATATTGAAATGGGATGGCTGAATTTTTTTTTCAACCTTCTTTCAGGGCGGCTCATCAGAGAACGAAGGTTCAAGCGTCGGTTCTCGCGTCAACATCCAACAGAAGTTACAAGAGAAGAAACAGAAACAACTCGCGGAGTTACGCGTCATAGAGGAAGAGATCAAGCAAGGCAAACTGGCCAAAACCACGCCAGTTGCAGCTGAAGAGATATACAGCAGTCTGCAGAGACAGCCTATACCTCGAGCCAAGACACATGCCGAACCCCCGGCCTGGCCCAGCATCGAGATGACACATTCCTACCAAAACTACCCTATATGCAACATATACCCAACATACACAGAGATTAAACCCGACTTCAATATTAACATAACCTTCCAGAACAACGAAAACCCACCCACAGATTTAAACGATCCGTTAAAAATCCGAAGATTACCGAACAGATACGACAATACACGAACGTTTTATGAAAACCCGGCGAACATGAGGACCGACGTTACCCGAGCGCCTTTACGGTCACCGAACTATTTAGAAAACAGAAACTATGAACCAAACTGTGGTAGTCCTAGGAATGTACTGAACAATAGTCCTAGAAACTATATGCCAGATGTTAGTAATAACTACGAAACTGGCTTAGATAAGCCTAGAATAGCTCAGAATTCTATTTATTCAGAAGACCATAGACAAATGGGGGAGTATTCGGGGTACTGCGAAAGTAATCAGTACCCGAAGTATGAAAGTAAAGATGAGTACGTGTCGGCGTTGCATAATGTACACAACGCTTTAAATGTGCAGAGCATAGAGAATATTAGAAATAACTACAACGAGGTCGGTTGTGGCTACAATCAGAATTGTGAAAGGTTTCAGTATCCGATGGGGAAGAAAGCGGACAACATGAGGAAGATGCAGCGCTGCCGCACTCCGGAGATCCTGCTGGCGCCGCACTACCTGCAGGCCTGCAGTCGCCAGGTCTGCTGCCACTGGGGGGCGCCCTACTCGTGAGACACTACATACATTTTATAAAATCATCATCATCATCAGTTCAGCCAAAAGACGTCCACTATTGGATATAGTCCTCCCCTAAAATGTCCCATAGCGATCGTTCCTGCGCCGCCCTCATCCATGGCTCCCTGCAGTCTTCACCAGATTGTCGGATTGTGGGGGGCCTCTACCATGGTCAGTTTAAAAAAATCACCAGCTTTCCATTCCTCAAAATGGATTGTTAACGGTAGTACTTAGTCCAGTAGTTAAACACAGCACAGCAACGTCTTCACTGCCACACAAATACCAACATGGGTAATGTTTACATAACTTCACGCCTGTATTCCGCGAAGGGTAAGCAGAGGTGTACCCACAGTATACCCGCATTTCACGAGCCATGTTTTAAGTCCCATGTAGCAATAGGCATTGCTATCAACCGGTTACACATCCAGATTCCGGGCTGGTACTGAGAAATAATTACTCGGCCTGAGAATCGAACCCAGGACCTCATGTTAGCAGTTTTCTTAAATTCAAGGTCGATATTTGTTTGACAAAAAACAAACTAACAATAAAAATGGCTTTTCTATAAATAGTGAGGGCGACCCCCTTACTATTTATAGAAACTCCATTATGAACTAAAAATACTTTAAAACGTATTTTTAAGGATTGCCTCGTAGGTCTAGTAAATATAATATACGACTGCTGAACGTGGGTTTGATTTCCAGAGTTCTGTGGGAAATTTTCTGAACAGCCGAGTCTAGATTTGTGACGGAATGGCAATAAGCTCGGTCCCTATTTCACAAAATGTAGGTGTACTTTATACACTTGTTTGAGGAAGGCGTTAGCTGTTATTAACAGTGAGCAATAAAAGCCCTTTCGTCCAGCAGCAGCAAGAAGGAGGAGGGCGGCGCCAGCAGCGGCGAGGAGTCCGGCGCCGACGGGCCCGCGCGGGACACTCCGCGCCCTGCCAGCGACATCGACAGCCAGGTCACACGGCGCCTCTTATTCAAGAATAAAACCCGACCAACCAAAAAAAAACATCATCATCATCTTCTGCCTAGCACTTTCCCAACTATGTTGGAGTCTTCTTGCTATCTATTCGGGTGCTGCTTGTGTTCAATTGATGATAATTTCAATTAAGTAAATATCAATTGTATGCTTCTGTTCATTAAGATGATTTCAAAATGATAACGTAAATTGATTGAAAATTTCGTCAAAAAAAGAAAATTGTTTGTTGCTGAGCCAATTTAGCTTAATACGTACGTTTTTAGGTTATGTTTCCTAGAACACATTATTTTTTACATTATTGGAAAATAAATTATGAACTCAGCATTTTGTAATGTTGGTCGTATACATGCAGATATCGCTGCCTCGCTCCTACACGCTGCCGCGCGAGTTCCGCTACTGGCGCCGCCGCCCGCGCCTGCGCGACGCACACGTGCCCAGCAACAACAGCAGCGACGGTAAGGATTCTCAGACGCTTACTTTAGAGCACTGTAATCTGCAATAACGATCATAATCTTTTTTGCTTATAGGGTTTTATCGCTTAGCCACCACATCGCCTAGTACAGGAAAACACAAAACAATATAATATAATCTATCTTACGACTAACTCGTACAGTTGCTTAGCTTTTTTAGACACTGGAAAAGTGAGGATCGTTTTCCAAATGGCAATATCATAGAATTTACGGCGGCCAAAAGACATAGATATTCATTCCGGACACACTCCATCAGGACCAGAAAACCATCATCAACTACTCCACGTCTTCACAATTTGGAGACAGAACTTTCCTCATTAAATAATAAAACCTATTCGATGGAATATGACCGGTACGTAAATAAGGTTAGGGTAGGTAATTAAGTCATTATTAAGATTACAATCAATCCACAGAACCCGAGGAATCTCTGGCTGGATATTTCAGTAACATATCCCCATTTCTTTTGAACGTTTATCAAAAAATCCTGCCAAAGTTATTAACCCTTTTTTGCTTCCAAAATAGCCCTAAAACGGTGGATTAACTTACCACGCTTGTTTGGCGAGCTGATCAACCATATCATTTTCTTCTAACTGAATACGCAATGGAATCCATTGGAGACATACAGTTTTAGAATTAGATTCAAGCTTTAAGAGCAATTCATATTTAACGTAGGCTGTCGGAATGCCTCGCATGTGAGAAGTTGCCGAGCCACATGTTGCAGCCAACTTTTAGAGTCTGTGAGAATTACAATATTATCGCCATTAACAACAAAACAAACAAATAACAAATCGTCCATTATTGCAATTCAATGTGCTTAATAGAAATATCTGAATCAATCTTAAGCTTCATGTGGTTCAGAAGAATGGGATCTAAAAAGGCAGCACCTGCCGATTGTGTCTTTAGAACCGTCAGTAAAAATTGAATGAAAACCCGCATATCGTTCTCGGGTATATGACCTGCATAAGAATTTTAATTGTTAAGTACTGTTGCGGCGTTTAGCTTGAGAAATAATAGGAATATTATGAAATACCATATATAATAATATACTAAGTAATAATAATATTACTTACCCACGTATCAAGTGAAAACATTTCCAAGTTGATCGCTTGAGTGTAAAGGCACTGAATTAAACTGTGAAAAGATGGCAAAAAGTAATGGCAGTTTCGTGTTCAGCCAATATTTTGTACCCGTAACTTGTGAGAGATTTTCTAGAGATTTACTAGTTTTAACGTAATAAAAATAGTAGGCATGGGTAATATCGCTTTTACTCTATATCAAATCGTATCTATGTATCGGTTTGGAATCCTATATATTGGCTGAATCAGTGTGGTACTAGGAATCGAAAGTGGTAGATAGATAAATCGGATCCTACTGTGATATATTTAGGTTTCGGTTTTGTTCGATTCATATACATACATCATGGTAGATCATTTGTAACTGTATACTCAACATCAGTGAATGTATTGTCTGGTAGTGTTTATGATATGGCTCCCTGAAACTAGTACAGTCGTTTCGGTTTTTTAGATTTATATGTTTATCAATTATTATTTTATTTATAAACTCTAAAGTTCCTGACTCCCGCCTGCGCGCATCGCAAGGATACGGTACCTACAACCATACTAACTACTACTGTACCCTAATCAGTTTGAAATTTGTACCGAATATCATAGACGCGATTCTAAAGTCAAGAGAAACTCAGGGAAGTTTGAGGTAGTACCTCTTCTGATAGACTTCTCTTGCTGTACAGCAATGTCGCCCTTGAACTTCCATCTCGAAAATTTTCCCTGTTTAGTTCGTATAAAGTCATGTTCACGAGACGATCTCTGGCCCCGCAGGTGACGTGGACAGCGCGGACGACAACGACAGCTCGCACCGCTCCAACTGCTCGGCCGCGTCGCAGCTGGCGGCCGGCGGCGGCGGCGGCGGCGCGCTGGCCGGCGGCTGCGTGCGCGCGCGCAGGGGGCAAGCCTTCCGCAAGCAGCCCGCCAAGCCCGAGACCAAGCTATAGTCAGCCTACTATGTTACAATTTATAGCCATCTTTTATGGCAATGACTAGACTGCCCACTTAACTATTTGTAAGGTTTTTTAACCACATTTATATTTATACTGTGCACACTGCAGTTAAATGCTAGAGCCGTCACAACTAAAATAAAGTTGCAGTGTTAACGTGCAAGACATGATTCTATATGACGGGACAGCAATTGTCAATTATATTTATTAATAAAAAGTAACTCCTCTATGCAGAGTGGAATAGAAATGGACGCACACCCTGTTACCATGAGTTCAGTACATGATCGCGGACAATAATTTCAACGGTAGGGGTCCAGAATCATGTACTGAGCGCATAATAAATATCAAGTTGTGCGTGGATGTCCCTTCCGCGCTTAAACCCCGCGCCAAACGATATGTCTGACTAATCACGCATCTAAACGAATACACCTTGAATTTAATTGGTAACCAAAGCAGCTTGATAAGAACACACTGCTGCCTGTCAAAGCAAAGCAGGTGGAGACTGTGAGCTCAATGTGGAATCTTATTTACACTAGATGTACTTAGCAGCTCTGAAATTAACATTTTAATGTAAATAATGTTAGCGTTCACTGCTTTAATATAAATAGGTACTGAAAATATATGAGAAAAATAGTGGTATACTAACAAGAAAATTTATATTGTGTATATTCAATTAGTCAAATATTGTACATACTAACTTTTGTAATAATCCGTCCGTTATTGGATCTCGATGTTAGCTATAAGACAATAATTCTCACATAATTGTAAACATTGTATGTTAAGTTTAATTTAAATGTAACATACCTTGTATTATTGTATGATAGTGTATATTAAACTAATAGACTTCAAGGAGGGGAGAGTGGAAATAAAACAATACAATCACGTATGTTTTGGTTTAATTTATTTGGGATAAGCCATATACACTATTAGTTACACTTGGAAATAAACACTTGATGTCATGTCTCTACTGATAAAATACAGATTAAAAAAAAACATTTAATGTCGATTACAACTATCTTACAAGTAAAGGACTTAGCGACATTAGCCGCAGCCCAGAGATTACATTCAAACAATACCAAACACTGTCGCAGTACCTTAAATACATATATCTAAAGCTAACAGTTTTAGTGTATCGTGTCGTAAGGTACGCGGCACATTTTATCATATTTTTACAACAATAAAGTAATCTAACTTAACCTACAATTAAACAAAGAAATAATACTGTGCATAAATGCCAAAACACCTTAGTTTCAAGTAACAAAAAGCTGCTTCAAAACACCTTAGTTTCAAGTAACAAAAAGCTGCTTCAAAACTTAAAAAAAAACATATGCAGGGTGACTCTTAATTCGTTACAAATCTTTCTGGCGGTAAAGTAGTCATCAGACCAACCATTAAATGGCAAAACAAAATCTGTTGTTCCCTGTATTATGTCCAGTTTTACGATGAATTAAAAGTCGCCTTGGATATTTATTATAATAACCTAGTTAAATAATTTCACTGTAATGTCTGATATTGTATAGATAAATAATGACGTTTTGTCTTTATACTACGTTTGTGAACTGTTATACTACAGAGTTATATTACGGAGTATTTTTTTATTGATCGGGTATATTATTTACGAGAAAACTAAAAAGCAAATAATATATCATATTTGCTCCTACGAAAAATATTTAATTTACTGACCTACTTGAAATATTTATAAAATATCTTCCTACTAATACTCCATACAAAGATGCCTATCGTTAATATTTTTATTACTAAGTAAAATTGATATCATACGTTTTTTTTTTATAGAACGTAAAAACGCGGGGCGTGAAGTTTTAGCATTGCCAGACATAGTAAATTAAAAAACAAAACATTGTTTTAAATTGCTGCATAGTCATAATAAAATTCGGTGTAATTTTCCTGCCCTCATCACTTCCTAGTGTTTTAAGCATGGTAGGTTACAGCGAAAATACGGCTGTCTACATGAATGTGAAAATGTATATAATTTGAGATAATGGTGGGAGATCTTAACTAGCACTTTTTCCGAGTTTACCTTAGTATTTGGGCTAGAAACAAATATTAAGAAACTTAGTTGGGAGTGTGGCGACGTTGCTGGTCCCTTGCAATACTACGGCCACACTCAATTAAGAACTCGGATAAGCAGTCGATAGTTGCCATATAGTCTTCCGATGAGCTGCCATGTTGCAGCGTGATCTGCAACTTCATGTCGGCCGTGCGCGCCGGCCGCTGCTGCGCCGCGCGGCGCTGGCGGCGCCGCCTGGCCCGGCCTGCCGACACAACACATCACTACAGGGGCCACGCAGAGAACAAGCCTCTTCTAATACAGAGAAGGCACGAGTATTATTCACTCCGCTTGCTCAGGACGGGAAGGCGATTTCAGACTCTAATTAATTAAATTATGAATCCAGTTATCCTCACGATGTTTTCCTTCAGTGATGTCCAAAATAAATTTAGAGAGTACTTATGAATAGAAAAAGTGAAGGGTTATAGCAAAATGGTTAGGTTACATGTTATTTATAACATTTAATAATAACTGTTGCCAGCCAATAAACACAAATTTAAAAGTTATGATGTGCAAAGATAAGAAAAGAAAAGATATGAAACGTATGATGTGTAATTTTAAAAGAGTAAGGCTGACTCTGACTGAGTAAGGAAGACTCCACACTTAGGCTGTGTGTTCATTGAAGCGGAGCGAGGCTACGGAGAAATATTAACCATACTCAGGGACAAACCAATACAATTTCAGACAGGCACATTGTTTGCAATCCTATTGGTTAATATTCCTCCGTTTCTCCACACCGCAGCCTCGCTCCGCTTCAATGAACACACAGCCTAAGTGTGGAGTTTCTTGCCCATTCTTCTTCACACGAAAATACCTTTTGAACCAACTAGAATCATTTTAGTAATTGTTTTAGTTTTGTCGTTCAAAAGTGCCTTTTTATTGGTCTGATTGAAATAAATTATTTGACTTTTACTTTGAATAAGTACATGGTTTCAATGTTTTACTTCCCTCTTACATTTTTTTATTATTTTATTCACTAAAAACCAACTTGTATTTACAGATAAACCACACAAACAAGTTATAGGTGGTTCATAGGTAAAACAAACCGGCTAAGTGCGAGTCGGATTCACGCACGAAGGGCTCCGTACCATTAATTCCATCCATATCTATAAAAAACGGCAAAAAAACACGTTTGTTGCCCATGCAACCATGCAAAATGAGGTTCCCATGAACCCCTTACATATTTATTTTATGCTGTTTTTTAGTGTTTGTAGTTATAGCGGCAACATAAATACATCATGTGAAAATACGGCCTGATGAAAGACGGACAGCGGAGTCTTAGTAATAGTGTCCCGTTTTACCCTTCGGGTGCGGAACCCTAAAAATGACGCCTCACCACTCTTGTTAAAAAACACTTAAACTACTAGATAACTTACCGGAAGAAGAAGGCGGCGGCTCGCTTGCAGCCCGATGTGTAGGCTGAGGGGCATGGCCCGTGGCTTCTGCCTGCACGTCATCATCAACTTCGGCAGCTTGCTCAGAATCCTCATATGATTCTGTGGTCTGAAATTTCACAAATTATCTTCACTATAAATAAATACCCTTTATAGTACCTACTCGATATTTGTTTAAATATGTAGCACCTTCACTTGTACGGTACATGTCATGGGGACTGCCGACAGAAGTGAAAACTTTAAACATAGGAATGTCTATGTTTTGCATCACGTGACATTAGCATGTCAGTTATGCGAACACATAAGTTTTGTCCCTACCTTCGCGCTCACCTACCAACGCGATTGAACATATATTCAAGAACCCGACAACAATCGTTGGGCAACCTGTCTGGTCGGAATATCCTCCCTTTTCAGAGGTGGATGAAGAAATTTATTCCCTGTTCCTCTTGCCTCCAAAGCCTCAAAAGGTTTTATTCACCGTCAAATGCTGCGGGTTATTAGCTGTTTGTAGACAAGCCGTCAACCCATAAACCATCGAAAGAGCAAAACGTGGGTGAATACCAGGCCTTAAAGCATAATTTTACTAACATACATAATCTGATCCTATCTCTTCTAGACCACGGAAGACACTTTAAATCGTTGCCGGGAGCAAACGTTTGTCAAATCACAATATTTACAGCCGAGCCCGACATCCTTATAACCAGTCTTCTCAAGGGGTATCCGGTTACCGAGTAACTGGGTTATGGAGGTCAGATAGGCAGTTGCTGGAAGCCAACTCCAACAAAGATGGGAAAAGGCTATGTAGATAATGTCTTAATCTGGGCGTCTAGTAATGAGACAAACCAAAACTTACCGAAGTCGGCTCAGCTAACACCACCTCCGTTGGGGGTTTGGGTCTTTCCAATAAAACAATCATTCGTTCCAACATGTCTGCTAGACGAGGCTGTTGGGTTCCGGATTGAGAGCCAGCGTCACGTCTCCTTTGGCGTATAGTGCGTTCGAGAACTATTCTCTTTCCATACCAATACTGCAAAATAGAAACATTGTTTTTCTATACAGTGTGGTAGCAGCGACACGAAAGTAAATAAATCAGAAAGAACGTCAAAATTAAGAGAAAGCTGACGAAAACCTTTCAACGCTGAGGGGTCCAAAATCACGCACAGACACCAGCACATTAAGCTACTCCAAAATGTCAATTTTCCCGATTGAACATGAACCTTATTTCTATTGCAATAAAGTACTATCAAAGAAATTTGACACATTGGGGTAGCTTGATATGCTGGCCTCTGAACAACATTTATTCTGTAAAAATATATGTCGGGTTGTGCGTCGATGTCCCTACGGCCCGTATACAAATCGACGTTGGACTGTGTGTTAGAGCTTTACTGCGTTGTGCTGAGAGAACAACAGAATGTGCTGCACTATGAGTTGTGTGACTACGCTCTGTTTAAAGATCTCGTGTCGCGCTCCCCATCTCGTTCCCTCCCGCTCGGTTTCCCACCTCACTTTCTCATTTACACTTTTACGCAATAAGTCTTGACTGGCGCAGCACACTTCTTGCATCTCAGAAGATTTAAGAAATACATATAATGTAAATATAATATAGGAAGATGTAAGGGTCGTAGCAGCTGGCGTTCTGTCGTGTCCGCCTAGCTCCATGGAAATAGGCTTGGGATTATGTTTGTATGTTTAGAAAGATGATAATTGCTTAGCTAAGCACAGTTCAGCGCAGCATAGCAAGTTATTTTGAGTTATTTTCGATCGGTACTGGAAACTGCCAATATTAAGGTTCAGCTGTTCAAAACTAATATTATAATAAGGAGAAAAGATTTGACTGACAACAATACGCTTTAAAGAAGATGATGGAGGGGAGGTTAAAGTTAGATAGGAAAATGACACGCGGACGAAGTCGCGGGCGAAGTACTAGTCAAATATAAAGCGATAATTTATAATTATAGTGGAACTAGGTCTAACACGTACACTTTAATATGACATAATGTGTAATATTATTATGTCTGATATAATAATAATGACATACGTACAGTTAAAAACGAATAGAAAACACGAAGATAACCGAAGCGTGGTATTCTCTAAGGTGCTGAGCTGCTGACTTACTTGTGCCCAGGACTCCGCGCTTCTATTAGCTCCTCGTATCGCATTTATATCTTGCGCCGCAGCTTCCCATGTCTCTTTCATCCAATTGCCCTCGAGCTCATTAGTCGCGCAACTTGGGCCTGTAGCTATTTGTGGATTCTGCTCTAGAAATTGCACTAACTTTTCTAACTGTAAATCGCTCGGCTCCAATTCTATAATCTGAAAGTACACCGTATTGCAAACTAAAACGCATGATCAGCTAACACTAAGATGGGCAATTATAATAAAAAAATATATCAATAATAAAAAATTAACATTTATTTATTTTTATATTTATGTAAATAAAACAGCCAATCGAGCAACAGTCATCACGGTGTATTAGCCTTAGTTTATAAGCCTCGACATTGGGATATGGAAATAACAGACCGCAAAATATTAGGTCTTTACCTATGAAATTGCCGTTCTGCAGTACTGGCCATTTCAAATCAAAATATTTTTTGTTTGGCTAAGAATTCTAATTTCAAATTAATTTTATTTTAAAAACATGGATTTTTTTTTCCAAAAGTAGTCATTTGTTTATTGATTAGTGTTACATTTTCATCGCATTTAAATCTTTTTCGTCATCATGGATACGTTAAAAATTCGAGTAATTATGGAATATGAGTACCGTCGTGGCAGCAGCGCGGCACAAGCGGCACGCAACATCAACGACGTTTACGGAGCTAACACTACAAACCAACGCACTACCTGTTATTGGTTTGCTCGCTTCCGTTCTGGAAATTTCGACCTGAAAAATGAACCTCGCGGTCGTCCGAAGACTTTGGTCGACAATGACGAATTAAAGGCGATTGTGGAAGCTGATGATACACAATCTACGGCTGAATTAGCAGCAGCTTTCGACGTTAGCGTCAAAACAATATTGGTCCATTTGCGTCAAATTGACAAGGTAAAAAAGCTTGACAAATGGGTGCCCCACGAACTCAATGATCGCCAGCGCGAAGTACGCGTCGAGACGTGCCTTGCACTGCTCAACAGACACACAAATGAAGGAATTTTGAACCGCATTGTTACCTGCGATGAAAAATGGATTCTGTTTGATAATCGCAAGCGCTCAGCAAGTTGGTTGGATCCTGGTTCAGCACCTAAACAATGCCCTAAACGAAAACTTACCCCAAGAAAAGTGATGGTCACTGTTTGGTGGTCTAGCGCCGGTGTGATTCAACACAGCTTCTTACCAAACGGGGTGAGCATTACTGCAGATGTGTACTGTGAAGAATTGAACACAATGATGGAGAAGCTGGCACATCTCCAACCAGCATTGGTCAATCGCTCGTCTCCGCTGCTCCTGCACGACAACGCGCGACCTCATACTGCACAGCAGACGGTCTCCAAGTTGCAAGAACTGGGGTTGGAAGCTCTCCGTCATCCGCCCTACTCACCAGACCTTGCGCCTACAGACTACTACTTTTTCCAGAATTTGGATAACTTCTTGGCGGGAAAAAAATTCAATACCCGAGAGGCAGTACAAAATGCCTTTGAAGAATTTGTTGCCTCCCGTCCAGCTGATTTCTTTAAGAAGGGCATCAATAAACTGCCACTGCGTTGGCAAAGATGCATTGATTGCATGGGTGATTACTTCGATTAATACAAATAAAAAATACATGAAAAAAATTCATTTAAATTTTTTCATACAAAACGGCAATTTCATAGGTAAAGACCTATTATTAACGGTTTGCAGCTGTCTGTTATTTGCAAATGTCGTTGTACGTCTTTGAAACGTCTATTCATATATCAAAAATAATTTACATAAATTTCCTCGAGAAACTAGTCAGCGACTCGGCGCCGTTGTGGTCGTTTACAAACAGTCGGATTTTGTACTGTTTCTTAAATTAAATTACCAAAATATATAAAGATTGAAGATAATGTCCGTAAAATCAAAAAGTAAATTATTTTTATTTCTAACAGACAAGACGTCTACGATACTCTATCAAATAATTTTAAATGATAAAATATTAGATTACTAGCCCTCTGATATAATTAACCATTGACACGCATGTAAAAATAAATTATAATTGTTTGATTATTTTTTAATAGTAGGTACATTTAATTGACATTATTTACTAGAACTTGATTTTGTATTGTGATATTGATTCAGACTGATTACTAAAAAAAGTAATATATTTGTACACCAATGGAATTGGTAGGACGGACATAGAGCTTGACTCAAATGTGTTGTACATTAGAGCTTTACTGTAATACCTGTGTTCATGAATAATGATTGATCTGTCACAGAGCAATAGTGGGTGCTCAACTCAAAATATATGTATGCACATGCATGCGAAGCAAGGACAATCCTGAAAACAGAAGTGAATATGAAGACAAGTTGGGTACATACCGATTTGGTTGTGGCTATGATGAAGGCCTTCTTGTGCGTGAGGTCGAAGTCTGGGTAGTGGTTGTACACCTGCGTGTACACCGTCCTCATTGTGGTCAGCTCCAAATCAGCGCACTCCAAGATTTGCTTCACATACTCCCTGATCTCATCGTCCTACACAAACGGTGGGTGCAATTTTTAAATTTATTTCATAATTATTATATAAGTATAGGTACTCTGGGTTTAGCGAAGCCTTATTCCTTTTTCGAAAATTGTAGTAAAAGTAGCCCAAGTTACTCCTTATAATATCCAGCCACCTGCCAGTCTAATTTCCGTCAAAATAGGTACAGCCGTTTTGGGATTACAAACAGGCAGACAAAAATTGGTTTTCTGGTAGCATTTAGTAAACAGCTGTTATTTTGACATAACAAACGAACACTTTAATTTTATTTACTGGCATGTATGTATGTAAGTAATTGATAGGTTAGCAGTAGCCGTGAAACAAAGCTATTACAATACATAGGTAAAATTGATAGTTAGTTAGTAAGAGGTAATCTCTGGCATTACTGATCCGATTGCGAAAATTATTTCACTAATTCTTTTTCAATATTTCTTTGATTCCGCTATCGCTGAGTGCCATACACTACTTTCACTCTGGAGCAAAGCCACCGGGAAAAGCAAGTATATATACGTACAGAGGGCGGCTGCCTGTCCCTCATGACTGAAGGTGCTTGCCTGTCCCCCGTGACTGAAGATGCGCGCCTGTCCCTCATGACTGAAGATGCGCGCCTGTCCTTCATGGCTGAAGATGCGCGCCTGCCCTGATTTTGCTCTCGATGGATTCCTGATGGTGGTTCGCTTCTTAGCTTTGCATGTAAAAAAACATGAATTTGATAAGAATGGTAAGTATAATGGGATAAATAGATGGCCGAGCTGATTTGGAAATAATATTTAAAATGGATAAATACCTACCTACTTTGAATTAGTATTGTTTGTAGCCAATATTGTAGCTAATATACTCTTTTGAAATGTTTACTAAGTTAAAGACAATGAAATTAAATATATTTGTACGCCTCTGGGCAAAACATAGAGGACCTACCTATCTGTAACACCACTATTATAATTTGACCTATGTTTACAAATAAAGCATTCTGATTGTGATTCTGATTCTGAAAGTTAACAATTTAGTTTACGTCACGATGCAATTTCTTATTTAATCCGTCGTCGATTCAATTACCTCTGTCTAACTTTGTGTCAATCCTAAAGTCTGTCTATGTGTCATACAATGTCCCTAATTTGTGGAGATGAACTAAGTTTATTTTTTATTTAATTGGTTGAAGTCGAGATTGATGACTTCTCCCAAATCAATCCGCTCACAATTTCACTTTTGTACTGTTAGCTTAATCAACAGAACGGGTGATTCAATACGAATTCACAATTCAACGCGCATTCAATTTGTTGATTCAATTGGTCGATTGCTAGCACCGGACGGTCCTCCCGACATTCTACATGTTTAAATGAGGCGTCAATTTGTCTCCTCACCGCGCAATTTGTCAGGTCAACTCAAGTTGAATCGCCGGATAGAATATGAAATTGCATCGTGAGTTTACCATCTTCTACCTTGAGACTTGTGACGTAATACCTTATAAATTAAGTATAAGCTGTTGTTGTACCAATTTTAAATAAATAAAGGCGTTTAAGTGGTAAATAAACTATATTACTTCAACATTAAAATATTTAAAATCCCTTTGTGCCAATTTAACCCGACAAGATACCACCTATTTATATTTTCCTTTCAATACACAGTACAGATATTTACCATTACTTTAACCATTGTAGCTACAGTAAAACGTTCTTAGGATCTTGTCGTTACATTATGGGGTTCGCCCATTCATCACATGATGTTTTTTAGCAATTTTCGAACTGGTAAAACTTTTAAAATGGTACAGTTAGCTAAAAAAATCTTCAATTGTCATATTTTATTTGTAGGATGCTGATCAATGCAGCTTTGCATTAACAAGAATAGAAAAAAAAATATAAAAATGGTTAAATTTGAATTGTAGCTTTAGAAACAGCAACAGTGAAATAGTAGCTAAAAATACCGGACCAGTGTGAGTATGGCTCGTGCTTGGCTGTTAGATGCTTCACTCATGGCCAATGATTTTTCAATTCTACTTAAGCTTTTGGGTTGCAATGAAACCTTTGACTAAGTTTAGACCTGACCAATTTGAGCTACTGACTATGACTTAACTCCTGACTGAAGGACAAACCTAACTTCACTGAAGAATTAAAAGGCTTCTTCCATATATTCTGTAAAATTCTATCTACAATAAATATAAGTCTCTCTATTCTGTATGTATCTCATATTGACAGCCTGGATCTAGATTTTTTTTATTGCTTCGAGCATGGGGCTCTATAAAGATCACTGCCTAATCGAGGTTGGCAGATAGTTTTAAATAAGTTTCAGTTTGCCAAAACTTCGCTCACAGCATTGTCAGTCAGAAGCATAGAAGAAATCCGCAGTGCAAACATTGGGAAAGGCATCCTGCGTATCATGCATATAGATCTGTTGCAAGAGATATAAAGAGCCAGCTTTTTAAAATCGTCAAATAAAAGTGGAGCATTAAAACGGATGGTATCTGGCCAAATTCAAGTGTGTTTAAGTGTCTCTAGTTTTGCTGCACCAGATCTGCTCCATGCTTTAGCAGGTCTTCAGTCAACATATTTATGTTTTCAATAGCATTGACAAAGGTAAGATTTTAATTTTGAGTGGTAGCACTGTCTGTGATAGTATTAACCCAAATTGTCAGTTGTACAAAATTATTTACAGCATTTAACAGATAGTTTACAAGAGTAGAGGGAGACCTAGGATACGATGGATGGATTGTGTGAAAGATGAGATGGCTAGGAAGGAGGTGACTTCTAAGATGACGGCAAATAGAAATGTATGGAAGAAGAAGACATGCTGCGCCAACCCCACATAAATTGGGATAAGGCAAGAGGATGATGTGGATGCAAGAGGATGATGTTGATGCAAGAGGATGATGTTGATGCAACAGATAATCTGCCTCATACTTGGTTTTCGGAGCATGAGGAAAAGGGTGTCACTACTGGCATGTTATTAAATAGGGCTTTTACAGCGACATGTTAGCAACTGCTTCTTTTTAACTTCGTTTTGGCACAACTATATACCACCAAGTAGTGATCAGACAAAAAAAGCAAAACTTTTACAATGACTAAAATCCTTATTAGTCCTATATTTGCACTGAAACTTATCCTATCCTTTCCCCCCCCCCCCTCCTCATTCCATATTGGCCGATATTTTATGTGATATTAGTATACATATTACATTACTACAAATTTACAATTTCCAAATCTTGTAAGGGGTCACTTACGAAGGACTTTTGACCTGTCATGGCTATCATATCATCATTTAGATGTATACTTTAGAAGCTAGCTAGTTAGCTCTTAGCCAGTTTTTTCTATTCTTAAAGTAGGCATCGTAAGAAAGAATGAAAGGTATTCTATACCGACATATAACTTACCAGCTGTGTTGTGGAAGTCAGCTAAATTTCAATAACCTGCAGCTAACAAACTCCGTTTTTTAAATTTGTAGGTACATAATTGATTTGATCGTATTTGTTTTATTTACAAAATAATCAATAAAATAGTAAAAGTCACTCACCTCACAGAGTATATCAATAATCCACAGATTCTCGACTCGTAACAGAACGGAAGGAACCTTACTTTGTTCGTAAAACATCTATGGTTGGTGACTACATTGAGAATATCAGGTTGTATACTATTTTTCTATAACATGGTTGGTGACTACATTGAGAATGTTTTTATAATTACTGGTTTATACTATTTTTCTATAAGCCATTCGTTAGGAATATTATGATATTAGTGTTGTGTCTTTATTAGCAAGAACAAAGGCGTTCATTTATTCTAACTAATGCAGAGGCCACACGAATGGGAAAGGGCAATGCCCATCATCGCCGTGAACACCGCGGTGATTAGTCTGGTAATTAACGCGATAAATTGAGTGTCCGCACACAAACGGTCAAAGTCAATTGGCGATAAAATTGGCGGCTGTGTTCCCTTGAAATTTAAGATGGACGTTGACGGTGCTGCACTGTATTTAATGACAAACGTAAATGTGGCCGCATCAACATTAACAATAATTCTCGCGGTTATTTTGACTTTAAAAAATACCGCCATCCGAGTTATCGCCTAATTCTCTCAAAACTATTTATTTCTAAAATGAATAATATTGTGAATATTGTGCCAGACCTGAAATTAATTGTGGCAAATAAGAGTTACAGGTTATGACAAGAGTTGCTTTGAGACAGTTTTATCCCGGAAACGCATGTCCTCTTTTTTCCGAACAAAACGGGATTGCGCAACCCTGCGGCATGCTCGATATGTTTACGATACGGTTTTCAGCTATTAAATAAATGTAAACTATGGTTTCACGCCCATAGTAACACACTTTGAAAGCTATACTTTAGGATCTTTATACCCGACAGTGGCGCCAACTGGTTACCACAAAAACGGTAGCCCTCATTGCGGGCTCCGCTTAGCGTTGGATTGAATTCCCGGTGTAATCGTACTAGGCGTGATTGTCCCTGCTGTGATTATAATATGCTATAAATTGTAGCTGCTAGGTGATTGTAGCTTTTTTCAGTTTTTCAGATTCTACTTTTAATTATTTCTACTCAATTTTGCAAATTGCGAGGATGTTAATCGACCTAAATTTATATTGTGACTGCTGCAAAATTAACATCATCATCATCATCTCTGACCAGTGACCACAGACAACAATTCACAAACACGGTCTGTTGGTCGTGTCGGATTCAAATTGGTTAAATGGTCTAAGGATTCGGGTATGATCTTCGTGGTCGGACCAGTCATTGCTTTTAAGATCACAAATATTTTGTTTATTGTATTTATGTACGATACACAGACCGTCCCATGGCTATTATAGGTTACGGAGTTGTGTTAAAATATTTTTAACAAATTATGTTATATTAAGCAGGATATTTTGCTACATGAAGTGTTTTTTTTAACTGAATAATATGATCATATTATTCAGTTAGTTAGTTATCACAAATTCAGTTAGTTAGTAACAAAAGACAATTTATCCCTGATACTATCATATCAGAGATAAAAAAGTGTCTTGACTCGTTTGGGAACTCTTGGAAAGCGAACTGATACAAAAACAACCTGTATTTGCATGATACCAATCGAACCCATCTTGGGAATTAATTCCTTTTATGTACTTAACGACATTTAATCAAAAAGGGAGGAAGGAATAAACAACAAAATTAGGGTTAGACTGCACGCGGTTGCTGAGCTGCAGTCCGTCTGTAGGCGTGTTCGTTTCGACTGCTCGGACATAGTGTTGTAGAAGAAAAACAACTTCGTCAACGTTCAACATTACGAAAGAATTAGTAAAATACTAACAATGAAAGGTTTAACTATGGCGTGGCCGTGCGCTTAAAACATGGAGAACCGTGCGGCCACGTAGTACTCTTGTGGCATCACGTATCATGAGTATACGTGGCGTCACGTCTAATATAAATATCGACGATTACGAAGGGACTCCACCCAAGGCACAGAGAGCTCGCTAACCACTGATACGATTTCAAAAAAAATGTAGACAGTATGAATAAAGTCCTAACGTTGAGTGTGATTGACACTGGCTTGGCCACCATCAGGGATTTTAATTTTGATAACACGAAAAAATGAGTCGAAATTCATCGCCAAATATCAGAATCCGTCGATCACTGGGTTCAAAAGATATAAGGGTTCATAGGTGCGAGAGTCTCCCCAGCTTGGTCACATTTATATCTCAAAAACTAGGGCACCTAGCGAAGATGTTTGTACTAAAGTTAATCACTAATTCTACAAGAGCAAAATCAAAGAGTTCAAGAAAAAACTGATTTTAATTTTGTGTACATTATGGACATTGTCTAAAATAAATTAACTATAACTAATTAGTAGGTATATCTAAAAAACTTATCTCTATACTTTTTGAGCTCTTCGAAAAATAATTCAAAATGCTTGCTCTCGTCTCGTGTTAGCAAATAAGGATGCACCCAGTACCTTTTTCTTTATATAGCGCGAGTAAATATAATAAATAGCTGCGACTTCTTCGATCTCCATCTTGGAAATAAGTCGATCCAACCGCAAACCAGGACGGTTTCGGTTGCGGTCATCCGCAACTGCATCCTGCGGTTAGCCGGATGGCTGCTCACATTCCGGCTAACCTAACCGCATAGTGTGTAGGTACCCTAAAGTCTTCATTTGTAGAAAAATGAAAAAAGGGTATTAAATTAGACAAACTGTATTAAAATAATAAAATGAAACAAAACTTTTTACCTACAGTAAATTTATTTTAGATATATTAGGTCTTTACCTATGAAATTGCCGTTCTGCAGTACTGGCCATTTCAAATCAAAATATTTTTTGTTTAGCTAAGAATTCTAATTTCAAATTAATTTTATTTTAAAAACATGGATTTTTTTTTCCAAAAGTAGTCATTTGTTTATTGATTAGTGTTACATTTTCATCGCATTTAAATCTTTTTCGTCATCATGGATACGTTAAAAATTCGAGTAATTATGGAATATGAGTACCGTCGTGGCAGCAACGCGGCACAAGCGGCACGCAACATCAACGACGTTTACGGAGCTAACACTACAAACCAACGCACTACCTGTTATTGGTTTGCTCGCTTCCGTTCTGGAAATTTCGACCTGAAAAATGAACCTCGCGGTCGTCCGAAGACTTTGGTCGACAATGACGAATTAAAGGCGATTGTGGAAGCTGATGATACACAATCTACGGCTGAATTAGCAGCAGCTTTCGACGTTAGCGTCAAAACAATATTGGTCCATTTGCGTCAAATTGGCAAGGTAAAAAAGCTTGACAAATGGGTGCCCCACGAACTCAATGATCGCCAGCGCGAAGTACGCGTCGAGACGTGCCTTGCACTGCTCAACAGACACACAAATGAAGGAATTTTGAACCGCATTGTTACCTGCGATGAAAAATGGATTCTGTTTGATAACCGCAAGCGCTCAGCAAGTTGGTTGGATCCTGGTTCAGCACCTAAACAATGCCCTAAACGAAAACTTACCCCAAGAAAAGTGATGGTCACTGTTTGGTGGTCTAGCGCCGGTGTGATTCAACACAGCTTCTTACCAAACGGGGTGAGCATTACTGCAGATGTGTACTGTGAAGAATTGAACACAATGATGGAGAAGCTGGCACATCTCCAACCAGCATTGGTCAATTGCTCGTCTCCGCTGCTCCTGCACGACAACGCGCGACCTCATACTGCACAGCAGATGGTCTCCAAGTTGCAAGAACTGGGGTTGGAAGCTCTTCGTCATTCGCCCTACTCACCAGACCTTGCGCCTACAGACTACTACTTTTTCCAGAATTTGGATAACTTCTTGGCGGGAAAAAAATTCAATACCCGAGAGGCAGTACAAAATGCCTTTGAAGAATTTGTTGCCTCCCGTCCAGCTGATTTCTTTAAGAAGGGCATCAATAAACTGCCACTGCGTTGGCAAAGATGCATTGATTGCATGGGTGATTACTTCGATTAATACAAATAAAAAATACATGAAAAAAATTCATTTAAATTTTTTCATACAAAACGGCAATTTCATAGGTAAAGACCTATTATATATAAGATACATAAAATGTAGGACTTCTAATGAAGTCGTGGCGCTGGTGGCACAAAAATTTGGAACTTCTTAGTTATTTATACTTTCTTAAGTTATTACTAGGCCACATCACGTTTACGCATATTAGAGATCGTGTGGTACCAATGGTAGTACTAATTACCCAAGTGAGACTGGATGCGGATAGACCGGGACCTTCGACGGATGTCTGCTCAAAGCATCAGCTCACAGTATAGTCCCCGGCACGTAACTTGGCAAGAGTCGTTAGATGCGCACAAGTCGATTTTTAGGTCTCTTTGGTAGTCAAGCGGGACGCGGGGTATGAGGTAGCGTCAATCCGAGCGCGCGATTGGTGCAACAGTCGACTGTTGCCTCCCGAACTCCCGATTACACTTGCGTGCACGAAAGATGTACCCTTTGTTTTTGTTGTGTTCATGTTAAAGAATTATTATTGTTTTTAAATTTAGTTTTTGTTACGAGTTGATATTATTGTTGTTTTAAATTAAAAAATTAAGGCGAAAAAAGGTATGCCTTTTCGCATACTTTTTGAGTATACTTTCCTCGTATGCATATTATTTATAACTCCCAGTAAACTTTACGAATTACACTCCCTTCTTCAACTTTCTTCTAATCAGATAGTATTAAATATAAATGATGGCAATAACCATAAAATAATGACGATCAATAAAAGTCACCACTTTTTTGTTCCACTAAGTGCACGATGCGCGAACTTACCCCCACTACGCCAAAACCTTGCCAACTTACGTGCCGGTGACTATACTAGATTGAAGCGGGGCAAGGTACCTACCTTGCCCCACTTTTTAACGATTTCTTCCATAATGCGTGTTCATTTCGAAAGTAGCTTCAAACTTTGTATTCAAGTGAGCTACTTAAGGGGTTGTACGGTCAACAATTCAAGGGATCTTCACATAGCACGCAAAAGGCGCGCGAGCGAGTGAGTATGTGTGTAGTTCTTATAGAGTGCGGAAGGGGAAATAAAACAATGCATGTCAAACTTTTATTTATTTTATTATCTATTATCCAATTGTAAAAGGGGGAACCAGTCACTCGCTATCACTCCATGTCACTACGTCGCTACAGATCTCAGCCATTTACACATTTATAAAGAAACATCAACCGAAATAAGGTTAAAAATTCACAAATACACATTTAATGTTGATTAAAACTATCTTAGAAGAAAGAGGCTCGAGCGCGCGGGGAGACAGCGATCAACAGAAGGGAACTGAACATAGGACATCGTGCAACCCTAAGCAATAAAATGCTGTTTAAGGTCTAGGGTTGCTCATCACCAATGCGATTTACGAATAGAGATTATCGAATATAGACAAAAACAGGTCACCTCTATGAGTGAACGCATTGCGCCGCGTCGCCGCTCGGCCGAACCCACACCTACGTTAGCTTCACCCACGGGACTTGGCGACATCGGCCACAAGTTACATTCAAACAATACGAAATGCTACAGCAGCACCTAACTTATAAGAAGCAGTTGATCCTTCGACAAAAACATCAACTTATGCACTAATTCCGTGTAACGAGAGAAATGTCTGTCTACATGTAAGCTAAGCTCGAATCGACACAAGAAATGTTGATATGATTTCAGAAACGTCAATGATTAATATATTTGTTACGCTTTACGATTATTGCACTAAGGGATCATTCCGGGTTGGGAGTGTTGCCGTGTCGGGATACAACAGCGGGGCGGGTCATGAATATCTCGCCAAACTGGCACGAACACATTTTTATGTACTGAACGTTAAGCTAACTTATCGGAACAAATTAATATACAACGCGGGACGCGCTTGCACACACGCATACAGTGAGACCACGCCCTTACATGGAGTTATTTCAGTACACGTCGTTTCTTTAATTAATATATGAGAATCATAGTAACGATGCGACTACAATAACTCCATATATAATAATAACATGTCAAACATTTCACACGCATCATCCCCTAAAATCCTGTGTAATATTTACACTTACACTTCTTAAAGTACACTTAACCGACCCTAATTCGAATAGTTTTATTTTGCGATAGTGCCGAACTGCGAGAACACATTTACCAACTACGTCCGCGTTAAAAAAATAAGCTGACTTCCCCGAAACAAATAGTTAACGATTTAAACAAAATTAGGAAACATAATATAATGTATTTACCACTCATTTTAGCGTACCTATTTTATTTGCGACAGTGTACCAATACACTACTATAAATCAAGTTAAATTAACGCCAAAGGCAATGTCGTCCCCGATCCCAATAAAAAAATAATTTTGGATTTTCCAACACTAATATTATATAAATCCTTATTATAATATGCGGATTATTACAAGTGATATCACTATAGTGACTTAATTTTGGATTTTTTATAGTAAATTAATCATCACACGGTGCCAATGTTCCTGAACTTTGTACATATTAATATTATTTTATATATAAAGGATTAACATGACTTCTCAGCGTAACTGAACACGGCTCGAGTTAGTAATACACTTACATAAATGTACTTTAAAACCTAGAACTTTAAAAAAACTGTGCTTATATACCTCGTTCGTATTATAATCGAACCATACATAAAGCTGTTGTCCGACAGTTAGCTGCATCGCTTCAAAGCAAATATTAACACAAGTCACAATATGAAAAATAAAACAACATATTAAAAATAAAATTATTAATTTAAACGCTAATGGTCGTGCTACAGCTTTATGTTTCTTTACAAATTCATTCGCATGTAACTGATTATTAGGACAAAAATATGCATTTTACTATAGAACTATAAACTTATAACGTAGAATAACTCTAGACAATAATGGAAATACATCAGTTACCACTTAACACCGAGCCGCATTCCTCATAATGACATAATCAACAAACGTGATCGTAATATTACTAATACAGGCACAGTTAAAATAAAACGACTTACAAATCCTAGAGCTGTATTACCTGGGTTATCCTTACTCTAATGGGAATTATTCCTACAACATAAAATTACATGGGCCCACGCAGCTACGCCGGCGAAACAAACAAATCTACTTGGAGTAACATAAGGGTGTCTGCGGGGTGCAGTGTACGGCCGGGCGAGCCGGGGGCGTTAGTCTAAGGATGTTTAAGTGGTGCTTAGTCGACTATGTATGTGTTTGCGGCCGAATAGTCACCTGCTCACGATGATATGAGCTGCAAACAAATTATGCGTGTTAGAAACACTTATTCAGTGGAAACTGCTATCCTGAAAAGCGTGAAAGACCTCAGCATGTCCGCCAACCCACACAACTTATATCAAACAAGTCAAGTTTTGCGCTCAGACGACACTTACCAAATACCATAGTCAAATTATCAATCACTTTGCTTGAGGTTGCAATAAACAAAAAATGTAATAGAAACGTTCATATAGTGTGAGAACATGATTGCAAATAAAAGTCAAAATCAACATATTTTGTAGAAAGACATCTCATAGGGCCCATTCAGACGTACCACAATCACACCACATCGCAGCGATTAAATGTGGTCAAGCTATGGTGGGGCTGTGGTGTGGTGGTGATACATGTGAAACCATCCAGCCATCTGGCAAAGCCTTTCACTTTGCCAGATGGTGTTTCACTTTAAGGCAAAAAGCGTATTATAAACACTTGACACCCAGGAAATGTGGCAATACTTACCTATGAAAGAATTTTCTTTAAGTAAAAATAGTATTTTATTACAAACAACCACGAAACAAGAAACTACATGCAAAAATAAAAACAAGCAAAACAACTACCTTGTAAAGTAAAGCGGGTGTTTATCCGTTCCACTTCATTTCATATTATTATTATTTATTATTCATAATATATTATTATTGTAATAATATATGCTATGTCCTTTTATAATCTATAGGTATACTATGTAGACATCTACACTCCGCTCTTAACTCCTATCATCTTAAATACACTGTAACAAAGAAAATAATAAAAATAAATTAAAAATAATGACATGCATGCGCAAATAAATCGTTCAAGATCGTGCAGTGGCCAGTGGAATAAAACAGTATAGGTAGTATTTAACTTTAAATAAAAAATCTTTCATTTTTATTAAATAAAAAAAATCCCAATCCTAATCAAAAGTACTGATTGCATAGCAAAATAGTAACTTCAAAATATTATTATTTTAGCAACAATTTGTGATTGTGACGCATCGCTATGAATTGAAAGGCGGAGCTTTTTTATGAACGCATGTCTAATAAAAGCTAGCGCACAATATACTTTGTAATATAGTTTTGTAAAAACCATGCTTTTACTTTTATTTTAAGGTATATAGCATTTTATTTAAGTGAATCACCATTTCATCTTGTCATAATAATCTAATTATTCGCTAATTACAACACAATGAGATCAAATATAAATTTGGATATGTTGCGGTACTAACCGTTAACCAATCAAAACACTTTAAACTACGAGTAGCAAAATCAGTCAAAAGTACATTTATACCGGAGGCCTTAGACCTTTTTATTGAAATAATAGTCAAAAGTAGTTTTGCCCAATGGAGCTGGTTAAAAGTAATTTTAACAAAATGATTCCGTTAGAGATCGATTAAAATAACTAAAAAACGCACATAACTTTTTACTGTAATTAATTGCGATCAATTTCGCCACCCGCTGCGGCGGCACCGCTCGCTTCGCTCTCTCGGTTCGCGCGTACTTGGTTACAGTTCTAATCTAACCTACTTGGGTGGTATGCCCTATCTAGTTAGTGATTTTGGCTGATGCTGAAGTAGTCGTTTTAACTAAGAGCATCTCTAAAACATATTTTAACCGCAAATTAGCAATCAAATGCCGATGATTTCCAGACAAAATTACTTTTGACCAACCAGTTCAGCTTTTGACTGCTTTATTTAGTTTAAAGTACTTTTTAAGTAGATTTAGACTGCAACATATACAAATATATAGTAACTTCTACTTTATTGTAGTTATTGTAGGCTCTGGTTAATTTGCTGTACAGTAATATTTATTATTATTATTATAAAATGTAGTTATGTATATTTTCAAATTATCTGCCTGTAGTAGTTTTGTAAAACAATTAGTTTATTTGTAGTGAAATCGTTTATTTGATGTAAAATGGTATATAAACGATGGAAATAAATTGATACATGATTTTTGTTTGATGTGCAATTCATAATATCTCTTTAAATTATCCAACAATATTAACTCCAGTTAATGAGAGAAAAAAACTGGCTGATTTATCTTACGCCAGGTATCTTTATCCGAGACATTATTTTGAATTATTGACAGTTATATCTATACAGGGTGACATCTAGTACATTGGGTGAAACTATTCCTGTGCAAAGTGTATCATCTTTGCTATTAGAACATTTGCATCTGGATCAATGAAGTAATCCGAAACACAAACATTTCATTTGGATCATCGGCTTGCGATTCGCGTAGTAATAACTGTGTCTCAGTCTCCTCTCTCGCTCGCTTTAGTCGAATCGCACAGAGTAAAGTAATGTTTCAGATCCAAATGATGCGTTTGAATCGTTGTTAGAATCTTTAGAAATTTCAATGATCCGGATTAAAGAGTCCGTTTAGCAAAGAGATACACAGTTGAGTTGACCTAACTTAGTATGTAGTTTTAATAAAAATAAAAGTTCAAGTTATGCTGCTTTAAAACCACTGACGTGCGACCTTACTGTAATAGCAAAATATTATAGGGACATGTAAATTAAAGCATTTTTACAGTTCCCGTCACGGAAGTTGGATGCTCGGTTTTCTTACATACATGCAAGACGCGCTGCTGTAGAGATATTGGCAAATAGCGCAGTTGATTTGCGCGTACATATGCAAACAATGCAACGGCAAACTTACATGATGTGAACTGTATGTTTATTTTGAAAATGAATAGAAGCCTGAAACAATAATGCAGCCAAAAAAAAGTGTCTAAATAACTTTACACTACTCTGGAAGAGCTCGCGGCAGTGTGCAGAAATCTAGTAATGCTATGCCCATGCCCCATGGGATAACGGATGCATAGCACATAAGGAAAACTAGTGAATACCATCACAGATATCCGGGAAATTGAGAAAAAAATTCACAGAATTCTAGTCTTAAGACCAGAAAAAGAGGCTCCACAATGCGCGTGGTGTCAGGGAAGAGAACGCATATTTTACACACGCCTTTACACCGTATTCAAAATTAGAGTCTCGTTTTAGCCCGCGGTGTTAAGATCCACATCCTGCTATTTGGAACTTTATTATGTTACCATTTCAGTGTAAATTCACTTGTTCTTCTGTAATGTCGAGCACCGTGTAAAGCCGGCTTTACAGAGTTGTAGATAAGCAGATACTACTGACCGACTTGACTGTAGCCTTGATGAAGTCCTTCTTGTGAGCGAGGTCGAAGTCTGGGTAGTGGCTGTACACCTGCTTGCACACCGTCTTCATCGTAATCTGCTCCAGATTGGCTCCCTCCAGGATCTGCTTGACGTACTTCTTAATCTCGTCGTCCTGACAAACAGGAGTGTGTTAAATAAGGGTACATATCGATGAGATACTTAACTAGCAAGGAAGCTTGTTTATGGTGATAATAACTTGAACACCTCTTCTGAGAAAGTACTGCCAACATTCCTGTTTCTGCCACCTCGCAGTGTTGCTGTATTTCAGTTTGGTATGGGCACACGAGAAATTTCCGGATTTTCTCAGAGATGGAAACGCATCTGGCATAGCACAGCATCAGCAGCTGACCATCCATTTCGTGCCGAAAACCCTCCAGCTGAACCTCGGAAAGCACGTTTAGATGTGACGTCCTAGCTGCCGTCTATCTCTTTGAGATGCCTGAATGTCTGACAGTCTTACCAAGGGGTGTCCTGTTACCCATGAACTGGGTTGAAGAGGTCAGATAAGCAGTTGCTTCATGTGAAGTACTGGTATGCACCAGTATTCGATTAAACTGGAATCCGACCCCAACTTAGTTTGAAAAGGCTAGGCAGATGATGATTATGAGCTCTAATGAAGAATACACTTACAGTGGGCGGCCGCTTGGCCTTCTTGTCTGCGGGAGTGTCAGACTCGTCGCCACTCTCCTCCTCATCACTGGCCTCATCCTCGTCTTCCTCCTCGCTACCCTCGCCGGACTCTTCATCTGAAGACGCCTTCTTGCCCTTCTTGGCTGGTCGGCCTGCGGCCTTGCCGGCGGGCACCTTCTTCTTTGCTGTGTGAATGAACTTAACGAGTTAGGGAGAGCGCAAACGTAACAATGCAGTGAGAATAGAACATTTATAATATTTAATAATGCACATTCGATAAAATCAGTAATTTAAAAAAATCCGTGATAATCCGGTTACTAAGAAAAAACGTTAATGATTTTGGTATTAGGTATTCGTTCTGCGTACCGTTAGCTAACCAACCCTTGTTGACAGGCTATTGCTTGTGACGAGATTATAGGCGCGTCTACGCTCTCAGGAGATGACAAACTGTTTTGAAAATCGTAATTGTTCTGATTTTATTTTATACCCTTTTTTTGATTCTCTGATATTTATAAACTTAATTATCTGCGAACCTAAATTTAAAGGGTACTTAAATCATTTTGTTTCGAGCGGTTTGCACAATTTGATGATTGGACTTATAAGTACTTCACCATAGTTATAAATAAACAATTGTGGTGTTACACAACGAACAATACCTCGCGGTGCGCCGGTTAGTTTAATTTATTATTTTTCGATTTCCACGACAAGTCACTGTCCATAAGTCCTAGATATTTATCTGCTTACGATATTATAGAATTTGACCGTATAAGTTTACAGTGTGTTCTATGTCTATTATTATATTTTTAGCAGCGAACTTGTGTACTTAGTTTTATTGGTTTTAACCGTCAGTAAATTGTACTGAAACCAATCGAATAACCTATCTAAACATCTTGTGCCTGCTCCATAACAGCATTAATTTTATTACCAATACTAGCACTTCGCCCACGTGGATTTCGTACTTTTCCCTTGGTACTTTAACATCACCACCATCCCCTTTATAGCGTTAATAGTTTTGAAAATAAAATATAGCCTATGTTACTCGCTGTTAATGTAGCTTGTAGGTTCTTAAAGTAGAATCCATAGCAAACAAACCATAACATCTTTCCTCTTTATTATAAATACAACCCAAACAATTTAATAGAACGATATCCAACAATTTTAACTTTTTACCAATATTGAAAGACACAACAGACCAAAGAGAACATTTCATATTTAATTTTATTTATTCCATTTTAAATTACTTTAAAACATCTCTATTTTTATTACAACTTGAGTATACTTGAGATTATTTATAAACAAAAATACATACTACAGACAGAATGACGAATTTACGAGGAAGAGGAGAACAAAGTTTTAACCACGAATTAAATTGAACGACTCATCTCCCTCTGCCATTTCCCAATCTATTTCCAGTCTAACCGGTTGCAGCTGAATACCAGTATTTTTCATGGAGCGATTGTTTATCTGACCTCTACAATCCAGTTACTGGGCAACATATACCCCTTTGTAAGACTTGTTGTCAGACTTACGGGCGTCTGACTACCCGTAACTATTTCAAAGATCTACAAATGACAGCCGGGATCAACGGCTTAAAGTGTTTTCCGAGGCACAGAGGAGTCTAGATATATAACGAACAGTCACCCATCCGCAGAGTGACCTCGCTACGCGTAGCTGAAACTTTAATTGATCTGTGCGGCTGTAACCACGCACTGACGCACGAGCTCTCACTTTTAAAATTAAAAGACTGGATAGACTGACAACTCTTAACCGTAAAAAAATAAATTAATATAATAGAACCGCAACAATATACAGAATTTTCATCACCTTGACAAAAGGGGAAAGATACATCGAGAGCGTCGATCCGCGAAAATTATGTCCTTACATAACGCTAGCTATAGGTAAGGCTAAGCTAACACGTTCAGTTCACAACGAAAGTAATTATGCTATTTAATAATTTTAAATTATCTCAAAACTGTATGGCAAATTGACATAACATACTGTAAAGGGCATATTTTTTTTTTGATAAGGATTGATACCTTGTTGTTTAAATATTCATCCAAAAGAAAGTGTGTCGAAAAAATACTTTTTTTAAACATAAAAAGCTATGTAGAAGATAAAATATAGCAAGCTATGGTATTGCGGTATTGCTATAGCACTCAGGAATAATGTAGCTTTATAAGAGTGAAACAATTTTTGGAATTGGATCATTAGTTCCGGAGATTACCCCGTAAATACTATTTTACCTCTTTATAATATTAGTATAGATAAAATAAGACTTGTATCATCAGAATAGAGTGATACATCACCTCGCAATTTTATATCTCTAATATTATTGACACATCTCAATAACAGTAATGGGCCTAGAATAGAGACTTGGGGAACTCCACACAAGTTTTTGTTTTTTACCTTTCTATCAGATACAATTCAAAGATTTTGTATGTTACTCCAGTAATGCCAATCGCCTTCAGTTTTTACAGAAGCAAATCATGGCTTAGTGTGTCGAAGGCTTTCTTCAGATCCACGAATGCAACTAAGCACTTGTTTTCTGTCTAAGCCGGTTTTAATTTTTGAGACAATCAATTGTAGCTGATAAGGTGTTTGATTTTGGCTGAAAGCCATATTTTTTTTAAGTTAGGAAATTGATTGAGGGTAAGTATTTGTGCAATCGAACATATAGATTTTCTTCAAAGAGTACAGAAATTGAACGATAGTTTCCAACGTTCGATTTACTGCCACTTTTAAGCCACTAACTTCGCTATTTTATATTTCCTGCGCAATTGGTTAGTCTTCACTGAGTGGCCGCCGTGACCAAACTTCAGTCAGAATAATAACATTGTCTTGCTTATGCCGAATTCTGTTTTTTTTTGTTGAAAATTGAAAATAAATAAACCGGGCGGTGTGGGTGCTTTCCGCTTGACGGGCGTGGCCTTGGCGGCTGCGTTCTTGGCCACGGCACCCTTGCGGCCTTTTGCCACTGGTGCCGCTGGCTTGCCGCGCTTAGACTTCGGCTCCTGCTGCAATACAATACACCTTTTAACGTTTGTCCAATTATAAGGCCACAGTCATTGGGGAAGAAAGTTCTGCAACATATTTTTGTATCGCTTTTATGGCTTACGCACATTGAGGCAGGGCGCACAGCGCCACATTAATCCCCCCTACAAAACTTTCGTACATTTTTGTTATACAACATGTCCCAAAATTCAACGATAAGCCGGCTCCAGAGGATGGACCTACTAATGACTACTCGAGAAAAAAAAAAGAAAAAAAAACCTTTACTTTTATTTAAATTACTTAAAAAATGGAAATTCTTCGAAAATGTATACCCCTTATGACACTTTTAACTACCATGACCACAATTTTTCAAATATTTCAGTTTTTTTTGTTTGTATCGGCAACCTAAGTAGTACTACTATTCACCATAATCTTTGAAAATTACAGAATTTTCGTAGTTTTATACAAAAAAAATAAACCAAAAAAAAATATTTCCCTAAAATTTTGAAAGATTTTAACGTTCAGTACACTTTAACTCAACGTAGTGTAAAAAAAAAAATATGGACACTACTATGGCAAGTTTTTAAAAAAATTAGCGCTAGTTGCGCTAATTTTTTTTAAAAACGGCCCTCCGAAAACGCTTGATGCACATTAATAAATACTCGATAATTCGGGTATCTTTGAGCATTTATTATTCTTTGAGCATTCAGTAGAAGTGATTACTATTAACAACTTATGAAATTTGGTTCTTGATTAGAAAAAGTGTCATTTTTTTTTTTTGTGGCTAGTTTTCCTAAAGTATTATACCATTTTAAAATCTAGGTTAGTTGCGCTAATTTTTAAAAAAACTTGCCATAGTAGTGTCCATATTTTTTTTTACACTACGATGAGTTTAAGTGTACTGAACGTTAAAATCTTTCAAAATTTTAGGGAAATAATTTTTTTTGGTTGTTTTTTTGTATAAAACTACGAAAATTCTGTAATTTTCAAAGATTATGGTGAATAGTAGTACTAATTAGGGTGTGCCGATACAAACAAAAAAACTGAAATATTTGAAAAATTTCGGTCATGGTAGTTAAAAGTGTCATAAGGGGTATACATTTTCGAAGAATTTCCATTTTTTTAAGTAATTTAAAAAAAGTAGAGGTATTTTTTTTCTCGAGTAGTCATTAATAGGTCCATCCTCTGGTGCCGGCTTATCGTTGAATTTTGGGACATGTTGTATACGCTTGCCTCTATTATTAGTTGTTACTTACATCAGACTCCTCTCCCTCGCTTCCCGACTCATTCTCGCTCTCACTCTCTGACTTTTCGCTTTCCTCTTCACTGTCGGACTTTGCTCGTCGTCCGCGACTTGGTTTACTTGGCTGGAAAAACAAAATGATTACCATTATGTATAAGATCTGCACCGCTTTAAATATGAATATATTGGCTACTGTACTGCCTGTAGTCTGCAGTGATGTAGACTAGTGAGTTTGACATTGATGATGTTTAGTACGTACCCTTCCTTTCTTGCCCTTGGGCTTGCGGCCGCGCTTGCCGGCGGCGGGCTTGCCGGCGGAGCGGCGGCGGCCGGACGACTTGCGCTTGCGGGCCGGGCCGGCCGCGCTCTCGCCGGCCTCCGGGTCGAAGTCCGAGTCCGCCTCCTCCGACCCGCTGGGGTTGAATGACCCCTGCGCAATGGATGACTGTCACACCGCTCAGAACATGTGTTCTTTGCCACTTAGACTAATAAAACAACTATGCAGACTGGACTATCTTAGCTTATGTCAGCCGTAAATACGTTAGTCATCAGCTCACGTTACCCTCTTTCACCATCTAATTAGTTCGTATCCCCGATAAATTATTCGTCTGAGATTTACCACTCCCCAGTAAGTTACATTATATTAGAAAATATCAAATTTAATTAAATAATTCTAATAAATAATAAAAGAAGGACGATATTAAGCCTAAATCTTACACGATTGAAAGAATACACTTTGAATGGCTAGCTGAATATGTATTTAATTCTTTACATTTGCATTACTGCGTGGTGGATATATTGTATCCTTAGGTACGTATTAATTAGATAAGTGATATTTTATTCACTGTCGAAAGTTATATGACATACATATCACGGTAGGTACTTGTAGATATGTATGTCATATAACTTTCGACAGTGAATAAAATATCACTTATACAATATATCCACCACAACAGTCTGTTTACTTACATCTGAATCTTCGGAACCATCTTTAGCTGGCTTAGGTCCTTTTACTTTTGTTTCTTGGTCAGTTTCATATTCTTCTTCAGAGTAGCCTATAAACATTTGAAAAACATCAATAAAATTGAACAACTGCAATTTTGTTATTTGAGCAAGAAAACAATAAGAATATTTCTTTGACAAGTTCGTAATTCGTATAAGTTATGATGGCCCAGTGGCTAAACCACTGGGCCTCGCCTCTTGTGCACGAGGTTGTGTGTTCAAAACTGGGCAAGTACCAATGTGAGTTTTTCAATTCATATGTACTTTCTATGTTTATCTTGGACATTATTGACATCGGTAAAGGAAAACATCGTGAGGAAACCTGGACTTATATAGTTAATATATGTCTGAAATCGCCAACCCGTCTTGAGCAAGCGTGGTGATTAATGCTCATGCGTTCTCTGTATAAGAGGCCTTTGCCCTGCAGTGGGATAGTAATAGGCTGGTACTTTAAGTTCGTAAACCGATTGGAAACCGATTTCTATCGCCATTATTTTGATTTCTGATTCAATTGCAACTGAGAGCAAGGCAACGGCCAAGGTCAACTGACCAGTGCAGGTCGGCGGATTCTGTCAGATGTGAGAGGCATAGGACTTCTCGTTGTTGTAATACTCGAGGAACTGCCGGCGCCCGCGCCACACCGCGCGTTACGTTCTGTTGGGGCCCGGCTGCTGTTGGGGCTCACTGTGTGCGTGTAGTGTTACCTCTGTTGTGCACCTTGACGGCGGCGGAGCGGCGCGGCCGGCCGCCCGGCGTGGCGGGCGGCGCGGCGGCCGGCGCCCGCGCCACGCCGCGCGCGTGCGGGCTGTTGGGGCCCGGCTGCTGTTGGGGCCCACTGTGTGCGTGTAGTGTTACCTCTGTTGTGCACCTTGACGGCGGCGGAGCGGCGCGGCCGGCCGCCCGGCGTGGCGGGCGGCGCGGCGGCCGGCGCCCGCGCCACGCCGCGCGCGTGCGGGCTGTTGGGGCCCGGCTGCTGTTGGGGCCCGGCTGCTGTTGGGGCCCACTGTGTGCGTGTAGTGTTACCTCTGTTGTGCACCTTGACGGCGGCGGAGCGGCGCGGCCGGCCGCCCGGCGTGGCGGGCGGCGCGGCGGCCGGCGCCCGCGCCACGCCGCGCGCGTGCGGGCTGTTGGGGCCCGGCTGCTGTTGGGGCCCACTGTGTGCGTGTAGTGTTACCTCTGTTGTGCACCTTGACGGCGGCGGAGCGGCGCGGCCGGCCGCCCGGCGTGGCGGGCGGCGCGGCGGCCGGCGCCCGCGCCACGCCGCGCGCGTGCGGGCTGTTGGGGCCCGGCTGCTGTTGGGGCCCGGCTGCTGTTGGGGCCCACTGTGTGCGTGTAGTGTTACCTCTGTTGTGCACCTTGACGGCGGCGGAGCGGCGCGGCCGGCCGCCCGGCGTGGCGGGCGGCGCGGCGGCCGGCGCCCGCGCCACGCCGCGCGCGTGCGGGCTGTTGGGGCCCGGCTGCTGTTGGGGCCCGGCTGCTGTTGGGGCCCACTGTGTGCGTGTAGTGTTACCTCTGTTGTGCACCTTGACGGCGGCGGAGCGGCGCGGCCGGCCGCCCGGCGTGGCGGGCGGCGCGGCGTGCGGGCTGTTGGGGCCCGGCTGCTGTTGGGGCCCGGCTGCTGTTGGGGCCCACTGTGTGCGTGTAGTGTTACCTCTGTTGTGCACCTTGACGGCGGCGGAGCGGCGCGGCCGGCCGCCCGGCGTGGCGGGCGGCGCGGCGGCCGGCGCCCGCGCCACGCCGCGCGCGTGCGGGCTGTTGGGGCCCGGCTGCTGTTGGGGCCCACTGTGTGCGTGTAGTGTTACCTCTGTTGTGCACCTTGACGGCGGCGGAGCGGCGCGGCCGGCCGCCCGGCGTGGCGGGCGGCGCGGCGGCCGGCGCCCGCGCCACGCCGCGCGCGTGCGGGCTGTTGGGGCCCGGCTGCTGTTGGGGCCCACTGTGTGCGTGTAGTGTTACCTCTGTTGTGCACCTTGACGGCGGCGGAGCGGCGCGGCCGGCCGCCCGGCGTGGCGGGCGGCGCGGCGGCCGGCGCCCGCGCCACGCCGCGCGCGTGCGGGCTGTTGGGGCCCGGCTGCTGTTGGGGCCCGGCTGCTGTTGGGGCCCACTGTGTGCGTGTAGTGTTACCTCTGTTGTGCACCTTGACGGCGGCGGAGCGGCGCGGCCGGCCGCCCGGCGTGGCGGGCGGCGCGGCGGCCGGCGCCCGCGCCATGCCGCGCGCGTGCGGGCTGTTGGGGCCCGGCTGCTGTTGGGGCCCGGCTGCTGTTGGGGCCCACTGTGTGCGTGTAGTGTTACCTCTGTTGTGCACCTTGACGGCGGCGGAGCGGCGCGGCCGGCCGCCCGGCGTGGCGGGCGGCGCGGCGGCCGGCGCCCGCGCCACGCCGCGCGCGTGCGGGCTGTTGGGGCCCGGCTGCTGTTGGGGCCCACTGTGTGCGTGTAGTGTTACCTCTGTTGTGCACCTTGACGGCGGCGGAGCGGCGCGGCCGGCCGCCCGGCGTGGCGGGCGGCGCGGCGGCCGGCGCCCGCGCCACGCCGCGCGCGTGCGGGCTGTTGGGGCCCGGCTGCTGTTGGGGCCCGGCTGCTGTTGGGGCCCACTGTGTGCGTGTAGTGTTACCTCTGTTGTGCACCTTGACGGCGGCGGAGCGGCGCGGCCGGCCGCCCGGCGTGGCGGGCGGCGCGGCGGCCGGCGCCCGCGCCACGCCGCGCGCGTGCGGGCTGTTGGGGCCCGGCTGCTGTTGGGGCCCGGCTGCTGTTGGGGCCCACTGTGTGCGTGTAGTGTTACCTCTGTTGTGCACCTTGACGGCGGCGGAGCGGCGCGGCCGGCCGCCCGGCGTGGCGGGCGGCGCGGCGGCCGGCGCCCGCGCCACGCCGCGCGCGTGCGGGCTGTTGGGGCCCGGCTGCTGTTGGGGCCCGGCTGCTGTTGGGGCCCACTGTGTGCGTGTAGTGTTACCTCTGTTGTGCACCTTGACGGCGGCGGAGCGGCGCGGCCGGCCGCCCGGCGTGGCGGGCGGCGCGGCGGCCGGCGCCCGCGCCACGCCGCGCGCGTGCGGGCTGTTGGGGCCCGGCTGCTGCAAGAAGCCGACCAGCCGCGCTGACAGCTCCGATGCTGAACCTGCACCACAAAGACGGTCAAACCAAATGATAACAAAACTGAGAGACAAGCTACGCTAAGAACTATGTGGAAAGCCACGCAGGTCAAGCCTGTCTGAAGCCTCGCGAAAGGCAACCTAAACAGTTAATAGTGTAAACTGTTTAGATAAAATAAAAATAGAAAGATAACGTCACTTGTAGCCCCGAAGGTGTAAACTTTACGGGACTACAAGTGACGTTATAAATCTTACCTTTCTTATCAAGATCGAGCATCTCGCACATGGTCCGCAGCTGCTTGGCCTCCATCTTGGTGGTCTCCTCCAGCTTGGCTTTGTACTCTGACGAGCCGATGGACCACTCATAACCCTTGAACTTCTTGACGTTGCGCTTCACGTTGCGGTCCAAACATAGTTGCTGATAGAAAAATGAAAATATGAGAATGCCATTCAAATCTGGTTCAACCTGTTTTATCTTTTCTATTATTTATTAAATAAAAAAATACTTAAACGATATTCCCGTATCTAGTACAAAATATTTAAACTCGTCACCTACTGTTGCTGAGACTTTGCTAAATGAAAATGTTAAAGTTTGATATTTGAAATTTCATTTTGAACATATCAGTGAACATATTACCAGTAGAGACTGTTCACTGGTATGTGTACTGGTACTGTAATTATATCATTTCACACTTTAAATGTTAAAAAGACTGCAAATCTAAAACTATTATCTTAATGAAAAATAGTAATATATAGGCAAAATTTTACTGTTTTATTTGTTTAAATCGGGTAGTTCATCAGACCCCACAAATTATAGACCTATTTAAGTAACATTTTTTACTACTTAAGTAACATTTTCTTAAAACTTATTAACATCAAACAGTATGGTTTTACAAGCAAGCAAGAATTAGAACCTTGAAAGGCTCATGATTTGTTTGGCTGATATGGAACATATCAAGTAAGCCTGTCATCTTTTTGACGACCGATGTGGCGCGGCGGGCGAAGGTCCGCCTACGCAGGAGGTAGCGGGTTCGATTCCCGCCTTGGGACAAATGTTTGTACGATGTACAAATATTTGTTCCGGGTGTTCTGGGTATTTGCTTTGTATAATAAAAATATCGATCTATGTAATGTATTGTATTAAATATATCAGTCATCGAGTACCCATAGCACAAGCTCTGCTTAGCTTGGGGCTAGATGATACTGTGTGGATTGTCCAGCATTATTAATTTATTTATTTATCTTGGACTCTAGTCTTCCTAGGCACATTATCCGAAGTTCCATGCTGTTAATAATGTGCAATGGCGTTAAATACTATCTTTACAGAACAATTTATGTTAGCAGTTATTTTTTTGTAAGTCCATTTTCGTTTTAAATGAAAATTCACTGTAATTTTTCTTGTTGCTTCATCACAGCTCTTAAATTACCCATTTCTAATAATTGAATCACTCAGAATGTAACCTGACTAAATAATTAAGAAAAAGCGGCAAACTATCTGTGAAGATGATTATAAAATTATTATTTTTTCCAACGCATGTGTTTTTTTATTACTTAACAGAATGTAAATGATCGTTTTTAAACTATTTATTAAGTTACGAATGAAAATTTTAATGTAATTAATGAATATTTTATTCCAATTAATTGCACTAATAACATTAGAAGTAATTAACACCACCTAGTGACTGTCATGATGACATGTATATTTACTTTGTAAAGTATTTTTTTATTATTATTTGAATTATTGTACATGGGAGGACTACATGGATTTTTTTTTGTCCTATTCTGATTTGTCTGCATGGTCTTCACATGATCTGACTAAGATAATCAGTGGCGTGCCTAGGGTTTCAAAATAACGCAAGCCCAAAAAAATTTTAACCGATTTCAAAAAAAGAAAGTTCAGTTTTTTATTTTACCAGTATTATACTAGCACCGTCATAGATTTGCGCTACTAATTTTGCGATGCAATCATGTCTATTCAATCATTCTAAAATAATATTAGAGAGTGAGTCTGCTGTGCGACTTTCCGACACATTAAGAAAGCCCAAAAAACGGTCATGAATTTCATTTTTATAATAATATCTGAGAATCAAGCACAGTTCTTCTCTATGACTAACATCGGGGGTTTCGTCAATAATAATTGAAACAAATTTTGTTGGTCTAACTTCGTAATCGATGCAAGTTTGCATCACATCGGCTACGGAATGAATAATATCGTTTTGAATTTTGTTAGATAAATAACTCGGCTCCGGTTTGTCACTTTCCTGATGCTGCATATGATTTTCTAAAACGACATCGTATTTTGAAATTAACGAGACCAGTTCTAAAAAAATGCCTTTATTTAATGAAGTTTTGGACTCATCATGTCCTCTTAAAGGAAGTTCCTGTTGTGCTAAATGACAAACAATATCGACTAATCTTTGAAAAACACTACGGTTGTTTTCAACGCGCGTGTTATATTTTGAAATTTCCTCAGATAACTGGCGTGATATAGCTGTCTCAATTCGTTGATGTACCAAGATTACCGAAAGAAACCATTGCACACAGGTGTTTATGGGAATTTGCGTGCCTTTTAATGGCACCAGATATGTTATTTAAATCATTATAACCAGATGTATTCCAAACGGAATCTTCATTCGAAAAAAATATGCAGCACCAGCAATACAACTTATTAGTATGCGAACAGCCAACAATCCAACTAGATTTATACACTGATCTATTAAATTTTCGTTTATGCGATTTACTAGTCTGAGAAATACACAGATTAGGCGTCGGTTTTAATGAAGAAATTAACTGTTTTTTCTGAGCAAAGTTTAAAGATTTTACCTTATCTTCGCCAATCAAAACTTGAACGCATTTTAAATCCTCACAAGGAACAATTACCTCCATTGTTGTAGGTAAGTCACCAAAACAATTGTATCACTGAGGAAATCTAAGAAAACACACAAAAAACTTTAACAACATAACCTTTTCCCACCAAGCAAATGAAACTGAAGTTAGTTGCAGTCTCGGATGTCGAGAACTATAACTGTGTTGTCATTTAGGCAAAAAAAGTCGCCAAGTATATGAAAAATCTAGCTAGATGTCGCAAATTTTATATTTTTGAGATATTGCTTGAATATTTAATTTCGTTATTTTAAAAAGTCGCTAGTTTTTATTGTTGCTAAATGTTAAAAAAGTTTCCAAACTCGTTAAAAATCTCCAAGATCTCACAACGTGACTAAAACGGCAACACTTCAGAGTTGACAAGCTGACAAGGTCACGCATACGCGTGCAACTTCATACCGTAAGCCCTGCTTAAATCTGCCATAGTTTTCGATTTTTACTATGCACATGGTCTAATTCGTTATACGGCACATCGCTGTAAGTGCGAAAGAGACAGATATAGTATTTGAAAGCCAGGTAAAAGCCCGTGCGTGTAAGCGAGATAGCTATATGTAGATGCAACAAATGCGAAACTCTGCGCGCGAACAATCGCGATGTGTGGTAGTGTAGAATAGGTAGATACTTTGTGTTATTTTGATAAGAAATAAGCGCGCGAACTTTTAAATAGTTCGGGTTTGATATCAAGATTCTCTATCGAGCATTTTAATAAGGCATGCCTGGCTTTTGGGCTTATATGAAGGTACCGCCACTGAAGATAATGTCTGGACTTTAAAAGAGACTTTGACCTCTGAGTTTCTTTCGGTGATTCTTCTCAAATTAGTCAGATAGGGAAACGCCAAGTCTATTTTTTTTCTTGTTGACATGATGTTACAAGTCTTTGTAAAAACCTATTTACAGATATAATTTATCGGTAGTACAAACAGATGAGATAAATATGTTTAAATTTAGTGTAATGCCTGCAGAAGATTGCGCGACGGAAGATCAGCATGCTCATTCCTACTATGCAAATTACGAGACGTAATTTGGGCTTGATGATGTTGTAAGTAATTTAAAAGCACGGCAGGTGTGTGCAGAGTTTGTCGTTCACTATTACGGCTGAAGTAGGTGTTTTGGAATAAAAAAAACTCACCCCATACAAATATTGATGAAGCAGTTTCTGGTCTTGCGTCTTGAATCGCGACAGAGATACCTCCACGTTGCTAATGTGGCCCAGTGGGATGCCCTTGCCGGCCGGCAGCGGCACGGGCGGCTCTGTTGGCTGGAGACATCAACTCACACATTTATATCTTACCATGTATCCAAACTTTGGAAATAGCTCATAGCTTAGAAATATATACAACGTGTCCCAGAAATCAACGTCAAGCCGAAAACGGGCAATAGGCCAAGTCGTGACAGCTATTAGAAAAATATAAAAAAAAATCTTGGTCATGTATTTTTCGAATTATAAGCATTCAAAAATAAATCTCAAAAAGTGACACCCTGTGATGATTTTTCAAGTCCTGTGACTACATTATTAACATTTCGGTAGTTTTTTTCTCTGTGATGTAACCATGAATAACCCTTCTGTAAATTACAGTTAAAAGTTAAAACGTAACTGCCTCAGTTCTAAATTAAATGTTAGATTTTTGCCCAATATTGAATTCAAAATAATGACATCACCCAACTTTAACCGACTGTACTGAAAAAAAAATCTACTACACTATTTTGGCAAGTAACTTTAAAAGATGGCGCGTTTAGTCAGGATTCCAAAATGGTATAACACATACTAATTGCTACTTCTTAATTGAGGAAAAAAAGTACATTGTTGGTTTTAGGTGAAAAAATCGTACTCTCTCTGGGTAGTCTCGGGGTAGCAGACTTTGTACTCGTCGTACATGGTATGGGTGAAACTCGTTCTTTTTTAAAATACGATGTGCAGTACTTTTGGGGACTCCTATGCTCTGTTCAATTCCACGTACTGAGATACTTCTGTCTTCTTCAACTGCTTGCAAGACTTCGGCTTCGTAGGGCATAACGGGTCTTCCCTCGCTAACCATTTGGCTAGGAAATCGACCCTCTGATAATGACCGATGCACATTAATAAATACTCGATGATCGGGATGACGCTCAGCATTCGGGTATCTCTCACGATACACTCTTGCTGCAGCATTGGCGTTGCATAAGCATTCTCCATAAATGAGATGCATGTTGGCGTATTCCTGTGCGGTGTATCGAGATGGCATGATAAAACACTACACAAACACGGGGTTGCGATTAAAACAAGTCCGGGGTTGTCAGAAACGGTGCAGATAAATCCAAATCACAATGCAAATCAAGTCCAATAAACAAAGCCACAGTTGTAAGTACGAAGTCAATACGAATACAAAAAGATGTGCAGTCAACGAAAGAGCGTAACGTACTGCAGTATTGCACAATTTGCCGACGCATCCCTGTTTAGCCAGAGTAGCGTCTCTATCTGTTTCACTCACACATATGAAATGATGTGTCAATCCGTCTCCCTCTTAGTTAGATAAAAGTAGCGTCACTATCTATCTCGCTCCCACTTGTCAAAGTAGCGTCACCTCACATTAGTTAAAATGAATCTTTCTCGCTCACACTAGTCAAAATAACGTCACTCTTCGTCTCAATCGAACTTTTATGAAATACGGCTTCATAAAAATGTTTTTTCTCAATTAAGAAGTAGCAATTAGTATGTGTTATACCATTTTGGAATCCTGACTAAACGCGCCATCTTTTAAAGTTACTTGCCAAAATAGTGTAGTAGATTTTTTTTTCAGTACAGTCGGTTAAAGTTGGGTGATGTCATTATTTTGAATTCAATATTGGGCAAAAATCTAACATTTAATTTAGAACTGAGGCAGTTACGTTTTAACTTTTAACTGTAATTTACAGAAGGGTTATTCATGGTTACATCACAGAGAAAAAAACTACCGAAATGTTAATAATGTAGTCACAGGACTTGAAAAATCATCACAGGGTGTCACTTTTTGAGATTTATTTTTGAATGCTTATAATTCGAAAAGTACATGACCAAGATTTTTTTTTATATTTTTCTAATAGCTGTCACGACTTGGCCTATTGCCCGTTTTCGGCTTGACGTTGATTTCTGGGACACGTTGTATAACATTTACGCTTCGGAAAAAAAATATAGGCCTATTTTTGCTTCTTGAATCTAACGGTAATATGGTACGGTAACTGTGCCTTTAATATAAACTGGACCAATTAACCTATAAAACTTTCAGTAATGGGACACAACTATAATATCGAAGCCAACACCCCGGGGTCTGACGCGCATAAATAGATTATTAAATTATAAGTATAAAATCGTACCTCTTTCTTGGGTTTGGGTTTAGGCGCCTCCTCCTCTTCCTCTTCCTCCTCCTCCTCCTCCTCTTCGTCTCCCTCTTCCTCGTCGTCGCCCTCATCATCGTCCTTGGCTTTCTTTGCCGGCTTTTTTACTCTGTAACAATAAACAAATCATAACATGCTGACATAAGTCAAGGGTTTACACAAGGAGAACTAGGCGAGCCTTCTCCACCATCAAGACATATGCATACATGCAACGTCTCGTTTTGGTATCGTGATCACTCCTTTTCACAGCAAGGAGGCCTGTGTCCCCAGCAGTTGTAATTCTATAAGCTATTTCATCTCATCCACGCATTCCCACAACAAACAAAAAAACGTTTTACAAAATTCAACCAGCTTATATGAACCACTTAAAGGTGTAAAATTACTTTTATTGGGAAAGCCGGTAGCAAAAAATGAATCAAATAAATCAACCAAAGCGACAGACTTCCGAAATTAAGTGGGTTGAATTTTTTATAAGAAATTTATTAATATATATTTAAGGGTGATTTTTCGTTTTCAAATTTAAATGGGACCGACTTTGAAGTATACCCTCTATCGAATAAAAAATACATCGAAATCGGGCAGCACTAAAAAAAGATGAGAACCTCCTTTTTCTCGTCTGTTAAAAAAATAATGAGATTTCGTAACAAAAGAGTTTATTTTGAATATCCTTTAATTACAACGATTTTTGATGGTCTTTATCCCAGCTACAAACTCTGTTCATGTCACTGAATACAGGTCAGCAAAATTGTTATTAAGGACTAAGACCACCACCATCAGGGGTGAATATCAACTGGAAAAAAATGATACAATAAAATGTAACTTACTTTTCTTTAATTGGCTTCTTTGCTTCTTCATCGTCGCCCTCATCTCCTTCTTCCTCCTCCTCCTCTTCTTCCTCTTCTTCTTCGTCCTCATCTTCCTCTTCAGTATCCTTCAAGTTAAAAAATATGTGAAAAAATAGCATGGCAAATCGTTATTATTCCTTGTTCTAAAAAAGTTGTAATAAGTTTTCGGAAATTAAGCTAAGACTCCGTTACAGGGCGGTCCCTTTGGAACTGTATTTTGTATACGGTTATAGAAAGTGCCAAATACAGTGCGAAAAAGAGACGACGCTATCGTTGTATAGCTCGCATCTATTTAGCACTAAGACAATGATTATGATTTTGAAATTTGCTATACGGCTCCAGGACGGTCAATATTAACAAATCGTGATCTTTATTGATCAGCTATGTTCTTACCTCTTTCTTAGGCTTCTTTTTAGGTGCGGCCTTTTTAGCACCTTTGTCGTTGGTTTTTACGTCATCCTTTTCATCTTCGTCATGCGCCTCACCATTTTCTTCCTGAACACAAAACAGGCCTTTTAAATAATCAATCCCCAAATCAGGTAAGGATTCCGCAGAGGCTACAAAAACATTTTCTAATTTAAATTTAACGTTGGACTTTAACCTCCGTGTTAATAAACGCAGAGAAGATTTGTCAATCCTACACCTCTTAAAATGTATGGTTAATCTGAAGTATTTTATACTGGTTTAATTTTACCTAACATTTATATTATGGAGGTTAGAGTTACTTCGAGTTGTATCGTGGATATGATAAAAAAAAAAACAAGTCTGTCCTACCCCGCGTTTCTAACACTACTCATTTCTTTTATGAGTACTCCTAAAACAAGTTGTGAAGACAAAACTTGGCAAAAATGCGAACAAAATAGTTACAACAATACATGTATGCATGACCGTTTTTAGCCATGCCGTTGGGCACACAACAATTAAGGGACCCTTTTAAAAGTAAAAAGATGCGAATAATTAAAAAGAAAAATTAGGGGCCCCGTGTATATAACAGCGGAACTGCAAGTACGACACATGTTGTTGACAATACTTGTCGAGAACAAGTATCAAAACCTGTATCATCGAACAATTGTACTATACGCCATCCAAATAATAGAACTACGTTTGAAATCGGGCCCAGGTCGCAGCTCGTAGAAATCTAGTCAGCCTCTCATCTACTGATACTGTCACAATACTGCTAGCTGATAATTTAACGGCACAGTAAATTAAAACTATTTTATTTCACAGGTTGATTAAAAAAATAACGTAACACGAACACGAAAAACGAATCCTCACAGCGTTATTCCTATAATTATCACCATAATGAAAATCGACATTTATCTTAATATAAACATTTCGAGTGAGGGACGCGTCCTTGACTCCCGAGGCCACGTTATTTATAACCTCACCGATACGACTCGGAAATAGGTGACAATGTTTTGACATTGTAATAGGTCTTTACCTATGAAATTGCCGTTTTGTATGAAAAAATTTAAATGAATTTTTTTCATGTATTTTTTATTTGTATTAATCGAAGTAATCACCCATGCAATCAATGCATCTTTGCCAACGCAGTGGCAGTTTATTGATGCCCTTCTTAAAGAAATCAGCTGGACGGGAGGCAACAAATTCTTCAAAGGCATTTTGTACTGCCTCTCGGGTATTGATTTTTTTTCCCGCCAAGAAGTTATCCAAATGCTGGAAAAAGTAGTAGTCTGTAGGCGCAAGGTCTGGTGAGTAGGGCGGATGACGGAGAGCTTCCAACCCCAGTTATTGCAACTTGGAGACCGTCTGCTGTGCAGTATGAGGTCGCGCGTTGTCGTGCAGGAGCAGCGGAGACGAGCGATTGACCAATGCTGGTTGGAGATGTGCCAGCTTCTCCATCATTGTGTTCAATTCTTCACAGTACACATCTGCAGTAATGGTCACCCCGTTTGGTAAGAAGCTGTGTTGAATCACACCGGCGCTAGACCACCAAACAGTGACCATCACTTTTCTTGGGGTAAGTTTTCGTTTAGGGCATTGTTTAGGTGCTGAACCAGGATCCAACCAACTTGCTGAGCGCTTGCGGTTATCAAACAGAATCCATTTTTCATCGCAGGTAACAATGCGGTTCAAAATTCCTTCATTTGTGTGTCTGTGGAGCAGTGCAAGGCACGTCTCGACGCGTACTTCGCGCTGGCGATCATTGAGTTCGTGGGGCACCCATTTGTCAAGCTTTTTTACCTTTCCAATTTGACGCAAATGGACCAATATTGTTTTGACGCTAACGTCGAAAGCTGCTGCTAATTCAGCCGTAGATTGTGTATCATCAGCTTCCACAATCGCCTTTAATTCGTCATTGTCGACCAAAGTCTTCGGACGACCGCGAGGTTCATTTTTCAGGTCGAAATTTCCAGAACGGAAGCGAGCAAACCAATAACAGGTAGTGCGTTGGTTTGTAGTGTTAGCTCCGTACACGTCGTTGATGTTGCGTGCCGCTTGTGCCGCGTTGCTGCCACGACGGTACTCATATTCCATAATTACTCGAATTTTTAACGTATCCATGATGACGAAAAAGATTTAAATGCGATGAAAATGTAACACTAATCAATAAACAAATGACTACTTTTGGAAAAAAAAATCCATGTTTTTAAAATAAAATTAATTTGAAATTAGAATTCTTAGCCAAACAAAAAATATTTTGATTTGAAATGGCCAGTACTGCAGAACGGCAATTTCATAGGTAAAGACCTAATATTATCACCCGACTGCAGCGAAGCGCGAAAAGAGGTAAAGTTGTTTCTATAATTTAAAATTGAATCAACTGGTTTGTGGAATAGAATCTATTGCAGGTTGTAGGTTTTTTCAATTTTGAAGAATTTCATTATAATTCCGTTCATTATAACAGATCATGTCTTGCACTGGACTCTGATAAGGAGAACATGGATTGCAAGAGCAAGTTATAGCAAAATATAAGTTTAAGAAATATATTTTTTGGTTTAAATGACATAGGTATTCTAAGGAACGTGAATGAATGAATTCATCAAGGTAAACCAGTTTTCCTCGTGTTTTTTAACTTATTACTTTTAGTTATAAATATTAGCATCGTAAAAATATTATTATCCAGTCGGGCTATTATATTTGTTTCACATGTAGCATATTTTAAAACATGCTCTATTTTACACTTACTTTGTGTGTATTGTTTCTGTATTAAAATAAAGTATTACTAATACTACTGTTTTTATTTAATAAGTCTTTATAAGTAAAAAAAAAAAAACAAATAGTCGCCTTCGACCTATTCTCTGAAGGTGTAAAGTAATAATAACGTACCACACGTGCAATGTTTGTTGCTGCGAACTTTTGACCGCGGCCATGACCGACTACTACATACATAAACTCATGTCATGTCCATTCTTACATACTTCTTTTACTTCAGCTAAGTTAATTCATCCTGGTTATACATGCACGCCGGTTGCAAGTACTACGCACCTGACCTTTCTGAAGTACATCACGAATAAGGTCAGTGTATGTCTTTCTAGGGCGTCCCCTCCCGGTGTTTTCACATACATCTGCCTTAAAAATAGCTTTAGTTAGTCACCTGTCATTCATCCTCTCAATGTGACTAAATCATCTAGGTTAAGCATACTATATACGACAAAAATCACAAGACAAGCTCTATAAGACTATAAAAACACAAGGATTCAAATTAATATCGTCAAAATATATCTACTGTGTGCAAACTTGCAAAACTCGTCAGAATCTAGTCTGGCGTTTGTTTATTGAAATACTTATTCAAATTTCAAGGCCATAAAATATTTATTAGGTCATCTTCATATTAATTACATACCCAGAAATATTACAAGTTAATTTACGTAATTAAATCACGACATCCGTGTCGGTCACGCTCTCGTCGGTAACTGGGTAAGCAGCACGCGAGATGCGTCCATATATTCACTATAACCGCTTCTTCTTGTCTCAAAACTTGCAAGCACTCAACGTTTCTCGCGAAAAATACTACTTGCCACTCATTCATTAAAATTAGGACATTGTAAGTTTGTTATTAGTTATCAATCACGTCATGACAGCCAAATTATAAGGAACGTTCCTTGATTGAAACGCTCACTTATCGCTTGAATGGTGTGTGAGTTTAGCCAGAGAGGCACTCTACTACATAATATAATCGTTTTGGAAATAACCTATGAATCCACCTGCGAAAATAAAGTTCTATCCGTTTATGGATTAACATTTCAACCCCAGATTCGCTGAGTGGGGCGACCCTTATTTGCATATATTAATGCATTTGAGAAGACCTTGACCTAACATTCGGATTTTTTTCTCATCTTTTTGTGTTTGTTGTGAGACTTTATAGTTGAACGTTTGTCGTGCAATGGATAATAGGCGAGCTGTTTGCTACTAACAAACACGAAATGGACAAAATACTGACCGTTTCATAGTTAAAGTTCAACCAAATTATCGGTAAAGGGTGACGACCTGACGTCCAATACCATGTTATTTCCAAAAACAGCTCTCGTACATTAATGGTGAAACTCTAACTTAAGTAACTGAAGCACCAGCAGCAGATTTTTGTCCTTGGAAATTAATTGTTTAGCATATTGACACACTCCGTGAATTTCTTATGTTGAAGTATATTATGCGACTGTTACCGTATGACAGTTATGATTTGAATTTACGCACATTTGAAGTTATTAGTCAATATGTTAAAGCAAACATTTTTCATGACTTTTCTTTACAAAAACCACCTGCAAAAAACTATATACTTTTCTTTACAAAAACCTATATAATCTCACTGACCTTTTTAGAATCTGCATCAGACTTGACATCCCTCTTGTCTTCTTTGGAGTCGTCACCTACGCCATCATCGTCCTTGCCGTTAGCCGTTGTTGATTTAGAGTCGCCTGAACGCAACAAAAAAAACAATTACAAATACTTCGACATCATGGCTAGTTACAGAAACTGTCTGATGCCTTAAGAGCTTCAGTGAGACTGATACCCGATTCTGAAACTAATTCGATTGTAGTTGTTCCTGTGTTTCGAATTTTTAGTCAAGTTTAAAAAATGGAGAGCGGCATGGCGTGTCACTAATGCTGACCGCGTACTGTTCGTGTATTATTGGGTGGCTGAGCTCTCTATAGCCGAATTTGCTTTGTTCTTCTTTTTTTCATTTGGATTCTAAACATTTTTTAAGACCCATTTCGCAGGCAAAAATGTAAGCTTTGATAATGATGATAACAAAACGATATCGTTCAGTGACATTGCCGTTGTAGATCTTATTAAACGGTAGTTTGAATGATGATAACGAGACCTTGCATAAAAGGGGATCGATAATGTGCTGACGTACTTTGACTTACACAGCAGACGGCGCACCCAAAGATTCAAAAATCTTTTTTATGAGAAGAGAACATAAATCTCAGATAATGGTGCAAGAACCCGGAAGTCCAGTCATCCTAATTACGACTACTTAGTCAAAATTTGATGGATAGTCATAAGTCCATGATACATTATTTATTCGAGATAGCTACCAAACCGCATTGAACGGACTCGTAAACAGTATATAGTTTAATTTAACTATTTACTATTACAAAGCTTGCTTTTTTTTAATACAAATGCACTTTGCCTCACCCAATTTAGAGCTGAAATTAAAATAGAGACAACGATTTGCAAGTATGATATACTACGATAAACGCTATCGATTTAATTTATATAATAGGTACTGTAATTTACAAAAATAATACTACCTAGTTGAGATAATGATGTTGCAAATATAACCGTCCGTAGAAACAGTTGCTTTTTAAGCTGGGTTTTCACCATGTTCGCGCACCAGCTGTGCTCCGCGCACCTCTGTTGTGTTTGCACAAAAACTGCGCGGAGCACAGTTGGTGCGCGAACATTGTATATACCCAGCTTAACATTGTTCGCCTGTTGCATGCACACAAAGATAACGGTCGTATACATACTAGGAATATAGCGGGGTAGCGATGAACTCGCGACGCGGTCTCCCTTTCATAAACGATTGTAACGAGCGATCCCCGGGGTATAAATTAATGAAATAATCTTCATAATCTCGCCGCTGAGCAAGATGTTTAATGATCATAACAGATCAGCACTATTTTAGAAGTTGCAAAATAAAGTGACTTAGTTCCGAGTTTTCATTAAATGCAACAAAGTGGCAGAATGAGGCCACCGTCCTGTGCGCCTCGACTTTGTATTATTAATTATTATTGATTTCTTGTTACACACCGTAAGTCCGTAGCTTGGGGACACGGGTCGATACGTGCACGAAGTAGCCCTCATTTTTTAACCATTACCTAGGTATAGTATAAATCTATGTTCGTCTTTCATTCGTGGGGATTGACTAGCTACTCCAACCCGGAGGTAATAACATCTCAACTAGAGTGTCAATGCCCTTTGGTTCTAAACATACAACAAATCGATAGGACTGTGCAAACCGATCTTTGCGGTCAATGAATTATGAATGAGTGATCCATTTCTCTCATGCATAATAGGTATAGGCCACACTGTTGCATTAAGATACTGTACACTGTTACGACCAGTTTGCAAAGTAAATTGGGCAATTTATCATAACGTGTACCTAAATACCTCAACACCTAATAAATAGGTCGTTAATAAAACTTCACCCATGAGAAATCACGGAAACAAGTTATCATTTACTAATGACGATCGGCTGATTTTCTTTTTAGCCAATATAGAAAAGGCAGATTGGCAAAATGTTCTCAGATTCCTGCATTCAGTCCAAATTTCTAATTATATGATTACTATGCAAAATAAATCTCCGAAAGATTTATGTTTCTACAGCTTAAAATCCAAAGTTTATTCTGTGCAACTTTGGGCGTATTTAAGTGCATTTATTGGTCGCGTCTTTGCTCCCACTCGATTGGTTAAATTGCTCTAACTGCATCGTGCCGGATAAAAGTAAACGGTTAGTACTTATGACGCTGAGATAGTGTTAGTTTCATGTGAACGAAATGTTCGTGAGTAGTGGAGATTGATATGAAGAGATTCAGAGATTGTTTGATGGCAGTCTTTCAATTATGGGCAAGGTATCCATTTTTCTCATGCATATTAGAAGTTGCGCAATTTCGATATACTATTTATACTATGTATTAAAGTGTGTCGTTGTGTAGTGTGAACCAGTCCAACAATGCGTTTAGTTACTGATTTCAGGCATTGCGTTATGATGAGTGCATGTTAATTGACTATTGTATAGATCACGGTTTTGGCAAAGGAGGGTTCACATATTCCTGATTTAGAAATGGTAATGAACCAATTACTGGACTTTGTTTTTATTCCTTAAGTAATATCATAATTTGGAATGTGCATTAATTTTATTCGTAGACTATAAGTCAACAATCAGACAATTAAAAATCAGTATCGACAAAATCTTGAAAGTAGAGACTTACTACAAATAATTTTGTTCTAAACCGGTATGCATTATAAATCTGGCCGGAATAATCATAAGACTAAATTAAGAAGACCTCTGATTTCTTAACGTCGTTACAGTAAAGGCGGTCAACATAATTTGTAGGCGAGTGTGACTCAGACTTCCACCTAGCATGAATTCGTAATTAGTAATATCATTGGCTAGTATAAAAGCGTAGAATGTATCTGTATGTAGTACACACAACCACCGGCTTCATCAGTAAGAATTCTTCACATGTGGAGCGAAAGAAAAGTCTATGCAAAACTTTGCATAGAACGAAATGGTTAAGTGTCAAAGCTGTGCCCAGCTTCCTGCGGATTTACTCAAATGACACTGCTTATGAATTTCCAATCCCGGATTAAAAGACAACACTTAAATTTATATGTTGTTCGCAGTTAAAAACGAGAACAAACATTTGATCTTTATTTAAAAATCGGTCCATTCTACATTCTTTTTGCATGACTTATGTTTTTAGCATTTCAGAATCCAAGTGTGTCACTTGTATATTTAATTCAAACTTTCCCTTCTTAGACATCTTTGAGCGTATGTTTACATTCAAGTAGGTAGATGCTGGCAAAGATTTTAACCTTTCTTTAATTGTCTATCAATTTATTGGTTCTTCATCGCACAACTACGTTAATTACACAAGCTACCAGTTAGCAAAATAAGTTTTTATCCCAGTCTGCATACCATAAACGCTTTGTAAAGAAAAAAATCTGTCTAGGAGAGCGGCCATTACACAACAGGTTTACATTGCGCGGGAAAGCCATGTTAATTTCATAAATAAACATAGAGACACGTTAGGAATTCAAACAGAGTGCCTAGATTTATTCAAACCAGTTTCAGAACAAGCGGAGTTCCTTTTCACTGACGAATATTACTATCCTCAGGGTTTTTGTCTTACAACGTGGGCAGAACTAATTGGCACAATGATTGATAAGCTTAATTTTGGGCTTATTAGCCATACTATCTATTAAATAATTGATCAATATGCCTCAAATACCTGCCGAATACCGGGGGCGATGTACTAAGCACAAGCAACGGCGCCATTAGAGCCGAAGTGCAATGCACGGAAATCGATAGTGACGAATGACAAGGTTGTAAGTTTACTAGCATCGCTTTTGTCAAGCAATTCAGTTTCCAGTTCGTTATTTTCACTCTTTTGTGGATTATGTAGTCGTTTTAAAGTAATACTTGGATGTTATGTGCCAATTTGGCAGTACATTCTTAGGGTCTGGACTGATTAAAGTTATTTAGGTCATTTCTTATATCCGCGATTATTATCGCAGATATAAGAAATCCGGTTGTGTTCAACCGGAGTTCTTATTCCGGATATGTTGTTACTAGGAATAGGATTTTCCTTACTCAAACAGACAATGGGCCAAAACGTTAAGATTTTCGTAATAGCGGGAAATTAATAATGCATACAGAATGTATGCAAGGCGCGCTATGTCTTCATCATTGAATTGACAAGGGTTCTATTCACTCATACTTCTATGATACTTTTAAACTGATTTATCTTTTACAATTTATAAAGGTTTCTTTTTTATTTCCTTTTGATGGCAGGCTTCAGAAAAATCCAATTGACACTACTACCTCAATAGTTTTTCCAATGGGAAGAATATTTAAGACGCCTGTTTTACACCATCAACCACTAGTTGTTTTTCGAAATTATTCTATTTCAAGAGTTAAGCAGCGTTTCGATATGAGACACCTATTTAAAAAAGCGAGTTTTAAATATTTTGAGACTAGCCACGACTTCATCCGCGTGGAATTCATGGGTTTTAATTTAATTGCGCAGAACCCTAATTTCTTTTGCGGACATAAAAGCTTTACTCTTTATAAAATCAGCTATCTGTCAAGATAGGTCCAGCCGTTTCGGAACTTAGCCGGAACAAGTAGACGGACAGACAAAAAAAATGTTATTTTGACAAGGTAAGTTGCGAGTGTTGCGACGTACTTAACATTATGACAACGAACTCTACGAATTATTGACAAACAAAGTTAAATTAAAGGCGATCGATTTTCGGCTGAGGAGTGTTATGAGTACCTAACTGTACCTAGACTACCTACTTACATTCAAATGCCATGTTTGTACATCTGACGGTTATATTGATTTACGTTTAAGTTCTTTTTTTAAACTAGTTATTGCAGTTAAAACTGTATGTATCTAAAACTTTAAACTAAGAGAACCTTAGTAGTTATTTCTGGTAAAAACTGATAAAATGTTAAATATGTAATTGACTTATTGCAGGCATGTTTATTTTTATATTTTTAATATATTAATATGAGGCCTTTGTCCAGCAATGGGTTATTACAGTCTAAATATGTGATGTTATGGATGAAAAATGAAAATGTATCTGTAAAATGTGACAAACAGAACATAACAATCTTTTACATGTTAACTTAGATTTTAAAATAAAAATACTGTCAATCATTTCAATTCTAAAACTATTTTACTGAGCAAAAATTATAAATTTGTATTTTCTGGGTTGTCAACACTACCAAGTCCACTACCGCCATTGCTGCGGCATTTTTCGGAACTATTTTACCACCAAGTTAACAAACAAAAGATGACGAGATTAGCCTCTAAAGGTTAGTTGCCATGTAGATGAACACTGACTTGTGAACACATTGACCAGACTGGAGGACTGACTGGCTCAAGAACCTGACCTTCTATACTAGGTGGCTTATCTTCCTCTTTGGTGTCTGGTTGATCTACATCAGCGTTACCTTGGGCAGGGTCCACAGACATCTGCGACTCACCCTTTGAGTCCTGGGAGGACTCATCTTCTGTGGTTTGACCATCACCTGCTCCTGACTTCTTGTCTTCATCCTGCATACACATAATATTAGGTTAATTTTCTTATACATATATGAGTTTTTCTTAATAATATATATATATGGGTATGCCACAAATTGAACTCATTTTGAAGTGTGTCGGAACATGGTACATATTCTTCTTAATTTTGTCCTATACCTAAATACACATAAATCTGTGTGTACATATAATTATCCAACGCTGGTCATTTTTCACACGGTTATCTTGCAGTGTTATTAATTGATAGAAACAAATCCATTGTATCTAATATCTACAGTTACTCAATGAGTTTAATACTTGACTTAGGAATGCTCATTAACACAATTAAGCATAATTTACTTTAAATACCAGTTAACATTATATACATTTGATGATTTTATATTATTTCTTTTCCTGCACTGAGGTCCCTATCTTATTATTGCAAAGTGGAGTGATGAGAGAAACAAATCACATACAATCATACATTCAGAACACCACCTGCTACAATGGAAATAATTCACCTACCAATTTCATTATAAATAAATTGATGATAAACTAAAATTGAAATTTGAATGCAAAAGAGGAGTTGAGTTTAAACAACAGAAATTATTATTTAAAATTGAAAATTTGTAAGAAGGAATGGAAAATATATGCAGAAACAAAAAATATAGTCTAGTACTTATTTGTATGCATCATTCTTTATTTTTGCTATTCTAAAACACAATTGTAATTTTATTGTTCTAAAAAAGGTAGCACTATATTAAAACGACATATATTCAAACTCCATTACACCACCATTTCATGTTTTGTGAAAAGTATGATAAGGTTGTCCGAAGAAACAGCAGTGGACAACCAAGTATTTTTAGAGAACATTTTTATAGAAGATAGACTGCTTTGTATGTAGGTGTGACTTCAATACATTCATGCAACTTAGGATTGCTCTAATAACGAAACTAATTAATTCCAAGATAATGAAACATTTTAGGTTCTGTATTGTGAAACTACATGACATTTGGCACAAAATCAATGAACAGATTGTGATAATTTTTACTCTAACAAGTGGTAAATGTATTGTTGTTTAAAATGACAACATAATGCATTAAAAATAACAAATTTTTAACCATGCATTGCAAAATCTGCATGTTGAACACCGTTCTATTGGTTAGATCGGCGTCACTTCCGCGTGCCTTCAATCAATTATCAACCTTAAGTGAATAGACGCAAGTCAGAAAATAATTTCAACGCTTTTCTTCTAGCACTTCAGTAAGACATATACAGCTGTGTGCATACAATATAGTACCTATGTATGTATGGATTACTAGTACCAATAAAGGAATATTTTACATCAATCCAGCGAAATCCGTAGCACATTTCAAGAATTTTATGATCATTTCTTTGCGTTCGCGCCATAAACTTAGACGAACACAAAAATGTACCGGAAAAAAAACTATAGAGGTCAGCAATAAAGGCCCCCAAAGGATACTTATGTTTTATTTACATCGCCGGCAGAGTTCCGAGCGTAAATAATGAGTCGCGAGGCCGCGGTTCAGTGTAACAACAACATATCACGCTGCCTCTAAAATTGAATAATAGCAAGAAACCAAATATCAAGGTCATGCGGATTTCATATCAATGTCATATAACATCGTGCACATTAACAAAGGCCCTGCAACGAAATGCAAAGGGGCGGGGGTGGCTTAAATATGCGAAATCCTGAAAAATATCCCATTAGAATCAGTTTCGATAACTGATCAAGATGGCATTCACAGTTTTTAATGCGAAATATTGACTCGTATCACAACCCTTCGTGGCGTATTTCCCGCTTTTAGCGGGAAGCAGTCGTTCTGTCAGCCATGTTGAGACGCAGGCAAACATTAGTGATATAACACGGAAATAACACCACCACACAACTGAAATCCATCTTATTAGACGCGCACTATTACATAGAAAATTAAAACAAAGACATATTTCACAACTATACCTGATTGTCACTGATTTTCGCTTTATCGGTATCACCCGACATTTTTCCTACGAAGAAATTGAAAGCGAATTCCAAGCGTCTTCAAACACCGGACAACACAAATGCACGCACCACCCATAGAAAAAAAAAGTTAGAACGTTTTGTTATTTTCGGTGCATCGACCTTTGCTTACGTTTAAAAACACATAAAAGGTTTGATTTTATGTAAATGCGGCAAAGATATAAGGTAAAATATATATTTTTGTTTTATTTAATAACTATTAAAAGATGTTTCATCCCCAGATTTAATTGATGTAAGCTTGTGTAATTCAATAACTTAGAAATAGAATATGAAAAAATAACTACTACTTACAGACAACTGCAAACTGTATACCGTTTTATAAAAATGTGAATTTACTAACAATGCCTTCGATGCACATATTTGAAACGTCTGTTCGTCAAAAATAATCTGCACAAATTTATTTATATAAGTTATTTATATAAGGAGTGAAGAAAATTTCCACAAATTTAAAAGTAATTTGTTTTTATTTCTAATACATAAGACGTATTACTCTGTTGAGGATTATTTAATGATAAATTATGATACATTTCCTATAATAGGTGCCTACTATCTTCCTCAAACATGCACGTAAAATTTAATTTGAGATTCATTTAACTATTTTTTGTTTTTTTTTAAACTAGTACCTATTAGGACTTCTACTTTTTAAATGCTGTTTAATCTCAAGCTCACTGTATGTATCCAATAAGACACTAAAATTATTCCTTGTTCATCAATTTACATAGAGATCGACTACAAAAATATGTTTACTAAAGACCTTTTATGTATACCCATGATCACAAATAAAGACTGATTGTCTGATTAACTGATTGATTGAAAAAAATCTTGGAACTGAACAAACACTAAATAACTTAGGTCATGTCATAAAAAATATACTTTAGTTGCAAAAAGTCCCCATGATAAAAATATCATAATATCATAAAATGAAATAAAAACCAAGATTTCTAAGGAAAATAGTTCTTTCACCTTGGGCAGGTATGCATTTCAAGGGATGATGTATATATTATTAATCAATAATATTATTAGCACGCACTGATTATTTTAATAATTTTTTCAATAAATCCTCTTTGTTTTCGCAAAACAGTAATAACCAAACGCGTTTTCGTTTTCAACCAAAGACAACGTTTTTGACTTTTCTAAAAACTCAACTGTAACATTTCGGAATGAAAAATAGCACTATCGCTGTTCTATTTCAGCTCGGTATGTTTCAGTTATATTTGGAAACTCATTAGATCATTCAAGTTGGTAGATAAATACAAAAAGAAATAAAATTGGTAAGCGACATTTAAAACATCTCTCATTTTGTCTATGGTCCGCGTCTTTCTCGCAACGAACTTGCGTTGCGAGAGAAACCTTTCATAAAGTTTTTGGGTCATTTTGATCCTTTTTAATGGCTGCGGTATTACGCGGTTGAATGTGAAATTGGGTTCAAATATGAGTGATTATTCTTCTATGGCTACGCTTCAAAACAATAGCCAAACGGCGGGATTTGCGGCTGCTGTACAACGTGCTAGATTGGTAAGCGCATCTTCTCTTTACAAAAATCGCGTCTATTGACATTTGCGTGTTATTTACAGTTAACATTTTGTGTTTATACCTTCAACATAGAAATTATCATTCATTAGAAATAGTTTTTATTCCAACCCGCCCTTTTTTCTTCACACTATTGATGTTCCATGAAGGATCATTGGTAAGATGCTTTTACCTAACCTACATATTGATTGTAATTTTTCGTGGTGATAAACGAGTGTTAGTAGCAAATACAATGCAGGTGTTCAATTTTGATGTCTGCCCTTGCGACTCAAATGATTTTGGTTGGCCTACACGCCAATCAGATCTGTCGCAGCGATACTGCGTTGTGGCACATTAAAGGCGCGAATTATTCAGCATATAATTAACAAAGTTCTGTACATATCAATGTGGTTCAGGAAAAAGGCTTTGGTGAAGGCCAATCTACAACAGCACAATCAAATACTTGTGTTAAAATATTGTCTCTAGTAGTTTGGATTAGTAACAAAGACTCACAAATCAATAAAGTTACAATGTTTCCCCATTAAGCATATAATTAACAAAAGAAATATGAATGATTTTGAAAATATTCTTTACCAAACTCAATTATTATAACCACAGAGTCAAGAGTGTAAATGTACAGGTAATGAATAATGATAATCAGTTGGAGATTCATCTAAGGGGCAACATCATAAGCTAAGGTTTCTTTTATAGGCTGAATCAATATTCAGCCTATAAAAGTCCAGTATTCCTGAACAGTCTTCTCACTTATTGGAGGGAAAAAATGTATACACTCCACAGACTTACACACATGTATACACCTTGACCCTGCTACAGTTAGTAACTATCCTTAATTCTTAGAAAAATAACTTCCTTTAGTGGTTCATACACAATTACACATTGATAATGATAATGTTTAACAAGTTGCCATTTAACTAAAATAAAATGTGTTGGGGTACATGAAACCAAGCTGTCCAAAATTGTTGTTCAGTTAAAACCTGGTCATACTGTACAAAAGCCATTTAAAAACACCAGCCTATCTGTAACAAATATATTAAAAATGTAGCTGACATTTAACTTTGAAAAAGTGATGCCTTTAATATTTTGTTCACATTTTATGATCAAAATTGCTTTTTACAAAAAAAATATTTATAACAAAACAAATCTAGAAGTAAAAGAAAAACTATGCTTGAGGTACAATATAACCTTTGAAATATAAACACAAGGGAATCCAAATGATAATAATAAAAATGAATTACCAAAGTACTGCCAAGTCTGATTACAATAAGGGTTAGCTGTTTCTCTGTGATATATCAGTGTCACTTTTCTTACAGTGATCTCTGACTTGTTAGTGGATGTCAACTGACATCATCTACTTCTGATCCAACGGACTCTTGGTCAGCAATAAATTTCTCAATTATTAATTATTTAAGTATCTGTTTCGGAGGTTATTTAGACTGCCTTAGGTCATTCTTAGTTGTAATGCATGTCCCAGGTATATCCATTTTCTTCAATAAGTACTTTTTTATTTTAAAGTTCTTAAACTTTAAAATATATATCTTTTTAATGTTAGTACAAATGTCGGGCTTGTGAGGCCGCGTCGTCATTTTAAATAAATATTAATCAGCAAAATTGCTCTCCAAGACGTTCACCTTTTTGATTTTTCTTTAACTTTCGGCACACGAAAAAAGTCGTATATGTGGGTAGAGGGGACTTACACAAACATAAAATGTGATGTGTTTTTCACTTACTTAGTGAATGTCAAAATGAAAATCATCATTTCTTTCTAACCCAGTATTTTGTATAACAAGATAGTATTTCACATCTTATTAAAAATCTCTGGCTGTTGGCTCCTTTATAATAGAGTATTTAACTTCAAAATATGTCAGTAGTACAATATCCCTGGATCTTTTTGTTCATGAAGCCCCCCCTCTACCCACATAAATACGAGATTTTTCGCTAGCCTCGTGGACTACTTCTTTGGAATGGCAGTGCATATTGGAACTGGTTAATATGGGTAAAAGAACAGCATATTGTGTGCTTTTACTTAGTACAAAAATAAAAATGGCGATGGGGTGACTATGCTAGCTTCCATAGACAAAGAATACAAACCCCTTGTAGATGAAACCTTTGGTACATGTGCACATTTTGCTATTTCGTGGGGTTTGTTTTCTTATTTAGGCACATAGGGAGGAAACCAATGTTTTAAACAATACAAAGTTTACATCTCTACAACACCTACAGGTTGCTGCTAAGCTCGAAGGAGGTGGAAGCAAGAGGCCATTGGAGGAGGGTCCAGAACCGAATGCGAAGAAACTAGCTTCTGTTGAAGTACCTTATCAACAACCACAAGCACAAATGAGGTAAGATACTTTTCAGGGAGCCATAAAAAATAGGCACCAAAATTTCCAATGAAACTATTGCCAAGGCGGATATCAGACTAGAAGGATTCCTCTCCTGTCTGCGTACTTGTTAATATTTCCTGAAATACACATTTGCAACAATCACAAATGACTTGCAGAAAACCTATCAAAATTTTGATTTTGTGGGTGGGCCCCTACACAATTACTTACCAATTACTCAAAATTTCTATCATATTAAAAAAAAAATTGAAGATTTAATCATTTCAAGGCATAGTTACAATTTATGATAAAATAATTTTATAAAATTGATTTACAAATAAGAATAAATAAAGTAATAAAATGAGAATTCTCTCTTGTGAAGGAAAAATAATCATTTTATTATGGGGACTGTATAGTCAATTTACACTTCTTGTCATTGGAGATAAAATTTATTATTTTCTTAGTAATTTATTATCTTCTAATAACAAATAATTTTCAGGGAGAATGTGAAGCAGTGTAGGTAGTTCTTAACTATAGGTTCTAGATAAAAATACTGAAAAGAAATCAAGGGAATAATGAACACGTCATGTTTAAAAATTAATTCAGCTGAGCTGAATGGTAGCCACTTTGAACGGATTTCATGGTCATGGTATTTTTTCTTTAGATAACTTCATCGCACGATGAACTGGCAGAAAAATTGAAAAAATGTAAAAATTGATACCTTCGAAGATACTTTGGTACTTTTCTAAAATAAATTGTATTATAATTTTGGACATGGTTCATTTTTGAGTTTTTATCCATGAGCTTTAGTTTAACTTATCCGTATTAGCTGGAAAATAAAAAAAAACCAGTATATTAAAAAATAATCTTTACTTCCAAATCCGATGCAAGTTTTTCGCAAGTCTATTAACCCGGTCTCGTGTCACACACACGCACACACACACATAAATGTGTTTACGTAGGTATGTATTCGCATGAAGTTCGCGCGTCATATTACGTCAAGTATGCCACTCGCACATGAGCCCGCGTGTGTAGATGAGGGTTAAGTAGTAAGAGTAGCAAGGGGAGGTTGTCCTTTGTTTTAATAGGAAGTAAGTTTAACGGTTTGGTTATTGATAATATTACTGATCCATACTGAAACACGAGATGAAGAACAAAAGATTTTTCAAAAAAATAGTACCAGAAAAATAATTTCTGTTACTATTTTTTTTATAGTTACTCAATATTCTATTGAGGTGAAATAGGTCATGCGCTTCATGATCATTGATGATAAATAAAAAAATAAAAAATCTTTAAAGGAAACTAACTTTTGAACCAAAACATACAATATATTTTTATTTTTCTTGTAAATTTCGCATTCAAAAGTGTCTCAAGTAATTGAAATTAACTATATGAGTTTGACTTTTGGAATAGTTGTTTGTCATCATGAGTACGGTCACGTGTTTAAGTATCGGTACAGTCACCTAAGGTAATGTATGCAGCCTGAATCAGAAATAGGTAGTCTCATATTAAGGGGTCATTGTATTTATCAGTATAAACAACTTTGACATTCCTGAAATCGCAAAAAAACCAAGACGCTGTATTACTCACACATATACAGCGTTGGCCAAAAGTGTCACCCATGACATCTTTCAGTTTTATGAGGAGTATTAAATAGAAATAAAACTAAACATTTTATATAGATTTATTTTACTATTTATTAATTGAAAATTAATATTTTTTGGGTCCACCCTTTGCCTTAATTACGGCAGAAATTATTTTTGGTAAAGAGCTAATAAGATTTTTACAGTCTTCAGCAGTAATCGCGTCCATTCTAGGCGCAGGTAGCGTTTCAAATCTTCTCTGTTGTTAATTGTGTGGCGCCTAACTCTACTCTTTAATAAACCACATAAATGTTCTATGGGGTTCAGATCTGGCGATTGGGCAGGCCAGTCAAGAAGCTCTGTGTTATTTTCCCAAAACCATGTCAAAGTGCAGGCAGATTTGTGACATGGCGCGTTATCCTGCTGGAATTTTGAAACCATCCATGTTTGTTGCCGAAAAGTTTCGTGAATGAAGCAGCAACGCAGTTCCTAGTACATTTAGGTAGTTAGTAGAGTCCATGCGGCCCTCACACACGGACAATTCGCCAACTCCACAATCGGTCATGCAACCCCAGACCATTATACTGCCGCCGCCGTGTTGTACGGTTGGGATCACACAGACTGGCTTAAATTCTTCGCCCACCCGGCGACGCACAAAGGTCACATCAGGTGTACCAAAAATCTGCAATAAAGAGAAAAAGTTTTTTTTGTTGTTGTCGGAGAGCCATGTCTTCTTCCTAGCTTTACAGCCTTTCAGACCAGCTTCCTGAAGTCTTCTACGAGTAGTTCGAGCAGAAATTGATTTCTTAATTTGTTCTGACAACTCAGCAGCGAGCTCTAAAGATGTTTTTTTCCTATTTCTTAACGATCAGTAACTGACGATCATGACGGTCTGTGGTGATGCGTTTGCGCCCGGTTCTCAGTCTATTTTGATGTGATCGGGTAGCAGAGAATCGCTTAATAGCATATTGCACGGATCTGCGCGAACATTTCACAGTTTTGGAAATCTCTACTTGTGATTTCCCTTGCTCATGCAGAAGCTGTATCTGCACACGTTTTTCTAAAGTAAGTTCGTTTCGTTTAGGCATATTGCAACGATAACACTTAAAAAGCGAAATTTGTAAGGTGCTCAATAGTTTTGGCCAAGACTTTATACATACATATATACTTTTGGAGTCCCTATACGGAGAACCCGATCCTAAAACTTATTTTGAACACAATTACGAGAAACGAAAATAGTGTTTTTTTTTTCTCCCAATATTTGAAGCTCTATGTTTGGTGGCAGTGCCCCGAGTGTCGCCCCGGCCGCCAGCCGCGCCGCGCCGCCCGCCGCCGCCGCAGCGCCGCCTCCGCCGCCCAGCGCGCCGGCCGGCCTCATGCCCGACCAGACGCTCAACGAGTACATCCGCGTGCCCGACAAGATGGTCGGACTGAGTAAGTCCCGACAGTAATAACCAAACACCATCGCCAAAGATACCTTAGCTCAGCGTAATAACAGGTGGCAGCTTACACCTGACTTTGATTTTTAATTCCAATCATCGGGTGTGCCAAAACTTTCATGTGTAGTCACAGTTAGTTGCAACCCAGCTTAACAGCAGCCTGTAATATGGTGTCCATAAATGCAAACAAAACAAGATATTACGTATACCTATCCCAACTATTCCCAAAAGAAGTAGTGTGTATACTGTACTACATACACTGAACACACACATTTTGCCAAAAAGTAATTGGGACAAGCCTTTTCCTAATAGAAAATCGCACTTCCTGATAACTAGGATCCAATACTTGGCATTCGTGCTTGCGAACACTAGACCAACGAGGTTTCAACTATCTTGTTGTTCTTGTGGTCGCAAGCATGACTTACAAACTTTTGTTTGTGTTAAACAATAAACTTCTATTTCCTTTTTCCAAAGTAATAGGTCGTGGCGGAGAGCAAATCACGCGACTTCAAGCAGAGTCCGGCTGCAAGATACAGATGGCCCCGGACTCGGGCGGCCAGCCCGACAGACTGTGTACCCTGACTGGATCGCGGGAGGCTATCTCACGGGCCAAGTAAGGATAGCTCTGACACTAGCAATACGTGCGACATCCGTTGAGTTTTATTAGGAAATTTAAATGAACTTGTGTGAACTAGGGCCATGAATTCATGTAAGACTTACGACTCTCGTCGTCAATCTCATCGTTCTGAGTATATACTCGTACGAACACACTTTTGCTGATGACGTATTAGCTGGTAATTGTTCAAATAACACGTAGGTCTTTATTTCGGTGTATCAGAAACGTCAGCTATACTGTCTGTTCACTCCTTTTGATACTCTAATTTTACAGCAAGATGATCTATATTGTATTGGTAGTAAAAACGTAATCTGACGACCGATGTGGCGCGGCGGGCGAAGGTCCGCCTGCGACGCAAGAGGTTGCGGGTTCGATTCCCGCCTTGGGACAAATGTTTGTACGATCTACAAATATTTGTTCCGGGTGTTCTGGGTATTTCCTATGTATGATAAAAATATCTATCTATGTAATGTATTGTATTAAGTATACCAGTCATCTAGTACCCATAACACAAGCTCTGCTTAGCTTGGGGCTAGATGATGCTGTGTGGATTGTCCAGCATTATTTATTTATTTATTATTTATTTATTTAATCGGAACGTTGATGTCGAATCTTCTCCCATCACACATTAAGGCAATACTTCTGCAGTTCCTGATCTTTCACATAATTTACTACGGTAATTTATGCTACTACATGAGTGCAGATATCTCTTCAATAAACTTGTCCAGATTTCTAAATAGATGCATTCGTTTAAAAAAAAATTGAATTATATTTCTACAAATTTAAAAAAGATCCTTATCTTAAATTGTTGTGTCACGACTACAAATCCTTGAATTTCCTCGGTTTTTTGTTGTTCAAACATTTTAAGTTAACTGTGCTGGTGGATATGCAGTAGCTGATTAAGTGAGGATAATTATTCTAGAATACCTTTTACACTTAGTGTCATAGTAACATATTGAAATAAACGGCGTTTTACGCTTGGACAATTTCTTGATAGTCGCGAAATAACTTAAAATCCTTACATGTTTTTTTGTTTTTGAACATTTGGATAGTTAGATGTCGTCGTAACAGTCTCTTTCCGAGGTTAAACTCCAACACTACTAATAGTAAATTTGATATTACAACTTTTGAGTTATTCATGTAACAAACACAATCCAGGACGTTTTCCACGAATTCATTAGGATTCATCTAATTACCAGGTTATAACCGCCAGGGTCCTAAATTTAATATAATTATGCATTAAGTTCGCCTTTGTACGGTTATTATTACGTGTACATAAAGTTTAAAGAAACGGATAATATATTATGTAATATTAATCAGACATTTCCTACGAAACTCTTCGGGTGTCGTGGCCAATTCTTCCGATGCGATGTCGCAGCACATCTTCATGTATAGAGGCTAAAGTGGGTGTTATGGGTAAAATAACTGTGAACGGTCTACAACTTTTTGACGTAGGGAGCTCGTGAACCAGATAGTGAACCACCGCGGACGCGAAAATGCACCGCAGCATCCCGAGGGCCAGGGCGGCGGGCCCGGCGGCATCATGCCCCCGCTGCCGCGCGGCGGCGCTGGAGGATCCGCCACGGTAGGTGCACCGGTTACATGCATGCGGTGGAGGTACTACTTTTGTACTATACACAAACTCTACAACCATGAACGCTTGTCTTATTTATATCAGCCTTTTATTATTTACTATACAGGGTGGAAGGGTCTTCAACGCAGAACCTGATACCATGAGTTATGTACATGATTCTAAACCCCCCAACGTTGGAAATTTTTATCGGCATTTTCTACCTAGCCCTATGAGATTTCTAGTAAAAAGTTATTAATTATTTAGTTTTCAATTAAAAACTCACTGAATTGATTTAAATGTTGATATTCTTATGATTTGATACAGTTTAAAGTAAAGGCAGTTGCATGCAGCTGAGATGAGAATGCTGAGGAGGATGTGTGGTGTTACGCGAATGGATAAAATAACAAATGAGTATGTAAGAGGAAGTCTGAAAGTGAAATTGTGTCGAGAAATTGTGTGGAAATCGGTTGTCATGATATGGGCATGTGATGCGAAGGAATGAGGACCACGTTGTGAGGAAAGTTTTGAGTATGAATGTGCAGGGTTACAAGAGCACAGGGAGACCAAATAAAAGATGGCTGGATTGTGTGAAATATGGCTAGAAAACAGGTAATCCTTGAGATGACGGCAAATAGAGATGTATGGGAGAAGAAAAGAAATTAACTTAAATAGAATAAAAAGTAAACGAAAAATATCACATCTGGGGTGCATAATCATGTACTGAATTCATAATATCCGATAGTGCGTCGATGTTGCAACCTGTATACTTAACATAGACCTTCGTCGCAGCCGCGGGCATAAAATGTTGGGGCGAGATGACACGAGAAACGCGTGTTAAGTTTAAAAAAAAATGTAGTACTAAGTATTTTACCTAATAGCTCCTACTTGCATTTTATGTCGGCGTTTGTCGTCGCGTTTTTATAGGCTGTTATAATTCCCAAACGCAAATTCCCAAGTAGTGAACTAGTAAGTAATAGGCATGTGAGTAGTTCATCACGTGCAGTATGTACAATTGGCACGGCCGATACTGAATCCACGATAGCATGGTGAAAATAACATCTAAATAAGGGCCGATTTCTCTGGAATAAAAATTGTGCTTTGACAGCTTTTGTACAGAAAATATGCCAAACCGCCATATTTATTTTTCTGTTGAAAGTAATCTGAAGATTAAAAAATTGGTACTGGGTGAAATAGCTTAGAAGTACCTTAAAAGACTTAAAAAATGGGTACAATTCAAGAATTATTTATATTATATTAATGTTGATATAATGGTAACATTTACTAACCAGTTTTTAGTCAGGTACTTGCATATTATAACACCTCTCGGCGATAAAAAGCGTTATATGTATGTTTGTCACGACTTGGCACTCAATCTGCTGGGTCGGCCCATACCATAATTCCGTGCAGTCGGCCAATCAAAATTCATTTACTCGAATTACACAGAATTGACACTTTTTCGTCGAAAGTCAAAAATAACATAAAGTAGTCCCCTAAAAAGCCCCTCTTCACCTTCTTGCCGTTGCCATTAACTTACTACGAATAAAAGCATGTTTCAGTTTGTCTTCCATGATCATTCATCATTGGTTTTAGCAGTTACCAGCACTGCACATATAGTGCTAGTGAGTGGTAAGGCCATTTTTTATAGCTTGAAATTGAAGGACAGTACGCGGCCGTCTGAATGGCACTTCCAGTTTTAGGTTTTTAAAGTTTCACTTGAAGAGTGTCGTATCTGTCACAGATGATTCTCTCTTTTTAAAGTTAGATGTGTCATGTAACGCCAGGCGCCGTACTTACGTGTTAATGTCATCATAGTTCCGTTGTTAAAAAGGGATGCTGTATCCCTTTTTAACATATTCTTCCTGTATAGCTCCATCTCTCCCTCTCTCTCACACACTGTTATTGTGACCTCGGGGCAATTTTCTTATGGGAAGTAAAGGTACCATGCACTGTATGAAAAAGTGTTTATTTAAGCAGTAGGCTCCACCCTCACAGGAAGTAGTTATTCCAACTTGTATGAATCCGCAGGGCAACGTACCAATCGGACGAGCGGATTGGGTGCAAAATTGTGACGTAAGTAACTATTTTATTAATATTTCATTCATTCCATGAATCACAACCAGAAAGTTATCATCTTAATTTTGTAGATTAGAGTCAAATATGCATGTTTTGTGATGATTGTGAATCCCCCAGAGTTGAAATTTATAGTCGCATTTTCCTAATTTGTACGTTTTTTTTTTATGTTTACTTAAACTGAAAAAAAACTTGAGTTCTACTCACCCAATGAGATTTTTCATGAGACGTAATAACTTTGTAATTAAAAATCTCAGTGGATTAGGTACGAATTATGTTTTTTTGATGACCTTTTACTGTTTTAATAATAAAAAAACACTTCAGAAAAAAAAGGAATACTGGGATATAAGAAGAATTTCAACGCTGGGTGTTCCAGAATCATGTACTCCACTAATGGTATCAGTTTTTGCGTCAATGTTCCTTCCACCCTGTATATTATATCTTTTTTTTTCATCAGTGGTAACTTGGACCTTGAGCTGGCCTAACAGTACGGATTTTTATTACAATAAGAGACCAGCTTATAATGGTTAGGTTATCATTGACGTACGGCCTGTTGTACTAAGACTTACGTTTACATAAAAAAAACTCAATCATTTAGCAGTAGACTGATAAGCCTGTGTAGATACATGTTACTCTTCATTTTAGAAAGCAAGATTTGTACATATTTATATGGCATGGGCATTAGTTGACGACCGTTGTGGCGCGGCGGGCGAAGGCCCGCCTGCGACGCAAGAGGTTGCGGGTTCGATTCCCGCCCTGGAACAAATGTTTGTACGATCTACAAATATTTGTTCCGGGTGTTCTGGGTATTTCCTATGTATGATAAAAATATCTATCTATGTAATGTATTGTATTAAGTATACCAGTCATCTAGTACCCATAACACAAGCTCTGCTTAGCTTGGGGCTAGATGATGCTGTGTGGATTGTCCAGCATTATTTATTTATTTATTTATTTAATCGGAACGTTGATGTCGAATCTTCTCCCATCACACATTAAGGCAATACTTCTGCAGTTCCTGATCTTTCACATAATTGACTACGGTAATTTATGCTACTACATGAGTGCAGATATCTCTTCAATAAACTTGTCCAGATTTCTAAATAGATGCATTCGTTTAATGCTCTGCTTAGCTTGGGGCTAGATGATGCTGTGTGGATTGTCCAGCATTATTTATTATTAGTAAACAAAAGCAATAAGCAAAAGGAATTTACATTTTTATGCACCATGTGCAGCTGTTATGATATTCTATTATGTTACTGTCCTACTGCGGGGCAAAAGCCACTTCTCAAACAGAGAAAGCACGAGCATTAAACACCACGCTTGCTCGGGGGTCAGCGATTTTAGAATTTCATACAGACTAATATTATAAATATTGTTTATTTGAAATTTGGTGTGGAGATGTTGTGAGACCCTGGAAAGCACATTTTTAATCCGCGAATTAGTCTGCATCCGCGATATCTAAAATTCACGCGGAGAAAAGCTAGTTGAGTAAGTCCAGGTTTCCTTGCGAAGTTTTCCTGTCCGATGTCAGTGATAAAATAACTATAGTAAACAAATAATCATGTAGTTTTTAGGCTAGTATCATTTCTATCTGATAGGTGATGCGCCTATCTGTTTACTGTAATAAGCCTTGAATCTTTATGTCAACAGCAGGAGGAGATAATGCTGCCAGGGCCCAAAGTGGGTCTGATCATCGGCAAGAACGGCAAGACGATCAAGCAGCTGCAGGAACAGTCTGGAGCTAAGATGGTGGTCATTCAGGATGGACCTAACACAGAATATGTAATTATTGAACACTTGATATTATTATGCTGATTTCAAATTCTTTCCTACTGTCTGCTGGTAAAGTTTCAACCAGTAAAACTTTTGTGATTAACCATCCCTTTTTAGAATATTAAATTGAACATAAGTTAACAAATTGAAAGCAACTCAACAGTACCGAGAACACCCGAAAACTATAATACGTAGAACGCATTTTTATTACGAAATATTTATTTTCATAGAATTTCAACATCATAGAACACATTTTGTAATTTAGCGCCAACAACGGCGCTGTAATGCGATAGATAATAAAACAAAATTAACAATATATGTTCAGGAAAAGCCACTGCGTATATCAGGCGACCCAGCTAAGGTGGAGCACGCTAAGCAGCTTGTGTACGAGCTACTGGCTGATAAGGACATGAATCAGGGCGGCGGCCAGCGCCAGCCGCAGTACGACGAGCAGTACCAGGGCGGCCACGACCAGGGGAACGGACTCGCCACCAACTCCACTGAGGTAAGGACAACAAAGGACGGCAGATCAACATTACACTAAGGGTAAAAGAGTATCATTTGATATGCTGGTACAGTTCCAACAACAGTTTTTAGCATTGTTTATATAATAAAACAGCTCACAGCATACTAGTTACTGTCAGCCTGCATCATCCTTATACTGGGCAAAACCCAATTTTTGCTCACAGATTACGACAAAATTTATCTCTACTATTATTATTATTAGATTCAAATAAATAACAACGCACATTGTTATCAGGTACTAGTACCTAAAGTAGCGGTGGGCATCGTGATTGGTCGCGGCGGAGATATGATTAAGAAGATCCAGGCAGAGACTGGATGCAGGGTGCAGTTCCACCAGGAGCGAGACGATGGACCCGGAGACAAGAGGTAATGTAATTTTATACTCATAGTGTCAGTCCTGTATTACCCGAGGTGAGCAGAAGTGTAAAGTATAGCACTCCCACTTCTCGACATAGAAAGAGGTTTTGGTTAACATATACAAATGTAATACAGATGTTACCTGCAAGGCAAGCCGCACCAGGTGGACCAAGCCAGGCAAATGATTGAGGACCTCATCTCGAGTGTAAACGTGAGTATAAATGTGATATTGTAAACACATAGGTAAAAAATACAAGTTATTTAGTACGGTATCGCCGCGCCGGTAGCGGCAAGACACGCCACGTGCGCGCGCAAGAATCAGCTGTAAGAATTGTCACTGGTCGCCAGTTCTTATGGGTAATCTGTGGCACTCACTGACCCTTGATTATTACGGAATGTATTGAACATATAGTCTAACCGTGGCCGCCGAGGCGTCTCCGTGCTCTGTGGTAAAACTAAATAGGTTGATAGCTAATCCCTATTTTCTAGTAAAGAAATGATTCAAAAATCAACTGTTAAATGCTGCTATTAGCGTGTCATAACCAGGGATCGAAATAGGTAGAGAATATTTATTACAGAGTATAATTATTATTCTAGGATTTCGGAGGGTGTATTATCCACTCATAAAACTAATAATAAATAAATAAACTATGTTACTTACTTCCTCAAACTTTAGGTAAATATTAAACTCTTCCACATGCGTCTCGTCATGTCATAGCTGGATTAGTATACCAAGCTGCTAAAGTGCAACAAGTTTGTACTATAACTGGCAACTTGGGAGATAAGTCTAGCAGTCAACTGTAATAAGCATGGATGCATTTTGTAGTTGACGTAAGCAGAATTAGTTGCATCTACATTCAAATGCTCCATACAAACTTACTTTGCCTATGCGAACTCCATGTTGAAACAGGAAATAACAACTGCCTAGCTGTTTTTAAGTTGTAACTTTCAAAACAAGGCTGGTTGGCAATGTAACGCATATAATTATCGTGATAATGTACAGAGACGAGAGCAGGAAGTGCGCACAGGCCGCGGCCGCGGCGGCTCCAACCAGCGCAACGGCGAGCGCGGCGGCGGCGACTACAGCCAGTGGCAGGACGCGCAGGAGATCCGCGTCACCTTCACCGTGTCCAACGTGAAGTGCGGCCTTATCATTGGCAGAGGTATGTGCGCCGCAAGTACCCCGCAGGATCCTGCTACTAATGTTGGTCATCAACGTCGTTGGCAGTAGCCACTGCTGTTCATGAAGTTGCACATCCGTGCATTTATTATGCTGTCTGCAAAAAAAATCTGCTATAGTGTGTTTGTATTTCCTATTTCTATTAAAAAGTTACAGGAACAACTTTTTCTCCATCACCCTGATTTTCTTATAACGATGAGGATTGCATATAAAAACATTAATTAGTTCAATATCATGTCAGCTCAGTGAAAACCGATAAACATGAGTTACTATTGTACAGTAAGTAAAATACTTGTTTCGCCCAGGCGGAGAGGTAATAAAGCAGATCAACGCAGCTTCGGGCGCTCACTGCGAACTGGACCGACGCGCACAAGGTTCGGACCGCAACAACCGCACCTTCTACATCCGGGGACACCCCGAGGCCGTGGAGCACTGCAAGCGGATCATCATGGAGAAAGTGGGCATGGTGAGTGGACCGTTCGCTGTACGTAACGTGTGTTTAGAGACGTATGCCACGTTAATTGCGTTAATTCTTTTGTTTACCAGCCAGCCGGTTTTTTGTAGGCTGATAATGGCGACTACTTTTAAATACAAACTGAAGCAAAGTTCATGTGCGTAGCTTAGCCGTACGCTGCAGCGAAGCGGTGCCTTTATTTTCTTAATGCCTGTTGAGCACTTTGCCCTGGCAAAGGCATCTGGCGTCATCTGGAGAAGACTTATGCTTCCTCAAAGCAGATAAGCGACTGCAGATATACTTTTATTATAATTTCAGTTTACTTCACAATTTTACTGTCATGAAAGTTATGAAATTTGGCACAGTCGGCCAAAAAGTGAAAAAGTACCAGAGTTTAAATAAAACCACCTCTTTGAGCACCTAATACCATTACCTTTCATTCCTTTAGCCCGTAAACTTCATCAACGAAGGCCCCGGGGGCAACGGCGGCAATGGCAACGGGAACGGCAACGGTGGCAACGGCGGCGAGTACTACGGCGGCGGAGCGGCCGGCGCGCCCGGCCCGCCGGCCTGGGGGTACAACCCGCACTGGCACCAGCAGCAGCAGCAGGGCCCGCAGGTACGGTCTGCAGCACCTACTTACAGACTACTGTCACTGCTTTTTTCTGAAGAATACCTCATCACCTCTACTTTGCGTAGCAGGTGCAGATCAACCCGGCAACCGGGCAACCAGACTACTCTCAGCAATGGATCGATTACTATCGCTCGCTGGGACTGATGCGCGAGGCAGAAGCCATCGAAGCCCAGGCCAAGGCGCAGGTGCAAGGCATGGATGGTGAGTTATCTTACGAGCCCCGATACAAAATAGCTCTGTTTTCTACTGCACTTGTGATGCGTGGTCGACCAGTTTTCTTCAAACAAGAAGTCGTTCTATCTATATATCTATATATTTCTGAATGATAGATTGGACTGTTGTAGACTTGGGAAGTATCAAGTCTTTAGATACTTGGTAACTTGATTTGCCAGCATCGACCCCACAAACTATTCGCTTTCGGAGCTCTTCACACATGGGTTTGCCACAACCCATTGTTATTTGAAAACTAATTAAAAAAATGAAATTTTCTGAATTTATACTGTCTCACTTGACAAATGACACAAATACTTTAACAAATTTAAATTATGCAACATAATTGTACAAAGAAGGAATAATCTTATGTAACTCGCCGATAGATGAACTCTTTTGCATCGATTAACATTTAGACGAACTATTTTGCTTATAACTTCTTCGAATTTAAAACAGGATATGTAAAATTTAAAGCTTAAATAGTTTATTGGTTCATAATTTAAAAATGGCATTAGTAACGCGACATGTGATAGTAGAACAGTTTCATATTTTATATAGAACTAGCGGACCGAACAGACGTCGTCCTGCCCGTACAGCGCCACCTACCGGGTCCAATTGTGAATCTAAACTATTCTCGAATCTCCACGAACACACACAAAAAATTTCATCAAAATTGGTCCAGTCGTTTAGGAGGAGTTCAGTCACATACACACGCACACAAGAAATATATATATTAAGATATACAAAATAATGAAGTTAGAAAAAAATCTCACAGAGAAAATTCCACAATGGACGAACTACACTTATGGACATAATTAGAACAAAATAAACTCCAAAACTCCACCATATGACTCATTTCCGACAATGTTACACTGAGCGTATCTTTCTCTGGGTCGTCCCCAAACTTTCACCCTTCTATCATCTGGCTTAAGACAAAACCTAGACTCATCAGTGAACAATATTTTCCCCCAGTTCATCATTCCAATTTTGGTATGAGCGAGCAAAGTTAGCCCGAGCTACTCGATGATTTGTGGTAAGTAAGGGTCCTCTAGCTGGCAAGTATGGCTTTATTCCAGCTTCTTTAAGTCTTCTTCTTACAGTTTTAATGCTAATTGTCACCTGTCGAACGTCCTGGAGCGTAGATCTGACTTCAGAAGAAGTCAAATTCGAAGGCGATTTTTCAAAACAGTGCTCGCCATAAATCGATCGTCTCTCGCTGATTTGACTCTCTTGCGACCTTGCCTTGCACGTCTCGTGTATTCTCCTGTCTGCCGGTAACGTTTAACAAATCGGAAGATGACGGATTTGGAAACTCGCAATGTTTGAGCTACTTCTTTATAACTACGACCATTTTCAATTAAAGTAACAGCTTTGGAAACCTGAGCTACGCTAAGATCCGGCATTGTGCCTTCAGGGATTCATTGATGTGTAAGGACCACCATTGCGATACGTTTTTGTAAAAAAAACTTGAAAGCAGACAGATTTTATGAAATCAATACGTCAGAAAAATTATTCCAATAGACTAGTGAAAATAACAAATAAAGGAAAAAAATATAGTTTAAAAAAAAAACACGCTTTTATAGAAAATCCAACTAAAAAAAATAGAAAATAAAATTTAATAAATTTGGATTAAGAAAAGTGTAAATTAGAAAAAAATGTATGTTAATGGAAAAAAGTTTGGGGTGCATAGTAATATTAATGTATATGTGGCCAGTTTGTATTAACAACTTTTATTACATATATTACAATTTTTCTTTGATTGATGAAGCGTTCCTCTAAATAAGTTTTTTACCTGGGGATCGAGTTTACTAGCGTGCGATTGGAGGAGCCCATGATTCAGTACTATATGCATATGGGTTGATGATGATGACGAAATAAGAGAACCACAGAAATAACCGCTTCCTCCCAAAGCTGAGTCTGCTACGCAACTTGCCTTCCTCGTTAAGCTTTGGTAGAAAACTCACCGTTTCACAGATTCGCTACCGCCCCACGAATATTTCTGATATATCCAATCATCAATTGTTTGATATTTACTAGCAAACGTTGTTATTTGACGGTATTTGATCCCGAGTATATTTACTGATATGACAACTGTGATGTAGGTAACGGTGGTGGCGGCGGCGGCGGCGGCGGCGGCACTCCTCCCGCCGTGGGGTCGGGCGCGCCGGCGCACGGGGGGCACGGGGGGCACGCGGCCCACGGGGGGCCCGGGGGGGGACCCGCGCCCCCGCCTGGCTCGTCGCAGCCCGACTACAGCGCGCAGTGGGCCGAGTACTACCGCAGCATCGGCAAGATGAAGGAGGCTGAAGCCATCGAAGCTCAGATCAAACTCAAGGTTACTGCTTTATTATCTTTTAAATGTCACAGTTAAAATTGACGCATGTGACTGAGAAGTCGAATATATAGTGAACGATGGATAGAGATAAAAAAACATGGATGAATTGTGTGAGGAATGATTTGAATGAAAAATAGAGTGAATGGAAAATGCTAAGAGTGAAGATTGCAGAAACTAAATAAATAGTGTTTCTCGTTTTGTGGCAAAAATATTTACCTAACAACAGCACAAGAAACGAGTCTTATAACAAATCAATCAAAATTTTTATTTCCAAAATTACGCTTTAAAGAGGTTGGAGGGGATGTTAATGTTCGAAGGGAAAAGAACAAAATCCACAGGCGATATAGAGGGTGTAGTGATGGTTAATAACGGTAATGTTTGGCATGACCTGCTAATACCATCAAAATGTGTGTGGTCCCCAGACGACGGGCGGCAGTGGCGGCGGCGGCAGCGGCGGCAGCTCCACGCCGGGCGCGGGCGGCGGCGCGGGGCCGGCGGCGGCCGGGCCGGGCGGGCCGGGCGGGCCGGGCGGGCCGGCGGGGCCGGGCGGGCCGGCGGCCGGCTCGGGCGGCCAGGGCCAGTACCCGCAGTACGGCGTGTACACGCCGCAGGTGTACCCCGGCTTCCAGCCCTACGGCTACTCGGGCCAGCCCAACGCCGAACATCACCAACAATAGGACGTAAGTACCCCACATCCTCACACAGACGAGCACGCGTAGACTTACCATGCTTAGTCCGATGACACATCTAAGAAAATACGCGACGGAAACTTCGACATGTACACCTTCAATGCTTTTTAGGATACGCATCAACACAACATATCTAAATTCTGAAGGTCAGCTCTACTGAAAAATCTGCACACATGGTAACGCTTTACGTACAGCCGCGGCTGGTCTGAGATCTAGGTACGTGCGCGTCTGTGTGCGTTCACCTGGTTTCGCCCGTTGTATGGAACAAACTTTCTGTACAAATCTAATTTGTTACATGACCCCATAACATTTGCAAAGAAAAGCACTCGGAATTTCTGTCGCGTAATTACAGCTAGTGTGTCGGCCACAAGTGTGTGTACGATGCCAGCTGTCGAACAATGTTTCGCTTACGATACAAACCCGTTCTATATATTGGTTTCATATTTTAAGTTGTGTGCTTAGGATAACTTGTTCTTATGATACTACATGATACGTGATTATTTTCATATTTGCCTGTTTTTTTATATTATTGTTTTTGGTTTATTCTATGACATATTGAATGCTCTCAAATGCTTTATTATAATGGATCTGATGTTTTGTTCATATTTATCTATATAAATTGAAGTTAAATGTTGTTCATTGGTAAGTGCAACACTTGAGAACGGCTGGACTTATTTGTTTTTTATTCGATAATCGCAATAGTCCGAATAAAATTTTTGGTGTGAAAAATTGCCTGGAAAATTGCAAATTCGGGATAAACTGTGCTTTTCTGTAAATGATTTTTGTATGAATTGATATTTTGGATTGAACAACGTCTGTCGGGCCAGCTATTTAAAAGTGGCGTTTGTAATAATGAGTAATATTATATTACGTATTGTCTTTTTATTATATAAAAGACTAAAATTTTAATTATACTGAAAATTCCTTAAATAAAACCACACTCATTACATATTTAGACTATTAAATATGATTAAATGTGGTAATGGTGAATTATGTTATATTTATTTATTTTATATAGCTTATTATTGCTCACCATCGATTGGCGTTTTCCCCACTTTACTAGACAATTGAAACAAAGTATTATTAGAGTTGTTACAGTTGTCACCACGACCCTGAAATGTATGATGTTGACGTGTTATTTTAGTTTGATCAGTATTACATCCAGCATGTTATGTATGATATATTTTGTGTACTTTTATCATAGGTGATTGGTTTATTTTTACATTGCAAATTAATCTTTATTTTACAGGCATTTTCCGTTATATATCACAAAAATAATGACGAAATGCATGTCTTAATTTATAATATATTCTATTTCAGTTTGCATGTCATACAAACATTATGTAATATTTATAATATGCTATATTTACGTGTCTAGTAGTTATCTGTGAGATGTGTTGAAAACCAACTATTTAGTGTGTGTAGTGTTGCAGATGTAGGCCAGATCCGGGGTTGCCTGCTCGTCAGCGCAAAAGCGTCAAACTGTTACGTAGCAAGTGTTGCCATGTTCGTTTGTTTGTGTGATTGCAGAGAGCCGACGGAGGACCAGGAGACCCGCAGCCGCCTGACTCCCCCGTTGTACATTCTAACGAAATAGTTTATAACTCGGAAAATAACGCATGATACAACTTCTGCAACGTCTAGCTTCTGAGGACCCACAATAAATAAGTTGCAGTTAGCGCGCGCCTCTAGATCTGAGTCGACCTCGAGTGGAGTAGCCCCAAACATACAGTTCGCGTCACGAAACTTTACCGCTCTGAAGCCATAGCGCGCTTCTGTGCGGCGAACTTACTTCATGCTAACTGTACAGCTCTCGACTTAGATGTTCAACTGTATGATCTGATCATTATTTTAAAGCTTTTATTGTTATTTATGATTGTAAATAAATAAAAATAGATCAATAGGCCGCTTGGCACCCATTTATACGTCAACTCACATCTAGAGTCGTCTTCAGGAATACACAGTACATAGGCACATATCACATATTTATTTCTTGTGGGTAACTAACACTTGAACATTGTCAACAAAACGTATATGATGAGATTATTTTTACGAACACTATATTATTTTAACTTACAAATGGCTGTGTGGTTTACACTTTGAACTGTGTTATATCATGTTCTTTCTACACTGAATTGTTATGATTGTTTATGTGCCAATATTGATCATTTGACATGCCAGTCTGTCCAGGTATAAGTTAGAAAGCCACACTGCCTTAAAAGATGTAACAGAATGATCCGACCTACCACGGAGCTATAGAGAGAATGAAACAAAAGCGGACACCACGCCGCGAGGAGCCGAGGTAAATGCACTGTGCTGAGTGACTAGTTGACACGCATATACTGTCTTATAAATACATGTTATTTATAGTTAATATCCACGTGAATTTGGAGATCACCAAATTATTTTTCCACAAAATCAGTAACAAATCATGAATATAGAACTCCCAATTCGTGTAATGAACTATGTTTAGCATAAGTTAGGTTATAATGTTTGGCACCACATCTCTCTTAATGCTGGTATCAGCGATGTACGGTTATAAAGCCTCGGTTTAATTAGGTGTTAGTCTATATGAGAAATAAATGAGATAAAGGTAATGTAATACTATCTACATTCCTCTCGACACTGTTCACTTATGGTTCGACGCGGTTCCCGCTCGACACGGCACCGAGGGCGCAAGCCCGCTCAGACTTGTATTAATTTTTAAGCATATAAAGTGTATATTGATTCACTAGTGTGTTCATTTTATTTATAATCATGGTTTCTGTCCACAGTCCCTGGAGGTAAGTGACCCTAACTCTTAACAATTTACGTCGTTGTGCTTTCTACTCTTTCTCATAATATTCTGAGGTTTTTACGTGTCGATTGACATTATTTGGTGAATTTGATTGATTCTGATATGTTTTTCGTGAAGGTGTTTAGTCATTATAATAGGATCCCTGATTGACTATTTTTACAGTCACACGATGTTTGGAGTATGGCAAAATATTTTATAGGTCGAAACATGCAAAAGAAATGATATTTTTACAATACGATGCGAATATCGTTTCAAGATAGTAAAATTGGCCTTTCTAATTTTTTGTCACACGTCAATATAATCCGTGTATCACATTTCTCTGCTGCCGTGTATTTGAGTTATCATGCAATTATGATTTCCAATTTTATTAGGTGTAATTCTTACGTTGACATCTCGTAGATACTAATCTCATGGTTCACTGTTTTTCGTATTCCTTTTATGATGTTTGCATATTTTAAATGTGCTTTTCGCAGAATCGCATATCCAGAGATATGACATCACTTTTCTTACCAATACTGACGAGCATACTTCACCACAAAGGCGGGACATCTTTGACATGCTAACCAATATTTTAAACATTTGCCAATGTTTTTGCGTTACATATTATTGTAACATTTCCATGTTTCTCTATATGCCCTTTATCTTTTACTTGTATTTTTTACATGTCTGTGTACTTTGCTATGTTGATTTTGATTATTATCTTGTGTGTATGCTATATTTGCATCTCATCATGTGATTGCCTCACTGCCCTCATTGTTGTCGATCTGTTAAAGGTGGGAGAAGTACTGCCACTCGTTAATATCATTGAAACTGACACAAAAATGATACAAATAATGTTGGAATGTGGCGGAACGAGCACGAATGCTGAGATAAAGGTGATATTACTGAGATTGTCTTGGTAAGTTTTACTATAAATGAAAGAATGAAATTAACTCTGATTATCTGGTTACTCTCAAACGTCATGCCAAGCACAGATAGAGTAGACGAAAATATTGAAAGTAATACACAGCAGGTCCATGAGGCCAAAGTCCATGAACCATCATGTTACAGTATCACGTACTGAGGGTAACCCCACTAAAAACTGCATAAGTATTTTGATTAGTGTGTTGAGTGCCATAACAAATATTAGTTGTTTCGGATCAATTGGAAGGGTTTAGTTCTATTTGGCTATTGCGGTTTCTAAGAAAAGTACTAAGTAACATCAATTGGCTTTAGGGTCACTTTCGGCTGAAAAAATCTTGTCAAAATTTCCTTATGGGCTAGAGAACTTAGTTCTGCACACAGTTGAACACGGTGTATTCCTACATAGAAATATGTGTATTATTTGATCAATTTACTCTGCACACTAGAGAACCTGCTGATGTCTGGTTTTTGAGGGATTTTATTGTAGTTTATCTGTTTGACTCAAAGGAATTCGCGTTTATATAAAACTTGGTGGAGTCAAGGACCTCAGAATCCAGGCAAGGCAAAAGCGAGTGTGCAGTTGAATTTTCTCTCAAAGCTTACGGACGCACTTGTCAAAGCGACTATATTTCAAGCCATTTTATACAAATCCAAAGACGATTTACCTTAGAAATTAGTTACTACACACGTAGTTTTATTAGTCGAATACGGTAAAGTGCGTCCAACGCTTTACGTTTTGGACAAATCTTGTCTAGTCATAATCGATGAATTTTTAATTTAATTTTAGTTGTATTTCTGTTTGCCCATTTCATTTTAGTCTCTTAAACATCATAAAAAACCACAGTTATTCCAAATTATTTTTATTTTCATGTTACATCTTTGTTAAATTTCATTGCGTTATATTGGTTTTCACAGCGGCGAGTTAGGGGCGATACAATAAATTATATTTAAACTATGTTTTGTTTTATTTCAAGATATGAGAAAACATAGTTACAATTACGACCTGTCTTGCACTCACTAGATTTTGATGATACTTATACATAAATTAACTTAGATTTGTACTTATTATCACTTAAAAGTTAGTTAAAGCTATAATATAACACTATGCAGTTCTAGTATTTATGGATACACAAAGGGTATTTTTACTAATTAATAGAGGTACCTACGATTTGTCTAACTTTTTCCAAATACAAACATCTCGCATCTTAAGTTCATATCCCCAAGTGAACTCTTACAACGTAGCTTTCATGATTTTTACGATCGTTAGAATTATCACTATTAGGTATTCATCGCTAAAATATTAAGATGGCAGTGTAATTGTCAATACATATTTCTCCATTTTACTTAAACGCCGTCAGTATCTTTGCCGCTGATTGCCGTCATTTTCATCACCTGACGTGTTGAGCGAAGCTGTCGATGCACTGGACGTTCGAATGAGCTGCGATAGTCGGGACAGCGGTGCTGTGGCCCAAGGTTGGAGTGGACTACCTGGCTCAATCGCTGGCGAAGGAGAAACCCTGCAAATTATTTTGTTGGTACTCAAAAACACGTTCTTCGTATTGCAGAAGCACGAAATCTTACCCACTGAAAATTACTACTCTAAGCCGTCGCCTTAGAGTTAGCCAGCCCAGCCTTTTCCCAAATTCCTGTTGGGTCGGCTTCCAGTCTTAACGGATGCAGGTGAATAAGTGTACATCGAGGGACTAATTACGTATTAGTACGTAGGACTTGATATGAGTAAAATTTAAATCAGGAAGCAATGCCGAACCTCAACGAATCCTCCCTGTAGAAATAGGTTAAAAATATTCCACTTAGCCTCACCAGGGGTATTCGTTGGTAGGGCCAAGTGGAATAGCCCGTTATTTTTTACCCACAAGTTGGCCTAGAGTAGGTGGTGGGGACCTAGTAGCGTCTTATGAACTTATTTTTACTGCAAATACAATGACTAAATTTAGTGAATGATATCATAGGTAGGGTACCTACCTATTTCGTCTAGGACGTGCAGTTTTCGGTCTCCGAGTCTTCACGTGTTTGTTGGTAGCCTGAGTAGGCGCAGCACTTTCAACGTCAGCTCCACTGCCTGCCCCTATAATAATAATTTGAACGTTGATGGATGAGTAAACCAAATTATAATAGTTAATTTTATCTAAATAAGTCAATAGAATTCCGAAAGAAATTTAGCGGCCGGGCCCGGCCAGGATACCTAGTTGATTGATATCATGAACACCTCAAGGCAGAGGTCTTCCACGAGGATTGCAATGCGACTAAGAAAATACCCAATTTTTTTTGTAAGCATTGCACTACTTGAACAGATAGTTATTGTAATTAAGATGCTAATCTACTGTTGCAGTGAGATCTGGAAAATTAAATATCATTAGGTATAGATAGGTTTACTTACCAACTACAAACATTGAATGCTCTACGTGGCCTGCTGCTGGCATCCCGGTAGCAGACATAATGCAAAGAGGCCGGGCCGCTCTTATTCGAGCTACGTCTCCAATAGCTCTGGTGAAAATTGAACAAAACAGAGTTTGTTGAAATCAGTATACTACCTACATAGAAATCAATAGAACATGTACCTAATGAAGAATATGTAACAGAATTTCTCAAGTCATAATACAATGTGTCTGTGTATTCCTTGTGCAGACTGGCCACAGCAAGAATCGTTAATCCACAGTTAGGGGTGCATTTCCATAGCGCTGGTGACGCAGGAATCAATCAATCACGAAACGACATGAGAAGTGATTAGAATTTCAACAACCAGGATATTCCAGCACGTATTTCCCTTAGTGGAATGCACCTGCGGGGAACCACTTTTAATCTATGGTGCCCACCAGTAGATAATATAAACTGGTTGGGCGGGAGTTTATGAAAGCGATTTCGCCTTCAGTCGGCTTGATAGGAAAATGTAAAAACTTGTCCTCGATAAGCTCACGGGATTATAACAGAGATATATTGTGTACTTCCCGCTATTATATAGTCAAATGTGTGTTATGGATGTGTAGTGTACAAATACTAAAATAGTAAGGAGTATTTACGTCCTACATTTTAGGTAGGTACCTACTTATCGGAAAACCACAAATTATTTTAGAAAAATTATAAATAATTGCTTGGGTTCCACCAGAAGTCATTGAGTGTGCGCTAGCAGCCTGTTTTGAACCAAAGTAGATCGTGAACATCAGAATGACTGGCAAAAATGTACTTTCTGTATTAAGTAGGAAACAAAAAATCTCTAATAAACTCTTTATTCTTTGCCCTTAAAATCTTGAAGAAAATATGTTTGTGTATTAAATAGGTAGGTACTAAATATTTGTAAAGGTGAATTGAAATTTTCGTGGAGATCCTAAATGTCATCAGAATGAATACTTACTCAATTTTTAAATTCATATTCTCAGATATTAATTAGGTAGGTACCTACCAATTATTTAAGCAAAGGTAGCAAATAGGTATTAGATTATAGTAATATTTTAAAACTGATCGGTTATTTTGGCCAGTCATTCTGATGTTCAAAAGTAGATCAGGCATTCTATATGTAACAATGTTAAATAGATTATTCAAAAAGTTCATGCTTAGGTACTAAACTTTATTCATATACTATGCGCTGTTTCAGGTTATACTATTACATCAAATTATATACCAATACCATAGATCCATTAAAACTTGCATTATTGTTAGGAACTTGAGGCTAATGCGTAGCGGCTTCCCGCGAAAATCAAATTTTCTAAGGATTGCACATATAATTTAGCTACGGTCGCGGGTCGCGATAACGTTTTCGTGTAACTTACATCGTAATACTAGGCTGCAAATTAAAAAACAAAACAAAGCAATTTCGCGGGGTGCCGCTACATATTAGTAAACCAGGCATAACTTGTAAAAGCTAAGCTTGAAAAAAGGTTAAATCAGCTCTTCAAAACTTGTTATTGGAACAATGGTTTTCAGACCTTTATGAATTAAAATATTAGGACGTCGTTGGTGGTAGAATATTATATAAGGCTGATGAGAATATTTTTTGGTGGAAAAGGGGAATCACGTATTTTCAATATCATTTGTGAATTTCTATATAAATAACTGTGACAAATTTACCAAGCTCGGTATTAGTTTCATTCATATGTTTTTACAATGTATATTTTTTAAGTTTTCTAACATTAGGCATAAATCTGTAAATTACTAGAATACTACAATTTAAATCTGCTCTCATTTAATATTAAAACTAGCAACCTTGATAAACTCAACCAGAAATCAAACTGTCAGTCTGACAAAGTCGATCATTAAAATTTGTTCAAGCCAAGCCAACAAGCAATACATACCACTTCAAGTCTGAGATTTACTTGAAGAATTCTAATCAGTTTTTCTGGTCAGTAAATAATTAAGCAAAAGTGATCATGAAAGAGGAAAGTTCAACATGGAAGGCTTGTGTATCCCTCAGCCGTGAAACTCGAGCTGTAGAAGAAGACTTTATAGAATCTTACAAGAATTTACCTATACTTTGGGACACAGACCATAAACATAACACAAATAAATACAAACGAAATGAAGCGCTAGACGTCCTGTTGCAAATTATAAAAAGATGGAACCCATCTGCGACTCGAATGAATGTGCGGCAGAAAATAAACATATTAAGGTCTACTTATAGAAAGGATAGGAGAAAATATTTAGCATCTAAATGTATTGGGCCGAAAGGTGAGGAAATTTATGAATATGAACCTAGAAATTGGAAATTTCATGCACTGAAATTTCTCGAAAAGAATAGTGATAACGATGTAGCTGAAATCAGTGAAATAAATATGGATGAAAACTTTGAAGTAAGTTTTTATCAGTGGCTATAAAACATTATGTAGGTAATGAGTCATTCATCTCGCGTCATATTACCCGCTTACCGTACCATTTTGTATTGCTCGATAAAATTAAGCATGACACATCAGTTCACATCACACTAAATAAGACGCGTGGCGCACTGCACTGGTTCGGTGATCAAAATATCTGTTACTAAATAACAGCCGGTTGTTTTTGAACGTACGATCAACACGTCAAAATCTGAATTGATATAATATCATTTTATTCCCATAGCAATAATATAATATAATAGTATATACTAACATGGAAAATTTTGCGATCGATCCCGTTTTTGAAGATGTTTCATCCTTTATAACCACCAAACCAACTATTTTAGGATAAAAAAATACTAATAGCTTTTTTTTGGCGTAGTTTGGTCGCATTAGTGAGACAGAACTTGAACATATTTGTGGAAAAGTTACGGTTTTTATTATTATAGCCGTGATAACAGTGTGTGTATCTGTTACGTATAACCTCTATTTGTAGTAACAGATATTTTATACTGTCAAGAACAATGTTATTGTTTGTTATCTTTTAATATCTGTTACAATGAATATGCCTAGTAACGTCGCTTATTAAAAATATTCTGACTGTTTGTAAATAACAAGTGGTGTCATGTCAAAAATAACTGCACAAAAAGCATTAAATCAAGTACCTACGTACTCGTAATAAAAAATATTTATCAATTTATTATGACGCCGAAAAGAAGAAATTATAGTTCTCTTTGGGATCACTTTGAAGAACTGGTTCCCGGCAAAAAGGCAAAATGTGGCTACTGCTGCCGTGTACTGGCAATTTCTGTCAGCTCAATAGGAAGCCTGAGGCGACATATGCGATCCATCCATCCTACGATACAAATAGATAGCAGCACCCAGCAGACACCCAAACGTGTTCCTCCTAAAAATGTCGATAGTGAGAAAGTAGTAAAGCCAGTTCCTTCATGCAATGAAAATTTAATACAAGTCGAGGTGAGACATAGCAAACCTTAAATTGGGTTTAAGTATGAAAGGCGTAGGTGTACTAGTGTTACGCCACGGCATTGGCACATTATATTACCCATAGTTACTATATCTGTTAAGTACATCATGACTTGTTCATCATGTTTGGTATCTCATGTAGTTAAGTCTATCTATATATTGCTTTAACACCAGAGCATTCCTCACTTCACAGGAGTCATAGTTGTCTAATGCATGTAATTTCACTCACTAAACTCTGCACATAATTTCAGGTTTGTGCAAATGCCAGGTGATGTCTGGAGTAATAGTGTAATGCAATATTACTAGATTAGATATGTTAGGCCATATCACATTACTTTAAAATACACTATTTTGTGTACATCTATACATTGTAAACTTGTTTGGCTGATAAAAGAATTTGGTCCATAGTTGCATAAATTTCATTTTAATTTGAGGACCTCATGCTGCTTATCAGCATAAGTGGTTGTGTTGCATAAGTTAAGCAACAACTGATCCAACAAAACTTGTTTAAACCTATTTATATTTTTTTAGGATGAAACTTGCAACAATTCAGTTACAACAGAAAATGCCGAGACCTTATCGCACACCGGTGATGTGTTTGCAACAATAACCGTAGATGAACCACCAAGAAAGAGATTGAAAGCCAAACAGCGTACCAACTTTTTGAAGGTGGAAATAGAAGATGATTATTATGAACAAAATGATAATTTATTAGAAAAAGAACTTGAGGCTATCGGGGCCAATGTGACTTGTAAACTGAAGAGAATGAATTCACTGCAAAGATATCATGCTGAACTGTTGATAAATAAAGTTCTTATAACTGGGTTGAAGAACAGGTTGTCTGATGAAACAGACTTGACGGAAGTGTATACACCCTAATATTTTTAGATCTATTAGTTACCTACATAGCTGTAAGTAGATACCTACTTTAATATTTAATTAATAAAACAAATGTGAATAAGCTAACATTAGAAATTTTAATACCTACCTAAACTAACATAGTTGGTAGGCAGGTTGTTAAAGTACCTAACCTACTATCATCCTCTTGCCCTTATCCCAATTTCATTTGGGGTCGGCGCAGCATGTCTTCTTCTTCCATACATCTCTATTTCCCGTCATCTCAGAAGTCACCTCCTTCTTAGCCATATCAACTTTCACACAATCCATCCATCGTTTCCTGGGTCTCCCTCTACTCTTGTAACCCTCTACGTTCATACTCAAAACTTTCCTCACAACATGATCCTCATTCCTTCGCATCACGTGTCCATACCATGATAGCCGATTTCCACACAACTTCTCTGTCACAGGCGCCACTTTCAGACTTCCTCTTATATACTCATTTCTTATTCTGTCCATTCGCGTAACACCACACATCCCCCTTAGCATTCTCATCTCCGCTGCATGCAACTGCCTTTCATTCATTCCTTTTGTGGCCCAACACCTAAAGTACCTAACCTACTATTATTTATTTAATTTTCATAATATGTAGACCTACATACTTAGGTGGTTAGACTTAACATATCATCACTCCTTTATTCCCTGTAGGGTTTTGCAGATGTGTAGGTACCTATAGTACACCCATATTTTGCAAAGGTGAGCTTATTGCCATCACCCAGGCAGAAGATCCTACTGAGGAATTCCAGTTGAAAAAACCCAGTAACTCAATGATTATACTTACAGCACGGCGGTTAAAACTTACGAGTTATTCCCAGAGCTAGGGTGATCTTCCCAAGGCACATCACTCTCCACAGCACTGCTCTCAGATGCCACCAAGTACATAGACCTACAAAAGATGGCTTTAATACATAACATTACAATAGGTACAATAATGGGCTTCGAAACAAAAACCTTTTCGATGTATGTTGGTCAGTGGCTCCCAGCTCCCAACCTTTTTTACACTTGGGATCTTTGGTGTTATTGCTGGTGGCCAGAACCCAAAATTCCACAAAATATAAATGAAAGCTTTGGGATTTGCACTATATTTTTAATAGAAAACTATAATTATATATTATATTATATAAACTTATGTTTAGTTTGCTTGGGTTGAAGTTTTGAAGTTTCAAACCTGACGTGGACCATATTTCAACTAGGAACCAATATTGATGTACCTAGTTTAGCTGTAGCAATTCATATTTTCAGCAGCCTACAAATTAATCTGCTTATTTTGGGTATTGTTGATGTTATACTAACTTATACACTGAACTTACCTATTACCTTACGCTTATAAACTTAATTGTATCAAAACTAACGGTAACGTTTACGCGGTGTTAACGTTGGGTTTGCACAGCTATGGCCATATACCGGGGCCGCAGGGTGAATTTGTGTAAAATAGAAGCCGAAGTAAAAAATATCTAAAGATGATTAGTTCATTACTAATTATGATCTCATTATTTTTTATTTTAAGATGTATTGAATACTTACTTGTAATGAGCCTGTGTGCACTGTGTTATTTGCAATCGCAAAGTGGTTGCTCAAAAGGGAAGCTGGTAGGAATTGAGTTGTATGGTAAGTTGTCCCTGTTAGCGACGACGACATGTTGTTATTTTAGCCAGTAAATTACATCAGGCTGTTAGCTAGTGTGTTAATTGTCGTTTCAGAAATCGTCGGAGTTCTTTTACTTGTTAATAGCTGCTTGCTGTCAAACCGGTGGCGACGGTGCCTCCATCAATTTGTAAGGTAAGGTAGTAAGTACCTACCTACACCTTACAGGACCGGGTCGAGAGCTAACAACTAAATAGGCTTTCGCTGATTTATATTTATGAATAATAAACAACCTTATTTGTTGTTGACAGTAAACCTCTTATGGGGTCATTTTGCTCATTATTATGATCAACCTCCTACTTAAGACGTTGGAGACGAAATGAAACAGACGTTTTAAATATTATCACCCCATTTGCCAAATAAGAATAGAATAGTTCCATTTGTTTGTGGGATTTCAGTTAGTCTCTCTAAGTACCCTTTAAGGTTAACTTCAGCACACAGATGGCGCTGATACCAGTTACTGTCACCGACCTGCTTAATGGCCACACAAAAACAAAAAAAGAGTGAGAGCTGGAGGTTTGAGTTTATACCTGGCAGGTACATAGAGGTGAGGCGGCGGCGGGTTAGCACGGCGAGACGCGGAGCGCGCGCGCCGAGCTCGCGACGCGCGGCCCAGCAGGACCGATTCTATAACACACAAGAACATTTTTTTGTTAACCACGGCTGTATCTATTTCCCGAAGGGTTTGGTGCACGTATAATACGCACATTTCGCCAGTTATGTTTAAGTCTCATCTAATAGGGGGCGAGCCTGTTACTATCAAGCGGGCAGAAATCCAGACTAGGCTATTACTGAGAAATTTGAGATGGAAAAACCCAATAACACTCTGCCCTACACGGGAATTTACTCCAGGACCTCCTGCTCAGGAGACGTGAAATAAAACGATATACACTGCCGGCCAAAAGTTTAAGACCGCACTTAAGCAACATAATTATCTATCAATTGTAATAAAATCCTATAAGATAAATAAAAGAAATGCACATCTGAATATTCTATTATTAATATCAAATATTCAAAGAAGTCATTCGTTTGTTTAGTTTCAAGTTATTGGACAATAAACATCTATTGTTTTCAAACACTGACAAACGCGACGCGAGGTGCTAGAGTCGTACTAATATTTTTATGAAGTGCTCATTATTAATTGCTTTTTAGAAGCGAAAGAAAAGTAATTACCTAATGATGAACACGTGTTTTCGACTTATTATTACTTGAGTTTACTTGGGTTTGTGCACAAAACATCTCGATTAGTCCAAACTTGTGGTTTCTACAGCGAAGACGTGTTAAAACGGGAAAAGCACGTGAAATTTGCAGTGAAGTGTGTTCTGCCTTCGTTGTTGTCAAAGGCAAATCCGAACGTGATATTGCTTCACAACTGAAGTTATCGAATACTTGTGTTCATGGCACAATAACTCGATACAGGGAGACGGGCAGTTTTCAAGATCGTCTACGCTCGGGAAGGCCGAGAGCTACCACAGCTAGTGAAGATAATTTCATTGTTGTTACCAGTAAGCAAAACCCGAGTTAAGCCTTTATTATTGACTAACGAGACTGAGAGATGCGAAGTTGTATGGTTGCGTCGCCATCCAATTTTGAACTATTCGGTTCATAACGAAGAATTTACGTTCGGCGCAGTGCCCAAGAAAAGATGATGCTAGACTGTGTAGTCCCAACAATCAAGCATAGCAGTAGCTCAATTATGGTTTGTGGTTGCTTCTCTAGCCAAGGAACTGGCAATTTGATAAAATTGAAGTAATTTTGAAATAGGAACAGTACAAAAAAAAATGAATAAAATGCCTTCCGGGTTGCGATTAATTGTAGTTGGATTCATTTTCCAACAAGATAATGATCCAAAGCATAGCTCAAAATTATGTAGAGAATATTTAGAAGAGAAAGAGGCACAAGGGGTGTTAAAAAATATGGTTTGGCCTCCTCAGAGCCCGGATCTCAATCCCATTGAACTTTTGTGGGAAGAGCTTGATAGAACGTCCGTAATCGTGGCCCGCATCCTCGCAAGAAGAAATTTAATGTGGAATGCTTTATGCGAAAGTTGGAGCAATATATCACAAGACACCATCAACAAATTGATTGCCCGTATGCCGAGACATGTGAAAAAATTCATAGAATGTAAAAGAAAGGATTTTTTGATGAAGAGTCAGTTTAGTTTCAAAGGCTATAGTTAGCTATAGCTTTTTTTACATGGACTGGTAATATTTCTGAACGCTTTTAAAGTATATTGTTTGTCAATCAGTGTTTTATTAGAAGATTAAACAGGTTAATTCATTATTTAATATTTTATTGTAGTTTTATATTATTTTCCTACTTTAATTAAGGTGGTCTTAAACTTTTGGACTGCAGTGTAGTTATGTTATAGTGATACTTGGATACCGGACAAGGGCATTTCGGTATTTTTTTAACGTTTTGGAAAATAATGCATAAGCATTAGTCCACCTTAACTGAGTGACATGCGTAGTACCTGATATAGGATCGCTGTCACTGTTCTCGTTCCTCTCGCGCTTCCACGCGGTGTCGGTGGCGGCGGGCGCGTCGGCCGCCACGCCGAACAGCCCCGACACCGCGCCCGCCACCACGCGGCGCGCCGAGCGAGCTGCCATCTGCCAACATGCATCCTCACCATGATATTTTTATTCTAAAGCTAGTGTACATGTTTCACCTCACGAAGGTGTCTCGTGTGTTCTCGCACACAGAAACAACTGCATCTAAAACCCACACACGCCCAAAGGCGACCCACCTTTGTGTGACAAATCATGAGTAACAATTACCTATTTGATGCGATAGTGCATTGTAGACCGTTGTATTGTAGCATTGACTAGGATTACGACTAACAGTCGCGACTAAGTGCCCACTAGACGATAAGTTATGCTGTCAGTTTGTTCACAATTAAATACTGCTGTGATTGAAGCAAAGCCTTCAAGCTTCAACCTCCCGCATGATTGATGGGTTGAATTTTCATGTTATGTACCGTATGCACGTACCCATTAGGTCGCAACCGATTGTAAAACTTCCAAAGCGAGCCAAGCGAATATTCCTTTACAAAAGTCGCATGGAGGGGCATAACGCTTTTTCCTTTGGTGATGACACCAGTCAACTCATATCGCAAACCATTAAGGAGCTTCGTTCTATTAAAATAAATATTTAGGTATAAACCTTACAGAAACATTGATATCAATCTCGGGTACATCGTTCAGATTGGCAGCTTTCTCGGCGAGATCCATGAGTTCTGATTGGTCAGGAGTCGTATCTTCCGCCAGCTTAATCAGCTCGAACAGGTAGTCACGGAACACCTCATCAGAAACTGAAGGCACAGATACGTTGCTATGTATACAGTTTATTCTTGTATTACTACTATTGCTACATCTTTTTGAACCGTATTTAAGAGCATAATGTATGCAAGAAACTTACTTGGCTTCTGTATTTGTATTTCAATCATTTGCTGCATCCCTGGACCGTACATTTGTCCATATATCGGATACATTGCTCCTGGCTGACCGTATGCCATCGGCCCTTGCATTGACGTCACTGGCATTTGACCACCAGGAACTTGCATTTGTCCACCGAATAGCTGCATTTGGCCAGTCGCCATTGGAATTTGCCCACTAGTTATGGGCATTTGTGAACCAGAATATGCCATTGGGCCACCTGGTAATGGCATTTGGGTACTAGCGTAAGGCATTTGGCCACCTGGCAGTGGCATTTGAGCACTAGCATATGGTATTTGGCCTCCGGGTAGTGACATTGGGGTACTGGCGTATGGCATTTGACCACTTGGAAGTGGTATTTGGCTACTAGAATAAGGCATTTGGCCACCCGGTAGTGGCATTTGGGCACTGGCGTATGGCATTTGACCACTTGGGAGTGGTATTTGGCTACTAGCGTAAGGCATTTGGCCACCTGGTAATGGCATTTGGGCACCAGCGTATGGAATTTGAGTACCCGATACTGGCATTTGAGAACCGGATAGTTGCGATTGGACGCCAGAGTATGCCACTTGAGTTCCCATTACCATTTGGGGACCAGCTACTGGCATCTGGACGGTAGTTGGTATAGCACTGATTGGCATCGCTGGCATTGTACCACCTACTGCACACTCCAAACTGGACTTATTTTGAGGAAAAGATGGAGGCACACTTAATTGGTTAGAAGTTGGAATGAGCGGCTGACTTGTAATAACAGAAGTTGGTAGTAGGGGCGGATTTCCATTTACTAGCAAATCTGGAGTGGGTTGCTTATGTTCTTGACCTGTAATAAAAATACCGCATTATGGTACTAGCCCAGAAGAGAAAAGATCTTGTCACATTCCAATTTAATTTCAAACCTCTACGTACCGGTGGTTCCTGCGGTCCCCAGGTTCATCTCCTGTGTGAACGCCATGACGTTGAGGGCCGAGGATAGCGCGGGGGCCACTCCGCCGCCCTCCCCGCCCGCCGCCGGGACCAGCGCGCCGCTCGCTGACGTCACGCAGTCGGGAGGGGGCGCCGCGGTCCGACGACTATACACATACAGGCATTAGGTATACCGTATAATAACGTAGCACAAAGAGAAATGTTTATGACATAGAGAAAGAAGGATGGCTGAATTAAAAAAATAAACTTACCTTTTCCTAAAATTATTAATTCGAGATGATAACCCTTACATTCAATGTAGCAGACGTCATTATCGGTTTAATATAAATAAATTGAAAGTATCTACTTGCCCCTGCTTTTCATTACAACACAAGATAACAAGAATAAAATAAATAAATAAATAAATAAATAAATAAATTTAAAAACCAAGAAACGTTAGTTACCCTAGTGGTGCCTTGGTTGGTGTAGATATGGACACCCTGCCCCACATCAGCCGTCGCAACTCTTCACCGCTGATGCCGCGACGACGTAGTTCGGCTATTGTCACCTTGCCGACGCGCTGTCGCAATCAATTAAATAAGTACAACAACAGCCACACGGTTGATCGAAGGTTAAGCTACGCTTGCCGAGGTCAGTCTGTGGATGGATGACCACGCTAAGCTGTTGGTCCGAGCTTGCATTTGTAGATCTTAGATAGTCGTTAGGGTAGTCAGAAGCCCGAAAGTCTGACAAACACCTTACCTTATCTTACCGGTATCGTGTTGCCCAGTAACTGGTTTGTTGAAAGTCAGATAGGCAGTCGCTCCATAAAAAATACTGATATTAAGCTGCATCCGGTTAAATTAGAAGCCGAGCCCAACATAGTTGGGAAAAGGCTAGGTAGATGAATAACATAATATACCCTGAACGACTGCCGTTAAATAACATAAAAGAGAAGGTAGGTAATATCTTCTGTATATATAAAAATGAATGCCAAGTCCCTTGGTCACGCCATAACTTGAAAACGACTTTACCGATATCAATCATCTTTTTTTCAAGCTTTCTCATACTACGGAAGGTTCTTACGGTTCTTACGTCCTTATTTTTTAATAAGGCACTTGAGCATAAAATCGGAGAATTTCAGAAAACTTAACTTATTTTTACTTCGCGCGTTTAATGAATGTGAAATTTAATCGCGAGTAACAACGAGGGCGCAGCAAGCATTTATACGTTACAAAAAAAGTATTTACAAAAATTTCACATAAATTGATGTCGGATAGAATTTTAGAACAATTTTATTTGTGTGTGTTTTTTAGAAGGCTCTCAATCAGTAATCCACAGCTGCGATGCAAGTGATAAGGTCACGAGCACTCGATAGCCACAGACCCGTCTTCAGACAGAAACTCCCTAGGTTCTCACCTTCCAATTACTCAAGGCGCCCTTCCTCTGCTTAGCCCTTGTCTTGGCCGCACTCTTGATGACCATGACGGCTCTCACTTCATATCTAGGATCGTCAGATGGTCCCAGACCTATCGAGTACTCTTGCAAGTACTTGTGAGCATCTTCTTGCGCCACTGAACGCTCTAGTGATACGACAATTTTTGCCCACTGAAACAAAAAAATGTACCTACTACAGAATATTTCATGATTTTTTTCACATAAATCACTAAAATACAGATAATAAAATCCCAATTAAAGTTAAATGACTACTGCTTGTTGCTCAAAAGGTCCTACTGGCGATATGACGTTATTTGCTTCGTTTACATATCATTTTAGCCCTGAATAAAATAATTTAACTTATTTTATGTACTTTTTCAAGCACAAATAGGTTTTACGTCACTACCGGCATTCTAGATGATGATGCAATTGGAGTTTGTGTTCCTTTTCACCAAAGAAACGGAAGCATGCACTGTAAAAGAAGTGAATATACATACTGAATAAGAAATAATCATAGCAAATTTACATATGTATATACATGTACACTAATACATAGATACATTAAAAAAGCTTGCGCTTGCTTTGCCATACGGTAAGTAATTTCTGTTCGGTGGATCCTAATATGATGTATTGTAATTGGGTTCCTATAGTACCTATCAAATAGATAATTACAACTAAGAATAGTGTTAGGTACAGTCACGAGCATAACGTTACACTTACCGTAGGGCTCAACAGTAATAGTGCTAGGTACAGTCACGAGCATAACGTTACACTTACCGTAGGGCTCAACAGTAATAGTGCTAGGTACAGTAACGAGCATAACGTTACACTTACCGTAGGGCTCAACAGTAATAGTGCTAGGTACAGTCACGAGCATAACGTTACACTTACCGTAGGGCTCAACAGTAATAGTGCTAGGTACAGTTACGAGCATAACGTTACACTTACCGTAGGGCTCAACAGTAATAGTGCTAGGTACAGTCACGAGCATAACGTTACACTTACCGTAGGGCTCAACAGTAATAGTGCTAGGTACAGTCACGAGCATAACGTTACACTTACCGTAGGGCTCAACAGTAATAGTGCTAGGTACAGTCACGAGCATAACGTTACACTTACCGTAGGGCTCAACAGTAATAGTGCTAGGTACAGTCACGAGCATAACGTTACACTTACCGTAGGGCTCAACAGTAATAGTGCTAGGTACAGTCACGAGCATAACGTTACACTTACCGTAGGGCTCAACAGTAATAGTGCTAGGTACAGTCACGAGCATAACGTTACACTTACCGTAGGGCTCAACAGTAATAGTGCTAGGTACAGTCACGAGCATAACGTTACACTTACCGTAGGGCTCAACAGTAATTTCCTCCTAAAATATTGATATCAACTTTTGGGAGTTTAAGGTATATTATATATACATACATATATATGGTTGTGACTGTTCTTCAAGATGTTCTATGTCTTTACCTGTTTTACCCATTCCTTCTCCGATTGTTCAATAACATGCGCGTACGTGTTGCCCATCATAGCTATCAACATGTTGAGCAGTAAAATAGGCACGAACACCATAAATATTGCGAACACCGTCTTTGATAGATTCGGGTACGTTGTCATGCTGAGGTCTGTGTACTGAAAAAACATTTTGTTATAATATCACGGCTGTATTCCATGAAGTTTCGGGCAGAGGTGCACCTTCAGAACCTGTAGCCATATTTCGCCAGTTATGTTTTAAATCCTATGTGTAATGGGGGCTGAGCCTCTTGGCATCTTCTTTATCTTATGTTTTTTCTTTAAACCGTTGCCGTTGCATTAGGAATTTATCCTGTATCGTGGTTGAGGTTAACAAACATATAAACTCACATGCACAAACAGCCAGAGCCGGAACTACCTGTAGGCCGTACAAATGTTTGTACGTGCGGGAATCGAACCCACGACACACGGCGCAGCAGCCGATCGCTCAGCCACTGCGCCAAAAGTGTCGGCATCAACCGGGCATATATCCAGACTTCAGACTGCTATCTAGAAAAACTAAATAAAACTTTCCCCGACCTGGGAGTCGAACCCAGGACCTCACGTACAGCAGTCGTGCTTGCGAATACTTGACTAACAAGACAGTCAATCATTTTTGTTGTCACAACCAGAATCACCTACTACATATATCATAACCGAATTTGTAGTAAAACTGTAACCATGGAATATCTAACTCACACTGTAATCTCCTAACGTGATCTGGAACAATGCCATCCAGGTGCTGGGATAGCTTGAGAACAATGTGGACTGCACGTTTGGGAACCCTGCAACACATTACGTAGGTAATTGAGACAGTACTTTCAGCACGAATTTTTCACATAGTAAATAGATATAACTATCTTGTAATGTTTAGGTTAAAATTTATGAAGCAGGCACAATTAGTATCACCCATGGATATGAAATATTATATTATATTCTGAACGAGTACATTTTTTACTATAATTTTAAAATCTATCGAAAAGTTGATTTATACATTTTATTATTTATATAATTATTTATAAATTTGTTTGAGAACGTAGCTTCTTCTTCTTGGTCAGACCATCGTGTTGGCGACCGGCCTCGTGCTCTTTTGCCTTTGGGTATTGCCCACAATGACCAGTTTTTCGAGGCTGAAATATATGAAGTAAATGTGGCACACAGACCCGAGCCGCATGATTCGAAAATATTATGTTGTAAGTACTTTCTTCGCAAACGATCTCGATACCTTTGTATAAGAAGTAGAAGGACTGTGAGAATCCGAACAGCACGATGGAGTAGATGATGCCAAAGGTGAACATGTCTCCCGTGATCATGCTGTAGATCATCGTCACGAATGGTCCAGTCAGCTTTACTGCGCTGCCAACAAAAACAGAACATCACACCTGTATTCCTCAAGGAATAGACAGTGAATAGGAAACCCACGGAACACCAGTTATGTGCAAGTCCCGTATACGTGACAGGTATAAAGAAATTTTCATCAAATGCATTGACAGTTGAATTTATGATACTTGTTTTATTGTCTAGCCATCCTTGCCCTTATAAAGTAACATGCGTATCATGGCTGCTTTAAGTGTAGCGGCTTACTCTTGGGAGATCAAAAAGCTGTACGCATCGCTGTTTCCCGTCAACTCAATGAATTTTATAATCTTATCCCGCCATCCGGGATCATCAAAGCATAATCGGCCAAATGCGGTTCAGTTTAACGTTAAGAAGACTTGAGTTTGTTTCTCTTCCTCTCTGTTGCTCAGGTAACTTATAGAATATAATAATATTACCGGCCTGTTAGTGAACCACTGCAGGGCAAAGGCATCTTCTCATACAAAGAAGGCTCGAGCATTAATCACCACGCTCAATCATTCCTCAAGGCGGGTTGACGATTCCAGAATTATATTGATTAAAAATCCATGTTTCTTTCACCGATGTCAGTGATGCCTAATAAGAAAAACTAACGTACTCGTAGCTGGCCTAGATAAAATGTAACTTACCCTGCAAAAAACATAAGTAGAAACCAGAAGCCTGGCAGTAAGAAGATCAGTAGCGCTTCCTCTAGCATCGGCTGTCGCATCAGCCGCGCTGGGATGCATGCTAGCAGTAGCAGGTTTGAGATCAGGAAAATAAACTTCGCAGGTTCATGGATCTGGGGGTACAGGAACAATATTAATCACCATACAATTCAGGCAGGCTTAGATTTTTATCCAGCAATTCAGTTCGCGGTTCGAGAACTATTGAGAAGACTCACCAACTGCTTAAAATAAGCCACCAGTCCCTGATTCTTCAACTCATCTCCCTGCTGCAAAATAATATAGCACAGGGTACTGGCTAATGTGCCCAGTTCACTCGCCAGTCGGATGCCACTCCTCGCATCAGCAATCTCGAGACCCCAGTCGGGATGGGCATCGGCCTCAGCACTGCTATGTCGGAGGTATACGGAGAGGGACAGGAGAAGGAGATGTAGCATTAGGATCAGGAGACGTTTGAGGAATTTATTCTGTAATAACAAGTTCATTTTTAGGGTTTCGTACCACAGAAGGAAAAACAGGAACCCTTATAGGATCACTTCGTTATCCGTATGTCTGTGTGTTATGACCCTTTTTCTCGTGATAGGTACATGTTGTATCATATACGTAGGTTGATGGTCCCTCTATAATAATTAGGTGAGTAAGTCAACGCAATAAAAAAAAGGGGAGCCTTCTTTCATACAAAGTACCTTCGAGCCTGTTTCGCGCACCGAAAGTTCCGTACAAACGTTAGGTAATTGTTTAGCTAATTGCACCAACAGTAACATAACAAAAACTATTTCAAATACTTTGCGCGACCTTTTTGCCATCAACCGGGCACAAATTACGACTCCGGCCTTTTATTGCGTTTTTCCATCGGACTTCCGATGGAAAAACGCAATAACGCTTTGCCCGACCGGGGGATGGAACCCAGGACCTCATGCTCAGCAGTAGCCTGCTACCACTGGACATCACGATTGGCGCACTGGTTGTGTGTGACTGACTGCTGCGCTGCGTGTCGCGGTATCGATTCCCGCACGGAACAAATATTTGTATGGCCTACGGGTGGATGTTTGCGTATGTGACTTTAAATGTTTGTGATTCCGAGAGTGAGAAAAGTAGAGGCAGTCGTCACCTATAGGTATATGCTTGCATATAAAATAAAGTTGCTTTTGTTTCCTGTCTGTGCGTTGTTCTAAATTACAGAACGGATTTTTATGTGGTTTCACCGTTATGAGATTTCCCTCAAAAGGTTTATGTGTGGAATAAATATTTTTTTAAACTTGACTAAAACAATACAATCCCGATGTTTTTGACGAGCTTGTGGCTAAATAAAAACAGTCGCACAGGTTGATTGAAGGTTAAACTACGCTTGTCGACGTCAATCTGTAGACGGGTAATCGTTCGTAACATATCGAGACTCCTCCGTGCCTCGGAAAGCACGTCAAACCGTTGGTGGCCCGGCTGTCCTTTGTAGATCTTTGACAGTCGTTACGGGTAGTCAGAAGCCCGAAGGTCTGACAACCAGTCTTACCATGAGCCATGTGTTGCCCAATAACTGGGTTGTAGTGGTCAGATAGGCAGTCGCTCCATGTAAAATACTAGTATTCAGCTGCCTCCGGTTAGACTGGAAGCCGACCCCAACAAAGTTGGAAAAAGGCTAGGCAGATTATGATGACAATCTGGATGTTACGTCAAAAAAGATATGTACGTACTCTGGCAAATGTCTTCCACTTCTCTTCCAGTAGCCTCTGAATGATGCCGCCGTCCAGCATGTTGAGATGCTCTTGTTTGGTACCATTCAGGATAATGAATAACGCGGAGTTCCAATCTAAAAGTTAAAAAAAATATTTCGGTATTTACTTTAGTATTTTGGAGTTAATTACTAACCAGCAATAGTAGGTATTTAATATTCTAAATTTCTAAGGAGACATCACAGTCACTCTGAACGTTATTTAGGAGTGTGATCGTACTTAATTGTTTACCTATAAGTACCTAAGTTACTAAGTATATTTATTTCCAAGGCATCCACCATTATTTTCCTTTCATGTAACTAAAGTTACCGCTACGCACCTGGCATCGGCAGCTAGCTTTTTTAAAGCACAAAAGAGGCCATCTTTTGTGTTACCAAGTCTTCATTTTGTATAAACAAAATATTATGCTACTGAGTCGTTTGGTGAATGGCGTGTTATATACATTGGTACGCTTTGTTATTTTATGAAGACAAGTATTTACACACGATTAATAGAATGATCTATTAGCAAAGGCTGGATAACTGAAAACAATGTTCTTTGTGTGGCTAGTGCTCTACCTACCAAGGCATTTTTATCCATTGCCTGTGTAATAACTCGTCTGATCTCGGCCGAGTTTCATCGAAATATTGATTTAAACCGGCGCGCGGCGGGCGTTAGTGCGTAGCCGTGTATTTGTTGATAGATAGTGCTTACACCCCGGAGCCCGTGGGGAGATGAGAGAGTGAAGGGGTGAGTCAGACAGGGTGGCAAATTGCAATAGCGTTCGATATTTTAATTAGGTATTGCGATTTACTTTCATGTTTAAATACCTACCTAGGTAGGTAATCGTGAAGGCACAGGTTAACATCATGTACTTACCTCCCTTTATACCTAAGTACTTATATAACTTTCTGAAAACTTATACTGGGTCAAATATAGGTATTATTCGCTGGTATAATGTGGTCGTGGGCATTGTTTTGTTTTACTAACAGCAGTTTATTCCGTAAAAATGTCGTGAAAACTTGGGTGAAGTGAGCGATGTTGCGAGCTGGCGGTGTCGAGAGTGTTACACAGTGCCAGCTTGATTGATTTGCCTGAAGACACTGACAGATAGGTCATTTCACGTCACTTTCAAGTGGAAATTATGTATTTTTCTAACTCCTCCGCTGTTCTTTTCTGATTAATTTCGTTGTTGGATCCAAGACAGTTGAATCGTTCCTCCGGGACTCGTCGGGCTTCATTGTCTCGACGCTTTTCTGGTGGTCGCCACTGTTGATTCTGTTTTTCAGAAGTTACAGTGGTTTGAGAATAGTGTGGCGGACTTGTCCCAAAAGCAAAAGTAA